>LR738552.1:25439761-26742261 GCA_902685375.1 Neostethus bicornis
CATCTTTTTAGCTCCTGCCAATCTCCCTTGTTAATTCTCGTCATTTTGTTAGGAAGGTCATTGAAGTTACTGGTAAACCAGAGCTTGTTGTTTGAGAAACAGCAAACGGTTCTGGTAGGAACCACAACATCTATACAGAAGTAAATATAATCAGGTATGCAGCTGGTTACACCAACAAGGTCCACCCCGTGAGAGTCCTCCAGTCAGTAGACTGAAAACTGTCCCTCAAATGCTTGGGAGTGCACTTCTTGAAGAAACGCATGGTGGTGATTTCTCTCCGTCACTTTGTGTTGTATCACGGCTGAAGCAGGATGAGATCATCGTCTGACTTTATGGGTGATGGCAGAGGAATTACAGATTATACATTCTTTACATTTGCATTCAGTAAGTCTAAGTAAACAATACTTTAAGGTAAAATTTTTCTTCTTTCAGCATTTCCCTCTGGGGTTGCCACAGCAAGTCGGTTTCTTCCATTTAAAAAAGTTTTTTTCCATTAATGTCCTGTTAATTTTAACAGGTACATGCTTTCAGGTACGCCATCTGTTATTGATAAACATGAAAATCCCTCTACCCTTGTGGTGCCACACACAAACTGAGAGAAGCCGTACAGGAAATGAAGAAAAATAAATGTAAATTTAACTTTTTAAATGGTACTAAAACAATACACGGCAGTACAAACTACTACTACAAAAAATGTACTAAAACTAGAGATGGAAAAAATGAGACAGAGCTCCAGATCATATCTCTATCTGAAACTATTTGTATCGGGACTTTGCGTTGGAGCTTGCCTCCTACCAGCTGCTGACGTCACTTTAGGGTTAAAGTTCCAGCTTGTGGTAGAAAACTTAAGATTAAGTAAGATTAAAATTCACTTTGAAAACATCTTAGTGGGTATCTTTAATTAACTTGATGTGCTGAAAAAAGACATCTGCTATCAAACATCCATGGTGTGAGAATCTTGTTACAGTCTGTTCCTACCGACTAAATGATCAAATGAGACATTTAGTCTAGCAACGAAAAAGTCCACGCTGACAACATGGATCCTTAAAACATGTGTGGGGGAAGTTTGCTGAACTTCTGCTGATCAAACTTTGGTTTGCATGAACTTCCAATGCTGCAGCATTTAATCTTCTTTAAATTATTAAATTCTATTTTTCTCTTCTCATTTGTGTGACATTTTATTAAGAAAATTCCACAACAGGCTCCGCCCCCTTCTGCTTTCCTGTTTGTTTCCTAACGTCAGAGCATGTTTCAGTCCAAACAGAAGATGCTGGATGAAGTTATTGAGGCCAATTTTTTATGGTTTGGCATCTTCTTTTCAGATGCTTGAAGAAACAACATATCTAAATATAACTGTTTTTTTATTTGTAGAGACTGCCTTAGAAACACCTTTGTGTATCAGCATCCTCTGTTTAGGTTCTGTTAGTATCTGTGTTTTTTTTATCAGAAACAAAATAATGAAAAAAAACGAGTATACATTGTTAGTGCAACGGCTTTTACTTTAATAGTAGAGCTGAAAATAAAAATCAGAAAAATCCCTGACTGTGTTCAGAATGTTAAAAAACTCTAAAGCTGCTGAGGGCAAACTACGGTCCGCGGATCACATGCGGCCCGATAAATGTTTTAATCCGGCCTGTGTATCTACAAAAAATTTTAATAAAAAAAAAAAAAAAAAACGTGCTAATGTTTTATTTCATTTTTTAATGTTTTATTCTGATGTCTCGTCACTAGATGGCGCACTCTAGATACAACAGCAATGCTCCCAATAACATATGCGTGTCTCCATAATGCGCATGCTGTCAAAATAAACAGTGTGCAATGATATGGAAAACCATCGGATCCAATCCACGCACGTAAACAAGCGTTTTAGTTGTTAAAAACAAGCAAAATGTTACATCACGTGCTTAGATTTCAAACCTTCCGTTCCGTTCCATCATCTTCCGTTTATCCGGGGCCGGGTTGCGGGGGCAACAACCTCAAACGGGAAGCCCAGACTTCTCTCACCCCGGCTGCATCCTCCAGCTCACTCGGAATGATCCCAAGTCGTTCCCCGGCCAGCTATGAGACATAGTCTCTCCAGCGGGTCCAGGCTCTACTCCTTGGTCTCCTCCCATAGGGACGTGCCCAAAACACCACACCCACGAGGCGCTCAGGGGGCATGCTAACCAGATGGCCAAACCACCCCATCTGGCTCCTCTCGACCTGAAAGAGGAGCGGCTCAACACGGAGCTCCTCCCGGATGGCAGAGCTCCTCACCCGATCTCTGAGTGAGAGCCCAGCCACCCTGTGGAGGAAGCTCATTTGGGCCGCTTGTATCCGCGATCTCATTCTTTTGATCACCACCCACAGCTCGTGACCATAGGTGAGGGTTGGAACGTAGATCGACTTGTAAATCGAGAGCTTTGCTTTCCGGCTAAGCTCTCTCTTTACCACGACGGACCGATGCAGCGTCCTCGTTATTGTTGATGCCGCGCCGATCCGCCTGTCGATCCCTGCTCCATTCTTCACCTACTCGTGAACAAGACCCCGAGATACTTAAAGTCCTCCACTTGGGGCAGGACTCTGTCCCTGACCCGCAGGGGGCATTCCACCCTTTTCCGGATGAGGACCATGGTCTCGGATTTGGAAGCGCTAATTCCCATCCCGGCTGCTTCACACTCAGCAGCAAATCGATCCAGCGAGAGCTGGAGATCACGGTCTGATGAAACCAACAGGACCACATCATCCGCAAAAAGCAGAGATCCCTCCAACGCCTCGGCTGTGCCTAGATATTCTGTCCATAAAAGTGATGAACAGAATCGGTGACAAAGGGCAGCCTTGGCGGAGTCCAACTCTCACTGAAAATGAAATCGACATACTGCCGGCTATAGGGACCAAGTTCTGGCTCCGGTCATACAAAGACCGGACAGCCCGCACCAAGGGCTCCGAGACTCCATACTCCCGGAGCACCCCCCACAGGAGTCCCCTGGGGACATGGTCGAATGCCTTCTCCAGATCCACAAAATACATGTAGACTGGTAGGGCAAACTCCCATGACCCCTCCAGGATCCTGAAGAGGGTACAGAGCTGGTCTGTAATTCCACGTCTGGGACGGAAACCACACTGCTCGTCTTCAATCCAACACTCGACAATCCGACGGACCCTCCTCTCCAGTACCCTGAATAGACCTTCCCAGGGAGGCTGAGGAGTGTGATCCCTTGGTAGTTGGAGCACACCTTTTGGTTCCCCTTCTTGTAGGAGGGACCACTACCCCGGTCTGCCAATCCAGAGGCACTGTCCCCGATGTCCATGCAATGGTGCAAAGGCGTGTCAGCCAGGACAGCCCAACACCATCCAGAGCCCCTAGGAGCTCCGGACGGATCTCATCCACCCCCGGAGCCTTGGCCGCCGCAGAGCTTTTTGACTCCCTTGGCGACCTCGGCACCAGAGATAGGAAGACCCATCCCGGATTCCAAAGACTCTACTTCCTCATCGGAAGACATGTTGGTGGAATTGAGGAGGTCCTCAAAGTATTCCTTTTGCGTTTGCAGTGGCATATTTGAGAATCAAATACACACACATATAAATTTATATACACACATACTGTATATTCAGTGGTGGGTCGGTGGTGCAGTGAGTAGCACAGTGGTCTCATAGCGAGAAGGTCGTGGGTTCAAGTCTCAGGTGGGGACGAGACTTGGAACAATGGCCTTTCCATATGGGGTTTGCATGTTCTCCTCGTGTCTGCATGGGTTTTCTCCGGGTACTCCCGATTCCTCCTGCCCTCCAAAAAACATGCATATTTGGTTGATTGGCCGGTGCCAAATTGTCCTTAGGAATGTGTGTATGGTTGTATGTGAGTGGCCCTGTGACAGACTGGCGACCCGTTCGGGGTGTACCCTGCCCTCGCCTAAAATCATCCAGGATGGGTTCTGGTATCTTCCGCAAGGGACAGAATGGTAAGAAGGTGGCTGACTGACATATATTCAGTAAATAATAAAATAAGGTTGCATATGTGCCTTCAGAATAAAAACCAAAAGTAGTATAAAAATTAGTGAGTTTTTTAATTTACTGTTTTAGTCAGAATTTGTAGAAGTCGGACTTTTGGGAAAAGGGTCAGGGGTCCTTTTCTTGAAAGTTTCTGGGTGCTTTGTGATTGGGAAGTAGTTTCCAAATTCAGATTTTATTTCAAAGCCTTCATTAAATACTCCTATTATGCTTTAATCTTTATTAACTGTTTCTATTTATGTTGTATTTTCATGTCTTGATTGACTCTCCAAACACTAAGACGGATTATAAATAGATGCTTTCCATGTCTGAGCATGTCATCTGTCAGTTAAACACAGAGCAGAACTAAGACTTCCATGTATTTTTAAATACAAAGTGTAAACATTCTGGTAAGAAGTTGACTTTTAGATTTGTTACTTTTCTGATTTGCATTAGCTGTCATGAGCTGCTAGCATGCATTGAGGAATAATCTGAACAGGCTCGGTGGCGTGTAGAGTAGAAGTGAGTGAAGTGATAACAGCTAAAAACTACTTCTCTATGTATAGTCTGGACTGTGGTCTGGACTAACTGAACATGATGAAATCAGAGGATTTTATTCATTTTTAATTGTTTATTTGTTTATTTTTATTTAACTAGGTGGTCGATTGAGAACAATTTCTCATTCCCAACCTGAGCCGGTGCAGCACGACCAATAAATTGAAACAATATAAGATTACAAAGAAATAAAACATAACATAATACACTTTTTTACAAGACTCCTTAAGAGACAGTCTGTTCCTGTAATTTATGGAAATTTAATTTGATCAAAACCATTAGAACAAAACTTAATGTGTGTTTTTCTTAAAAATCTTTTTGTAGATTTTGTATAATGTAGATGTTGGGGTTAACATTAAAAAAACTAATATATATATATATATATATATATATATATATATATATATATATATACAGTGCTGTGCAAAAGTTTTTGCCCCCTTAGTGATTTTTCACCTTTTTGCATGTTTGCCCCACTTAACCTTCTTAAATCATCAAACAAATGTAAACATTACACAATGATAACCCAGGTATTTAAAAAATGCAGTTGTCCTGTTGTGATTTTATTTGTTGAGAGAAAAATCCTCTCCAAACCTACATGATCCTCTGTGAAAAAGTATTTGCCCCCTTGTTAAAAAGTGAGGTAATTGTGATTAATCCTACTCCTTGGGAAAGCTGAGTTCAAATTCATGGCCACACCCAGGCCTGATTGCTGCCAGCCATTCCCAATCAGGAGACCACTAGTATAAAACCTGTCTGACAAGGTGAGGTAGGCCATACTGAACACACATTATCATGCCACGTTCCAGTGAGCTTCAAGAGCAAACAAGAAAGAAAATGATAGAGATGTCTCAGTCTGGAAAAGGATACAAAGCCATTGGTATGTCTTTAGGACTCCAGCGGAGCACTGTCAGAGCCATCATCCATAAATGGAGAAGACATAGCACAGTGGTGACCCTTCCCAGGAGTGACTCCAAGAGCATGGCGCAGACTAGCTGCAGAAGTCAACAAGGATTCAAGAACCACATCTAAACAACTGCAAGACTCACTAGCTACAGTTAATGTCAGTGTTCATGACTCCACCATCAGAAAGACACTAGGCAAAAATGGCATCCATGGAAGAGTTCCAAGGCGAAAGCCACTATTGACCAAAAAGAACATCAAGGCCCGACTCACTTTTGCCAAGAATCATCTTGATCATCCCCAAAGCTTTTGGGAACATGTCCTCTGGACTGACGACACAAAAGTTGAACTTTTTGGGAGACATGCATCCCGTTACATCTGGTGCAAAAAGAACACTGCATTTGATAAAAAGAACATTGTGCCAACAGTGAAACATGGTGGAGGAACGGTGATGATCTGGGCTTGCTTTGCTGCTTCAGGACCTGGTCGACTTGCTATTATTGATGGAACCATGAATTCTGCTCACTACCAAGAAATCCTGGCAAAGAATGTTCGGCCGTCAGTTTGAGACCTCAAGCTAAAGCGCACCTGGGTTCTGCAGCAAGACAACGATCCAAAGCACACCAGCAAGTCCACTTCTGAATGACTAAAAAAGAACAAAATGAGGGTTTTGGAGTGGCCTAGTCAAAGTCCTGACCTGAACCCTATTGAAATGCTATGGCATGACCTTAAAAAGGCTGTTCATGCCCGAAAACCACCCAATTTGGTTGATCTTAAACAATTTTGCGCAAAAGAGTGGCTCAAAATCACAGCGATGTGAAAGACTCATCACCTCTTATCGCAAACGCTTGACTGCAGTTATTGCTGCAAAAGGCGGTACAACCAGCTATTAGGTTTAGGGGGGCAATTACTTATTCACATGGCCCTATGTAGGTTCAGATATTGTTTTTCCCCTTAATAAATTACATTGGCACTGAAAACTGCATTTTGTGTTTACTTGTGTTTTATCTTTGTATAATATTCAGGTTTGCCTGATCTGAATTGGATGAGTGTGACAAACATTCAAGAAATGTCAGAAAATGGTCAGGGGGCAAAAACTTTTGTACAGCACTGTACAGTCGCAGTCTGTCCTGGTTTATACTGAGGTTATGTTGGGTTAGTCTGGTTTGGATGTGGCAACATTTCCTTCAGTACCAGTAAAAATCTACCTCAAAAGGTTCGTCATTTAGCAGCCGCCTGAGTCCAGTTTTCTTCATAATAATCTCATATCTATCGGACGTAGTGGATGTCACCACTCATCCTCTAGTTCTGTGTGTGTAGTGTGTGTGTTTGAACGTGTGTGTGTTACATGGGGACAGTGTTGCTGCGCTACCGCAAAACTTCTAAAGCAAGTGCGCCTGACCCACGCTGGCCTATGCGCGTAAAGCTGTGGCTCACAATAAAACAGCAACCAGTAAGAGGCATCGCTCTGTGTGCGTGTGTGTGTGTGTGTGCGTGTGTGTGCTTGCGCTTGTGTGTTTGCTGAAGACCTTTAAGCAGAAATAACAAAGTCATTGTAAAAATTAGATATAAATATTTAATAAATCCAGGCTGCACAAATTGCTGCCTTTCGTGTTGTTATTTTTTCTCTTTTTTTATTGGACCCAATGTAAAGTTTACTTTTCCTAACAACGGCTCTTTTTTCTTTGTTTTTTTTTTTAAACAGAGATGTTCTATATAATGTAAAAATATTTTAAAAATCAATTTATTTTAATAATCCCTTCTGGGAAAATGTAACGTTTCTAAATTTTATAAATATGCTAATAAATGTAAATAGAAGTCGAAAGAAAAAATAAAATATTTAGTAATTATTTGTAATCTTTAGATGGCCTCACTTTACTTCACAAGAACTAGATTTATTGCTAGGTTTTTATTTTTTTACAGTAAAAATCAGACTGATTGAACATTGTTAGTGGTTAAAAAGAAAAATCAGAAGCAGCATCTGAACCAGATTCAACACAGACTGTGTTCAGCAAGGTGATGTAGACTGAAGCAAACGCTAGAGGGCAGTATTACGACTTCTAAAACACAGGCTGCTGACCCGGAAAAAAAAACAGATTCACATTCGGTCGAGGATGTAAACAACAATGGCGGAGTAAAATGAAAAGATATTCAGCGACATTATTTTCTTAAACTTCAAACTCCAATAGTTTGTTGGATTCTGATGCTTGTTGGTTTCTGACCTCTGCAGAGCAGCTTGTTGGAGAAAAAAAAGAATCAGAGGAAGAATCATCGTGAAGGAGGTGAGAATTTACATCATTTACTGTGAAATGTTTCTTCTTTCTTTCCAAGTTTTTCAGTTCAATCCGTCTTTTTTCTGAAATATCAGTGAGAGACGGTAAACAGGAAGTGATAAATAAATGTTTATTGTTGTTTTCTTTGTCTGAAACAAATGCTAGTAGTAGCTAACTGCGTTTTATACTAAGACACAACAAGTTTTTTCTAAAAAAAAAAAGTACAATTTAATATCCAGGTGTTTAATCTTCAAATCAGATCACGATCAATCACTATTTAGAATCGTAGTACGCGCGCCCGTAAATGTCATTTTACCAGATCCACACTAGCATTTATCTGTTCTACTAAATGTCTTTTATCATCAAACCAAGATTTTTGCATTTTTATTGTATATTTTAGGATTTAATTGCTTTTAAAAGTGACAAATGGTTCACTTCGGCCGCGATCCACGCAGAATTTTACTGCGCATTTTTCACAACTTTACGGTAATTTAAAAGCAAATGGCCATAACAGTCAACTTTGAGGAGCGATACAATCATTTTTATCCATTTTGCCAGACCCACACTAGTATTTATCTGTTCTATTAAATGTCTTTTATCATTAAACAAAGATTTTTGCATTTTTGTTCTATATTTCAGGATTTATTAGCATTTCAAAGTACCATGTCATACAATATGATAATTGTTGTCAAACATAAAATTATTTACAGTTACTGTATTTACAATCTTCTTTTGGCATTTTCCTTCAGGGGTCGCCACAGCAAGTCAGTTTCTTCCATCTAACCCTATCTGCTGCATCTTTTTCGGTCACGCTAACTATCTTTATGTCTTCCTTTGCTGTATCTATGAATACAATAATGATATAGAATGAAATCTGTTTGGTGCAGTGACAAACCAGGTCTTTCTAACATGCTGGCCCTGGGCTCATGCTAGCCGCTCGCCACTTTCGCAAATGCAAATTTTTTTCAGTGTGGCTAAATGAAATTCTGCAGAAGGAGCCACTCTGCCAGTCTGTGGCAAATCTGTTTTTAGATTAATCAACAGATCGTAATTTCCCTCGTGATTAACATTGGAATCCATTTTGCCTATCGCTAGTCGCGAGTGTTATGAAGCAAAAACATTTACACTGGTCCCGATGATCATACTAAATGGTGTTCCCGATCGTCACATCAAGCACAAGTAATGCAATATTTGCAGCCTGAAGTTGTCAGTAAGATGGCCACATCACGACCAATATAGTTGTCAATTGTCAATTGTAAAGTTAAACACATAAATGCATTGTTAAAAAATGTGTTTAAGGAAGTACAACCAGAAAATGAAGAAAAAGATAATACATACCCTTTTCGCAATGCCATATCAAATTGAAAAGTTTGCAAAATTAACAATTTTATTGGTAAAAATCAGAAAGAAGGCAGCTACAAACTGGCCCAGTGCCCATCTATTTGTTCTTTTCAGACTGCAATGGGTGGTTTCAAAATGACTTCCCTTGATTAAACAGGAGCATTTAATGTGTTGCACCTGTGTCCTTTGTTCCTTTTTATTTTTGTTGGAAGTTAACTATTTAAAGTAACAGCAAAGTAATTAAAACATAAACTAAATTTGACTAAGTAAAACAAATTATATTACAAATAAATAGTATTACCCCCTAAGGGAAATGCTGAAAGAAGAAGTATTATAAACCATTGAGGGAAAATATAATTAATAAAATATAGAATAAAAATGCACAAATCTTAGTTTAATGATAAAAGGCATTTATTAGAACAGATAAATACTAGTGTGGGTCTGGCAAAGTGGATACAAGTGATTTTATTGCTACTCAAAGTTGACTGTTTTGGCCATTTGTCAGAATGACAATGTACTTTGAAATTGTCGTAAAAATGTTAAAACGGGCGCACAACAATTCTGCGTGGATTGCGGCCGAACCGCGACAAAGTGAGCCATTTGTCACTTTTAAATGGTATTAAATCCCAAAATGTACAATAAAAATGCACAAATCTTTGTTTAATGATAAAAACATTTAGTAGAACAGATAAATACTAGTGTGGGTCTGGCAAAATGAATAAAAGTGATTTTATCACTCCTCAAAGTTTACTGTTATGGCCATTTGTCAGTATGACATGAATCTTTTAAATGCTATTAAATCCTATTAAAGCTTAAGATCTTTTGTTATTACTTCAGTTCTTGTTTTAGATCTTCTCAATTATCTGTTATTTTGTATAGAAAAAAATAACTCAGGAGGTTACATTATTTCCCTCCATCCCATCAGTAAGAAGGTTGTTTGTTGGTCCTAAAATTTAATTTGATCTATTCTCTTCTTCTACAGAGTTTTTGTCAATTCTGCTACTGCAACTGGTGATGACGGAACATAACTCTGTGAGATGTTCAAACAGCAACTAGATATTTGAAAAGGACCAGAATCACCAGACAAATCTCAAGAGAAAAAATGGAAATGCCAGGTGGACAAGAGCCATTAAGCTATGAAAAATGTGAACAAAAATTTGGTCTAAAAGACAACTTCCTATGTAATAAATGTGGACACAGATTTAACAAGAAACAACATTTACAACAGCACATGAAAGTGCATACCAGAGAAAAACCATTTTGCTGCAAAGAATGTGGAAAAAGATTTAGTCAAAAAAGAAAATTACCGTAAAGCTGTAAAAACACTGTACTATGCTTCTGCGTGGATCGCGGCCGAACCGTGGCGAAGTTAACCATTAGTTACTTTTAAATGCTATTAAATCCTATAATATACAATAAAAATGCACAAATCTTTGTTCAATGATAAAAGACATTTGGTAGATTAGATAAATACTAGTGCCGCGTCTGAAAAAAAGGATAAAAACTATTTTATCGCTCCTCAAAGTTTACAGTTATTGTGAACCATTTGTCACTTTTTAAATGCTGATAAATCCAAAAATATACAATAAAAATGCACAATTCTTGGTTTAGTGATAAAACACATTTAGTAGAACAGATAAATACTAGTGCGGGTCTAGTAAAATGGATAAAAGTGATTGTATTGCTCTTCAAAGTTGTCTGTTATGGCCATTTGTCAGTATGACAATGTACTTTGAAATAATAATAATAATGCATTGAACTTATATTGCGCTTTTCTAGACACTCAAAGACGCTTTACATTTATATATGTGCATTATTCATTCACTCCATACAATCATTCACACAAACACAACATTCATTCCTGATGATGGGAGCTACCATGCAAGGCGCATACCACTATCATCAAAAGCAACTGGGGGTTCGGTGTCTTGCTCAAGGACACCTCAGCATGGACTCTGGGCGGGGGATCTAACCTGCGACCTTCCGGTTACGGAGCGGTCGCCCTACCCACTGAGCCATCTCTGCACCGAAACTGCCGTAAACCTGTGAAAATGGGCACACAACAATACGACATGGAGAGTGGCCGAACTGTAGCGAAGTGAACCATTTCTTCTTCTTTCGCCATTTCCCTTTAGGGGTCGCCACAGCAAATCAGTTTCTTCCATCTAATCCTATCTGCTGTATCCTCTTTGGTCACACCAACTATCTTCATGTCTTCCTTCACTGTATCCATGAACCTCCTCTTTGCCCTTCCTCTAGTCCTCTATCCTGGTGGTTCCAAATCTAGCATCCTTCTTCCGATGTACTCTCTCTCTCTCCTCTGCACATGTTCAAACCATCTCAGTCTGGCCTCTCAGACTTTATCCCTAAAACCTCTAACATGTGTTGTTCCCCAGATGTACTTGTTTCTAATCCTGTCCATCCTGGTCACTCCCAGAGAGATCCTCAGCATCTTCATCTCTGCTACTTCCATCTCTGTTTCCTGTCTTTTTCTCAGTGCTACTGTTTCTAGACCAAACAGCATGGCGGGTCTCACCACGGTTTTCTACACTTTCCCTTTCATTCTAGCTGAAACTCTTCTGTCACACATCACACCTGATACTTTTCTCCACCCGTTCCAGCCTGCCTGCACACACTTCTTCAGCTCTTTTCCACACTCTCGATTACTCTGGACTGTTGATCCTAGATACTTAAAACTTCCACCTTCTTTATCTCTTCTCCCTGTAACCTCACTTTTCCATTTGGATCCCTCTCATTCACACACATGTACTCTGTTTTACTCTGACTAATCTTCATTCCTCTTCTTTCTAGTGCAAACCTCCACCTCTCCAGCTTTTCCTCCACCTCTTCCCTCCTCTCACTACAGATCACAATGTCATCTGCAAACATCATTGTCCATTGAGATTCCTGTCTGACCTCGTCTGTCAGCCTGTCCATCACCATAGCAAACAGCAAAGGGCTCAGATCAGATCCTTGGTGCAGTCCCATATTAACTCCTCTGTCTCACCTACAGCACACCTCACCACTGTCTTACAGCCCTCATACATGTCCTGAACCACTCTGACATACTTCTCTGTCACACCAGACTTCCTCATACAATACCATAGTTCTTCACACCCTGTCATACGCTTTGTCTAGAGCTACAAAGACACAATGCAGATTGGATGGATACCAATCTGACTAGTAGAAGAAGTGCAATTATTAAATATGGCACATGCTCAAATTCTTCGACTCTCATTCTCTATCATTTTGCAATTTGCACACAGCAGCTCTTTAATTGGCTTTTTTATGAAATAGTCCATGCTCTTTATCACCTTAATGCCAGTTTTGATGAAGACTCGCTTTACAAATGAAACTTTTTGTTATCACTTCAGTTCTTGTTTTAGATCTTCTAAATTATCTGTTATTTTGTATAAAAAAATAACTCAGGAGGTTCCATTATTTCCCTCCATCCCATCAGTAAGAAGGTTGTTATTAGCTACAGGGAAGCAGTGTGAGGTGGGCAAATACAGAAAATAGGTTATGTAAAAATCAAGAAAAATACTAACTTTTTGAGATTAAACAAACAAAGCTAATCTGTTTCATTTATAAAATTATTTATGTGAGTTACAAAAAAATGTGACTGTCAGGTTAAATTTTAAAACCATGCAGATGGTCAAAAAACGTAATTTAATCTATTCTCTTCTTCTACAGAGTTTCTGTCAATTCTGCTGCTGCAACTGGTGATGACGGAAGATAACTCTGTGAGATGTTCTAACAACAACTAGATATTTGAAAAGGACCAGAATCACCAGACAAATCTCAAGAGTAAAAATGGAAATGCCAGGTGGACAAAAACCATTAAGCTGTAATAAATGTGGACACAGATTTAACAAGAAACAACATTTACAACAGCACATGAAAGTCCATACCGGAGAAAAACCGTTTAGCTGCGAAGAATGTGGAAAAAGATTTAGTCGAAAAGGCAGCTTAAACCAGCACATGACAAGCCATACGGGAGAAAAACCATTCTGCTGTGATGAATGTGGACAAACATTTAGTAAAAAAAGCAGCTTAAACAAGCACATGAGAATCCATACAGGAGACAAACCATTCTGCTGTGATGAATGTGGACAAACATTTAGTGTTAAAGCAAGTTTAAAGGAGCACATGAGAATCCATACAGGAGACAAACCTTTCTGCTGTGATGAATGTGGACAAACATTTAGTGTAAAAGCAAGTTTAAACCAGCACATGAGAGTCCATACAGGAGACAAACCATTTAGCTGTGATGAATGTGCACAAAGATTTAGTGGAAAAGGAAATTTAAACCAGCACATGAGGATCCATACAGGAGACAAACCATTCTGCTGTGATGAATGTGGAAAAAGATTTAGTGTAAAAGCAAGTTTAAACCAGCACATGAGAATCCATACAGGAGACAAACCATTCTGTTGTGATTATTGTGGACAAAGATTTAGAAAAGAAAGCCACTTAACCCAGCACATGAGAATCCATACAGGAGACAAACCATTTAGCTGCGAGGAATGTGGAAAAAGATTTAGTCAAAAAGGCAACTTAAACCAGCACATGAGAATCCATACAGGAGACAAACCATTCTGTTGTGATGAATGTGGAAAAAGATTTAGTGTAAAAGCAAGTTTAAACCAGCACATGAGAATCCATACAGGAGACAAACCATTCTGTTGTGATTATTGTGGACAAAGATTTAGAAAAGAAAGCCACTTAACCCAGCACATGAGAATCCATACAGGAGATAAACCATTCAGCTGTGATGAATGTGGAAAAAGATTTTGTGTAAAAAGCAACTTAAACGAGCACATGAGAATCCATACAGAAGACAAACCTCTTAGCTGTGGTGAATGAGAAGACAGATTTACTAGAAAAGGGCACTTGAACAACTATATATGAGAATCCACACAGGAGCAACACAGTTCTCTGTTTTGTGATAAATTATTCAGTAGGCTTCAAATTCTAAACACCCACATGTAATTTCACAAAGAATAACAAGAGTTTGTTTTTTTATTTTGTCAGAGAGAAACAACAGTTTAATAGACAGGGTCAACTGCTGCTCTGGTAGGTCCTTTGACAAGACGTAGAGTAAAAATGGACTGTCTCAAGGTGGAAAGCCCGAGCTATGAAGGCAATATCATCTGCTGTTGTTGTTGTGGTGAACCCCGATCCCACTGGTGGACACAAGCTGTAAGGGATGCTGAACCAAACCCCCCAGAACTGCAGCATAAATCAACCAGAAGATGAATTTTTTATTCATCTTTGTCTTTTTTGGTATTAGTATAAAAAATGGTGTTATCGTTTATATTCATTCATGCAGCGTCCCATCTCTGGTGTCAAGGTTGTTGATGTGGTCGAAAACCTGTTCGGCAGCAGGACTCGAGGAGTGAAGGAAATTCATCCAAAGCTCTTAAAGTTTCTGGATGGCATTTGCACCATCAAATGGACATCAGGATTGGAGGACAGGGATGGTGATTCCTCTTTCTAAGAAGGATGGCTAGAGTGTGTTCCCCAAACACAAAGGGATCATGTCAAGTGGGACATAATTTTAGTTGTGTTCTGTATGTTTTTGGGTTATTTTTTCTGCCCCCATCTTGTGGACGGGAAGAGAACTGATTGGGACTTTGAGCCAATCAAGAGAATTTGGGTCCGCTCCGTGCTGGGAATTGACCTTGTTTGGGGAGGAGTTCAAGCGATGCAGTGTGGAACGGAGGACAAGCTGAGAGAGTTTGTCAGAAAAAGGACTAGCAGACTCCAGATCCACCGTATAAACGCTGCCAGCTGTCTGCTAGCTTACTGAGCCACTGCTAGTAACTTACTTCAGACTCCTCGCTGCCTTAGTAGGACTCAGCTAGAGGAGCAAAGTGTCCAGCAGCGTGTATGTGCAGGAGTGTGTGAGATCCAGTTCCAGTATCTGCTTTGAGCGCCGGAACTCTGGAGTTGGAGGAGGAAGCTTCCAAACCGACGGTCTATATTGACTGGCTGAAACGACCACCGGCGGTGGAGTGACGACCGTGAGACTTCTCATCGAGATCCTCTTTAGTTGACCAGCTGACGAGGGTGGACGGCAACCCTACCCTGGACAGAGTTGCCAGGTTTTATTTTGTTGGTGGGAGGGGCGACCAGTAGAGAATTTTAATTTGTTTTTGTTTTCTCCTTCCCTCTTCCCTGCTGGAGTGAGTCATCCGGGAAACAGGGGAGTGTCAATCGTGACCGGATTACCCAGTGACATTTGCCCACCTAATGTGTGTTGTGTTTCAGGATTTTGGGTGTTATCATTAATGTGTGTTGTGTTTAAGGGTTTTGGGTGTTATCATTAATGTGTGTTGTGTTTAAGGGTTTTGGGTGTTATCATTAATGTGTGTTTTGTTTAAGGGTTTTGGGTGTTATCATTAATGTGTGTTGTGTTTAAGGGTTATGGGTGTTATTATTAAGGTGTAGTGTGTTAAGGGTTTAACTATGTATCTAATAAAGTAGTGTACAGCACCAGCTGTTTGTGTGTTGCGTGTGTCCCCGGAGGATTTAAAAAGCCTTTTGCCCGTTGAACATCTTTTTAGCTCCTGCCGATCTCCCTTCTTAGTTCTCTTCTTTTTGTTAGGAAGGTCATTAAGGTTACTGGTAAACCAGAGATTGTTGTTTGAGAAACAGCTAACGGTTCTGGTTTAAACCACAACATCTACACAGAAGTAAATATAATTGGATATGCAGCTGGTAACACCATCAATGTCCACCCCATTTAAGTCCTCCAGTCAGTAGACTGAAAACTGTCCCTCAGTGCTTGGGAGCGCACTTCTTGAAGCAGCACATGGTGGTGATTTCTCTCTGTACTTCTGTAGTAAACATAACTATAAGGCCAATTCTTCTTTGGGCAAATCCCTTCAGTGGTCGCCACAGCAAGTCAGTTTCTTCCATCTAAGAAATATCTTTGATCAATGTCCTTTTAATTTTAACAGTTACTTCTGGGGTACACCATCTGTTAGTGACAAATCTAAAAAGCCATCTACCCTTGTGATGCCACTCACCAACTGGGAGAAGCCAGATGGAAGTGTGGTTGTTCAGTACGTTGACAATATTTTGGTTGCAGCATCTGATGCTGGCTCCTGCCTAGAACTGACTAAAAATGTGTTGCAGATTCTGCTAAACTCAGGTTTTAAGGTTTCAAGGAAAAAGTTGCAATGTTGCAGACAGCAGGTTACATTCTTGGGAAAAGGTTATCTCGGTATCCACCATCCAATCACTTCCGAGTCAGAAGCAAGCTATCTTGAGCGCTCCCAGACCAGAAACTGTTAAGGACATGTTGTCGTTTGTAGGTCTAGCTAACTATTCCAGACACCATTTGATTGACTACAGTGGACTATGCACACCGCTGAGAAATAAGATCAAGAAAGCAGGGATGAGGGAGCTAAACTCCCAGTCACATGGACCGCCGAGGCAGAACATTCGTTCTGCTCTTTGAAGCAGTCGCTACTAGTGCTGGCTGACCTAGGTTTACCAGATTATGGTGAGGATTTACATTTGGATGTGACCCTGACTACCGCCTTGGGATATGGTATTTTTTGGCAAAAGGCTGATGGGGGACGTAACGTACTCCTATATGTCTCTGTTCCCTCTGAAGGGGGGGAGGGGAATGGTGACAAGTAGCATCTTGTGTTTTATGCTCTTTTTATTCTTTTTATATTTTTGCTTGTATTTTTAGGAAGCTTATGGTTTGACGAACCGAGCATGTGCGGTTCTTGCCTAAAACCCTTACTACCCTTTCAATTAAAAAAAATATATTTCTTTATTAATTTCTCTGCATCCTTTTTACCAGGAACAAAAGCTTCAGAGCAGGTCTATAACTCGAAATCGACTTGGAGATCAACCACTCATTACCCGCGTTTTAACATTTAAATAAGTTTTATTCTGGTTTTATTTCTAAAATTCAGAGACTGACCGTTAATCAGATCAAAGCACCCTTGATCCTGCAGAGCTGATTTAACTATGCGCCTGGGGGAAAACAGGTTAAAGTGCAAGGAAAACCCCATGACACAGATTTTATTACTCACACACAGAAACTTTATTTAAATCAAACAAGTTACAATCCTAACAAACTCCTAAGAGAAAGCCACTCTGACCGGTGGAACTAAGAGCTATTCTAAAACTAACTAGGTACTAACCCGGATCTTGCGATCCAAACCTCTGATCAGACCGATCTGAAGTCTTCTAATCTCTAACCTACAGCCTCACGCCCGGACTCTTCAGGTTTTAAGCAGAGTTCCGTCGCATCACAGCAGAGTTTTTACACAATGTGTGGCGTCACATACCAGAATACACACTACATGGAGGAGGAATATATACAACATGCCACGAGTTGGCCTCCCTGGTTTCGTTGTAATGAGCAGGAGAACACATTTAAATCTCATCCACACTGTCCATGTAGTTTTTCGAGGCCTGCAGCTTCACCCCTGGTGAAGGCGGGGGTAGAGAAGGAGGCTGCTCTTCCAGTCTGGTGTCGTCCTCGTCATCAGGTGTCAGCAGTAGGCCATCAAACTGAAGTAGAGATGTAACAGAAACAGATCCCTCCCCCCCGAAAACTCCACCGATCTGATACAAAGAACATGACCAGAGGAGGAATCAGGAAAAGATTCACAGATCTGCTTTCCCTCAGATGAGCCACTTGCCCCATTAGGGACGATCACAGCAGCAGATTCACCCTCTGCCGAATCATTCTGGACATGGACAGGGTTTCACGACCATGATTGTCAACCAAAGCAGGAAGCTTTGGATAATCTTCATGGAGAATAGTTCCCTTATCAACTGGAATTAAAGAGGAAATTGCCTCGAATTCTGAATTGTTCTCCTCACAAGGGTTCTAAAAAAAAAAAAAAAAAAAAAAGAATATCCTTTCGGAAAGACAGACAGCGTAAAACACAGATAGGCCCACCTAAGTGTGGGACATCACCCCCTCCTTTTCTCTCTTTTTTTCCCTCTCTTCTCCATTATCAGGACTTCCCCCAGGATACAAAACACAAATGGTACTACTGTAGCAATTCTCAAAAAACTTACCAACAACCACTTTCACTATAGTATAAAGAGTAAAAATAAGTTATCTGAGTTACTTATAAAATACAGAAAAATGATAACCCGTTTATCCAATAACAGTTCAACCACACTACACAGGTTCATGCCTGTTTTACAACAGAAACAAAAGAACAAAGCAAGAGAATTTAACAAAGTTGATTTTGCCCATTGTAGTAACATCTAAGACAACATTTCAACTGCATAATTCAATTCTGAGGCTTCGGGCCTCAACAACAAATAAATCACAACAAGCAAAATAAGCAGCAATATTAATGAGGTACTATGCCCCAATAATAACAAATATTAAAACAATCTGCACCTGAAAATGATATATATCCTTCCTCCAACTGCCACCATCCTGTGGAATAAAAACTCTGTGTGTTTTTTTTTCCCGCAACTGCCATATGAACAACAATCACAAATGTGGTGATCATCAAAAATAAAACATAAAAATAATCAGCAGTAATACTACACTAAATATCCTACAACATCTACGACCTTTACGTTAAAGGGAATTCTGATGGAATGAGAATTCCATAATCAGGTCTACTACTAAATCTTTGTCCTGCACCTCCCCCCTCCAAACATGGCCTTGTTACCTCACCCATGTTTGGACCAACAGAGAGAGATGAGCACCACCTTCCAGAGGTGTCAAAAGTACCAACATATTCTACTCAAGTAGAAGTATAGATACCGAGATAAAAAACTACTTTAGTAAAAGTAGAAGTATCAACTGAAGCTTTTACTCAAGTAAAAGTAAAAAGTAACCTATTTTCAAATCAAATAAAGTAGAAAAGTAATAGTAATTGCCAGAAAAAAAAGGAATATTATTAACAAAAGCGTATGAACATATTTTTAACCATTATCACATTCTTTAAGAAGCAGAAAATATGATAATAAATGAAAGTGTTGTGGTGTGAAACTTTATGAATCAGAAACATTTATTTCTTAATAATCTTTATTGGAAATCGATTAATGAACTCAATCAAATGTATTAACATAAGCAGGGCATTATGTAACGTCCCTTCAGCTACCAAGCTTCACTCTGCATCACCTAATTTAACCAACTTCAGCAGACACAAACACACTCAATGTAAAAAAAAAAATACACACAAACACACTCAATGTAATAAATAAATAAGTAAATAAATAAAAATAACCAAAAGGCTTTTTAAGGCAGGTAGTTTTCAAAGTTCTTTGAGGCAATAATGAATAGTCTTTCACAAGTTTCTAAGGTTGGGAGTGCCACATACAGCCTGCGTGACACCTGGAACATAGCAGGGGGGTGGGGGGGAGTGTATGTATGTGTGTGTGCATGGATGCGCGCGTGCTGTGTGTCACGTGTTGAAGTGATGAAGCAAGAGAATGTGGTCCAGACCAAGTCCAACCACAGAGCCAGCTCTTCAAATGATGCGATCCAGCTTCTGAGTGTCCTTTTTCCTCACACTATTAAAGAAAGTGATGCTGAAATAGAATGGGTTTCTTTTTCCTCAATTTTCTGCCAGGGTCAACATATTTTTATATTTACATTGATGATGCAATAGTTATTTTTTAGACAGATATGTCCTATTTTCATGTATAAATATTCATAATCTTAATTTACTTTATTAATGGGTGGACACGGTGGCCGCGTGGTTAGCGCGTTCGCCCGCGGACCGGAAGGTCGCGGGTTCGCGTCCCACGGAGAGCACGTCTAGGGTCCTTGGAGAAGACACCTAGCACCCACTTCTCCCACCATTGGCGCCGTTGAAGGGCAGCCTGCTGCGGTGTAAGGAGTGCAGCAAACAAATTTCCCCGGTGAGGGATGAATAGAGTAATAAAAAATAATCAAAAAATAATCCATCCTGGGGAAATTTTTTGTTTCTAAATTTTAGAAATATGTTAATAAATGTAAGTAAAAACCGAAAGAAAAAAGAAAATTAAAATATTTTGTAATGATTTGTAATCTTTAGATGGCCTCACAACATCAGACTGATTGAACATTGTTAGTGACTAAAAAGAAAAATAAGAAGCAGCATCTGAACCAGATTCAACACAGACTGTGTTCAGGAAGGTGATGTAGACTCAAGCAAACGCTAGATGGCAGCATTACGACCTCTCAAACACAGGCTGCTGACCCGGAAACAGACCAGGTTCACATCCGGTCGAGGATGTAAACAACAATGGCGGAGTAAAATTAAAAGATATTTAGCGACATTATTTTCTTAAACTTCAAACTCCAATAGTTTGTTGGATTCTGATGCTTGTTGGTTTCTGACCTCTGCAGAGCAGCTTGTTGGAGAAAAAAAAAGAATCAGAGGAAGAATCATCGTGAAGGAGGTGAGAATTTACATCATTTACTGTGAAATGTTTCTTCTTTCTTTCCAAGTTTTTCTGTTCAATCCGTCTTTTTTCTGAAATATCAGTGAGAGAGGGTAAACAGGAAGTGATAAATGAATGTTTATTGTTGTTTTCTTTGTCTGAAACAAATGCTAGCAGTAGCTAACTGCGTTTTATACTAAGACACAACAAGTTTCTTCTAAAAAAAAAAGTACAATTTAATATCCAGATGTTTAATCTTCAAATCAGATCACGATCAATCACTATTTAGAATCGTAGTGTGCGCGCCCGTAAATGTCATTTTACCAGATCCACACTAGCATTTATCTGTTCTACTAAATGTCTTTTATCATCAAACCAAGATTTGTGCATTTTTATTGTATATTTTAGGATTTAATTGCTTTTAAAAGTGACAAATGGTTCACTTCGGCCGCGATCCACGCAGAAATTTACTGCGCATTTTTCACAACTTTACGGTAATTTAAAAGCAAATGGCCATAACATTCAACTTTGAGGAGCGATACAATCATTTTTATCCATTTTGCCAGACCCACACTAGTATTTATCTGTTCTATTAAATGTCTTTTATCATTAAACAAAGATTTTTGCATTTTTGTTCTATATTTCAGGATTTATTAGCATTTCAAAGTACCATGTCATACAATATGATAATTGTTGTCAAACATAAAATTATTTACAGTTACTTTATTTACAATTTTCTTTTGGCATTTTCCTTCAGGGGTCGCCACAGCAAGTCAGTTTCTTCCATCTAACCCTATCTGCTGCATCTTTTTCGGTCCCGCTAACTATCTTTATGTCTTCCTTTGCTGTATCTATGAATACAATAATGGTATAGAATGAAATCTGTTTGGTGCAGTGACAAACCAGGTCTTTCTAACATGCAGGCCCTGGGCTCATGCTAGCCGCTCGCCATGTTCGCAAATGCGAATTTTTTTCAGTGTGGCTAAATGAAATTCTGCAGAATTAGCCACTCTGCCAGTCTGTGGCAAATCTGTTTTTAGATTAATCAACAGATCGTAATTTCCCTCGTGATTAACATTGGAATCCATTTTGCCTATCGCTAGTCGCGAGTGTTATGAAGCAAAAACATTTACACTGGTCCCGATGATCATACTAAATGGTGTCCCCGATCGTCACATCAAGCACAAGTAATGCGATATTTGCAGCCTGAAGTTGTCAGTAAGATGGCCACATCACGACCAATATAGTTGTCAATTGTAAAGTTAAACACATAAATGCATTGTGTTTAAAAACTGTGTTTAAGGAAATACAACCAGAAAATGAAGAAAAAGATAATACATACCCTTTTCGCGATGCCATATCAAATTGAAAAGTTTGCAAAATTAACAATTTTATTGGTATAAATCAGAAAGAAAGCAGCTACAAACTGGCTCAGTGCCCATCTATTTGTTCTTTTCAGACTGCAATGGGTGGTTTCAAAATGACTTCCCTTAATTAAACAGGAGCATTTAATGTGTTGCACCTGTGTCCTTTGTTCCTTTTTATTTTTGTTGGAAGTTAACTATTTAAAGTAACAGTAAAGTAATTAAAACATAAACTAAATTTGACTAAGTAAAACAAATTATATTACAAATAAATAGTATTACCCCCTAAGGGAAATGCTGAAAGAAGAAGTATTATAAACCATTGAGGGAAAATATAATTAATAAAATATAGAATAAAAATGCACAAATCTTAGTTTAATGATAAAAGGCATTTATTAGAACAGATAAATACTAGTGTGGGTCTGGCAAAATGGATACAAGTGATTTTATTGCTACTCAAAGTTGACTGTTTTGGCCATTTGTCAGAATGACAATGTACTTTGAAATTGTAGTAAAAATGTTAAAACGGGCGCACAACAATTCTGCGTGGATTGCGGCCGAACCGCGACAAAGTGAGCCATTTGTCACTTTTAAATGGTATTAAATCCCAAAATGTACAATAAAAATGCACAAATCTTTGTTTAATGATAAAAACATTTAGTAGAACAGATAAATACTAGTGTGGGTCTGGCAAAATGAATAAAAGTGATTTTATCACTCCTCAAAGTTTACTGTTATGGCCATTTGTCAGTATGACATGAATATTTTAAATGCTATTAAATCCTATTAAAGCTTAAGATCTTTTGTTATTACTTCAGTTCTTGTTTTAGATCTTCTCAATTATCTGTTATTCTGTATAGAAAAAATAACTCAGGAGGTTACATTATTTCCCTCCATCCCATCAGTAAGAAGGTTGTTTGTTGGTCCTAAAATTTAATTTGATCTATTCTCTTCTTCTACAGAGTTTTTGTCAATTCTGCTACTGCAACTGGTGATGACGGAACATAACTCTGTGAGATGTTCAAACAGCAACTAGATATTTGAAAAGGACCAGAATTACCAGACAAATCTCAAGAGAAAAAATGGAAATGCCAGGTGGACAAGAGCCATTAAGCTATGAAAAATGTGAACAAAAATTTGGTCTAAAAGACAACTTCCTATGTAATAAATGTGGACACAGATTTAACAAGAAACAACATTTACAACAGCACATGAAAGTGCATACCAGAGAAAAACCATTTTGCTGCAAAGAATGTGGAAAAAGATTTAGTCAAAAAAGCCACTTAAACCAACACATGACAACCCATACTGGAGACAAACCATTCTGCTGTGATGAATGTGGAAAAAGATTTAGTGTAAAAGGAAACTTAAACCAGCACATGAGAGTCCATACAGGAGACAAACCATTCTGCTGTGATGAATGTGGACAAAGATTTATTCAAAAAAGCCACTTAAACCTCCACATGAAAATCCACACAGGAGACAAACCATTCTGCTGTGATGAATGTGGAAAAAGATTTAGTGTTAAAGGAAACTTAAACCAGCACATGAGGGTCCATACAGGTGACAAACCATTCAGCTGTGATGCATGTGGACAAAGGTTTAGTGAAAAAGGAAGCTTAAACCAGCACATGAGGATCCATACGGGAGACAAACCATTCTGCTGTGATGCATGTGGACAAAGATTTAGTGTAAAAGCAAGTTTAAACCAGCACATGAGAATCCATACAGGAGACAAACCATTCAGCTGTGATGAATGTGGAAAAAGATTTAGTGTAAAAGCAAGCTTAAACCGGCACATGAGAATCCATACAGGAGACAAACCATTCTGCTGTGATGAATGTGGACAAAGATTTACTAGAAAAGCAAGCTTAAACCTGCACATGAGAATCCATACAGGAGACAAACCATTTAGCTGTGGCGAATAAGGAGAAAGATTTAGTGTAAAATGACACTTAAACCAGCACATGAGAATCCATACAGGAGGCAAACCATTCTGCTGTGATGAATGTGGACAAAGATTTACTAGAAAAGGCACTTGAACAACTATATGAGAATCCACACAGGAGCAACACTGTTCTCTTTTTTGTGATAAATTATTCAGTAGGCTTCAAAGTCTAAAGACCCACATGCAATTTCACAAAGAATAACAAGAGTTCGTTTTTTTATTTTGTCAGAGAGAAACAACGGTTTAATAGACAGGGTGAACTGCTGCTCTGGTAGGTCCTTTAACAAGACATAGTGTAAAAATGGACTTTGAACGGCACGTCTATTCTCAAGGTGGAAAGGCCTAGCTATGAAGGCAATATCATATGTCGTTGTTGTTGTGGTGATCCCTGATCCCACTGGTGGACACAAGCTGTAAGGGATGCAGAACCAAACACCCCAGAACTGCAGCATAAATCAACCAGAAGATGAATTTTTTATACATATTTGTCTTTTTTTTGTATTACTATAAAAATGGTGTCATCATTTATATTCATTCATGCAGCCTCCTATCCTCCTATATCTGGTGTCAAGGTTGTTGATGTGGTCGAAAACCTGTTCGGCAGCAGGACTCCAGGAGTGAAGGAAATTCATCCAAAGCTCCCAAAGTTTCTATATGGCATTTGCACCATCACATGGACATCAGGATTGGAGGACAGGGATTGTGATTCCTCTTTCT
Organism: Neostethus bicornis; assembly: GCA_902685375.1. Classification (NCBI taxonomy): domain Eukaryota; kingdom Metazoa; phylum Chordata; class Actinopteri; order Atheriniformes; family Phallostethidae; genus Neostethus; species Neostethus bicornis. The sequence continues at coordinate 25,464,202 of LR738552.1, forward strand.
AAGAAGGGAGGCTGGAGGGTGTTCCCCAACCACAGAGAGTTCATGTCAAGTGGGACATTATTTTAGTTGTGTTCTGCATGTTTTTTTTTTTTTTTCTTTTATGGATTCTGCCCTCATCTTGTGGACGGGAAGAGAACCGATTGGGATTTTGAGCCAATCAAGAAAATTGGGGTCAGCTCTGTGCTTGGAATGGACCTTGTTTGGGGAGGAGTTCAAGCGATGCAGTGTGGAACGGAGGACAATTAATGTGTGGTGTGTTTAAAGGGTTTTGGGTGTTATCATTTATGTGTGTTGGGTGTTATCATTTATGTGTGTTGTGTTTAAGGGTTTTGGGTGTTATGTGTTGTGTGTTAAGGGTTTAAGTATGTATCTAATAAAAAAGTGTACACCACCAGCTTCACATGTATTGTTTGTGTCCCCGGAGGATTTAAAGAGCCTTTTGCCCGTGACAATTACACTCTTTTTTGGGGCTGCATCCCGTAATGGTCTGCATGCTATCCTACATATCTGATGTGCTGTTCAACTGTAGTTTCTACTCTGCTTTTCTCAGTTGAGCTGAAAGCAACATTTGAACATCTTTTTAGCTCCTGCCGATCTCCCTTGTTAATTCTCGTCTTTTTGTTAGGAAGGTCATTGAAGTTACTGGTAAACCAGAACTTGTTGTTTGCGAAACAGCAAATGGTACTGGTAGGAACCACAACATCTACGTATACAGACGTAAATATAATCAGGTATGCAGCTGGTAAAACCATCAATGTCCACCCCATGAGAGTCCTCCAGTCAGTAGACTGAAAACTGTCCCTCAGTGCTTTGGAGCGCACTTCTTGAAGGAGCACATGGTGGTGATTTCTCTCCGTCACTTTGTGTTGTATCAAGGCTGAAGCAGGATGGGATCATCAACTGACTTCATGGATGATGGTAGTTGAATTACAGATTTTACATTCTTTACATTTGCATTCAATAAGTCTAAGTAAACAATACTTTTGTTGTGTGGGGTGTATGAAAGGATGAGGATCCACATGCAGGTTTAACAGTTTATTCAAAGAAAGTGTCCAAAGGGAAGTGCTGGATGGCCAGGAGGAAAGGCTGACGGTTCCTGTGAGGAGAATGAAAAATATATGTTCATGGTGACAAACATAAACATAATGAAAGTGGTCAGTTTACCACAGGGTTAGCTGAAGAACTGACAACGACTGTAGGTAAGACCAGCAGGTCTTTTATATCCAAGGTGAAGTACGCGCAGGCGGCGCAGCTGGGAGAAATCAGCCAATCCTCCCATTAGAAGCCATCCAGCACCTGTGAGTATTGAGGAGTGAGAGAAAAGAGAAGGAAAATGCAGGCCCTTAAAGGCCTCACACAACAATTTTAAGGTAAAATTTTTCTTCTTTCGGCATTTCCCTTCCGGGGTAGCCACAGCAAGTCGGTTCGTTCCATCTAAAAAAGTTTTTTTTCATTAATGTCCTGCTAATTTTAAAAGGTACATACATGCTTTGAGGTACGCCATCTGTTAGTGATAAACATGAAAAGCCCTCTACCCTTGTGGTGCCACACACGAACTGAGAGAAGCCGTACAGGAAATGAAAAAAAAATAAATGTAAATTTAACTTTTTAAATGGTACTAAAACAATACACGGCAGTACAAACTACTACTACAAAAAAATGTACTAAAGCTAGAGATGGAAAAAATGAGACAGAGCTCCAGATCATATCTCTATCTGAAACTACAGTGGGGCAAAAAAGTATTTAGTCAGCCACCAATTGTGCAAGTTCTCCCACTTAAAAAGATGAGAGACACCTGTGATTTCCATTATAGGTACACCTCAACTATGAGAGACAAAATGAGGAAAAAAAAATCCAGAAAATCACATTGTCTGATTTTTAAAGAATTTCTTTGCAAATTATGGTGGAAAATAAGTATTTGGTCAATAACAAAAGTTCATCTCAATACTTTGTTACATACCCTTTGTGGGTAATGACAGAGGTCAAATGTTTTCTGTAAGTCTTCACAAGGTTTTCACAAACTGTTGCTGGTATTTTGGCCCATTCCTCCATGCAGATCACCTCTAGAGCAATGATGCTTTGGGGCTGTCGCTGGGCAACACGGACTTTCAACTCCCTCCAAAGATTTTCTATAGGGGTGAGATCTGGAGATGGGCTAGGCCACTCCAGGAGCTTGAAATGCTTATTACGAAGCCACTCCTTCGTTACCCGGGCAGTGCGTTTGGGATCATTGTCATGCTGAAAGACCCAGCCACGTTTTATCTTCAATGCCCTTACCGATGGAAGAAGGTTTTCACTCCAAATCTGACGATACACGGCCTCATTCATTCTTTCCTTTACACGGATCAGTCGTCCTGGTTCCTTTGCTGAAAAACAGCCCGAAAGCACAATGTTTCCACCCCCATGCTTTACAGTAGTATGGCGTTCTTGAATGCAACTCAGCATTCTTTCTCCTCCAAACACAACGAGTAGAGTTGTTACCAAAAAGTTCTGTTTTGGTTTCACCTGACCATATGACATTCTTCCAGTCCTCTTCTGGATCATCCAAAGGCTCTCTAGCAAACTTCAGGCGGGCCTGCACATGTACTGCCTCTAGCAGGGGGACACGTCTGGTTCCGCAGGATTTGAGTCCCTGGTAGCGTAGTGTGTTACTGCTGGTAGCCTTTGTTACTTTGGTCCCAGCTCTCTGCAGGTCATTCACTAGTTCCCCTCGTGTGGTTCTGGGATTTTTGCTCACTGTTCTTGTGATCATTTTGATCCCACGGAGCGAGATCTTGTGGGGAGCCCCCAGATCGAGGGAGATTATCAGTGGTCTTGTATCCCTTCCATTTCCTAATAGTTGCTCCCACAGTTGATTTCTTCTCACCAAGCTGCTCACCTATTGCAGTTTCAGTCTTCCCAAGCCTGGTGCAGGTCTACAATTTTATTTCTCTTATGGTCTTGGCCATAGTGGAGTTTGTAGTGTGACTGTTTGAGGTTGTGGACAGGTTTCTTTTATATAGGTGAAGAGTTCAAACTGGTCCCATTACTACAGGTAACTAGTGGAGGACATGGGAGCCTCTTACAGAAGAAGTTACAGGTCTGTCAGTGCCAGAAATCTTGCTTGTTTGTAGGTGACCAAATATTTTTTTCCACCATAATTTGCAAATAAATTCTTTAAAAATCAGACAGTGTGATTTTCTGGATTTTTTTTTGTCTCTCATAGTTGAGGTAGATCTATGATAAAAATTACAGGTGTCTCTCATCTTTTTAAGTGGGAGAACTTGCACAATTGGTGGTTGACTAAATACTTTTTTTTTTGCCCCACTGTATTTGTCTCGGGACTTTGCGTCAGAGCTTGCCTCCTTCCAGCTGCTGACGTCACTTTAGGGTTAAAGTTCCAGCTTGTGATAGAAAACTTAAGATTAAGTAAGATTAATATTCACTTTGAAAACATCTTAGTGACAATGGGTATCTTTAATTAACTGTGCTGAAGCTTGAACTTGTGCTGAAATAAGACATCTGCTATCAAACATCCATGGTGTGAGAATCTTGTTACAGTCTGTTCCTACCAACTCCAAGCTGCTCAAAGACAAGCAAAGAATGCAGGTGCAGATAAGGACATGTTTGCTCAGCCCAGTAAGAAATATCAATAAATTATTAGCCTATCAAAATGAGACATTTAGTCTAGCAACGAAAAAGTCCACGCTGACAACACGGATCCTTAAAACATGTGTGGGGGAAGTTTGTTGAACTTCTGCCGATCAATCTTTGGTTTGCATAAACTTCCAATGCAGCAGCATTCAATCTTTTTTAAATTATTAAATTCTATTTTTCTCTTCTCATTTATGTGAAATTTTATCAAGAAAATTCCACAACAGGCTCCGTGCCCTTCTGCTTTCCTGTTTGTTTCCTAACGTCAGAGCATGTTTCAGTCCAAACAGAAGATGTTGGATGAAGTTATTGAGGCCAATTTTTTATGGTTTGGCATCTTCTTTTTAGATGCTTGAAGAAACAACATATCTAAATATAACTGGTTTTTTTATTTGTAGAGACTGCCTTAGAAACACCTTTGTGTATCAGCATCCTCTGTTTAGGTTCTGTTAGTATCTGTGTTTTTTTTTTTATCAGAAAGAAAATAATGAAAAAAAAAATGAGTATACATTGTTAGTGCAACGGCTTTTACTTTGATAGTAGAGCTAAAAATCAGAAAAATCACTGACTGTGTTTAGAATGTTAAAAAACTCTAAAGCTGCTGAGGGCAAACTACGGTCCGCGGATCACATGCGGGCTGATAAATGTTTTAATCCGGCCTGTGTATCTACAAAAAAATTTAATTAAAAGAAAAAAAAAACGTGTTAATGTTTTATTTTATTTTTTAATGTTTTATTCTGATGTCTCGTCACTAGATGGCGCACTCTAGATACAACGACACTGCTCCCAATAACATATGCGTGTCTCCATGATGCGCATGCTGTCAAAATAAACAGTGTGCAATGATATGGAAAACCATCGGATCCAATCCACGCACGTAAACAAGCGTTTTAGTTGTTAAAAACAAGTAAAATGTTACGTCAAGTGCTTAGATTTCAAACCTTCCGTTCCGTCATCTTGCGCTTATCCGGGGCCGGGATGGGGGGGCAACAACCTCAAACGGGAAGCCCAGGCTTCTCTCACCCCGGCTGCATCCTCCAGCTCACCCGGAATGATCCCAAGTCGTTCCCCGGCCAGCTATGAGACATTGTCTCTCCAGCGGGTCCAGGCTCTACCTCTTGGTCTCCTCCCATAGGGACGTGCCCAAAACACGTCACCCGCGAGGCGCTCAGGGGGCATGCTAACCAGATGGCCGAACCACCCCATCTGGTTCCTCTCGACCTGAAAGAGGAGTGGCTCAACACCGAGCTCCTCCCGGATGGCAGAGCTCCTCACCCGATCTCTGAGTGAGAGCCCAGCCACCCTGCGTAGGAAGCTCATTTGGGCCGCTTGTATCCGCAATCTCATTCTTTCGATCACCACCCACAGCTGGTGACCATAGGTGAGGGTTGGAACGCAGATCCAGATGTGTATGGTTGTATGTGTGTGGCCCCGTGACAGACTAGCGACCTGTTCGGGGTGTACTCTGCCCCTCGTCTTGAATCAGCCGGGATGGGCTACGGCACCCCCGCAACACCATAAGGGATAGATTAGATAAGAAGGTGACTGTGATTTACTTTATTATCCCTTCTGGAGAAATTTGATGTTTCTAAATTTTAGAAATATGCTAGTAAATGTAAATAAAAGCCGAAAGAAAAAACAAAATTAAAATATTTTGTAATGATTTGTACTCATTACACCATTGTACCTCACTTTACTTCACAAGACGTAAAAATCTTTGCGTCACTAGATTTATTTCTAGGTTTTTTTTTTTTTTTTTACAGTAAAAATCAGACCGATTGAACATTGTTAGTGGCTAAAAAGAAAAATCAGAAGCAGCATCTGAACCAGATTCAACACAGACTGTGTTCAGCAAGATGATGTAGACTGAAGCAAACGCTAGAGGGCAGCATTAAGACCTCTACAACACAGGCTGCTGACCCGGAAAAAATACCAGGTTCACATCCGGTGGAGGATGTAAACAACAATGGCGGAGTAACTTAGAAAGATATTCAGCGATATTATTTTCTTAAACTTCAAACTCCAATAGTTTGTTGGATTCTGATGCTTGTTGGTTTCTGACCTCTGCAGAGCAGCTTGTTGGAGAAAAAAAAAAAGAATCAGAGGAAGAATCATCGTGAAGGAAGTGAGAATTTACATCATTTACTGTGAAATGTTTCTTCTTTCTTTCCAAGTTTTTCAGTTCAATCCGTCTTTTTTCTGAAATATCAGTGAGAGAGGGTAAACAGGAAGTGATAAATAAATGTTTATTGTTGTTTTCTTTGTCTAAAAACAAATGCTAGCAGTAGTTAACCGCGTTTTATACCTTGAACGGACGTTTCGTCCACAGACATTTGGGCCAAGAAACTGCAACCTAGGATATTTGGGCCATGCAATAAAACTGACTAAAAGCAATTATTTTGTATAATGCACAGGATACATTATCACAGAAATATCACAGAAATTTAGGGAAAATATCACAATTAATTACAAGAAAATATCACAATTTTTTACAAGTTGGGTTGTGTAGATGTCTGAGTTTGCAAAAATATAAATATACAGAGAGACATAAAATATAGATAAAACACAAACATAACAAATTTCTATTAAATATTTATTGATATATTTAAAGAGGGCAAAAAGAAAAAAAAAAATGGTTTGCGGCCCAAAAGTCCATCCCAAGTGGCCCACATGGCCCAAAAGTCCTAGGTTGGAGTTTCTTGGCCCAAATGTTTGTGAACGAAATGACCTAGATTAGTTTTATACTCAGACACAACAAGTTTCTTCTAACAAAAAGTACAATTTAATATCCAGATGTTTCATCTTCAAATCAGATGCACAATTTTTTTATTAAATTTATTTATTTATTTCGGTCACAGTGTAATTTCACATTAAAGAAAAAAAAAAAAATTTTTTACCAAAGGACCGAAAAGGTATCGGCTGAAGCAAACGCTTTTGCCGACCCTTTTTTTTAAATCATCATGAAAGCAAAAAAACATATAAGTAAATACTTAGAAATCAATCATAATACATAAAATGAAAATTAGAACATCAAATGAAAAAGTAATACAAGTACAAAAGTAATACAATTGTTACTAAAATTGTTTACATTATATATATCAATCACTATCATTGAATAGGGTACCCATTTTTAGACCTTAGTATAACCTTTGACCCTAATGACCAGATGATCTGATGCTAAAATAAAAATTAAAAGCTGAGCAGTGCTTTTATTACTTGCTTTGGTCCAGTGCCAAAGAATCTAATGAAAACGACTCAGTCTTTTTGTGTAGTTTGTTAGTTAGATGTTCATCAATTATTTTAATACAGTGAATGTCTGATCTGGGTGAGAAGCTAATTTGTTTCACTGCTGTCAAGTGAGCCGCGGTTCGGTCGCAAGAGATTCGTAATGCACGCGCCCGTTTAAATGTCTTTTTCACAGATAAGTATTTATCTGTTCTACTAATTGTCTTTTACCATTAAACAAAGATTTGTGCATTTTTATTGTATATTTTAGGCAGTGGCGGTCCGTGCATTTCACACCTAGGCCTTCGGTGACGTGCTACTTTGTCCAATTTGCATTAATATCCCTCAAATACCATCATTAATGACACCGCGGCTGGAGAAATCATATACAGAAGCACACGTATGTACTACTGGGTGTTGCATCACCTTAATTGTGTTCAACACAGGCTATTTTCAAGAGCATTTAAACATCAATAAACCTGCATATAAAACAGATAAAAATAAATCAATAAATAAAATGGTCGCACTCACCAAAACGGCTGTCCCCCAAAACACTTATTTCAAAACAAAATCCATTCTCCTTTCCTTCCTCAAGAAGACATCAATGACTCGGTTGTAGAGTTTGTCTGTGCGTTTCAGTTCCAACAATAAATCCCTTTCTATCGACATGGAGGCCAATGCTGAAAGTCGTGTCTGTCCAGTCGTATTTCTTGCATATGTTTTAATTCGCTTTAAGGCAGAGAATGACCGCTCCACAGAAGCATTGGGCACAGGGATTGTCACAGCCAAACAAACCAAGGAGTTAAGTTGTCCCAAAGTCTCACTCAGTTCTTTGTTCCAAAGAAGGCCTATAAGATCGGCTGGACTTTTCCCTTAAAATCAGTCATGGCATACATTACAGTTAGTTCTGTTTTGAGTGGGAGCAGATCAAAAAGCGCGATGTGACTTTGTGTTATGCAGGTAAAGGCTGTTAGCGGAAGTTTTCTCCGGTATGTCTGAAAGTGTTGCGGGTCTAGAAGGGAGAGAAACAGTAATTTTCATGGTGTTGAAATCGATTCCGTGTCTGGCAAAGAATGTTGTCCAGAATGTTGCTGTGGAGTTGTTGGTAGTGTGCGCGAAGGTCGCCTTGCGCCGTGCCCTGGCCTCTGCGAGCGCGCGGACCACCTGAGATGCTCATGTTTCTTCATAGATCTGATTGAATCTGACTCCTTGCTCGCTCAACTGTGTCACAAAACTCGTTTATCCTTGCCATGCAGAACTGTATATCCAATGTTTTCTTCTGTAGGATTCCAAAGAGGACATCTGCATGCTCAAAAATCCCATTGAATATATTGAGCAAAAAACAAAACTCAAAGTCATCCAGACGTGTAATCCATCTGCACATGGCACAGTGTCCTCATCATACTCTTCATGGTGTTTAAATATGTGATCAAACGCCTCTCTTAGCGCAACCCTGTTCTCATGGACTGCATTCACCAATCTTGATGTATGTTGCCACCGTGTTGGTGCAACACGAGGAAGACGCCGCTTGCACATGTCATCCAGTAGCTGAGTGCGCTTCGGAGATTTGGAGAAGAACGCAGCGAGGCCATTCAGGTTGGCAAAAAAAAAAAACCCATTGCATTCTTTAAACTTCGAGGCCCCTTGAGTCAAACAATGTGCAGAGCAGTGAATGAGTAAGGCCATAGGTGCCTTCTCCTTAACTTTCACCTGCACACCATTTAGTCCAGATGTCATTACCACTGCGTCATCGTAACACTGTGCCATCGTAACACTGTGCCACAACTTTGTCCAGACAACATTCATATTCCTCGAGGAAACTGAAAATAAGAATAGCAATGTCATCAGCTCGCTTGCCACGAGTTACATTTTCATATTTGACAAAACGCTCCTTGACACCTGTTGTCGTTATGTAGCGCAGAACAAATGCGAGCTGCGCAGCGTTGCCCACATCTGTAGTCTCGTCCACAATTACAGCGACGACAGGTGCTTTTTTATCTTCGTTTTAATCTCTTCTCCCATTACTTCAGCGATAGCATAAATTAGGTCATTTTGTATTTTGCCAGATGTCTCACTAAACCCCCTGTTAGAGGACAGGTGGTAATGCAAGGCTGTGTCATTCAGCTAGAAAAGAAAGAAGTTCCACGTTGTTGCCTCTATTTGAGGACTGAGTGCTTTCATCGTGCCCCCTAAATGAAAGTTCCTGTTTACCCAAAAACACGACACAATCAATTAGTCTTTTCAATATCTCCATATTTTTCTTCACCATTTCATTGTGGAGTTCTATTTCCCTGCGCACCTGTCCGTTGAGCTGAATATCCACTCTGGTGTCCCCAAAAGTTTTTAAACGCACGGTAGCTTGCAAGTGTCCAGTCGTCCTTTGGTGTCTCGTCGCTGCCTTAAACAATTTAAGTTCGCAAATCCAGTGTAGCTCCAGACGCCGAATCAATCCTTTGCAAACAAAAGGCATTCCCAGCAGAACAATTTGCAGCGCGATTCAGAAGCCGTAAACCAGGTGTACCGCTCGTAGTAGCTTAAATGGAAATGGCGGATAAACCCTTTCCAAGCTTGGGACAGGTTAGCTAGAACAGGGGTTGACCGGCCTCCTTTTACGAGATCTAGCTCGTAAAAGTCCGTCTTGAAAATGGCCTCGCAAGTATTTCTGCAACCAAATCTGTGGTTTCCCCTCCTTCAGCCATTGTGGGTTAAAATGACGAGTAGATGTTTCAGATTTTTCTGTTAAAGGTCTTAGGTCCTGTTCTGCTTACGTCAAATGAGTATCCAATCACAGGACGCGTATATGTCACGTTAGACGTGAGCCTTCGAGAAGGCCTTTACGTCACCAACTCGTGATCTGATTGGTTGTCGCAACTACACGTGCCCGTGCACTAGCAGTGAGGCAGCGCCCGCACTGGGGATTCTGAAGGCCTAGAGGCAGATTTCATACAGCCTAGCGACACCAGCTAGCTGAATTCTGATTGGATAAAAACTTTAACCCGACATTACAACACTGGAAGCAGTATAATCGAATGGATATAATAAGACATGAAGAAAACAGAACTTGGAGAAAAATTATACAAATATATAATTATAATTATGATAATGATGTCTGATTATGTTAGGCCATCAGAAAAGGCCTTGCTGGCTCTGACCGCCCGCCACTGATTTTAGGATTTAATAGCATTTAAAAGGGTTATGTCATACTGACAAATGGCCATAACAGTCAACTTTGAGGAGCGATAAAATCACTTTTATCCATTTTGCCAGATCCACACTAGTATTTACCAGAGGTGTCAAAAGTACTAACATTTTCTACTCAAGTAAAAGTATAGATACCGAGTTAAAAAACTACTTTAGCAAAAGTAGAAGTATCAACTGAAGTTTTTTACTCAATAAAAATAAAAAGTAACCTATTGTCAAAACTAATTAAAGTAAAACAGGAAAAGTAATTTTCAGGAAAAAAGAAATATCATTAACAAAAGCGTATGAACATATTTTTTTAACTATTATCACATAATACAAAGAGCAGAAAATATGATGATAAATGAAAATGTTATGGTGTGAAACTTAATGAATCAGAAACATTTTTTTCTCAATAACCTTTATTGGAAATCGATTAATGAACACAATTGAATGTATTAATACAAGCACGGCATAATGTAACGTCCCTTCAGCTACCAAGCTTCACTCTGCATCACCTAATTTAACTAACTGCAGCACACAAACACACTCAATGTAAAAAAAAAAAAAAATACCAAAAGGCTTTGTGAAGCCATAAAAGTAGCTGGTTCTCAAAGTTCTTTGAGGCAGTTTGTGCTCTTCTCTGGCTGAAGACGAGTTCGGCAACACTGAATAGTCTTTCATGGGCTGCTGAGCCTGGGAGTGATTCTCCCACAACTTTGTTAGCTTTATGGGCGGAGCCAACAAATCTTGTGTGGATGAGCTCCTTTTTAAGGATAGTTGTTTGTACCTTTCCAGCTTTGTGGGGTGTTTCTTCTCTTGACAAAGTAAATGCAGATTGAGAGTTATGTCATTTTTCTTAAATCACAAACTCAGATTACCTTGAACTGTGGTAGCAATGTCATGCTTAAAGTTTATGGTTGAAGGTAAACCTACCAGATTGGGATTGGTTCCACTGGTCTATGTTACTATATTAATATTACTTCAAGAACCAGAAGCCAAATCCACATGTGGAGTAGGTGAGCTTAGTTATATGTGAGAAAATGTGATTTTAATTAGGATAGTAATAATTATACAATCATAATCCAACAACATTATCATGTTGAAATTTGGACATACAAAGTAGTGGTGTTTTCTTCCTTACGATTTTATAGTTGTTGCCTTAGTGTTTTGAAGAAAACCCCAACACACACAGACACACACACAGACAAGTTCCTCACTTTGACAAGTTCCACACTGACATATTCCTCTCTCTTGCTCGCTTTTTTTTTCTCTCTCTCTCACACGCACACACACACGCACATTTTCTGCATGCACGCAGCACTTTGGGAGTGGGAGGGGCCGCAGCAGCACCAGGCACTGCTTATTGATTAGAGTTAACAATTTGCTTCCACGTCACAGAATCCGAAAATCTCCAATAACATTTGAAAAAGCCGCTAGATTGAAGCTTTAAAAAAAAGAAAACTCAAAATTTTTAGCGACTAGAGGGCCTAAAAACTTGCTAAATGTAGCGACTTCATTTTATTTCCGACACACCTGGCGGCCGATTTGAAATCAGTCCGCAGGTTGTCACAAGACCGCGGTCAAGTGGTTTGCAGCCTGAATATAGAGTGCACACTGTGAGGGCATCTCCGTCAAGATTTAGTTTAAAAAAAGTCTTTGAATCACTTTGCCTGAACAGATCGTGAGTCGTCACGAGCATACTTTTTTAAAAACTTTTTTCTCATCTGATACATTTTCTTTGTTTGGATTTGAGTTTTTTGCGCCAAAATAAGATGCAATTGCCGACTAGTTTGGTCGTGACCTCGCCATCTTACTGACAACTTCAGGCTGCAAATCTCGCGTTACTTTTGTGTGACGTGACGATCGGGGACCCCATTTAGAGTATGATCACCTGGACCAGTGTAAATGTTGTTGCTTCATAACACCAAATGGCGCTCATGACTAGCGATAGGCAATATGGATTCCAATGTTAATCACAGGTGAAATTACGATCTATTGTTTATTGATTAATCTAAAAACAGATTCGCCACAGACTGGCAGAGTGGCTAATTCTGCAAAATTTTATTTAGCCACACTGAAAAAAAATTCGCATTTGCAAACGTGGCGAGTGGCTGGCGTGAGCCCCGAGAGGTTTTGGGGATAAAGTCCGAGAGGCCAGACTGAGATGGTTTGGACATGTGCAGAGGAGAGAGAGAGAGTACATCGGATAAAGGATGCTGGATTTGGAACCACCAGGAAAGAGGACTAGAGGAAGGCCAAAGAGGAGGTTCATGGATATAGTGAAGGAAGACATGAAGATAGTTGGTGTGACCAAAGAGGATACAGCAGATAGGTTAGATGGAAGAAACTGACTTGCTGTGGCGACCCCTGAAGGGAACTGCCGAAAGAAGAAGAAAAAGTTGAACATATAAATACTAGTGTGGGTCTGGCAAAATGGATAAAAGTGATTTTATCGCTCCTCAAAGTTGACTGTTATGGCCATTTGTCAGTATGACTTGACACTTTTAAATGCTATTAAATCCTAAAATATTTAATAAAAATGCACAAATCTTGGTTTGATGACAAAAGACATTTAGTAGAACAGATAAATACTAGTGCGGGTCTGGCAAAATGACATTTACGGGCGCACTAACTACGATTCTCTACCTGTGAAAAAGACATTTAAACGGGCGCGTGCAGTACAATTTTCTGCGTAGATTGTGGCAAACCACGGCTCACTTGACCGTAGTATAGCTTCTGATTTGTTCACTTTTTTTTTTACACTACTGTAGATGGATACCAATCTGATCAATAGAAGAAGTGCAATTATTAAAAATGACACATGCTCAAATTCTTCAACTCTCATTCTCTATCATTTGACAATTTGCACACAGCAACTCCTTAGTTGCCTCAAATATGAAATAGTCCATGCTCTTTATCACCATAATGCCAGTTTTGAGGAAGACTCGCTTTACAAATGAAACTACTGCACGACCAAGCTTAAGATCTTTTGTTATCACTTCAGTTCTCGTTTTAGATCTTCTCAATTATCTGTTATTTTGTATAAAAAAATAACTCAGGAGGTTCCATAGATTTCCTCCATCCCATCAGTAAGAAGGTTGTTTTTAGGTACAGGGAAGCAGTGTGAGGTGGGCAAATACAGAACATATGTTCTATAAAAACCAAGAAAGTACTAACTTTTTGAGATTTAAACAAACTGTACAGAAGACAAAGCTAATCTGTTTCATTTATAAAATGATGTATGTAAGTTACAAAAAAATGAGACTGTCAGGTTAAATTTTAAAACCATGCAGATGGTCCTAAAATTTAATTTAATCTATTCTCTTCTTCTACAGAGTTTCTGTCAATTCTGCTGCTGCAACTGGTGATGACGGAAGAGAACTCTGTGAGATGTTCTAACAACAACTAGATATTTGAAAAGGACCAGAATCACCAGACAAATCTCAAGAGTAAAAATGGAAATGCCAGGTGGACAAAAACCAATAAGCTATAAAAAATGTGAACAAAGATTTGGTCTAAAAGACAACTTCACATGTGATGAATGTGGACACAGATTTAACAAGAAACAAAATTTACAACAGCACATAAAAGTCCATACCGGAGAAAAACTATTTAGCTGCGAAGAATGTGGAAAAAGATTTAGTCAAAAAGGAGGCTTAAACCAGCACATGAAAATCCATACAGGAGACAAACCATTCTGCTGTAATGAATGTGGACAAAGATTTAGTTTCAAAGCAAGCTTGAACCAGCACATGAGAATCCATACAGGAGAAAAACCATTTAGCTGCGAGGAATGTGGACAAAGATTTAGTCAAAAAAACAACTTAAACCAGCACATAAGAATCCATACAGGAGACAAACCATTCTGCTGTGATGAATGTGGAAAAAGATTTAGTTTAAAAGCAAGCTTGAACCAGCACATGAGAATCCATACAGGAGAAAAACCATTCTGCTGTAATGAATGTGGAAAAAGATTTATTCAAAAAAGCCACTTAAAGCTCCACATGAGAATCCATACAGGAGACAAACCATTCTGCTGTGATGAATGTGGAAAGGGATTTAATGTAAAAGGACACTTAAACCAGCACATTAGGGTCCATACGGGTGACAAACCATTCTGCTGTGATGAATGTGGACAAAGATTTAGTGAAAAAGCAAGTTTAAACGACCACATGAGAATCCATACAGGAGACAGACCTTTTTGCTGTGATGAATGTGGAAAAAGATTTATTCGAAAAAGCCACTTAAACCAGCACATGAGAATCCATACGGGAGACAAACCATTCTGTTGTGATGAATGTGGACAAAGATTTATTCAAAAAAGCCACTTAAACCAGCACATGAGAATCCATACGGGAGACAAACCATTCTGTTGTGATGAATGTGGACAAAGATTTAGTGTAAAAGCAAGCTTGAACGAGCACATGAGAATCCACACAGGAGACAAACCATTTAGCTGTAATGAATGTGGAAAAAGATTTATTCAAAAAAGCCACTTAAACCTCCACATGAGAATCCATACAGGAGACAAACCATTCTGCTGTGATAAATGTGGAAAAAGATTTATTCAAGAAATCCACTTAAACCTCCACATGAGAATCCATACAGGAGACAAACCATTCTGCTGTGATGAATGTGGACAAAAATTTTAGTTTCAAAGCAAGCTTAAACCAGCACATGAGAATCCATACAGGAGACAAACCATTTAGCTGCGAGGAATGTGGACAAACATTTAATAAAAAAAAACACTTTAACCAGCACATGAGAATTCATATGGGAGACAAACCTTTCTGCTGTAATGAATGTGGAAAAAGATTTACTAGAAAAACAAGGTTGAACCAGCACATGAGAATCCATACAGGAGACAAACCATTCTGCTGTGATGAATGTGGACAAAGATTTAGTGTAAAAGCAAGCTTGAACCAGCACATGAGAATCCACACAGGAGACAAACCATTCTGCTGTGATGAATGTGGACAAAGATTTAGTGTAAAAGCAAACTTAAACCGGCACATGAAAATCCATACAGGAGTCAAACCATTCAGCTGTGATGAGTGTGGACAAAGATTTATTCAAAAAAACCAACTAAACCACCACATGAGAATCCATACAGGAGAAAAACCATTCTGCTGTGATGAATGTGAACAAAGATTTAGTATAAAAGCAAGCTTAAACCAGCACATGGAAATCCATAGAGGAGACAAACCATTCTGCTGTGGTGTATGTGGACAAAGATTTAGAAATAAAAGCCTTGTAACCCGGCACATGAGAATCCATACAGGAAACAACCCCTGATCCCACTGGTGGACACAAGCAGTAAAGGATGCTGAACCAAACCCCCCAGAACTGTAGCATAAATCAACCAGAAGATGAATTTTTTATTCATGTTTGTCTTTTTTTTGTATTAGTATAAAAAATGTTGTCATCATTTATATTCATTCATGCAGCCTCCTATCCTCCTATTTCTGGTGTCAAGGTTGTTGATGTGGTCGAAAACCTGTTCGGCAGCAGGACTCCAGGAGTGAAGGAAATTCATTCAAAGCTCCTAAAGTTTCTGTATAGTATTTGCACCATCACATGGACATCAGGATTGGAGGATGGTGATTCTTCTTTCTAAGATTCTTTGTTTTTTTTTTTCCTTTATGGATTCTACCCCCATCTTGTGGACGGGAAGGGAACCGATTGGGACTTTGAGCTAATCAATAGAATTGGGGCCAGCTGTGTGCTGGGAATGGACCTTGTTTGGGGAGGAGTTCCAGCGATGCAGCGTGGAGAAGGAGGAAGCGCTGAGAGAGTTTGGTAGAAAAAGGACTAACAGACTCCAGATCCACCGTATAAACGCTGCCAGCTGTCTGCTAGCTTACTGAGCCACTACTAACAACTTGCTTCAGACTCCTAGCTGCCTTAGATTGACTCAGCTAGAGGAGCAAAGTGTCCAGCAGCGTGTATGTGCAGGAGTGTGAGAGATCCAGTTCCAGTATCTGCTTTGAGCGCCGGAACTCTGGAGTTGGAGGAAGAAGCTTCCAAACCGACGGTCTATATTGACTGGCTGAAACGACCGCCGGCGGTGGAATCATGACCGTGAGACTTCTCATTGGGATCCTCTTTAGTTGACCAGCTGACGAGGGTGGACGGCAACCCTACCCTGGACAGAGTTGGCAGGTTTTATTTTGTTGGTCGGAGGGGTGACCAGTAGAGAATTTTAATTTATTTTTGTTTTCTCCTTCCCTCTTCCCTGCTGGAGTGAGTCATCCGAAAAACAGGAGAATGTCAGTCCTGATCAGGCTCCCCAGTGACATTTGCCCACCTAATGTCTGTTGTGTTTAAGGGTTTTGGGTGTTATCATTAATGTGTGTTGTTTTTAAGGGTTTTGGGTGTTTTCATTAATATGTGTTGTGTTTAAGGGTTTTGCGTGTTTACATTAATGTGTGTTGTGTTTAAGGGTTTTGGGTGTTATTATTAATATGTTTTGTGTTTACGGGTTTTGGGTGTTATCATTCATGTGTGTTGTGTTTAAGGGTTTTGGGTGTTATCATTAATGTGTTAAGGGTTTAAGTATGTATCTAATAAAGTAGTGTACAGCACCAGCTTCCCGTATGTTGTTTGTGTCCCCGGAGGATTTAAAGAGCCTTTTGCCCGTGACAATCACACTCTTCTTTTTTGGGGGCTGCATCCCGTGATGGTCTGCATGCAATCCTACATATCTGATGTGTTGTTCAACTGTAGTTTCTACTCTGCTTTTCTCAGTTGAGCAGTAAGCAACATTTGAACATCTTTTTAGCTCCTGCCAATCTCCCTTGTTAATTCTCGTCATTTTGTTAGGAAGGTCATTGAAGTTACTGGTAAACCAGAGCTTGTTGTTTGAGAAACAGCAAACGGTTCTGGTAGGAACCACAACATCTATACAGAAGTAAATATAATCAGGTATGCAGCTGGTTACACCAACAAGGTCCACCCCGTGAGAGTCCTCCAGTCAGTAGACTGAAAACTGTCCCTCAAATGCTTGGGAGTGCACTTCTTGAAGAAACGCATGGTGGTGATTTCTCTCCGTCACTTTGTGTTGTATCACGGCTGAAGCAGGATGAGATCATCGTCTGACTTTATGGGTGATGGCAGAGGAATTACAGATTATACATTCTTTACATTTGCATTCAGTAAGTCTAAGTAAACAATACTTTAAGGTAAAATTTTTCTTCTTTCAGCATTTCCCTCTGGGGTTGCCACAGCAAGTCGGTTTCTTCCATTTAAAAAAGTTTTTTTCCATTAATGTCCTGTTAATTTTAACAGGTACATGCTTTCAGGTACGCCATCTGTTATTGATAAACATGAAAATCCCTCTACCCTTGTGGTGCCACACACAAACTGAGAGAAGCCGTACAGGAAATGAAGAAAAATAAATGTAAATTTAACTTTTTAAATGGTACTAAAACAATACACGGCAGTACAAACTACTACTACAAAAAATGTACTAAAACTAGAGATGGAAAAAATGAGACAGAGCTCCAGATCATATCTCTATCTGAAACTATTTGTATCGGGACTTTGCGTTGGAGCTTGCCTCCTACCAGCTGCTGACGTCACTTTAGGGTTAAAGTTCCAGCTTGTGGTAGAAAACTTAAGATTAAGTAAGATTAAAATTCACTTTGAAAACATCTTAGTGGGTATCTTTAATTAACTTGATGTGCTGAAAAAAGACATCTGCTATCAAACATCCATGGTGTGAGAATCTTGTTACAGTCTGTTCCTACCGACTAAATGATCAAATGAGACATTTAGTCTAGCAACGAAAAAGTCCACGCTGACAACATGGATCCTTAAAACATGTGTGGGGGAAGTTTGCTGAACTTCTGCTGATCAAACTTTGGTTTGCATGAACTTCCAATGCTGCAGCATTTAATCTTCTTTAAATTATTAAATTCTATTTTTCTCTTCTCATTTGTGTGACATTTTATTAAGAAAATTCCACAACAGGCTCCGCCCCCTTCTGCTTTCCTGTTTGTTTCCTAACGTCAGAGCATGTTTCAGTCCAAACAGAAGATGCTGGATGAAGTTATTGAGGCCAATTTTTTATGGTTTGGCATCTTCTTTTCAGATGCTTGAAGAAACAACATATCTAAATATAACTGTTTTTTTATTTGTAGAGACTGCCTTAGAAACACCTTTGTGTATCAGCATCCTCTGTTTAGGTTCTGTTAGTATCTGTGTTTTTTTTTATCAGAAACAAAATAATGAAAAAAAACGAGTATACATTGTTAGTGCAACGGCTTTTACTTTAATAGTAGAGCTGAAAATAAAAATCAGAAAAATCCCTGACTGTGTTCAGAATGTTAAAAAACTCTAAAGCTGCTGAGGGCAAACTACGGTCCGCGGATCACATGCGGCCCGATAAATGTTTTAATCCGGCCTGTGTATCTACAAAAAATTTTAATAAAAAAAAAAAAAAAAACGTGCTAATGTTTTATTTCATTTTTTAATGTTTTATTCTGATGTCTCGTCACTAGATGGCGCACTCTAGATACAACAGCAATGCTCCCAATAACATATGCGTGTCTCCATAATGCGCATGCTGTCAAAATAAACAGTGTGCAATGATATGGAAAACCATCGGATCCAATCCACGCACGTAAACAAGCGTTTTAGTTGTTAAAAACAAGCAAAATGTTACATCACGTGCTTAGATTTCAAACCTTCCGTTCCGTTCCATCATCTTCCGTTTATCCGGGGCCGGGTTGCGGGGGCAACAACCTCAAACGGGAAGCCCAGACTTCTCTCACCCCGGCTGCATCCTCCAGCTCACTCGGAATGATCCCAAGTCGTTCCCCGGCCAGCTATGAGACATAGTCTCTCCAGCGGGTCCAGGCTCTACTCCTTGGTCTCCTCCCATAGGGACGTGCCCAAAACACCACACCCACGAGGCGCTCAGGGGGCATGCTAACCAGATGGCCAAACCACCCCATCTGGCTCCTCTCGACCTGAAAGAGGAGCGGCTCAACACGGAGCTCCTCCCGGATGGCAGAGCTCCTCACCCGATCTCTGAGTGAGAGCCCAGCCACCCTGTGGAGGAAGCTCATTTGGGCCGCTTGTATCCGCGATCTCATTCTTTTGATCACCACCCACAGCTCGTGACCATAGGTGAGGGTTGGAACGTAGATCGACTTGTAAATCGAGAGCTTTGCTTTCCGGCTAAGCTCTCTCTTTACCACGACGGACCGATGCAGCGTCCTCGTTATTGTTGATGCCGCGCCGATCCGCCTGTCGATCCCTGCTCCATTCTTCACCCACTCGTGAACAAGACCCCGAGATACTTAAAGTCCTCCACTTGGGGCAGGACTCTGTCCCTGACCCGCAGGGGGCATTCCACCCTTTTCCGGATGAGGACCATGGTCTCGGATTTGGAAGCGCTAATTCCCATCCCGGCTGCTTCACACTCAGCAGCAAATCGATCCAGCGAGAGCTGGAGATCACGGTCTGATGAAACCAACAGGACCACATCATCCGCAAAAAGCAGAGATCCCTCCAACGCCTCGGCTGCGCCTAGATATTCTGTCCATAAAAGTGATGAACAGAATCGGTGACAAAGGGCAGCCTTGGCGGAGTCCAACTCTCACTGAAAATGAAATCGACATACTGCCGGCTATAGGGACCAAGTTCTGGCTCCGGTCATACAAAGACCGGACAGCCCGCACCAAGGGCTCCGAGACTCCATACTCCCGGAGCACCCCCCACAGGAGTCCCCTGGGGACATGGTCGAATGCCTTCTCCAGATCCACAAAATACATGTAGACTGGTAGGGCAAACTCCCATGACCCCTCCAGGATCCTGAAGAGGGTACAGAGCTGGTCTGTAATTCCACGTCTGGGACGGAAACCACACTGCTCGTCTTCAATCCAACACTCGACAATCCGACGGACCCTCCTCTCCAGTACCCTGAATAGACCTTCCCAGGGAGGCTGAGGAGTGTGATCCCTTGGTAGTTGGAGCACACCTTTTGGTTCCCCTTCTTGTAGGAGGGACCACTACCCCGGTCTGCCAATCCAGAGGCACTGTCCCCGATGTCCATGCAATGGTGCAAAGGCGTGTCAGCCAGGACAGCCCAACACCATCCAGAGCCCCTAGGAGCTCCGGACGGATCTCATCCACCCCCGGAGCCTTGGCCGCCGCAGAGCTTTTTGACTCCCTTGGCGACCTCGGCACCAGAGATAGGAAGACCCATCCCGGATTCCAAAGACTCTACTTCCTCATCGGAAGACATGTTGGTGGAATTGAGGAGGTCCTCAAAGTATTCCTTTTGCGTTTGCAGTGGCATATTTGAGAATCAAATACACACACATATAAATTTATATACACACATACTGTATATTCAGTGGTGGGTCGGTGGTGCAGTGAGTAGCACAGTGGTCTCATAGCGAGAAGGTCGTGGGTTCAAGTCTCAGGTGGGGACGAGACTTGGAACAATGGCCTTTCCATATGGGGTTTGCATGTTCTCCTCGTGTCTGCATGGGTTTTCTCCGGGTACTCCCGATTCCTCCTGCCCTCCAAAAAACATGCATATTTGGTTGATTGGCCGGTGCCAAATTGTCCTTAGGAATGTGTGTATGGTTGTATGTGAGTGGCCCTGTGACAGACTGGCGACCCGTTCGGGGTGTACCCTGCCCTCGCCTAAAATCATCCAGGATGGGTTCTGGTATCTTCCGCAAGGGACAGAATGGTAAGAAGGTGGCTGACTGACATATATTCAGTAAATAATAAAATAAGGTTGCATATGTGCCTTCAGAATAAAAACCAAAAGTAGTATAAAAATTAGTGAGTTTTTTAATTTACTGTTTTAGTCAGAATTTGTAGAAGTCGGACTTTTGGGAAAAGGGTCAGGGGTCCTTTTCTTGACAGTTTCTGGGTGCTTTGTGATTGGGAAGTAGTTTCCAAATTCAGATTTTATTTCAAAGCCTTCATTAAATACTCCTATTATGCTTTAATCTTTATTAACTGTTTCTATTTATGTTGTATTTTCATGTCTTGATTGACTCTCCAAACACTAAGACGGATTATAAATAGATGCTTTCCATGTCTGAGCATGTCATCTGTCAGTTAAACACAGAGCAGAACTAAGACTTCCATGTATTTTTAAATACAAAGTGTAAACATTCTGGTAAGAAGTTGACTTTTAGATTTGTTACTTTTCTGATTTGCATTAGCTGTCATGAGCTGCTAGCATGCATTGAGGAATAATCTGAACAGGCTCGGTGGCGTGTAGAGCAGAAGTGAGTGAAGTGATAACAGCTAAAAACTACTTCTCTATGTATAGTCTTGACTGTGGTCTGGACTAACTGAACATGATGAAATCAGAGGATTTTATTCATTTTTAATTGTTTATTTGTTTATTTTTATTTAACTAGGTGGTCGATTGAGAACAATTTCTCATTCCCAACCTGAGCCGGTGCAGCACGACCAATAAATTGAAACAATATAAGATTACAAAGAAATAAAACATAACATAATACACTTTTTTACAAGACTCCTTAAGAGACAGTCTGTTCCTGTAATTTATGGAAATTTAATTTGATCAAAACCATTAGAACAAAACTTAATGTGTGTTTTTCTTAAAAATCTTTTTGTAGATTTTGTATAATGTAGATGTTGGGGTTAACATTAAAAAAACTGAATATATATATATATATATATATATATATATATATATATACAGTGCTGTGCAAAAGTTTTTGCCCCCTTAGTGATTTTTCACCTTTTTGCATGTTTGCCCCACTTAACCTTCTTAAATCATCAAACAAATGTAAACATTACACAATGATAACCCAGGTATTTAAAAAATGCAGTTGTCCTGTTGTGATTTTATTTGTTGAGAGAAAAATCCTCTCCAAACCTACATGATCCTCTGTGAAAAAGTATTTGCCCCCTTGTTAAAAAGTGAGGTAATTGTGATTAATCCTACTCCTTGGGAAAGCTGAGTTCAAATTCATGGCCACACCCAGGCCTGATTGCTGCCAGCCATTCCCAATCAGGAGACCACTAGTCTAAAACCTGTCTGACAAGGTGAGGTAGGCCATACTGAACACACATTATCATGCCACGTTCCAGTGAGCTTCAAGAGCAAACAAGAAAGAAAATGATAGAGATGTCTCAGTCTGGAAAAGGATACAAAGCCATTGGTATGTCTTTAGGACTCCAGCGGAGCACTGTCAGAGCCATCATCCATAAATGGAGAAGACATAGCACAGTGGTGACCCTTCCCAGGAGTGACTCCAAGAGCATGGCGCAGACTAGCTGCAGAAGTCAACAAGGATTCAAGAACCACATCTAAACAACTGCAAGACTCACTAGCTACAGTTAATGTCAGTGTTCATGACTCCACCATCAGAAAGACACTAGGCAAAAATGGCATCCATGGAAGAGTTCCAAGGCGAAAGCCACTATTGACCAAAAAGAACATCAAGGCCCGACTCACTTTTGCCAAGAATCATCTTGATCATCCCCAAAGCTTTTGGGAACATGTCCTCTGGACTGACGACACAAAAGTTGAACTTTTTGGGAGACATGCATCCCTGTTACATCTGGTGCAAAAAGAACACTGCATTTGATAAAAAGAACATTGTGCCAACAGTGAAACATGGTGGAGGAACGGTGATGATCTGGGCTTGCTTTGCTGCTTCAGGACCTGGTCGACTTGCTATTATTGATGGAACCATGAATTCTGCTCACTACCAAGAAATCCTGGCAAAGAATGTTCGGCCGTCAGTTTGAGACCTCAAGCTAAAGCGCACCTGGGTTCTGCAGCAAGACAACGATCCAAAGCACACCAGCAAGTCCACTTCTGAATGACTAAAAAAGAACAAAATGAGGGTTTTGGAGTGGCCTAGTCAAAGTCCTGACCTGAACCCTATTGAAATGCTATGGCATGACCTTAAAAAGGCTGTTCATGCCCGAAAACCACCCAATTTGGTTGATCTTAAACAATTTTGCGCAAAAGAGTGGCTCAAAATCACAGCGATGTGAAAGACTCATCACCTCTTATCGCAAACGCTTGACTGCAGTTATTGCTGCAAAAGGCGGTTCAACCAGCTATTAGGTTTAGGGGGGCAATTACTTATTCACATGGCCCTATGTAGGTTCAGATATTGTTTTTCCCCTTAATAAATTACATTGGCACTGAAAACTGCATTTTGTGTTTACTTGTGTTTTATCTTTGTATAATATTCAGGTTTGCCTGATCTGAATTGGATGAGTGTGACAAACATTCAAGAAATGTCAGAAAATGGTCAGGGGGCAAAAACTTTTGTACAGCACTGTACAGTCGCAGTCTGTCCTGGTTTAAACTGAGGTAATGTTGGGTTAGTCGGGTTTGGATGTGGAAACATTTCCTTCAGTACCAGTAAAAATCTACCTCAAAAGGTTCGTCATTTAGCAGCCGCCTGAGTCCAGTTTTCTTAATAATAATCTCATATCTATCGGACGTAGTGGATGTCACCACTCATCCTCTAGTTCTGTGTGTGTAGTGTGTGTGTTTGAACGTATGTGTGTTACATGGGGACAGTGTTGCTGCGCTACCGCAAAACTTCTAAAGCAAGTGCGCCTGACCCACGCTGGCCTATGCGCGTAAAGCTGTGGCTCACAATAAAACAGCAACCAGTAAGAGGCATCGCTCTGTGTGGTGTGTGTGTGTGCGTGTGTGTGCTTGCAGCTTGTGTGTTTGCTGAAGACCTTTAAGCAGAAATAACAAAGTCATTGTAAAAATTAGATATAAATATTTAATAAATCCAGGCTGCACAAATCGCTGCCTTTCGTGTTTGTTATTTTTTCTCTTTTTTTATTGGACCCAATGTAAAGTTTACTTTTCCTACCAACGGCTCTTTTTTCTTTGTTTTTTTTTTTAAACAGAGATGTTCTATATAATGTAAAAATATTTTAAAAATCAATTTATTTTAATAATCCCTTCTGGGAAAATGTAACGTTTCAAAATTTTATAAATATGCTAATAAATGTAAGTAGAAGCCGAAAGAAAAAAGAAAATATTTAGTAATGATTTGTAATCTTTAGATGGCCTCACTTTACTTCACAAGAACTAGATTTATTGCTAGGTTTTTATTTTTTACAGTAAAAATCAGACTGATTGAACATTGTTAGTGGTTAAAAAGAAAAATCAGAAGCAGCATCTGAACCAGATTCAACACAGACTGTGTTCAGCAAGGTGATTGTAGACTGAAGCAAACGCTAGAGGGCAGTATTACGACTTCTAAAACACAGGCTGCTGACCTGGAAAACAGACCAGATTCACATTCGGTCGAGGATGTAAACAACAATGGCGGAGTAAAATTAAAAGATATTTAGCGACATTATTTTCTTAAACTTCAAACTCCAATAGTTTGTTGGATTCTGATGCTTGTTGGTTTCTGACCTCTGCAGAGCAGCTTGTTGGAGAAAAAAAAAGAATCAGAGGAAGAATCATCGTGAAGGAGGTGAGAATTTACATCATTTACTGTGAAATGTTTCTTCTTTCTTTCCAAGTTTTTCAGTTCAATCCGTCTTTTTTCTGAAATATCAGTGAGAGATGGTAAACAGGAAGTGATAAATGAATGTTTATTGTTGTTTTCTTTGTCTGAAACAAATGCTAGCAGTAGCTAACTGCGTTTTATACTAAGACACAACAAATTTCTTCAAAGAAAAAGTACAATTTAATATCCAGATGTTTAATCTTCAAATCAGATGCACGATCAATCACTATTTAGAATCGTAGTGCGCGCGCCCGTAAATGTCATTTTACCAAACCCACAGTAGTATTTATCTGTTCTACTAAATGTCCTTTAATATTAAACCAAGATTTGTGCATCTTTATTGTATATTTTAGGATTTAATTGCATTTAAAAGTGACAAATGGTTCACTTCGGCCGCGATCCACGCAGAATAATAGTGCACCTTTTTCACAAGTTTACGGTAATTTCAAAGCGAATGGCCATAACAGTCAACTTTGAGGAGCGATACAATCACTCTTATCCATTTTACCAGACCTACACTAGTATTTATCTGTTCTACTAAATGTCTTTTATTATTAAACAAAGATTTTTGCATTTTTATTCTATATTTTGGGATTTATTAGCATTTAAAAGTACCATGTTATACAATATGATAATTATTGTCAAACATAAAATTATTTACAGTTACTTTATTTACAATCTTCCTTTTGGCATTTCCCTTCAGGGGTCGTCACAGCAAGTCACTTTCTTCCATCTAACCTTATCTGCTGCATCTTCTTCGGTCAAGCTAACTATCTTTATGTCTTCCTTTGCTGTATCCATGAATACAATAATGGTATAGAATGAAATCTGTTTGGTGCAGTGACAAACCAGGTCTTTCTTACATGCAGGTCCTGGGCTTACGCTATCCGCTCGCCACGTTCGCAAATGCAAATTTTATTTCAGTGTGGCTAAATAAAATTTTGTAGAATTAGCCACTCTACCAATCTGTGGTGAATTTGTTTTTAGATTAATCAACAGATCGTAATTTCTCTTGTGATTAACATTGGAATCCATTTGGCCTATCTCTAGTCGCGAGCGTCAGCTGGTGTTATGAAGCAACAACATTTGCACTGGTCCAGATTATCATACAAAATGGTGTCCCCGATCGTCACGCACAAGTAACGCGTGATTTGCAGCCTGAAGTTGTCAGTAAGATGGCTAGATCACGACCAAAACAGTCGGCAATTGCATCCTATTCCGTTACAAAAAACTCAAATCCAAACAAAGAAAATGTATCAGATGAAGAAAAAAGTTAAAAGAAGTATGATCGCCCTCTAGTCGGTGGAGTCAATTTTTTTTTAAATCATCAATCTAGCAGCTTTTTCAAATGTTATTGGAGATTTTCGGAGTCTGTGACGTAGAAGCAAGTTGTTAACTCTAATCAATAAGCAGTGCCTGGTGCTGCTGCAACCTCTCCCGCTCCCAAAGTGCTGCTTGCGGGCAGAAAATGTGTGTGTGTGCGTGCGTGCGTGAGAAAAAGAAAGCGAGAAAGACAGAGGAATATGTCAGTGTGTGTTTGAGACAAAGTGAGAAACTTGTCTGTCTGTGTGTGTTTGAGAGAGAGGGATTTATCTGTATCCGTGTCTGTATTTGATAGAGGGTGGGTTTCTGATGTGATGTCTAATGGTTGTGTAACAACAACAAATGTGCAGTGAGGATAGTTTTACTGCAGCATGGAAACAATCTGTCACAGATTGTCACAGATTTTATTAATATTCATCAAATTCCACATTCCGGTTTGTCGTCTTCCCCTTATCCAGAGCCAGGTTGCAGGGGCTACAGCCTCAGACGAGAAGCCCAGGCTTTTCTCACCCCAGCTACATCCTCCGGCTCACCCGGAAAAATCCCCAGTTGCTCCCTTGCCAGCTGTGAGACATAGTCTTTCCAGCGGGTCTGGGGTCTGCCTCTTGGTCTCCTCCCGGTGGGACTTGCCCGAAACAGGGAGGCGCTCAGGGGGAAGCCCAAACCACCCTATCAACCTGGAGGAGTAGCGGCTCGACCCCGAGCTCCTCCCGGATGGCAAAGCTCCTCACCCGATCTCTGAGTGAGAGCCCAGCCACCACAAATGACACATTCTGCAATTAATTAATTAATTAATTTGTTAGGAACAAAGCTGAAAGCATATGTACATTTACTTTTAATTCAATTTTATTTGTATAGCCCAAAATCACAGAATTTCCGTCTCAATGGGCTTCACAAAAAAAGAGGAATGTATTAACACAAATACACAACAAGAAAAATAACTAACAAATGCTAACTAAACAAGACTAGCACATTTATGCCCTTAGACTCTCCTTCACGGTGAGGAAAATCTCCTAAAAAAAAAAAAAAACATCAGTGGGGAAAAAATAAGAAACCTCGTGGGGATCCACATGAAAGAGAGATCCCTCTCCCGGACGAGCAACCAATGTGTCAAAGATTATTGTTTAAATATTAGCTTATTCTACTCTACAGTTAAAAATCTAAAGAAGTCAATAGATGTTCTTCATC
Organism: Neostethus bicornis; assembly: GCA_902685375.1. Taxonomy (NCBI): domain Eukaryota; kingdom Metazoa; phylum Chordata; class Actinopteri; order Atheriniformes; family Phallostethidae; genus Neostethus; species Neostethus bicornis. Next base: position 25,491,258 of record LR738552.1, read on the forward strand.
CTGATGGAAACACTGGGGGACTCCTCAGCCCGGAGATGTCCAGTACGGGGATGAGTAGATTTTTTTCATCCTGATGGTTACACGGGGGACTCCTCAGCCCAGCGATTCCCTGGATGGGGATGAGTAGATGGATTTCATCCTGATGGAGCAGGGATGATGAGGCGCGGAGGTCTCCTCGGTGTGGCCATGCCCAGCATAGGAACGCAGAGTCCTGAATGGGGCTCTCTCCCAGAGAGGAGGGAGAGAGGTGGACAACGTTTGAATTGTATTGTACCAACTAGCAGTGTAATTCTACATAAACAGACAATAGAGAACAATGAATGAGATAGAAAGCCAGGGGTTGGGGGCGGAGGGTATACAGACCCTGGTTAGAGTAGGCGTTAAGGGGAAAGAGGGATACAGACCCTGGTTAGGGTAGGGGTAGGGGGTACAGACCCTGGATAAAGTAGGGGGTAATGGCGAAAGTGCCAAGGCAGTCTGGCAGAGAATAGTAGATAGAATTAGAGGACAGAACCCCAATTTACCATACTTTCTCCAGCTTTTACTATCTAGCAGCCAACTAGTAATTATATCAGCTAAATGAATCTGTTTCTATCTGGCCTGTTGATAAGCTTGTTCAAACAGAAATGCTTTAAGCCTCCCTTTAAATGTAGGAACACTGTCTGCCTCTCTCACTTGAGCTGGGAGCTTATTCCTTGTTAGCTAAACGCTCTACCTCCAACTGTACTTTTAGAAATCCTGGGAACCACCAACAGCCCTGCATTTTGTGAGCAGAGTGTTCTGCTTGGTTGATAAAGTACTATAAGTTCACTAATGTAGGATGGAGCCATGCCATTTAGGGCCTTGTAGGTTAGTAAGATGATTTTAAACTTGATCCTAAACTCAATTGGAAGCCAATGGAGAGACGCTAGCACGGGAGTAGTATGATCTCTTTTATGAGTTCCTGCTAATAGTCTTGCTGCTGCATTTTAAACCAGCTGAAAACTTTTTAGAAAAAATTTAGGGCATGCTGCGAGCAAAGCGTTACAAAAATCCAATCGCAATGTAACAAATGCATGAACGAGTTTTTCAGCATCACTTTTACATAAGATTTCAGATTCTAGAAATGTTGCAAAGGTGAAAAAAGGCAGTTTTACAATCAATTACAAGTGCGCGTCTGAAAAAAGAATAAAAATGATTTTATCGCTCCTCAAAGTTGACAGTTATGGTGAACCATTTGTCACTTTTAAATGCTGATAAATCCTAAAATATACAATAAAAATGCACAATTCTTTGATTGTGATAAAAGACATTTAGTAGAACAGAAAAATACTAGTGCGGGTCTAATAAAATGGATAAAAGTGATTGTATTGCTCTTCAAAGTTGACTGTTATGGCCATTTGTCAGTATGACAATGTACTTTGTAATTGCCGTAAACTTGTGAAAATCGGCACACTACAATTCTGCATGGATCATGGCCGAACTGAAGCAAAGTGAACCATTTGTCACTTTTCTTCTTCTTTCGGCATTTCCCTTCAGGGGTCGCCACACCAAGTCAGTTTCTTCCATCTAATTCTATCTGCTGTATCCTCTTTGGTCACACCAGCTATCTTCATGTCTTCCTTCACTGCGTCCATAAACCTCCTCTTTGGCCTTCCTGTAGTCCTCTTTCCTGGTTGTTCCAAATCCAGCATCCTTCTCCCTACATACTCTCTCTCTCTCCTCTGCACATGTCCAAACCATTTCAGTCTGGCCTCTTGGACTTTATCCTCAGAACCTCTAACATGTGCTGTTCCCCTGATGTACTCATTTCTAATCCTGTCCATCCTTGTCACTCCCAGAGAGATCCTCAGCATCTTCGTCTCTGCTACCTCCATCTCTGCCATCTGTCTTTTCTTCAGTGCTACTGTTTCTAGACCAAACAGCATGGCCGCTCTCACCACGGTTTTGTACACTTTCCCTTTCATTTTAGCTGAAACTCTTCTGTCGCACATTATCTCGCCTGCCTGCACACGCTTCTTCACCTCTTTTCCACACTCTCCATTTTTCTGGACTGTTGATCCTAGATGCTTAAAATCTTCCACCTTCTTTATCTCTTCTCCCTGTAACCTCACTTTTCCATTTGGATCCCTCTCATTCACACACATGTACTCTGTTTTACTCAGACTAATCTTCATTCCTCTTCTTTCTAGTGCAAATCTCCACCTCTCCAGCTTTTCCTCCACCTCTTCCCTCCTCTCACTACAGATCACAATGTCATCTGCAAACATCATTGTCCATGGGGATTCCTGTCTGACCTCGTCTGTCAGCCTGTCCATCACCACAGCAAACAGCAAAGGGCACAGAGCAGATCCTTGATGCAGTCCCACTACCACACTGGACTCATCTGTCTCACCTACGGCACACCTCACCACTGTCTTACAGCCCTCATACATGTCCTGCACTGCTCTGACATACTTTTCTGTCACACCAGACTTCCTCATACAATACCGTAGTTCTTCGCTAGGTACCCTGTCATACGCTTTCTCTAGATCTACGAAGACACAGTTCAGCTCCCTCTGATCTTTTCTGTACTTCTCTATCAGCATCTTCAGGGCAAATACTGCATCTGTAGTGCTCTTTTTAGGCATAAAACCATACTGCTGCTCACAAATTCTTACTTCAGACCTTAGCCTAGCTTCGACAACTTTTTCCCCATAACTTAATCGTTTGACTAATCAGTTTATTCCTCTGTAGTTGCCACAACACTGCTCATCTCCCTTGTTCTTAAAAATAGGGACCAGCCCACTTATTCTCCATTCATCATTTGTCACTTTTAAATGCTGATAAATCCTAAAATATACAATAAAAATTCACAAATTTTTGTTTAATAATAAAAGGCTAATCTACTAATAATAAAAGTAGAACAGATAAATACTAGTCTGGGTCTGGTAAAATGGATAAAAGTGATTGCATCGCTCCTCAAAGTTGACTGTTATGGCCATTTGTCAGTAGGACATGACACTTTTAAATGCTATTAAATCCTAAAATAGTTAATAAAAATGCACAAATATTTCTTTAATATTAAGACTGTTACCGGTGGCCGAGTGGTAACAAAAAGATTTTTTTGCAGGTTTTGTTTCGGAGGGAGACCACACTCAGCGTAGAGTTGAAACATTAATTTAATTCCAAGACAGCTCTTCATATAATAATCAACCACACTTCTAGTTTTCAACTAACAATTCAAATTACCAACAGTTACTTCTTCTTCTTCTCCTTTCGGCATTTCCCTTCAGGGGTCGCCACAGCAAGTCAGTTTCTTCCATCTAACCCTATCTGCTGCATCCTCTTCGGTCACGCCAACTATCTTCATGTCTTCCTTCACTGTATCCATGAACCTCCTCTTTGGTCTTCCTCTAGCCCTCTTTCCTGGTGGTTCCAAACCCAGCATCCTTCTGCCGATGTACTCAGTCTCTCTTCTCTGTACATGTCCAAACCATCTCAGCCTTGCTTCTCGGACTTTATCTCCAAAACCTCTAACATGTGCTGTTCCTCTGATATACTCATTTCTGATCCTGTCCATCCTGGTCACTCCCAGAGAGATCCTCAGCATCTTCATCTCTGCTACCTCCATCTCTGCTTCCTGTCTTTTCCTCAATGGCACTGTCTCTAGACCAAACAGCATGGCGGGTCTCACCACGATTTTGTACACTTTTCCTTTCATTTTAGCTGAAACTCTTCTGTCACACATCACACCTGATACTTTTCTCCACCCGTTCCAGCCTGCTTGAACACGCTTCTTCACCTCTTTTCCACACTCTCCATTGCTCTGGACTGTTGATCCCAAGTACTTAAAATCTTCCACCTTCTTTATCTCTTCTCCCTGTAACCTCACTTTTCCATTTGGATCCCTCTCATTCACACACATGTACTCTGTCTTACTCTGACTAATCTTCATTCCTCTTCTTTCTAGTGCAAACCTCCACCTCTCCAGCTTTTCCTCCACCTCTTCCCTCCTCTCACTACAGATCACAATGTCATCTGCAAACATCATTGTCCATGGAGATTCCTGTCTGACCTCGTCTGTCAGTCTGTCCATCACTATAGCAAACAGCAAAGGACTCAGAGCAGATCCCTGATGCAGTCCCACCCCCACACTGAACTCCTCTGTCACACCTACAGCACACCTCACCACTGTCTTACAGCCCTCATACATGTCCTGCACTGCTCTAACATACTTCTCCGTCACACCAGACTTCCTCATACAATACCATACTTCTTCTCTAGGTACCCTGTCATATGCTTTCTCTAGATCTACAAAGACACAGTGCAGCTCCCTCTGACCTTCCCTGTACTTCTCTATCAGCATCCTCAAGGCAAATACTGCATCTGTAGTGCTCTTTTTAGGCATAAAACCATACTGCTGCTCACAAATTCTTACTTCAGACCTTAGCCTAGCTTTGACAACTTTTTCCCATAACTTCATCGTATGACTGATCAGTTTAATTCCTCTGTAGTTACCACAACTCTGCACATCTCCCTTGTCCTTAAAAACAGGAACTAGCACACTTTTTCTCCATTCATCAGGCATCTTCTCACTTTCTAATATCCTGTTAAACAGCCCAGTCAGAAACTCTACTGCCACCTCACCTAAACACTTCCATACTTCTATAGAGATATCGTCAGGGCCGAGAGCCTTTCCACTCTTCATTCTCTTCAGTGCTCTCTTTATTTCTAACTTACTAATCCTAGCCACTTTTCGGTCCACTATGGTAATGTCTTCTACTCTTTGTTCTCTTTCATTTTCTTCATTCATCAACTCTTCAAAGTACTCTTTCCATCTTCCCATCACATTACTGGCATCTGTCAAGAGACATCCATTCCGGTCTTTAATCACCCTAACTTGCTGCACATCCTTCCCATCTTTGTCTCTCTGTCTTGCCAACCAGTATAGGTCTGTCTCTCCCTCCTTGCTGTTCAGCTTAGCATACAAGTCGTCAAAGGCTGCTTGTTTTGCCTTTGCCACCTCTACTTTAATTAACCTTATGCTGTATCTCCCTGTATTCTTGCCTACTCTCCTCAGTCCTCTCAGTGTCCCACTTCTTCTTAGCCAGCCTCTTTCTTTTGATACAATCCTGCACCTCCTCATTCCACCACCAAGTCTCTTTATCTATCTTCCTTCCAGATGACACACCAAGTACTCTCTTGCCTGTCTCCCTGATCACATTAGCTGTAGTTGTCCAGTCATCTGGAAGCATCTCCTGCCCACCAAGAGCCTGTCTCAACTCCTTTATAAAGTTCAAGCAGCACTCTTCCTTTTTCAGCTTCCACCATTTAGTTTTCTGCACTCCCTTCGTCTTCTTAAACTTCCTCACTACCAGGGTCATCTTACACACCACCATCCTATGCTGTTTGGCTACACTGTCTCCTGCTACAACTTTGCAGTCACTGATCTCTTTCAGATTACACCGCCTACACAAAATGTAATCTACCTGTGTACTCCTTCCTCCACTCTTGTAAGTCACCCTGTGTTCCAGCCTTTTCTCGAAGAAAGTATTCACCACAGCCAATTCCATTCTTTTCGCAAAGTCGATCACCATCTGACCTTCTGCATTACCAACAGTTACTAACGGTCCGCTTTTGTTATTATTCAAAATATAAATCAACCACTTTCAACTGTCAGCCTCCAAAACCTAACAGTCGTTGCTGTCATGGTAACACCTCCCCGCTTAGCCAGAGGATCTACCTCCTGGCAATTGTTCACAAACGGAGTCTCTCAGGAGGTTTCCTATGGCGTTGGGAACGTCAGGGATTTCCTGGTCCGTACGGTGGGGGCTGGGGGGTTGATTAAGACATTTAGTAGAACATATGAATACTAGTGTGAGTCTAGCAAAATGACATTTACGGGCGCACTAACTACGATTCTCTACCTGTGAAAAAGACATTTTAACGGGCGCGCACACTACGATTCTCTCCGTGGATCGCAGCGGAACCGCGGCGAAGTGAACCGCGGCTCACTTGACCGCAGTATAGCTTTTTTTACACTACTGTGGATGGATACCAATCTGAACAGTTGAAGAAGTGCAATTATTAAAAATGGCACATACTCAAATTCTTCAACTCTCATTCTCTATCATTTTACAATTTGCACATAGCAGCTCCTTAGTTGCCTTAGTTAGGAAATAGTTCATGCTCTTTAATCACCTTAATGCCAGTTTTGTTGAAGACTCGCTTTACAAATGAAACGACTGCACGACCAAGCTTAAGATCTTTTGTTATTCTTTCAGTTCTTGTTTTAAATCTTCTCAATTATCTGTTATTTTGTATAAAAAAATAACTCAGGACTTTCCATTGATTCCCTCCATCCCATCAGTAAGAAAGTTGATTTTAGCTACAGGGAAGCAGTGTGAAGTGGGCGAATACAGGAAATAATGTCTGTAAAAACCAAGAAAGTACTAACTTTTTGAGATTTAAACAAACTGTACAGAAGACAAAGCTAATCTGTTTCATTTATAAAATGATGTATGTGACTTACAAAAAAATGTCAGGTTAAATTTTAAAACCATGCAGATGGTCCTAAAGTTTTTTTTTTTAATCTATTCTCTTCTTCTACAGAGTTACTCTCGATTCTGCTGCTGCAACTGGTGATGACGGAAAATAACTCTGTGAACTGTTCAAACAGCAACTAGATATTTGAAAAGGACCAGAATCACCAGACAAATCTCAAGAGTAAAAATGGAAATGTCAGGTGGACAAAAACCAATAAGCTATGAAAAAGGTGAACGAAGATTTAGACTAAACGACAACTTCACATGTGATGAATGTGGACGCAGATTTAACAAGAAACACAATTTACAACAGCACGTGAAAGTCCATACCGGAGAAAAACCATTTAGCTGTGAAGAATGTGGAAAAAGATTTAGTCAAAAAAGCCACTTACACCGACACATGAGAATCCATACAGGAGACAAACCATTCAGCTGTGATGAATGTGGACAAAGATTTAGTCAAAAAACCAACTTAAACCAGCACATTAGAATCCACACAGGACACAAACCATTCTGCTGTGAAGAATGTGGAAAAAGATTTAGTGTAAAAGGACACTTAAACCAGCACATGAGAATCCATACAGGAGACAAACCATTTAGCTGTGATGAATGTGGACAAAGATTTAGTCAAAAAATTAACTTAAACCAGCACATGAGAATCCATACTGGAGACAAACCATTCTGCTGTGATGGTTGTGGGCAAAAATTTAGTCAAAAAAGCAGCTTAAACCAGCACATGAGAATCCATACAGGAGACAAACCATTCTGTTGTGATGAATGTGGACAAAGATTTACTAGAAAAGGCCACTTAAACAACCATATGACAATCCACACAAGAGCAACACTGTTCTCTGTTTTGTGAAAAATTATTCAGTAGGCTTCAAATTCTAAAGACCCACATGAAATTTCACAAAAAATAACAAGAGTTTGTTTATTTATTTTGTCAGAGAGCAACAACAGTTTAATAGAAAGGGTGAACTGGTGATCTGGTTGGTCCTTTGACCAGACATAGAGTCAAAATGGACTCTGATCTGCACGTCTATTGTCGAGGTGGAAAGCCCGAGCTATGAAGGCAAAATCATCTGTCGTTGTTGTGGTGACCCCCGATTCCACTGCTGGACACAAGCTGTAAGGGATGCGAACCAAACCCCCCAGAACTGCAGCATAAATCAACCAGAAGATGAATGTTTATATTCATCTTGGTCTTTTTTTGTATTAGTATTAAAAATGGTGCCATCATTTATTTCCATTCATACAGCCTCCTATCCTCCTATATCTGGTCTCAAGGTTGTTGATGTGGTCGAAAACTTGTTCAGCAGCAAGACTCCAGGAGTGAAGGAAATACATCCAAAGTCTTAAAGTTTCTGGATGGCCTCTGCACCATCACATGGACATCAGGATTCCAGGACAGGGATTGTGATTGCTCTTTCTAAGAAGGGGGCTTGGAGGGTGTTCCCCAACCACAGAGGGTTCATGTCAAGTGGGACATTATTTTAGTTGTGTTCTGTATGTTTTTTTTTTCTTACTTTATTGATTCTGCCCCCATCTTGGGGATGGGAAGAGAACCGATTGGGACTTTGAGCCAATAAGAGAATTGGTGTCAGGTGTGTGCTGCGACTGGACCTTGTTTGGGGAGGAGTTCCAGTGATGCAGCGTAGAGAAGGAGGACAAGCTGAGAGAGTTTGGCAGAAAAAGGACTAACAGACTCCAGATCCACCGTATAAACGCTGCCAGCTGTCTGCTAGCTTACTGAGCCACTGCTAGAAACTTACTTCAGACTCCTAGCTGCCTTAGATTGACTCAGCTAGAGGAGCAAAGTGTTCAGCAGCGTGTATGTGCAGGAGTGTGTGAGATCCAGTTCCACTATCTGCTTTGATCGTCGGAACTCTGAAGTTGGAGAAAGAAGCTTCCAAACCGACGGTCTATATTGACTGGCTGAGACGACCACCGGCGGTGGAGTGATGACCGTGAGACTTCTCATTGGGATCCTCTTTAGTTGACCAGCTGACGAGGGTGGACGGCAACCCTACCCTGGACAGAGTTGCCAGGTTTTATTTTGTTGGTGGGAGGGGCGACCAGTACAGAACTTTAATTTGTTTTTGTTTTCTCCTTCCCTCTTCCCTGCTGGAGTGAGTCATCCGGGAATCAGGGGAGTGTCAGTCCTGATCGGGCTCCCCAGTCACATTTGCCCACCTAATGTGTGTTGTGTTTAAGGGTTTTGGGTGTTATCATTAATGTGTGTTGTGTTTAAGGGTTTTGGGTGTTAGTATCAAGGTGTAGTGTGTTAAGGGTTTAAGTATGTATCTAATAAAGTAGTGTACAGCACCAGCTGCTTGTGTGTTTTCTGTGTCCCCAGAGGATTTAAAGAGCCTTTTGCGCATGACAATCGCACTCTTTGTTTTCTTGGCGCTGCATCCCGTGATGGTCTGCGTGCTATCCTACATATCTGATGTGCTGTTCTCAGTTGAGCAGTAAGCAACTTTTGAACATCTTTTTAGCCCCTGCCGATCTCCCTTCTTAATGCTCTTCTTTTTGTTAGGAAGGTCATTGAAGTTACTGGTAAAACAGAGCTCTTTGTTTGAGAAACAGCAAACGGTTCTGGTAGGAACCACAACATCTATATAGAAGTAAATATAATTATGTATGCAAATGATTTAGCCAATTTTATGTCTGTAGTTAGGGAAACAAAAAATGAAATAATAAAATACTACACCAAACTTTACCTATACATAAAATATTAACTAATTTAATACCAAACAATTTGCAAAGTTCCTTTATCTGAATGAGAAATAACCTAACTTAAGAGTAGTAGGAAGCTCTAAATTACCCAAAGTTAAAACCACAAAAAACCTTGCATGTCTGTACATGGTGTGAAACTCTGGAAAAGTCCGAAGAAAAACTACAAACTAGGCTAAACATATTTTCCTGTTCCATATGCTTTCTTTCACTTACTGTATCACCAAGTTGCGAGAAAGAAAAATAAATAAATGACTAAAATTAAGTCAATAATGTGTATGAATTAACATAGAATAATGAAATTTAATTACTTAATTATTGTTACTATGTATATATATCTGCGTACTGGAGGTAGGGTCAAATAGGTTTTCTTCTCCCCACTCCTTCAATAGAAACTTTGACATGTGCACCTGTTCTTATTCTGAATTGATGCCAAATGTTGAAGAATGTTTGTTAAATTTAAAAACATGTTAACCAGTTCAAGATCAATAAATAAATAAAATAAACAAACAAAATAATATTAAATACTTTAACTCCACATAAAATACAATCACCAGAAAAATATTTAGTCCATTTTAAAGGCCCAAATGTAACCTGGCGGACTTACTCTTATCCAACTATTCCCCCTACCCAAGGCGCTTATTAACATATTCCCGTGAGCGAGTAGATTGATCTCAACCTCTGTCCCCAGAGCAGCGACCATAATCAAATAAATTTAATGTAATAGTTTTATATCACCAGGAATACAATATTTTCTTCCTAATCTGAGATGGATGAACTACAGATCTATCCAACAGAGAAATTAAGTTACCTTGAATATTAACAATTGTACTCTGACCTTTTAGATTTGTAGCTACTGTCTTGTTTTGGCCCCCTATTGATCCACACACAGTCTCCGACCTGAAATGGGAGAACACTTCGTGTCAAATCAGTTTTCCTTTTGTGTCTAAGTTTTGGCAGAGAAATATGTCTATTTAATTGAACCAAACCTGTGGGTGTATCCCTCTCTTTCCGTAGATTAGACAAACTGTATTTCTTAGCTTTACCCATATGTCTCTCAACTACCCCATTTGTATTAGATTGATGAGGAATAGATCACACAGGTGTAATATTTAAATCCTCAAGAAGAGTTAATTCATGTTTATTTTTAAACGCGGTGCCATTTCCATTATCAAACTATTTGGGGGAGACAGTGGCCCCGTGGTCAGAGCGTTCGCGCACGAAGCGGAGGTTCGGGGATTTGCGTCCCACGGAGAGCACGTCTAGGGTCCTTGGAGAAACACCTAACCCCCGCTTCTCCCACCATTGGCGCCGTCGAAGGGCAGCCTGCTAGCCTGGCTAGATTTTAAAAGCAACATGGCCAACAAACAAACAGTCCTCCTTAATGGATCGTCTCTGGCCTCCGGATGGAGAAGTAATTTTATTATTATTATTTATTTTATTATACCATATTAATCCCTCATGGGGTAACTCCTGTGCTGCATTGCACCACAATGGTGGGAAAAACTAGGGATTGGCTGTCTGCTCCAGGGACACCAGGGTCTGCTCCAGGGACTCCAGGGTCTGCTCCAGGGACACCTAGGCATCAGCTCAGCAGGATTTAAACGGGCAACTCTTCAAAATGCCAAAGATGGCAATTTTGCCACTGTGCTACCCCTCCACCATAGTGTTTCCTACCACCGTGATTCTGGTGTTGTGGTTCACCAGAACCAGGTGTGGAGGGATGCTACCACCATGGGTGTTTCAGAAAGTGTTCAAAAGGGCCTCAGATTTTCATTTTTTTAGCACTTAAAGACTTTTCAGTGAGTCTATCAGGTCTGTACTCACAAAATCTTAATTTAATCCATAAGGTAAAGGCAAAGATATCTTTATAGAATCTTTGTCAGATTTTGTTACTCATCAGACACCTCGCTTTGGTTCAAGTTGATCTATTCCGTGTTTTCACTCTGCTGGATCTATTGGATATGGCAATGTCTCTTTGTTTTAGCCACATTGGGCTACTTCAGGAGAGGGCAAACTTTTTGATTCGCGGGCCACATTGAGCTCTAGCATTTGACCAACAGGTCAGACCAGGAGCAGATGGAAAATTAAATGTAAAAATGACAGATTATAGCTGCAAAGCTAGTTTATATCTGTAGTCCTTTGTTAATTATAATTATATAATAATGTATAATTTATAAAATAATTACTTTGTTTGACACGGAAGTGAATAATTGTCTTGAGATGAGACTTGATATGTTGTTTAATCTCTCTCAGACTTTTTTTAAATTCATCATTTATCCAAGGTAATGCTGGGTTTTTTGTTCCGTTCCGTCATCTTCCGCTCATCTGGGGCCGGGTCGCAGGGGCAACAGCCTCAAACGGGAAGCCCAGGCTTCTCTCAGCCAAGCTGCATCCTCCAGCTCACTCGGAAGGATCCTAAGTCATTGCTCGGCCAGCTGTGAGACATAGTCTCTCCAGCGGGTCCGGGTCTACCGGGCACAGAAATAAGAACTGTGTTTTTATGTAAAACTGCAGTGAAATAGAAAATAAACTCACACATGGTGAATGCTTGGATAGTGTGTTTATTTAGTAAAACGTACATTTCTGAGAAAAAATTCTTAGTAAAAAAACAGAAAATAAAAATAAGCACAGCAGTTTATTGGTAAATTTGATCAGTTTTTTTTAACCATTTAAGTACCCACAGGTGACATGTTGTGGTCTGTTTGACCTCCATTTGTGGAGAGTAGACAGTACAATTAGCTAACTATTAATCAAACATCCAAAAACGTTATTCCGCGTAATCTCTCTTTCATTCAGAAGTTATCCGTCATGAAAAAGTCTTCAAAGTGTCTTCTGGACAGTGTGGTTTCTGATCGAGATGTTTCGACTTGCACCAGGAAATTATTTTCAATCTGATAAAATGGTCTGAGAACTGGTTTGCCTTGCTGGTGAGGTATAGTTACTGTGTTCCCTAAAGAAGGGCTGAGCAAAACAAGCCTGTACCCAACCGTGATTGGACAAGTACGTACCTTGTTTACAATTGAGCAGGTCTAGCTAACGGCTAAAGTGGTCTTCTAATTACCTTCTATTGTCCTCACTGATACTAAACAACCAGTAAGATGCTTCCCTAGTGTTCACATGATAGTAGTCCTGTAAACTGCTACCCCAAAGAGAGAATAGATTCTGGGTCAAGAATCATCTTGTTTGGACCAGGGAGTGAGAATGCTATTGTAAGCTCCAGGTAGGTTACATCTTATACAGGCCTGTTTGGTTTAGCCCAGGCATGGACAAACTACGGCCCGCGGGCCACATGCGGCCCGTTAAATGTTTTAATCAGGCCCGCCACACTAGAAAAAAAACAAAAAAAAACCATGTTGGTTTTATTTTTCTTAATTTTTTATGTTCGTCACTAGATAGCGCCAAAAATACAACAACACTGCTCCCATTAAAATGTGTGTGTCCTTGATGCGCACACCTTCAAAATAAACAGTGTGCACAGATTTGGAAAGCCCTCGGGCCCAATACACGCACGTAAAACAAGCGTGTTAGATGTTAAAACAAGGAAATTTGACATCAAGCACTTAGATTTCAGACCTAGCGCCTCTAGATTTGAAATTTAACTCTCTTGATGTAACATTTAACGCGCTTGTTTAAAATCTAGCACGTCATTCTATCGGTCTAATCTAGCGATTATCAAAGCATACCATCCATCTGCTCCTGTTCCCAGGGGCGAATATAGGATTTTCTAAAGGAGGGGCGGCACAAAACGAGCTTGCCAGTATAGAGGGGCCTGGGGGAATTGTTCTGCATTTTGGTGCATATTTTAACTGAAGTTTTCAATAATCAAAGTTGTAAGAACAATTTTTTTTTTTTTGGCGACCTAGAGGGTCGACACCCCTGGGTCCGGCCCACATGTCCAATGTTAGAACTCAATGTGGCCCGCGAGTCAAAAAGTTTCCCCACCCCTGGTTTAGCCCCTCCTTAGGGAACACAGTAAATATAGAACTAGTTCTCGAAACGTCTCGATCAGAGAATACATAGTCCAGAAGACACTTTGAAGACTTTTTTCGAGTCAAACAAGTTGATAGAAATGATCTGATGGTAAAACTCCTCCACAAAAAACATCAGAAGTTACTTATCACTTGATTGGATAAAAACAATCGTAATCCCACCACCAGTTATAGTCACTTAAAAACCTGAGAGAATTAAATCAAACATGATTTAAAACAAAGCTTAATGCTTAAATCAATTTAAATGAATCTGAGAGATTATTGATTTAATAAAAAAAAATAGAAGAAATTAAAGCATGAATTTGAATGTAAATAGAAATGCTCAAATTAGACGCTGTGGAAATTATGGGTAAATATTATCTATTCTGATCGGGATATGATTTGATTTAAACTCCTAAATGAAAGGGCCTTGAATGGTTTTACTGTGGCTCTGCCTACGGAACAGACTCGCGCAAAAACAGGGGACATAGGCCACCCTTGCAGTGGGTTCATCAGCTGCAGGAGGGCCCGCAGGGGTCGAGTGAAGGAAGAGATGGGTGGCACCTAACGACAGGGACCCTGCCATTCAGATCCTCGGCTGCATAAACTGGTTTGGACATCTGGTCAGGATGCCTCCCGAGCGCCTTGCTGGTGAGGTGTTTCGGGCATGTCTCACTGGGAGGAGTCCAAGAGACAGACCCCACACCCACTGGAGAGACTATGTCTCATTACTGGCCGGGGAACAACTTGGGATCCTTCTGGGTGAGCTGGAGGACGCAGCCGAGATGAGGGAAGCCTGAGCTTCCCGTCTGAGGCTGTTGCCCCCGGTACCCGGTGTTCTGATGACCATCAAGATCTGCGACTTTGCGCCTCTGAGCATGCCCAGAACGTTCCCCCTCCCTTCCAGATGATCTAACCATCGAGATCTGCGACCGTTTGCAGATCTCGATAGAACACCGGCCCCAGATAAGCGAAAGACGACAGAACGGTGAAAGGCTTCTTATTAAACTGCCAACAGTTACTCAGTACCAATTGTAGATGAACTTAAGAAATCCCCTCTAAGTTATTTTATCAACAACATCAACATGTGAACTGCAGTCCTTTAAAATCTACTGTGGAAATTTGTACATTAGTTTCTGATTATAAATTTTGATAACGTTTCGTCTTCTGAACTGTTTATTCCCAAACGGCGTAGCGGGGGGTGCCGGAGCCTATCCTGACTGATTCAAGGTGAAAGGCAGGGTACACCCCAAACAGGTCGCCAGTCTGTCAGGGACACACACAACCATTCGAACACACACTCGTTCTTAGGGGCAATTTGGTACTATCCAATCAACCTGGCATGCATGTTTTTGGAGGGAGGGAGGAAACAGGACCCCCGGAGGAAACCCCTTGCTTACAGGGAGAACATGCAAACTCCACACTGACAAGGCCAGTCTCCGAAGCCTGGTGCCACCCAGGACTCGAACCCCGACCTTCTCGGTTTTTGAAAACAAAATAGCAAAACAATTAAAACAAAATTTTTAAACAAATGATGCTTTAAACTAATTTTCATTCAGATTTCATTCATTGATGAGTCATTTTGTGCTGGTTTAAAATTTTAAATATTAAAACCATATTTTGATTAGAAATGATTCAACTCGTTAATCCAGCTTAACAAACAGTGAAAAAAATCAAATATTAGATGAAATCCTTGGCGCAGCGTCTTGGAGTAGGTCCGTGGTTTAGGAGTACATGGTCAGGTACATCCACTGTTAGAGAAAACAAACCCATTTAGTTTCATTTGAACACTTTGTGAAATTCAGATGGTTAAATAACGTCACCTCTGGTTCACGGAGAGTCATGTTGGTCCCATCGGAGAGCTGCCTGAAGATTTCTGATCAGAAAAAAAAGTTTTTCACTATCAACCAAAAGTCATCTGTTAAATTAAACAGTGGACATTTCATTTAAAATATGGATTTTTTTGGGGCACTGGAAATATAAGATTGTAGAAAAGAATTCAAAGTTGTCAAAATTTTCAATCTGATAAAATGGTAAGCGTTCTTGCTGGTGAGGTGTTCTAGGTTAGTCCCACAAGGAGGAGACCCAGAAGCAGACCCCGGACCAGCTGGAGAGACTATGTCTCACAGTGGGACAGGGAACACCTCGGGATCCTCCTGGGTGAGCTGGAGGATGCAGCTGGGGTGAGAGAAGCCTGAGTTTCCCATCCGAGGTTGTTGCCCCCGTGACCTGGCCGCGAATGTGTTTTTAGCAGTCTGTTCGTCTATTGCACAATCTATGCAGTTCCTGATTGGCTGATGACAATGGCTACTCCTATTCGGTTGTCATCAGGAAATCAGACCTAAAAGTAACTCAAAGTAGTGTAACGCAGTAATATGTGGAATGTTCTCTAGTTTATTTTGATGAAGTTTTCCGGTGGCAAGCTAAATGTTGCATCAGGAAGGGACGTTGCCATTGTCATTCTGGCAAGCCGAAGTGGGCGTCAATGGATTTAAGTGGGCGTAGTCCCTACAGCCAATCAGGAACTGAATAGATTGTGCAATAGACGAACAGATTGGGAAAAAAAATATTTGCGACCCGGCCCTTGTTAAGCAGAAGATGACGGAACGGAATAAAATGGCCTGAAAATAAATCAGTAGTCCCCAACCTTTTCTGCACCACGGACCGGTCTACAGGTGTAGCAGAAAAAAACTAAACAAGACCAGCCTGAAAACCTGGCTTTTTTAATCAATAATAACAAACTTAAAACCACTTTTTCTTCACAAGAAAATTTATTAGTAGCGTCTTTATAACGTGGAAACATTCTCTCTGCTCGACCGCACACTGGTTGGAATGGTAACGGTAAACATACCTTCAAAATAAAAGACATCACAAAAACAAAGTGAATAAAAATACTAGTTGGATTCTTCACAGTAAGACTAGATCAATCAGAGGTCTGAGTTTGTTTTGCTGGAACCAGACAGTCCCATCTTGACCTGAAACCTGAAGAGTGTTTCTAAGGCCCAGTCTGCTTCCTAACTCTGTAACTCCGCTTAGCAAAGAAGCTTTGCTAAGCTTTGCTAAGATCTTTGGGTTTTGTTTTTTATTTTACTAGTTTAGGGGTTTAAAAGTAATGACGCGACACTAGTGAGTCATTGACGGATGTAAGGAAGAAAACCCGGGGACTTTTCAAATCAAAACATCAGTATGGCTCAAATAATAAACCAAATGGAAATAATAAAAGGTGTTTCTTCTTTCTGTGCAGCCCGGTACCACATTACCCATGGTCCGGTATCGGTCCGTGGCCCGGTGGTTGGGGACCACTGCTATAAATATTAATCTCAGTTCTAAATTCAGCCATGATCCAGAGTGGAACAGAGATTCTTTTCTACGAGTAGGACTCGGATAGCTAAGACCATCCCCTAACTTTGTGAAACACATTTTATTGGGATTAGCGCCTCCTCTGGGGTGGAACAAGAACTATCCTGTCACCAAGTTTTTATAAAATAAAAATAGCATCTTTTGGCACAATAAGAAATTTATCCACGTGCTGCCCAAATAAAATCCATTACTATTTGCAAACAAAAAGCCTGAAGGAAAATGACTCTGTGTGCGTGTGTGTGCGTGTGTCCCAGGCTTCTATTTCATAAACAAATGATTGGTTGTCATCTTGACAAGTTTATGTATGTAAACATGTTGCTCACAAGTTCTGCGGTCAGAATTTAATTTATACGTCTAAGTTTACATAAAAAATAAATTGGAATTACTTTTGGCAAAAAGAAAAACAAGCTAAACTTGTTCTAAGCAGTCTGATCTAGATAATCATCTTTTGTTTGTGTGTGTGTCATTTTTATTGAGTTGGAGTGTCAGCAGTCCCATGGGGAATCGAACCAGGTTATCCCAGTCGAAAGTCGGCAACTCTGCCAACTTCCCCTGGGACCTAGATCGTCATCTTTCTGACCCTCAAACAATAAACATCTATAGAAACAAGAGAACCAGACGAGAAATGTGTTTTGGTTTATATCCAAACATTTAACCATTTAATTAGAGTATTTTTACGGTTAAAGAACTCACGGGCCATGCAGTCCAAGCGTAGGATGAGACTGATGAAACTCTCCAGAGTGATGAAACCAGAGGTGGCACCATAACGCAGAGCCATCAGGTTCAGCATGTCGTCACTGACACCTTTTCCTTAAAAAACACCAGTTGTTCATTTGGTTTGTTTGTTTCTTTAATCACGGTGAGGATGAAATCAGAATCCCACCAAACGTACCACCCAGTCAGTCACTTTCGAAACCGTCTCTCCCTAACGGGATTGTGAGGGGTGCCAGAGCCCATCCCGGGTGATTCAAGGCAAGGGGCAGGGTACACCCCAAAAAGGTCGCCAGTCTGTTGCGGCCACACACATACAACCACCAACACACACATTCATTCCTAGGGGCAATTTGGCACCGGCCAATAAACCTAGCATACATTTTTTGGAGGGTGGGAGGAAACCGGACGACCCAGAGAAAACCCATGCAGACATGGGGAGAACATGCAAACTCCACACAGAAAGGCCAGTGTTCAAAGCCTTGCCCCCACCCAGGACTGGAACCCACGTGCTTCTTGCTGTGCTACCCACTGCACCACAGTACCATCTCCAAACACACCAAGTATGTTTCACTTTTCTTTTTTTTTCTTTTTTTTAGCTAATCAAACTGTGAACAATAATAAATGTCTTTTTAGGAGTTTTTCTTCCTCGAGATGGAGGCTCCAAGGAAGGGGGAAAGAATTAACCAGCAGAAATTTGACCTGGCATTTTTATCCACCAGGGGGCAGCATTGAATAGATTAATTTAAAGTGGGCAGCGTGCAACAACACACTGAAACCAAGTTTGATCAAAAAGCATCACACGTCAGCTCATTCTCTCTAATCATTTCATCAACTGTTTTAATTTTCTGATCAGGCAAAGAATTTCTGTTCAGCATCTGATCCATCTGATGTTTTCCATGCTGATATTGTTCTGCCTCCTGTTCGTACTCTCTAGCAGTTCATGTTGTTTTATTGGTCACTATTTCTTTAGAACACATCAGACAGGTGTCTCTGATGTTTGTTCATGAGAAGAAAAGACTCCAAAAGAAAAAAAAACAGCAGCAAAAAAAGACAAGAAACTTTTTGGTGATCCACATAAAAGATGAAGGAATGGGAATAAATGTGAAACCTGATGAAAAGAGACCTCCACTCACACTGTGAATATTAACTGATCTAATTCTACAAGGTGGGGTAGCTGGGATTACCTGTAGCGAGGAAGGCGTTCCTCAGCTCGCTCAGAGACAGAGTCCCAGTTCTGGAAACGTCACAGCGGAAGAAGATGTCCTGCAGAAACAAAGAATCCTTCTAAAAACCTTTTGGAAAGTTGTGCATGTTCCTCTCCAGCTACTGGAGGGGGTCAAGAGCGTGTTGTGTTTTCACGTGGTAATAATTCTTATATCTCGCTGGATCGATTGGCTTCCGAGCATGAAGAGGTCGGGATGGGAACCAGCACCTCCAAATCCGACATGTCACTGTCCCTGACCTGTCCTATACAGGTCAGGGACAGGGTCCTGGAGGAGTTTAAGTATCTCAGGGTCTTGTTCACGAGTCAGGGAAAGATAGAGCAGGAGATCGACAGACGGATCAGTGTGGCGTCCGCAATAATCAGAAAGCTGCATCGAACCACCGTGGTGAAGAAAGAGCTGAGTCGAAAAGCCATGATAACTAAGATGTACGTTCCTACCCTCACCATGGTAACCAGGATCTAGGTTTCTACCCTCACCATGGTAACCAGGATATACGTTCCTACCCTCACCATGGTAACCAGGATCTACGTTCCTAACCTCACCATGATAACCAGGATCTAGGTTTCTACCCTCACCATGGTAACCAGGATCTACGTTCCTAACCTCACCATGGTAACCAGGATCTCCGTTCCTATCTCACCATGGGAACCAGGATCTACGTTACTACCCTCACCATGGTAGCCAGGATCTACGTTCCTACCCTCACCATGGTAACCAGGATCTACATTCCTACCTTCACCATGGTAACCAGGATCTACGTTCCTATCTCACCATGGTAACCAGGATCTACATTCCTACCCTCACCATGGTAACCAGGATCTACGTTCCTACCCTCACCATGGTAACCAGGATCTACATTCCTACCCTCACCATGGTAACCAGGATCTACGTTCCTATCTCACCATGGTAACCAGGATCTACATTCCTACCTTCACCATGGTAACCAGGATCTACGTTCCTACCCTCAATATGGTAACCAGGATCTACGTTCCTATCTCACCATGGTAACCAGGATCTACATTCCTACCTTCACCATGGTAACCAGGATCTACGTTCCTACCCTCAATATGGTAACCAGGATCTAAGTTCATACCCCTACCTATGGTCACCAGCTGGGGGTGGTGACCAAAAGAACAAAATGCGGAAACAAGAACGTGGCCGAAATGATCTTCCTCTGCAGGGTGGCTGGGCTTTCACAAGGCTATCGGGTGAGACACTCTACCATCCAGGAGGAGCTCGGAGTAGAGCCACTGCACCTCCTGGTTGAGAGAAGCCAGATGGGGTGGTTTGGATATCTGGTCAGGATGCCACCAGCGCGCCTTACTGGTGATCTGTTTTGGGCACGTGCCACCAGAAGGAGACCCACAGGCAGACCCTGGATTGGCTGGAGAGACCATGTCTCACAGCTGGACAGAGAACACCCTTTGCCACAAAAAAAAAAAAACACTGACATAAAAGCTCTTTTTTTTTCAGTTTCATTCCTGCTCTACATACTAAATTCTCCCCTCATCTTGCTCCTGTGATGCAACCTGTATCAAGCAAACTGTGTAAACTAAAACCTTTCATGGTTACATAAGAATGTGAATGTGGGGGTTGGAAAACAAAAGGGTGGCCAAGAACAACTTGGTTTGAATAGAATCCAAATACTGAATGTTAGAGCTTACAAGTTTCTCAAAAATCCACAAATACAATAAAAACCAACCTCCAAATAGTTGTTTCTTCAGAAAACGGTGGAGAACAAAAGGTGTGGCCAAAAGCAACATTCAAAAAGGATCTATCAACCAGAAAACTCACTGCTTGCTCAAATATGCATGAAAGAAATATAAAACAGTATGAGTAAGGTTTTTATGTGGAAATAATGTTCAAGCATGAAAGAAACTTTCAAAAATTTGAATTAGGACGAAACCTTGTCTTTAAGATGACGTCACCTCCACTTCTCATGCACAGCTGGTGAAGAAGGCCCAAAAACGTCTCTTCTTCCTCAGGAAGCTGAAGCCCTCTGGACTCTCCTCTTAACTACTGATGAACTTCTACAGAGCCACTATAGAGAGCATCCTGTCTCTCAATATGACTGCGTGGTACGGCAGCTGCACCACACAAAATAAAAAGGACTTGGCCCGGGTGGTGTAGACTTCACAGGGGATCGGAGGGTGCCGGCTGCCAGATCTGGATTCTGTCTACAGCTCCCGAGTTCAGCAGAAGGAGAGACGTATAACGATGGAACCCACCCACTCAGGTTACGGACTGTTTGTTCCTCTCCCATCAGGGAAACGGTACAGGACCATCAAGACCACCATCTCACGCCTCACAGACAGCCTTGAAAGCAATCAACCCTCCAATCTCAATCATCCCCTTGGACACTCACCTTACTAAAACTAAGGACACTTTACAGCCAATTTTTCCTTTTAAATGTAATGTAGTTCTTTGAGATTTCTGCTCTGTCTTACGTTTTAATGTCCATTCATAGAACATTGCTCTCTGTAGGAATGTTTTGGATTTTACCTTGTATGAAGTAATTTTCCTCCAAAGTCGTACAAATTCCTCTCCGTTCAGTCTGCCTGTGATAGATGTCTGTTCAACATGTCATTAAGGTTTTACTGCTCCGCATGTAGCTTCATGTTCAGACTGCACTGTTAAAATCAGGGGATTAAAATAGCTGGGAGGTCATGCAGGTTCTGGCTGGTGTGTTATAAACTACATGCTATGAACATCAAATCCAACAGAAGTACGTTTACAAGGATACATCGATGAGAGCGACCATGCTGCGACACGCATCGAGGCTGAAGCCCCCAGACTTGAAATCTCCTGCAAAAAAAAACGAGAACATTTCATTAAGTTTGACATAAATGACATCAAACCTGCTTCTAAAAGGAAAGACAAATCAAACCTGATAGTATTTTTTCATTGAGGATCTTCTGGAGCTGCTCAGCGTCGACTTCCTCATACTGAAAGTTTCATTCAAAATAGACTCAGTTAGATGTTTGTTAAGAGATAAAACTTTCACAGACGGATCGGTGCAGAGTCTGCAATAATCAAAACGCTGCATCGAACTGTCGCGGTAAAGAAAGAGCTGTGCTGAAAAGCAAAGCTCTCGATTTACAAGTCAATCTATGTTCCTACCCTCACCATGGTAACCAGGATCTACATTCCTACCCTCACCATGGTAACCAGGATCTACGTTCCTACCCTCACCATGGTAACCAGGATCTATGTTCCCACCCTCACCATGGTAACCAGTAGCTACGTTCCTACCCTCACCATGGTAACCAGGATCTACGTTCCTACCCTAACCATGGTAACCAGGATCTACGTTCCTACCCTCACCATGGTAACCAGTGTGGGTCGTGACCGAAAGAACGAGATTATGGATACAAGCGGCCGAATTGAGTTTCCTCTGCAGGGTGGTTAGGATCACTCCATCTCTGAGGCTCTCACTCAGAGATGGAGTGAGGAGCTGTGCCATCCAGGAGGAGCTTGGAGTAGACCCGGTGCTCCTCCAGGAGAGAATCCAGATGGAGTGTTTTGGGCATCTGGTCAGGATGCTTCCCGAGCGCCTCCCTGGTGAAATGTTTTTGGACACGTCCCACTAGAAGGAGACCTAGAGGCAGACCCCAGACCCGCTGGAGAGACTATGTCTCACAGATGGACAGGGAACACCTAAGGATCCTCTCATGTGAGCTGGAGGATGCATTTGGGGTGAGAGAAGCCTGGGTTTCCTGTCCGAGGCTGTTACCTTCACGACCTAGCCCCAGAGAAGAGGAACAGAAACGAACTTTCACTTCTTTGGGACAAACCTTGTCAGAAAACTGACGGAACAAAGTTCTCTTGTTGTCGTCATCGGTTCCATTTTCCTCATGTTTTTTCTGCAAAACAAAATCCAATTCAACATATTATGTTTTTTTTTTTTATTCTTTCCTGAATCTTCACATAATTATAAAAACTTCACTGTGACTCCATGATGACACTTTAAAACATGGCTGCTCAGAGAAACATTGATTCGTTAAATCATTAGATGACCCAACACTGCAGGAATGCTAACTGCTCAGAGCAAGACCAATTTGTCAAAGCTTCTTTTGTAATAAAGAAATATTTCATGATTAATTACCTGTCCAGTCTCCATCTGCTCATGGTTGTGGTCATGGCCGCCTGAATTCTCACTGAGAGGAAACATGAGACATAAAATTGTTACTTTGGAAAATTTTAACTAGATCTACATGGCATGACTAAGGGGGCTCAACTCGCATTGACTCTTCACACTACACTTTGGTATTTAGGAAACTGACAAATTTATTCTAATTTGCTTTTTATTCCTCCACCCGCAGAAAGAGGGGGAGACATTAGACCAGGGCTGCCCAACCAATCAATCGCGGGCTACTGATTCCAAGTCGACCGCTAGGTGTGTTGGGAAAAAAAATATCATCATAATAATAATGTTTACCTTATTCATCCCTCACCGGGGAAATTTGTGTGCTGCATTATACCACAGCTAGCTGCACCGACGGCGCCAGTGGTGGGTAAAACAGGGGTTAAGTGTCTTCTCCAAGGTCCCTAGACGTAAACTCAGTTGAATGCGAACCGTTAACTTCTAGTTAACTTCCGGTCCGAGGGAAAACGCTCTACCACTGAGCCAGCCCCCCTTCATATGAAATGAAGTCAGTGTTTCCAACTCGGCGACTTTGATGCTATATATAGTAGGTATTTGGACCCTCTAGCCACTAGTCACTCAAATTCAGCCACCAACTTTTTTTTTTAAAGCGAAAATCTAACGGCCAAAATACGCCATTAAATGAGCGTATATATATATATATATATATATATATATATATATATGTCCAGGAAACAGAGATGGAGGTAGCAGAGATGAAGATGCTGAGGATCTTTTGGAGATAAAGTACAGTTGAAGGTAGAGCCTTTAGCTACCAAGCTCCAGTTTTATGGAATAAGCTCCCAGCTCAAGTGAGAGAGGCAGACAGTGTTCCTACATTTAAAGGGAGGCTTAAAGTATTCCTGTTTGAACAAGCTTATCAACAAGCCAGATAGAAACAGATTCAATTAGCTGATATAATTATTAGTTGGCTGCTAGATAGTAAAAGCTGGGGAAAGTATGGTACATTGGGGTTCTGTCCTCTAATTCTATCTACTATTCTCTTCCAGACTGCCTTGGCTCTTTCCCCGTACCCCCTACTCTAACCCTCTACCCTAAACCCCTGGCTTTCTATCTCATTCATTGTTCTCAATTGTCTGTTTATTTAGAATTACACTGCTAGTTGGTACAATACAATTCACATGTTGTCCACTTCTCTCCCTCCTCTCTGGGAGAGAGCCCCATTCAGGACTCTGCGTTCCTGTCCTGGGCATGGCCACACCGAGGAGACCTCTGCGCTTCTTCATCCCCGCTCCATCAGGATGAAATCCATCTACTCATCCCCGCCGTGGGCATCGCTGGGCTGAGGAGTCTCCCGTGTCTCCATCAGGATGAAGAACATCTACTCATCCTCGTACTGGACATCTCCGGGCTGAGGAGTCCCCCGTGTTTCCATCAGGATGAAGAACATTTATTGACTTCTTTAGATATTTAGCTGTAGATTAGAATAAGCTAATATTTAAACAATAATCTGTGACACATTGTTTGCTCGTCCCGGGGGAGAGATCTCTCTTTCACGTGGATCCCCATGAGGTTTCTTATTTTTTCCCCACTGATGGGTTTTTTAGGAGTTTTTCCTCACCGAGAAGGAGAGTCTAAGTGCATAAATGTGCTAGTCTTGTTTAGTTAGCATGTGTTAGTTATTTTTCTTGTTGTGTTAATACATTCCTCTTTTTCTTGTGAAGCCCATTGAGACGGAGATTCTGTGATTTTGGGCTATACAAATAAAATTGAATTGAATTGAATTAAAGTCAGAGAGGCCAGACTGAGATGGTTTGGGCATGTGCAGAGGAGAGAGAGTACATCGGAAGAAGGATGCTGGAGGAGGTTCATGGATACAGTGAAGGAAGACATGAAGATAGTTGGTGTGACCGAAGAGGATACAGGAGATAGGGTTAGATGGAAGAAACTGACTTGCTGTGGCGCCCCCTGAAGGTAAATTCCAAAAGAAGAAGAAGAAGATGTAGATAGATAGATGTCAAAAAGAGTACGTTAGATGTTAAATCAAACACACTTGAAGAGCTTTTTTTTTTTTTTTTTTTTTTTTTTTTTTTTAAGCGTTCAGAATTCCGTAAACAAAAAAAAAATAAATAAATAAAAATAAAAATAAAAGTGTTGTTTTATCAAAAATAAGTGCATGGAATTTTAATAAAAACATTTTAGGTACCAGCATATAATTAAATGTTAACAGGATGAAGTTTGTCTCATAATTGTAGAGCCGTCTCTCCTCCTGGTCACGGAAATTTATCATTATTTTTGATAAATTACCAGAGGCGGATCCAGGATTTTCTAAAGGGAGAGGGCTTGAGGTCATTGACAAAGCCAGTGTAAGCGGGCCTGGGGGCATTCCCCCCTGAACATTTTGAAAAATAAGAGTCATTTCTCTGCATTTTGGTGCCCATTCGCTGACCCTGCAAGGGAATAATTTGAGTAGTCCTCTTTCCTTTCTTCTCTATTTTTCTTCTTTTTTTTTGTGGATCAAAAGGGGGTCGGACCCCCCTGGATCTGTGCCTGTGTGTAAATAGATGCTAAAATAAGCGTGCTAAAATTTAAATCAAACACGCTGGAAGAGTGTTTTTTAAGCGTTCGGAAGTGCGTGAGAAAAAAAAGTAAGAAAAACCACCAAAAACAAGCATGTTCCGAAAATTTGGTTCCGATGGCTTTCATGGATGATTCAAAGTGGTTTCATAAGACCAGCCCCGTTGAATCAACAGGGGTGTATTGTTGATAAACACACCTAATAAAAGTGTTGTTTTACCAAAAATAAGTTCATAGACTTTGAATAAAAACATTTCAGGTACCAGCATTTTGTAATTAAATGTGAGTGTTGGGTTTTTAATTATAAAGCCCACTTTAAACGAGTGGCGTCTGTAATCTCAGAATAAGAGTGACTCACTGGACATGGGTTTCTGCCTTGGAGACGATGGTGAGGATGAAGGATGCGGTCTCATTGGGTTTAAACGTGCAGGGAACGATCAGATAGTCTCCAGGCTTCAGTGCCATCAGCTCCATCACCTCACGAGAGTTCACAAAGGTTTTAGTTTGGGCCACGGGCGCGTTCCTTCTGAAGAATTCCGGTGGAAACTTTCCCCTCACTCTTTTGTACTGAGGTTAGTTGACAAAATAAAAACAGTTAGTTTTAGTTTTTGGTCATTTTATGGACTTAAAACTTGTTATAAAAGAAGAAAAAAGGAAAATGTGAGAAAAACTTACTTCTTCAGGCACCTTTGGGAAACAAAAGACAAAAAATGTTAAAAAAAAAATCAAACTAGTAAATTCATAACTTAATGGTTTTGATGAGTTTCATGAATCAACACAAACTTGAATTAAATAATAACACAGAAAAACTTAATTTAAGGCTAAACTCGTTTAAAAAAAATCACAAGTATTACCTCGAATAAAGAGAATCCGATGTGCAGGTTTTGAACTAAGCGCCTGTTTCGCTTGTCGGGTTTTTGCATGAGTGACACCAGAATGTTAATATCACTTTGTCTTGTGGCACATTGCTCATATAATTTTCCAATCTCCACACGGTATTGTGGATTAGTCCAGAAGCTTTCTAGATAAACAAACAAACAAATAAACAGGAAATGATTGAAGAGTTCTTCCAAAACCTTCAAAAAATTTGGTTTGAGAAGAAAAGGATGGAACAGCATGTGGATCAGTACGGCATCCACAATAATCAGAATGTTACATCAGTCTGTTGTCAAAAAAGAGAACAGCGCCATAAAATAAAAAAAAACAACAACCCTGAATTAACTCAGCATTCAAGCAGTCTGTCCTTGCTATTTCTTTTCGGGCCAAAGTTCTAGCAGCATGTTCCCACACTCACTATGGTAACCGGGGTCTACGTTCCTACCCTCACCATGGTAACCAGCATGAGCCCGTCCCACCAGGAGGAGACCAAGAGGAAGACCCTGGACCCACCGGAGAGACTTATGTCTCACAGCTGGACAGGAACACCTCTGGATCATTCCGGTTGAACTGGAGGATGCAGCCGAGGTGAGAGAAGCCCGGACTTCCTGTCTAAGGCTGTTACCCCTGTGACCCTCAAAACTGAGATACAATCTGACCCTAAAAATCTGCTTGAGTGCAGCAATTTGTGTTGTAGATCATTAGAAGTACCAGGGTTGTTTAAACAGCCTCCTGCGGTTGTTCCTGCCACCCAGCGGCCCTCATAGTAGGAGGTCTTCCAGTGGCAAGAAGAACTCCCATCGATAAAGTCCGGGCACAAGCAGCAGATATCCAGATCTGAGTAGAAGCTACAGAACTCCTCGAAGGTCATCCTTATGAAAAAACACATGAGATTTTAATGTTGTGGAGAATATTTTTACACAAATGTAGATTTGTGTCTTTTGGGAATCGATTAAAGCCATTTTATGTCTCACCAGAACTCTCCGTCATCTCTGTCTGACAGGCAATAGTCTCGCTCTGCAGAACTCACCGTGTCCCACATACGAGACCTTTGGAGGTGGATTCGAAAGAGAAGCAGAAAACAAAATTGATGGTTTGTTTCCTCATAGAAAAGTCAAAAGAAGCAGGTGGAAATTAAATATAAATAGATATACAGCTTGCCAAAAAAATCAAAGCCAGCTCAGAAGATGCTTCTAAAAAATCAGGATTATTTTCTGGTCGCTTGTTATTTAAATATGGGATTTATTGAAAGTATTTTATTCACACCTAGAAATGGGTAAATATTGGCCGATGCGCATTAGCCAGTTATTCAAAACATAAGACAAGTGTTTGGTCTCCTTGATTTTGATAACATTTACTTGAATAATAATTAAAGCATTTTTTTTTGTTATAAATGAAAACAAAGGTGTTTAAAAAATGGTCAATTATTGTAAATCACTTTTCTTGGACCCGTCATGATTCCCTCACCCTGACACCAAAAAGAGCCCTGGGCCTTCCTCTCTCTCCTGGACTCCAGTTTAATCCTAAACACCTGGGTGATTAGCCTGATGCTAAGCAGCGGTGCGTCGCCAGCCTGGTGCCTATTTAAAGGCAATCACACCAGACTTCTTTGTCGGGTCATACCTTCCATTACAGCCAGGCCTTCCTGACTGCCTGACCAAGATGTACATTCCAAAACAATAACCTGAGACAATCCATTGATCCATGTTTGTTTTTATTTACAGTTTTACTGGACTGCCTTATCAATTATAAACCATGTCTGTTGTCCTGCATTTGGGCCCTGCTTCTTCCACGTACACCCTCAAGTTGTGACAGGACCATTTAAATCGGTATCGGGTCGTGGATTGCTGAGGGTAAAAGATTAAAATGAACTTGGCATGTGTTTTTCACATGTTTTTCAAATGTCATAACTTACGTGTGTTCCGGAGACTCTACGCCGTAAAACCAGTAAGAACGTGTTTGCTACTTTCTATAAAAACACTACGTCTGTACAGGAAATTAAGTATTTGCATAGTAGTTTCCCGCAAAGATACAGACTTGTCACCACATTACCCAAAATGTTTATGTTCTCTTTTTTTCTAACATTGCCCCAAGCAGATTTAAAGACTCAGAATTTGCATGCTGATATTTTGCAACTGAATAAACCCCGTCTACAAGTCTGTCACAGCTTTTCCTCTCATTTATTAGTTTATCCCCTTAGGCTACTCTTAGTTAAAAAGAGATGGATCGGCATTTGTCAATAGGCGCGCGTGTGTGAATCGCATGCGTTAAAGGGGTTACAACAGATGTTCACATTAAAGCAGTGGTTCTCAAATAGTGGCCCTGTGAAAGGAAGGCGCGTTTGAGCTTGGGTAGCATGCTTTTTTATTTTTCTATCTGGATTTTTTCAAGTATTCTAGAATAAAGTGCAATACCACTAAATTAAGGGGCAGTAGCACTCTCCTTGGCAGAGTGTGTGCAGGGAGCATTCGCCCGGTCGTACGGGGGTTTTGTTTGCACTGAGCACGCGCGGTTAGCACACAGTACAGAGTATTTCAAGAGTATGAAGTGTACACTCGAAGTGAAGCAGATGCTCAAGCGACATCATGAAAAAAAAAATTTAACAGCGATGAGAAGACATCACGATGCCTCCCGAACGCTTTGCTGGTGAGGAGATTCGGGCACGTCCCACTGGGAGAAGTCCAAGATTTAGACCTCAGACCCCAAAGTCTCACCCCCTGGTGAGACTTTGTCTTACAGCTGGCCGGGGAACGGCTCGGGATCCTTCCGGGTGAGCTGGAAGATGCAGCCGGGGTGAGAGAAGCTTGGGCTTCTGGTCTGAGGCTGTTGCCTCTGCAACCTAGCCCCGGATAAGCGGAAGACAACAGAACGGAACGAAGAAGACAGGCGGAGAGAGAAGGAGATAAAGAGCGTATGTAGCGCTTGGCTTCACTGTGATTACGGTGGGAGACGAGGAAAGACCGGTGTGCTTACTGTGTCTAAAAATGTTGTTAGCGGACAGCATGAA
Source organism: Neostethus bicornis (assembly GCA_902685375.1). Lineage (NCBI taxonomy): Eukaryota > Metazoa > Chordata > Actinopteri > Atheriniformes > Phallostethidae > Neostethus > Neostethus bicornis. Next base: position 25,520,336 of record LR738552.1, read on the forward strand.
GGCAAATAAATTAGGCTTCACTTAAAAACATTGGTGAACGGACATTTCAGCCACGGATATTTCAGCCACGGACATTTGAGCCAAAAAACTGCAACCTAGGATATTTGAGCCACGGTGACTCGGACATTTCAGCCACGGACATTTGAAGAACTGCAACCTGGGCGCAACTTTGCTGGGCGCAACTGTTTATTTACGATAAAAAATTACGACATTTGAAGAACTGCAACCTGAGCGCAACTTTGCTGGGCGCAACTGTTTATTTACGATAAGAAAAAATTTTAATGACTAAAAGCACAATAAAAATTTTTGCATAATAAAAATTTTTAAGACTAAAAGCAATTTTTCTGTAGTGCAACTGTTTATTTATGATAAAGATTTTTACATAAAATATCAGAATTTTTACATAAAATATCAAAATTTTTTAAAAATATCAGAATTTTTTATTTGAGCCATGGGATAAAAATGACTAAAACCAATTATTTTCTGTAGTGCAACTGTTTATTTACGATAAAATTTTTACATAAAATATCAGAATATCACAATTTTCTACATAAAATAGGTTTTTGGCCCAAATGTCCGTGGCTGAAATGTCCTAGAACCAAAAACATTACACCCCAATCACGCTGGCAAGCCACTTGAAGTTTTATTCAAGATATAATCTTTTAAGCCTGGTTACCAGGAGAAGAGATAGTTTTGTTGTAAATGAGTGCATGTATTTTGTTTGAGTCAGACTAACTTGTCACTCCAGTTTCCGTTCCACTCTCCCGTTCCCCACGGGTTCCATAAACGCACCAGCTTTACATCCTTTCCAAGGCTGGAGACCTAACCCACGAACACAAGATAAACATCTGTTAACACTTTACAGCACGTCAGTTACCGGTATGTTTTAATTCGTTTTAAACCACAGGCTGAATTAATACTGTTTGATGGGAATTTTCATGTCAAAGAGGAAACATATTACCTTCTTTACGCCGGAGACAGCGTAAGCGTGGCCCTGCACCAGTCCATTAGGTAACACGGTGTTAGCTGATGTCGCCTAAAAAAAAAAAAAGAAAAAAAAATCTAATTCTTTAAAACCTTTATAAACTAATGCAGAACAAAACGAAGAAATCAACCGCTTATTCCTTGTCGAGGTCGTACGGGGCACCGGAACCTATCCTGGCTGATTTAAGGCGAGAGGCAGGATACACCCGCAACAAGTCACCAGTCTTTGCAGGGTCACACAGACAACCATCGACACACACACTCATCTCTAGGGGCAGTTTTATAGCAGCCAATCAACCTAACATGTTTTTTTTTTTTTTTGGAGGAAACCAGAGAAAACCCACACATTGACATGCATACTCCACATAGAAAGACCAGAGTTCCAAGTCTCGACCCCCCCAACCATCTTGCTGTGAGGCCACCGTGCTAACCACTGCGCCTGAAGAAATCACTTAAAACTTCCAGTTAAGTTGGAATCAGTTACAATCTTGCTGGGTTTTTTTTATTTTTTTTTTTAGCAGCCTTTTGGTTTCTGTTGAGACCATTTTTACATGAGAATAGTTTCCATGTGACTAAAAGCTGGCAACAAGAAGAACAGACTGGGTGTTTTGAGGAATAAAACTTGTAATCCTGGTAAAATAAGGGATAGATTGGTTTGGTGTACTGGTGACATATCAGATAAGAAATGATGCTCTAAATGATTCTGTGGAAGAATCTTTTGAGAATGAATTGAGACCAAAGTCACCTCCAGGGTTATGAGAATGTTTCCAGTGTGAAACCAGCTTCAGGAAAAATCTCAAAGTCTATAAAACATGTGCATAAAATTACTGTGATGGAGGCAAAAGCACGCTTGTAAAAAATAAAGGAGGTTTAAAACGTGAGACTCACATGAAATCTTCTTCTTCTCCTTTCATCATTTCCCTCCAGGGGGCGCCACACTAAGTCAGTTCCTTCCATCTAATCCCGTCTCCTGCATCCTCTTGGGTTCATGTCTTCCTTCACTGCATCCATAAACCTCCTCCTTGGTCTTCCTATAGACCTCCTGCCTGGCAGTTCCTCTCTCTCCTCTGAACATGTCCAAACCATCTCAGTCTGGCCTCTCTGACTTTATCTAAAAAACCACTAAAATGTGCTGTTCCTCTGATCCTGTTTATCCTGGTCACTCCCAGAAAGATCCTCAGCATCTTCATCTCTGCTACCTCCATCTCTGTTTCCTGTCTTTTCCTCAGTGCCTGTGTCTCTCAGTGGTGGAACGTAACGAAGTAAATGTACTTCGTTACTGTCCATAAGTAAAAAAGTTGTGTCTCTGTACTTTACTTAAGTAAATTTGAGACCTTTACTTTTTACTTTTACTGACTAAATTTTTAGAGTAAATATCTGTACTTTTACTCCGCTACCTTTTAAAAGTGTTTTACATTTTTTGTTGCATTTTCGGTCAAGAATTTGAAAAATATACAATTTTTTTTTTTTTTAGTGCATCTTGAAGTCGCGTCACCAAAATCAAAAGGAGCAGTTGATTGGGAGAAGATGTCATGAATCGAGGACCAATCAGAATTGAGAGTGAACATTTACCGCATTCATTCAGCGCCAAAACACTAACATCAAATATAAAACAAATTAAAGAGTCAAAAGATCGTTGTTCGATGTGTTTACTTCTAAATAAAAAGTTGAGCCATCATTACACAGAGCAGCAGGAATTTCTAAAGGGGAGGGTGGGGTGAGGTCAGTGACAAAGCCAATCCATATAGGGTGACTGGGGGCCTCTCCCCAAAACATTTTAAAAAATAAATGTAATTTTCCTGCATTTTGGTGCCCATTCGCTGGCCCTGCAAGGGGATGGGTTGACTAGCCCCCTTTCCTTTCTTCCTTTTTTTTTTTTTTTGTGGACCAAAAGAGGGTGCGGGGGTCATGTCCCTGCAGAGTATTTATTTGTGACCCTACAGCACAAAAAATAACATTTGAATTATGATAGAATACTTTTACTTTTTACTTAAAAAGTAAAATTTACACCAATTACTTTTGTACTTTTACTTAAGTAGATTTTTTTTATTGGTACTTTTACTTAAGTACAAAAAGTGAGTACTTCATCCACCATTGCTGTCTCTAGACCAATCAGCATGTCCAGTTTAATTTCATATCAAATATTTTCTTTATTTATGTTTTACTGAAACAGTGTCTTTGGTGTTTGATTTACAGCTCATGTTTATCTAACACAGCTCATCTGATTGGCTCTCCAGGATCATAAAAAGAACATTTGCAAGTCTTAAACTTCATCATGCAGAGCACTGCGCCCTCTCTAGGACTGCATCCATTTATTATACATTTGTAGGAAATAATTAAAAGTGAATTATCGCTTCCAACTTGTCATGGATTGGTCTGAAGCCGGTGTTTTTCCACTGCATCTCTCTCTCCTGATCATTGTCTCCCACACCGGTGTCCCTGTCATCTCCCTGTTCAGTATAAACCAGCTCCTTTCAGATCATCATTTGACATGATGACTCAGTCCTCAGATGCTGAACGTCTGTCTTCCTGTGACCAACCTGGACTGTCCTGAATATCTCTGATCTCCTGCCCTGATAAATTGACCTGCTGCCTGTCTTTGACCTTGTCTGTGCCTCCTAAACAAGTCATTCTAAATAATAAACTGAGGATGAACTCTTTCGAAGTGTTGCATTCTGGTCCTTAACTATCACCACCATCACAGCAAATGTTTTATGTTTCTTTTTAAAAAGAAAGGACTATAGGTTTACGGTATGGTCTCACCCCCTGTGGTGTCCCACATCCCATGATTGAACGTGATTCTCCAGCTCTGCACATCAGCTCCCACAGGTCGGCAGGTGGAGACGACGGTGTAATGCAGATGTGGACCCCGCCGGTGAAATCCACCAAAGCTTCAGCAGGAGTTCCAGCATTCATGTCTGCATACGAGCCGCACACTCTGAAAAAGAACTCTTGTTACTGTTTCAATGAAAACGTTCAACCACCAGCCGCATACAGACGCACGTGGACATACTTTGCATAGGCTTTCTCCATCAGTGCGGGCCAGAACTCTCTGGGGTCTTTGGAGTGAACAAAGATCAGTCTTCCATCGATTGTTGGTAGTTTGTCATCAATGATAACATCAACCCATCTCCCAAATCTCCAGAACTTCAGAAAAAAGAATAAAAAAATGTAGATTTTAAAGATTAATTTCAATCATAATGAAAAGGTAAACACAAGCGGATAAGATTGGTTATAAGGTTGGGACGGAAATTAGCAACTCCAAATCTGGGCCACAGTTAAGAAGGAAAAGGTGGAGCACTCTTTTACAGGACACAGTCCTGCACCGAGTGGAGAGAGTTTAAACACCACTGTCCCTGGAGAAGACATCTAACCCTTCGTTTCTCTCACCATTGGCGCAGTCGTGCCTGCCTGCTGCAGTGCAATGCAGCAAAATAATTTTCCCATTGAGGGGAATATAGTACGTTAAAAAAAATATGTAAATACCTTCACTCAACTCCAACCAACAAGTGGCCATGAACCTTTAGGGTTATCTTTCATATTTTCTGAAAAAATGGCGAGAAATGAGAACTCCTACAAGGATATAGAAACATGTGAGCTGGTGAACTCGTGTGTAGGTGGGCTGGTTTCAGGGTCGTATTAAGGTCTTCCAGGATGAGCCAATGGACGTGGCTCAAACCCGGATGATGCAAAAGAATATCTAATGTTTCAAATCGGATTCATTATGTCATGGTTCCCTCGCCCACCTCCAGAGGGAGCACGGGTCCTTCCCTCATCTGCCTGATTTGAGACACCTGATGGTGTTTGAGCACATGCCTTTGAAAAAGGCAGTCTGCCTTCCCTTCAGGATCGGGTGATCATCCCTTCCAGCCAGGTCTTCTTGGCTGCCTGACCATGAGATTCTCTTTGAACAATAACCTCAAGACATTCCACTGATCCACGTGTTTTTCCTTTACTCAATAAACCATGTTTGTTGTCCACATTTGGGTCGTCCTCCTTCTTCTGCACCCATGTCGTGACACATTATACATCTTAATTATATAAATTCAGGTACAAACATCTGTATGTATAAATGTAAATAGATAAATGCACATTGCCTGCCTTTCAAGATTATAAGGTCATTGTTTACCCTGAAATGGAACAACCCGCAGTAGTCCTTGTCAAAATCTTGCTCAAGTGGAACAACTTGTTTCAGGATGTCCTTCTGGAAAGTCAGAGCTCCGATGGACGCAAGAAACCAACAGTTTCCTTTAAAAACATCAAATTAAACAAAATGACATTTTCCAGTTTAGATTAAAACACGTGTTTTTAATCTGAACTTACTTAAAACTTTATAAAAACAACCAGTTCACAAACTTCAGACTAACTAAAGACATTGAAGGTTTGGAGACCACACAGTTGTAAAACCAAAACCAAAAAATATTGTTATCACTGTATATCAGCTTTTTACAACCAGTTTTCCGCAGAACACTAGTGTACCGTTAGAGATCATCAGGTGTTTCGTATGAAACGATTCTATTTCACTTCATCCGGTGATCAGAATAAACTGTCAGCTCTCAAAGATTGTTTTTGGTTGATCTGATGGTGTTCGTGTAAAAAACGGATTTATTTATGTTTATTGTTTTATTTAGAGGAAGGCAGGACTGTCCTGCGATAGGTCGTTTACTGTAACCGTAGCAACCCACTCTTCTTTTCTGCTACCCCATCTACATAACAGTATTTTCTCCATATGTATACATTATGAGATATGAGATCATTTAAGTTGCGTTTTAAAGCAAAAACATTTTCTGCAAGGTGTTTCGGGCACGTCCTATCATTTGGAGACAAAGAAGCAGACTCTGAACCCGCTGAAGAGACTATGTCTCACAGCTAACCGGGGAACACCTCTGGATCCTTCAGGGTGGGAGTCTGGGTTTACTGTCTGAGGCTGTTGCCCCCACAACCCGGCCCGATATAAGCGGAAGATGACGGATCATCAAAGAGATACTTTTTATTTGAAAAAAGAATCATAAAAGATGACGTGTTTTGACGTGTTGATTTGGTTCCTATAATATAGCGAGGGAGAATCGCTATATTATTAGTAAAGGTGGCTTTAGAAAATTGTTTTTGACATTTTTGGTTGTTGGTTTGCCTACAGACTTTTTTTCAAGGAAAGAATATATTGTGGCATGAATTAGGTTGTAAAACACTGCGGCAGTTGATGCTCCGTTCCGTTCCGTCATCTTCCGCTTGTTCCGGGGTCGGGTCGCGGGGGTAACAGCCTCAAGCGGGCAGCCCAGCCCTCTCTCTCCCCGGCTGCATCCTCTAGCTCACCTGGAAGGATCCCAAGTCGTTCCCCGGCCAGCTGTGAGACATAGTCTCGATGGAGACCAAGCGGTCCGGGGTCTGCCCCTTGGTCTCCTCCCGGTGGACGTGCCCGAAACACCTCCCCCGCGAGGCGCTCGGAGGGCACCCTGACCAGATACCCGAAGCACCCCATCTGGCTCCTCTCGACCTGGAGGAGGAGCGGCTCGACTCCGAGCTCCTCCCGGATGGCAGCGCTCCTCACTCGATCTCTGAGTGAGAGCCCAGCCACCCTGCGGAGGAAGCTCATTTCGGCCGCTTGTACCAGCGATCTCATTCATTCGGTCACCACCCACAGCTGGTGACCCACCACCTGCAGGAGGGGCCATAGGGGTCGGATGAAGGAGGAGATGGGTGGCAGCCAACGGCGAGGACCCTGGCGGTCGGATCCTCGGCTGCATAGGCAGTTGATGCGATACAACAAAACTGTCGGCTTGATCAAGATAAAAAAAAACACTCACTTTCCTAAACTATTTACCATTCTTTAGTCATTTACAAGCAAACAGAAAGATTTTACATTAGAATTTGATTATCGGTTGTTAGGGAGGCATTGGCTCAGTGGAAGAGTGTCTGTCCTTGGATCGACAGAAGCTGTTTCGATTTCCACTGAGCCTCCAAAGTGTCCCTGGAGCAGACACCTTACCCCTAATTGCTCCCACCATTGGGCTGTTGTGACTGCCTGCTGCGGTGCAATGCAACAAAATAATTTCCAAATTTAAGGACTAATAAAGGTCTTCTTCTTCAAACAGTTTATGTAATGATGTCAGAGAAGTTTTATGTTTTATCATTGTTTTAATTTAGTCTAAAAATTTTTCTTCAGAAACTGACTTGCTGTGGGGACCCGTGAAGGGAAATGCCGAAAGAAGAAGAAACCATCGAAAAGCTTTAGAAGCTAGTTTTGGATTAAGCATGTGTTTGCTTGTCTTTTAAAGGTTAAGAAGCCAAGCATTTAATGGTTTTATGTCTTCCATTGTGTGGTTAGGGTTAGGTTTAGTTGTAAATGAGTGTGTGATCTATTTCCTCAGAAGGAACTTTCTTTTCTATACTGATCTCGTTTTCTGGCTCGTGTCTGAACTTGTTTTGCATCTCTCACAAGTCTGAGAACAAAATTAAGAAGTTTTCTTACCAACTTTTCCTTGCCCAAAGTCAAATCTTGAAACCCCGTCGACCACAAAGGAGGGATTAGGAACAATTTTCTGAAGAAAAAAAGAAGAAGTTGCATAACAGAAATGTTATTCTAACCCTGCAGGTGTTCTCATTGGCAGTGCTCCCTCGCTATGCCACGGTTCATCTTTCACAACGTTACATAACTTAAACCAGACTGGTAAAATTGTTCCCTGGAGACCCAGCGAGCCGGAGACTTTTTCTGAAGTATATTTCACATAAAGACCGAAAATAACTGTAGATATTGTATATTTTAAAATGTAATTATCAACATTTTATTCTACATTCCTACCTTCATCTTGGTAACCAGGATCTACGTTCCTACCCTCATCATGGTAACCAGGATCTACGTTCCTACCCTCACCATGGTAACCAGGATCTACGTTCCTACCCTCACCGTGGTAACCAGGATCTACGTTCCTACCCTCACCATGGTAACCAGGATCTACGTTCCTACCCTCACCGTGGTAACCAGGATCTACGTTCCCAACCTCACCATGGTAAACAGGATCTACGTTCCTACCCTCATCATGGTAACCAGGATCTACGTTCCTACCCTCACCGTGGTAACCAGGATCTACGTTCCCACCCACGTTGGGTGGTGACCAAAAGAACGAGAACACGGATACAAGCGGCCGAAATTAGCTTCCTATGCAGGGTGGCTGAGCTTTCACTCTGAGATAGAGGGAGGAGTTCTGCCATTCGGGAAGAGCTTGGAGTAGAGCCGTTGGTCCTCCAGGTCGAGAGAACCTAGATTGGGTGGTTCGGGGATCTGGTCAGGATGCCTCCCGAGCACCTCACTGGTGAGGTGTTCCGTTCCACCAGGAGGAGAACCAGAAGTAGACTCCGGACCTGCTGGACAGACTATGTCTCACAGCTGGACAGGGAACACCTCGGGGTCCTCCTGGGTGAGCTGGAGGATGCAACCAGAGTGAGAAAACCCTGGGGTTCCCATCTTAGGCTGTAGCCTATGCGACCAGGCCCCAGATAAGCGGAATATGACGGAACGGAATTTATTTATGTTAACAGGCTTAAAGTCACATAACTGCCAAAATTTAATGCACCCTACAAAAAAAAAATAATTTAATATTCAGAATAAAATACTACAGAACAAAATGAATTTTGACTGGGTATTTGTTTGAATACATTCTTAGTGATAAATACTATCGATTCATAAAATCAATTTAGTTTCATCACACACACACGGACACACACACATGCACGCACACACACGCAAACACACACACAGAACGATGTGAGTCATGCTACTTTAATTGAAGCTGTCACTATTTTAACTTTATTTGATTTTTTCCAAGGTTTGAACTTTGAGAAATTTCTTTTTTTTAAAAAGGAGAAAAGTGTGACGCATTCATAAAAGATAAAAAAAAGAGAGGCTACTTTGCTGATTGATCTTTTTTGGGAGACTGAACGATCAAAAAGGGAGTACTGGATTCTAATTCATCCAACACATTCAGCTTTTTTCGCACCAAATTCCAAACTGAAACACTTTCAGTACATCATTGAAAAAGAAATCTCTTGACTGGAAATCTTACCGATGGCCTCAGCCACTCCACTCTGGCCATGTCAGAAGGAGCCAGGATGCCCATACCAATGGACCGCCTGTCAGGTGGGAACATGTCATCGATGTACCGAAACCCCCGGATTTGGCAGTATTGCTTCAACTGACTGAAGTCTTGGTTGAGGAACCTCTCGGGGTTATCGAATGTTCCATAACCGTCTTTCTTTTGACGAGCATTGATGATGTTCGCGCACACTCCAGAAGACATCTCAGCAGAGACTGAAGACTAAAACACAGACAGGATTCTAAAATGTACGCAGTGAAGACAAAGTTAACTAACAGTTGCACAGACAGAAAAATGTGTCATCATTGAAGATTGAACAGCAAAGTCATTTTTCTCTATTTTTAGATAAAGTAAAATCTAAGACGCCAAACGAACGAACGTCTCGGGTCTTAGAAATAAAATCTTGCATCCTCAGAAACTTTAACACTGACATAAAAATATCAAACTTACCAGACGTTGCAACTCTCTAAAGCAGTTCCACAAGGTGTGTAGAAGGTGTTTGGATCTACACTGATGTGACAAGAGTTTTTATCCAGTCAGAAAGAGCCTGAGGGCTCTACTGTAAACACGTGATCCTAATAAAACTCTGCATCACCTGCAGTGATGTTTTCATTCCTCAGCTTCAGATGGAGTGAAAATAAAAGGGTTTCACATAAAACCACTGTCACCTAAAGAAACCAGCCTGTCCCAACAAGACGAATGTACACAATGTACTAAAAGAACACTAAATCTCAAGCTGTCAGTCACATTTATTCTTTCATTCATCTCCAACAAGCCAAAGATGGCAAAGTAAACAGGATATTAACCTGTTTCAGACTCAGCATGGGTGGTGTTTCTCTAACAGATTGGAAAAAAAATGGTACGTTCAGCCTTATTTAGTCAAATAAATGACAAATTGGCACAAATTTTACTGGTTAAATAAGAAAGGTGTGTCTGTTGTTTTACCATCTTTAATATGTTTGGGCATCAAGGATCACGGATTGATGTCTCCACAGACCTTTGGTTGTTTCCTGGCTTTCCTCTGCTGTGGTTCTTTTTGTAGCAGGTGGAATTTTTAATGCATGGTTTTTACTGTAATAGTAGTTTATTTTTTCCAGACATTTAAACATGTTCTTACATTACAAAAGAAAAGAAAACAACACGTACAAGGATTGAAAAGGAGCAGTCTGAAGCAGTGTTGTTTTTGTCAACGATGACGAAAACGAAATGATTTTGTTGACAGAGCATTTTTTTGTGACGATGACGTAACAATAACAAAATAAATGCGACATTTTGGTGACGAAAATGTGACGAGACGTTTGCAAGTTTCTGTTGACGAGACAAAAATGTAACGAAATAGGCGTCAGACTTTCACATTTCTGTCTGTGAAAAAAAAAGCACAACGGCTGCATCTGTCTCTCACGGTGGCACGACCCCCACAATGCTGCACGTTCACACCGTCTGCACAGCACACCTGCAGGCACAAGGATGTCACACACCATGGTGAAAACAGCAGCAAAGAGGCTTGGTGGTCAGAAACTTAAAGTTTTCCACATATTTTGCGCAAACAGCATGCTAACTTCAAGCTAATGCTAGCTTGTCGGTGCTGCTAACTTCTTTAGTTAGCTTGGTTGCGCTAACCACGGATTTAAAGACACAATGCAGTGTTTACTTTGTTTACAGGGTTATTAAGAGGTGTATTTTTTAAGTATGCATGAGTTACAACGTTCCTCACTCACTGAAAAAAATTATAAGCCTACTTACACTATATTGCCAAAAGTATTCGCTCACCCATTCAAATGATCAGAATCAGGTGTTCTAATCACTTGGCCTGGCCACAGGTGTATAAATTCAAGCACTCAGGCATGCAGACTGTGAGATAAGACATTTGTGAAAGAATGGGCCGCTCTCAGGAGCTCAGTGAATTCCAACATGGAACTGTCATAGGATGCCACTTGTGCAACAAATCTAGTCGTGAAATTTCCTCGCTCCTAAATATTCCACAGTCAACTCTCAGCTCTATTATAACAAAATGGAAGCGTTTGGGAACAACAGCAACTCAGCCACAAAGTGGTAGGTCACGTAAAGTGACGGAGATGGGTCAGCGGATGCTGAAGCGCATAGTGCAAAGAGGTCGCCGACTTTCTGCACAGAGCTACAAACTTCATGTGACCTTCAGATTAGCCCAAGTACAGTACGCAGAGAGCTTCATGGAACGGGTTTCCATGGCTGAGCAGCTGCAGCCAAGCCACACATCACCAAGTGCAATGCAAGGCGTCGGATGCAATGGTGTAAAGCACGCCGCCACTGGCCTCTAGAGCAGTGGAGACGTGTTCTCTGAAGTGATGAATCACGCTTTTCCATCTGGCAATCTGATGGACGAGTCTGGGTTTGGAGGTTGCCAGGAGAACGGTACATTTCAGATTGCATTGTGCCAACTGTGAAATTTGGTGGATGAGGAATTATGGTATGGGGTTGTTTTTCAGGAGCTAGGCTTGGCCCCTCAGTTCCAGTGAAAGGAACATTTAAAGCTTCAGGATACCAAAACATTTTGGACAATTCCATGCTCCCAACCTTGTGGGAACAGTTTGGAGCGGGCCCCTTCCTCTTCCAACATGACTGTGCACCAGTGCACAAAGCAAGGTCCATAAAGACGTGGATGACAGAGTCTGGTGTGGATGAACTTGACTGGCCTGCACAGAGTCCTGACCTGAACCCGATAAAACACCTTTGGGATGAATTAGAGCAGAGACTGAGAGCCAGGCCTTCTCGACCAACATCAGAGTGTGACCTCACCAATGCGCTTTTGGAAGAATGGTCAAAAATTCCTATAAACACTCTCCTCAACCTTGTGGACAGTCTTCCCAGAAGAGTTGAAGCTGTAATAGCTGCAAAAGGTGGACCGACATCATATTGAATTCTATGAGTTAGGTATGGGAGGCACTTCAGTTCATAGAAGGAGTAAAGGCAGGCGAGCGAATACTTTTGGCAATATAGTGTATTTTACTTTGTTTTACTATGCTTGCTGTTTTTGCGCAAGTTAAAGCTCGGCAGTTTCTTTATTTTTTTAAACAAATAACCTGCATCATTCTAAGAATGACCCAGATAGACAGCCTTCTAGGCATACTGGACAAACTAGCAAACAAAAACTTGTCTGTTATTTTTCTTACTTTATAAAAGTTTTCTTTCCAGCATCTAATCCTTTATTTTGATTAAAAATATTTTGTCTATTAATGTGTGTATTGTTATTAAATTAACTCGTTCACTAGCATGGTGAGTGTGTGCTGAAGATGTTTACAAATCACACGCCTTTGTTAATTTATTTGGATAAAAATATGTGGCTTTTGAACCTCCTAAAAACATTCTGGATCATATCTTGACCTTCAATCCCTATCATCTGTCCCAATCATTTGAAAGAAATCAGTATTTAGAATCTCGGCATGATTTCAGCAATAAATTCTCCCTTGTACCCTTAAATCTCATTGGGGGCGGGATCTTAGCATAACTATTATTATAACTGGGACAATATTATGAAGAATATTAACTCGTTCTCAATGCGTGCAGGACATTGTTTATTACAATTTAAGGTTGTACATCATGCCCACATCAGTAAAACCAAATCAGCTCAAATGTATCCACAAATTGACCTGCTGTTTAATGGATACAACAGATCAGAAGCCACATTAAGTCACTTTCTGGCTCTGTCCTAAAATACAGTGCTCTTGGGGAGATATGTGTGGGGCACTTAGGAATCAAATTAAATTTAAATCCACTCATGTTTCTGTTTGGAATCAACAGTGAGGCTCTGCCATTGTCTAACGGCGATTCCGTCATCTTCCGCTGATCCGGAAGTCCTGCAAACATCTGCAGTCCTGCGGATGTCCATGTCCACCTTCATGGCTTTCTCCTGGATTTTACTGTCCAACTCGCGGGGGTAACAGCCCAGGCTCTACCTCTTGCTCACCCGGATGGATCCCAAGTCGTTCCCCGACCAGCTGTCAGACATAGTCTCTTCAGCGGGTCCGGGGTCTGCCACTTGGTCTCCTCCGGTGGGACGTGCCCCGAAACACCTCACCAGCGAGGCGCTCGGAGGGCATCCTGACCAGATGCCCAAACCACCCCATCTGGCTCCTCTCGACCTGGAGGAGGAATGGCTTGACACCGAGCTCCTCCCGGATGGCAGAGCTCCTCACCCAATTTCTGAGTGAAAGCCCAGCCACTCTGCGGAGAAAGCTCATTTCGGCCGCTTGTATCTGCGATCTCATTCTTTCGCTCACCACCCACAGCTGGTGACCATAGGTGAGGGTTGGAACGTAGGTCGGCTTGTAAATTGAGAGCTATGCTTTTCAGCTCTCGCTTTACCATGACGGACCGATGCAGCGTCCTCGTTATTGCTGATGCCGCACCAATCCGCCTGTCGATCTCCCGCTCCATCCTTCCTCCACTCGTGAACAAGACTCCGAGATACTTAAACTCCTCCACTTGGGGCAGGACCTTGTCCCTGACCCGCAGGGGCATTCCACCATTTTCTGAGCGAGGACCATGGTCTCGGATTTGGAGGCGCTGATTCCCATCCCGGCTGCTTCTCACTCGGCAGCCAATCGATCCAGTGAGAGCTGGAGAACACGGTCCGATGGAGCCAACAGGACCAGGCATTAATGGTCCCACATGGGGAATTTGTGTGTAGTAGCAACAACCAGTTATCTGCTGACTTTCAGTGAGTCGTAGAGCCTGACCACGTAGGGAAAGAAAGACCTCCAGTACCAAGTGGTTTTTGAGTGGAGCTGTCTGAGCGTCTTGGAGAAGGAGCTCCGCTGTTTGTCCAGAAGTGGGTAGAGAGTATGGTCATGATTGTCCAATAATAATTTTATACAGGCCTTTATAAATATTGAGTGTAAGTTGAAAATGTTGTAATTGAAAATACTTTATTTACGCCCCAAGGGAAATTTGAGTGCTGCAGTAATGTATGCAAAGTACCAGCAGATGGCAGCACTATGAGATCTCATTACGGGACCACATTTTGAATCATTAGGCAGGGAGATCTCATTTCCCCCATCACTACATGGAAGTGGGGACAACAAATTTAATAAATCCCATGTAAGAAGACCAGGCACTAGTTTGTTAGATCAGTAGTGTTACTATGAGGATTGAGCTGAGATTAAATAATGAAGTGGTAAGTGGATGGAGGTGAACCTCATCAGGCCAGTCCTCCAATCAGCAGCCAACAGAGTCCAGCAGCTGAGACAAATTTTAGGAACTGAAAACAAACAATACACCAAAATGGACGCCAGAGGGTGCAAAACTACAATGGAGGACTTTTTAAAAACATTTCAAACTACCATCAACAGTTGTTATGTGTCAAAGTGAGGCCTGATTTCTTCTTTTTCATTTTTTCCTCTCTTTCTTTACAGATGTCAGGTTTTTTTTTTTGTGTGTTCGCTACTTTTATATATAAATATATCATTTTTAAGTCACTGATCTTCTGACTGACTATATTTTTTGTTTCTATGTCTTTTCTTTTTTTTTTTTTAAATGATTGATTATGTACTAGTATTTGTGAGGAGTGTGGAGAATGGAGGTGTGTCTAACAGTTTGGAAACTAACAGACCAATCAGAACACACCACGCGCCGAGACTTAAGACCAGAAAACATAAAAAAAAAACAAAACAACAAAAAAAAATAACAACAGAGAAGCTTGAATCACAAGGAGATGAAGAAATGTTTCCTAATGGAGGCTTACAGAAAATTAAGCTGAAGACAATTAAAAATGGATTGTTTGTGTTTCTTGTTGTTTTTAGTGATTCTGCAGACATTTTACCGTTTATTCATCTTTCTCTTCCACTCTCCTTTGGTGTTCAGGTGGAAAGAACCTGAACATTCCATGTTCTGGTTCAGTGTGGACTGTGTGGATGAACCTCACAGTCCTTGTGAATGGACATTAGGGTTCACTCACAAGAACCCTAATGAGTGAATTAGGGTCCTTCTGGTGCTGTAGACCCTTATAAAGGAGATGTTTCTATGATATCCGAGATTTAAAAATAATAAACGGATTCAAATTGACCTTGTATTAGATGGTTAGGATTGTATTGCCTTCTGCATCATACCATGTCTTGGGCTGTAAGACCTCCAGCATGTCTGGGTCCATCAGGACAGTTGAGCTGTGTAATACAGATACAGAGATCCGCCTGTGGGAGACACTCAAGCTCCCTTTATAGCAGGGGTGGGCAAACTACGGCCCGCGGGCCACATGCGGCCCGTTAAACGTTTTAATCCGTCCCGCCGAACATAAAAAATTTAAATAAATAAACCTTGTTAATGTTTTATTTTCCTTGTAATTCTGATTGTTGGTCACTAGATGGCGCCAAAAACACCAACACTGCTCCATTAAAATGTGTGTGTCTCCATGACGCCCCACAAAATAAACAGTGTGTACAGATATGGAAAAACATCGGGGCCAATACACGCACTTAAACAAGCGTGAGGACCATGGTCTCGGATTTGGAAGTGCTAACTCCCATCTCGGCCGCTTCACACTCTTCAGCAAATCGATCCAGTGAGAGCTGGAGATCACGGTCCGATGAAGCAAACAAGACCACATCATCTGCAAAAAGCAGAGATCCGATCCTGAGGTCACCAAACCGGATCCCTCCAACATCTCATTTAACATTTAGCGCTTGTTTAAAATCTAGCATCATTCTATCGGTCTAATATAGAGGTTACCAAAGCATGCCATCCATCTGATCCTGTTCCGGTCCCCTGGTCAAATGTTAGAACTCAATGTGGCCCGCCAACCAAAACATTTGCCCACCCTTGCTTTATAGCAATCGCTGTGTTTGTGAAAACTTCCTGTTTTAACAGTTATTGGAATAAAATTACCTTTCTTGTCATTTAGCTTTTTTCTTGCTGCCAGTTGTTGGTCATTTTAAAAATATTTTCTTTCTGATGCTTGTTGTACTTTTTGACCGATATCGTCACCTGTTAAAACATCTAAAACAGGGAAGCAAACTTGACCTGTTTTTGAACTTTTTGCTTTGCAAAAAGCATCTTGAACCTTTCTTCTAGGTTCAACATATTTTTATATTTACATGGATTATGCAAAAAAAAAAAAAAAAAGTACTTTTCCAGACAATAGTTATTTTTTATATTTTTCGGACAGAGATGTCCTATTTTCATGCGCAACTATTCAGAATGTTAATTTACTTTATTAATACCTTCGGGGAAATTTGATTTGTCTAAATTTTAGAAATATGCTAATAAATGTAAGTAAAAACCGAAAGAAAAAAGAAAATTAAAATATTTAGTAACGTTTTTTAATCCTTACATGACCTCACTTTACTTCACAAGAACTAGATTTATTGCTAGGTTTTTATTTTTTTACAGTAAAAATCAGACTGATTGAACATTGTTAGTGGCTAAAAAGAAAAATCAGAAGCAGCATCTGAACCAGATTCAACACAGACTGTGTTCAGCAAGGTGATGTAGACTGAAGCAAACGCTAGAGGGCAGCATTACGACCTCTTCAAGACAGGCTGCTGACCCGGAAAAAAAACCAAAACAAGTTCACATCCGGTCGAGGATGTAAACAACAATGGTGGAGTAAAATTAAAAGATATTCAGCGACATTATTTTCCTAAACTTCAAACTCCAATAGTTTCTTGGATTCTGATGCTTGTTGGAGAAAAATATTGGAGCAAAAAAAGAATCAGAGGAAGAATCATCGTGAAGGAGGTGAGAATTTACATCATTTACTGTGAAATGTTTCTTCTCTCTTTTCAAGTTTTTCAGATTAATCCGTCTTTTTTCTGAGAGGGTAAACAGGAAGTGATAAATGAATGTTTATTGTTGTTTTCTTTGTCTGAAACAAATGCTAGCAGTAGCTAACTGCGTTTTATACTAAGACACAACAAGTTTCTTCTAAGAAAAAGTACAATTTAATATCCAGATGTTTCATCTTCAAATCAGATGCATGACCAATCACTATCAATAAATAGTGCTCCCATATTTAGACCTTAGTGTAATATTTGACCAGTGGTGGATGAAGTACTCACTTTTTGTACGTAAGTAAAAGTACAGATAATTAGGAAAAAAAAAATACTTAAGTAAAAGTGAAAGTATCAATAAAAAAAATACTTAAAGGTCCCCTATTATGCCTTTTTTCCCTTATTTTATCCTGTGCTTATGTATCTGATATGCATAATTTTACATTCCGCCACAATCTTAACACAATAGTTTATAAATAATAGCCTGTTTGGGAGCGCAGTTTCAGACCCGGAAGTCAAAACAGCTTGTTTCAGTGTTTTTTTTTTTTTTTTTTTTCCTGGGACCCGCCCCGTTGGTTGCGATTGGTTGTCATTCATTGTGATTTCCCCACCCACCCAGCACAGCGTGGAGCGGGAGGGGCGAGGTGTGAGACGTATTGAGTAAACAAAGCGGTTCGGAGGAAGGAATAAACTTTGACTATGGCTGTCCCCGTTACTTTGCGTTACGTTTATGATCCAGAGTCTGATGAAGATTTTGAAGTCCATGCTGCACAAGTACCACGAAGACTTCATCAAGACGTAGCAGACTGGTAAACATGCTAACCCATATTCATTGTGAGATTACAGAGTAGCACATGCTAATTTTAGCTTTCATTGTAACTTAGGTGTAAGTGTGGTGTCTGTCAGACAATGCCAACTGAACAAGAAAATGTTTGCTGTCAGGAAAAACCAAAGGTAAAAGTTTAGTATGTTTGTATCTTTGCATTCAAGTAAAAAAACAAAGCACCAACATCATTGTTGGATAACTGTCACACAAACGTGTTTTGCTCTTCAAAAATATGATGCACATTAAAAGTAATGTACTACAGCAAAATTCTGGGACAAAACATGTCAGCTGTATTCCGTTTGTACACGTCTATCGTGCCAAATTTGATGCTAACATCTATAAATACATTCGGAATATAGCGTTAGCATGCTAGCGCCAGTGTTACTTACAGCTGCAGGTTCCTCTTCTCCTCTGTTTGTGGGAACAGCTCCAGTTTGTAAAATCAGCTTTTTGGTAAAACCACTTTTGAAAAGGCCAAAGTTTTGAAAGCAGGTTTCAGAAAAATGCCGTTGGCACACGAAGACATTTGAGCTGGTGGTGTAATGAGGGTCTCCAAAAATGAAAGCTAACCACTCTAAGGTCTTCTGTCTTCGGAATAGTAAACAAAGTTGAGACATCAGCACAACCAAATTCACATTTTCTCTTTGTTGCCATGGTGTATACAGCTTTTGAGGAGAAAAAATACCGCGAAACAGATCCAAGTCAAACAACAAAGGCAAGGTTTGCTTGCTATTGTTTGGTAAAACACCAAACAAGAGCTTTTCACAGTAGAGTGAAGCACGGAAATGGGTGGATATGTGGGTGGAGAGCAGGTAGAAGTGGGGGAGGGTGTTTGAGCTGCGGGGGGCTGTACAAAAACAGATCTACGTCACAATGTTCCATCAGTCGTTTGAGGTTTGGAGAACACGCCCCTTACTTTGAATGTAAATATCTCAAAATAGCATGAATCCCAATTAAACACACTTTGGGGGATTGTTTGGGGTAGTACTAAGTAAAATAAAAGGTTAAAACCTCATAAAAGTCAGTTTTGCATAATAGGGGACCTTTAAGTAAAAGTACAAAAGTAATTGGTGTAAAATTTACTTTTTAAGTAAAAGTATTCGACCATAATTCAAATGTTATTTTTTGTGCTGTAGGGTCACAAATAAATACTCTGCAGGGGTGTGAGCCCGTCTCCCGCCTCTTTTGGTCTGCAAAAAAAAAATAGAAGAAATGAAAGGGGACAAGTCAAGCTATCCCCTAGCAGGGCCAGCAAATGGTCCACCAAAATGCAGGAAAATGACACTTAAATTTTTAAAATGTTCTGGGGGGGGCCCTAGTCACCCTACATTGGCTTTGTCAATGATCTCACGTCCCCGCCCCTCACCCCCTCCCCATCGTCAGAAAATCCTAGAACCGCCCCTGCTCTTGGCGCTGAATGAACGCGGAAAATGTTTACTCTCGACTCTGATTGAGCCTCGATTCATAACTTCTTCTTCCGATCAACTGCTCCTTTTGATTTTGGTGACGCGGCTTCAAGATGCACTAAAAAAAACTTTATATTTTTTTAAATTCTTGAACGAAAATGTAACGAAAAATGTAAAACACACTTTCAAAAAGTAGCGAAGTAAAAGTACAGATATTTGCTCAAAAAATGTAGTAAAGTAAAAGTACCGGTCTCAAATTTTACTTAAGTAAAGTACAGATACACAAATTTTTTACTTAAGTACAGTAACGAAGTACATTTACTTCGTTACGTTCCACCACTGCCTTTGACCCTAATGACCAGAGGATCTGATGCTAAAATAAAAATAAAAATCTGAGCAGTGTCTTTATTACTTACTTTGATCCAGTGCCAAAGACTCTAATGAAAATGACTCAGTCTTTTTGTGTTGTTTGTTACTTAGATGTTCATCAAATATTTTAATACAGTGAATGTCTGATCTGGGTGAGAAGCTGATTTGTTTCTAATTTGTTTACTTTTTCTTTTACATGACTGTGGATTGTAAGATAAACTTAAGCTTATATTCTTTATAACTTTATACTGTGTGTTTTTCACATCTTGCAAAGTATACATGGGCGTCAACCATCGGTGAACGGACATTTCAGCCACGGATATTTCAGCCACGGACATTTGAGCCAAAAAACTGCAAGCTAGGATATTTGAGCCACGGTGACTCGGACATTTCAGCCACGGACTTTTGAAGAACTGCAACCTGGGCGCAACTGTTTATTTAAAAAAGATAAAAAGATTAAAAAAAATTTAAATGACTAAAAGCACGATAAAAATTTTTGCACGATAAAAATTTTTAAGACTAAAAGCAATTTTTCTGTAGTGCAACTGTTTATTTACGATAAAATTTTTACATAAAATATCAGAATTTTTACATAAAATATCAAAAAAAATTTAAAATATCAGAATTTTTTATATGAGCCATGGGATAAAAATGACCAAAACCAATTATTTTCTGTTTGTTTACAATAAATTTTTTACATATTTTACATAATACACAATAACAATTTTACACAATATTTTACAAGTTTAGTTGTCCTCCACGAAGGTTGTGACTGATGCCACGAAGGAAGGCAGGGATGGTCTTCTTGCCTGTGTTTAAGTCAAGCACCAGGTTGTGGAGACGAACCTGAAGCTCCTGGTAATGTCCGTGGCCCAAATGTCAGTGGCTGAAATGTCCGTGGCTGAAATGTCCTAAACTAGGGGGCGCACATGGCTCAAATATCCTAGCTTGCAGTTTTTGGCTCAAATGTCCGTGGCTGAAATATCCGTGGCTGAAATGTCCTAGAACCTCAACCATCTTACGTATGTCAGCTATTTTAGAAGTAAATGATGCTCTCCCATCCCTGAAGGGTTAATCAGCACAAATAGAGACAAACTGGTTATCAGAAACATTCCTGCCTTATCAGCTAATCACAGATAGTTGCAGGACATGAAACCCCCTGTTCTGTTGAAACCATTTTGCTTACGAACAATGTTGGGTGGGTTTTCTGCGCTTTTAAATAAAACATTCTTCAGATGCCTGTGAGTGTCCTTATGTAAACTGTGACCTATTTATTTACTCTAATAAAAGGATGCAGCCGGGATGAGATGATTTGAGAGAAGCTTGTAGGAGGCCGTAGAGCTATGTCTCTTTTTTCTCCTCATCTCTCCCCCACTGCAGTGTGGAAAAAAACGCTTGCTTCCTTATTGTTGGTTATGATATTAAGGTACTAAATTGAATGAAGCCTGTTTTTAGATCCTACAGGATGGATACCAATCTGACCAGTAGATGAAGTGCAATTATTAAAAATGGCATATGCTCAAATTCTTCAACTCTCATTCTCGATCATTTTATGATTTGCATACAGGAGCTCCTTAGTGCCTTAGTTATGAAATAGTCCATGCTCTTTATCACCTTTACAGATCTGCATAAAACTTGGCTTAATGCCAGTTCTAATGAGGACTCGCTTTACAGATCAAATTACTGCACGACCAAGCTTAAGATCTTTTGTTATTACTTCAGTTCTTGTTTTAGATCTTCTCAATTATCTGTTATTTTGTATAAAAAATAACTCAGGAGGTTCCATTGATTCCCTCCATCCCGTCAGTGAGAAGGTTGTTTTTAACTGAATTTAGGACATTTCAGCCTCGGACATTTGAGCCAAAAAACTGTAACCTAGGATATTTGAGCCATGTGGGCCACAAATCTAGGACATTTCAGCCTCGGACATTTAAAAAAAAAATAGATAAAAATGTCACAATTTTTTAGAATATCACAATTTTTACTTAAAATATCACCATTTTTTACATAAAATATCACATTTTTTACATAAAATATCACAATTTTTTACAAGTTTGGTTGTCCTCCACGAAGGTTGTGACTGATGCCACAAAGGAAGGTAGGAATGGTCTTCTTGACTGTTTAAGTCAAGCACCAGGTTGTGGAGACGAACCTGAAGCTCCTGGTACACCATCTTCCCACGCTTGGAAGGACGGATCCCATGCTCCTCCTGGAGCAGAATACCATCGACGATGGCAGCCTCAGCCTGGAAGCACCCAATCAGCTTCCAGACAGTGGGGTTGGAGTGGCCCACCAGCCTGAAGAACTTGTTATTTACTTGTTTTTATCCCATGGCTCAAATAGGCTAGTCACCGTGACTCATCGCAGGTAGCAGTTTTTTATGGCTCAAATCTCCGTGGCTGAAAAGACCGTTCACCTTTTTAGCTACAGGGAAGCAGTGTGAGGTGGGCAAATACAGGAAATATGTTCTGTAAAAACAAGAAAGTACTAACTTTTTGAGATCTAAACAAACTTTACAGAAGACAAAGCTAATCTGTTTCATTTATAAAATGATGTATGTAAGTTACAAAAAAATGTGACTGTCAGGTTACATTTTAAAAACATGCAGATGGTCCTAAAATTTGATTTAATCTATTCTCTTCTACAGAGTTTCTGTCAATTCTGCTGCTGCAACTGGTGATAATGGAAGATAACTCTGTGAGATGTTCAAACAGCAACTAGATATTTGAAAAGGACCAGAATCACCAGACAAATCTCAAGAGTGAAAATGGAAATGCCAGGTGGACAAAAACCATTAGGTTTGATAAATGTGAACAAAGACTTAGACTAAAAGACAACTTCATATGTAATGAATGTGGACATAGATTTACTAGAAAAGCAAAATTAAACCGGCACATGACAATCCACACAGGAGAAAAACCTTTCAGCTGTGATGAATGTGGACAAAGATTTAACAGAAAAGACCGTTTAAACCAGCACATGAGAATCCATGTAGGAGACAAACCATTCAGCTGTGATGAATGTGGACAAAGATTTAACAGAAAAGACCGTTTAAACCAGCACATGAGAATCCATGTAGGAGACAAACCATTCAGCTGTGATGAATGTGGACAAAGATTTAATCAAAAGGGTTACTTGAGCCAGCACATAAAAATCCATACAAAAGACAAACCATTCAGCTGTGATGAATGTGGACAAAGATTTCATCAAAAGAGTTCCTTAAACAAGCACATGAAAATCCACAGAGGTGAGAAAACATTCTGCTGTGATCAATGTGGACAAAGATTTTTGGAAAACAGCAGCTTAAACAGACACAGTAAAATCCATACAGGAGAAAAGCCATTCAGCTGTAATGAATGTGGACAAAGATTTTGTCGAAAAAGCACCTTAAAGCAGCACATGAGAATCCATACGGGAGACAAACCATTTAGCTGTGATGAATGTGGACAAAGATTTACTAGAAAAACAAGATTAAACCGGCACATGACAATCCATATGGGAGAAAAACTATTCAGCTGTCATAAATGTGGACAAAGATTTAACAGAAAAGACTATTTAAACCAGCACATGAGAATCCATGTAGGAGACAAACCATTCAGCTGCGATGAATGTGGACAAAGATTTAGTCAAAAAAGCAGCTTAAACTATCACATGAGTATCCATACAGGAGACAAACCATTCAGTTGTGATGAATGTGGGCAAAGATTTAATCTAAAGGGCTCCTTAAACCAGCACATGAAAATCCACAGAGGTGAGAAACCATTCTGCTGTGATCAATGTGGACAAAGATTTTTGGAAAACAGCAGCTTAAACCAGCACATGAGAATCCATACAGGAGAAAAACCATTCTGCTGTGATGAATGTGCACAAAGATTTAGTCGAAGAAGCACCTTAAACCAGCACATGACAACCCATACAGGAGACAGACCTTTCTGCTGTGATGAATGTGGCCAAAGATTTACTAGAAAAGGCCACTTAAACAACCATATGAGAATCCACACAGGAGCAACACTGTTCTCTGTTTTGTGATACATTTTTTAGTAGGCTATAAAGTCTAAAGACCCACATGCAATTCCACAAAGAATAAAAAGAGTTTGTTTTTTTCCCCAGGGATGCTGAACCAAACCCCCCTGAATTGCAGCGTAAATCAACCAGATTTTCTTCTTTTGTATAAGTATAAAAATGGTGCCATCATTTATATTCATTCATGCAGCAGAATCTAGGATGGGTCCCAGATATCTGGTGTCAATGTCCTTGACTTGGTCGAAAAGCAGGTGCACCATCTGTTGGCTCAGGTGGGGAATGCAGTTCACCATCAACACAGTTTACGGTGGGAATGGGAAGCCGCTGATCACCAGTCAAGATGTTGTGCATCGATATAGGGAAAACTTCATAGAGCTCGATTTCTCAAACACCAACAGTCTTTAAAATCTGGGATGGGTCTTCATATCTCTGGTGTCAAGGTTGTTGATGTGGTCGAAAACCTTTTCGGCAGCAGGACTCCAGGAGTGAAGGAAATTCACCCAAAGCTCCTACAGTTTCTGTATGGTATTTGCACCATCAAATGGACATTAGGATCGGAGAACAAGGATGGTGATTCCTCTTTCTAAGAAGGGGTCTGGACAGTGTTCCCCAACCACAGAAGGATCATGTCAAGTGGGACATTACTTTAGTTGTGTTCTGTTTGTTTTTTTTTTTTTCTTCCCGTATGGATTCTGCCCTCATCTTGTGGACAGGAAGAGAACAGATTGGGACTTTGAGCCAATCAAAAGAATTGGGGCCAGCTGTGTGCTGGGAATGGACTTTGTTTAGGAAGGATTTCCAGCAAGGGAGCGTGGAGAAGGAGGAAAAGCTGAGAGAATTTGGCAGAAAAAGGAATAGCAGACTCCAGATCCACCGTATAAACGCTGCCAGCGGTCTGCTAGCTTACTGAGCCATTGCTAGAAACTTACTTCAGACTCCTAGCTGCTTTAGAAGGACTCAGCTGGAGGAGCAAAGTGTCCAGCAGCGTACTATATGTGCAGGAGTGTGTGAGATCAAGCTCCAGTAACTGCTGCGACCGCCGGTACTCCGTAATTGGAGGAAGATGCTTCCGAACCGACGGTCTACATTGACTGGCTAATACGACCGCCGGCGGTGGAGTGACGACTGCGACCATAAAACTTCTCATCGGGATCCTCTGTAGCAGACCAGCTGACGAACGTGGATGACAACCCTACTCTGGACAGAATTGCCAGGTTTTGTTTGTGTTGGTCGGAGGGGCGACCTGCACAGAACTTTAATTTGTTTTGTTTTCTCCTTCCCTCTTATCTGCTGGAGTGAGTCTTCCGGGAAACAGGGGAGTGTCAGTCGTGACCGGGCTCTCCAGTTAGACTTGCCCACCTAATGTGTGTTATGTTTTATCATTAATGTGTTTTGTGTTTAATGGTTTTGGGTGTTATCATTACTGTGTGTTGTGTTAAGGGTTTCAAGTAAGTATCTAATAAAGTAGTGTACAGCAACAGCTGCCTGTGTGTTGTCTGTGTCCACGGATGATTTAAAGAGCCTACTCCTGAGATTTGCCTGGTGCTTCTGGTCGTGACAATCACACTCTTCATTATCTTGGGGCTGCATCTCGTGATGGTCTGCATGCTATCCGACATATCTGATGTGCTGTTCAACTGTAGTTTCTGCTCTGCTTTTCTCAGTTGAGCCGTAAGCAACTTTCGAACATCTTTTAGCTCCTGCCGATCTCCCTTCTTAGTTCTCTTGTTTTTGTTAGAAAGGTCTTTGAAGTTACTGGTAAACCAGAGCTTGTTGTTTGAGAAACAGCAAACGGTTCGGGTAGGAACCACAGCATCTATACAGAAGTAAATATAATCAGGTATGCAGCTGGTAGCACCATCAATGTCCACCCCATCAGAGTCCTCCAGTCAGTAGAGTGAAAACTGCCCCTCAGTGCTTGGGAGCCTACTTCTTGAAGGAGCGCATGATGGGGATTTGTCTCCGTACCTTTGGCTTGTATCACGGCTGGAGCAGGATGAGATTATGGTCTGACTTCATCTGTGATGGTAGAGGAATTACAGATTATACTTTTTTTACATTTGCATTCAGTAAGTCTAAGTAAACATAACTATAAGATCAATGTCCTGCTGTATGTTGTAATTTTAACAGTTACATGCTCTGGGGTACACCATCTGTTAGTGATAAACAGAAAAAGCCCTCTTCCCTTTGTGGTGCCACACACCAACTGGGAGAAGCGGTACAGGAAATGAAAAAAAAAAATGAATGTAAATTTAACTTTTTTAATGGTACAAAAACAATACACGACACTACAAACTAATACTACAAAAAATGTACCAAAAGTAGAGATGAAAAATAAATGAGACCTAAAAAAAAGAGCCTGCTCTATGAGATCTTATGACATTTATCTTATTATCCAACATTTATCACATTTTACCAGATTTTATAACATTCACTTATAACGAACACCTTCAAATTTAATTAAACCATGTACAATAAACTGAAAATATAAGCTGTTTATTTAATTATGTTCCTTTTTTACATATTATTGTAAATCATCAGAACTATTCCCACTGGGCTCATCTCTAGGTGTCCTTGGGGAAGACATCTACACCCCCATTTCTTCCACCATTGGTGCCGTCTTGTTTGCCTGCTGTTGTGCCATGCAGCTCAGAAATGTCCCTGTTGAGGCATGAATTAAGAATGTAAAAATGAAAAAAAAAAAAAACTATAAAATTTTTTTTGTTAGTGCGGTGTGTGATTTGCATATAAGTACTTTTTTGTTCTGTTTGTGTGAACAGAACAAATCTGAGCCACCTTTGATCAGATCATCATACTGACCAGAACCAGCAATCCACCTCAGGTCCTGCAGCAGTGACATCTTTCTGACAGTAGGTTAGATATTTGTTCAAATCATATTACCATCATGTATGGAACTGTTTATTAGTATGAAGACTATATTCAGTTCAGGCTTCTAATACGAACAAATTTACTTTATAGAGTCTAAGCAGAAGACGCTGGATGAAGTCATTCTTAAGGCCAATTTTTTATGGTTTGGCATGTTTTTCTTTTTTTTTAGATACTTGAAGAAACACTAGAAAGAAGATGAGTGAAGATTAGTCAGAGTAAAACAGAGTACATGTGTGTGAATGAGAGGTATTCAAATGGAAAAAGTGAGGTTACAGGGAGAAGAGATAAAGAAGGTGGAAGATTTTAAGTATGTAGGATCAACAGTCCAGAGCAATGGAGAGTGTGGAAAAGAGGTGAAGAAGCGTGTTCAGGCAGGCTGGAACGGGTGGAGGAAAGTATCAGGTGTGATGTGCGACGGAAGAGTTTCAGCTAGAATGAAAGGGAAAGTGTACAAAACCGTGGTGAGAGCGGCCATGCTGTTTGGTCTAGACCAGGCATGGGCAAACAATGGGCCGCGGGCCACATGCGGCCCATTACACAGTTTAATCCGGCCCGCCGAACTAGAAACCCCCCCCAAAAAACATGGTAGTTTGATTTTTTCTGAAATTGTGATGTTCGTCACTAGATGGCGCCAAAAACAAATGCATTGCTCCCATTAAAATGTGTGTGTCTCATTGAAGCGGACACCTTCAAATTAAACCGTGTGCAAAGATGTGAAAAGCCATCGGGCCCAATACACGCACGTAAACAAGCATGTTAGATGTTAAAACAAGCAAAATGTTACATCAAGCGCTTAGATTTCAAACCTAGCGCCGCTAAATGGACATTTTTAAGTGCTGTCGCACTAGATTTCAGACCTAGCGATACTAGGTGGTGCATATTTTAACCAAAGTTTATAATAATTAAAGTAGTAAGAACACTTTTTTTTGTAGACTTAGAGGGGTGGGCACGCCCCTCCCCCCCTAGTTCCAGCCCGCTTGTCAAATGTTAGAGCTCAATGTGGCCTGCAAGTCAAAAAGTTTGCCAACCCCTGGTCTTAGAGACAGTAGCACTGAAGAAAAGACAGGAAGCAGAGATGGAGGTAGCAGAGATGAAGATGCTGAGAATCTCTCTGGGAGTGACCAGGATGGACAGGATCAGAGGAACAGCACATGTTGGAGGTTTTAAAGTCAGAGAGGCCAGACTGAGATGGTTTGGACATGTGCAGAGGAGAGCGAGAGAGAGAGTACATCGGAAGAAGGACGCTGGATTTGGAACCACCAGGAAAGAGGACTAGAGGAAGACCAAAGAGGAGGTTCATGGACACAGTGAAGGAAGACATGAAAATAGTTGGTGTGACCAAAGAGGATGCAGGAGATAGGGTTAGATAGAAGAAACTGACTTGCTGTGGCGACCCCTGAAGGGAAAATGCTGAAAGAAGAAGATACTTGAAGAAATAACATATTTAAACATTTTAACAGTTTTTTAATCTGTAGAGACTGCCTCATGAGTATGTTTGTGTACCAGCATCTTCTGTTCCATGTAAAGAAATGAGGTTGGGAAGGGGTGGGGCGTGGAGGTGTGTGTAAATGTTGATCCATGTGTGCAGTCTTTAGTATGAGTGTGTGATTTTTGATGTGTGCTTGTTTTTGACCAATTTTTTTTTTTTTTTAAATCATCTGGATTTTAATTTCTGAGTTTCGGACAAACCACCTCCCTTTAACTTTTTGAGAAAATAAATCTTAATTTACACCTTTTTTTCCCGTGTGTTCTGCGCTTGAATCCTGCCACACCTTTCCATAACGGAAAGCTTCACCTGGAGAATGAGTGTGGCTCCGAGGTCACCGGGGTCACGGAGAAACACCAAAGTCCCACGGCGCGTCTTCAGGCAGTCTGTCTGGAACCCCGGTGACGTGGAGGTGGGTCTGGGAAGCGGGGACAGGCGGATGGAGTAGCTCTTAAGGTGTGTGCAACATGGAGTCACGTTGGCCTCCGAGGTCACGGTGGGACACCGGACTCCCACGGTGCGTGTCTAAGCCGTCTGTCTGGAACCCCGGGGACGTGGAGGTTGGTCTGGGAAGCAGGGGAGGGGGGCGACAGATAGTGCAGCCATGACTGTCTGAAGGTGTGCGAGGCATGGAGAACGTTTGTCTCCGGGATCACGTGGTTGTAGGTTCAGATCCCTCGCACTTAAGACCAAGAGAGCTGTCCGGGCTCGGTTGGAGTACCAGTGGAGCCAAGACCCTTTGCTCCTTCTCTGTCCGCGCTGGGGTGGAGCACCAGGCGGCCAAGGCACTTGGCTGGTTCTCTGTTTGGGCTGGGGTGAAGCACCAGGGGCACAAAGGCACTCTGCTCATTCTCTGTCCAACCGGAGCACCAGGGAGACACTTTTCCCCAATCCCCGGGTACGAGGCCACCGGGGGCATCCCCCCACTTCCCACAGCGGAAGTGCCGGAGCACACACCTCGGGAGAGAAAATAGAATGACAGACAGACAGAGAGCGCAGGGAGGAGCGGGAGAATCCGACAAAGAGAGGAAAGATGGGGGTGGAAAATCAACGTGGGAGGAGTAGGGAGAGCGCTGTGCGGGTGAGGTGGCGTTCCTCCCCGTCCCCACACACTCGCAGACCTGACCCGGTGGCGCTCGGGCCTGTTCGGCGGGGCCGGGAAGCTCCGGGCGCCCGCCGCTTCGATGTGGAGCGGTGAAACGAGAGAAAGAAAAATAGAAGAGCAAAGAGTGCATCGGGGGTGAAAACGGGGCGAAAGGAGGCGAAAAACCGACCTATGGATTTGTAACAGAAAAGATTAAAAGTGAATCAATTAACATGAAAAAAAAAATAAATTCTTATTTAAACTATAAACTATAACTACTGTAGTGGATGTGCGATTACACTTTATTCTTCTACGGGAAAAAAACAAAACAACGTGTTCCACAGGGTCACACACGCCCTCCCTGGCATCGCCCCGCGCCCCCCGCCAACAGGGGTGTGCGACCCACCAGTTGAGAAGCACTGTTCTACACCAATATTTTCCCTTTTCCCCTGAGACAAAGCAATGGCCCTCTCAAACACCTCCCCTCCAGCTGTCCTCTTTGCCACCCCATTGGCCCATTCATTACCCCAATCCCAACGTGACCCGGCACCCATATTAACACAAAATCCCTGACCACAGCACCCAACACCAAGTATCCCACAAAAACCTCTGGTGAAACTTTACCCTTTCCTACTGAAGACCTTTAAGCAGAAATAACAAAGTCAATGTCAAATTTTAATATTAAATATTTAATAAAGCCAGGCTGCACAGAAACCAGATCACTGACTTTTGTCTCATAATTTTTTTTTTCTGATTTTTTTTTTGTTGTTGCTGTACTAAAGTGTCCTTCTTCCAGTGATGCTGAAATATTTTTTTTCAACTTTCTTTTAGGTTCAGTATATTTTGGTGGTTGTTGTAAAAAAATTTTTTTACTTTTCCTAACAACAGTTTTTTTTCAGACAGAAATGTCCTATTTTCATGTAAAAATATTCAAAAATTCAAAATACTTTTTTAATCCTTCAAGAGAAATGTGATGTTTCTAAATGTTAGAAATATGATAATAAACGTAAGTAGAAGCCAAAAGAAAAAACGTTAATGTTAGACTGAAGCAAACGCTAGAGGGCAGCATTACGACCTTTCAAAACAAAGGCTTCTGACCCGAAAAAAAAAACAGATTCACATCCGGTCGAAGATGTAAACAGCGATGGAGGAGTAAAATGAAAAGATTTTCAGCGACATTATTTTCATAAACTTCAAACTCCAATAGTTTGTTGGATTCTGATGCTTGTTGGTTTCTGACCTCTGCAGAGCAGCTTGTTGGAGAAAAAAAAAAGAATCAGAGGAAGAATCATCGTGAAGGAGGTGAGAATTTACATCATTTACTGTGAAATGTTTCTTCTTTCTTTCCAAGTTTTTTCAGTTCAATCCGTCTTTTTTCTGAAATATCAGTGAGAGAGGGTAAACAGGAAGTGATAAATGAATGTTTATTGTTGTTTTCTTTGTCTGTAACAAATGCTAGCAGTAGCTAACTGCGTTTTATACTAAAACACAACAAGTTTCTTCTAACAAAAAGTACAATTTAATATCCAGATGTTTCATCTTCAAATCAGATGATCAATCATTATCAATGAATAGTGCACCCATTTTTTAGACCTTAGTGTAACCTTTCAAAGGGGCAGTGGTGGATGAAGTACTCACTTTTTGTTCTTAAGTAAAAGTAAAGATAATTAGACAAAAAAATTACTTAAGTAAAAGTACAAAAGTAGTTGATGTAAATTGTACTTTTTAAGTAAAAAGTAAAAGTATTCGATCATAATTAAAGTGTCATTTTTTGTGCTATAGTGTCACCATGGTAACCAGGATAAATACTCTGCAGGGGTGTGACCCCTCTCCCGCCTCTCCCGCCTCTTTTGGTCCACAAAAAAAAATAAATAAAAGGAAAGGGGACAAGTCAAGCTATCCCCTAGAAGGGCCAGTGAATGGGCACCAAAATGGAAGAAAATGACACATATTTTTTAAAATGTTTTGGGGGGGAGGCCCCCCAGTCACTATATGTTGGCTTTATCAAAGCCCCACCCCCATATGGAAAATTCTAGATCCGCCCCTGCTCTGTGTAATGATGGCTCAACTTTTTATTTAGAAGTAAACACAACGATCTTCTGACTCTTTTTAATTTGTACTATATTTGATGTTAGGTTTTTGGCGCTGAATGAATGCGGAAAATGTTTCTCGATTCATGACTTCTTCTCCCGATCAACTGCTTCTTTTGATTTTGGTGATGCGGCTTCAAGATGCGCTAAAAAAAACCTGTGTATTTTTCAAATTCCTGAACGAAAATGTAACGAAAAATGTAAAACACACTTTTAAAAAATAGCGAAGTAAAAGTACAAATATTTGCTCTAAATTTGTAGTGAAGTAAAAGTAAAAGTACTGGTCTAAAATTTTACTTAAGTAAAGTACAGATACACAATTTTTCTACTTAAGTACAGTAACGAAGTACATTTACTTCGTTACGTTCCACCACTGAACCTTTGACACTAATGACCAGATGATCTGATGCTAAAGATTTAAATGTGACATAAACTGTCCTTAAGAAACATAATCATCCACTGTTATGCAGATGATACACAGATGTAATTATCAATTAAACCTGACCAGAGTGATCACGGAGAGAAACTCGCTGCCTGCCTGCATTTGTGATGTGTCGGTCACGAAACGGCTGTTAGAGCCGGCTCCTGATTGGGAATGATTGGAATGTTCTGTCAAATTTTTCAAAGTTGAATTTTAAATACCAGTTGTTTTTTTTATATAAATTTTGTATAAAGTTTTTTTTTTTTTTTTACAGTACGTAATGGTAGGTTTATATAGATTAGATTTAGATTAGAATTACTTTATTGATCCCATACTTGGGAAATAATAAAATATTTAAAAACAAAAGTAGGAATTAATTTGTGCATAGTTTAAAAAAATCACTTTGAACAAAAACAATCTGAAGAGCCGTTCGGGAGCCGAAAGAGACAGTTCTTTAAAAAGAGCCGGACTTCCCATCACGAGCCTGCATGAGGGACATAAAGACCTGGACTACAATCAGTTATCTTCTCTTAAACCCACTCTCCCACAGGAGTCCCCTAGGGGTGTGCGTCCTAGTCAGCAATAACTAGGACGCTGCATCGGTTCGTCGTGGTAAAGAGCTGGGCCCAAAAGCAAAGCTCTCGATTTACAAGTCGATCCACGTTCCAACCCTCACCTATGGTCACCAGCTGTGGGTGGTGACCGAAAGAATGAGGTCCCGGGTACTAGCGGCCGAAATGAGCTTCCTCCACAGGGTGGCTGGGCTCTCACTCAGAGATCGGGTGAGGAGCTCTGCCATCTGGGAGGAGCTCGGTGTCGAGCCGCTCCTCCTCCAGGTCGAGAGGAGCCAGATGGGGTGGTTCGGGCATCTGGTCAGGATGCCCCCCGAGTGCCTCGCGGGCGAGGTGTTTCGGGCACGTCCCACTGGGAGGAGACCAAGGGGCAGACATATGTACACAGACACACATACACACTCACTTAAAAATGCAATAGACTGGATGCAGATGGAACACCTGAGGAAACGGTATCTGAGGAGCCACTGCAGCAGCAGCCGAGGCACACCTGCGATCACCGGCCATGATCCAAGGCTCCGAATAAGAGATGAGGCCAGATCCAGATCCCCACCAGGGCCCCGGAGCCAAGGACCAGCAGCCACCGATGACCGCAGGCTCCCGCTGCAGAGACCCCCCAGAGGAAACACTGGAGATGATAAAAGATTAATGACATAAAAGTAACTAAAGCTAATAAATAATAAGAAATGTTCAGGTAAAAACATCAATTAAGATCAACTAAAACTAAGAATAAAACTACAAATAAAACTAAGAATAAAACTACATATGCGAAACGTAGTTAAAAGCAAGATTAAAAAGACGTGTCTTGAGCCTCTTTTTAAAAATGTGAATGTTCTCTGCGGCCCTGAGCTCCTCTGGCAGGCTGTTCCATAAACGGGGGCCGTAGAATCCGAAAGACCTCTCACCGTGAGTGTGTGTTCTGACTTTAGGAAGTACCAAGAGTCTGCTGCTGGAGGAGCGCAGGGTCCGTGAGGGTTCGTATGGTAAAAGCAGTTCTGAAAGATAAGAAGGTTCAAGACCATTTAAACGTATAACCAGTATTTTCATTTATTTCTTAAAGCTTGAGTAAATTGGCTTTTTAATTTCAGCCGTGAATATT
Source organism: Neostethus bicornis (assembly GCA_902685375.1). Taxonomy (NCBI): domain Eukaryota; kingdom Metazoa; phylum Chordata; class Actinopteri; order Atheriniformes; family Phallostethidae; genus Neostethus; species Neostethus bicornis. Next base: position 25,553,414 of record LR738552.1, read on the forward strand.
TTTATGGTTGTTCCGTTCCGTCATCTTCCGCTTGTTCTGGGGTGGGGTCGCGGGGGCCTTAAGCCTTAAGCGGGCAGCCCAGGCCTCTCTCTCCCCGGCTGCATCGTCCAGCTCACCTGGAAGAATCCCAAGTCGTTCCCCGGCCAGCTGTGAGACATAGTCTCTCCAGCGGGTCCGGGGTCTGCCCCTTGGTCTCCTCCCGGTGGGACGTGCCCAAAACACCTCGCCTGCGAGGCGCTCGGGGGGCATCCTGACCAGATGCCCGAACCACCCCATCTGGCTCCTGTCGACCTGGAGAAGGAGCGGCTCGACACCGAGCTCCTCCCGGATGGCAGAGCTCCTCACCCGGTCTCTGAGTGAGAGCCCAGCCACCCTGCGGAGGAAGCTCATTTCGGTTTTATGGTTGTACTTTGCTTTTTTTCATCTGAATTTGATTTTTTTTTTTTTGTATAATCCAAAATCACAATTGTTTTTGTCTCAACGGGCTTCATATTGCAGATTTAAAAAGTACAAAAACAAAAAAAATCTGTTTACTTTATTAATTCCTTCTGGGGACATTTTTTGTTTCTAAATTTTAGAAATATGCTAATAAATGTAAGAAAAAGCCAAAAGGAAAAAGAAAATTACAATATTTAGTAATGATTTGTAATCCTTAGATGGCCTCACTTTACTTCACAAGAACTAGATTTATTGCTAGGTTTTTATTTTTTTAGAGTAAAAATCAGACTGATTGAACATTGTTAGTGGTTAAAAAGAAAAATCAGAAGCAGCATCTGAACCAGATTCAGCACGTTAATGAGACTGAAGCAAACGCTAGAGGGCAGCAGTAAAAACCTCTCTAAATAAAGGCTTTTGACCCGGAAACCGATCAAGTTTACATCCGGTCGAGGATGTAAACAACAATGGCGGAGTTAAATTGAAAGATGCTCAGCGACATTATTTTCTTAAACTTCAAACTCCAATAGTTTGTTGGATTCTGATGCTTGTTGGTTTCTGACCTCTGCAGAGCAGCTTGTTGGAGAAAAAAAAAGAATCAGAGGAAGAATCATCGTGAAGGAGGTGAGAATTTACATCATTTACTGTTAAATGTTTCTTTTTTCTTTCCAAGTTTTTCAGTTCAATCCGTCTTTTTTTCTGAAATATCAGTGAGAGAGGGTAAACAGGAAGTGATAAATGAATGTTTATTGTTGTTTTCTTTGTCTGAAACAAATGCTAGCAGTAGCTAACTGCGTTTTATACTAAGACACAACAAGTTTCTTCAAACAAAAAGTACAATTTAATATCCAGATGTTTCATCTTCAAATCAGATGATCAATCACTATCTATGTGCACCCATATTTAGACCTTAGTGTAATATTTGACACTAATGACCAGATGATCTGATGCTAAAGATTTAAATGTGACATAAACTGTCTTTAAGAAACATAATCATCCACTGTTATGCAGATGATACACAGATGTAATTATCAGTAAAACCTGACCAGAGTGATCACGGAGAGAAACTCACTGCCTGCCAACATGAGGGACATAAAGACCTGGGGCCCGTTTCAAGAAGGAAGTTCAAGAAACTTTGAGTTTAAATTTAAACCTTGAGTTGGTCAACTCTGAGATTGAAAACTCTGAGTTTTCGGTTTCAGATCAGCTGAAAACAGTTGGATTAATCAACTTCAAGTTGATTGACTCAGAGTTTAGAAAATGCACCTTGAGAATAAAAAGCCCTGATCAATGGAGTGCAGACATGAGGAGTTACCATGGAAACAGGAGTAAACAAAGAGGTCTGAATATTTCTAACAGACTGAGCTGGATGTCCTACTGCAGACATACAGACAGTATGAGAACATTTTTATTCAAAAAAATGTCTTTGGAGCAGAGAGAAAAGGCCTGGATGGAAATAGCTGCCAGAATAAATACACACGTTTACATTTAATCATAGTGTTCGGTGTAGCTAATTACTGAATAAGGGTGGAGCTCGGGGGCATGCTATAGCTCAGTGGTACAACGTTCACCCTTGGACCGGGAGTTCACGGGATCGAATCCCACTGAGCTCACGTCAGCTTGCTGCGGTGTAATATAGAACACAAATTTTCCCATTGAAGGATGAATAAAGTATACTTATTTTTTATTTTTTTGTTGTCGTATTCCAGTAAAATGGGAAATCATTCTTAATTTTTCAATCATTTATTAAGAAATTACTTCAGTAATTAAATAGAAGACCAATATTTGTATGAATTAAAACTTCTTTTTAAACTTCTCATTGTGGATGAAGTGGGATTTGTACAGTAACAATAATCCTATAATGAAATACATTTTATGGAGAGCAAAAAATACATAAATCTAACTGTGTTTTTAAACTTTACCAACACTGATGTAGTTCTATAAATAATCCTGTCGGCATTAAAAGAATATGAAAAATAAAACCATAATTTAAACAGGTAAGACATGATGACGTCATAGATCACAGGTAGACCACCTTACTTTATTAAATAATTAATTCTATCAATGCAGCTGCTGAACACTGTTGCCGCTCAGCATCTCCAACTTTAATCAAGAAAAAAAAACGTAACGCAACAAGCGATACAAGAGTGTGTGATGTGTCTGATGGATGAATGAGATTATTAATGTATGTTATGGAGTCTCAAGAAAAACAGTACCGCTCAAATAAACATGAATGAAGATATGATAGAAAATTAACTCGTGGTCTCAAAATTATTTTGTGTCATAAATTCATTTCCCTGTGAATGAATCCAGCGTCCTCATCTACGTACATTATGATCTAGAAAAGGACATGTCATTTTGGTCTCTGCGTGAAGGAGACAGGTGTTTTTTTTTTATTTTACATACTTTATTTTTCCCTCATCGGAGAAATTTTTGCAATTTATCCATCAATGTAGAAACAGATTGAACGAGGAAGGCGTATTTAAATCCTGTTCACTTTAAAAAGGAGCGGAGACCGAGAGAAACTCTGGGTTTCCTCAAGTAAACCTGCTACCGACCAGGTTTGGTTTGCTGAGTCAGTTTCCCCAGTAACCGACTCTGAGTTTTGATTAACTCTCTTCTTGAAACTGGCTTAACTAACTCAGAGTTTACTGATTTAAGTTACCTCCCTTTCTGAAACCGAAAAGTCTGAGTTTTCCACATTCTGGGGTTAACAAACTTAGAGTTTCCACAAAACCTCCTTCTTGAAACGGGCCCCTGGACTACAATCAATTATCTTCTCTTAAATTGGCCGTGATTGGCTCCGGCAACCCTGAAAGGGATAGACTGATAAGAAGATGACTGACTGATTATAAAACCTACATTACTTACTGAAAATCATAAAATAAAAAAAATGTACAAAAATATCTAGTATTTACTATTCAACTTTGAACAATTTTAATTTTTCAGCTTTTTAAACAAATTTAAAATGAACAGACGCAGAGCATTTAAATAAAAATACAATATAAATTAAAATAAGCAAACAAAAAAGAGCAACCAGATCTTTACTACAGACTGGCATTTTCAAAGTGCCTCAGTTTTGAGGAGCTGATCTGGTTTCTTCTGTCTGTAATTATTAGCCCAGTTTGAGAAAAGTGTGTTTATGACCTCGGTGATGTTGGTCCCTCTTAAAAAATACATATAAACAAATAATATGTTAATAGTTTGTGCTATGTTTGTGCTGTAAAAGTTTTTGTTTGTGCCATTTAAGTTTTTAAAAAATATATATATATATTTACAATTCTTTTATAGGTCAGCTGTCGTCATCCAGATCCTAATTTTGCTTAAAAATACAAGAGAACTCCTAAAAATGGTGTCAATCATTTGTGCTGTAAAAATGTTCGTTTGTGCGATTTCAGTTTTTTTTATTAGTATTACTTTAAGAAATACGATTTGGGCGATGACGTCATCCAGCCCCTCATTCTGGTAAAAACAAATCAAATGGCACCGCCTAATCGTGGCCGGAAATAAGGATGCAGACCTTCAAATTGTATTTCTTAAAATATTAAAAAAAAAAAATCTAAAATAGTACAAGAAAAAAATATTTCCAGCACAAAACGTAGCACAAAAGACTGATACATTTTTGTTTATATATTTTTTTAAGGGGGGAGAACTTCACGGAGGTGTGTTTTTGCCCCTCTTCCTCCTCATTGTGCACAACGTATGAAAACTAGGGGTGGGCGGATCGATCCTAATATCGATAATATCGATACCAACGCTAGTATCGATTTCGATCGATACTCAAACTACAATATCGATACTTTGGTTGAAGTTTTACCCCTCGCACTTTGCTTCCGTTTTTTTTTTTTAAAGTTAACCTAACTGATCTGTCTGCAAAATATGCGTAAACGCTGTGCGTCGCGCCTGTATGCTAAAGCGAGGTGGCCCCGCCCCCTCCTCTCTTTCGCTTTGACTTGTCACATGACTCAGCAACTCGGGGCCAGGAAACAAAATGAAAAAAAAAAACGCAAGTCGGTAAAAGTAGAGAGAGATGGAAAAAAGAGAGTAACCGTGTGGCTGTACTTTGAGGCTACCTGCACCATTTAAAGAAAGTCTGTTAAATATAGCAACACTATAAATTAAAGAATCACCCCAAAGAAAAACTTCAGAAACGGAGGAGAAAACCCTGACCCCTTCTGTTTCCCAGAGGCAGCGCTCATTAACAGAGACGCTCCAATTTTAATTGTGAAAGTACAACGTAATCATCTTTAACATTAGTTAACATTTGTTTGTAACTAGGCTCTTCTATGGATCTACCTACCAATCTGTGTTTATGCATATACTTGGTCATACTATATATATGACCAAACCCTTGATGCAAAACTAGTCATTTAAAAAATTTAAGTATCGATATCGGTATCGGCGATATTGGTCTGGTGTTTACTTGGTATCGGATCGATACCAAAACTTGCGGTATCGCACACCCCTAATGAAAACACATACTGATTGTGTGGCTTGAAGAGTGAGTGAGAGAAAGAGAGAGAGAGAACGCGAGTGGGACAGCATGAGTTAGCAGAGAGCGAGAAAAAAAAGCGGGGTGGGACAGCATGACTCCCAATCAGGAGACTGCTCCCATCGTTCACTTCAAAGAGCCGGCTCCAAGAGCCGTTTCGTTCGCGACCGACACATCACTAGTAAGAAGATTGTTTTAAGTTACAGGGAAGCAGTGTAAGGTGGGCAAATACAGGAAATATGTTCTGTAAAAAACAAGAAAGTACTAACTTTTTGAGATTTAAACAAACTGTACAGAAGACAAAGCTAATCTGTTTCATTAATAAAATGATGTATGTGAGTTACAAGAAAATGTGACTGTCAGGTTAAATTTTAAAACCATGCAGATGGTCCTAAAATTTAATTTAATCTATTCTCTTCTCCTGTTCGGGGTGTACTCTGCCCTTCGCCTTAAATTGGCCGGGATGGGTAAGACGGATAAGAAAATGACTGACTGACTATTCTCTTCTTCTACAGAGTTTCTGTCCATTCTGCTGCTGCAACTGGTGAAGACTGAAGAGAACTCTGTGAGACGTTCAAACAGCAACTAGATATTTGAAAAGGACCAGAATCACCAGACAAATCTCAAGAGAAAAATGGAAATGCCAGATGGACAAAAACCATTAAGCTTTGACGAATGTGAACAAAAATTTAGTCTAAGCGACAACTTCATATGTAATGAATGTGGACGCGGATTTAACAAGAAACAACATTTACAACAGCACATGAAAGTCCATACTGAAGAAAAACCATTCAGCTGTGATTTTTGTGGACACAGATGTAAGAGAAAAGACAACTTAAACGAGCACATCAAAGTCCATACTGGAGAAAAACCATTCAGCTGCGTTGTATGTGGACACAGATTTAGTGTAAAAGCAAGCTTAAACCAGCACATGAGGATCCATACAGGAGACAAACCATTCAGCTGTGATGAATGTGGACAAAGATTTAATCAAAAGGGCACCTTAAACCAGCACATGAGAATCCATACAGGAGACAAACCATTCCTCTGTGATCGATGTGGACAAAAATTTTCTGAAAAAAGCAGCTTAAACAAACACAGAAGAATCCATACAGGAGAAAAACCATTCACCTGTGAGCAATGTGGACAAAGATTTAGTGTAAAAGGCAGCTTAAACCGGCACATGCGAGTCCATACAGGAGACAAACCATTCAGCTGTGATGAATGTGGTCAAAAATTTAGTGTAAAAGCAAACATAAATGAGCACATGAGAATCCATACAGGAGACAAACCCTACTGCTGTGATGAGTGTGGACAGAGATTTAGTGTAAAAGCAAGTTTAAAGCAGCACATGAGAATCCATACAGGAGACAAACCGTTCAGCTGTGAGGAATGTGGAAAAAAATTTGGGGTTAAAGCAAACTTAAACCAGCACATGAGAATCCACACAGGAGACAAACCATACTGCTGTGATGAATGTGGACAAAGATTTAATGTAAAATCAAACTTAAAGCAGCACATGAAAATCCATACGGGAGACAAACATTCAGCTGTGGTGAATGTGGACAAAGATTTACTAGAAAAGGCCTCTTGAACAACCATATGAGAATCCACACAGGAGCAACACCATTCTGTGTTTGAAGGCAAAATTATCTAGCCTTCAGAGCCATTATTAAATTTAGAGTTGTTCATTATAATTTACGAGGGTGTTATATTTTTGAACGTGTTAAAGTAAGAACCGTGGTAAAATCAAGATGTGTTTCAGTTGTTGGAGTAAAATTATGGAATGAACTCACTGATTAATTTAAAATATGTTCTTCTTTCCTAAAATTTAAACATCTTGAATATAAAAGCATTAATGATTATAAATAATAAGTGGATAAAAATGAGAGAAAAAGGGATAATATAATGTTTATAGTGGTTTTCTGTTTGATTGGAGATGTGGACTTTGTAAATGTATGTTTTGTTTGATTGTAAAAATGCTGTTTGAGTTAAATGTAAATAGATGTATAAGTATTGGCAGTTAGAGGCTATGCTTCAGCCTATTCCATATTCTTTGGTCTATTTGTTTTTTTCGTTAGGTATTGTGTGAAGTTGTTGTAAAGTCTGAACAAATTAATAAAAAAAAAAATCTGTCGTTGTTGTGGTGGTGACCCCCGACCATGAGACTTCTCATCAGGATCCCCCTTAGTAGACCAGCTGACGAGCGTGGACGGCAACCCTCTCCTGGACGGAATTGCTTGGTTTTGTTTGTGTTGGTCAGAGGGGCGACCAGAACAGAACTTTAATTTGTTTTAGTTTTCTCTTTCCCTCTTCCCTGCTGGAGTTAGTCATCTGGAGAACAGGGGAGCGTCAGTTGTGACTGGGCTCCCCAGTGACATTTGACCACCTAATGTGTGTTGTGTTTATGGGTTTTGGGTGTTATCATTAATGTGTGTTGTGTTTATGGGTTTTGGGTGTTATTTTTAAGGTGTGATGTGTTGAGGGTTTCAGTATCAAGGCTGGAGTAGGATGAGATTATGGTCTGACTTCATGGATGATGGTAGAGGAATTACAGATTATACATTCTTTACATTTTATTCAGTAAGTCTAAGTAAACATGACTATAGGGTCAGTGTCCTGCTGTATGTTCTACTTTTAACAGTTACATGCTCTGGGGTACACCATCTGTTAGTCAGTCAGTCATCTTCTTATCCGTCTGTCCCTTTCGGGGTCGCGGGGGGTGCCGGAGCCCATTCCGGCTAATTTAAGGCGAAAGGCAGGGTACACCCCGAACAGGTTGCCAGTGTGTCGCGGCCATCTCTTAGTGATAAGCAGAAAAAGCCCTCTACCCATTTGGTGCCACAACCCAACTGGGAGAAGCTGTACAGGAAATGAAAAACAATGAACGTAAACGTAACTTTTTTAAATGGTACAAAGAAGGTAGGCAGTCCGGGGTTCTGGACTGGTCCCGTGCAGATCCCAGCTTCTCCTCCAGACACTGGATGAAGTCCATAATGAGACTGAACGAATCCGTCACAGACCTGGAACGCAGAGCGAATCAGGAGCAGGCTTGAGTTGCCATAGAAACTAGATTTACCTGTGCAGGTGAGCCTTGAAGGGAAGGTTAGTGTGAGCTAGCGGCTTCATCAGTCTCTGCCTCAGGCTCTTCTGCTCCTTCAGCAGGACCATCAGGTGACGCCCAAACACCTGCAGCTGCTGGTTTCGCTCACCTGCACAACATCTGGGTCAGAATGAGTCAACTCCAGGACCGTGGAACTCAGACCAGGGTCTCATTTACTAAGAGTTCCATAGATTTTAGGTTGAGCAGTTTTTTCCTTCAGTATCACGGCGGTGCTTACACCACGCAACACCTTTCAGTCTGTAGTTTGCATGTTCTACCCGTGTATGTGTGCGTTTTCTCTGGTTTCCTTCAAAAACATACATGTTAGGTTAATTGGCTGCTATGAAGTAGCGCCTAGGAATGAGTGTGTGTGTGCGGATGGTTGTCTGTGTGTGTGGCCCGCAGAAGATTGGGGACCTGTTTGGGGTGTATTCTGACTCTCGGCTGAAGGCGCCGGGACCCCCGCAACCCCGTTAGAGATAAGCTGTTCCATTCCGTCATCTTCCGCTTGTTCCGGGGCCGAGTTGCAGGGGCAACAGCCTCAAACGGGAAGCCCAGGCTTCTCTCACCCCGGCTGCATCCTCCAGCTCACCTGGAAGGATCCCAAGTCGTTCCCCAGCCAGCTGTGAAACATAGTCTCTCCAGCAGATCCAGGGTCTACCCCTTTGTCTCCTTCCGGCGGACGTGCCCGAAACACCTCGCCCAAGAGGTGCTCATGGGGCATCCTGATCAGATGCCCAAACCACCTCATCTGGCTCCTCTCGACCTGGAGGAGGAGTGGCTCGACACTGAGCTCCTCCCGGATGGCAGAGCTCCTCACCCGATCTCTGAGTGAGAGCCCAGCCACCCTAAGGAGGAAGCTCATTTCCCCATCTCCACCGTTAACGGTGTTGATGGTGCACTGCTTGCCTCTCCTGAGCCGCCGGATGGTGGACCAGAATTTCTTTGAAGCCATTCGGAAGTCGTTTTCCATGGTCTTGCCAAACTCCTCCCAAGCCGGGACCTTTGCCTCAATGACCACCGAAGCTGCGTTCCGCTTCGCCCGCCGATACCTGTCAGCTGCCTCAGGAGTCCCACAGGCCAAAAAGGCCCGGTAAGACTCTTTCCTCAGCTTGACGGCATTCCTCACCACCGGGTTCGGGCGTTGCCGCCACGACAGGCGCCGATGACCTTGCGTCCACAGCTCCGGCTCGCCGTCTCGACAATAGAGGTGCGGAACAGAGTCCACTCTGACTCGATGTCCCCCACCACCTCCGGTACCCGAGAGAAGCTCTGCCGGAGGTGTGAGTTGAAACTCTCTCTGATGGAAGGATCTACCAGACGTTCTCAGCAGACCCTCACAGATCGTTTGGGTCGCAGTTCCATGATCGTTTCGATCATGGAACTGCGGCCTAGAGTGTCCTGGTGCCACGTGTGCATGTGGACACTCTTATGCTTGAACATGGTGTTCGTTACCAACAATCCGTGACGAGCACAGAAATCAAGCAGCAGAACACCACTCGGGTTTAGATCAGGGGGGCCGTTCCTCCCGATCACTCCCCTCCAGGTCTCACTATTGTTGCCCACGTGAGCCTTGAAGCTGCTAAAAGGAAATGAAAAGATTTAATGAATGTTTTCTTTTTTAATGGCCTTATCAAACTGGTACCACTTCTATTTTTAAATGTCACCAGTAAACAGTTTTAAAGGGATCCAGACGTAGCCTGGTTCTCTGTTAGATGACCACACACCTCATCCAGTTGCTTCCGCATGCTGAGTCCCTCTTCTGCTTCATGCAGGATAGAAGAGACGGGGCTCGGGTCAGACAGGGCGGCGTCCACTTCCTCCTGGAGAGAGAACATACGAGTGGAGAGGTGTACAATCATTATTAGACTATGTCTCACAGCTGGATAGGGTACACCTCGGGATCCTCCAGGATGAGCCGGAGGTTGCAGCCGGGGTGAGCAAAGCCTGGGCTTCCCGTCTGAGGCCACTGACCCCACAATCCGTCCCCAGATTAGCAGAAGACAACGGAACGAACTCTAAGAGGTAGAATCTATGTGATGTATACTTGGGAATTCTGACCTCTGATGGTGGGTTGAGGTTGCAGGCTGTTTTAAGAGGACCAGGGTGAGGTTGTGTTCGATAGGTGGTGAAGTGTTTCCTACAAAGCTGAGGATCTGGAAGTATCTGAAGAAATGAGATGTACCAATATCAAAACTTTTCAAAAGACATAAATGAACCCTCCACAAACAGATCATCTTTCAGAGGTCTACATTATCTCTCCAGCCAATCAGAACGGATGTTATGATGAGAAGTTAATGTAAACAATGATGAATCCCTAAAAAACGAGGTGTGTGTGAGGTCTGGAGGATCCTTCAAATTAAATTAGTGTGAGGCTGTTCCTGCCTCACACTTGAATAAAACAGTTACACGTGCACGTCAAATAAACAGTGCACATTTTAAAAATATTGTGACCATAACTTTGGTCACACCTCCTCGATACCAGAATCAATCAGCTGCCTTTATTTGGACCTGATGTTCTGTAAGATAGACTTGAGCTTGTACTCTTTATAACTTTATACTGTGCGTTTTTCACATTTTGCTAAATATACATGGGCGTCAACCATCTTACGTATATCAGCTATTGTTCTCCCATCCTTGAAGGATTATTCAGCATTTAATGCTCTCCCACCTCTGAAGTGTTACTCAGCATATATAGTGTTAGGTAGAAAATATATATCCCTATATACTTCTTTATTTCTATCATATAAAAGTGTCTTTTACTCTGTGTTTTATTGAGGATGATTCAGATCCCACTAATCCCTGACATTAGTTCGTGAACTATAGCTGGGTGATAATGTCATCTGTTAAAACAATGTCTTCTGTTAAAAAACAGTGTCTTTAGTTAAAACAGTGTCTTCTGTTAAGATAGTGTTATTGTTAAAACAATGATTGGGTTGATTTTCTGCCTTTTTGATTAACTCACTCTTCAGACTGATTGGTTTATTCCTCAGACTGATTAGTTCATTCTTCAGACTGATTAACTCATTCTTCAGACACCTGTGAGTGTCCTTATGTAAACTGCGACCTACTTTTTCTAATAAAAAGTAGCAGTCGGGGTGAGTTGATTTGAGAGAAGCTTGTAGGAGAGCTGCAGAGCTAAGTCTTGTCCTCCTCTTCATCTCTCCCCCACTGCAGTGTGGAAAACACTTGCTTCCTTATTGTTGGTTATGATATTAAGGTACTGAATTGCATAAAGCCTATTAGACCCAACATGTTCTTACCTGGGGTCCGTTTCAAGAAGGAGGTTTTGTGGAAACTCTAAGTTTGTTAACCCCAGAATGTGGAAAACTCAGACTTTTCGGTTTCAGAAAGGGAGGTAACTTAAACCAGTAAACTCTGAGTTAGTTAAGCCAGTTTCAAGAAGAGAGTTAATCAAAACTCAGAGTCGGTTACTGGGGAAACTGACTCAGCAAACCAAACCTGGTCGGTAGCAGGTTTACTTGAGGAAACCCAGAGTTTCTCACGGTCTCCGCTCCTTTTTAAAGTGAACAGGGTTTAAATACGCCTTCCTTGTTTAATCTGTTTGTACATTGATGGATAAATTGCAAAAATTTCTCCGATGAGGGAAAAATAAAGTATGTAAAATTAAAAAAAACACCTGTTTCCTTCACACAGAGACCAAAATGACATGTCCTTTTCTAGATCATAATGTACGTAGATGAGGACGCTGGATTCATTCACAGGGAAATGAATTTATGACACAAAATAATTTTGAGACCACGAGTTAATTTTCTATCATCTCTTCATTCATGTTTATTTGAGCGGTACCGTTTTTCTTGAGACTCCATAACATACATTAATAATCTTATTCATCCATCAGACACGTCACACACTCTTGTATCGCTTGTTGCGTTACGTTTTTTTTTTCTTGATTAAAGTTGGAGATGCTGAGCGGCAACAGTGTTCAGCAGCTGCATTGATAGAATTAATTATTTAATAAAGTAAGGTGGTCTACCTGTGATCTATGACGTCATCATGTCTTACCTGTTTGAATTATTGTTTTATTTTTCATATTCTTTTAATGCCGACAGGATTATTTATAGAACTACATCAGTGTTGGTAAAGTTTAAAAACACAGTTAGATTTATGTATTTTTTGCTCTCCATAAAATGTATTTCATTATAGGATTATTGTTACTGTAAAAATCCCACTTCATCCACAATGAGAAGTTTAAAAAGAAGTTTTAATTCATACAAATATTGGTCTTCTATTTAATTACTGAAGTAATTTCTTAAATGATTGAAAAATTAAGAATGATTTCCCATTTTACTGGAATACGACAACAAAAAAATAAAAAATAAGTATACTTTATTCATCCTTCAATGGGAAAATCTGTGTTCTATATTACACCGCAGCAAGCTGACGTGAGCTCAGTGGGATTCGATCCCGTGAACTCCCGGTCCAAGGGTGAACGTTATACCACTGAGCTATAGCACGCCGCCGAGCTACACCCTTATTCAGTAATTAGCTACACCGAACACTATGATTAAATGAAAACGTGTGTATTTATTCTGGCAGCTATTTCCATCCAGGCCTTTTCTCTCTGCTCCAAAGACATTTTTTTGAATAAAAATGTTCTCATACTGTCTGTATGTCTGCAGTAGGACATCCAGCTCAGTCTGTTAGAAATATTCAGACCTCTTTGTTTACTCCTGTTTCCATGGTAACTCCTCATGTCTGCACTCCATTGATCAGGGCTTTTTATTCTCAAGGTGCATTTTCTAAACTCTGAGTCAGTCAACTTGAAGTTGATTAATCCAACTGTTTTCAGCTGATCTGAAACCGAAAACTCAGAGTTTTCAATCTCAGAGTTGACCAACTCAAGGTTTAGATTTAAACTCAAAGTTTCTTGAACTTCCTTCTTGAAACGGGCCCCCGAGCTACAGCTCCTGCAGATACACATGATGTCAGCAGAATGGCTGCAGGTGACTGGATGCACGGATCCATCTGGAAAAGAAAATAAATACTGGATAAAACTGGACCTGAGGTCTCATTTACTAAGATTTAAAGAGATCTTTGTCTGAGCAGCGCTCAGCAGTGCAGCGGTGCTTACGCCTGTTCTTACACAATGGAAACTTCAGAAATCACACCTGTGACAAATCTCTGGCATAAGCCAACTTGATCTCCGTCCCGCCCAAACGACACCTCTAAGAAGTCAATATATGGATCATCAAATGACCCGATGCATAAGTAACGGTATTTAAATGAACCGATGGGACCTGAAATTACTAGTGAACAAAGGAGAGCCATGATGACGTGGCCTAGCTTGATGTTTTAATCACTATTAATAATTATCTACGTGTATGATGTGATACAGTCCATCTATGTTTTTACCCTCACCATGGTAACCACTGTGGGTGGTGACCGAAAGAACGAGATCACAGATACAAGCTGCTGAAATGAGCTTCCTCTGCAGGGTGCTGGGCTCTCACTCAGAGATAGAGGGAGGAGCTCGGAGTAGAGTCATTGCTCCTCCTGATCGAGAGAAGCCTGATGGGGTGGTTCAGCCATCTGGTTAAAATCAACTGGAGGAGACTCAGAAGCAGACCCTGGACCTGCTGGAGAGACTATGTCTCACAGCTGGAAAGGGAACACCTCTGGATCTGCCGGGTGAACCGGAGGATGCAGCCGGGGTGAGAGAAACATGGGGTTCCCTTCTGAGGCTGTTGCCCCCGCGACCCGGCCTCTTGTATCCGGGATCTTATTCTTTTGGTCAACAGCCACAGTCCATTACCATTGGGGAGGATAGGAACGTAGATCCTGGTTACCATGGTGAGGGTAGGAACGTAGATCCTGGTTACCATGGTGAGGGTAGGAACGTAGATCCTAGTTACCATGGTGAGGATGGGAATGTAGATCCTGGTTACCATGGTGAGGGTGGGAACGTAGATCCTGGTTACCACGGTGAGGGTAGGAGCGTAGATCCTGGTTACCACGGTCAGGGTAGGAACGTAGATCCTGGTTACCATGGTGAGGGTAGGAACGTAGATCCTGGTTACCATGGTGAGGGTAGGAACGTAGATCGACTCGTGAATCTAGAGCTTTCCTTTTTTGGCTCAGCTCTTTCTTCACCATGACGGTCCGATGTAGCATCCTAATTATTACAGACGCCGCACCAATCCGTCTGTCGATATCCCACTCCATCCTTCCCCCAGTGTGAACAAGACCCCGAGATACTAAACCTGCTCCAAAAAGATTCAACTTTTTTTTGTAATTGATGACGTAGTAGTTTTTAAATAATTAAATAAATCCTTAAAACTATGATTCTGTTTATGTTTACTGTTTTTACATCTGATCAATAAGCGCTTTAAAACGTTTTAATTCAATAAATAAATCAGTTTAATCTCTAAAAGCTTCATTTTATCATCACCAATCAAAGGATAGATTTCAGAGAAATAATTAAAAATGAGGTAAACAAATAACAAAAGTAATTTAAACCCATCTTTACATGTTTTGTTTGAAACAAACTTTCGGTATTTTTCCCGCCTTTCTTCTTCTACGCGTCTGTAAGCTTCTTTTACGGTTTAATCAGAGGTGAAAGATTTTTGCTGCCCCCTACTGTTTATCACAGTCACCTACAGGTTTACGTCACTTTTTAATAACTCTTATATTTCACTAGATTTTTATATAAAAACCTAGATTTGTGGTGTTTTTAAAAAATTGAATTTATAAAAAATAATATGTTGATTTTTAAATTGTTTCGTTTGTTTTCTATAAACGTTAACAAATGAAAACACAATAAAAAAAACAGGCAAAAAATACTTAAATTAAATCATTAAAACATTGAAACCTATTTTTACGTTTTTTCAAAGCAATTCTTAAAACATCACAAAGTAAAGTTTTGATAAACATAAATCATAATTTTAGTTACACATTTTTATTAACTTTACCAACTGGTCTGTTTGTTTCTTTGTTGCAATCTGCGTTATTGTTGTGATTTTATGTTTGACCAAAATGAATAAATCTGAACTGACTGTGGTTTTGTCTCCCTCTACTGGTTACTGGAAGAACTATCACCACCCAAAAATCGCGAGAGTTCCACCTTAGTGTAATGGAGTATGTAACTGAAGTCCAGATGCTCTCCTGCTGAAATTTCCTTTGTTTTAATAGGCGTGTTTGAGATGACCCAGGCGGACGCAGTTCTGATTTGCGCAGATCGGTGCGCAATGCATGCCGGTTAGTTTTTGCGTTTGAGATGCCGCCGACTTGCTCTGATGTCACCTGTGCGCCGGTGACGAGACTCTCGCGAGAGCAAGGCTGACGCAGGCTTTGAGCCAGGCGGACGCAGCTGCTTTTTTCCAACTGCGCCGCCTTGTATGGACTACAAAGCAAACGGCATGACGGGAAATGGAGTCTTTTCAAGATGTGTACTGATAGCTGATTGGCTCTCAGTGATGTTTTCATCAGAAACTCTTTGATTTCTTATCGATACATATGTGCTCTGTTTATAATTATTTCCACTGCTTTAAGATTTTTCTGTCACTCACACACTCACTGTTGATCTTTTACTGACACGTTTTTATTTTAACTCTTCAAATATGACGTAAATGATTGTTAGACATGAAAATATGGAACCTAATTAACTTAATTTATATTAAAACAATCTAAAATAACTTCTGAGTGGAGTCTAAAAACATAAACACTTCAAATAACTTTCACAAGTTATTTTGTGAGCGTTTCTTTCTACAAATACATTTATTGCGTAAACATTTAAAACCGGATATAAATAAACTTCCTGTTTTCGTCTAAACTAAGAAAACTGGTCGACTTTATTCCAGGCGCCTTTCTCCCGCAGCGGCCGCCTGGTCTCGTCTGAAATCCAGGCAAGGCGCAAATCTTCTCAAACACACCTATTCCCATCTCTTTCGTTTCTTAACATCTGCTTCTTACCTTGTCCAGGTTCCAGCTGAGGTAAGCCTGGTTTTTGATGATTTAAACCATTTGTTTACTAATCGTAGGGTCGTGTGACGTCACAGCTTCCATGTTGAAAAGACTGTTCTCTGTCTGTGTTCATTAGAGACTGAAACTAAAGAATCAAATCAAAGGCTCAGGTTGACAGGAACAGTTAGGAGACACGTTAACACACTTTACAGCCATCATTCCCACCCCGAGACACAAAAACAAGATGATTTTTATTTATTTTAACATGTTATAAACAGTACAGCTTTGGACACACCTTCTTATTTCAACAGGTTTTTTTTATTATTTTTATGGGCATGAAAATTGTAGAATCACACTGAAAGCATAAAAAATGAATTAACATTGTGGAATAACATGTGCCCGGAAAAGGGTGGAATGCCCCCTGCGGGTCAGAGACAGGGTCCTGCCCCAAGTGGAGGAGTTTAAGTATCTCGGGGTCTTGTTCACGAGTGGGGGAAGGATGGAGCGGTAGATCGACAGGCGGATCGGTGCGGCATCAGCAATAACTAGGACGCTGCATCGGTCCGTCATGGTAAAGAGAGAGCTGAGCCGAAAAGCAAAGCTCTCGATTTACAAGTCGATGTACGTTCCTACCCTCACCTATGGTAACCAGGTGAGGTAGGAACCACAGGTGGTGACCGAAAGAATGAGATCGCGGGTAGAAGCAGCCGAAATGAGCTTCCTCCGCAGGGTGGCTGGGCTCTCACTCAGTGATCGGGTGAGAAGCTCTGCCATCCGGCAGGAGCTCGGTGTCGAGCCACTCCTACTCCAGGTCGAGAGGAGCCAGATGGAGTGGTTCGGGCATCTGGTCAGGATGCCCCCCGAGCGCCTTGCGGGCGAGGTGTTTTGGGCACATCCCACCGGGACGAGACCGAGGCGCAGACCCCGGACCCGCTGGAGCGACTATGTCTCATAGCTGGCCGGGGAAAGACTTGGGTTCCTTCCAGCTGAACTGGAGGATGCAGCCGGGGTGAGGAGATGCCTGGGCTGCCCGTTTGAGGCTGTTGCCCCCGCGACCCGACCCCGACCCGACCCCGGAACAAGCGGAAGATGACGGAACGGAATAATATGCGTACAGTATATGTTTTTATGGGGTTTTTTTTCACGTCCTGTTGTCTTCCGTTTATCCGGGGCCGGGTTGGGAGGGCAACAGCCTCAGATGGGAAACCCAGGCTTCTCTCACCCCGGCTGCATCCTCCAGCTCACCCAAGAGTATCCTGAGGTGTTCCTTGTTGAGCAGTGAGACAGTCTCTCCAGCAGTTCCAGGGTTTGCGTCTGGTTCTCCTCCCGGTGGGACATATCCAAAACATTTCACCAGCGCAGCGTTCGGGAGGCATTCTGACCAGAAGCCCGAATGACCCTGTCTGCTTCTCTCAACCCTGAGTAGCAACAGCTCTACTCTGAGCTCCTCCCGAATAGCAGAGCTCCTCCCTCTATGTCTGAAAGAGAGAGCCCAGCCACCCTGCAGAGGAAGATCATTTCTACCAGTTGTATCTGTGTCCTCGTTCTTTCGGTCATCACCCACACTAATTACCATGGTGAGGATAGGAACGTAGATCCTGGTTAGCATGGTGAGGATAGGAACGTAGATCTTGGTTAGCATGGTGAGGATAGGAACGTAGATCCTGGTTACCATGGTGAGGGTAGGAACGTAGATCCTGGTTACCATGGTGAGGGTAGGAACGTAGATCCTGTTTACAATGGTGAGGGTAGGAACGTAGATCCTGGTTATCATGGTGAGGATAGGAACGTAGATCCTGGTTACCATGGTGAGAGGGTAGGAACGTAGATCTTGGTTACCATGGTGAGGGTAGGAACGTAGATCCTGGTTACCACGGTGAGAGTAGGAACGTAGATCCTGGTTACCATGGTGAGGGTAGGAACGTAGATCCTGCTTACCATGGTGAGAGGGTAGAAACGTACATCCTGGTTACCATGGTGAGAGGGTAGGAACGTAGATCCTGGTTACCATGGTGAGAAGGTATGAACGTAGATCCTGGTTACCATGGTGAGGGTAGAAACGTACATCCTGGTTACCATGGTGAGAGGGTATGAACGTAGATCCTGGTTACCATGGTGAGGGTAGGAACGTAGATCCTGGTTACCATGGTGAGAGGGTAGGAACGTAGATCCTGGTTACCATGGTGAGGGTAGAAACGTACATCCTGGTTACCATGGTGAGAGGGTATGAACGTAGATCCTGGTTACCATGGTGAGGGTAGGAACGTAGATCCTGGTTACCATGGTGAGAGGGTAGGAACGTAGATCCTGGTTACCATGGTGAGGGTAGAAACGTACATCCTGGTTACCATGGTGAGAGGGTAGGAACGTAGATCTTGGTTACCATGGTGAGGCTAGAAACGTTCATTCTGGTTACCACGGTGAGAGAGTAGAAACGGAGATCTTGGTTACCATGGTGAGGGTAGGAACGTAGATCCTGGTTACCATGGTGAGGGTAGGAACGTAGATCCTGGTTACCATGGTGAGGGTAGGAACGTACATCCTGGTTACCATGGTGAGGGTAGGAACGTAGATCGACTGGTAAATCCAGAGCTTTGCTTTTTGGTTCAGCTCTTTCTTATCATGACAGATTGATGTCCTGATTAGTGCAGGCGCTGCACCGATCCGTTGTGGTGATACTTGAACTCCTCCATCCTTTTCCAGGCGAGGACCATGATCTCATATTTGGAGACTCTGATTCCCATCCTGGTCGCCTCACACTTGACAGCAAATTGGTCCTGTGAGAGGCGAAATTAATCCAACAGAACCACATCATCTGAACAAACCAGACATCCAATCCTGAGGAACTGGATTAGGAATTTCGGATCTGAAATTCGGGTCGGGCCTAAAATATCATTACTTCGGGTCGGGTCAGGCTTTTCTCTCGCTGATTTTTTTCTCAAATAAATATATAGTTATAAAATGTAAACTAAAACGATGTGTGTGCACTAAACTAATAAATACTTGTTATAAAATTAATCCTTTGGACAAAACAGTGAAGTAATGTTTAACTACTAAACAGGATCGGCAGAACCAGAGCATGCTCTGCGCACGCGAATGCCCCCTCTTAATTTGATAATCTTCCTCTGCACAAGTCTGTACTTATTTTGAACTGGTATCCCCGATAAGAAGGAACAAGAAGTTAAGGATAAACTAAAGGCAGGAGAACTGAAAAGACAAACACGCACCGGTAAGAGTGAGGTGTGGAAAAACTTCAAAGTTATTGTTCAAAATGCTACAGAAACTCTTGTTGGCTTCGCTGAATGTAGTCAATGTGGCACTTTGCTTTCATACGACACCAAAAAGACTGGCACCTCGACGCTGAGTGGGCATTTAAACAGCTGGACTGGCAAACGTGATGATCGTTAAAGATCTATTTTATCATTTGTTTCGACACCGAGCTCCTCCCGGATGGCACCGCTCCTCCCCCAATCTCTAAGTGAGAGCCCAGCCACCCTGCGGAGGAAGCTCATTTTGGCCGCTTGTACCCGCGATCTCATTCTTTCGGTCACCACCCACAACTGGTGACCATAGGTGAGGGTAGGAACGTAGATCGACTTGTAAATCCGATATTGTGATGATTTTTTTTTTTTTAATTTTAAAAGCGTGTTCCTGAAAATGTTCCTATTTATAAATAACCCTCCTTCTCCCGAGTCCTCACAAATAAAATATGACATTTCGGGCTTGTTTTGGGCTCAGGCCCGCAAATTAAGTTAATTGGTCGGACTCGGGTCGGGTTTTAATACCTGCATCCTGGGTTGGGTTGGGCTGGATTTTTTAGACCCGATCTCACCTCTGCCTAGAATATCTGCTTCACTCCAGCATGGAACAACATCGACACGCCCGCCCCGATTGACATTCCTTGCAGCTGAAGTAACTCATCTCTTTGAAAGTAAAACTAAAAAACTCCAACAAATGTGGAGTGCTACACAGACCTGCTGCCATCACGAGAAGCATATTTTTTAAAAAAAAAATTTATTAGGTCTTCTCCATCCATGAATACACACTCTCTTCTTATTGTACCATTTACACACCGCCTTCTTATTTTAATGTTCTCTAATCCTGATGCAGCGACTGGTTGGAACCCATTAGAGTTTTTATTCTACTCACGTTCTGTCCCAGTGGACTCTCAGGAAGCTTTTAGCCCACGTTGTAATACACTAAACTTTTATAGTGCTTTTCAGGTCGCTGAAAGACGCTTCACGTATGCATTATTCATTCACTCCATACCTGGTGATGGTAAGCTACTGTTGCTGATCCGGGACACACTGACAGAAATGAGGATGGTGCCTTTATGCACCATCAGACCCTCCGATCATCACAGTGCAATCACACAGACAGAGACACAGACACACACACACACACACACACACACACACACACACACACACACACACACACACACACACACAAAGACAAAACAACGTAGACCATGTTGTTTTTTCTCAACAAACAACTGACCAATAATCAAGGTGACTTCACAGCTAAAAAAAATTGACCTGTTTGACAATTAAGTGAAAAGATTCAAATTTATACATTGATTTTCATCCATTTTTTTTCTATTATTTGTTTTGTATGTGAAGTGTGAGGCCTGACAGGAAGTGGAGGAATATCTTCAAAAATAAAACAGGAACTAGAGCATAATAAAAAATAAAAGCCTGTTGAACATGCAGACCAGGCTAAATTTTTGAGAGTGAGAGGCTTCTTTGAAACCAAGACTGATCTTGGGACCTGTTTGTCCTGCAGGAGTCCATCATCTGATCCCCGAGGAGGTTATACAGAACATGTTGGTGGACCATTAGAGAACTGGTAGCTAGACCATCACAGGACTGGCACACAGACAAGAACAGGACTGGTAGTTGGACTAGTCCAGACGGGGAACAGACGAAGTCTCATCTGGAAACCTCCCAGAAGATTGGAGTTTTCCATCTGACGGGGAAAGAACTGCAGGAGGTAAGAAGAGTTTCTATTGGATCAAAATGTTTTCTGAGTGGAAAATATGCTTTTAAAGAGTTTGGTCTGTGTTTGGTAGGTGTGGCCTTACGGTTGTGTTGATTAGTTTGGTGTTTGGTTCTAATAGAAGGTGGTCTTGAGGTGAGGTCTGATACTAAACCAGGGCATGGTCTCTACTGTTGGGGCGTTGTTAAAATCCACCATGTGAACTATGATGACTTCATTTAAAAATTTAAATGCTAAGGGCACAAAAGAATGGGACAAACTCTGACTGTAATTTCCGGTGTATGAAGTACGACTTTTTTCACAAACCTTCAACCCTTCAGCACATTTATAGATTTTTCTAGTGGCCACCAGGGGGGCGCTAGAGTAGACAAGGTACGAGTGAGACACTACTGTAGTCGGGTGTTTGTATTTGCACCGATGGATGGAAGCAGGAAGAACAACAAGGAACAATCTACCGTCTGAACTAGAGCTATACTTCTTAGCCCGACCCGACTGTGGGTACTCAATTTCTGATATTTTTACTCGGGTCGGGGTCAGGCTCACTTGTGAGTGGTCGTGTGATGCTCTTCAATTTGTAGCTCTTCATCTAGATCGCTGTGCTCAATAAGGGGTCTATAAATTGTGTTAAATCATGTATAAATATCTCATTCTTGGCAAAAGCTGTGTGTGTACGCCATGCGCACATTTGAATAATGTCGGGCTCCAAACGGGTTTGGATGTCAATCAAAATGTTCTTGTTGGGCTCGGGCCGGGTTCGGGCCAAATTCTGTCAAGCTCGGGGCCCTTTTGGGCCAAACTTTTCAGGCCCGATTACAGCTCTAGTCCGAACACCGCTACCATCCACCACTTCCTGTTCTAAACTTATCACAATAAAAGACCTAGAAATACAACTCTTTATTTCCTCCTTTTACACAAGTTTGAACTTTATTATAATTTTGTGCCTCGTGATAAAAACACAAACACACTCGTTTCATAAAAAATTCTTGAAGAGATGAAGCAGTTTTTAAGTTAAAAGTAACGGAGCTGCTGATAAAGAAGCTGGCTCCTGCAGCTTAGAAACAGCTTATGTTTGTACTAGTGGTGTCAGTCGATTAAAGAAAATTAAACGAATTAATTACAGGATTTTGTAATTAACCTCTTTACACCGACCTATCTTCGGGCTGTGCACAATAGTTGAACATACCCAAATGCCATTGCTTATTACAGCAACATCTTTCAAGTCACATGTTAATAAAGCTTAGAGCTTCTAGTTCCTGCAGATATGTACATGAAGAGTGTCAGAGCTTCAGAACCTATCCTACAGTAGTTCAAACATGAAAAAAAACAATTGTACATTTTTAACCTCGCCTAATTTTGTTCATTTTCCAATGTCCCTAGCCAAGGCATACATCTTAGTAGGCATAATTCCTTCCATATGTATGATAATAATCTTGTTGACAACAACTATGTAAATTTTTATATCTCTAGGTACAAGGTTTTTTGATTTATTGACCTTTGAGTATAAAAATGTCTATTCGGAACAAGCTATCCAAATACGTATGTGCCAAAATGTGCCCAATAGGAATTTTGCAATTCTATCACGTTTTTAGTCATAAAAATGCATATTTGTGTTTCTGTGACTTCAAATACCCCCCACAGATTTTTTTTTCCATTATTTTTCAAATTTATATTTTCCTATTTTGGCTGTAATTATGAATTTTTCCATAAAATTCATGCACAAGAATTTTTTTTTTTGGCAAAAAATATGCCCCAAAACCCCAGAAATACAGTTTCCCAAAAGAAAAGTTGAAAATAAATCACATCTCTATATGTTGTCTGGACAAAGGGGGCGGAATAGTTTGGTTGACTCAGAACACCCGAAGAGGTGATGAGGTGTTTTAAGACATCGAAGGCCGCATCTGCTGCTGGGGTCCATTGTAGAACAGAGTTCAGGGGGAAGTCTTCAGTGTACATAAGATCCAAAAGGGGCTGAGTTTGTTGGATGGCACCAGCTCGACCCATTTGGTCAAAGAATCAACTATTACCAAACAGTACTTGTAGGGACATCTAAGTGAATGATCTCAAACGGGTAAATGCCAACTGGGCATTTTCCTCTCTGTGGTCTGACATTTCCTTGCGAACTGTGTCTACAACATGTGATACAACTTCTACAAAAATGTTTAAAGTAGGTGTGTAGACCTTTGGTAATGTGTAATACCTCCCCTACTATTCTCAGCATCCCCCCCTGTTGAGACATGGCTAAGCCCGTGGCTCACTATAGTTACAGTTTGAAATCACACTTGGGCTATCAGTACATGTGGTGATCTCATGTCCCATAAAAATTCCCAAACTCCCAGTACTGCATGAGGTTTTGCAAATTGTGCTAAACAGTTTTAAATTAAATTATTTCTGTTTCTGTCATCACAGCACATCCAAATTTATGCTCCCCAAATTATCTTTTGTAGCTGATGTAGTTACACAAAGGCCTGGTCAGCCTGTGGATCCCACATTATCTCATCTCTTAACTGTAAGTCCCTGCCAAATATTACTTCTTGAAGTGGCTACAGTACTTGTGCATAGTCTAGGTAGGAGTTCTCTGCAGATGTCACAAAGCCTTAAAAATGACATCATCTGCTCGTTCTGCGGCCTGCTGTGCCACACCTCCAACATGTAGTATTTGGTTCGTGTCTGCCTGTCTGATGAGTGAAGGTCACAGAAGTTAATTATTATTATTTTTAATTAATTTATGTTTCTTATAGGATTAAAACATATGTTTAACATCAGTGTGGTAGTCTACAGGGGGCAGGGCTTTGATTCCAAACATCTTCTATCTGAGCACCTCCTCTCATGTAAGTTTTTAGAAATCAAGTAATCTACAGAAAGAGAAAAAGGCCTTAGTTTTGTTATGGAAATGTTATATTAAACAGCAGTCTTTAGCAAACATTATTAGTTGATTGTTAATATTTGAATATTTTAGTTTCTAATCATAGTGTAACAATGATCCTGTGTTCTGCTGGGTCTCTCTGTTATCTGGAACGCCAGGTGCGCTAGAGAGTAGGAACATCTTATCTGAACTATTTTGGGGGAGGTTAGACCTTCAGTACAGCAAGGCATCAAAGGTGGTATGATCAGACACTTAGGGGGAGAGCTCTACAGCTTTCCACCTGTGCACATTCGATCTATACAATAAACTGGTAAAGAAAGCCATTGAGTTTTTCTTCCACCGAGGCTGTGTTCCACCACAACTTCAAAACTTATCACACCCAGCTTATTCTAAGAACACAAAAGAGTTTGAGTAAAACTACTGCT
The DNA here is from genome assembly GCA_902685375.1 of Neostethus bicornis. NCBI lineage: Eukaryota > Metazoa > Chordata > Actinopteri > Atheriniformes > Phallostethidae > Neostethus > Neostethus bicornis. The sequence goes on from LR738552.1 coordinate 25,577,653, forward strand.
ATCTCAATCTAAAGGTTAAGTATGTACATTCTTACAACATAAAATTAGTAGTCACGTCTGACTATCACAATAAACTCTTATCTGCAGATTTAAACTTACTTTATTAATTGTTACTGCTATTAATTCATTTATTCATTAACTGCACAGAGTTCAGCACAAATCAAAATATTTTCACAACAAAAATTATTATACATCCTGTACAATTCTCTCATTTGACCATATTTAAGTTACTTTGCTGAAATATGGGGTGTCTATTTCAAAGGAAAAATGAACTCTGCAAATGATTTGATTAGAGAAAAACATAAGTGTTGCTAAGGCTAGAGTTTTGGATCATACTAATGCTCTGATCTTAAAAGATAGAATTTAAAATTGTTCAAATTATGTTTCAAGTTCATCAAAAAGCATCTGTCTCAAAACATTTTATCTACCACCACAGTAATCTTAGAGACAGCAATACTAACTTCCCTTTACCAGGTGTCAGTGCATGGATAAAAAGTTTCTCTATTTCCAAATCTGGGGTGAAATTATGGACAAACCTGAGTCCAAAACTAACACAATGCTCCAATCTGATGACGTTTAAAAAGAAATATAAAGAAATGATCTTCACCAAATATAACAACAATTAATTACTGTAATTTTAATCTGTTTCTCTCATTTACTTTTTTCTATTTTTCTTTCCTTCTTTACCCAAGACAAACAAACAAACTGCATCCTCACTCTGAAGAACAATCATATCACGACACACAGAATCACAGACCTCTTACACTCCCGCACAGGCTTACACACACAGGTTTACACACACAGGCTTACTCACACAGGGTTACACGCGAAAATTAACCTGGCCAGGGTCAATTTTATAAACACTGTGGACAGTCATTCAGCGAGACGATGAGCCAGTCTTACAGATCTGTGCTTCTTTTTATTATTTTATCATTATTACTGGTGCCTGCTGCCTGTGATGCAGCACACAAAATTTCCCAAGAAATTATTTGTCTCTTTGTTCAATTCTGAGCAGAGGTAAGATCTTAAGGCCGAACCCGACCCTAAAAATGTCTATCATTACTTCGGGTCGGGTTCGGGCTTCTCTCTCGCTCACTTTTTTTTTTTAATATGATTATAAAATGTAAACTAATCGAGGTGTGTGTACTAAACTAATAAATACTTGTTATAAAATTATTTAATTTGGATAAAACCGAGAAGTAATGCTTGACAACTAGACAGGATCCGCATAGCCAGCGCATGCTCTGCGCACGTGAACGCCTCCTCTTAATTTGGTTATCCTCCCCTGCGCACGTCTTTATTTTATTTATTTTGAACTGGTATTTCCGATATGAAGGAGTAAAAAGTTAAGGATAAACTAAAAGCAGGAGAACTGAAAAGACAAACACGCACCGGTAAGAGTGAGGTGTGGTAAAGATTCAAATTTATTGTTCAAAATGCTACAGAAACTTGCGTTGGCTTCGCTGAATGTAGTCAATGTGGCGCATCGCTTTCATACGACACCAAAAATACTGACACCTCAACGCTGAGCAGGCAGCTCAGTCCAGCTTAAATAGCTGGACTGGCAAAAGTGATGATCGTTAAAGATCTATTTTATCATTTGTTTCTAAAACCGTCCCTCCTCTTCGCGCTAAGCAGGCCATCACAGACAAGCGTGTTAGGGGTCTTATAGTGTGATTTTTTTTTTTTTCATTAAAAAACGTGTTCTTGAAAATGTTCCAATTTATAAATAACCCTCCCCCTCCCGAGTCCTCACAAATAAAATATGACATTTCGGGCTTGTTTCGGGCTCGGGCCCGCAAATCACGTTGATTGGTCGGGCTCGGGCCGGGTTGGGTTTAATATCCGCGGGCCCGGGTTGGGTCGGGCTGGATTTTTTAGGCCCGATCTCACCTCTGATTCTGAAATCTATAACCCTACTTCTCTCTTTTCCCTCTTTTTCTTATTCTCTGTCTGCCTAAGTTCTAACTTTGGGTTTCCCTGTATCTTAAGAATTTTGGAAATTACTACTTTGTAGATTCCTTGCAAAACTATGCTTTTTAGTCCATTTAAAACTTACTACTATTCCAGTAAAGTAGTTCTTTTGCAAAAGACTGTGGAGAGAATGCTGATCCGACCTTCTACTGTGTGCTAATCACACAGCGGAATCAGTTTTCAGGAATGAAACCCATCCTTTATCTCCAAGTCACCAATATGTCCTTCTTTACAGGCAAAATAATAAAATTAAGAACTGGTGTGATTCTGCTAGAATCTTTAAAACACTCAGTCCTTTCATTCTTACACAAGACAGGACACACAGACACAACGGTTGCTTACGATCAACTCTGACCCAGCTCTGTTACCATTTATTTCTCCTGAGGTTGTCTAGACACCTTCTGCCTGAACTTCTCCTTTCCAACCTGGCCGAATCCTGTTTTTCCTGAGATATGTCTACTTTAACTTCTTTTTTGGACTTTCCCGTTCTTGTTCTTGGGGAGACGTTCTTGGGGAGACGGTGGATCGGTGCTAGAGCGCTCGCCCGTGGAACGGAAGGTCACGGGTTCGATTCCCGCTGAGACCACCGTCTAGGGTCCTTGGAGAAGGCACCTTAACCCCCGCTTCTCCCACTATTGGCGCCGTCGAAGGGCAGCCTGCTGCGGTGTAAGGAGTGCAGCAAACAAATTTCCCCGGTGAGGGATGAATAGAGTAATTTATTTATTATTTTTTATTTTGTTGATTCAACTGCAGCCCAAACTGTAGGGTTATAAGGTAAACCTTTAAGCATGATAATTAAAATTATAGTATGACTTCTGCTTTTCTCTTCTCAGCCTGATCCTTCCACGCTTTCACATCTTTATTTCTTCTTGTAACTTTCTTCTCTTTTTTGTCTTTAACCTGTTGGAGTCTCTTCTTACTCTGGTTTGCCCAATCTTTAAGGGCTAGAAGCTCATTGTTTATTCCAGTGGTATCTTTACCTCATTTCATCTTTTCATCTCTTCTTTTGAAAAGGGTTTTCATCATGGTAGTTATGCCTTCATCATTCTTCAAATGGGTCGGAACCCATGTTTAGTGACCCACTTCTCTAGGAAGTCACAACTGCTTGGGCAGGTTTTCATCATAAACTCAACGTCTGGACTGTTTTTATCTCCTTGGTCAGATTTGTACCCATGTTGTATTATTATTGTATAATTACAACCATAATCAACTTTCTTTACTATCTGACTTCACTAATACAGATCCAAAACGCACACACAAACGCGCACACACACACACACACACACACACACACACACACACACACACAATGTAATGCTCCGCGCGGCAGCCACACAGACACAGCCCACACAGCAGCGCTGTGCTCCACTTTCCTTTGTTTAACAACTTTCTCTATCTTGCCACAGAAATTCACAATGCATAAACAGAATGAACATCACAACAACAAAATCTTTCCTCCAATCAGTATGATCAAAATCCATAATCAGAACCAGTTTTCAAACCAAAAACACAATTTTTTTTTTCTTTACCAACCACAAATTTTTCTCTGGTGAACATGTAGGCTGACCTCTCTAGACAACAAATAAAAATGTTTTACAAAAGGTGAGACATTCACTCTAACCTGTCTGTAAAAAGGATAGTCATTTACTCTAACCTGAATAAATAAAAAAATGTTTTACAAAAGATAAGATTCATTTACTCTAACCTGTCTGTAAAAAGGTAAGTCATTTACTCTAACCTGTCTGTAATTTTTCTGCATTTTGGTGCATATTTTGCCCAAAGTTTATAATAAACTAGTAAGAACATTTTTTTTTTATTTGTGAACCAAAACAGGTAGCGAGGGGCTCGTGCGGCCCCAAAGGCCCCAAAGGTTCTCCCCGTATTTGCCCCTCTGACTGTCTCATCCTCCTGAGTCTTGTCCATGTCTGTTGTGTTGGACCACTGCTGCATTGATAAATTTTAAAACCATGCAGATGGTCCTAAAATTTAATTTAATCTATTCTCTTCTTCTACAGAGTTTCTGTCCATTCTGCTGCTGCAACTTGTGATGACTGAAGATAACTCTGTGGGATGTTCTAACAGCAACTAGATATTTGAAAAGGACCAGAATCACCAGACAAATCTCAAGAATAAAAATGGAAATGCCAGATGGACAAAAACCATTAAGCTTTGACAAATGTGAACAAAGATTCAGACTAAAAGACAACTTCATATGTAATGAATGTGGACACAGATTTAACAAGAAACACCGTTTACAACGGCACATGAGAATCCATACTGGAGAAAAACCATTCAACTGTGATGAATGTGGACAAAGATTTAGTCAAAAAAGCAGCTTAGACCAGCACATGAGAATTCATACAGGAGACAAACCATTCTGCTGTGATGAATGTGGACAAAGATTTAGTCAAAAAAGCAGCTTAAACCAGCACATGAGAATTCATACAGGAGACAAACCATTCAGCTGTAATGAATGTGGACAAAGATTTAGTAAAAAAAGCAGCTTAAACCGGCACATGATAATCCATACAGGAGACAAACCATTCTGCTGTGATGAATGTGGACACAGATTTAATCTACAAGCAAACTTAAACCAGCACATGAGAATCCATAGAGGAGACAAACCATTCTGCTGTGATGACTGTGGACACAGATTTAATCTACAAGCAAGCTTAAACTGCCACATGGGAATCCATACAGGTGACAAACCATTCAGCTGTGATGAATGTGGACAAAGATTTACTCAAAAAGGCAGCTTAAAGCATCACATGAGAATCCATACAGGAGACAAACCATTCAGCTGTGATGAATGTGGACAAAGATTTATTCAAAAAAGCAGCTTAACCCAGCACATCAGAATCCATACAGGAGACAAACCATTTAGCTGCGAGGATTGTGGACAAAAATTTAGTCGAAAAGCAGGCTTAAACCAGCACATGAGAATCCATAGAGAGCACAAACCATTCTGCTGTGATGAATGTGGACAAAGATTTAGTGCAAAAGGAAATTTAAACCAGCACATGATAATTCATACAGAAGACAAACCATTCTGCTGTGATGAATGTGGACAAAGATTTAGTCAAAAAAGCCACGTAAACGTGCATATGAGAACCCATACAGGAGAAAAACCATTCAGCTGTGATGAATGTGGACATAGATTTAGTCAAAAAAGCAACGTAAATGAGCACATGAGAATCCATACAGGAGAAAAACCATTCTGCTGTGATGAATGTGGACAAAGATTTAGTGTAAAAACAAGTTTAAACCAGCACATGAGAATCCATACAGGAGACAAACCATTCTGCTGTGATGAATGTGGACAAAGATTTACTCAAAAAGCAAGTTTAAACCAGCACATGAGAATCCATACAGAAGACAAACCATTCTGATGTGATGAATGTGGACAAAGATTTACTAGAAAAGACCACTTGAACAACCATATGAGAATCCACACAGGAGCAACACCATTCTCCGTTTTGTGATAAATTATTCAATAGGCTTCAAAGGTAGAAAGGGTGAACTGCTGCTCTGGTAGGTCCTTTGACCAGACAGAGCTTCTATTCATTCGTCCGGCGCAACTCCTCAGGGTACCAGGGGAGGTAGGGGACATATTGTCAAAATGGACTCTGATTTTGTAAGATAAGCTTATGATTTTACTCTTTATAATGTGTTTTTCATATTTTGCCAAGGACACATGGGCATCAGCCATCTTAGATATGCCAGCTATTTTAGAACCCCTGAGGGGTTAAATCAGCACATATAAAGACCAACTGGATACCAGGACGTTCCTGCCTTATCAGCTAATCACAGATAGTTGCAGGACATGAAACTCCCTGTTCTGTTGAAACCATTTTGCATACCATGCCCACTGGTGGACACAAGCGGTAAGGGATGCTGAACCAAACCCCCCAGAACTGCAGCATAAATCAACCAGATTTTTTTTGTTGTTCATTTTTGGGGGTTTTTTTTGTATTAGTATAAAAAATGTTGCCATCATTTATATTCATTCATACAGCCTCCTATCCTCCTATTTCTGGTGTCAAGTTTGTTGATGTGGTTGAAAAGCTGAGAGAGTTTGGCAGATAAAGGACTAGCAGACTCCAGATCCACCATATAAACGCTGCCAGCTGTCTGCTAGCTTACTGAGCCACTGCTAGCAACTTACTTCAGACTCCTAGCTGCTTTAGAAGGACTCAGCTGGAGGAGCAAAGTGTCCAGCAGCGTGTATGTACAGTAGTGTGTGAGATCCAGTTCCAGTATCTGCTGCGACCGCCGGAACACCGAAGTTAGAGGAGGAAGCTTCTGGACCGACGGTCTATAATGACTGGCTGACACAACCGCCGGCGGTGGAGTGACTACCGTAACACTTCTCATCGGGTTGCCTCTAAGTAGAACAGCTGACGAGGGTGGGCGGCAACCCTACCCTGGACAGAATTACCAGGTTTTGTTTGTTTTGGTTGGAGGGGCGACTAGTAGAGAACTTTAATTTGTTTTTGTTTTCTCCTTCCCTCTTCCCTGCTGGAGTTAGTCGTCCGGGAAACAGGGGAGCATTAGTCATAACCGGGCTCCCCAGTTACATTTGCCCACCTAATGTGTGTTGTGTTTAATAGTTTTGGGTGTTTACATTAATGTGTGTTGTGTTTAAAGGTTTTGGGTGTTATCATTAATGTGTGTTGTGTTTAAGGGTTTTGGGTGTTATTATTAATGTGTGATGTGTTAACGGTTTAAGTATGTATCTAATAAAGTAGTGTACAGCATCAGCTGCCTGTGTGTTGTCTGTGTCCCCAGAGGATTTAAAGAGCCTTTTGGCCGAGACAATCACACTCTTCATTATCTTGGCGCTGCATCCCGTGATGGTCTGCGTGCTATCCTACATATCTGATGTGCTGTTCAACTGTAGTTTGTGCTCTGCTTTTCTCAGTTCAACCGTAAGCAACTTTTGAACATCTTTTTATCTCCAGCCGATCTCCCTACTTGGTTTTCTTGTTTTTGTTTGGAAGTTCTTTGAAGTTCCTGGGGCTTGTTTCAAGAAAGAGGTTTTGTTGAAAATCAAGGTTTGTTAACCCCAGAATGAGGAAAACTCAGACTTTTCGGTTTCAGAAAGGGAGGTAACCTAAACCAGTGAACTCTGCGTAAGTTAAGCTGGTTTCAAGAAGAGAGTTAATCAAAACTCAGAGTCGATTACTAGGGCAACTGACTCAGCAAACCAAACCTGGTCGGAAGCAGGTTTATTGGGGAAACCCAAAGTTTCTCTCGGTCTCCACTCCTTTTTAAAGTGAACGGTGTTTAAATAGGTATTCCTCATTCATCGTTTTGTACATTAATAGATAAATTGCAGACATAAAACAGACATTTCCCCAATGAGGGAAAAATAAAGTCTGTAAAAAATAAAAAAACACCTGTTTCCTTCACGCAGAGACCAAAATGGCATGTCCGTTTCTAGATCATCCTGTAGATGAGGACGCTGGATTAATTCACAGGGAATTGAATTTATGCCACAAAATAATTTTGAGGCCACGAGTTAATTTTCTTTCATATCTTCATTCATGTTTGTTTGAGTGGTACAGATTTTCTTGAAATTCCATGACATGCATTAATAATCTCATCCATCCATACATCACAAACATCACCCACTCTTGTATCGAGTGTGGCGTTACGTTTTTTTATTTTTGTCTTGATAAAGTTGGAGATGCAGAGCACGTTAGTGCGGCCACAGTTTGAGAGTGCGCAAAGACAAACACGATGAAATCAGAAGATTTTATTCATTTATTTATTTTTTAAACCAGGTGATCGATTGAGAATAGTTTGTCATTTCCAACCTGAGCCAGAGCAGCACGACCAGTAAATTAAAACAATATAAGATTACAAATAAACAAAACATGACGTAACACACTTTTTTATAAGAGTCCTCAAGAGACAGTCTGTTCCTGTAATTTATGGAAATTTAATTTGATCAAATGATGGAAATGATGTTTTCATTTATTTAATCATCAGGTCAACGTTTCAAAAACAAATGCACAAACAGATCACAGGTAGAACATGTAGATTAATTCTTTATTACCAAAAAAATAAATTGTCAACCAGTGAGTAAATGTTTTTGGAGGGTGATTGTGACGATAGGGTTGAAGTTGGGGGATCACTCTTCATCTGGTCTCTGTCCTTCCTCTAATTGGGTAAGGGTGTTCCTGCCAGGAGTATAAAGTCCAGCCGACAAAGCTTTAGCGGTCATGGAGACACACGAACTGCGAGGTGATGATCCCTCAGGGCAGACATATTGGTAGTTTATCCAAGACTGGCTGCAGAAACATCGTGGTTGTAGGAGGTGTTTTAAATGGGGGTGCATGCATGGCTTCTGAATATGTATCAATACATGAGTCTATATAAACAATCGCAGTCTGTCCTGGTTTATACTGAGGTTATGTTGGGTTAGTCGGGTTTGGATGTGGAAACATTTCCTTCAGTACCAGTAAAAATCTACCTCAAAAGGTTCGTCATTTAGCAGCCACCTGAGTCCAGTTTTCTTCATAATAATCTCGTATCTATCTGACGTAGTGGATGTCACCACTCATCCTCTAGTTCTGTGTGTGTAGTGTGTGTGTTTGAACGTGTGTGTGTTACATGGGGACAGTGTTGCTGCGCTACCGTAAAACTTTTAAAGCAATTGCGTCTGACCCACGCTGGCCTATGCGCGTAAAGCTATGGCTCACAATAAAACAGCAGCCAGTGAGAGGCATCGTTATGTAAAAATTTAATATAAAATATTTAATAAATCACAGAAATTAGATCGCTGTCTTTCGTGTTATTATTTTTCTGATTTTTTTGTATTAAAAAGTAACCTTCTTCCAGTGATGCTGACATCAAATGTTTTTTTTTCAACCTTCTGTCAGGTTCAACATATTTTTATATTTATAAAAATAAAAAAAAGAAAGTTTACATTTCCTACCAACGGCTCTTTTTTCTTTGTTTTTTTTTTAAACAGAGATGTTCTATATAATGTATAAATATTTAATAATTCAATTTACGTTATTAATCCCTTCTGAGAAAATTTGATATTTATAAATGTTAGAAATATGCTTCTAAATGTAAGAACAAGCCGAAAGAAAAAAGAAAATTAAAATATTTAGTAATGATTTGTAATCCTTAGATGGCCTCACTTTACTTCACAAGAACTAGATTTATTGCTAGGTTTTTATTTTTTCGAGTAAAAATCAGACTAATTGAACATTGTTAGTGGTTAAAAACAGTGGTGGAACGTAACGAAGTAAATGTACTTCGTTACTGTACTTAAGTAAAAAAATTGTGTATCTGTACTTTACTTAAGTAAAATTTAAGAGCGGTACTTTTACTTTACTACAATTTTAGAGCAAATATCTGTACTTTTACTTCGCTATTTTTTAAAAGTGTGTTTTTGTTACATTTTCGTTCAGGAATTTGAAAAATACACAGGTTTTTTAGGCATCTTGAAGCCGCATCGCCAAAATCAAAAGAAGCAGTTGATCGGGAGAAGAAGTAATGAATCGAGAAACATTTTAGTACAAATTAAAAAGAGTCAGAAGATTGTTGTGTTTACTTCTAAATAAAAAGTTGAGCCATCATTACACAGAACAGGGGCGGATCTAGAATTTTCCAAAGGGGGGTGGGGCTTTGATAAAGCCAATACATAGTGACTGGGGGGCCTCCCCCCCCAAAACATTTTAAAAAATAAGTGTCATTTTCCTCCATTTTGGCAGCTCATTCACTGGCCCTTCTAGAGGATAGCTTGACTAGCACCCTTTCCTTTTATTTATTTTATTTATTTATTTTGTGGATCAAAAGAGGCGGGAGAGAGGGGGGGGGTCACACCCCTGCAGAGTATTTATCCTGGTTACCATGATGACACCCTATAGCACAAAAAATAACATTTGAATTATGATTGAATACTTTTACTTTTTACTTTAAAAGTACAATTTACACCAACTACTTTTGTACTTTTACTAAAGTAGATTTTTTTAATTGATACTATTATTTTTACTTAAGTAAATTTTTTGCCTAATTATCTGTACTTTTACTTAAGTACAAAAAGTGAGTACTTCATCCACCACTGGTTAAAAAGAAAAATCAGAAGCAGCATCTGAACCAGATTCAACACAGACTGTGGTCAGCAAGGTGATGTAGACTGAAGCAAACGCTAGATGGCAGCATTACGATCTCTCAAACACAGGCTGCTGACCCGGACACAGGACAGGGTGCAGGCTTGGGGTGACAGGTGGGGTTTTAGATTTTCGGTGGACAAGACAAAAGGTATGATGTTCTCGAGGGGCCGGGTTGGCACTGTGAAGGGTTTGAAGCTCTATGGTAGGCACATTGAGATGGTGGGGTCTTTTCGTTTTCTGGGTCTAACTTTTGATAGGCAGTTGGTGTGGAGGGAACATGTAAGGTACTTGACCAGTAAGTGTGACAAGATATTAAATGTCATGAGATGTCTGGCTGGGGTGGACTGGGGGGCCAGTTTTTCAGCTTTGAGGTGCCTGTATGATGCCCTGATAAAATCCAGATTGGATTATGGATGTGTGGTTTATGGTTCGGCGGCGCCTACAGTGTTACGGGATTTAGATGTGGTGCAGGCCAAGGCCCTGAGGATTTGTTTAGGTGCTCTGAGGACTTCGCCAGTGAGTGCCCTGAGGGTGGAGGCGGGTGTCATGCCACTCGCTCTGAGGAGGAAGCACCTGGCGGTGAATTATTGGGTTTCCTTGAGAGGAAAGAGCCATAATCACCCTGGGCGGGGGGTTCTGGATTGGTCCTGGGAGAGGGGTGTGAAGGAAACTTTGAGTTTTGGGTGGGTAGGGGGTTTGTGGGCACGGGAATTGGGTGTGGGGGATTTGGAGTTGGAGCGGGAGGACAATTTTCAGATGGTGCCACAGTGGAGGCTGGGAGAGGTGAGGGTGGAATTGGGGATGGTGGGGTGGAGACGGAGGTTTGGGGATGTGAATGTGGCGGGAGCATTTAGGAGTATTATTGAGGAGAATTATGGGGATTACACATTGGTGTTTACGGATGGTTCAAGGGATCCGGTTTCGGGGAGGACGGGTGCGGGAATGGTGGTGGAAGGGTCTGGAGTGGAGGTAGGGGTTCGCACGTCAGATCACTTATGTATTTTCACGGTGGAGTTATATGCAGTGTGGATGGCTGTGGTGTGGGCGATGCAACATGGTGGTGGGAAAGTACTTATATGCACGGACTCGTTGTCAGTGGTTCGGGCTCTTGAACTGGGGAGGGTGAGGTATCATCAAGGTTTGTTTTGGGATGTTTTGAATATGGTGTCGGGGGTGGTAGGAGGGTCGTTGGTGTTTATGTGGGTTCCGGGCCATTCTGGGATTGGGGGGAATGTGCGAGTGGATGAGGTGGCAAAGAGGGCTGCAGATCGGGTGGTGGTGGAGAGGGTCGTGGCTCTGTCACGAGGGGAGGTGAAGGCGTTGGTCTGGAAGGGGATAATGCAGCAGTGGCAGATGGAGTGGGAGTCAGAGGTGAAGGGACGACACTTGTATGAAGTACAGAGGACGGTGGGGGTGACTGTGGATCCGGTGGGTGGTGGAAGGCGGGGGCAGGTGGTTTTTAGCAGGTTACGTATTGGGCACACGGGATTGAATGAAACGCTCAAGATTCTGGGTAAACATTTGGATGGGTGTTGTGATTTCTGTGGGGAGTTGGAAGGGGTTAGTCACGTGGTGTTAGCGTGTAGAAAGTATGAGGGAGAAAGAGAGGCTATGATGGTGGTGCTGAGGAGTGTTGGGATGAGACAAGTGAGCTTGGAGGAGGTGTTTTTGTATGGACGTCAGGGGAAGGGTTTTGGTGCCCTGTACACTTTTTTGAGGTGTACAGGGTTATTGAGGAGGATTTGAGGTTCGTGACAGTCAGTAGGTGGCGGTAATGCACCCAGGTTGGTGCTTCATGCCGCAAACTAAAGAAGAAGAAGAAGAAGACCCGGACACAGATCAAGTTCACATCCGGCCAGGGATGTAAACAACAATGGCGGAGTAACATTAAAAATTAAAAGATATTCAGCGACATTATTTTCTTAAACTTCAAAGTCCAATAGTTTGTTGGATTCTGATGCTTGTTGGTTTCTGACCTCTGCAGAGCAGCTTGTTGGAGAAAAAAAAAGAATCAGAGGAAGAATCATCGTGAAGGAGGTGATAATTTACATCATTTACTGTGAAATGTTTCTTCTTTCTTTCCAAGTTTTTCAGTTCAATCCGTCTTTTTTCTGAAACATCAGTGAGAGAGGGTAAACAGGAAGTGATAAATGAATGTTTATTGTTGTTTTCTTTGTCTGAAACAAATGCTAGCAGTAGCTAACTGCGTTTTATACTAAAACACAACAAGTTTCTTCTAAGAAAAAGTACAATTTAATATCCAGATGTTTCATCTTCAAATCAGATGCATGACCAATCATTATCAATAAATAGGGCACCAATTTTTAGGAAAAAAAAAAGATATTTCGTTTTAACTTCTGTTTATCATATATCTTTGATGTAAATCATCAGAACTATTAGCACCACAGTTTTTACTTCTGACAAAAAAAAATCCTCTCAGCGTGTTTTTTCTTTTAAGGGATTCTGTTTCCAAAAATCTCCGTTATCTCAAAATTATATCGAACCCTCTGATAAAAATGAAAAGCTGAGCAGTGTCTTTATGACTTGCTTTTAATTTATTATTATTATTTATTTATTGCACCAGGGAGACACTTTTCCCCAATCCCCGGGCGCCAAGCCACCGGGGGCATCCCGCCACTTCCCGCAGCGGAGTTGCCCCTAGGTAGGGGTGGGCGGATCGATCCTAATATCGATAATATCGATACCAAAGCTAGTATCGATATCGATCGATACTCGAACCACAATATCGATACTTTGGTTGAAGTTTTACCCTTCGCACTTTGCTTTCGTTTTTTTCTTTTTCTTTTTTTTTTTTTTTTTTTAAGTTAACCTAACTTATCTGTCTGCAAAATATGCGTAAATGCTGTGTGTCGCGCCTGTAACAAAAAAAAAACGCAAGTTGGTAAAAGTAGAGAGAGATGAAAAAACGAGAGTAACCGTGTGGCTGTACTTTGAGGCTTCCTGCACCATTTAAAGAAAGTCTGTTAAATATAGCAACACTATAAATTAAAGAATCACCCCAAAGAAAAACTTCAGAAACGGAGGAGAAAACCCTGACCCCTTCTGTTTCCCAGAGGCAGCGTTCATTAACAGAGACGCTCCAAATTTAATTGTGAAAGTACAACATAATCATCTTTAACATTAGTTAACATTTATTTGTGTGTAACTGGGCACTTCTATCGATCTACCTACCAACCTGTGTATATTCATATACTTGGTCATACTATATACAGTATATGACCCAAACCCTTGATGCAAAAATAGTCATTTAAAAAATTTAAATATCGGTATCGATATCGGTATCGGCGATATTGGTCTGGTATTTACTTGGTATCGGATCGATACCAAAACTTGCGGTATCGCACACCCCTACCCCTAGGCCACTCGCCGCTCTCGTCGGACCACGCACCCCGACAGGGCGGGACCCAGCCGGAGCCCCCGTCACGGGTTAGAAAATAGAATGACAGACAGAGAGAGAGAGAGCGCGGCGAGGAGCGGGAGAATCCGACAAAGAGAGGGAAGATGGGGGCAAAAAATTAACGTGGGAGGAGGAGGGAGAGCCCTGTGCGGGGGTGGTGGCGTTCCTCCCCGTCCCCCTACAATCGCAGACCGTACCTGTTGGCGCTCGGGCCTGTTTGGCGGGGCCGGGAAGCTCCGGGCGCCCGTCGCCTCGATGTGGAGCGGTGAAAAGAGAGAAAGAAAAAAAGAAGAGCAAAGAGTGCATCGGGGGTGAAAACGGGGCGAAAGGAAGCGAAAAACCGACCTAATAATGAACAGTTTTATTGACATTGTTTTTTTTAGTTTGTAACAGAAAAGATTAAAAGTGAATCAATTAACATAAAAAAAAAATAAATTAAATTCTTATTTAAACTATAAACTATAACTACTGTAGTGGATGTGCGTTTACACTTTATTCTAGTACAAAAAAAAAAACAACGTGTTTCACAGGGTCACAAGCACCCCTCTGGCATCGCGCCGCCCCACCCGCCTACACGGGTGCGCCCCACTAATTGAGATGCACTGTGCCACACCAATGTTTTTACTTTCCCCCTGAGACAAAGCAATGGCCCTCTCAAATACCTCCCCTTCATCTGTTCTCTTTGCCACCCAATCGGCCCATTCATTACCCCAATCCCAACGAGACCCGGCACCAATGTTCCCTCTAATTTTTTATGTGTCTGAGCACACAAGCTTCCCGAGCAGAAGGGGGCGGAGCTAAAACTTTTCCTCTTTTGTGACGTCAGCAGAAGTGACGAGCCAAACTCCGAAGCTTCAATTCGAAGCAATTTGTTTCAGAAAGAAAGAAGAAAGAGATATGCTTCGGAGTTCTGTTTCATTTTACCATCTTTACTTGAAATGGATTTTTATTTTGTGCGCTGCATAGGTTCTCCTGTGCGCAATTAACCTGCGAGCAGTGCGCAATTGCGCAGGCACGCAGCTTAGAGGGAACATTGCCCGGCACCCACATTAACACAAATTCCCTGTCCACAGCACCCAACGCCAAGTATCCCACAAAAAACCTCTGGTGAAACTTTACCCTCTCCTACTGAAGACCTTTAAGCAGAAATAACAAAGTCAATGTAAAAATTTAATATAAAATATTTAATAAATCCAGGCTGCACAGAAACCAGATCACTGCCTTTCGTCTCATTATTTTTTTCAAATATTTTGTTGTACCAAAGTGTCCTTCTTCCGTTGATACTGAAATAAAAATTTTTTTTCCAACTTTCTGTCAGGTTCAACATATTTTTATATTTAAATGGATGTTGCAAAAAAAAGCAAAAAACATTAACTTTCCTAATATCATAATTTTTTTCACACGTAGATGTTCAGAATCTTAATTTTCTTTATTCATCTCTTCTGGGGGAAATTTGATGTTTCTAAATTTTAGAAATATGCTAATAAATGTAAGTAAAAGCCGAAAGAAAAAAGAAAATTAAAATATTTAGTAATGATTTGTAATCCTTAGATGGCCTCACTTTACTTCACAAGAACTAGATTTATTTCTAAATTTTTATTTTTTTAGAGTAAAAATCAGACTGATTGAACATTGTTAGTGGTTAAAAAGAAAAATCAGAAGCAGCATCTGAACCAGATTCAACACAGACTGTGTTCAGCAAGGTGATGTACACTGAAGCAAACGCTAGAGGGCAGCATTACGACCTCTCCAACACAGGCTGCTGATCCGGAATAAGATCAGGTTCACATCCGGTCTGGTGTAAACAGTAATCGTGGAGTAAAATCGAAAGATATTCAGCGACATTATTCTATTAAACTTCAAACTAGTAGTTTGAAAAATAGTTTGTTGGATTCTGATGCTTGTTGGTTTCTGACCTCTGCAGAGCAGCTTTTTGGAGAAAAATATTGGAGCAAAAAAAAGAATCAGAGGAAGAATCATCGTGAAGGAGGTGAGAATTTACATCATTTACTGTGAAATGTTTCTTCTTTCTTTCCAAGTTTTTCAGTTCAATCCGTCTTTTTTATGAAATATCAGTGAGAGATGGTAAACAGGAAGTGATAAATGAATGTTTATTGTTGTTTTCTTTGTCTGAAACAAATGCTAGCAGTAGCTAACTGCGTTTTATACTAAGACACAACAAATTTCTTCTTTAAGATTTGACAGATGAGCCGGGTCAGCACAAGATACTATATTTACAGGATAAAAAAACTTAAATAGTTAACAATGACTATCTGATGTACTAAGAAAAAAAAAAACAATATAATAATAACTTACTCGCTTTAGAGATGAAACTACTGCACGACCAAGCTTAAGATCTTTTGTTAATACTTCAGTTCTTGTTTTAGATCTTCTCAATTATCTGTTATTTTGTATAAAAATAACTCAGAAGGTTCCATTGATTCCCTCCATCCCACCAGTAAGAAGTAGGGGTGGGCGGATCGATCCTAATATCGATAATATCGATACCAACGCTAGTATCGATATCGATCGATACTCCAACTACAATATCGATACTGGGATTGAAGTTTTACCCCACGCACTTTGCCTCCATTTTTTCTCTCTCTTTTTTTTTTTTTAAATTAACCTAACTGATTTGTCTGCAAAATATACGTAAATGCTGTGTGTCACGCCTGTATGCTAAAGCGAGGCGGCCCCGCCCCCTCCCTCCTCTCTTTCACTTTGACTTGTCGCATGACTCAGCGACTCGGGTCCAAGAAACAAAAAAAAAAAACGCAAGTCGGTAAAAGTAGAGAGAGATGGTAAAAAGAGAAGTAGCGTGTGGCTGGACTTTGAGGCTACCTGCACCATGTGGAGAAAGGCTGTTAAATATAGGGGTAACACTACAAAGTAAAGAATCACCCCAAAGAAAAACTTTAGAAACGGCGGAGAAAACCCTGACCTCTTCTGTTTCACAGAGGCAGCACTCATTAACAGAGACGCTCCAATTTTAATTGTAAAAGTACAACATAATCATCTTTAACATTAGTTAACATTTGTTTGTAACTGGTTACTTCTATGGATCTACCTACCAACCTGTGTTTATACATATACCTGGTCATACTACATATATGACCCAAACCCTTGATGCAAAAATAGTCATTTAAAAAATTTAAACATTGGTATCGATATCGGTATCGGCGATAATGGGTGGTATTTACTTGGTATCGAATCGATAACAAAACTTGCGATATCGCACACCCCTAGTAAGAAGTAGTGATGGGAAGTCCGGCTCTTTTTAAAGGACCGGTTCTTTCGGATTGAATCATTATTGAGTTTTTCATCTTTTTAAACAAATTTAAAATGAACAGACGCAAAACATTTCAATTAAAATTCAACATAAATATAAATTAAAATAAGCAAACAAAAAAGAGCAACCAGATCTGTACTACAGAGTGGCATTTAGAAAGTGCCTCATTTTTGAGGAGCTGATCTGATTTCTTCTGTCTGTAATTATCAGCTCAGTTTGAGAAAAGTGTGTTTTTGACCTCTGTGATGTTAGTCCTCTCAAAAAAATACATCTAAACAAATAATATGTTAATAGTTCGTGCCATGTTTGTGCTGTAAAAGTTTTTGTTTGTACTATTTAAGTTTTTTTAAAAAAAAATATTTACGATTCTTTTCTAGGTCAGCTATCATCATCCAGCCCCTCATTTTGCTTAAAAATACAAGAGAACTCCTAAAAATTGTGTCAATCGTTTGTGCTGTAAAAATATTTGTTTGTGCGATTTCAGTTTTTTTTATTAGTATTACTTTAAGAAATACGATCGGGGCGATGATGTCATCTAGCCCCTCATTCTGGTAAAAACAAATCAAATGGCACCGCCTCATCGTGGCCGGAAATAAGGATGCAGACGTTCAAATTGTATTTCTTAAAATATAAAAAAAAAAAACTAAAATAGTAGAAGAAAAAAGTAGCACTAACAATTGACAAATTTTTTGTTTATATATTTTTAAGAGGGGACAACTTCACGGAGGTGTGTTTTGCCTCTCCTCCTCATTGTGCACAACGTATGAAAACACATGACCGTGCGGCTTGAAGAGTGGGTGAGAGAGAGAACGCAAGTGGGACAGCAAGAGTTAGCAGAGCATGAAAAAAAAAGCGGGTGGTGGGGCGGCACGGCTCCCGCGTTCACTTCAAAGAGCCGCCTTTAAAAGCCGTTTCGTTCACGACCGACACATCACTAGTAAGAAGTTTGTTTTAAGTTACAGGGAAGCAGTGTGAGGTGGGCAAATACAGGAAATATGTTCTGTAAAATACAAGAAAGTATTAACTTTTTGAAATTTAAAAAAGCTGTACAGAATACAAAGCTAATCTGTTTCATTTATAAAATGATGTATGTGAGTTACAAAAAAAAATGTGTAACTGACATGTTAAATTTTAAAACCATGCAGATGGTCCTAAAATTTAATTTGATCTATTCTCTTCTTCTACAGAGTTTCTGTCAATTCTGCTGCTGCAACTGGTGATGACGGAAGATAACTCTGTGAGACGTTCAAACAGCAACTAAATATTTGAAAAGGACCAGAATCACCAGACAAATCTCAAGAGTAAAAATGGAAATGCCTGGTGGACAAAAAAAATTAAACTATGACAAATGTGAACAAAAATTTAGTCTAAAAGACAACTTCATATGTAATGAATGTGGACACAGATTTAGTGTAAAAGCAAGCTTAAACCGGCACATGACAATCCATTCAGGAGAAAAACCATTCAGCTGTGATGATTGTGGACAAAGATTTACTCAAAAAGGCAGCTTAAACCATCACATGAGAATCCATACAGGAGACAAACGATTCAGCTGTGATGAATGTGGACAAAGATTTAATGTAAAAGGCAACTTAAACGATCACATGAGAATTCATACAGGAGACAAACCATTCAGCTGTGATGAATGTGGACAAAGATTTAACCGAAAGGGCACCTTAAACCAGCACATGAGAATCCATACAGGAGATAAACCATTCTGCTGTGATGAATGTGGACAAAGATTTAGTGTAAAAGCAAGTTTAAACCAGCACATGAGAATTCATACAGGAGACAAACCATTCAGCTGTGATGAATGTGGACAAAGATTTACAAAAAAAAGCCACATAACCCGGCACATGAGAATTCATACAGGAGACAAACCATTCTGCTGTGATGAATGTGGACAAAGATTTAGTGTAAAAACAAGTTTAAACCAGCATATGAGAATCCATACAGGAGACAAACCATTCTGCTGTGATGAATGTGGACAAAGATTTATTCAAAAAAGCCACTTAAACCTCCACATGAGAATCCATACAGGAGACAAACCATTTTGCTGTGATGAATGTGGACAAAGATTTAGTGTAAAAGCAAGTTTAAACCAGCACATGAGAATCCATAGAGGAGACAAACCATTCTGTTGTGATGAATGTGGACAAAGATTTAGAAAAAAAAGCCACTTAAGCTTCCACACGAGAATCCATACAGGAGACAAACCATTTAGCTGTGAGGAATGTGGACAAAGATTTATTCAAAAAAGCAACTTAAACCGCCACATGAGAATCCATACAGGAGACAAACCATTCTGCTGTGATGAATGTGGACAAAGATTTAGTGTAAAAGCAAACTTAAACCAGCACATGGGAATCCATAGAGGAGACAAACCATTTAGCTGTGATGAATGTGGACAAAGATTTAGTGTAAAAGCAAGTTTAAACCAGCACATGAGAATCCATACAGGAGAGAAACCATTCATATGCAATGAATGTGGACACAAATTTACTAGAAAAGACCACTTGAACAACCATATGAGAATCCACACAGGAGCAACACCGTTCTCTGTTTTGTGATAAATTATTCAGTAGGTTTCAAATTCTAAAGACCCACATGCAATTTCACAAAGAATAACGAGTTTGTTTTTTATTTTGTCAGAGAGAAACAACAGTTTAATAGAAAGGGTGACCTGCTGCTCTGGTAGGTCCTTTGACAAGACATAGAATCAAAAAGGACTCTGATCTGCACGCTTATTGTCAAGGTGGAAAGCCCGAGCTATGAAGACAAAATCATCTGTCGTTGTTGTAGTGACCCCCGATCCCACTAGTGGACACAAGCTGTAAGGGATGCTGAACCAAACGTGTATGTGCAAGAGTGTGTGAGATCCAGTTCCAGTTTTTGCTTTGACCTTCGGAAAATCCGGAGTTGGAGGAGGAAGCTTCCAAACCGACGGTCTATATTGACTGGCATAAATGACCACTGGCGGTGGAGTGACGACCGCAACCATGAGACTTCTCATCAGGATCTTCCTTAGCGGACCAGCTGACAAGGTTGGACGGTAACCCTACCCTGGACGGAATTGCCAGGTTTTGCTTCTGTTGGCCGAAGGTGTGACCAGTACAGGACTTTAATTTGTTGTTGTTTTATCCTTCCCTCTTCCCTGCTGGAGTTAGTCGTCCAGGAAACAGGAGAGCGTCAGTCGTTACCGGGGTCCCCAGTTACAATTTCCCACCTAATGTGTGTTGTGTTTAAGGGCTTTGGGTGTTATCATTAATGTGTGTTGTGTTTAAGGGTTTTGGGTGTTATTATTAAGGTGTGGTGTGTTAAGGGTTTAAGTATGTTTCTAATAAAGTAGTGGACAGCAACAGCTGCCCGTGTTTTGTCTGTGTCTCCGGAGGATTTAAAGAGCCTTTTAGCCGTGACAATCACACTCTTCATTATCTTGGGGCTGCATCCCGTGATGGTCTGCATGCTATCCTACATATCTGTTGTGTTGTTCAACTGTAGTTTCTGCTCTGCTTTTCTCAGTTGAGCCATAAGCAACTTTTGAACATCTTTTTAGCTCCTGCCAATCTCCCTTCTTAGTTCTCTTCTTTTTGTTAGGAAGGTCATTGAAGTTACTGGTAAACCAGAGCTTGTCGTTTGAGAAACAGCAAACGGTTCTGGTAGGAACCACAACATCTATACAGAAGTAAACATAATCAGATACAGTATGTAGCTGGTAACACCATCAATGTCCACCCCATGAGAGTACTCCAGTCAATAGACTGAAAACTGTCCCTCAGTGGTTGGGAGCGCATATCTTGCAGGAGCGCAGGGTGGTGCTTTGTCTCCGTACCTTTGGCTTGTATCAACGCTGGAGCAGGATGAGATTATGGTCTGACTTCATCTGTGATGGTATAGAGGAATTACAGATTATACATTCTTTACATTTGCAATTCAGTAAGTCTAAGTAAACATAACTATAAGGTCAATGTCCTGCTGTATGTTGTAATTTTAACAGTTACATGCTCTGGGGTACACCATCTGTTAGTGATAAACAGAAAAACCCTTGTGGTGCTACACACCAACTGGGAGAAACCGTACAGGAAATGAAAAAAAAAATGAATGTAAATTTAACTCTTTTACATGGTACAAAAACAATACACGGCACTACAAACTACTACTACAAAAAAATGTACTAAAAGTAGGAATGGAAAAATTGAGATGGAGCTCCAGAGCATATCTCGTTCTTAAAAAAATTGTATCAAGAATTTGTGAAGGAGCTTGCCTCATTCCAACTGCTGATGTCACTATAGGATTAACGTTCCAACTCTGCCCCCTTCTGCTTTCCTGTTTGTGTCAATAACGGCATGGGGTCGAGAAACAGCACACAGGACTTTAAAGCATTTTCGGATTTTAGAAGCGCTAAACTTCAAACCTGTTAAAGATGTTCTGTATCTGTTAAACATGTTGGTATGTTGGACAGGGAGGAGGATTGGGAGAAGTTTGTGGGAATTTTGGTGACTTTTGACGTTTGTTTTCATTAACAAGTAGAAAAAAAAAGGATCCACGCTTGACAATCTCTGATTAAATCTTAACCAATATGTAACATGCTTTATTATTTACAGCATGTTTTTTATGTTGGTTTGAACCAGAGGAACATATTTTCTTATTTGCAGCATGTTCTTTATAAGATCTTATGACATTTATCCTATTATCCAACATTTATCACATTTTACCAGATTTTATAACATTCACTTATATTGAACACCTTCAAATTTAACTAAACCATGTTCAGTAAGCTGAAAATATAAGCTGTTTAATCAATTATGTTCATTTTTACATATTATTGTAAATCATCAGAACTATTCCCATTGGGCTCATGTCGAGGTGTCCTTGGGGAAGTTATCTACCTCCCGTTTCTCCCACCATTTTTGCCATCCTGTTTGCCTCTTGTGGTGCAATGCAGCACAGAAATGTCCTCCTTGAGAGATGAATTAAGTATGTAAAAATGGAAAAAAAAAAGAAACAACGAACTAAAATTCTTGTTGGTGCAGTGTATGATTTGCACACAAGTATTTTCACATAAACAGAACTTTTTTAATTCTGAGCCACCTTTGATCAGATCATCATACTGACCAGAACCAGCGGTCCACCTCAAGTCCTGCAGCAGTGACATCTTTCTGACAGTAGGTTAGATATTTGTTTAAATCATATTACCATTATGTATGGAACTGTTTATTAGTATGAAGACTATATTCAGTTCAGGCTTCTAATATGAACACAATTCTGTTACAAAGTCCAAATAAAGGTTGCTGACTGACATCATGCGGCCTATTTTGTTTTTATGGTTTGGCATGTTTTTTTTAGATAGTTGAAGAAACAACATATTTAAATATAAACATTTTTTTAATCTGTAGAGACTGCCTCAGAAATATTTTTGTGTACCAGCATTCTCTGTTCCATGTAAAAAATTTTTTCCAAAGCTGGTGAATTAAAGAGTCAAATCTGAAGTAAAACTAAAGCCTTCAACTGTTAAAGAACTTCTATTTGTGAATAAAAACACGTGAGATATAAATTGTGTTCATTTTCTAACTATTCAGTCTAAAATACATTTTTATTTCTCACCGGAAAATAGTTTTGGGTTTCCAAATAGTCGCATGCTGGTTAGCAGTGGTTTAAATTGTCCACTAAAAGTTGGTGTTTACCCGAAGCTTCAGAGACATGAAAATGTTTGACGCAATTTTACTTCAAAGGGTTCAGTCCCTCACAGGGCTTCGATTTCCATCTCTAACTAAAACAATAAGGAAAAGAGCTCGTTGAGGTTCA
Source organism: Neostethus bicornis (assembly GCA_902685375.1). NCBI lineage: Eukaryota > Metazoa > Chordata > Actinopteri > Atheriniformes > Phallostethidae > Neostethus > Neostethus bicornis. The sequence goes on from LR738552.1 coordinate 25,600,271, forward strand.
GTCAGTTTCTGTTGTTTTTTGACAAAATCATTTTTTAAAATCATATTTACATCAGAATGAAAAAAAAATGAGTACACATTGTTAGTGAAACGGTTTTTACTCTGATAGTAGAGCTAAAAATAAAAATCAGAAACAGCATCTGTGTTGTGGTTCCCTCACCCACCACCAGAGGGAGCCAGGGACCATCTCACCTTTCACCCAATTCTACCTGATCTGGACCACCTGCGCCGAATTTCTCTGCTGACTATTTAAAGGCAGCCTCACCAGTCTTCATGCCTTCCTGCCTTGGCTGACTCCCAACCCAATGGATTTACTTTTGGAACTGAGATTAAATCTTTGAAAACTTTATTGATACCTTTTTTAATTCCGTTCCTTTGCTTACAGCCTTGCTGATCCTTGGTTAAAATAAATCTTGTTTGATGTCCTGCATTTGGGTCCTCCTCCTTCCACACCACAACAATCTGAACCAGATTCAACTCAAACTGACTATGTTCAGCAAGTTAATAGACTCTAAAGCCACGTGTCCAACAGAGACGGGAGAGGGGAGCTGATGATCCTCTGAGATGCTTTGACAACCCTCTGCAGTCTCTTAATGCATAAAAAATCCCCAAAACTCACCTCACAATGACTTTTTCTGACAGGCACTAATATTTTCACACTTTTCTCTCTCTTTTTTAAATACTCTCTAAGTTCAAACCTTCAAACAGAAATAAGTGCATTATTTTAGAATGAAATAAACTATTAAAGCTACTCTTCTATTCCAAACATTTGCATGTTTGAGAATCAAATATACACACATATATTGAGTAAATAATAAAACAAGGTTTCTTATGTGCCTTCAAAATAAAAAACAAAAGTAGTAACAAGTTTGTGAGTTTTTTATTTACTGTATTAGTCAGAATTTGTAGAAGCCTGATTTTTGGGAAAAGGCTCAAGGGTCCTTTTCTTGACAGTTTCTGGGTGCTTTGTGATTGGGAAGTAGTTTCCAAATTCAGATTTTGTTTCAAAGCCTTCATTAATTACTCCAATTATGCTTTAATCTTTATTAACTGTTGCTATTTATGTTTTCTTTTCATGTCTTGAGTGACTATTCAAAGAATAAGAAGGATTATAAATAGATGCTTTCCATGTCTGAGCATGTGTCATCTGTCAGTTAAACACAGAGCACAACTAAGACTTCCATGTATTTTTAAATACGAAGTGTAAACATTCTGATTCCGACATGTAAGAAGTTGACTTTTTGATTTGTTACTTTTCTGATTTGCTTTAGCTGTCATGAGCTGCTAGCATGCATTGAGGAATAATCTGAACTGGCTCGGTGGCGTGTAGAGCAGAAGTGAGTGAAGTGATAACAGCTAAAAACTACTTCTCTATGTTTAGTCTGGACTCTGGTCTGGACTAACTGACCTGAGTCAGTGGATCTCTTAGTTCTACTGGGTTTCTTTGTAAATAAAATACTCAATCAGCAGAGTCTTGGAATCCATTCTGTTTGACTGGAAGCCATTTAAGAAATTTTAGGACTAGTGCGACGTGTTCAAGTCACTTCGGCCCAATCCCAAATCGACCACTTGAGCACTTGTATGCTTGAGCCCTGAGTCCTTAAAGAGTAAATGACGTCACGTGTGTAAGTGCTCAAGTGTGAGACGCTTCAAGAGCTCCAGGTGTTTTCAATCAAAATGGGACACCCCTTAAAAACCTGCACCGCCAGGAGACAGGTGAGAGTGCGCAACAATGAACGTGATGAAATCAGAGGATTTTATTCATTCTTTTATTTATTTATTTTTATTTAACCAAGTTGTCGATTGAGAACAATTTCTCATTCCCAACCTGAGCCGGAGCAGCATGACCAATAAATTAAAACAATATAAGGTTACAAAGAAAAAAAACATGACATGAAACACTTTTTTACAAGAGTCCTTAAGAGACAGTCTGTTTCTGTAATTTATGGAAATTCAATTTGATCAAAACCATTAGAACAAAAGTTAATGTGTGTTTTTCTTAACTTTTTTTGCGCATGCTGAGTGTCATCATTTCAGAAATGGGACTGGAGCGAAAACACGAACCCCAGCCAGGCTGCCAAAAAAGATAGGATTAACTATCTTTGATGTGTGGTGAATGGGTCTGCTGGGTCACATGTGGAATGTTCCTCTGTTTCAATTTAACAACGATGGTTATTCTTCCTGTCCTTTTAAAATCAGCAGTTATGTGTCACCACACTGAATTTGATCTCTTTTCTCAGAGGATCTCATTTTACCACGTACAGGTGCTGGCCTGCTGCCCCTCAGCATCATTTCCACTGCAATTCAATTTCAATTCAATTTTATTTGTATAGCCCAAAATCACAGAATTTCTGTCTCAATGGGCTTTACAAGAAAAAGAGGAATGTATTAACACAGATACACAGCAAGAAAAAGAACTAACAAGTGCTAACTAAACAAGACTAGCACATTTATGCCCTTAGACTCTCCTTCACGGTGACGAAAATCTCCTAAAAAACCCATCAGTGGGGAAAAAATAAAAAAACCTCGTGGGGATCCACATGAAAGAGAGATCCCTCCCCCGGGACGAGCAACCAATGTGTCAAAGATTATTGTTTAAATATTAGCTTATTCTAATCTACAGCTAAATATCTAAAGAAGTCAATAGATGTTCTTCATCCTGATGGAAACACGGGAGACTCCTCAGTACGGGGATGGGTAGATGTTCTTCATCCTGATGGTTACACGGGGGACTCCTCAGCCCAGCGATGCCCTTTCATCCTGATGGAGCGGGGATGATGAAGCGTGGAGGTCTCCTCGGTGTGGCCATGCCCAGGACAGGAACGCAGAGTCCTGAATGGGGCTCTCTCCCAGAGAGGAGGGAGAGAGGTGGACAACATGTGAATTGTATTGTACCAACTAGCAGTGTAATTCTAAATAAACAGACAATAGAGAACAATGAATGAGATAGAAAGCCAGGGGTTCGGGAGGGGGGAAGGGGATACAGACCCTGGTTAGGCGAAGGGGAAGGGGTTACAGACCCTGGTTAGAGTAGGGGGTAAAGGGAAAGAGCCAAGGCAGTCTGGCAGAGAATAGTAGATAGAATTAGAGGACAGAACCCCAATGTACCATACTTTCCCCAGCTTTTACTATCTAGCAGCCAACTAGTAATTGTATCAGCTAAATGAAACTGTTTCTATCTGGCCTGTTGATAAGCTTGTTCAATCAGGAATGTTTTAACCCTCCCTTTAATTTTAGGAACATTGTCTGCCTCTCTCACTTTAGCTGGGAGCTTATTCCATAAAACTGGAACTTGGTAGCTAAAGGCTCTACCTCCAACTGTACTTTTAGAAATCCTAGGAACCACCAACAGCCCTGCATTTTGTGAGCGGAGTGTTCTGCTTGGTTGATAAGGTAATATAAGTTCACTAATGTAGGATGGAGCCATGCCGTTTAGGGCCTTGTAGGTTAGTGAGATGATTTTAAATTTGATCCTAAACTCAATTGGAAGCCAATGGAGAGACGCTAGCGCGGGAGTAGTATGATCTCTCTATGAGTTCCTGCTAATAGTCTTGCTGGAACTACTGCAGAGGACCCCGAGGCTGAGGAGGATTCTGATGAGAGTGCCTCAACCCCGAGCGATGACCTGCCCTGTGTCCCATCCACCAGCGGTGCCCCAGAATCCAGTAGAGGACCAGGAAAACGCTCTACCCTCCCTCAACCTTCTGAGGGCTTGGGAAAAGAGCAAGTAATGAAATACCTGAGTTCCTCAAATAGGATGCTTCCAGAGGTAAAGCTGGAAATAGAGAGCTGGATGCCCGGGAGGAGATGGGAAGCCCGGCCCAGATGGACCAGCTTCTTGACGTATTAGAAAAGATGGCAAACAAAAATGAGTTTCTGTTGTTTTTTCATTACTTTTGCTACTTTACAACAATTTATTTGCCAGCCTCTGAGTCTTTATTGTCATTAAAAATATTTTGATGATCGCTTTGTGTATTGTTATTAAATGAACTTGTTCATTAGCATGTTGAGTGTGTGTGAAGATGTTTACTAATTACACTCCATTGTTTTCATTTTTTTAATCATCAGGTCAATGTTTCAAAACTAAATGCATTAACAGATCACAGGTAGAACATGTAGATTAATTCTTTATCATCAAAAAATAAATTGTCAACCAGTGAGTAAATGTTGTTATAGGGTTATTGTGACGATAGGGTTGAAGCTGGGGGATCACTCTTTATCTGGTCTCTATCCTTCCACTAATTAGGCAAGGGTGTCCCTGCCAGGTGTATAAACTCCTGCCGACAAAGCTTTAGCGGTCTTCTTCTTCTTTGAATTGCGGCATGAAGCACCAACTCGGGTGCATTACCGCCATCTACTGACTCCCATGGACCTCAGATTCTCCTCAGTAACCCTGTCATGGAGACACACATTGTCATTAGTGATGGGAAGTCCGGCTCTTTTTGAAGAGTCGGCTCTTTCGGCTCGGCTCACTAAAAAGACCCGGCTCTTTCGGCTCCCGAACGGCTCTTCAGATTGTTTTTTGTTTGAATTGATTCATTTAAATTATACACAAATTAATTCCTGCTTTTGTTTTTAAATATTTTATTATATAAACCTGTCATTACTTACTATAAAAAATTAAATTATAAAAAAATATTTAAATTCTATAATACATTGCATAAAAAAAAAATTAAACTTTGAACAATTTGAATTTTTCAGCCTTTTAAACAAATTTAAAATGAACAAACACGAAACATGGTAAATAAAGATACAACGTAAATCTTCTTCTTTCGGCATTTCCCTTCAGGGGTCGCCACAGCAAGTCAGTTTCTTCCATCTAATCCTATCTGCTGTATCCTCTTTGGTCACTATCTTTATGTCTTCGTTCACTGCGGCCATGGACCTCCTCTTTGGCCTTCCTCTTGTCCTCTTTCCTGGTGGTTCAAAATTCAGCATCCTTCTTCCAATGTACTCTCTCTCTCTCCTCTGCACATGTCCAAACCATCTCAGTCTGGCCTCTCTGACTTTATATATACATTTTTTTTTATGTTTTTTATGTATTCGTTTTTAAATTTACATCACTGTAAATAAAATTCAAACAGAATAGCAACACAATTAAATAAAATTTTAGACAGAACTAATTCGTGATTAGTGCTATTTTTAGAACTGGCCCGCGGGAGACTGATGCGGTTGCTGCGGGCGACCTGGTGCCCGCGGGCACCGTGTTGGTGACCCCTGATATAGACGCTGCCAACTGTCTGCTAGCTTACTGAGCCACTGCTAGTAACTAGCTTCAGACTCCTAGCTGCTTTAGAAGGACTCAGCTAGAGGAGCAAAGTGTCCACCAGCGTGTATGTGCAAGAGTGTGTGAGATCCAGTTCCAGTTTTGCTTTGACCTTCGGAAATCCGGAGTTGGAGGAGGAAACTTCCAAACTGACGGTCTATATTGACTGGCATAGATGACCACCGGCGGTGGAGTGACGACCGCGACCGTGAGACTTTCCATCAGGATCTTCCTTAGCGGACCAGCTGACAAGGTTGGACGGCAACCCTACCGTGGACGGAATTGCCTGGTTTTGCTTCTTCTTATGTGCAGGAGTTTTTGAGATCCAGCTGCAGTATCTGCTGCGACCGCCGGAACTCGGGAGTTGGATGCCATATCCTCTGTATACCATATAACTAAATTTCTACCCTTTCTTTTCATATCACACTCCGTCTGCCATTACTGAAGAACCTTCTTCCACACCAGTTTTTTCTTTCCTTGGACACAAAGCAACGGTCCTCTCAAACACCTCCCCTTCAGCTGTCCTCTTTGCCATCCCATCGGCTCATTCATTACCCTCAATACCAAAGTGACCCGGCACCCACATTAAAACAAATTCCCTGTCCACAGCACCCAACGCCAAGTATTCCACAAAAAACTCTGGTAAAATTTTACCCTCTCCAATTGAAGACCTTTAAGCAGAAATAACAAAGTCAATGTAAAATTTTGATATAAAAAATTTAATAAATAAAATAAAAATGAATTACACTATTCATCCCTCACTGGGGAAATTTGTGTGCTGCACTCCTTACACCGCAGCAGTCTGCCCTTCGATGGCGCCAATGGTGGGAGACGCAGGGGGTTAGGTGTCTTCTCCAAGGACGCTAGACGTGCTCCCTTTGGGCCGCAAACCCGCGACCTTCCGGTCCGCGCACGAACGCGCTAACCACTGTGCTGCCGTCTCCCCTAATAAAGCCAGGCTGCACAGAAACCAGATCTCTGCCTTTCTTCTCTTTATTTTTTTTTGGCTTTTTTTTGTTGTTGTACTAAAGTGCCCTTCTTCCAGTGTTACTGAAATAATTTTGTTTTGTTTTTCAACTTTCTGCCAGGTTCAACATATTTTCATATTTAAATGGATGTTGCAAAAAAAAGTTTATTTTTCTTCACAACAGTTATTTTATTTTTTCTTTCAGACAGAGATGTCCTATTTTTATGTATAAATATTCAAAAATTCAATCTACTTTATTAATCCCTTCTGGGGAAATTTGATGTTTCTAAATTTTAGAAATATCCTAATAAATGTAAGTAAAAGCCGAAAGAAAAAACAAAATTAAAATATTTTGTAATGATTTGTGATCCTTAGATGGTCTCATTGATCACTACCTGGTCGTGGGTTGGCTTCGATGGTGGGGGAGGAAGCCGGTCAGGCCTGGCAGGACCAAACAATCTGTGAGGGTCTGCTGGGAACATCTGGTAGTTCCTTCCGTCAGAGAGAATTTCAACTCACACCTCCGGCAGAGCTTCTCACGGGTACCGGAGGAGGTGGGGAACATCAAGTCAGAGTAGACTCTGTTCCGCACCTCTTTTGTCGAGGCGGCAAGCTGAAGCTGTGGTCGCAAGGTCATCGGTGCCTGTCGTGGCGGCAACGCCCGAACTCGCTGGTAGACACCGGTGGTAATGGATGCCGTCAAGCTGAAGAAAGAGTCTTACCGGGCCTTCTTGGCCTGTGGGACTCTTAAGGCAGTTGATAGGTACCGGTGGGCGAAGCGGAATGCAGCTTCGGTGGTCGTTGAGGCAAAGGCCCGGGCTTGGGAGGAGTTCGGCAAGACCATGGAAAACGTCTTCCGAATGGCTTCAAAGAAATTCTGGTCCACCATTCGGCGGCTCCGGAGGGGAAAGCAGTGCACCGTCAACACCGTTTACGGTGGGGATGGGGAGCCGCTGACCTCGACTCGGGATGGTTTGGATCGGTGGAAGGAATACTTTGAAGACCTCCTCAATTCCACCAACATGTCTTCCGATGAGGAAGTAGAGTCTTTGGAATCCAGGATGGGTCTTCCTATCTTTGGTGCCGAGGTCGCACAGGTGGTCTTAAAGCTCCACGACGGCCGGGCTCCAGAGGTGGATGAGATCCACCCGGAGCTCATAAGAGCTCTGGATGGTGTTGGGCTGTCCTGGCTGACACGCCTTTGCACCATTGCATGGACATCGGGGACAGTGCCTCTGGATTGGCAGACCGGGGTGGTGGTCCCTCTTTACAAGAAGGGGGACCGGAAGGTGTGCTCCAACTACAGAGGGATCACACTGCTAAGCCTCCCTAAGAAGGTCTATTCGTGGGTACTGGAGAGAAGGGTCTGCCGGATTGTCGAGTCTCAGATTGAAGAGGAACAGTGTGGTTTCCGTCCCGGACGTGGAATTACGGACCAGCTTTTTACCCTCTTCAGGATCCTGGAGGGGTCATGGGAGTTTGCCCAACCAGTCTACATGAATTGTGGATCTGGAGAAGGCATTCGATCGTGTCCCTAAGGGACTCCTGTGGGAGGTGCTCCGGGATTACAGAGTCTCAGAGCCCTTGCTACAAGCTGTCCGGTCTTTGTACGACTGGAGCCAAAGCGTGGTCCATAAAGCCGGCAGTATGTCGATTCCATTTCCAGTGAGAGTTGGACTCCGCCAAGGATGCCCTTTGTCACCTATTCTGTTCATTACCTTTATGGACAGAATATCTAGGTGCAGCCGAGGCGTTGGAGGGATCCGGTTTGGTGACCTCAGGATCAGATTTCTGCTTTTTGCGGATGATGTGGTCCTGTTGGCTTCATCGGACTGTGATCTCCAGCTCTCACTGGATCGATTTGGTGCCGAGTGTGATGCGGCCGGGATGGGAATTAGCGCCTCCAAATCTGAGACCATGGACCTTGCCCGGAAAAGGGTGGAATGCCCCCTGCGGGTCAGGGACAGGGTCCTGCCCCAAGTGGAGGAGTTTAAGTACCTCGGAGTCTTGTTCACGAGTGGGGGAGGGATGGAGCGGGGGGTCGACAGGCGGATCGGTGCAGCATCAGCAATAACTAGGATGCTGCATCGGTCCGTTGGGGCAAAGAGAGAGCTGAGCAAAAAAGCAAAGCTCTCGATTTACAAGTCGATCTATGTTCCTACCCTCACCTATGGTCACCAGCTGTGGGTGGTGACCAAAAGAATGAGATCGCGGCTACAAGCGGCCGAAATGAGCTTCCTCCGCAGGGTGGCCGGGCTCTCACTCAGAGATCGGGTGAGGAGCTCTGCCATCCGCGAGGAGCTTGGTGTTGAGCCACTCCTCCTCCAGGTCGAGAGGAGCCAGATGGGGTGGTTCCCGAGCGAGTTCCCGAGAAAAATAAATCAAATGGAAATAATGGAAGGTTGCTGGATTTGGAACCATCAGGAAAGAGGACTAGAGGAAGGCCAAACAGGAGGTTCATGGATGCAGTGAAGGAAGACATGAAGATAGTTGGTGTGACCAAAGAGGATACAGCAGATAGGATTAGATGGAAGAAACTGACTTGCTGTGGCGACCCCTAAAGGGAAAAGCCGAAAGAAGAAGAAGAAGAAGCTGCGGCTGATGGGTGCTGGTACACCCATTGTCTCCGGGATCACTGATTACCTGACGGACAGGCCACAGTTCATCCGGCTGGGCAAAGTCCTGTCTGATGTGGTTCTGAGTGGTGTGGGAGCCCCACAGGGCACTGTGCTCTCTCCCTTCCTCTTCACATTGTACATCTCGGACTTCCAGCACAACTCGGAATCATGCCACCTACAGAAATTCTCTGATGACTCTGCAGTTGTAGGGTGTATAAGTGGTGGGCAGGAGGTGGCGAATCGGATGGTGGTGGATGGATTTGTGGTGTGGGCGGGAGAGAATCACCTGCTGCTCAATGTAGACAAGACCAGGGAGATGGTGATTGACTTCCGGAATAAGAAAACTGCTTTGCAGTCACTCTGCATTCTGGGTAGAGATGTGGAGGGGTGGAGGAGTACAAATACCTGGGAGTGACCATCGACAATAGACTGAACTGGAGGAGCAACAGTACTGCTGTGTACAAGAAGACTTGCAGCCGACTTTACTTTCTAAGGAAGCTGAGGTCCTTCAATGTGTGCAGCAAGATCCTGTAGACCTTCTATCAGTCTGTGGTGGCCAGCTCCTTGTTCTTCTTTATCATCTGCTGGGAGAGCACCATCGCAGCCAGTGATGCCAACAGACTGAATAAACTAATCAGACTGGCTGGCTCTGTCATTGGCAGCAAACAGGACTCACTTGAGGCAGTGGTAGAGAGGAGGTCATTGAACAAATGTTTGTCCATCATGGACAACCATGACCATCCTCTCTACCCACTCCTGGACGAACAACGGAGCTCCTTCTCCAAGAGGCTCAGACAGCTCCGCTCGAGAACATCTCGTTACCGGAGGTCTTTCTTTCCGTACGTGATCGGACTCTACAACGACTCACTTAGCAGATAGGAAGTTGTTGCTGTGACACACACATTTCTCCTGTGTAGGATCAATAAAGTATATTCTGATTCTGATGTTACTGAAGAACTGACAGGAGGGAAGTGAGACCAGATCTTATATAGTATGGAGTAAAGAGGATGCAGGTGACTCTAATCAGACCAGTCCTCCAATAAGCAGCCACCACACTCAGAACCAGGAAGTAATGACAATAAACAAACAACAGAGAGAGTCACACTACAGTTCATGAAGCTAAGGATTTACTGGTACCATCATGTCCTGGGTTCAATCAAAAGAAAAGAAGATGAAATTAAATAATAAAAACCCTCCAACTGTTTTTTTAAATAAAATTATTATTAAATTTATTTGTTATTTATTTGAATAGGGAGGGTTAGGGACAGTGACAGGAGGGTTGGGCTGCTGTGTTTCCCGCCTGCAAACACAGCAGCCCAACGCCTTCTGTATCATAACTGGTGATTTCAACCACATCAACATGAACAGATCACTTGTTGACTTCACCCAGTAAGTGGACTGCCCCACGAGGGAGAATAAAACTTTGGACCTCCTGTGTGCAAACATACTGAATGCATACAGAGCCTAAGCCCTTCCACCCCTCGGCAGAACTGATCACAACCTGGTCCATCTAAAGCCGTGTTATGTCCCAATCGCCCTTGAAGAAAGTTGATATTTTACTCTTTGATATTCTACTCTTTACTTTTAAACATTTTAAAAAGAATAACATTTTACTTAAAAGAAGAAATGGGAGAAGGAGAACGAACAACCAATGGAAACAGAAAAAGGATGTCCTTAATTAATGAATATTCATGAACTGTATGTTTTCAATAAAGATGTCAATATCAGTATTAGGTGTGTTCTTATTGTAACCTCACAGAGAGACATAGGTGTGCTCTGTGAGGACGATGAAACCCAGATGCATCTGTTTAGATTTTAATGTTGAGGAATAAATATTGGAAATTGAGAAAATGATTGAATCCTGGAGGTATTTTAAATACTTGGTATGCTTTAAATATCTAGTTATCTTAGTATTGGAATCACTGGCCTTCTCTCTTCAGTCTGGACACGCAAGAAAGACCGGGTGGTGAGATTATTAATTAATGATTGATAATTAAAGCAAATATTGGATTTAATCAAACCTTAGAAGAAGTAAACCCCCGGATTCTTTCACCCTGCAAAAACCTGTCTCCAAAAAGACTGTCAGGAAGTGGACTCTGGCAACAGAGCGGGCCCTGCAAGACTGTCTCGGATCCACGGACTGGGATGCACTCTGCACACCTCACGAAGAAGACATTGATACCTTGACAGACTGCATTACAGAATACATTAAGTTCTGTGAAGAGTCTGTCTGTCCCACCCGGACTGTTCGATGCTTCCCCAACAACAAACCCTGGATCACCTGTGACCTAAAGACTCTTCTTAACAGGAAGAAAGCAGCCTTCAGGTCTGGAGACCGGGAGTAGCTGAAGATGATGCAGCATCAACTCTGAGACCAGCTGAGGAAGGGAAAAGAAGCATACAAGAAGAAGCTGGAATCCAAACTTCAGCAGGACAACATGAGGGAGGTGTGGTCCGGAATGAAAAAGATCACTGGATATGGGGGGAGAAGCAGACCCACTAGTGGAAGCAAAGATAGAGCTAATGACTTCAACATCTTCTTCAATAGGTTTAGCTCTATGAATGCCTCTACCTCTTCTTCCCTACCTTCACAACACCTGCTACCAGCGTCTGCTCCTTCTCAGCTCAATGGACCAGTGCCTGAAACCCCCCAGCACCCACGCCCCACCCAACCGTTTGACTGTGACTACCTTTCAGGTGAAGAAACAGCTGGAGAAGCTAAACCAGCACAAAGCAGCCGGCCCAGATGGCATCAGCCCCCGTACCCTGAGGACCTGTGCGCTCCAGCTGTGTGGGGTTCTCCAGCACCTCTTCAACCTGAGCCTCAGGCTGGAGAGGGTTCCGCTTCTCTGGAAGATATCGTGCCTAGTCCCTGTACCTAAGAAACCATCTTCATCTCACCTCAAGGATTTCTGTCCAGTTGCCCTCACATCTCATGTGATGAAGGTGCTGAAGAGGCTGGTGTTAGCTCACATGAGACCGCTGATGAATTCCTCTCTGGACCCCCTTCAGTTTGCCTACCGGCCATGCCTGGGTGTTGACGATGCTGTCATCCATCCGCTGTAGCGAGCTCATTCACATCTGGATGGTGGAGGGAGGCATGGTGAGAATCACCTTCTTTGATTTCTCTAGTGCCTTTAACACCATCCAGCCCTCATTACTGGGTGATAAGCTGCAGCTGATGGGTGCTGGTGCGTCCGACGTCTCCTGGATCACTGATTACCTGACGGACAGGCCACAGTTCGTCCGGCTGGGCAAAGTCCGGTCTGATGTGGTTCTAAGTGGTGTGGGAGCCCCACAGGGCACGGTGCTCTCTCCATTCCTCTTCACATTGTACACTTTAGACATCCAGCACAACTCCGATTCATGCCACCTACAGAAATTCTCTGATGACTCTGCAGTTGTAGGGTGTATAAGTGGTGGGCAGGAGGTGGCGAATCGGATGGTGGTGGATGGATTTGTGGTGTGGGCGGGAGAGAATCACCTGCTGCTCAATATACTTGACAATACCAGGGGGATGGTGATTGACTTCCGGAAGAGGAGGACTGCTTTGCAGTCGCTCTTCATTCTGGGTAGAGATGTGGAGGGGTTGGAGGAGTACAAATACCTTGTAGTGACCATCGACAGTGGACTGAGCAGGAGGAGCAACAGTACTGCTGTGTACAAGAAGACTTGCAACCAACTTTACTTTCTAAGGAAGCTGAGGTCCTTCAATGTGTGCGGCAAGATACTGTAGACCTTCTATCAGTCTGTGGGGGCCAGCTCCTTGTTCTTCTCTGTCATCTGCTGGGAGAGCACCATCGTAGCCAGTGATGCCAACAGACTGAATAAACTAATCAGACTGGCTGGCTCGGTCATTGGCAGCAAACAGGAGTCACTTGAGGCAGCGGTGGAGAGGAGGTCACTGAACAAACTTTTGTACATCATGGACAACCATGACCATCCTCTCTACCCACTCCTGGACGAACAGTGGAGCTCCTTCTCCAAGAGGCTCAGACAGCTCCGCTCGAGAACATCTCGATACCGGAGGTCTTTCTTTCCGTACGTGATCGGGCTCTACAACGACTCACTTAGCAGATAGGAAGTTGTTGCTGTGACACACAAATTTCCCATGTGTGGGATCATCAAAGTATATTCTGATTCTGATTAACTGTATGCTCCTGTCTAGTGGTCTTTTATTCAGATGCTACTGTAAAGTTGCCGACAGACATTCTGCCAATCATGTCTGAACCCAGTCCTTTTGGGGTTTTCCTCAGACTAACAGACTCTTCGTCCTTAGAGGTGTTTGTAGATCAGAAGCCTCTGAACGAGCCTCTCTTGCAAAATGCTTCATGAACCTCTGACATTGAATTGTTGAACCTGGAACTATGGTTTCCATCAGGAATCAGTCTATCACTGACCTTCTTGACTGTCTATTCCAGGCATGGGCAAACTACGGCCCGTGGGCCGTATGTGGCCCGCAAAACAGTTTAATCCGGCCCGCAGAACTTGAAAAAAATAAAAGAAATAAACGTTGTTAATGTTTTATCACCCCTGCAATTTAATTTTTCCTCACTATTGGCTTTGTTTGAGGTGAAGTGTAGGGGTATTACTTTACGTTTGCCCTTCACCGTTCGACCAAATCTTACAAGAGAAGTTCAGCTCACTGAATCTAAATGATTTCCATGCTTCACTCAATGAAGCTGCGTTTCCAAATCTCTGGCAGAAAGCGCAGATGGTGTTGGCTTCGTTTGGCTCGACCGCCGTGTGTGAACAGACCTTCAGCGTCGTGAAAATCAACAAAGCCAGCTAAAGATCCAACTTAACAGACCTACACCTCAGATCCATTCTGAGAATCCCCACATTAAAACTAACTCCAGACTTTAATGCGCTGGCTAAAAAAGGAGACTAACATCATTGCTCGCATTAAAATGTGTGTGTCTCCGTGATGCGAACGTTGTCGAAATAAACAGTGCGCACAGATAAAAAATAACACAGCAAATGCAGACTGATTTGCATTTGCTGCAACTGTTTTGTCTTTGCACTGGTCGATTTTTTATTTTTGACACCAGGGAAACAAACTGAATAGAAGGAGCAGGATTACATCTGCATCTCCTACCGGTTTTTGAAAAAAAAAAAAAAGAAAAAAGACCGTCAGAAGAAGAGTGATTGTGATATCCTGAAGGATTATAGAGTTTTCAGTGCTTTAAAATAAAATGTTTTTTATTTTTCATTTTCAGTGTTTAAAGACTCATTTTCAAAGTCAGAGACTTTGTTGTGATGTTTTCCTTTATTTTCATCGGAAATTAAAGCACATGTTTTCTGTAATTTTCCATCTGCTCCTGATCCGGCCCGTTGGTCAAATGTTGGAGCTCAATGTGGCCCGCGGGTCAAAAAGTTTGCCCATCCCTGGTCTATCCCTTGCGGGGGCGCGGGGGTTGCCAGAGCCCATCCCAGCTGATTAATAGCGAGGGGCAGGGTAAACCCCGAACAGGTCGCCAGCCTGTCACGGCCATCAGGAATCATTCCACAAATTACGTTCAGGTCATCTCGGTACCAAAACTCCCTTTTCATTGGCTTCTTTGATCCAACAGCGATGCTCATGCCTTTCCTCTCTGACTCTGTGTTACTTCTAATCAGTGTTATTTCTCATCAGTTATTCGTGTTTCCAGGATTTCTTGGACTTAAAGTTTCTAAAGTGATTCTGCAGACATTTTACGTTTTGCTTTAAGGAAGCAAGTGATATAGTCTAGGGTCCTTGGAGAAGACACCTAACCCCCGCTTCTCCCACCATTGGCGCCGTTGAAGGGCAGCCTGCTGCGGTGTAAGGAGTGCAGCAAACAAATTTCCCCGGTGAGGGATGAATAGAGTAATTCATTTATTTATTTATTTATTTATATTGTCATGGTTCCCTCACCTACCACCAGAGGGAGCCGGGGACCTTCCCCCATCTCCCGATTGTGACCTGCTACCTATTTAAAGGCAGTCTGCCTTTCCTTTGTGGTCGGGTCATCACTCCTTCCAGCCAGGTCTTCCTGGCTGCTCGACCAAGAGGCATTCCTTGTTTTAATCCTGTGCCCTGTTTTACAGCTTTACTGGGCACAGATATCAACTTTCACAGTTTTGTCTTAAAACTGTGAAAGAAAAGAAAACTTAAACATTTATTTTAAAACACTATGATTCTATATTCATACAGGGGTGCACTTTATTGGTGTGCATGTCAAAGTGCACACTGCGCTGAAGCTCTTGTGCACCATCGCAAACCATTCATCCATCTTCTTATCCGTCTTTCCCTTTCGGGGTTGCGGGGGGTGCCGGAGCCCATCCCGGCTAATTTAAGGCGAAGGGCAGGGTACACCCCGAACAGGTCGCCAGTCTGTCGCGGACCAAATCGCAAACCAAAAGGTGTCAAACGACACCCTTAAAATGGCACCTTGGCACAGAAATAGGAACTGTGTTTTTATGTAAAACTGCAAATAGAAAAGAAACTCCCACGTGGTGAATGCTTGGATAGTCTTTATTCAGGAAAAAGTACATTTCTGATTAAAAAGTCTTAATAAAAAGCTGGAAACGATCATTTAAGTTCACACAGGTGATATGTTTTGATCTGTTTGACCTCAGTTTGCAGAGAGTGGACTCGTCAGTACAACCTGCTCACTATTAATCAAACATCCAAACACGTCACACCGTGTAATCCCTCTTTCATTCAGAAGGGATCCATTGTGAAAAATCTTCAAAGTGTCTTCACAGTATAATTTCTGATTGAGACGTTTCGACTTCCATCCGGAAATCCTTTTCAATTTGATAAAATGGTCTGAGAACTGGTTTGCCTTGCTGGTGAGGTATATTTACTGTGTTTCCTAAAGAGGGTCTGACCCAAACAAGCCTGTACCCAACCGTGACTGGACAGGAAGGTACCTTGTTTACAATTGAGTGGGTCTAGCTAACGTCTAAAGTGGTCTAATTATGTTCTATTGTCCATGGTGAGAGCGGCCATGCTGTTTGGTCTAGAAACAGTAGCACTGAGAAAAAGACAGGAAACACAGATGGAGGTAGCAGAGAGAAAGATGCTGAGGATCTCTCTGGGAGTGACCAGGATGGACAGGATCAGAGGAACAGCACATGTTAGAGGTTTTGGAGATAAAGTCAGAGAGGCCAGACTGAAATGGTTTGGACATGTGCAGAGGAGAGAGAGAGAGAGAGTACATCGGAAAGAAGGATGCTGGGTTTGGAACCACCAGTAAAGAGGACTAGAGGAAGACCAAAGAGCAGGTCCATGGATACAGTGAAGGAAGACATGAAGATGGTTGGTGTGACTGAAGAGGATGCAGCAGATAGGGTCAGATGGAAGTAACGGACTTGCTGTGGCGCCCCCTGGAGGAAAATGATGAAAGAAGAAGAAGAGGTCCTCACCGAAATTAAACAACCAGCAAGATGCTCCCCTAGTGTTCCTATGATGATAGCCCTGTGAGCTGAAACTGAATAGAGAATAGATTCTGGGTTAAGAATCGTCCTGTTTGGACCAGGGAGTGAGAATGGTATAGTAAACTCCAGTTAGGTTACATCTTATACAGGCTTGTTCGGTTTAGCCCCTCCTTAGAGAACACAGTAAATACAGAACAAGTTCTCAAAACGTCTCGATCATCAAATACACAGTCCAGAAGACACTGAAGACTTTTCTATGATTCAAACAACTTGATAGAAATGATCTGATGATAAGACTCCTCCACAAAAAACCTCAGGAAGTTACCCGTCACCTGATTGGATAAAAAGTGTCATAATCCCACCACCAGTTATAATCACTCAAAAACCTGAGAGAAATAAATCAGACAGAATTTAAAATAAAAATCAATGCTTAAATCAATTTGACTGAATCTGAAAAACTATTGATTTAATTAAAAAAATTAAAGCATGCATTTAAATGTAAATAAAAACGCTTAAATTAAACACTGTGGAAATTATTGGTAAATTTTGTGCCAACTTTTTGATGCCAATTTAAATGTAATAGATGTGAAAATTATTGGTAAATATTTTTTTATTATTCTGATCAGGAAATGATTTGATTTAAACTCCTAAATTAAAGGGAATTCAGCGGTTTTATTGTGGCTCCGCCTACAGAACAGACTTGGGCAAAAACAGGGAGCATGGGCCGCCATTCCAGTGGGCTTACCACCTGCAGGAGGGGCCTTAGGAGTAGGGTGAAGGAGGAGATGGGTAGTAGCCAACGACGTGGACTCTGACGGTCAGATCCTCGGTTGCATAAGCTGGTTCGGGCATCTAGTAAGGATGCCTCCTGAGCGCCTCAATGGTGAGGTGTTTCGGGCACGTCCCACCGGGAGGATACCAAGAGCCAGACCCCGGACCTGCTGGAGAGACTACATCTCACAGCTGGCCGGGGAACGACTCGGGATCCTCCCGGGTGAGCTGGAGGATGCAGCTGGGGTGAGAGAAGCCTGGGTTTCTCTCACGTCTTCTGGATGTTTATTCCCAGATGGCGACGCGGGGAATGCTGGAGCCTATCCCGGCTGATTCAAGCAGAGAGGCAGGGTACAGCCCGAACACGTCACCAGTCTGTCGCAGGGCCACACACACAGACTCATTGCAAGGGGCAGTTTGGTACCATCCAATCAACCTGGCATACATGTTTTTGGAGGGTAGGAGGAAACCAGAGCCCCGGAGGAAACCCCTCGCCTAGAGGGAGAACATACAAACTCTACACTGACAAGGCCAGTTGCTGAACACTTGTGCCACCCAGGACTCGAACCCCAGCCTTCTCACTTTTTTAAAACAAAATAGCAAAAAACAAAAAAAAATTTACACAAATGATGCTTTAAACTAATTTTCATTCAGATTTAATTCATTAATGATTCATTTTATGATTGTTTAAAAGTTTAAATATTAAAATCATATTTTGATTAGAAATGATTAAACTCGTTACTCAGGCTTAACAGATCAGAAAAAAACAGATACGAGATGCTTTAATTTCAGATGAAGTCCGTGCAGCAGCGTCTTGGAGTAGGTCCGTGGTTTAGGAGTACATGGTCAGGTGCATCCACTGTTAGAGAAAACAAATTCCATTTAGTTTCATTGGAATACTTCAGAAATTCAGATGGTTAAATAACGTCACCTCTTGTTCATTAAGAGTCATGTTGGTCCCATCAGAGAGCTGCTTGAAGATGTCTGAACAGAAAAAAAGTTTTTTTATTACCAAACAAAAGTCATCTGTTAAAATAAACAGTGGATGTTTCATTTAAAATATGGATTTTTTTTTGGCCCAAAAAAATATTAGATTGTAGAAAAGGATTCAAAGCTGTCAATATTTTAAATCTGATAAAATGACAAGCGCTCTCTCTGGTGAGGTGTTCCAGGCTCGACGCACCGAGAGGAGACCCAGAGACAGACCCCGGACCTGCTGGAGAGACTATGTCTGAGGCTGTAGCCTCCGTGACCTGGTCGGAAATATTTTTTTCCCCAATGTGTTTGTCTATTGCCAATCTATTCAGTCGCTGATTGGCTGATCTCACTGGCTCCTGATTGACTCCTGATTGGCTGATGACATTGGCGACTCCCATTCGGGTGTCATCAGGAAATCAGAACTAAAAGTAACTCAGAGTAGTGTAACTCAGTAATATGTGGAATGTTCTCTAGTTTATTTTGATGAAGAGTTTTCCTGTGGCTAGCTAAATGTCTTCACTGCTAGGCTAATGCAAGCAGTAGCAGTGCAAAAGTTAGCATTCGCTAACTAGCTAGTTTACATTTATCAAAGTCAAAAGTTTCCATATATTTTATTAATATTGTTTTATTCGTATTCTCTTTTATTTTAAACATATTCGCTAGTTAACAGCACGCTAGTTAGTGAATGCTGCTAACTAGCCTGGGGCGCCTGGGGGAGGGACGGTTTAAATAAAAACTAAATTGGAATGACTTTTTTCAAAAAGAAAAAGAGTTAAACTTGTTCTAAGCAGTCTGATCTAGATCGTCGTCTTTATGACCCTCAAACAATAAACATCTGTAGAACCAAGAGAACCACAGGGAGAAATGTCTTGGTTTAATTAGAGGATTTTTACGGTTGAAGAACTCACGGGTCATGCAGTCCAAGCGTAGCATGAGACTGATGAAACTTTCCAGAGTGATGAAACCAGAGGAGGTACCATAACGCAGAGCCATCAGGTTCAGCATGTTATCACTGACACCTTTTTCTAAGAAACAAAAGAAAACAGAAAGAGTTGTTCATTTGATTTGTTTACCCACCCACAAACTGCTTGCTCTGAGGCCACTGTGAACCCACTGCGCCACCGTGCCCTCTCACACTGTGAATTTAATATTAACTGATCTAGTTCTACAAGGTGGGGGAGCTGGGATTACCTATAGCGAGGAAGGCGTTCCTCAGCTCGCTCAGAGACAGAGTTCCACTTCTGTCAACGTCACAGCGGAAGAAGATGTCCTGCAGAAACAAAGAATCCATTTGAAAATCTTTTGGAAGGTTGTGTATGTTCCTCTCCAGCTACTGGAGGGGGGATTAAAAGTTTGGGCACCTCAGGCAAAAATAACATTAAACAATTACGTTCTTACCATCACCATGTTAACCAGAATTTATGTTCCTACCCTCACTATGGTAACCAGGATTTACGTTCCTATCCTCTCCATGGTATCCAGGATCTACGTTCCTATCCTCTCCATGGTAACCAGGATCTATGTTCCTACCCTCACCATGGCAACCAGGATCTACGCTCCTACCCTCTCCTATGATCACCAGCTGTGGGTGGTGACCAAAAGAACGCGATCGCGGGGACAAGATCGTGGCCGAAATGATCTTCCTCTACAGGGTGGCTGGGCTCTCACTCAGTGATCGGTGAGAAACTCTAACATCCAGGAGGAACTTGGAGTAGAGCCACTGCTCCTTCAGGTCGAGAGAAGCCAGATGCGATGGTTTGGATAGCTGGTCAGGATGTCTCTGGAGCGCATCACTGGTGAGGTGTTTCATCCCACCAGGAGTAGCCTCGACACCGGACCTGCTGGAGAGACTATGTCTCACAGCTGGACAGGGAACACTCTTTGCCACAAAAACAACTGACATAAAAAGCTTTTTCTCCCTAATTTCCTTCCTGCTTTAACTACTAAATTCTCCCTTCATCTCGCTCCTGTGATGTGACCTGTAGTGAGCAAACTATGCCTGGGCTTCCTGTCTGAGGCTGTTGCCCCCGCGACCCGGCCCCGGATGAGTGGAAGACGACGGAACAGAAATATGAGTGGTGTTTTGATGTAGAAGCAACGTTTAAGCATGAAAGAAACTTTGCAAATACTTGTCTTCAAGATAACGCCACCTCCACCTATCGTGGACACCTGGTGAAGAAGGCCCAAAAACATCTCTTCTTACTCAGGAAGCCGAAGCGCTCTGGACTCTCCTCAACTATAAACAAACTTCTACAGAGCTACTATAGAGAGCATCCTGTCTCTCAGCATGATTGCGTGGTACGGCAGCTGCACCACACAAGATAAAAAGCAGTTGGCCCGGGGGTGTAGACTGCAGAGGGGATTGCAGGATGCTGGCTGCCAGATCTGGATTCAATCTACAGCTCCCGAGTTCAGCAAAAATTAAGACTGATAGCGATGGACCCCACCCACCCAGGATACGGACTGTTTGTACCGCTCCCATCAGGACCATCAAGACCACCACCTCACCTCTCACAGACAGCTGTGAAAGCAGTCACCCCTCGATCATCTCCTCACCTGTGTCTTCCTCACACTTCTCTTTTAATGTCCATTCATAGAACATTGTTCTCAGAACGAGGGTTTGGGATTTTACCTTGTATGAAGTCATTTTCTTCCAAAGTCGTACAAATTCCTCGGCGTTCAGTCTGCCTGTGATAGACGTCTGTTCAACGTCTCGTTAAGGTTTTAATGGTACGCAAGTTCATGTTCAGACTGTACTGTAAAAATCACCACAAACCACATGCCATGAACATCAAAACAAACATAAGTGGGTTAGCAAGGATACGTCGATGAGAGCGACCATGCTGCGACACGCATCGAGGCTGAAGCCCCCAGACTTCAAATCTCCTGCAGAAAAAAACCAAGAACATTTCATTAAGTTTGACATAAATGTCATCAAACCTGCTTCTAAAAGGAAAAACAAATCAAACCTGATAGTATTTTTTCATTGAGGATCTTCTGGAGCTCCTCAGCGTCCACTTGATGCTGCTGAAAGTTTCAGTCAAAATGGACTCAGTTAGGTTTTTACTAGAAAATAAAACTTTCATTTTCACAGACGGATCGGTGCAGCGTCTGCAATAATCAGGACACTGTATCGTTCCGTCTTGGTAAAGAAAGAGTTGAGACGAAAAGCAGGATCTTAGTTCCTACCCTCACCATGGTAACCAGGATCTACACTCCTACCCTCACCATGGTAACCACAATTTACATTCTTACCCTCAACATGGTAACCAGAATCTACGTTCCTACCCTCACTATGTTAACCAGTGTGGGTGGTCACCGAACGAATGAAATTGCGAATACAAGTGGCCGAAATGAGCTTCTGTGCAGGGTGGCTGTGCTCTCAGAGATGAAGTGAGGATCTTTGCCTCCCAGGAGGAGCTTGGAGTAGAGCCACTGCACCTCCAGATTGAAAAAATTCAGATGGAGTGGTTCGGGCATTTGGTCGGGATGCCTCCTGAGCGCCTCGCTACTAAGGTGTTTCTGGCATGTACTACCGGGAAGGGACCAAGAGGCAGACCCCAAAACTGCTGGGGAGACTATGTCTCACAGCTGGACAGGGAACACCTCAGGATCCTCTCGGGTGAGCTGGAGGATGCCATCGGGGTGGGAAAAGCCTGGACTTCCTGTCTGAGTTCCAGCCTCCGTAAAAGAGGAACAGAAGGGAACTTTCACTTTTTTGGGACAAACCTCGTCAGAAAACTCGCGGAACAATTTTCTCTTGTCGTCGTCATCGGTTCCATTTTCTTCATGTTTGTTCTGCAAAACAAGATTTAATTCAACACATTATGTGTGTGTTTTTCTTACTTTCTCTTGAATCTTCACATGATTCTAAGAACCACAATGTGACTCGATGATGACACTTTAAAACATGGCTGCTCAGAGAGACATTCCCAGGGGGCGTTAGCCTAGTGGTGGAATTACCTTCTCTTGCCCGGGAGAACCGGATTGGAGTCCCACTGGGCCAAAGCACTGAATGGGATTTCGGGCCTGAAACTGAAAGATTGAATGATTAGAAAGCCCATCACCGCAGGGACGCTGACTGCACAGAGCAAGACCAGAATGTGTGAAAGCTTCCTTTGTAATAAATATTTCATGATTGAATAATTACCAGTCCAGTCGCCATGTACCCTTGGTTGTAGTCATGGTAGCCTGAATTCTCACTAACAGGAAACATGAGAAATAATATGAGACAAAAGTGTACAAAACCGCGGTGAGAGCGGCCATGCTGTTTGGTCTAGAAACAGTAGCACTGAGAAAAAGACAGGAAACACAGATGGAGGTAGCAGAGAGAAAGATGCTGAGGATCTCTCTGGGAGTGACCAGGATGGACAGGATCAGAGGAATAGTACATGTTAAAGGTTTTGGAGATAAAGTCCGAGAGGCCAGACTGAGATGGTTTGGACATGTACAGAGGAGAGAGAGAAAGTACATCAGAAGAAGGATGCTGGGTTTGGAACCACCAGGGAAGAGGACTAGAGGAAGACCAAAGAGGAGGTTCATGGATACAGTGAAGGAAGACATGAAGATAGTTGGTGTGACCAAAGAAGATGCAGCAGATAAGGTTAGAGGGAAGAAACTGACTTGCTGTGGCGCCCCCTGAAGAGAAATGATGGAAGGAGAAGAAGAGATAGATGTTAAATCAAGCGCATTAGATTTTATATCTAGCGCTGGAAGAGCGTTTTTTAAGCATTCAGAAATGCGTAAAAAAAAAAAAAGAGAGGGAAACAAAAAACAAGGAAGCGCTTTAGATTAACTGCGGATAAAATATGGTCCTGATGGCTTTTATGGGTGATCGAAAGTGGTTTCATAAAACCAGCCCTGTTGAATCAACAGGTGTTTATTGTTGATAAAAACACCTAATAAGTGTTGTTTTATTCAAAATAAATGCATGGAATTTGAATAAAAACATTTCAGGTACCTCATTTTATTAAAGGTTAGTGTTGTGTTTTTAATGTTAAGCCCACTAAACAAGTGGCGTCTGTAATCCCAGAATAAGAGTGACTCACTAGGCGTGGAATTCTCCCTTGGAGTGGATGGTGAGGATGAAGGAGCCAGTCTCATTGGGTCTAAACGTGCTGGGAACGATCACATAGTCTCCAGGCTTCAGTGTCATCTGCTCTATCACCTCACGAGCGTTCACAAAGTTATTAAGGCTGGGCAGAGGCAAGTTCCTTCTGAAGAACTCTTGTGGAAACTTTCCCTTCATGTTTTTGTACTGAGGTTAGTCGACAGAATAAAAAAACAGTCAGTTTTAGTTTTTGGTCATTTTATGGACTTAAAACTTGTCATGAAAAAAAAAGTGAGAAAAACTTACTTCTTTAGGCACCTTTAAGAAACAAAAAAAGAAAAAAATCAAATTAGTATATTGATAACTTAATGATTTTAATGAGTTTCATGAATCAAAACAAAGTTAAAAAAAATAATAAGACAAAAAAAACTTAATTTAAAACAAAAAAAATCACTACTGTTACCTCAAATACAGAGAATCCGATTACGCGATTTGTCACTAAGTGCCTGTTTCGCTTGTCGGGTTTTTGCATGAGAGTCACCAGGATGTTATTCTCACTTTGTTTTGAGAAACCTTGCTCATATAGTTTTCCAACCTCCAAACGGAATTGTGGATTAGTCCAGAAGCTTCCTAGAAAAGCAAACAAACAAACAGGAAATGATTGAAGAGTTCTTCCAAAACCCACAAAAATTTAGTCTGAGAAGAAAAGGACGGAGTGGGAGATCAATAGGTAGATCAGTGCGGCATCCTCAATAATCAGAATGCTGCATCAGTCTGTTGTT
The DNA here is from genome assembly GCA_902685375.1 of Neostethus bicornis. Classification (NCBI taxonomy): domain Eukaryota; kingdom Metazoa; phylum Chordata; class Actinopteri; order Atheriniformes; family Phallostethidae; genus Neostethus; species Neostethus bicornis. The sequence continues at coordinate 25,624,106 of LR738552.1, forward strand.
GAAAAAAAGAATAGAGCCATAAAAAAAAAAAAAAAAAAAAAAAACCTGAACAAATGCAGCTGGCCAGCATTCAAGCAGTCTGTTCTTGCTATTTATTTTTGGGCCAGATCTACGTTCCTACCCTCACCATGGTGACCAGGATCTATGGTCTTACCCTCACCATGGTAACCAGGATTTTTGTTCCTACCCTCATCATGGTAACCAGGATCTACGTTCCTACTCTCACCATGGTAACCAGGATCTACATTCCTACCCTCACCATGGTAACCAGGATCTACGTTCCTACCCTCATCATGGTAACCAGGATCTACGTTCCTACCCTTACCATGGTAACCAGCTGTGAGTGGTAACTTAAAGAACAAGATCGCGGACACAAGTGGCCGAAATGTTCTTCCTCTGCAGGGTGGCTGGCCGTTCTCTTAGAGATAGAGGGAGGAGCTCTGCCATCCAGAAGGAGCTCGGAGAAGAGCCGCTGCTCCTCCAGTTCAAGAATAGCCAGATGAGGGAATTCATCTGGTCGGGATGTCTCCTGAGCGCCCCACTGGTGAGGTGTTTTCTGCACATCCCACCGGGCAGAGACCCAGAGGCAGAGCCCGGACCTGTTAGAGAGACTATGTCTGACACCTGGACAGGGAACACCTCAGGATCCTCCAGGGTGAGCTGGGGATGCAGCTAGGGTGAGAGAAGCCTGGGCTTCCTGTCCGAGGCTATTACCCCTGCAATCCTTAAAACCAAGATACGATCTGCCCTAAAAATCTGCTCGAGTGTAGCATTCTGTTTTGTAGGTGTTGAGAAGTACCAAGGTGGTTTATACACCCTCCTGCTGTTGTTCCTGCCACCCAGCGGCCCTCATAGGAGGAGGCCCTCCATTGGGAAGGAGAACTCCCATCGATAAAGGCCGGGCACATGGAGCAGATATCCAGAATTAAATAGTTGATACAGAACTCCTCGAAGGCCATCCTTAAAAAAAAAGACCAAAAACCATGAGATTTTAATGTTGGAAGAATATTTATAACAAATATAGATTTGTGTCTTTTGGGAATCGATTAAAGCCATTTTGTGTCTCACCAGAACTCTCCGTCTTCTCTGTTTAACAGGCAAGCATTCCGCTCTGCAGAATTCACCGTGCTCCACAAACGGGACCTTTAGAGATGGGTTGAAAGGAAAAGCAGAAAACAAAACTAATGGTTCGCCATAGAAGAGTCAAAAGAAGCAGGTGGAAATTAAACATAAATAGATCTCCAGCTTGACACAAAAAAAAATCAAACCCAACTCAGAAGATGCTCCTAAAAAATTAGGGTTATTTTCTGGTCACTTGTTATTTAAATATTCATTGAATTATTTTGACAACATTTACATGAATAATAATGAAAGCCTTTTTTATTTCTTTTTAAATGAACATTTAAACAAAGACTGTCAGGAAGTGGACTCCGGTAACTGAGCGGGCCCTGCAGGACTGTTTTGGATCAACGGACTGGGATGCACTCTGCACACCTCACGGAGAACACATTAATAGCTTGACAGACTGCATTACAGAATACATTAAGTTTTGTGAGGAGTCTGTCTGTCCCACCCGGACTGTTCAATGCTTCCCCAACAACAAACCCTGGATCACCTGTGACCTAAAGACTCTTCTTAACAGGAAGAAAGCAGCCTTCAGGTCTGGAGACCGGGAGGAGCTAAAGATGATGCAGCACCAACTCCGAGACCAGCTGAGGAAAGGAAAAAAAGCATACAAGAAGAAGCTGGAATCCAAACTTCAGCAGGACAACATGAGGGAGGTGTGGTCCGGAATGAAAAAGATCACCGGATATGGGGGGAGAAGCAGACCCACCAGTGGTAGCAAAGATAGAGCTGATGACTTTAATACCTTCTTCAATAGGTTTAGCTCTACGAATGCCTCTACCTCCTCTTCCCTACTTTCACTACACCTGCTACCAGCGTCTGCTCCTTCTCAGCTATTCAATCAACCAGTTCCTGAACCCCCCCACCCCACCCATTGGCCCCCCCTCACCCAATTGTTTGACTGTGACCACCTTTTAGGTGAAGAAACAGCTGGAGAAGCTAAATCAGCACAAAGCAGCTGGCCCGGATGGCATCAGGCCCCGTACCCTGAGGACCTGTGCGCTCCAGCTGTGTGGGGTTCTCCAGCACCTCTTCAACCTGAGCCTCAAGCGGGAGAGGGTTCCACTTCTCTGGAAGACATTGTGCCTGGTCCCTGTACCCAAGAAACCATCTTCATCTCACCTCAAGGATTTCCGTTCAGTTGCCCTCACATCTCATGTGATGAAGGTGCTGGAGAGGCTGGTGTTAGCTCACATGAGACCGCTGATGAATTCCTCCTTGGACCACCTTCAGTTTGCCTACCGGCCATGCCTGGGTGTTGACAACACTGTCATCCATTTGCTGCAGCGAGCTCATTCACATCCGAATGGTGGTGCGGGCATGGTGAGAGTCACCTTCTTTGATTTCTCTAGTGCCTTTAACACCATCCAGACCCCATTACTGGGTGATAAGCTGCGGCTGATGGTCAAAGAAGAAGAGGAGGAAGACGCGTACATAGGAAGAGAAAGAAGAGAAACATGAAGAGTCTAGGACTTAGGGTGGGAACTTTGAATGTTGGGACTATGACGGGTAAAGGTAGAGAGTTAGTTGACATGATGCAGAGAAGGAAAGTAGACATCCTGTGTGTCCAGGAGACTAGATGGAAAGGTAGCAAGGCTAGAAGTCTTGGAGCGGGGTTCAAGTTATTCTATCATGGTGTCGATAGAAAGAGGAACGGTGTAGGAGTTATAGTGAAGGAGTTTGTTGGGAATGTTCTGGAAGAAAAAGAAGTTCAGATAGGGTGATGAGCCTCAAACTAGAAATTGAAGGGGTGGTGTTAAACGTTGTTTGTGGGTATGCTCCACAAGTAGGATGTGACATCGAGGAGAAAGAGAAATTCTGGTCAGACATTGATGAGGTGGTTCAGAGCATCCATAGAAGTGAGAGAGTTATTATTGGAGCAGACTTTAATGGCCACGTTGGTGCAGGAAACAGAGATGATGAGGAGGTGATGGGCAGGTTTGGTATCCAGAACAGGAATGCAGAAGGACAGATGGTAATTGACTTTGCAAAAAGAATGGAAATGGCTGTAGTGAATACTTTCTTTAAGAAAAGACTGGAACACAGGGTGACTTATAAGAGTGGAGGAAGGAGCACACAGGTTGATTACATTTTGTGTAGGCGGTGTAATCTGAAAGAGATCAGTGACTGCAAAGTTGTAGCAGGAGACAGTGTAGCCAAACAGCACAGGATGGTCGTGTGTAAGATGACCATAGCAGTGAGGAAGTTTAAGAAGACGAAGGGAGTGCAGAAGACTAAATGGTGGAAACTGAAAAAGGAAGAGTGCTGCTTGAACTTTATAAAGGAGTTGAGACAGGCTCTTGGTGGGCAGGAGAAGCTACCAGATGACTGGACAACTACAGCTAATGCGATCAGGGAGACAGGCAAGAGAGTACTTGGTGTGTCATTTGGAAGGAAGATAGATAGAGAGACGTGGTGGTGGAATGAAAAGGTGCAGGATTGTATCAAAAGAAAGAGGCTGGCTAAGAAGAAGTGGGACACTGAGAGGACGGAAGAGAATAGGCAATAATACAGGGAGATACAGCGTAAGGTTAAAGTAGAAGTGGCAAAGGCAAAACAAGTAGCCTATGATGACCAATACGCTATGAACAGCAAGGAGGGAGAAATGGACCTATACAGGTTGGCAAGACAGAGAGACAAAGATGGGAAGGATGCGCAGCAAGTTAGGGTGATTAAAGACAGGAATGGATGTCTTTTGACAGATACCAGTAATGTGATGGGAAGATGGAAAGAGTACTTTGAAGAGTTGATGAATGAAGAAAATGAAAGAGAACAAAGAGTAGAAGACGTTACCATAGTGGACTGAAAAGTGGCTAGGCTCAGTAAGGTAGAAATAAAGAGGGCACTGAAGAGGATGAAGAGTGGAAAGGCTCTGGGTCCTGATGATATCCCTGTAGAAGTATGGAAGTGTTTAGGTGAGGTGGCAGTAGAGTTTCTGACTGGGCTGTTTAACAGGATATTAGAAAGTGAGAAGATGCCTGATGAATGGAGAAGAAGTGTGCTAGTTCCTGTTTTTAAGAACAAGGGAGATGTGCAGAGTTGTGGTAACTACAGAGGAATAAAACTGATCAGTCAAACGATGAAGTTATGGGAAAAAGTTGTCGAAGCTAGGCTAAGGTCTGTAGTAAGAATCTGTGAGCAGCAGTATGGTTTTATGCCTAAAAAGAGCACTACAGATGCAGTATTTGCCTTGAGGAAGCTAATAGAGAAGTACAGAGAAGGCCAGAGGGAGCTGCACTGTGTCTTCGTAGATCTAGAGAAACCGTATGACAGGGTACCTAGAGAAGAACTATGGCATTGAATGAGAAAGTCTAGTGTGACAAAGAAGTATGTTAGAGTGGTCCAGGACATGTATGAGGGCTGTAAGACAATGGTGAGGTGTGCTGTAGGTGAGACAGAGGAGTTCATTGTGGGGGTGGGACTGCACCAAGGATCTGCTCTGAGCCCTTTGCTGTTTGCTGTGGTGAGGTCAGACAGGAATCCCCATGGACAATGATGTTTGCAGATGACATTGTGATCTGTAGTGAGAGGAGGGAAGAGGTGGAGGAAAAGCTGGAGAGGTGGAGGTTTGCACTAGAAAGAAGAGGAATGAAGATTAGTCAGAGTAAAACAGAGTACATGTGTGTGAATGAGAGGGATCCAAATGGAAAAGTGATGTTACAGGGAGAAGAGATAAAGAAGGTGGAAGATTTTAAGTACTTGGGATCAACAGTCCAGAGCAATGGAGAGTGTGGAAAAGAGGTGAAGAAGCGTGTTCAAGCAGGCTGGAACGGGTGGAGGATTGTGATGTGCAACAGAAGAGTTTCAGCTAGAATGAAAAGGAAAGTGTACAAAACCGTGGTGAGACCGGCCATGCCGTTTGGTCTAGAAACAGTAGCACTGAAGAAAAGACAGGAAGCAGAGATGGAGGTAGCAGAGATGAAGATGCTGAGGATCTCTCTGGGAGTGACCAGGAATGGACAGGATTAGAAATGAGTACATCAGGGGAACAGCACATGTTAGAGGTTTTGGGGATAAAGTTAGAGAGGCAAGGCTGAGATGGTTTGGGCACGTACAGAGGAGAGAGAGAGAGTATATAGGACGAAGGATGCTGGATTTGGAACCATCAGGAAAGAGGACTAGAGGAAGGCCAAACAGGAGGTTCATGGATGCAGTGAAGGAAGACATGAAGATAGTTGGTGTGACCAAAGAGTATACAGCAGATAGGATTAGATGGAAGAAACTGACTTGCTGTGGCGACCCCTAAAGGGAAAAGCCGAAAGAAGAAGAAGAAGAAGCTGCGGCTGATGGGTGCTGGTACACCCATTGTCTCCGGGATCACTGATTACCTGACGGACAGGCCACAGTTCATCCGGCTGGGCAAAGTCCTGTCTGATGTGGTTTTAAGTGGTGTGGGAGCCCCACAGGGCACTGTGCTCTCTCCCTTCCTCTTCACATTGTACATCTCGGACTTCCAGCACAACTCGGAATCATGCCACCTACAGAAATTCTCTGATGACTCTGCAGTTGTAGGGTGTATAAGTGGTGGGCAGGAGGTGGCGAATCGGATGGTGGTGGATGGATTTGTGGTGTGGGCGGGAGAGAATCACCTGCTGCTCAATGTAGACAAGACCAGGGAGATGGTGATTGACTTCCGGAATAAGAAAACTGCTTTGCAGTCACTCTGCATTCTGGGTAGAGATGTGGAGGGGGTGGAGGAGTACAAATACCTGGGAGTGACCATCGACAATAGACTGAACTGGAGGAGCAACAGTACTGCTGTGTACAAGAAGACTTGCAGCCGACTTTACTTTCTAAGGAAGCTGAGGTCCTTCAATGTGTGCAGCAAGATCCTGTAGACCTTCTATCAGTCTGTGGTGGCCAGCTCCTTGTTCTTCTTTATCATCTGCTGGGAGAGCACCATCGCAGCCAGTGATGCCAACAGACTGAATAAACTAATCAGACTGGCTGGCTCTGTCATTGGCAGCAAACAGGACTCACTTGAGGCAGTGGTAGAGAGGAGGTCACTGAACAAACTTTTGTTCATCATGGAAAACCATGACCATCCTCTCTACCCACTCCTGGACGAACAGTGGAGCTCCTTCTCCAAGAGGCTCAGACAGCTCCGCTCGAGAACATCTCGTTACCGGAGGTCTTTCTTTCCGTACGTGATCGGGCTTTACAACGACTCACTTAGCAGATAGGAAGTTGTTGCTGTGACACACAAATTTTCCATGTGTGGGATCATTAAAGTATCATCTGATTCTGATTCTGAAAAGTGTTTTAAAATGGTCAATTATCGGTCAATCGAACTCCAGTCTGATCCCAAACACCTGGGTGATTAGACAGCTGTGCACCGTCAGCCTGGTGCCTATTTAAATGCAATCACCCCAGACTTCCTGGTCGGGTCATACCTTCCATTCCAGCCAGGTCTTCCTGGTTGCCTGACCATGATGTACATAATAAACAATATTTATTTGATCCATATTTCTTTCTTTTTTTAATTCTCTTCTACGTTAATAAGATTGAAGTGTTATGCAGAGGGGTCCTGCGACGGTCACAAATATTTTAAGTCAGAGCGATAATGATATGATCTGTTGTAAGACGCTTAACGAGTGAGACGGACGCACAAGCTGAGCTCCAATTTGACAATTTTAGGCCAGAAAAACGCATCGTCGTCCGATGGCTTGCTCATGTGGGCAGGGCTTTAATGACTTTTCCATTTTTCTTCACTTCTTTAAACACATTAAAACTCATTTTTAACATTATTTATATCAACATAAAAAGTAAGACCTAATCTTTTCAGACCTCGGTAGAAGGAGAAGAGATAGTTTTATTGTAAATGTCTGCATGTATTTTATTTGAGTCAGACTAACTTGTCGCTCCAGTTTCCGTTCCACTCTCCGTGTCCCCAGGGGTTCATTAAACGCACCAGCTTTACCTCCTTTCCATAGCTGGTGACCTAATACATGAACACAAGATAAACATCTGTTAACAGTTATCTTTTAATAGGTTTTGAACCACAGGCTGAATTAATTCTGTTTGATGGGAATTTTCATGTCAAAGAGGAAACATATTACCTTGTTTAAGCCGGTGACAGCGTAAGCGTGGCCCTGCGCCAGTCCATTAGGTAACACGTGTTCTATTGTTTCCTAAAAAAATATATTTAATAAATTTAGAAACAGCGCAGAAGAAAATGAAGAAATCATTTTCTTCATTTTCTTCCAGGGGGCGCCAAGGTAAGTCAGTTCATTCCATCTAATCCTGTCTCCTGCATCCTCTTGGGTTCATATCCTCCTTCACTGTGTCCATAAACCTCCTCTTTGGTCTTCCTCTAGACCTCCTGCCTGGCAGTTCCTCTCTCTCCTCTGCACATGTCCAAACAATCTCAGTCTGGCCTCTCTGACTTTATCTCCAAAACCTCTAACATGTGCTGTTCCTCTGATCCTGTCCATCCTGGTCACTCCCAGAGAGATCCTCAGCATCTTCATCTCTGCTACCTCCATCTCTATTTTCTGTCTTTTCCTCAGTGCCACTGTCTCTAGACCAATCAGCATGGCCGCTCTCACCACACTGTCTCTAGACCAATCAGCATGGCCGGTTTAATTTCATATAAAATATTTTCTTAATTTATGTTTTACTGAAACAATGTCTTTGGTGTTTGATTGACAGCTCATGTTTATCTAACACAGCTCATCTGATTGGCTCTCCAGGATCATAAAAAGAACATTTTCATGTCTTAAACTTTGTCCTGCGAGGCACTGCTCCCTGTTTAGGATGTGTTACTAGAGCCAGACAGACTGCATCCATTTATTTTACGTTTGTAGGAAATAATTAAAAGTGTGTTACTGCTTCCAAATTGTCATGGATTGGTCTGAAGCCGGTGTTTTTCCACTGCATCTCTCTCTCCTGATCATCACCTCCCACACCTGTGTCCGATCATCTCCCTGTCCAGTAGAAACCCTCAGCTTTCAACCAGCCCCTTTCAGATCATCAACTGACATGGTGACTCAATCTTCACATCCTGAACGTCTGTCTTCCTGTGACCAACCTGGATTGTCCAGGCTCTCCCTGATCTCCTGCCCTGATAATTTGACCTGCTGCCTGTCTTTGACCTTGTCTGTGCCTCCTAAACAAGTCATTCTAAATAATAAACTGAGGATAAACTCTTTCTAAGTATTGCATTTTGGTCCTGAACTATCACCATCATCACATTAAAAAAGAAAGGACTTTAGGTTTTATGGTATGGTCTCACCCCCGGATGTGTCCCACATCCCATGAGTGAATGTGATTGCACAGCTCTGCACATCAGCTCCCACAGGTCTGCAGGTGGACGCGGCAGTTGAATTTCAATCTGGACCCCGCCGGTGAAATCCTTCATAGCTTCAGAAGGAAATCCCAAAATCATGTCTGAATAAGATCCACACACCCTGAAAAAGATTTCTCATTAATGTTGTAATGAAAACGTTCAACCACCAGCCGCATACAGACGCACGTGGACATACTTTGCATAGGCTTTCTCCAACAGTGCGGGCCAGAACTCTCTGGGGTCTCTGGAGCGAACAAAGATCAGTCCTCCATTGATTGTTGGTAGTTTGTCATCTATGATAACATCAACCCATCTCCCAAATCTCCAGAACTTGAGAAAAATGAATGAAAAAATGTAAATTTTAAAGATTAATTTCACTCATAATGAAAAGGGAAACACAAGCGGATTTGATCTGGTTTAAGTGTGAAGCAGCTGTGATGGAAACCAGCAACTCCAAATCTGGGCCATGGTTGAGTAAGAAAAAGGTGGAGCAACCTTTACAGGACACAGTCCTGCACCGAGTAGAGAGGGTTTAAACACCACTGGTTCAGGAATGTAGAAGGAATGGAACAGGATATCGACAAACGGATCAACACTGCGTCCAAAACAGTTTGGATGCTTGGCCTATCGACAAAAATGTTGCCAATTAGTCGCTGATAAGGAGAATGGGCGTAGAGGCATTTATTAAAACCAGTTCTTTAATCTGATTTACAGATTAATACGGATGTGTGTATGCTAAACACGAATTATGACGACCCGGCCTCTTTTTCTTAAGAACTTTCCCAGTTGCCACTGTCCAACTTTTTTTTTTTAATATACTTTATTCATCCCTCAACGGGAAAATTTGTGTGCTGCTTTACACCGCAGCAGACTGCCAGGATGGCGCCAATGGTGGTTAGGTGTCTTCTCCAAGGACACCTAGACATGAGCTCAGTGGGATTTGATCCAGAGTCCCCCGGATCCCCGCGGTCCAAGGACGAACGTTCTACCACTGAACTATCGCCCCTCCTGATAACTTGTCTCCTCCATTTTTATAGAACCCAAGGGCATCTCTACAAAACCTGGGCATTAATTTTGATAAATTTACCCATTAATAACAACAGCAATGAAAATGTCGTTACTCATGAACGTTAAACAAATACTTAAAAAAAAAGGCCTTTCAGTGACCGTTTAAATCGGTCTCGTCATAGATCTCAAAAAGAAAATATTTGATCAGGCCTAAATGGAGAGGCGATAACTCAGTGGTAGACTGTTCGCCCTTGAACCGGGAGAAGTTGGTTCAAATTCCACTGAGCCCCCGGGGTGTTCCTGAAGAAGACACCTAACCCCCTACAATATGCGCCGTCATGCCTGCCTGCTGCGGTGCAATGCAGCACAGGAATTTCTCCATTGAGGGGAATATAGTACGTTAAAAAATAAATACCTTGACTCAACTCCAACCAACAAGTGGCCATGAACCTTTAGGGTTAAAAAAAAAAAAAAAAAAAAAAAAAAAAGAATTACTCTATTCATCCCTCACCAGGGAAATTTGTTTGCTGCACTCCTTACACCGCAGCAGGCTGACCTTCAACGGCGCCAATGGTGGGAGAAGCGGGGGTTAGGTGTCTTCTCCAAGGACCCTAGACGTGCTCTCCGTGGGACGCAAACCCGAACGCGAACGCTCTAACCACGCGGCCACTGTCTCCACCCATTATTATTCATATTCTCTGAAAAACTGCCATAAAAATGATAAATCCTGCAAGGATATAGAAAGATGTGAGCTGGTCAACTTGTGTGTAGGTGGGTTGGTATTGGGATCTTCCAGGATGAGCCAGCGGATGTGGCCCGAACTCAGATGATGCAAAAGATTTTACATTTCAAATCTGATTCATTATGTCATGGTTCCCTCGCCCGTCACCAGAGAGAACCCGGGACCTTCCTTGATCTGCCTGATTTGAGACACCTGATGGTGTTTGAGCAGCTGCCTTTAAAAAGGCAGTCTGCCTTCCCTTCAGGGTCGGGTGATCATCCCTTCCAGCCAGGTCTTCTTGGCTGCCTGACCATTAGATTCTCTTAGAACAATAACCTCATGACATTCCACTGATCCACGTGTTTTTCCTTTACTCAATTAACCATGTTTGTCGTCCTGCATTTTGGTCATCCTCCTTCTTCTGCACCCACATCGTGACACATTATATAAACACATCTCTTAATAAATATAAACAGACAAATGCACATTCCCTGCCTTTCTGGATGAAGGTGATTATTTACCCTGAAATGGAACAAGCCGCAGTAGTCCTTGTCAAAATCTTGCTCAAGAGGAACAACTTGGGCAAAGATGTCCGTTTGGAAAGTCAGAGGTCCGATGGACGCAATAAACCAACAGTTTCCTATAAAACATCAAATGAAACAAAATGACATTTTATTTTCAGATTAAAAACACATGCGTACATTTACATAAAACTTTATGAAAACCAGTTCACTGTCTGGATCTTTAAACTTCAGACTGTCATGTTTTGTTTTAGTTTTACACTTCATGGTCCATGTCTCGTTTGTGTTGTTGCTTCCTGTTTTATTTTGAAACACTAACTCTCCTCTCGTTTCCTGTCCTGGTGTGTTTCCCACAGGTGTGATTGTCTCATCCTCCCTGATTGTTTCCTCCTGTGTATCCCCTTTCTCTTTATCTTGTACCAGATTGTTTTGGATACTTACTGTATCTTGAACCACGTTAAAGAAAATAAAATTGATTATGTTACTTTCTGCTTCTGGGTCCTGCCTTAGTCCAAGCCTGACACAGACCAACTGAAGACATTGAAGGTTTAAAGAGACCTCACAGCTGGAAAAAACGAAACCACAAAATATAGTAAATACTGTAGCTCAGCGTTTTTCATTACGTTTTTCGTTACAAATCCTAACAAGGGAGCCGTTGACTCAGGGGAAGAGTGTTTGTCCTTGGACCGGGAGAAGCTGGTACGATTCCCACTGAGCCTCAGAGGTGTTCCTAGAGCAGACACCTTACACCCTAGTTGCCACACTTGGCGCTGTCAATGCATTGGTGCAATGCAGCAAAGTAATTTACCCATGAAGACCGGCCATGCTGTTCAGTCTAGAGACAGTGTCACAGAGAAAAGGACAGGAAACAGAGATGGAGGTAGCAGAGATAAAGATGCTGAGGATCTCTCTGGGAGTGACCAGGATGGACAGAATCAGAGGAACAGCACATGTTAGAGGTTTTGGAGATAAAGTCGGAGAGGCCAGACTAAGATGGTTTGGACATGTGCAGAGGAGAGAGAGAGAGTACATCAGAAGAAGGATGCTGGGTTTGGAACCACCAGGAAAGAGAACTAGAGGAAGACCAAAGAGGAGGTTCATGGATAGAGTGAAGGAAGACATGAAGATAGTTGGTGGGACCGAAGAAGATGCAGCAGATAGGGTTAGATGGAAGAAACTGACTAACTGTGGCGCCCCCTGAAGGGAAATGCTGAGAGAGGAAGAAGAAGGGACTACTAAGGGTATTCTTCTTCAAACAGTTTATGTGATGATGTCATAGAAGTTTTATATTTGATCATTGTTTTAATTGATCCTAACTTTTACTTTTCAGAAACCATCAAACAGCTTTAGAAGTTAGCTTTGGTTTAAGCATGTGTTTGCTTGTCTTTCAAGGGTTAAGAATCAAATGATTGGATGGTTACCTGGCTTCCATTGTGTGTCTGAGTTGTAAATCACTATGGAATGTATTTCCTCAGAAGGAATTTCTTTTCTATACTGGTCTCCTTTTCCAGGAGATCAACTTGTATTGCATCTCTCACAAGAACAAAATGAGAAAGTTTTCTTACCAACTCTTCCTTGCCCAAAGTCAAATCTTGAAATTCCGTCAACCATAAAAGCGGGATTAGGAACAATTTCCTTAAGAAGAAAAGAAGAAGTTACATTACAGAAATGTTTTTCTAACCCTGCAGGTCTTCTCATTGGCAGTGCCCCCTCGCTATACCACGGTTCATCTTTCACAGCAGTACTTAACTTAAACCCACCTGGTAAAACTGTTCTCTGGAGACCCAGCGAGCCGGAGACTTTTTCTGAAGTATATTTCACATATAGACCGAAAAAAAGTGTAGATATTTTATATTTTAAAATGTAAACATTACCATTGTATTTTCACATTTATTTCTATGGTCTTACCATCGCCATGGTAACCAGGATCTACATTACTACCCTCACCATGGTAACCAGGATCTACATTCCTACCCTCATTATGGTAACCAGGATCTACGTTACTACCGTCACCATGGTAACCAGTGTGGATGGTGACGAAAAGAACGAGATCATGGTTACAAGCGGCTGAAATGATCTTCCTCTGCAGGGTGGCTGATCTCTCACTCAGAGATAAAGGGAGGAGTTCTGCCATCCAGGAGCTCAGAGTAGAGCCAATGCTACTCCAGGTCGAGAGAACCCAGATTAGGTGGTTTGGGGATCTGGTTAGGATGCCTCCTGAGCACCTTGTTGGTGAGATGTTCTCCACCAGGGGGAGACCCAGAGCCAGACCGACTATGTCTCACAGTTGGACAGGGAACACCTCAAGATCCTCCTGGGTGAGCTGGAGGATGCAGCCGGGGTGAGAGAAGCCTGGGTTTCTTATCTGAGGTTATGCCCCCACGACCTGGCCCTGGGTAAGCGGAATACGACGGAATGTAAACAAATTTATTTCTTTAAACAGTCCTAAAGTCACATGACTGCCAAATTTTATCCACCTTGGAAAATAAAAAAAAACTTTTTTTTTTTATTTTCAGAATAAAATACTACAAAATAGTATAAATTTTAACTGAATAATTTTTAGTAATAAATTCTCTAGATTCATAAAATCAATTTGGTTTCATCTCACACACACACACACACACACACACACACAGAGAGAGAAGCATGTGAGTCATGCTACTTTAAGTGAAGCTGTCATTATTTTAACTTAAATTTTTTTTCAAGGTTTGAACTTATACAGAATTTTTTCTAAAAAAGAGAAAAGTGTAAAGCATTTATTAAAAAAAAAAGAAAAAAAAAGAGAGAGAGAATCTACTTTGCTGATTGATCTTTTTTGGGAGACTGAACGATCAACAAGGGAGCACTGGATTCTAAGTCATCCAACACAGTTAGCTTTTTTTGCACCAAATTCTAAACTGAAAGACTTAAAGTACATCATTAAAAAAGAAATCTCTTGACTGAAAGTCTCACCGATGGCCTCAGCCACTCCGGTTTTACTCCTTTCAGTTCCTCTAGGAGCTTCACACCGATGGAACTGTTGTTTGGTGGGAACATGTCATCGATGAACTGAACCCTCCGCATTTGGCAGTATTGCTTCACCTCCCTGAAGTCTTGGTTGAGGAACTTCTCGGGTTTATCGGATGTTCCAAAACCGTCTTTCTGTTGACGAGCACTGATGATGTTCATGCACACCCCAGACGAAGACATCTTGGCAGAGACTGAAGACTAAAACACAGACAGGATTCTAAAACGAACGCAGTGGAGACAAGTTTAACTAAAAGTTACACAGACAAAAAAAAGTGTCATCAGTCAAAATGAAACAGCAAAGTCACTTTTCTCTATTTTTAGATAAAGTAAAATTTAAGATGCCAAACGAACGAACTTCTCGAGTCTTAGAAACAAAACCTTTAACACTGACCTAAAAATATCAAACTTACCAGAAGTTCCAACTCTCTAAAGCAGTTCTACAAGGTGTGTAGAAGGTGTTTGGATCCACACTGATGTGACAAGAGTTTTTATACAGTCAGAAAGAGCCTGAGGGCTCTACTGTAAACACGGGATCCTAATAAAACTCTGCATCACCTGCAGTGATGTTTTCATTCCTCAGCTTTAAATGGTGTGAAAATAAAAGGCTTTCACATAAAACCAGCCTCACCTAGAAGCCCTTGTTCTGATTGGTCCTTTTCAGACTTTATGGACTATATGTCTAGTTTTTTTTGTTGTTGTTGTTGTTCTTCTGCTTGTTTTCACGAATGTCTGAATAAATAAATTGAAATTGAATTGAAAAAAGAAACCTTTAGAAACCAGGCTGTCCAAACCGGAAAAATTCACACACCCTAAAAGAAGACTAAAATCTCAAGCTGTCAGTCACATTTAATCATTCATTCATCTCCAACAAGCTAAAGACGACCATGAAAACAGAATATTAAGCTGCTTCAGACTCAGCGTGGCTGCTATTTCTCTAACAGGTTGAAAAAAAAAGTACAATCTGCCTTTTTTAGTCAAATAAATGACAAATTGGTCCCAGAAGATGGTGGGCTAGTGGTAGAATTTCCCCCTTTCGACAAGGAGAACCTGGTTTGATTCCCACTGGGCCCAAGCTGCCCCTGGGACTACCTGATCAAAGAAAACAAAAGATAGAAGAAAAAAAGAAAGATGACAAAAAATTAAATAAATAATGAATTGTCACAAATTTTACTGGTTAAACAATAAAGGTGTGTCTTATGTTTTTCTATCTTTAATTGGGGATCAAGGACTTTTTTTTTTTTGGAGGGTACACCCTTTGAGATCCAACATCTCATTTTCAAGGAGGTCCTCAACCTAACACATATGGAGGTAACCCACGCATACACGGGGAGAACATGCAAACTCCACACAGAAAGGCCAGTGTCTCAAACTTCGTCCCCCACCCGGGGTTTGAACCCACGACCTTCTTGCTGTGAGGCCACTGTGCTACCCACTGTGCCACAATGCTGCCAAAGATTGATGTCTCCACTGCACCGTTGGTTGTTTCCTGGCTTTCCTGTGCTGTGGTTCTCTTTGTAACAGGTGGAGTTTTTATTTGATACTTTTTATAGTTTTATTCTGCATGTTTTAATTGTCTTAATTATTTTAATTACTTCACCTGCTTCTAAGAAGAGGTGCAGACCCTGATTCGTGTATAAGATGCAGCTGGGGGCAGAAGAGGAGAGCCATCATCAGAGAAGAACAAGCCAAAGCAGCAGCGGACACACCCCCAAAGGGAGCCCTTCTTCTGAACTATGGGCAGCCTGCACACCACCGTGAAGCCAGGGCTCGTCCTGCAAGGAGACACTGGGTGTGGATCCCCACTGGTAGAAAGGGTCCCGTCCAGGAGCAGACCATGTCTGAGCGAGTGGCCCCATCAGGGAGCGGACCCGGGAAGAAAGGTGCCGGTGGGCTACACCCAGCATGTGAACTCTATTTTAAGGACTGCCATTTTTAGCATATTTATATTCATAGGGGCAGGGTACAACCCGAACAGGTCGCCAGTCAGTCGCGGGGCCACACACACTCATTCCTGGGACAGTTTAGCACCTGCCAAGCAACCTAACATGTAGGTTTTTGGAGGGTGGGAGGAAACCGGAGTACCCGGAGAAAATCCACACAAACATGAGTGGAACATGCAAACTCCACACAAAAAGGACAGTGTTCCAAACTTCGACCCGGGACTTGAACCCACAACCCTCTTGCTGTGAGGCCACTGTGCTACCCACTGTGCCACCGTGCCACTCCATAGTATATTTTTAGTGTTAAATAAATAATGTTAAAACTGGTTTTATGGTCTGTGCCTCTGCTTCTCTGGCACACCCTGCCCGATCCTGAACCGGCAGACCATCTACTGCCACATCTTCATTGGTTCCTCTCACATGTCCTCCAGCTACCACACATTTCTACCATGATATGATTAACATTGTCCGTCTATCCTGTGACCTCTTTCATGTGGATCCCTATTAAGTTTCTTCTGTTTTTCACTTTTTCTTTTAGGAGTTTTTCCGTCAAATTCGGGTCTCATAAAGAGATCTCAAACGTGTAGCATGCATGTCACATGTGGCCCCCTGAATAGGGATGAGATACCAATAACCCAGTGGCGGGCCATCAGAACCAGCAAGGCCTTCTCTGCTGGCCTAACTTAACCAGACATCATTATCATAATTATAATAAAAGTCAATTTCATTTTAAATGTATTTTTCCTAAGTATATATAATTATTCTCCATATTCTGTTTTCTTCATCTCATATTATATCCATTTGGTTATACTGCTTTCAGTGTTGTAATGTTAGGTTGAACGTGACATATATGTGTCTAGTGATTGGATACTCATTTGACATGAGCGGAAGCAGAACCCAGGACCTTTAACAGAAAAATCTGAAATATCTCCTCGTTTTTTTAACCCACAATGACAGAAGGATTTCAGAATGGCAGAATCAATTTCAAGACCACAAAAAATGACTGTTTCGCCACCTTCTCGATCCTCAGCACTTTTAGACATACGGGAGAAAATTTCCGTAAACAGCCTTTTCCATTGGCCTCCATGCCGATAGAAAAGGTTTATTGTTGAAACTGAAACGCACAGACAAACTGTAAAACCGAGTCATTCACGTCCTCTTGAGGAAAGAAAGGAGAATGGATTTTGTGTTGAAATGTGTTTCGAGGGACAGCCGTTTTGGTGAGTGTGACCATTTTATTTATTTTTATATGTTTCATATGCGGTTTATTGATGTTTAAATGCTCTTGAAAATAGCCTGTGTTGTACACCAGTGGTCCCCAACCAGTGGTCCCCAACCACCGGGCCGTGGACTGGTACCGGGCCCCGGGTCATGTGTTATCGGGCCGCAAAGAACTGTTGTTTTTATTCACTTTATTTTTGTGATGTCTTTTATTTTGAAGGTACATGTTCACCGTTACCATGGCAACAACAGTGCCTTTGAGCAGAGATAATGTATAAAGACACTCCTAATAGATTTTCTTGTGAAGACAAAGTGGATTTAAGTTTATAATTATTGATTTTAAAAAGCCATTTTTTCAGGCTGGTCTCATCACCTTAAGACCGGTTCGTGAAAATATTGTCGGACACTAAACCGGTCCGTGGCACAGGAAAGGTTTGGGACCCCTGTTGTACACAATTAAGGTGATGCAACACCCAGTGGTGCCTACGTGTGCTTCTGTATATGATTTCTCCAGTCGTGGTGTCATTAATGATGGTATTTGAGGGGTATTTATTCAAGTCGGACAAAGTAGCACATCACCGAAGGCCTAGGTGTGAAATGCATAGACCGCCACTGCGATAACCAAACCGTTTGGCACCGTTACCCGTTTAGGATTTTTTTTTACCGGACGGACAACTTTTAACCGTATCGGTACTCTTAATGGTAACGGTGGAGGGGCGGGGCTACAGAGCAAACACGGGACAAACCACCTTTTTTTTTTTTCTTTAACTGTCATCACTGTACGACTAGAAGGAGCTGCAAAAACCATTGAAACTCGGCACCATAGCCTCCTTAGCTGCCTTTAAGTCATCCAGAACATATTTGGTTTGTGATGAATGGAGTTGTTTTTAAGTGTATTTTTATTGTAAATAGTCATCGCTTGCCTCTTAAGAACTCTCATTGTGAAAGTGTATTTTGTCATTTTTTAGTTGTTTGTAAACATAAGGACTCTTATTGTGAAAGTGTCTTATGTCATGTTTTATTTGTTTGTAATCTTAAGAACTCTTAATATGAAAGTGTATTTTCTCATGTTTTATTTGTTTGTAATACCAGTCAGTCAGTCATCTTCTTATCCGTCTATGTCTTATGAGGTTGCGGGGGTGCCGGAGCCCATCCCGGCTGATTCAAAGCGAGGGGCGGGGTACACCCCGAACAGGTCACCAGTCTGTTGCGGGGCACCACACATACAACCATCCACACACACACTCATTCCTAGGGGCAATTTGATACCGGCCAATCAAACTAACATTGCATGTTTTTGGAGGGTGGGAGGAAACCGGAGTACCCGAAGGAAACGCACGCAAGCACGGGGAGAATATGCAAACTCCACACAGAAAGGACAGTGTTTCAAGCCTCGTTACAAGCCTCGTTTCCACCCGTGACTCAAACACACGGTCCTCTTTCTGTGAGGCCACAGTGCTGCCTTGTAATCTCATATTGTTTTAATTTATTGGTTGTGCTGCTTCGGCTCAGGTCGTCATTGCAAATGAGAAATTGTTCTCAATCGACCACCTGGTTAAATAAAAATAAATCACGTTTCATCTCTTTTTACCTCCTTTTGAACATTAAGTTTCTAAATGACATAACTTGATTTTCAGCGCCCTTTACGACTTTATTTTAATGCCTTCAAGACGTCGGTTTTATGTCCCTGCAAGGTCGACAAACCGTTTTCCATATTCTTTTGTGCCCATGGGAATTAAATTCTCAAGTTAGTCATGGTTTTTTTTAACTGGGTGTTTGTTTGGGGTTTCTTAACTGGACTGGTCTGACCCAAGCTGTGCGTTTTTATTTTATTATTTTATGTGATTTTTATTATCTTTTGAGTGAGATGTGTCTGGTGCAGTAAATTGCCAAGTAAAGCAGTAAAACAATTGTCGTCTGGGACTAATAAAGATGTCTGATTCTGATTCATAATGAACAGTACTCCTTTTTGTTTTTAAATGATGATTCTTATGTTTGACCAGACATATAAATTATTTTAAGAGTTTTTGTAATAACCTTGACTTCGAGGAACACCATGACTGATTGTTTTAAAGTTCATGTGAGTCAAAGTCACATTCTGTCAGGGTGTGGACCCGATTGCAGACAAGAAACACGTTCTATTGAAACAAGGAGTCCATTATTGCTGTAAAGAAAAACACACGGTTCAGTGAAAGGTCATGAAGTTATTCTTCAAAATGTAATTCAAGGTCAGGCAGCCAGTAAGACCTGCCTGGAATGGAAGGTATGACCCGATACCTGAAGGGCAGACAGGCTGCATTTTTAAAGGCAGCTGCACAAAGTCCTTCAGGTGTCTAAAATCAAATGGTTTTAGACCCTGGGTTCCTTCTGGTGGTGGGCGAGGGAACCATGAAACATTCAAGAATTTGGGGGTATTAAGAGAACTAAAATAATTTCACACCTTTGAACTAATAGAACTCTGATCTGCTTCTTGACAAAGATTGGTGACATTTTCCAACAAATGGCATAGACTTTGGCCTTAGTCAGATCTAGACATGCCCGGTTTTCAGATTCTGAAGGAACCATGTGAGAATCACCATCCAAATCCCAGAGGAAAAAAGGTATTCAGCAGTTCAGGGACAAGTATTTTTTTTTTTATCTCTGGTTTCATCCTCTGGTTCATTCCACCATAAGTCGGTTTGATGATTTCAGACCAGAACCACATTTTGATCTGTGTCCCTTAAACATGTTGATATTTCTTTCAACAAGAACTCAGAGTTTCTGGTAGCTCTGAATCTAGAAATGAATAATCAGATGATTTCAGAAAATAAAGAGACATAGTAAAGAGGAGCCATTAGGAGTCCAGACTGGAACTACCTGTGCTGGTAGTCTTTATGACACTCTTCAGTAAATAAAGTAGGTTTTAAATCAGACACAATTACATTAGTTAAAGCAGATAGAACATCTGGGGAATCCTTGTTCTGTTTCTGTTCTGTTTGCTTGAACCCAGGACACAATGGTAGACCTCAGAAACTGTGGTGTGACTCCTTCTGGTGTCTGTTATTTGTCTTTGTGTTTTATCCCCCCCCCCCCCTTGTTTCTTTCAGGTGCTGAGTGTGCTGGCTGCTGATTGGAGGACCTGCAGCTCCATTCTTAATAAGTGCTGGGCCCCGTACTACGAACGTCGTTAAACTTATCCTGGATGAGTGCGCCATGTCTGGATTAACTAAACAAGATTTACGTCTCTCTGGATAACCTGTACGACGAAGTGAGTTCACGTCTTGCTCTGTTCACATAAATGAGGCGGGGTTAGCGCACGCCGGCCAATTAAAACAATGAATGAGGCAAGAGCGTCATAGAGAAGCAGAGGATTACTCTATGAAAATATGAGGAAATAAAAGAAGAAATCCTTCCAAAAGGAAACACAGTGGCAGCAGCAAAAGTCAGAAAGGACGGCTGATAAAAAATAACAGATACTGTGAATGTTTGAGTTTGATGTAGCGTGATACCAGGACACAGCAGTTAAAAAAACAGAGATCAAGCTGGTACTAGGATTAGCATTGCTAGAGAGCAACAGACCATCTCGTGGATGTTATTAAAGACATTGTCAGTGACTCTAAAACAGCACAAAAAAATCCCAAAGGGGCGACAGCTATGGTAAAAAATGACATGGTGATTGTTATTTAACAAGTCTGTCAGAAATCCTGATGAAAAAAAAATCAGCATTCTAATGAATACGGACTTTGGAAATGTGAAGACGCTTTGCGTGGTGGTTTGTTTGGTTCATTTGTCTGATGAGGCTAAAAACAGAGTTCAGAGTCGGTTTTTAAACTGGTACAAATATTTTTGAAGAAGACCAAGATTCTGCTAGAGAAGGAGCCACAGCTGAATGGCTGTGTGACAAAAAATGATTGAATCCTTCACAGAGGCAGGCGTCCCACTACAAAACATTGTGGGGTTTGGGTCAGATGCGTGTAACAACTCTGTCTCTGTTATGACGCCCTTGCCCGCCACCAGAGGGAGCCCTAGAATTTCTCCTCTCGTGGATTCCAGCCTTATCTTGAACTCCTGGGTGATAAGCCTGGTACCGATTTGCTGTGCATCATCAGCCTGCTGCGTATATGAAGACAATCACCCCAGACTTTGTCGGGTCATTACCATCCCTTCCAGCCAGGTCTCCCTGGTTGCCTGGCCATGATGATATTATGATTGAACTCTGTAAGGCAAAGGGCACAGGAAATAATATAACAGAATTACCAGACTTACCAGAGACATCCAGAGGAGCAGGTCACGTCAGCAGAGGTCAAGACATCATCAGGTGGAGAAGAGGAGCAGGTCACAGCAGCAGAGGTGGAGACGCCACTGGGTGGAGATGTATCAGTCTGAGCAGAGTTAAAGCGGTTGTAGAAATGTTTAAACTCATCTGCTCTGTTCACGCCACCAAGAGCAACACCTTCCTTCTCCATAAAACCAGTAATGGCTCTCATACCTCTCCAGACTTCGCGGGTGCACTTATTCTGCAGCTTCTTCTCGAGCCCTGATTTAGTACTGTAACATGGCCCGCCTCATTGCCCTCTTTAGGTCATGCTGTGCATCCCTCATTTTCTGACGGTCACATGTATTGAAAGCTTGCTTTTCAATGTTTAGCAGATGTTTCATGTCGCTCTTAATCCAAGACTTGTTGTTCGGAAAGCAGCGCACTGTTTTCACTGGCACTGCTACATCCGTGCAGAAGTTGATGTAATCAGTGACACAGCCCACAGCCTCATCGAAGTTACTGTCACTGCCAGAACCCATAAGTGTACTCCAGTCAGTGGACACGAAGCAGTCCCTCAGCATGTCTGATTTAACAGAGGACCACTGCCTAAATGATTTCTTTACTATAGGCAGTCTCATCACACATGGCTTGTATGATGGTCTGAGGTGGATGAGATTATGGACAGATTTTCCAATGGGTGGCAGAGCCGTGAGAGAGTAAGCAGATTTCACATTAACATAACACAGGTCCAGCATGTTGTTATGTCTGGTTGGGCAGTCCACATATTGCGTGAACACTCCTAAATGGGAGCTCACATCAACATGGTTGAAGTCTCCTGATATTATGATGAGCGCCTCTGGGTGTAGTGACTGGATCCTGACCACTGCCTTCTCGATGACGTCATGCGCTGACGCTGGGTCTGCACCCGGCGGGATGTAAACAACAATGACGACGACCTGATGGAACTCTCTTGGAAGAAAGTAGGTTCTAAGTCCAACTGCCATAAGCTCTACATCACGGGTGCAGGTCCTGATTTTCAACGTTATGTGACCGGGATGGCACCACTTGTTATTAATCAGCGCAGCAAGACCACCGCCCCTCGCCTTCCCGCAGGACTCCACGGTTTTGTCTGCTCTGATGAGTGTGTAGCTGGGGATGCTAACAGCAGGATCGGGTATGGTCTCATTCATCCAAGTCTCTGTGAAGAGATATAACGAACTCTCCCGGTACACACTGTCACACTACGTCAGAGCTCCCAACTCATCACGTTTGTTGGGCAGAGAGTTCATGTTGCCCATAATAATGGATGGAACGAAGGGTTTGTACCTTCGCCTTTTAGCTTTTAGCTTAGCGCCAGCTCGACATCTGCGAAAGGATTTCTTAATCTCAACAGGAATCGGATGTTTAATCCCCCTCGATGTGTGTCCTAGGACGAGGAGCTCATTCCTTGTGTACTTATGCCTGCACATAGTCTATCAAAGGTCTTTGATAAAGTTATAATAAACAAACAAACAGAGCTGCTAGGACTTGGTGCCACTGAAGTTGGCACATGCGCAATAAAAAAATTTACAAAGCTAAAAGTACATACAGTTTTAGCTTTGTTCTTAACAAATCTGGTGTAATTAATTGCAGAATGTGTCATTTGATGAACAGTACCGTATTTTCACGACCACAAGGCGCATATAAAATTCTTAGATTTTCTTCAAAATGAGCAGCGCGCCTTATTATGCAGTGCACCCTATGTGACATCAACGTGAACCGGCCGTTCAAAGTAAGGCTGCGAGCGATGGATGACCAGAGGAGACCACAGCTTCACGAAGGGTGGAAGGCAGCGCCGGACGAGTTACGGCACAGTTTGCCAGTGGATTGTAGATGCTTGGGCTAACGTGTCTGCTGGCACTGTTGTCCAATTTTTCGCAAAAGCCGGCCTTATTTCCGAGGAGCTGTATGGTACAGAAAGTGACTCTGACAGCGAGGAGAGTGAACCTGCTATGTTGGATTTAGCACAGCTGTTAGATTCTAAAACAGAGGATGAGGACTTGGATGGATTTGATAAATGACTTTACAACGACTGTAACTAATATTTAAATAAAGCCAACCAAACTCAGTTTTACTCCCGATCTATTTTTAAATACGCACACTTGTCTGCTTGTGTGTGTGTTGTTGTAAGGCGGACGTACGTAGTAGAGGATATGTTTATGAAACCCGCGCCCTATCATCAGGTGCGCCTTATGTGTGTGTTAAATACAGAGCACACAAAACTGGGACTGCGCCTTTTAATACAGTGCGCCTTTTGGTCGTGAAAATATGGTAGTAAAATTTGTGGCAATCTGTGACAGATTGTTTCCTAACTACCCTCACAACACGGTTGTTGTTGTTACACAACCATTAAATATCACATCAGAAACCCCCTCTCTATCAAACACACACACATACACACACACACAGATAAATCGCTCTCTCTAAAACACACACTGACATATTCCTCTCTCTTGCTCGCTTTCTTTTCTCTCTCACACGCACGCACACACACATTTTCTGCGCGCACGTAGCACTTTGGGAGGGCAGAGGTGCTGTTTATTAATTAGAGTTGACAGCTTGCTTCCACGTCACAGACTCCGAAAATCTCCAATGACATTTGAAAATGTTGCTAGATTGACGCTTTTAAAAAAAAAACTCGAAAATTTGAGTGACTCTCGCGACTAGAGGGCCTGAATACTCACTAAATATAGCGTCAAAGTCGCTGAGTTGACAATACAGACTTCATTTTATTTTCTACACACCTGGCGGTCGATTTGAATTCCGTCCGCGGGTAACAAGAAGACCGTGATCGAGTGGTTGAGCACCCCGGATATAGAGTGTGCACTTGAGGAGATCTCCGTCAAGTTTCAGTCAAAAAAAGTCATTGAACCACTTAGCCTGAACAGATGGTGAGTCGTCGCAATCATACTTTGCCTTCTTAAACTTTTTCCCTCTTCTGATATATTTTTTTTGTTTGGATTTGAGTTTTTGCGCGATAGGCAATATGGATTTAAACGTCAATCACAGGCGAAATTACGATCTGTTGATTGTTTATTCATCTAAAAACAGATTCGCCACAGACTGGAGAGTGGCTAATTCTGCAGAATTTTATTTAGCCACACTAAAATTTGCATTTGCGAACTTGGCGAGCGGCTGGCGCTAGCCCAGTCAGGTGAGGTGTTTCGGGCACGTCCCACCTGGAGGAGACCAAGAGGCAGACCCCGGACTTGTTGGAGAGACTATGTCTCACAGCTGGCTGGGGAACGACTCGGCATCCTTCCGGGTGAGCTGGAGGATGCAGCCAGGGTGAGAGAAGCCTGAGCCTCCCACCTAAGGCTGTCGCCCCTGCGACCCGGCCCCAGATGAGTGGAAGATGACGGAACGAACGGAATAAAAGTTAGACTACCTCAAGCATCACAATCAGAAGAACTCTTCTCATGGCCAAAACAGGACTCTCACTCATGTAACATACTACACATCTCATGAATAACAGGATTTTGGTCTTTCATTTTAAATGAGTCAAATCACTTATATTAAAAGTAAAATAACAAAACTGCAGTAATTTGATATTTTAATAAGTTTTTTAACTTTCGATGAGCCGAGGTCTTGATTAAGGGTGATACTGGTGTGTGGCCACAGCTTACACCTTTGATTTTGCACACAGTTATCATCAGTGCATGCTATATAACTAACTTTCTGCCCTTTCTCTCCGTATCACACTCCTTCTGCCAGTGCTGAATAACCTCCTTCTACACCAGGTATGGGCAAACTATGGCCCGTGGTCCACATGTTAAACATTTTAATTTGGTCCGAAAAAATTAAATAAATAAACCATGTTAATGTTTTATTTCCCCTGCAATTCTGATGTTTCCTTACTGGATGGTGCACTATTTTGGCTTTGTTGCGAAAACAACAAAACTGCTTCCATTCAATTTGTGTGTTTCTGTGATTCAGACATTTCAAACCTACATTTTAAACCTAGTGCACTAGATGCACGTTTTTTTAAGTGCTAGGGTGCTTGATTTTAACGTTAGCACGCTAGGTTATATGCGTTTAGCGGCCCCAATGCCTTTCCATATCTAACGCGCTTGTTTACCAAAACATGCCATCCCTCTTCTCCCGTTCCAGGCCCCTGGTCTAATGTTAAAACCAAATGTGATCCATGAATCAAATAGTTTGCCCACCTCTGTTCTACACCAATGTTTTCCCTTTCCCCATGAGACAAAGCAATGGCCTTCTCAAACACCTCCCCTTCAGCTGTCCTCTTTGCCACCCCATCGGCCCATTCATTACCCCATATCCCAATGTTACCCGGCACCCACATTAACACAAATTCCCTGTCCACTGCACCCAACGCAAAGCATCCCACAAAAAACTCTGGTGAAACTTTACCCTCTCCTACTGAAGACCTTTAAGGAGAAATAACAAAGTCAATGTAAAAATTTAATATAAAATATTTAATAAACCAGGCTGCACAGAAACCAGGAATGAAGATTAGTCAGAGTAAAACAGAGTATGTGTGTGAATGAGAGGGACCCAAATGGAAAAGTGAGATTACAGGGAGAAGAGATAAAGAAGGTGGAAGATTTTAAGTATTTAGGATCAACAGTCCAGAGCCATGGAGAGTGTGGAAAAGAGGTGAAGAAGCGTGTTCAAGCAGGCTGGAACGGGTGGAGGAAAGTATCAGGTGTGATGTGTGACAGAAGAGTTTCAGCTAAAATGAAAGGAGAAGTGTACAAACCGTGGTGAGACCCGCCATGCTGTTTGGTCTAGAGACAGTGCCACTGAGGAAAAGACAGGAAGCAGAGATGGAGGTAGCAGAGATGAAGATGCTGAGGATCTCTCTGGGAGTAACCAGGATGGACAGGATCAGAGGAACAGCACATGTCAGAGGTTTTGGAGATAAAGTCCGAGAGGCAAGGCTTAGATGGTTTGGACATGTACAGAGAAGAGAGACAGAGTACATCGGCAGAAGGATGCTGGGTTTGAACCACCAGGAAAGAGGACTAGAGGAAGACCAAAGAGGAGGTTCATGGATACAGTGAAGGAAGACATGAAGATAGTTGGTGTGACCAAAGAGGATACAGCAGATAGGGTTAGATGGAAGAAACTGACTTGATGTGGCGACCCCTGAAGGGAAATGCCGAAAGTAGAAGAAGAGGAGGCTGCACAGAAACCAGTTCACTGTCTTTTGTCTCATTATTTTTTCTGATTTTTTGTCGTACCAAAGTGCCTTTCTTCCAGTGATGATGAAAAAAAATGTTTTTTTGTTGGTTTTTTTTTTCAACTTTCTGCCAGATTCAACATATTTTTATATTTACTTGAATGTTGTAAAAAAAAAGTTTACTTTTCCCAACAACAGTTTTTTTTTCAGAGATGTCCTATTTTCACCTATAAATATTCAAACATTCATTTTACTTTATTAATTATTTCTGGAGAAATTTGATGTTTCTAACTGTAGAAATATGTCAATAAATGTACAGTAAGTAGAAGCCAAAAAAAAAACAACTTAAATAAAATATTTAGTAATGATTTTTAATCCTTAGATGGCCTCACTTTACGTCACAAGAACTAGATTTATTGCTAGGTTTTTATTTTTTTACAGTAAAAATCAGACTGATTGAACATTGTTAGTGGTTAAAAAGAAAAATCAGAAGCAGCATCTGAACCAGATTCAACACAGACTGTGTTCAGCAAGGTGATGTAGACTGAAGCAAACGCTAGAGGGCAGCATTACGACCTCTCAAACAAAGACTGCTGACCCGGAAATAGACCAGGTTCACATCCTGTCTGGTGTAAACAGTGATGGTGGAGTAAAATTAAAAGATATTCAGTGACATTATTTTATTAAACTTCAAACTCCAATAGTTTGTTGGATTCTGATGCTTGTTGGTTTCTGACCTCTGCAGAGCAGCTTGTTGGAGAAAAAAAAGAATCAGAGGAAGAATCATCGTGAAGGAGGTGAGAATTTACATCATTTACTGTGAAATGTTTCTTCTTTTTTTCCAAGTTTTTCAGTTCAATCCGTCTTTTTCTGAAATATCAGTGAGAGAGGGTAAACAGGAAGTGATAAATGAATGTTTATTATTGTTTTTCTTTGTCTGAAACAAATGCTAGCAGTAGCTAACTGCGTTTTATACTTCTTTCGGCATTTCTCTTCAGGGGGCGCCACAGCAAGTCAGTTTCTTCCATCTAACCCTATCTGCTGCATCCTCTTCGGTCACACCAACTATCTTCATGTCTTCCTTCACTCTATCCATGAACCCTCCTCTTTGGTCTTCCTCTAGGCTTCTTTCCTGGAGGTTCCACAGTCTTCTCAGTAGTGATGTGTCGGTCTCAAACAAAACGGCTCTTTGAGCCTAATTGGGAGCGCCCCCCCCCCTCCCACCGTGCCCCCCAGGCGCTCTCTGCTAACTGTAGGTGTCCCACTCGCGTTCTATCTCTCTCACCCACTCTTCAAGCCACACGTCACTGCTTGATATGTGTTTGCTTGTGATGGGAATTACGGCTCTTTTTAGTGAACCGGCTCTTTCGGTTCGGCTCACTAAAAAGAGCCAGCTCTTTCGGCTCGCGAACGGCTCTTCATATTGTTTTTTTTTTAATTGATTCATTTAAACTATGCGCAAGTTAATTCCTGCTTTTGTTTTTAAATATTTTTATTATGTAAACCTGACTCTAGTTACTATAAAACATATACAAATGTATATAACATTTATAATAAAATGTAAAAAATAAAAAAAATGTAGTATTTACATTTCAACTTTGAACAATTAGAATTTTTCAGCTTTTTAAACAAACTTAAAATGAACAAACACAGAACATGGTAAATTAAAATACACATACATTTAAATTTAAATAAAGAGGAAAAAATAGCACCCAGATCGGTTTTTATTTTTACTTACTGTATTGATCCCTCACCAGGGAAATGTGTGTGCTACACTTCTACACCGCAGCAGGCTGCCACGACGGCGCCAATGGTCGGAGAAACGGGGGGTTAGGTGTCTTCTCCAAAACTCTAGACGTGAACTCAGTGGGAATCAAACCTGCGAACTTCCGGTCCGCGGGCGCACGCTCTACCACTCTCTACCAATACTTTTAAGTCTTACACTAAGAAACACTAAGTGCCGCAGTTTTGAAGACCTGATTCGGTTTTTCTGTCTGTAATCATCTGCGCAGTTTGAGAAAAGTGTGTTTATGACCTCTGTGATGCCCCGCCCCTATTAAAAAAATATATAAACAAAAATATGTCAATCGTTTGTGCTGTTTTGTACTGTAAAAATGTTTGTTTGTGCTATTTTAGTTTTTCAGATCTTTAAATTATTACAGCACAAACGATTGACATACTTTTTGTTTATATATATTTTTCAGAGGGGTCAGCTTCACGGAGGTGTGTTTGTGCCCCTCCTCCTCATTGTGCACAATATATGAAAACAAATATTGACCAATCACAGGTGGCTTATATGGGTGGGTGAGAGAGAGACATAACGCGAGTGGGACAGCGAGAGTTAGCATAGCGGGGAAAAAAATAGGGTGTAGGGTGTGGGTGGTTGGGGGGGAGGGGGAGGGATGGAATGCGGGGGCGGGGCTTCCAATCAGTCAACACACGGGAGCCGGCTCCTAATCAGTAGGAGCCGGCTCCCGTTGTTCACGTCAAAGAATGATAGAGCAACTCCTTAGTTGCCTTAGTTATGAAATAGTTCATGCTCATTATCACCTTTATAGATTTGCATAAAACTTAGCTTAATGCCAGTTTTGATGAAGACTCTCTTTACAGATGAAACTACTGCACGACCAAGCTTAAGATCTTTGAGCTTCTCAATAATTGAGCTTCTCAATTATCTGTTATTTTGTATCAAAACAATAACTCAGAAGGTTCCATTGATTCCCTTCATCCCTGTCAGGAGAGTAGTCTGTTCCCTCCGTGTCCTGTTTCCCCCGTCCCTCTTGTCCCTGTTTGTCTGTGTGTGGTTGTGGAGTCTGTGTGTGGTTTTGGCCACCACCAAAGTTCACTGTTGGTAGGGTGTTCTTAGGATGCTGAGCAGTGTCATTTCTTCTCCAAACATGATGTGGAGAATGACTGCCAAAAGTTTGTTTTTGCTTCTATCTGGCCATGATAAAGTCTCCCAATAATCCACAGATTCTCCAAATGTTGCTTTGCAAACTGTAACCAAGCTTCAACATACCTTTTGTTCAGCAATGGAGTCTTGCTTGGTGAGCGAGCATCGATGCCATGGCAGTTCAGTGCATTGCTTAGGGTTTTCTTTGAAACATCAGTAGATGTTGATGCTAGATCTTCCTGAAGTTCTGCCTGAGGGGTACTTGGCTCTTGGAGAACTCTCCTGATTATTCTTTGTATTTCACAGACAGGGATCTTACATGGAGTACCTAGTCGTGGAAGGTTTATGGAGAACTGATCCTTTTTCCATTTCTGTATGATGGCCCCCACAGTGCTCCCAAGAACATTCAGCATTCTAGAAATGCGCCTAAAATTATTCTTGTCAAAATGCTTTTCAATAGTAAGATTACAAAGATCTTGAGAGAGTTCTTTGCTCTGACCCATCCTGAAGTATTTTCTGTTTGCATCATGGGAAATGAGAAGCCTTTCTAGCCAATCAGTTAGAACGAAATAAATAAAAATAAATAAATGAATTACTCTATTCATCCCTCACCGGGGAAATTTGTTTGCTGCTCTCCTTACACCGCAGCAGGCTGCCCTTCAACGGCGCCAATGGTGGGAGAAGCGGGGGTTAGGTGTCTTCTCCAAGGACCCTAGACGTGCTCTCCATGGGACGCAAACCCGCGACCTTCCGGTCCGCGTGCGAACGCTCTAACCACGCGGCCACCGTCTCCCCAAAGAAGAAGAAAGCTACTAAAGAAGCTACTTTCATTTGGTACTGATACAGGCAGGGTTTTTCTCCAAATACTGGAGAATTTCAGGTGATCTCATGGCTTTCTATGCCATTTACACTAGTACCCTGTTATCTTCACGTGTTCTACGTATACTTATTCCCTTTGTCATTTCACTTAATTTATCATAACTAAATCTGTATACTTAAAAGTTCTGATCTTTTTCTGTGAATTCAATATTTGGTGTAATGACTATATCTGGTGTAAATTTGGGGTCAAAAGCCCACTTAGAAATCCCTTTACTGATGAAAATGCTCACGCGTCAAATACTTATTTCCCCCGTTGTATGTGAGTTACAAAAAAATGTGACTGTCAGGTTAAATTTTAAAACCATGCAGATGGTCCTAAAATTTAATTTGAGCTATTCTCTTCTTCTACAGAATTTCTTTCAATTCTGCTGCAGCAACTGGTGATGACAGAAGATAACTCTGAGAGACGTTCAAACAGCAACTAGATTTTTGAAAAGGACCAGAATCACCAGACAAATCTCAAGAGTAAAAATGGAAATGCCAGGTGGACAAAAACCATTAAGCTTTGACAAATGTGAACAAAGATTTAATCCAGAAGACAACTTCATGTGTAATGAATGTGGACACAGATTTAACAGGAAACACCATTTAAAACAGCACATGATAGTCCATACAGGAGAAAAACCATTCAGCTGTGAAGAATGTGGACAAAAATTTAGTCTAAAAGCGAACTTAAACCAGCACACGAGAATCCATACAGGGGACAAACCATTCAGCTGTGATGAATGTGGACAAAAATTTAGTGTAAAATCAAGCTTAAACCAGCACATGAGAATCCATACAGGAGACAAACCATTCTGCTGTGATGAATGTGGACACAGATTTAAAGTAAAAAGCGACTTAAACCGACACAGTAGAATCCATACAGGAGACAAAC
Source organism: Neostethus bicornis (assembly GCA_902685375.1). NCBI lineage: Eukaryota > Metazoa > Chordata > Actinopteri > Atheriniformes > Phallostethidae > Neostethus > Neostethus bicornis. The sequence continues at coordinate 25,655,010 of LR738552.1, forward strand.
CATTCCTCTGTGATCAATGTGGACAAAGATTTTATGAAAACAGCAGCTTAAACAAACACAGAAGAACCCATACGGGAGAAAAACCATTCACCTGTGATGAATGTGGACAAAAATTTAGTCTAAAAGCAAACTTAAACCAGCACATGAGAATCCATACAGGAGACAAACCGTTTAGCTGTGGTGTATGAGGACACAGATTTAGCAGGAAAGACACTTTAAACCGGCACATGAGAATCCAAAGAAAAGACAATAGGCGATAAATGGGGACAAAAATTTACTACAAAAGGCCACTGGAGCAACCACATGAGAATCCACACAGGATCAACACCGTTCTCTGTTTGATTTGTGATAAATTATTCAGTAGGCATGAAAGTCTAAAGACCCACATACAGTTTCACAAAGAATAAAAAGAGTTTTTTTTTTTGTCAGAGAAAAACAACAGTTTAGTAGAAAGAGTGAACTGCTGCTCTGGTAGGTCCTTTGACCAAACAGAGCTTCTATGCACACTTCTGGTAGAACTTCTCCGAGTACCAGAGGAGGTGGGGGACATAGAGTCAAAATGGACGCTGATCTGCATATCTATTGACAAGGCGGAAAGCCCGAGCTATGAAGGCAAAATTATCTGTTGTCGTTGTGGTGGTGACCCCCGATTTTACTGGTGGACACAAGTGGTAAGGGATGCTGAACCAATCCCCCAAGAACTGCAGCATAAATCAACCAGAATTTTTTTTATTCATCTTTTTCTTTTTTGTATTAGTATAGAAAATGGTGCCATCATTTATATTCCTTCATGCCTTCAGTGGCCTTAGAGAAGACACCTAACCCCCGCTTCTCCCATCATTGGCGCCGTCAAAGGGCAGCCTGCTGCGGTGTAAGGAGTGCAGCACACAAATTTCCCCGGTGAGGGATGAATAGAGTAATTTATTTTTTTTATTTATTTTTATTTTGATGTGGTCGAAAACTTTTTCGTCAGCAGGACTCCAGGGGTGAAGGAAATTCATCCAAAGTTCCTAAAGTTTCTGGATGGCGTTTGCACCATCATATGGACATTAGGATTGGAGGACAGGGATGGTGGTTCCTCTTTCTAAGAAGAGGGGCTGGATGGTGTTTCCCAACCACAGAGGGATCATGTCAAGTGGGACATTATTTTAGTTGTGTTCTGTATGTTTTTGTTTTTTTCTTTTATGGATTCTTCCCCCATCTTGTGGACGGGAAGAGAACCGATTGGGACTTCGACCCAATCAAGAGAATTGGGGCCACCTGTGTGCTGGGAATGGACTTTGTTTGGGGAGGAGTTTCAGCAAGGCAGAGTGGAGAAGGGGTAAAAGCGTCGAGAGTTTGGCAGAAAAAAGACTTGAAGGCTCCAGATCCACCATATAAACACTGCCAGCTATCTGCTAGTTTACTGAGCCACTGCTAGCAACTTACTCCAGACTCCTAGCTGCTTTTGATGGACTCAGCTAGAGGAGCAAAATGTCCAGCAGCATGTATGTGCAGGAATATGTGAGATCCAGCTGCAGTACCTGCTGCGACCGCCGGAACTCCGGAGTTGGATGCCATATCCTCTGTATACCATATAACTAAATTTCTACCCTTTCTTTTCATATCACACTCCGTCTGCCAGTACTGAAGAACCTCCTTTCACACCAATGTTTTTCCTTTCCCCCGGAGACAAAGCAATGGCCCTCTCAAACACCTCCCCTTCAGCTGTCCTCTTTGTCACCCCATCAGCTCATTCATTACCCCATATTCCAACGTGACCCGGCACTCACATTAACACAAAATCCCTGTCCACAGCACCCAACGCCAAGTATTCCACAAAAAACTCTGGTAAAACTTTACTCTCTCCTACTGAAGACCTTTAAGCAGAAATAACAAATCAATGTAAAATTTTGATATGAAAAATTTAATAAATCCAGGCTGCACAGAAACCAGATCACTGCCTTTCTTCTCTTTATTTTTTTCGGATTTTTTGTTGTATCAAAGTGCCCTTCTTCCAGTGACACTGAAATAAAATGTTTGTTTCTTTTTTTAACTTTCTGCCAGGTTCAACATATTTTCATATTTAAATGGATGTTGCAAAACAAAGTTTATTTTTCTTCACAACAGTTATTTTATTTTTTTCTCAGACAGAGATGTCCTATATTCATGTATAAATATTCAAACATTCAATTTACTTTAATCCCTTCTGGGGAAATTTGATGTTTCCAAATTTTTTAAATATTCTAATAAATGTAAGTAAAAGTCGAAAGAAAAAAACATATTAAAATATTTTGTAATGATTTGTAATCCTTAGATGGTCTCATTGATCACTACCTGGTCGTGGGTTGGCTTCGATGGTGGGTAAGGAAGCCGGTCAGACCTGGCAGGCCCAAACGATCTGTGAGGGTCTGCTGGGAACATCTGGTAGTTCCTTCCGTCAGAGAGAATTTCAACTCACACCTCCGGCAGAGCTTCTCACGGGTACCGGAGGAGGTGGGGAACATCGAGTCAGAGTGGACTCTGTTCAGCACCTCTTTTGTCGAGGCGGCAACCTGGAGCTGTGGTCGCAAGGTCATCGGTGCCTGTCGTGGCGGCAACGCCCGAACCCAATGGTGGACACCAGTGGTGATGGATGCCGTCAAGCTGAAGAAAGAGTCTAACCGGGACTTTTTGGCCTGTGGGACTCCTGAGGCAGCTGACAGGCATCGGTGGGCAATGTGGGACGCAGCTTCGGTGGTCGTTGAGGCAAAGGCCCGGGCTTGGGAGGAGTTCGGCAAGACCATGGAAAACGACTTCTGAATGGCTTATAAGAAATTCTTGTCCACCATCCGGCGGCTCAGGAGGGGAAAGCAGTGCACCATCTACACCGTTTAAGGTGGGGATGGGGAGCTGCTGACCTCGACTCGGGACGTTTTGGATCGGTGGAAGGAATACTTTAAAGACCTCCTCAATTCCACCAACATGTCGTCTGATGAGGAAGTAGAGTCTTTGGAATTCGGGATGGGTCTTCCTATCTCTGATGCCGAGGTCGCAGAGGTGGTCTCAAAGCTCCACGACGGCCGGGCTCCGGGGGTGGATGGTGTTGGGCTGTCCTGGCTGACACGCCTTTGCACCATTGCATGGACATCGGGGACAGTGCCTCTGGATTGGCATACCGTGGTGGTGGTCCCTCTTTACAAGAAGGGGGACCGGAAGGTGTGCTCCAACTACAGAGGGATCACACTCCTAAGCCTCCCTAAGAAGGTCTTTTCTGGGGTACTGGAGAGGAGAGTCTGTCGGATTGTCGAGTCTCAGATTGAAGAGGAGCAGTGTGGTTTCTGTCCCGGACGTGGAACTACGGACCAGCTCTATACCCTCTTCAGGATCCTGGAGGGGTCATGGGAGTTTGCCTGACAGTCTACATGTGTTTTGTGGATCTGGAGAAGGCATTAGATCATGTCCCTAGGGGACTCCTGTGGGGGGTGCTCCGGGAATACAGAGTCTCAGAGCCCTTGGTACGGGCTGTCCGGTCTTTGTACAACCGGAGCTAGAGCTTGGTCCGTAAAGCCGGCAGTATGTCGATTCCATTTCCAGTAAGAGGTGGATTCCGCCAAGGCTGCCCTTTGTCACCAATTCTGTTCATCATCTTCATAGACAGAATATCTAGGTGCAGCCGAGGCGTTGGAGGGATCCGGTTTGGTGACCTCAGGATCAGATCTCTGCTTTTTGCGGATGATGTGGTCCTGTTGGCTTCATCAGACCGTGATCTCCAGCTCTCACTGGGTCGATTTGCTGCTGAGTGTGAAGCGGCCGGGATGGGAATTAGCTCCTCCAAATCCGAGAGCATGATCCTCACCCGGAAAAGGGTGGAATGCCCCCTGCGGGTCAGGGACAGGGCCCTGCCCCAAGTGGAGGAGTTTAAGTATCTCGGGGTCTTGTTCACAAGTGGGGGAAGGATGGAGTGGGAGATCGACAGGCATCAGCAATAACTAGGACGTTGCATCGGTCCGTCGTGGTAAAGAGAGAGCTGAGCCGAAAAGCAAAGCTCTCGATTTACAAGTCGATCTACGTGCGAACCCTCACCTATGGTCACCAGCTGCGGGTTTGATTTCTTCTCACTGTCGGCTTAAACGCCTGTCGCAGCCCTTTATTGATCCTCAGAGCATGGAGGATGTTCTTCTTCAACATTCTCACTCCATCTCTACTCAAGTACGGGCTCTTTCCTTTGAACAGGTCTTCTCGTTTCTGGAAAAGATCGAAGTTCTCAATATAATTCAGTTCTCTCAATGTGCACTCTTTGCACATTGACGTTAGTTTACCACACCGGTTTTTGAAGAACTGAAAGGAGGGAGGTGAGACCAGATCTTATATAGTATGGAATAAAGAGGATGTAAGTGATTCTAATCAGACCAGTCCTCCAATCAGCAGCCACCACACTCAGAACCAGGAAGTAACGATAATAAACAAACATCAGAGGGAGTCACACTACAGATCATGAAGCCAAGGATCTACTGGAACCATCATGTCCTGGGTTCAATCATAGAGAAAAGAAGATGAAATTAAACAATAAAAAGACTCCAACTGTTTTTTATTATTATTATTAAATTTAGTTGTTATTTATTTGAATAGGGAGGGTTAGGAACAGTGCACAGGAGGGTTAGGGACAGTGACAGTAGGGTTAGGGACAGTGCACAGGAGGGCTAGGGAACAGTGCACAGGAGGGCTAGGGACAGTGCACAGGAGGGTTAGGGACAGTGCACAGGAGGGCTAGGGACAGTGCACAGGAGGGTTAGGGACAGTGCACAGGAGGATTAGGGACAGTGCACAGGAGGTTTAGGGACAGTGTACAGGAGGGTTAGGGACAGTGCACAGGAGGGTTAGGGACAGTGCACAGGAGGGTTAGGGCAGTGCACAAGAGGGTTAGGGTCAGTGCGCAGGAGGGTTAGGGACAGTACACAGGAGGTTTAGGGGGTCTTTCTGCCCTTTTTTAGTGAAATTTAGTTAAACATTATTAACTGTTTAGAGTGTCATGTCTGAAAATATAGACAATTTCAGATAATCATCTCATTCACTGAGATATCTGCTTTTGGGTTGAACTGAAGGTCGCCAGCCCCTAGGGGGCCTTACGATAATAAAACTGCACCATATACATGAAGGATTTCTTAGAGGTCACCCACTGACCAGGATGACCAAGAGGAGATGATTGACAGGAGCCAGATGCTAAAACTGGCTAATTAGCATAGAGAGAATGGGCATGTTTCCATCAGATGCTTTAAAGATGACCTCACCATCTCTTGGTGGGGCTTTTATTACTGACCTCCTTCTGATTCGTGCTATAATTTTTCAGTAAGAAACATCTTTTTCTATCACTAAATTTGTTACAAGAAGAGTCTTTTTTAGAGTTTGATGGGAAACCCACGGCCGAAGACCACAAGAAGAGAAACAGGCACCTGCTATTGTCTATGTCTTTGATTTCTTTCTGTTGTTTGAAGAGATGAGATTGTCATTTGGGGATGAAGCCCTTCTTTGATTGGTCTAATGAAGACTTTTATGAGTCTGTCAAGTGTTTGTAAGTTTTCATGAGAAAGAAAATAGCATTGTGGTAGAATTTAAATAAAAAACATTAAAATGAAAACATTTTATGGGCAGAGGTTTTATTATTTCAATACCTCATCATTAAGGGACGTACAGATCCCAAACTTTGTAACATAATTTATCTGTCTGACCCTTAAAACACACCCCAGAATTTGAGAGTTTCAGCCTTTCTGTCATTTAGTCTTTTTAGCTTGAAATACTATTGATTTCTCATGGAAACATTTCTTTTTCAAAAAATAATGTTTCGACTGTTTTCATTTTTGAAACGTTGATGTACTGAACGCGTTCCTGTTGGGCTCAGTAACAGTCACAGGTTTTTCTAAGACTGACATACTCTTTATGGTCAGAAGTGGGACAATGAAAAACCTTGAAAAACCTCTACCTATTGTGCTCCTCTGCAGGGTTGTACCTCTGCTGTAGAGTTACAGAAAGAGGCAGAGTAGAGCTTAGGTAAACTCTCCTCTTGCAGGCAACACTTTGTAACATGGCAGGATATAAAATGGCTTTTGAACCTCTTGCCATTTGACACCTTCCCCACCTCACACCGTATTTTTAGGTGTGTTATCATTTCATCCAGATCTCTGGGGCCTTAACCATCGATTGTTTCTGAGCTACCTGAGTTACCTGTATGTTTCCCGTCTAGTGGTCTTTTATTCAGATGCTACTGTAAAGTTGGTGACAGAGATTCTGCCAATCATGTCTGAACCCAGTCCTGTTTTCCTCAGACTAACAGACTCTTCATCCTCAGAGGTGTGTGTAGATCAGAAGCCTCTGAACGAGCCTCTCTTAAAAAATACTTCATGAACCTCTGACATTAACCCGTTGAACCTGGAACTATGGCTTCCATCAGGAATCAGTCTGTCACTCACCTTCTTGAGTGTTCATCCCTTACATGGGTGCGGGGGGTGCCAGAGCCCATCCCAGCTGATTAATAGCAAGGGGCAGGGTAAACCCCGAACAGGTCGCCAGCCTGTCACAGCCATCAGGAATCATTCCACTAACTATGTTCAGGTCATCATGGTACCAAATCTCCCTTTTCATTGGTTTCTTTGATCCTATAGCGATGCTCATGCCTTTCCTCTCTGACTCCATGTTACTTCTCATCAGTGTTATTTCTCATCAGTTATTCGTGTTTCCAGGATTTCTTGGACTTAAAGTTTCTAAGGTGATTCTGCTGACATTTTACGTTTTGCTTTGAAGAAGCAAGTGATATTGTCATTGTTTCCTCACCTACCACCAGAGGGAGCCGGGGACCTTCCCCCATCTCCCTGATTGTGACCTGCTACCTATTTAAAGGCAGTCTGCCTTTCCTTCATGGTCAGGTCATCACCCCTTCCAGCCAGGTCTTCCTGGCTGCTCGACCAAGAGGCATTCCTTGTTTTAATCCTATGCCCTGCTTTACAGCTCTACTAGACTTCTTTACTAAATAAATAATGGTTGTTGTTCTGCACCTGGATCCTCCTTCTGCACTCGCATCGTGGCAGATATCAACTTAAACACCTGGTTTGTCTTAAAACTGTGAAAGAAAGCAAACTTAAACATTTATTTTAAAACACCATGATTCTATAATCATACAGGGGTGCACTTTATAGGTGTGCATGTCAAAGTGCACGCTGCACTGAAGCTCTTGTGCACCATCGCAAACCAAAAGGTGTCAAACGACACCCTTAAAATAGGCACCTTGGCACAGAAATAGGAACTGTGTTTTTATGTAAAACTGCAGTCAAATAGAAAATAAACTCACACGTGGTGAATGCTTGGATAGTCTTTATTTAGGAAAACATACATTTCTGATTAAAAAGTCTTGATAAAAGCTAGAAACGATCATTTAAATTCACACAGGTGAAATATTTTGAACTGTTTGACCTGAGTTTGCAGAGAGTGGACTCGTCAGTACAACCTGCTAACTATTGATCAAACATCCAAACACGTCATACTGTGTAATCCCTCTTTCATTCAGAAGTGATCCATCGTGAAAAAATCTTTAAAGTATCTTCACAGTATGATTTCTGATCGAGACGTTTCGACTTCCATCCGGAAATCCTTTTCAATTTGATAACATGGTCTGAGAACTGGTTTGTCTTGCTGGTGAGGTATATTTACTGTGTTTCCTAAAGAGGGTCTGTCTGACCCAAACAAGCCTGTACCCAACCGTGACTGGACAGGAAGGTACCTTTTTTACAATTGAGTGGGTCTAGCTAACGTCTAAAGTGGTCTAATTACGTTCTATTGTCCATGGTGAGAGTGGCCATGCTGTTTGGTCTAGAAACAGTAGCACTGAGAAAAAGACAGGAAACACAGATGGAGGTATCAGAGAGAAAGATGCTGAGGATCTCTCTGGGAGTGACCAGGATGGACAGGATCAGAGGAACAGCACATGTTAGAGGTTTTGGAGATAAAGTCAGAGAGGCCAGACTGAGATGGTTCGGACATATGCAGAGGAAAGAGAGAGAGTACATCGGAAGAAGGATACTGGGTTTGGAACCACCAGTAAAGAGGACTAGAGGAAGACCAAAGAGGAGGTTCATGGATACAGTGAAGGAAGACATGAGGATAGTTGGTGTGACCAAAGAGGATGCAGCAGATGGGGTTAGATGGAAGAAACGGACTTGCTGTGGCGCCCCCTGGAGGGAAATGATGAAAGAAGAACAAGAGGTCCTCACCAAAACTAAACAACCAGCAAGATGCTCCCCTAGTGTTCCCATGATGATAGCCCTGTGAGCTGAAACTGAAGAGAGAATAGATTCTGGGTTAAGAATCGTCCTATTTGGACCAGGGAGTGAGAATGGTATAGTAAACTCCAGGTAGGTTACATCTTTTACAGGCTTGTTCGGTTTAGCCCCTCCTTAGGGAACACAGTACATATAGAACCAGTTCTCAAAACGTCTCGATCATCAAATACGTACACAGTCCAGAAGACTCTTTGAAGACTTTTCTATGATTCAAACAAGTTGATAGAAATGATCTGAAGGTAAAACTCCTCCACAAAAAACCTCAGGAAGTTACCCGTCACCTGATTGGATAAAAAGTGTCATAATCCCACCACCAGTTATAATCACTCAAAAACCTGAGAAAAATAAATCAGACAGAATTTAAAATAAAAATCAATACTTAAATCAGTTCGAATGAATTTGAAAAATTATTGATTTAATTAAAAAAAAGTAAAGCATGCATTTCGATGTAAATAAAAACGCTCAAATTAAGCAATGTGGAAATTATTGGTAAATTTTGTCCCAACTTTTTGATGCCAATTTAAATTAAATAGATGTGAAAATTATTGGTAAATATTTTTTATTCTGATCAGGAAATGATTTAATTTAAACTACTAAATTAAAGGGAATTCAGTGGTTTTACTGTGGCTCCGCCTACAGAACAGACTCGGGCAAAAACAGGGAACATGGGCCGCCCTTCCAGTGGGCTCACCACTCTCAGGAGGGGCCTTAGGAGTAGGGTGAAGGAGGAGATAAGTGGTAGCCAACGACCTGGACTCTGACGGTCAGATCCTCGGTTGCATAAGCTGGTTCTGGCATCGAGTCAGGATGCCTCCTGAGCGCCTCACTCGTGAGGTGTTTCGGGCCGTCCCGCCAGGAGGAGACCAAGAGACAGACCCCGGACCTGCTGGAGAGACTATGTCTCATAGCTGGCTGGGGAACGACTCGGGATCCTCCCGGGTGAGCTGGAGGATGCAGCCGGGGTGAGAGAAGCCTGGGTTTCTCTCACGTCTTCTGGATGTTTATTCCCAGATGGCGACGCGGGGAGTGCTGGAGCCTATCCCGGCTGATTCAAGCAGAGAGGCAGGGTACAGCCCGAACACGTCACCAGTCTGTCGCAGGGCCACTTACACACACTCATTCCAAGGGGCAATTTGGTACCATCCAATTAACCTGGCATGCATGTTTTTGGAGGGTAGGAGGAAACCGGAGCCCCGGAGGAAACCCCTTGCCTAGAGGGAGAATATGCAAACTCTACACTGACAAGGCCAGTTGCTGAACACTTGTGCCACCCAGGACTCGAACCCCAACCTTCTCACTTTTTGAAAACAAAATAGCAAAAAACAAAAAATTGTTTACACAAATGATGCTTTAAACTAATTTTCATTCAGATTTCATTCATTAATGATTAATTTTATGATTATTTAAAAGTTTAAATATTAAAATTATATTTTGATTAGAAATGATTAAACTCGTTACTCAGGCTTAACAGATCAGAAAAAAACAGATACGAGATGCTTTAATTTCAGATGAAGTCCGTGCAGCAGCGTCTTGGAGTAGGTCCGTGGTTTAAGAGTACATGGTCAGGTACATCCACTGTTAGAGAAAACAAACCCATTTAGTTTCATTAGAATACTTCAGAAATTCAGATGGTTAAATAACGTCACCTCTAGTTCATCAAGAGTCATTTTGGTCCCATCGGAGAGCAGCTTGAAGATGCCTGAACAGAAAAAAAGGTTTTTATTACCAAACAAAAGTCATCATTTAAATTAAACAGTGGATGTTTCATTTAAAATATGGATTTTATTTTTTTTTGGCCCAAAAAATATTAGATTGTAGAAAAGGATTCAAAGCTGTCAAAATTTTCATTCTGATAAAATGACAAGCGCTCTCTCTGGTGAGGTGTTCCAGGCTCGACGCACCGAGAGGAGACCCAGAGACAGACCCCGGACCTGCTGGAGAGACTATGTCTGAGGCTGTAGCCCCAGTGACCTGGCCGGAAATATTTTTTCACTAATCTGTTTGTCTATTGCCAATCTATTCAGTTCCTGATTGGCTGATCTAACCGGCTCCTGATTGGCTCCTGATTGGCTGATGACATTGGCGACTCCCATTCGGTTGTCATCAGGAAATCAGAACTAAAAGTAACTCAGAGTGGTGTAACTCAGTAATATGTGGAATGTTCTCTAGTTTATTTTGATGAAGAGTTTTCCTGTGGCTAGCTAAATGTCTTCACTGCTAGGCTAATGCTAGTGGTATCAGTGCAGAAGTTAGCATTCGCTAACTAGCTAGTTTACATTTATCAAAGTCAAAAGTTTCCATATATTTTATTAATATTGTTTTATTCGTATTCTCTTTTATTTTAAACATATTCGCTAGTTAACAGCACGCTAGTTAGTGAATGCTGCCAACTAGCCTGGGGCGCCCGGGGGAGCGGCGGTTTATATAAAAACTAAATTGGAATGACTTTTTTCAAAAAGAAAAATAATTTAAACTTGTTGTAAGCAGTCTGATCTAGATCGTCATCTTTATGACCCTCAAACAGTAAACATCTGTAGAACCAAGAGAATCACAGGGAGAAATGTCTTGGTTTAATTAGAGGATTTTTACGGTTGAAGAACTCACGGGTCATGCAGTCCAAGCGTAGCATGAGACTGATGAAACTCTCCAGAGTGATGAAACCAGAGGAGGTACCATAACGCAGAGCCATCAGGTTCAGCATGTTATCACTGACACCTTTTTCTAAGAAACAAAAGAAAACAGAAAGAGTTGTTCATTTGATTTGTTTACCCACCCACGAGCTTCTTGCACTGAGGCCACTGTGCTACCCACTGCGCCACCGTGCCCTCTCACACTGTGAATTTAATATTAGCTGATCTAGTTCTACAAGGTGGGGGAGCAGGGATTACCTATAGCAAGGAAGGCGTTCCTCAGCTCGCTCAGAGACAGAGTTCCACTTCTGTCAACGTCACAGCGGAAGAAGATGTCCTGCAGAAACAAAGAATCCATTTGAAAATCTTTTGGAAGGTTGTGTATGTTCCTCTCCAGCTACTGGAGGGGGGATTAAAAGTTTGGGCACCTCAGGCAAAAATAACATTAAACAGTTACGTTCCTACCATCACCATGGTAACCAGGATTTACATTCCTACTTTCTCCATGGTAAGCAGGATCTACGTTCCTATCCTCACTATGGTAATCAGAATCTATGTTCCTATCCTCTCCATGGTAACCAGGATCTACGTTCCTACCCTCACCATGGTAACCAGGATCTACGTTCCTACCCTCACCAATGTAACCAGGATCTATGTTCCTACCCTCACCATGGTAACCAGGATCTACATTCCTACCCTCACCATGGTAACCAGGATCTACGTTCCTACCCTTACCATAGTAACCAGGATCTACATCCTTACCCTCACCATGGTAACCAGGATCTACATTCCTACCCTCACCATGGTAACCAGGATCTACGTTCCTATCCTCTCTATAGTAACCACGATCTACGTTCCTTCCCTCACCTATGGTCACCAGCTGTGGGTGGTGACCAAAAGAACGCGATCGCGGAAACAAGATTGTGGCCGAAATGATCTTCCTCTGCAGGGTGGCTGGGCTCTCACTCGGTGATCGGGTGAGAAACTCTAACATCCAGGAGGAGCTTGGAGTAGAGTCACTGCTCCTTCACGTCGAGAGAAGCCAGATGCGATGGTTTGGATAGCTGGTCAGGATGCCTCAGGAGCGCCTCACTGGTGCGGTGTTTCATCCCACCAGGAGTAGACTTGACACTGGACCTGCTGGAGAGACTATGTCTCACAGCTAGACAGGGAACACTCTTTGCCACAAAAACAACTGACATAAAAATCTTTTTTCTCCAATTTCCTTCCTGCTCTAAATACTTAATAAATAAAGGTTCAAAAACATCTCTTCTTCCTCAAGCAGCTGAAGCGCTCTGGACTCTCCTCAACTATGAACAAACTTCTACAGAGCCACTATAGAGAGCATCCTGTCTCTCAGCATGACTCCGTGGTATGGCAGCTGCACCACACAGCATAAAAAGGACTTGGCCCGGGTGGTGAAGACTGCACAGGGGATCATAGGGTTTCGGCTGCCAGATCTGGATTCAATCTACAGCTCCCGAGTTCAGCAGAAGTTAAGACGGATAGCGATGGACCCCACCCGCCCAGGATACGGACTGTTTGACCATCAAGACCACCACCTCACGCCTCACAGACTGCTGTGAAAACAATCCCCCCTCCATCATCTCCTCACCTCTGTCTTCCTCACACTTCTCTTTTAATGTCCATTCATAGAACATTGTTCTCTGAACGAGGGTTTTGGATTTTTACCTTGTATGAAGTCATTTTCTTACAAAGTCGTACAAATTCCTCGGCGTTCAGTCTGCCTGTGATAGATGTCTGTTCAACATCTCGTTAAGGTTTTAATGGTCCACATGTTCATGTCCAGACTGTCCTGTAAAAATCAGGGGATTAAAATAGCTAGGAGGTCATGTAGGTTGTGGCTGGTGTATTATAAACTAAATGCTATGAACATCAAATCAAACACAAGTGGGTTAGCAAGGATACGTCAATGACAGCGACCATGCTGCGACACGCATCGAGGCTGAAGCCACCAGACTTCAAATCTCCTGCAAAAAAAAAAAAAACGAGAACATTTCATTAAGTTTGACATAAATGACGTCAAACCTGCTTCTAAAAGGAAAGACAAATCAAACCTGATAGTATTTTTTCATTGAGGATCTTCTGGAGCTGCTCAGCGTCCACTTGATGATGCTGAAAGTTTCAGTCAAAATGGACTCAGTTAGGTTTTTATTAGAAAATAAAACTTTCATTTTCACAGACGTATCGGTGCAGCGTCTGCAATAATCAGGACACTGTATCGATCCGTAGTGGTAAAGAAAGAGCTGAGCCAAAAAGTAAACTCGATTTCCAAATCGATCTACGTTCCTACCCTCACCATGGTAACCAGGATCTACGTTCCTACCCGCATCATGGTAATCAGGATCTACGTTCCTATCCTCTCCATGGTAACCAGGATCTACGTTCCTATCGTCACCATGGTAACCAGGATCTTTGTTTCTACCCTCACCATGGTTCCTAACCTCACCATGGTAACCTGGATCTACGTTCCAACCCTCACCATGGTAACCAGGATCTATGTTCCTACCCTCACCATTGTAACCAGCGTCTACATTCCTACCCTCACTATGGTAACCAGTGTGGGTGTGACCGAAAGAATGAGATTGTGAATACAAGTGGCTGAAATGAGCTTCCTCTGCAGGGTGGCTGGGCTCTCAGAGATGAAGTGAGAATCTCTGCCACTCAGGATGAGCTTGGAGTAGAGCCACTGCACCTCCAGATTGAAAAAATCCAGATGGAGTGGTTCGGGCATTTGGTCAGGATGCCTCCTGAGCGCCTCGCTACTAAGGTGTTTCTGGGATGTACTACTGTGAGGGGACCAAGAGGCAGCCCCCAAACATGCTGGAGAGACTATGTCTTATAGTTGGACATGGAACACCTCAGGATCCTCTCGGGTGAGCTGGAGGATGCCTTCGTGGTGAGAGAATCCTGGACTTCCTGTCTGAAGCTGTTGCCTCGGTGACCCAGCCCCCAGAGAAGAGGAACAGAAAGGAACGTTCACTTTTTGTGACAAACCTCGTCAGAAAATTCCTGGAACAAAGTTCTCTTGTCATCGTCATCTGCTTCATTTTCCTCATGTTTGTCCTGCAAAACAAGATTTAATTCAACACGTTTGTTTTTCTTCGTTTCTCCAGAATCTTCACATGATTCTAAGAACCACAATGTGACTCTATGATGACACTTTGAAGCATGGCTGCTCAGAGAGACATTCCCAGGGGGCATTAGCCTAGTGGTAGAATTACCGTCTCTTGCCCAGGAGAAACGGATTGGAGTCCCACTGGGCCAAAGCTCTTCATGGGATTTTGGGCCTGAAACTGAAAGATTGAATGGTTAGAAAGCCCATCACTGCAGGGACGCTAACTGCACAGAGCAAGACTAGAATGTGTGAAAGCTTCCTTCTGTAATAAATATGTCATGATTGATTAATTACCTGTCCAGTCGCCATGTACCCCTGGTTGTAGTCATGGCAGCCTGAATTCTCACTGAGAGGAAACACAAGACATAATATGAGACAAAAAGTGTACAAAACTGTGGTGAGAGCGGCCATGCTGATTGGTCTAAAGACAGTGTCACTGAGGAAAAGACAGGAATCAGCGATGGAGGTAGCAGAGATGAAGATGCTGAGGATCTCTCTTGGAGTGACCAGGATGGACAGGATCAGAGGAACAGCACATGTTAGAGGTTTTGGAGATAAAGTCAGAGAGACCAGACTGAGATGGTTTGGACATGTGCAGAGGAGAGAGAGAAAGAGAGAGAGTACATTGGAAGAAGGATGCTGGGTTTGGAACCACCAGGAAATAGGCTTAGAGGAAGACCAAAGAGGAGGTTCATGGATACAGTGAAGGAAGACATGAAGATAGTTGGTGTGACCGAAGAGGATGCAGCAGATAGGGTTAGATGGAAGAAACAGACTTGCTGTGGCACCCCCTGAAGGGAAATGATGGAAGGAGAAGAAGAGATAGATAGATGTTAAATCAAGCAAATTAGATTTTATATCTTGCGCAGGAAGAGCGTTTTGTTTTTTGTTTTTTTTTTTAACTTTTTATTATCATTTTTATCATAATTAATCACAAACATAACATTCCCTAAAACACAATAGAAATACAGAGCGGGACAGAGCAAGGTATACTATTCTAACAACCCATGGATAAAAACAAACCCAAAATTTTCAAATGTACAATTGAAGGACGAATCAAACGAAGAACATGCATGCAGTTTGATGTAGTTAAAACTTCAAATATAGTTTAACCATGTGCCATCTTTGTTCAAAAACATCTGTATTTAGTTGTCGGGATGCTGTCATTTTTTCCATTACATAAACTTGTTTAAGCCTTTGTGTCTATTCAGTCAGAGAGGGCGGAGTTGCATTTTTCAATTTCACAGTTAGGATTTTTCTAGCAACCGACAGCGAAATATGCGAGATATATCTTTGATCTGCATCAAAATGTCCAGGTATGAGTCCAGGTAAATAGAACAGAGCATTTGAGGGAATTTCTCATTTTAGAATAGTTTCAATCTCACTTTTAATATTTTGCCAATAGTCACATAATACAGGACAGTAAAAAAAACGTGTATGATCTCCTATCTTCCCACACTGTCTCCAGCATAACGCTGCTGTGGGGGTTTTAACAAAAGTAGAAATCATCAAAGGGGTGTGAAAGAACCTCATTTTAAACTCTTTCCACAACTGGCTGTTGATACCTTTATGGCTGTCCTCACACAGTTTGTCCCACTTACTGTCCTCTATTATGAAGTTTGATTCTAATTCCCATTTTTCTTTAATGTTATAAGTGTTTAAACTGGCAGCAGATAAACGTCTGTGATATAAATAGGAAACATGTTTGTGCGTTGGAAAGTTTTTTTCTGCGATTGTAATAAAATATTGTTCTATAATATTTGGGGTTCTTTCTAGACTGTCCCGCTCTTTGTGGTTTACTATGTAATGCCTGATTTGTAGATATCCTTTTGCACAAGACCAAACTGGTCCTGAAGTTGTGAAAAAGACTAAAGGTCCTTTCCATCAAAGATCTGGTTCAGAATAATAAGCCCTTTGGCAGCCTATCGCCTAAAGCCAGGATCCAATACTGAAGGTAGAAAGTCAGTATTGCCTACAATAGGCATTGCCTTAGACATTGACCCAGTGTCTTTAAGCATCTTTTTAACTTCCGCCCAAATCTTTAAAGTGTGTTTTGTTCATTGATTCCCGACCCTCCTTTTGATGATAGAATTTAGATTTGTAAATGGCAGAGTCGATAACTTAACATCTTTAGTTTCTCCCTGCTCTATTCCAAACCATCTCACTACCACTTCTTCTCTGTACCAACACACAATTGCTGCCAACTGAGTTGCCCAATGGTAAAATTTGAGGTTTAGTAACACCAAACCCCCTATGTTTTTTGGTAAGAACAATATTTTTAGTCTAATTCTCGGTCTTTTTCGCTGCCATATAAACTGAGTAATTATTTTATCCAAAATGACAAAAACTGAGGTAGGAACTTTAACCAGCAGAGACTGAAACAAGAAAAGAAGTCGAGGGAGCACGTTCATCCTCATCGTTTCTACTCTACCCAGTATAGATAGAGGCAAAATTTCCCAGCGGGTCAGGTCATTTTTGATCTGTTTTATCAATCTGTCATAGTTAGCGTCGTAGAGTTGTGCAGGCTGATGTGTAAAGATAATTCCCAGGTATCGAAATCCTTGTTTTGACCAATGGAAGGTTACAGTTTCATTAAGCTGGCTAGACCACATTCCAGATATCATCATAGCTTCTGATTTGGTTTGATTAATCTTAAATCCCGAAATATCTCTGCAAGTCTCTAAACATTGCATGAGTCTTGGAATTGAAGTGAGAGGGTGTCTTAAAAAGAGCAAAATATCATCTGCAAAAAGACCTATATTATGAATCATACCTCCCCCACCTGAAGAGCATTTTTTTAAGCATTCAGAAGCGTGTAAAAAAAAAAAGAAGAAAAAAAACAAAAAAAAACAAGCGCTTTAGATTAACTGCGTATAAAATTTGGCCCAGATGGCTTTCATGGGTGACCCAAAGTGGTTTCAGCCCTGTTGAATCAACAGGTGTTTGTTGTTGATAAAAACACCTAATAAGTGTTGTTTTATTGAAAATAAATGCATGAAATTTGAATAAAAATATTTCAGATCCAAGCATTTAATTAAATGTTAGTGTTGTGTTTTTAATGTAAAGCCCATAATAAACGAGTGGCGTCTGTAATCCCAGAATAAGAGTGACTCACTGGGCGTGGAATTCTCCCTTGGAGTGGATGGTGAGGATGAAGGAGCCGGTCTCATTGGGTCTAAACGTGCAGGGAACGATCACATAGTCTCCAGGCTTCAGTGTCATCTGCTCCATCACCTCACGAGCGTTCACAAATCTTTTAGATTGGGCCACAACAAAGTTCCTTCTCAAGAACTCTTTTGGAAACTTTCCCGTCATGTTTTTGTACTGAGATTAGTTGACAGAATAAAAACAGTCATTTTTAGTTTTTGGTCATTTTATGGACTTAAAACTTGTTATGAAAAAAAAAGTGAGAAAAACTTACTTCTTTAGGCACCTTTAAAAAACAAAAAAGAAAAAAAATCAAACTAGTAAATTTAAAACTTAATGATTTTGATGAGTTTAATGAATCAAAACAAAGTTAAAATAAATAATAAGACAGAAAAACTTAATTTAAGACAAAAAAAATCACAGCTGTTACCTCAAATACATAGAATCCGATGAACTGATTTGTCACTAAGTGCCTGTTTCGCTTGTCGGGTTTTTGCATAAGAGTCACAACGGTGTTAATATCACTTTGTTTTGAGAAACCTTGTTCATAAAGTTTTCCAACCTCTAAACGGTATTGTGGATTAGTCCAGAAGCTTTCTAGAAAAACAAAAAAACAGGAAATGATTGAAGACTTCTTCCAAAACCTTCAAAAATTTAGTCTGAGGAGAAAAGGATGGAGCGGGAGATCAATAAGCGGAAGAGTGCGGCATCCTCAATAATCAGAATGCTGCATCAGTGTGTTGTCAAAAAAAAGAACAGAGCCATAAAACAAAAAAATAACCTGAACAAACTCATTTGATCAGCATTCAAGCAGTCTGTTCTTGCTATTTCTTTTCAGGTCAAATTTCTAGTGGCATCTGTTGAAGTGTTTCTAAATCTAGCATGTGTTTTCATGCTAGATTTCAAGCATGAAATCTAAGACCAGATTCATTCAAACTGTTTGTGCTGCTCTTAACATTTTGAAAAGTTTTCTTTTCTGTTTACAGAGATTTTGTAAAATATCTCATACTTTTATTGTTTATCTAAATATTAACAAACATGCCCGCTGCGGGTCAGGGCCGGGGTTCTGCCTCAAGTGGAGGGGTTTAAGTATCTCAGGTTCTTATTCACGAGTGGGAGAAGGATGGGGCAGGAGATCGACAGACGGATCGGAGTGGCGCCCGCAATAATCAGGACGCTGCATCAATCATTCGTGGTAAAAATAGACCTGAGCTAAAAAGCAAAGCTCTCAATTTACAAGAAGATCTACATTCCTACCCTCACCATGGTAACCAGGATCTACGTTCCTACCCTCATCATGGTAACGAGGATCTACGTTCCTCCCCCCACCATGGTAACCAGGATCTACGTTCCTACCCTCATCATGGTAACGAGGATCTACGTTCCTCCCCCCACCATGGTAACCAGGATCTACGTTCCTACCCTCACCATGGTAACCAGGATCTACGTTCCTACGCTCATCATGGTAACCAGGATCTACGTTCCTACCCTCACCATGGTAACCAGCTGTGAGTGGTGACTGAAAGAACAAGATTGCGGATACAAGTGGCTGAAATAATCTTCCTCTGCAAGGTGGCTGGCCATTCACTCAGAGATAGAGGGAGTAGCTCTGCCATCCAGGAGGAGCTTGGAGTAGAGCGTTGCTCCTCCAGGTCAAGAGAAGCCAGAAGAGCGGATTCATCTGGTCAGGATGCCTCCCGAGCACCTCACCAGCGAGGTGTTTTGTGCACATCCCACCGGGCAGAGACCAAGAGGCAGACCCCGGACCTGTTAGAGAGACTACGTCTCACAGCTGGACAGGGAACACCTCAGAGTCCTTCAGGGTGAGCTGGAGGATGCAGCTAGGGTGAGAGAAGCCTGGGCTTCCCGTCCGAGGCTGTTACCTCTACCATCTTTAAAACCAAGATACGATCTGCCCTTAAAAATCTGCTCAAGTGTAGCATTCTGTTTTGTAGGTAATGAGAAGTACCATGGTGGTTTAAGCACCCTCCTGCGGTTGTTCCTGCCACCCAGCGGCCCTCATAGGAGGAGGTCCTCCATTGGGAAGGAGAACTCCCATCGATAAAGGCCGGGCACATGCAGCAGATATTCAGATCTGAATAGTTGCTACAGAACTCCTCGAAGGCCATCCTTAAAAAAAATATATATATGAGATTTTAATGTTGGAAGAACATTTGTAACAAATGTGGATTTGTGGCTTTTGCGAAGTGATTAAAGCCATTTTGTGTCTCACCAGAACTCTCCGTCATCTCTGTTTAACAGGCAAGCATCTCGCTCTGCAGAATTCACCGTGCTCCACAAACGGGACCTTTAGAGATGGGTTCAAAGGAGAAGCAGAAAACAACATTAATGGTTTATCATAGAAGAGTCAAAAGAAGCAGGTGGAAATTAAACATAAATAGATCTCCAGCTTGCCACAAAAAAAAAATCAAAGCCGGCTGAGAAGATGCTCCTAAAAAATAAGGGTTTTTTCTGATTGCTTGTTACCGTAATTTCACGACCATTAGGCGCACCGTACGAAAAGGGGCAGTGTCAGTTATGTGCGCCATTGCTGTATTTAACACACACATAAGGTGCACCGCACAAAAAGGGGTAGTCTCAGTCACACACCGCCTTACAACAACACACACGCAAGCATGCGAATGTGCGTATTAAAAAAATAGATTGGGAGCAAAACTGAGTTTGGTTGTGCTTTATTTAAGTAGTAACGATACTAAACAAGCACATTACCGGTAATAGTCTTTATTCAAATCCGTCAAAGTCCTCATCCTCTGTTTTGGAATCGAACAGCTGCGCAAAGTCCAACATAGCAGGTCCACTTCGCTCCTCGCTGTCAAAGTCAATGTCTGTACTGTGAAGCTCCTCAGAAAGGATACCAGCTTTTGCGAAAGCTCGGATAACAGTACCAGCAAACACGTTAGTCCAAGCATCTACAATCCATTGGCAAACTGTAGCGTTACTCGCCCGGCGCTGTCTTCCACCCTTCCACGGCTCGATTCCCATATTCCTCCGCGTGGCTGACTGCCTTCAGCTTAAACTGAGCGTCATAAGCATGTCTCTTTGCCATTTTCAGGGTTAAAACAGCAATGTTGTGCATACAGCACATACCTTTTTTAGACACAATCCACGCCCACACTTCACTCTTTAACGTTCTCATGCCTTTTCTTTCTGGTCTGCCTCGCCTCACGGACACCGCTTTTTCTTTTAGGTCCGCCTTTTCTCACACACAAGAGGCACCACACGAAAGGGCGCACCGCTCATTTTGAAGAAAATCTAAGACGTTTATATTCGCCTTATAGCCATGAAATTACGGTATTTAAATATAGGATTCATTGAAAGTATTTTATTCACACCCAGAAATGGGTAAAAATTGGCCGAATCTCATTGGCCAGTTTTTCAAAACACAAGAGCATTTATTTTGACAACATTTACATGAATAATAATGAAAGCATTTTTTTTTAATTAAAAATGAACATTAAACAAAGTGTTTAAAACGGTCAATTATTGTAAATCACTTTTCTTGGATCCGTCATGATCGCCTCACTCGGCTACCAGAGGAAGCCCTGGACCTTTCTCGAGTCTGATCCCAAACACCTGGGTGATTAGGCAGCGCTGCATCGTCAGCCTGGTGCCTATTTAAAAGCAATCACCCCAGACTTCCTGGTCAGGTCATACCTTCCATTCCAGCCAGGTCTTCCTGGTTGCCTGGCCATGATGTACATACTAAATAATATTTATTTGATCCAAATTTATTTTTTTTAATTCTCTTCTACGATAATAAGGATGCAGTGTTAAGCAGAGGGGTCCTGCGACGGTCAGAAATATTTCAAGTCAGAGCGATAATGATACGATCTGTTGTAAGACGCTCGATGAGTGAGACGACGCACAAGCTGAGCTCCAATTTGACAATTTTAGGCTAGAAAGACGCATCGCCGTCCGATGGCTTGCTCATGTGGGCAGGGCTTTAATGACTTTTACATTTTTCTTCACTTCTTTAAACACATTAAAACTCATTTTTAACATTTCTTATATTAACAAGTTTTTTCAACCCTCGGTAGAAGGAGAAGAGATAGTTTTATTGTAAATGTCTGCATGTATTTTGTTTGAGTCAGACTAACTTGTCGCTCCAGTTTCCGTTCCACTCTACTTCTCCCCAGGGGTTCATTGAACGCACCAGCTTTACCTCCTTTCCATGGCTGGTGACCTAACCCATGAACACAAGATAAACATCTGTTAACATTTATTTTTAAAAGGTTTTAAACCACAGGCTGAATTAATACTGTTTGATGGGAATTTTCATGTCAAAGAGGAAACATATTACCTTTTGTAAGCCGGTGACAGCGTAAGCGTGGCCCTGCGCCAGTCCGTTAGATAACAGAGTGTTTTCTTGTGTTTCCTAAAAAATATGTTTAAAACCATTAGAAACAGCGCAGAACAAAATGAAGAAATCATTTCCTTCATTTTCCTCCAGGGGGCGCCACAGTAAGTCAGTTCCATCCATCTAATCCTGTCACCTGCATCCTCTTGGGTTCATGTCCTCCTTCACTGCATCCATAAACCATAAACCTTCTCTTTGGTCTTCCTCTAGACCTCCTGCTTGGCGGTCCCTCTCTCTCCTCTGTACATGTCCAAACCATCTCAGTCTGGTCTCTCTGACTTTATCTCCAAAACCTCTAACATGTGCTGTTCGTCTGACCCTGTCCATCCTGGTTACTCCCAGAAAGCTCCTCAGCATGTTTATCTCTGCTACCTCAATCTCTGTTTCCTGTCTTTTCCTCAGTCCCACTGTCTCTAGACCAGTGAAAATATTTCGCGCCCCGCCACCCTCCACTCTCCGCCATGACTATAATTGGTATCATTTGTCTATGAAATTGTTATAAGTACACCTCTACATAATATTGTATCCTCATTTACATTAAAGAAAACAAAAAAGACAAATCAACGAACAACAAAGAACAGCTTTAATAACATTGTTTTTTAGTGTGTAAAAAAAAAGATTTAAAGTGCATCAATTAGCTTGAAATTCAAAAAGCGCCAACCACTGTGGTGCAGTGATCCCCAACCACCGGGCCGCGGACCGGTACCGGTACCGGGCCGTGGGTCATGTGGTACCGGGCCGCATAGAATGAAGAAATAAGTTCTATTATTTCCATTAGGTTTATTATTTGAGCCTTTATTATAAAGGCTCAAATACGGGGATGAGATGTCCAGTACTCATCCCCGTACTGGACATCTCCGGGCTGAGGAGTCCCCCGTGTTTCCATCAGCATGAAGAACATCTACTCATCCCCGTTCTGGACATCTCCGGGCTGAGGAGTCCCCCAGTGTTTCCATCAGGATGAAGAACATCTACTCATCCCCGTACTTGACATCTCCGGGCTGAGGAGTCCCCCGTGTTTCCATCAGGATGAAGAACATTTATTGACTTCTTTAGATATTTAGCTGTAGATTAGAATAAGCTAATATTTAAACAATAATCTTTGACACATTGTTTGCTCGTCCCGGGGGAGGGATCTCTCTTTCACGTGGATCCCCATGAGGTTTCTTACTTTTTCCCTACTGATGGGTTTTTTAGGAGTTTTTCCTCACCGAGAAGGAGAGTCTAAGTGCATTAATGTGCTAGTCTTGTTTAGTTAGCATTTGTTTGTTATTTTTCTTGTTGTGTATTTGTGTTAATACATTCCTCTTTTTCTTGTGAAGCCCATTGAGACGGACATTCTGTGATTTCGGGCTATACAAATAAAATTGAATTGAATTGAATTGAATAAAGGTTTTCTTGATTCTTGATGACGATTTTTAATTTGAAAAGTGCCCGGATACAGAGTTACGAAGCAGGCTGGACTTTAGAAACACTCTTCAGGTTTCAGGTCAAAATGGGACTGTTTGGTTCCAGCAAAAAAATCCCTCAGAATTCTGATTGATCTTGTCTTTCTGGGAGGAGACTAACTGATATTTTTTTCACTTTGCTTTCGTGATGTCCTTTACCAAAGCAACCAGATTACGTTCGTGCAGAGAGAGAATGTTTCCATGTTATAAAGACGCAGCTAATAAATTTTATTGTGAGGACAAAAATTATTTAAATTGATCATTTATTTAAAAAAAACATTTTTTTCAGGCTTGTCTTGTTTAGTTTTTCTACTACACTTTTAGACCGGGCTGTAAAAATAGTATCAGACACTAAACCAGTCCGTAGCGCAGGGAAGGTTGGGGACCTCTGCTGTAGTAGGTGTGCAATTACACTTTATTCCAGTACGGCAAAAAAAAAAACCAAAACAACATGTTCCACAGGGTCACACGCCCCCCAGCATTGCGCCGCCCCCCTATGGAGTGGGGGCGGCGCGATGCCTCACTATTTGAGAAGCACTGCTCTGGACCAATCAGCATGGCCGGTTTAATTTCATATAAAATAATTTCTTAATTTATGTTTTACTGAAACAATGTCTTTGGTGTTTGATTGACAGCTCATGTTTATCTAACAGAGTTCATCTGATTGGCTCTCCAGGATCATAAAAAGAACATTTTCATGTCTTAAACTTTGTCCTGCCAGGCACTGCTCCCCGTTTGGGATGTTTTACTAGAGACAGACAGAGTGCATCCATTTATTTTACGTTTGTAGGAAATAATTAAAAGTGTGTTACTGCTTCCAAATTGTCATGGATTGGTCTGACGCCGGTGTTTTTCCACTGCATCTCTCTCTCCGGATCATCACCCCCCACACCTGTGTCCGATCATCTCCCTGTCCAGTAGAAACTAGGGGTGTGCGTTACCGCAAGCTTTGGTATCGATCCAATACCAAGTAAACGCCAGACCGATATTGCCGATACCAATACCGATACCGATATTTTAGTTTTTTAATTGACTATTTTTGCATCAAGAGTTATGGTCGCATATGACCAAGTATCCTGTATGTATGTGCACAGGTTGGTAGACAGATCGATAGAAGTGCCCAGTTGCACGCAAACAAATGTTAACTAATGTTAAAGATGATTTTGTTGTACTTTCACATTAAAATTGGAACGTCTCTGTTAATGAGGGCTGCCTCTGGGAAACAGAAGGGGTCAGGGTTTTCTCCTCCACTCGCCGTTTCTGAAGTTGCTCATTTTCTCTGGGGTGATTCTTTAATTTGTAGTGTTAACACTATATTTAACAGCCTTTCTGCAAATGGTGCAGGTAGCCGTTGTTTCATTTTCGGCCTCAATGTACAGCCACACGCTACTTCTCTTTTTTCCTTCCATCTCTCTCTACTTTTACCGACTTCCTTTTTTTTTTTTTGTTTCCTGGCCCTGAGTCGCTGAGTCATGTGACAAGTCAAAGCGAAAGACAGGGGGCGGGGCTGCCTCGCTTTAGCATACAAGTGCGACATACAGCAGTTAGGCATATTTTGCAGACAGATAAGTCAGGTTGTCTTTTTGGAAAAAAAAAAAAAAAACGGAGGCAAAGTGCAGGGGGTTAAACTTCAACCAAAGTATCGATATTTTAGTGCGAGTATCGATCAATATCAATACTGCCGTTGGTATCGATATTATCGATATTAGGATCGATACGCCCACCCGTAGTAGAAACCCTCAGATTTCAACCAGCCCCTTTCAGATCATCAACTGACATGGTCACTCAATCTTCACATCCTGAACGTCTGTCTTCCTGTAACCAACCTGGATTGTCCAGGCTATCCCTAATCTCCTGCCCTGATAACTTGACCTGCTGCCTGTCTTTGACCTTGTCTGTGCCTCCTAAACAAGTCATCCTAAATAATAAACTGAGGATAAACTCTTTCTAAGTGTTGAATTTTAGTCCTTAACTATCACCACCATCACATTAAAAAATAAAGGACTTAAGGTTTTATGATATGGTCTCACCCCAGATGGTGTCCCACATCCCATGAGTGAACGTGATTGTACAGCTCTGCACATCAGCTCCCACAGGTCCGGAGGTGGAGACGTCAGTGTAATTTCGATCTGGACCCCGCCGGTAAAATCCTTCATAGCTTCAGAAGGTGTTCCAGCAATCATGTCTGAATAAGATCCACACACCCTGAAAAAGATTTCTCATTAATGTTGTGATGAAAACGTTCAACCACCAGCCGCATACAGACGCACGTGGACATACTTTGCATAGGCTTTCTCCAACAGTGCGGGCCAGAACTCTCTGGGGTCTTTGGACTGAACAAAGATCAGTCTTCCATCGATTGTTGGTAGTTTGTCATCAATGATAACATCAACCCATCTCCCAAATCTCCAGAACTTCAGAAAAAGGATGAAAAAATGTAGATTTTAAAGATTAATTTCACTCATAATGAAAAGGGAAACACAAGCGGATGAGATCTAGCTTAAATGTGAAGCAGCTGGGATGGAAACCAGCAACTCCAAATCTGGGCCATGGTAGGAAAAGGTGGAGCACCCTTTACAGGACACAGTCCTGCACCGAGTAGAGAGGGTTTAAACACCACTGGTTTATTAATGTAGAAGGAATGGAACAGGCTATCGACCAACGGATCAACGCTGCGACCAAAACAGTTTGGATGCTCGGCCTATCGACAAAAATGTTGCCAATTAGTCGCTGAAGAGGAGAGAGAGCATGGTGGCATTTATTAAAACCAGTTCTTTAATCTGATTTACAGATTAATATGGATGTGTGTACACTCAACAGGAGTTTTGATGACCCGGCTTTTTTTTCTTAAGAACTTTCCCAGTTGCCACTGTCCAACTTTTTTTTTTTTATAAATATCCTTTATTCGTCCCGCAACGGAAAAATTTGTGTGCTGCTTTACACCGCAGCAGGCTGCCAGGATGGCACCAATGGTGGGAGAAAAGGGAATTAGGTGTCTTCCCCAAGGACACTTAGACATGAGCTCAGTGGGATTTGATCTGGAGAATTTCCGGTCCAAGGACGAACGTTCTACCACTGAACTATTGCCCCTCCTGATAACTTGTCTCCTCCATTTTCATAAAACCCAAGGGCATCTCTACAAAACCTGGGCATTAATTTAGATAAATTTACCATTAATACCAACAGCAATGAAAATGTCATTACTCATGAACGTTAAACAAATACTTAAAAAAAAAAAAAAAAAAAGGCCTTTCAGTGACCGTTTAAATCGGTTTCGTAATGGATCTCAAAAAGAAAATATCCGATCAGGCCTAAATGGGGAGGCGATAACTCAGTGGTAGACTGTTCACTCTTGAACAGGGAAAAGTCGGTTCAAATTCCACTGAGCCGCCGAGGTGTTCCTGAAGAAGACACGTAACCCCCCCAATATGCGCCGTCATGCCTGCCTGCTGCGGTGCAATGCAGCACAGGAATTTCCCCATTGAGGGGAATATAGTACGTTAAAAAATAAATACCTTGACTCAACTCCAACCAACAAGTGGCCATGAACCTTTAGGGTTATTATTCATATTCTCTGAAAAACTGGCATAAAAATCATAAATCCTGCACGGATATGGAAACATGTGAGCTGGTCAACTTGTGTGTAAGTGGGCTGGTATTGGGATCTTCCAGGATGAGCCAACGGATGTGGCCCGAACCCAGGTGATGCAAAAGATTTTACGTTTCAAATCTGATTCATTATGTCATGATTCCCTCGCCCACCACCAGAGGGAACCCGGGACCTTCCTTCATCTGCCTGATTTGAGACACCTGATGGTTATTGAGCAGCTGCCTTTAAAAAGGGAGTCTGCCTTCCATTCAAGGTCGGGTGATCATCCCTTCCAGCCAGGTATTCTTGGCTGCCTGACCATGAGATTCACTTAGAACAATAACCTCATGACATACCACTGATCCATAGGTTTTTCCTTTACTCAATAAACCATGTTTGTCGTCCTGAATTTGGGTCGTCCTTGTTCTTCTGCACCCACATCGTTATATAACACATTATATAAACACATCTCTTAATAAATATAAACAGACAAATGCACATTCCCTGCCTTTCTGGATGAAGGTGATTGTTTACCCTGAAATGAAACAAGCCGCAGTAGTCCTTGTCAAAATCTTGCTCAAGAGGAACAACTTGGGCAAAGATGTCCGTTTGGAAAGTCAGAGGTCCGATGGACGCAATAAACCAACAGTTTCCTTTAAAACATCAAATGAAACAAAATGACATTTTATTTTCAGATTAAAAACACACGTGTACATTTATATAAAACTTTATGAAAACCAGTTCACTGTCTGGATCTTTAAACTTCAGACTTTAATGTTTTGCTTTAGTTTTACACTTCATGGTCCATGTCCCGTTTGTGTTGTCTTGTGTTACTTCCTGTTTTATTTTTAAACAATAACTCTCCTCTCGTTTCAGGCCATGTTACTTCCTGTCCTGATGTATTTCCCACAGGTTTGATTAACTCATCCTCCCTGATTTTTTCCTCCTGTGTGTATCCCTTCCTCTTTATCTTGTACCAGATTGTTTTGGGTAATTATCTTAAATTGATTACGTTACTTTCTGCGTCTGGGTCCTGCCTTAGTCCAAGCCTGACAGACTAACTGAAGACATTGAAGGTTTATATAGACCTCACAGCTGGAAAAAACGAAACCACAAAATATAGTAAATACTGTAGCTCAGCGTTTTTCATTACATTTTTTGTTACAAATCCTAACTAGGAAGCCGTTGGCTCAGGGGAAGAGTGTCTGTCTTTGGACTGGGAGAAGCTGGTTCGATTCCCATTGAGCCTCAGAGGTGTTCCTAGAGCAGACACCTTACCCCCTAGTTGCCACCATTGGCGCTGTCAATGCATTGGTGCAATGCAGCAAAGTAATTTCTCCATGAAGACCGACCATGCTGATTGCTCTAGAGACAGTGGCACTGAGCAAAAGACAGGAAACAGAGATGGAGGTAGCAGAGATGAAGATGCTGAGGATCTCTCTGGGAGTGACCAGGGTGGACAGGATCAGAGGAACAGCACATGTCAGAGGTTTTGGAGATAAATTCAGAGAGGCCAGACTGAGATGATTTGGACATGTGCAGAGGAGAGAGAGAGAGTACATCAGAAGAAGGATGCTGGATTTGGAACCACCAGGAAAGAGGACCAGAGGAAGACCAAAGAGGAGGTTCATGGATACAGTGAAGGAAGACATGAAGATAGTTTGTGTGACCGAAGAAGATGCAGCAGATAGGGCTAGATGGAAGAAACTGACTTGCTGTGGCGCCCCCTGAAGGTAATTGCTGAAAGAGGAAGAAGAAGGGACTAATAAAGGTATTCTTCTTCAAACAGTTTATGTGATGATGTCATAGAAGTTTTATATTTGATCATTGTTTTAATTGATCCTAACTTTTACTTTTCAGAAACCATCAATCAGCTTTAGAAGTTAGCTTTGGTTTAAGCATGTGTTTGCTTGCCTTTCAAAAGTTAAAAATCAAATGATTGGATGTTTTTCTGGCTTCCATTGTGTGTCTGAGTAATAAATTAGTATGGAATGTACTTCCTCAGAAGGAACTTTCTTTTCTATACTGGTCTCCTTTTCTGGGAGATCAGTACTGAACTTGTAGTGGATCTCTCACAAGAACAAAATGAAAAAGTTTTCTCACCAACTTTTCCTTGCCCAAAGTCAAATCTTGAAATTCCGTCAACCACAAAGGCGGGATTACGAACGATTTGCTGAAGAAGAAAAGAAGAAGTTAAATTACAGAAATGTTATTCTAACCCTGCAGGTGTTCTCATTGGCAGTGTCCCCTCGCTATGCCACGGTTCATCTTTCACAGCAGTACTTAACTTAAACCCACCTGGTAAAACTGTTCCCTGGAGACCCAGTGACTTTTTCTGAAGTGTATTTCACATAATGACCGAAAGTAACTGTAGATATTTTATATTTTATAATGTAAAAATGAACATTTTATTTTCACATTTATTTCTATGTTCCTACCATCACCATGGTAACCAGGATCTACGTTCCTACCCTCACATGGTAACCAGGATTCCCATTCCTATCCTCACCATGGTAACCAGGATCTACATTCCTACCGTCACCATGGTAATCAGTGTGGATGGTGACGAAAAGAACGAGATCTTGGTTACAAGCGGCTGAAATGATCTTCCTCTGCAGGGTGGCTGATCTCTCACTCAGAGATAAAGGGAGGAGTTCTGCCATCCAGGAGCTCAGAGTAGAGCCATTTCTACTCCAGGTCGAGAGAACCCAAATTAGTTGGTTTGGGGATCTGGTTAGGATGCCTCCTGAGCACCTTGCTGCTGAGATGTTCTCCACCAGGAGGACACCCAGAGCCAGACCGACTATGTCTCACAGTAGGACAGAGGACACCTCAAGATCCTCCTGGGTGAGCTGGAGGATGCGCCGGGGTGAGAGAAGCCTGGGTTTCCCATCTGAGGCTATGCCCCCAGGACCTGGCCCCGGGTAAGCGGAATACGACGGAATGTAAACAAATTTATTTTTTTAAACAGTCTTAAAGTCACATGACTGCCAAATTTAATCCACCCTGGAAAAGAAAAAAAACATTTCTTCTTCAATTTTCAGAATAAAATACTACGAAATAATATGAATTTTAACTGAATAATTTTTAGTGATAAATTCTAAAGATTCATAAAATCAATTTGGTTTCATCTCACACACACACACACACACACACACACACACACACACACACACACACACACACACACACACACACACACACACACACACACACACACACACACACACACACACACACACACACACAGAAGCATGTGAGTTTTGAGACTTTAATTGAAGCTGTCATTATTTTAACTTGATTTTTTTTTTCAAGGTTTGAACTTAAACAGATTTCTTTAAAAAAAAAGAGAAAAGTGTGAAGCATTTAAAAAAAAAAAGAGAGAGAGACTACTTTGCCGATTGATCTTTTTTGGGAGGCTGAACGATCAACAAGGGAGCACTGGATTCTAAGTCATCCAACACATTTAGCTTTTTTTGCACCAAATTCTAAACTGAAACACTTAAAGTACAACATTAAAACAGAAATCTCTTGACTGGAAGTCTCACCGATGGCCTCAGCCACTCCACTGCAGCCAGTTCACGAGGCTGTAGGACCTCCTCACCGATGGAATTCTTGTTAGGTGGGAACGTCTCATCGATGAACTGAACCCTCCGCATTTGGCAGTATTGCTTCATCTCCCTGAAGTCTTGGTTGAGGAACTTCTCGGGCTTATCGGATGTTCCAAAACCGTCTTTCTTTTGACGAGCACTGATGATGTTCATGCACACCCCAGACGAAGACATCTTGGCAGAGACTGAAGACTAAAACACAGACAGGATTCTAAAATGAACGCAGTGGAGACAAGTTTAACTAAAAGTTACACAGACAAAAAAAATTTGTGTCATCAGTCAAAATGAAACAGCAAAGTCATTTTTCTCTATTTTTACATGAAGTAAAATCTAAGACGCCAAATTTTATTTCTAAGTCTTGGGTCTTAGAAATAAAACCTTTAACACTGTGCTAAAAATATCAAACTTACCAGACGTTCCAACTCTCTAAAGCAGTTCTACAAGGTGTGTAGAAGGTGTTTGGATCTACACTGATGTGACAAGAGTTTTTATACCGTCAGAAAGCGCCTGAGGGCTCTACTGTAAACACGTGATCCTAATAAAACTCTGCATCACCTGCAGTGATGTTTTTATTCCTCAGCTTTAAATGGTGTGAAAATAAAAGACTTTCACATAAAACCAGTCTCACTTAGAAGCCCTTGTTCTGATTGGTCCTTTTCAGACTTTATGGATTTTATTTCTAGTTTTTTTTTTTCTACTTCTTGTTTTCACAAATGTCTGAATAAATAAATTGAAATTGAAATAAAAAAGAATCCTTTAGAAACCAGGCTGTCCAAACAGGAAGAATTCGCGCACCCTAAAAGAAGACTAAAATCTCAAGCTGTCAGTCACATTTAATCTTTCATTCATCTCCAACAAGCTAAAGACGACCATGTAAACAGAATATTAAGCTGCTTCAGACTCAGCATGGCTGCTATTTCTCTAACAAGTTGAAAAAAAAAGTAGTCAAATAAATGACAAATTGGTCCCAAGAGGCGGTGGCCTCGTGGTAGAATTTCCCCCTTTCGACAGGGAGGACCTGGTTTGATTCCCACTGGGCCCAAGCTGCCCCTGGGACAACCTGATCAAAGAAAACAGAAGATAGAAGAAAAAAAGAAAGATGACAAAAAATTAAATAAATAACAAATTGTACTTGTTAAATAATAAAGGATTGTCTTTCGTTTTTCTATCTTTAACTGTGAAGCCCAATTCAGGGACTTTTTTTTTTTTTTTTTGGAGAGTTCGGCCTTTGAGATGCGACATCTCGTTTTTGAGGAGCTCCTCAACTTAACACACATGGAGGTAACCCACGCATACACAGGGAGAACATGCAAACTCCACATAGAAAGGCCAGTGTCTCAAACTTCATCCCTCACCCAGGGTTTGAACCCACAACCTTCTTGATGTGAGGCTGCTGTGCTACCCACTGTGCCACAGTGCTGCCAAGGATTGATGTCTCCACAGCACCGTTGGTGGTTTCATGGCTTTCCTGTGCTGTGGTTCTCTTTGTAGCAGGTAGAGTTTTTTATTTCATGCTTTTTATAGTTTTATTCTGCATGTTTTAACCATCTTAATTATTTTAATTACTTCACCTGCTTCTAAGACGAGGTGCAAACCCTGATTGGTGTATAAGATGCAGCTGGGAGCAGAAGAGGAGAGCCATATACTGTGCTGTGGGGAACTGATAGGACGGATGCTAATGGTAGGGTGGTGGAGCAGCTGCTTGAGGGGAAAGGCTTGGTATGTTTAAATTCTGGAGAAGGAACGAGACTGGATGTTGCCACCTGGAGGGAGTCAGTGCTTGACTTGACATTGGCGTCTTCTGGGATGGCCCGTTTGTGTGACTGGTGGGTGCACAGGGGTAGCACAATGGGCAGTGACCATTATCCAATTTGGTGCAGGTGGGGGGAAGGGGTAGGGCCATGGGTGGATCGGGGTGGGGGTAGGTGGGTGTTGGATGAGGCTGACTGGAGGGGGTTTGCGGAGGAGAGTGATAGATTGTTGGGTGTTGTGGATGGAGACTTGGATGTTGAGGAGTTGGATAGACGGATTAAGGGGGGCATATTGGAGGCGGTGGGGACACTCCAGTTGGTTCAGTGTGGGGTATGATTAGGAGGATGGGTAGCACGGTGTTTTGATTACCCGGCTCTACAGGATTGGGATCGGATGGTGGTTGGGGACCAGGAAAAGGCAGAGGTGTTGGCACAGAGATTTGTTGAGATTCAGAGTGTTGCGGCTTTGTCGGTGGAGGGGCGAGCTGTGAGGTGTCAGTTGGAGGAAGAATTTGCTGGGGAGCTGGGCAGGGATGATGATGATGTACCAGAGGAGGTGAATGATGTATTTACAATGGGGGAGTTGGAAGCAGCTTTAGCGAGAGGGGGTCAGTCGGCGCCTGGTATGGATGTAATTGTGTGTGGCATTCTAAGACAGCTGGGTGGTGTGGGTAAGGTGAAACTTTTGGACTTGTTTAATAGGGTGTGGAGAGAGGGGGTGGTGCCGGCAGAGTGGAAGGAGGCAGTGATTCTCCCGATTAGGAAGCCTGGAGCGGAAACTAGTGATCCAAAAAACTACAGACCTATAGCATTGACGTCTGTGGTATGTAAGTTAATGGAGAGGTTGGTATCCATGAGGTTGGATTATAACTTAGAGAAAGGGAATTTGTTGTCGCAATGCCAGTGTGGTTTTTGGAGGGGCAGGGGCTCTTTGGATTCTTTAGTCAGGTTGGAGGATGATATTAGGAAAGCACAGGTGAATAGGGAAGTTTTGGTGGCGGTGTTTTTTGATGTGGAAAAAGCGTATGATATGTTGTGGAGGAAGGGACTGTTAATTGCTCCACGCACAATGGGGATTAGAGGGAGATTATTTAATTGGGTTCAGAGTTTCTTGGATGGGCGGCGGATTCAGGTCAAGGTTGGGAGAGCAATGTCGACTGTGTGTGATGTGGAGAATGGGACGCCACAGGGGAGTGTAATTAGCCCAACCTTGTTCAACATTATGTTTAATGGTGTGTTTAGTGGCGTGGGGAATGATTTGGGTAAATCACTGTTTGCTGATGATGGGGCATTGTGGAAGAGGGGACGGAACAGGGCGTATGTGGTTGGGAAGGTACAGGATGGTATAGACAGGGTGCAGGCTTTGGGTGATAGGTGGGGTTTTAGATTTTCGGTGGACAAGACAAAAGGTATGATGTTCTTGAGGGGCCGGGTTGGCAATGTGCAGGGTTTGCAGCTCTATGGTAGGCCTATTGAGATGGTGGGGTCTTTTAGTTTTTTGGGGTTAACTTTCGATAGCCAGTTGCTGTGGAGGGATCATTTCAGGAACTTAGCCAATAAGTGTGAGAAGATAATAAATATCATGAGATGTCCGGTTGGGTTGGACTGGGGGGCCAGTTTTTCAGCTATGAGGTGCCTGTATGATGCCCTGATAAAATCTAGATTAGATTATGGATGTGTGGTTTATGGTTCGGCGGCACCTACGGTGTTACGGGTTTTAGATGTGGTGCAGGCCAAGGCCCTAAGGATTTGTATAGGTGCTCTGAGGACTTCACCAGTGAGTGCACTGAGGATGGAGGCGGGTGTCATGCCACTCGCACAGAGGAGGAAGCACCTGGCGGTGAATTATTGGGTTACCTTGGGAGGAAAGAGCCATAATCATCCTGGGCGGGGGGTCCTGGAATGGTCCTGGGAGAGGGGTGTGAAGGAAACTTGGAGTTTTGGGTGGGTAGGGGGTTTGTGGGGACGGAAATTGGGTGTGGGGGATTTGGAGTTGGAGCGGGAGGAAAATTTTTGGTTGGTGCCACAGTGGAGGCTGGGAGAGGTGAGGGTGGAGTTGGGGATGGTGGGGTTGAGACGGAGGTTTGGGGATGTGAATGTGGTGGGAGCGTTTAGGAGTATTATTGAGGAGAATTATGGGGATTACACAGTTGGTGTTTACAGATGGTTCAAGGGATCCGATTTTGGGGAGGACGGGTGCGGGAATGGTGATGGAAGGGTCTGGGGTGGAGGTAGTGGTTCGCATGTCAGATCACTTATGTATTTTCACGGTGGAGTTATATGCAGTGTGGATGGCTGTGGTGTGGGCGGTGCAACATGGTGGTGGGAAAGTACTTATATGCACAGACTCGTTGTCAGTGGTTCGGGCTCTTAAACTGGGAAGGGTGAGGTATCATCAGGGCTTGTTTTGGGATGGTTTATATATGGTGTCGGGGGTGATAGGACGGTCGTTTGTGTTTATGTGGGTTCCGGGCCATTCTGGGATTGGGAGGAATGAGCGGGTGGATGAGGTGGATGAGGTGGCGAAGAAGGCGGTGGATCGGGTGGTGGTAGAGAGGGTCGTGGCTCTGTCACGAGGGGAGACGAAGGCGTTAGTCTGGAAGGGGATAGTGCAGCAGTGGCAGTTGGAGTGGGAGTCAGAGGTGAAGGGGCGACACTTGTTTGAAGTACACAGGACGGTGGGGGTGACTGTGGATCCGGTGGGTGGTGGAAGGCGGGGGCAGGTGGTTTTTAGCCGGTTATGTATTGGGCACACGGGATTAAATGAAACGCTCAAGATTCTGGGTAAACATTTGGATGGGTGTTGTGATATATGTGGAGAATTGAAAGGGGTCAGTCACGTGGTGTTGTCATGTTGGAAATATGAGGAAGAAAGAGAGGCTATGATGGGGGTGCTGAGGAGTGCTGGCATGAGGCAGGTGTGTTTGAAGGAGGTGTTTTTAAATGGACGTCAGAGGAAGGGTTTTGGTGCTCTGTACACTTTTTTAAGGTGTACAGGGTTATTGGGGAGGATCTGAGGTCCATGAGTCAGTAGATGGTGGTAATGCACCCAAAATGGTGCTTCACGCCACAAATCAAAGAAGAAGAAGAAGAAGAGGAGAGCCATCATCAGAGAAGAACAAGCCAAAGCAGTAGCGGACACACACCCAAAGGGAGCCCTTCTTCTGAACTATGGGCAGCCTGCACACCACCGTGAAGCCAGGGCTCGTCCTGCAAGGAGACACAGGGTGTGGATCCCCACTGGTAGAAATGGTCCCGTCGAGGAGCAGACCATGTCCGAGCGAGTGGCCCCGTCAGGGAGCGGACCTGGGACAAAAGGTGCCAGTGAGCTACACCCAGCATGTGAACTCTATTTTTAGGACTGCCATTTTTAGCATATTCATATTAATAGGGGCAGGGCACACCCCGAACAGGTTGCCAGTCTGTTGTGGGGCCACACACAACCATCCACACACACTCATTCCTATGGGCAATTTGGCACCAGCCAATCAACCTAACATTGCATGTTTTTGGAGGGTGGGAGGAAACCGGAGTACCCGGAGGAAAAAAATGCAAACACGGGGAGAACATGCAAACTCCACACAGAAAAGACAGTGTTCTAAGCCTCGTTTCCACCCGGGACTCGAACACACAACCCTCTTGCTATGAGGCCACTGTGCTACCCACTGCAACACTGTGCTGGCTTGTAATCTTATATTGTTTTAATTTATTGGTTGTGCTGCTTTGGCTCAGGTCGTCCTTGTAAATGAAAAATTGTTCTCAATCGACCACCTGGTTAAATAAAAATAAATCACTTTTCATCTCTTTTTACCTCCTTTTGAACATTGTTAAGTTTCTAAATGACATAACTGGGTTTTCAGCGCCCCTTTCTACTTTATTTTAATGCCTTCAAGACGTGGGTTTTATGTCCCTGCAAGGTCGACAAACCGTTTTTCATATTTTTTTGTGCCCTTGGGAATCAAATTCTTAAGTTAGTCAGGGTTTACATGTTTTTTTAACCGGGTGTTTGTTTGGGGTTTCTTAACTGGACTGGTCTGACCCAAGCTGTGTGTTTTTATTTTATTATTTTATGTGATTTTTATTATCTTTTGAGTGAGATGTGTCTGGTGCAGTAATTTCCCAAGAAAAGCAGTAAAACAATTGTCGTCTGGGACTAATAAAGATGTCTGATTCTGATTCATAATGAACAGTACTGCTTTTTGTTTTTAAATGATGATTCTTATGTTTGACCAGACATATAAATTATTTGAAGAGTTTTTGTACTAACCCTGACCTCGAGGAACACCATGACTGATTGTTTTAAAGTTCATGTGAGTCAAAGTCACATTCTGTCAGGGTGTGGACCCGATTGCAGACAAGAAACACGTTCTATTGAAACAAGGAGTCCATTATTGCAGTAAAAAAACACATGGATCAGTGAAAGGTCATGAAGTTATTGTTCAAAATGTAATTCAAGGTCAGGCAGCCAGGAAGACCTGGCTGGAATGGAAGGTATTTCCCGACACCTGAAGGGAAGACAGGCTGCCTTTTTAAAGGCAGCTGCACAAAGTCCTTCAGGTGTCTAAAATCAGGCAAATGATTTTAGGCCCTGGGTTCCATCTGGTGGTGGGCGAGGGAACCATGAAACATTTAAGATTTCGGGGGTCTTAAGAGAACTAAAATAATTTTACACTTTTGTCAAGAAGCAGACCAGAGTTCTATTAGTTCAAAGATTGGTGACATATTCCAACAAATGGCATAGACTTTGGCCTTAGTCTGATCTAGACATGGCCGGTTTGCAGACTCTGAAGGAACCATGTGAGAATCACCATCCAAATCCCAGAAGAAAAAGGTATTCAGCAGTTCAGGGACAAGCTTTTTTTTTTTATCTCTGGTTTCATCCTCTGGTTCATTCCACCATAAGTCGGTCTGACCATATTTTGATCTGTGTCCTTTAAACATGTTGATATTTCTTTCAACAAGAACTCAGAGTTTCTGGTAGCTCTGAATCCAGAAATGAATAATCATATGGTTTCAGAAAATAAAGAGACATAATAAAGAGGAGCCATTAGGAGTCCAGACTGGAACTACATGTGCTGGTAGTCTTTGTGACACTCTTCAGTAAATAAAGTAGGTTTTAAATCGGACACAATTATATTATTTAAGGCAGACAGAACATCTGGGGAATCCTTGTTCTGTTTCTGTTCTGTTTGCTTGAACCCAGGATACAATGGTAGACCTCAAGATCTGTGGTGTGTCTCCTTCTGGTGTCTGTTATTTGTCTTTGGCCCAATCCCAAACCAACTACTTGAGCACTCGTGTGCTTGAGCGCTGAGCCCTCAACGACAAAATGACGTCACGTGCGTAAGTGCTCGACTGTGAGAGGCTTTAAGGGCTCCAGTTGATTTCAATAGAAATGGGACACCCCTTCAAAAACCTACACCTCAAAGAGACAAGTGAGAGTGCGCAACAACAAACAGGAGGAAATCAGAAGATTTTATTCATTTATTTTTATTTAACCAGGGAGTCGATTTAGAACTATTTCTAATTTCCAACCTGAGCCGGAGCAGCACAACTAATAAATGAAAACAATATAAGAAATAAAACATGATATAAAACACTTTTAAAATGAGAGTCTAAAACAAACAGTCTGTTTCTGTAATTCATGGAAACTTAATTTGATCAAAAGCGTTAGAACAAAAGTTAATGTGTG
Source organism: Neostethus bicornis (assembly GCA_902685375.1). Taxonomy (NCBI): domain Eukaryota; kingdom Metazoa; phylum Chordata; class Actinopteri; order Atheriniformes; family Phallostethidae; genus Neostethus; species Neostethus bicornis. The sequence goes on from LR738552.1 coordinate 25,692,683, forward strand.
TTTTATGAACTATTTTTTTTGTGTTTAGAGTCATCATTTCAGAAATGGGACTGGAGGAACGCGTGAACCCCAGCCAGACTGCCAAAAAAGATAGGGTTAACTATCTTTAATGTGTGGTGAATGGATTGCTGTGGTTTTAATTTATTCTTCCTGTCCTTTTAAAATCAGCAGTTATGTGTCACCACACTGAATTTGATCTCTTTTCTCAGAGGATCTCATCTTAACCATGTACAGGTGCTGGCCTGCTGCCCCTCAGCGTCATTTCCACTGCACTGGACACCAAGGAGGAGGAGGGTCCTGATGAGAGTACCTCAACCCCAAGTGATAACCTGTCCTGTGTTCCACCCAGCAGGGATGCCCCAGAATCCAGTAGAGGACCAGGAGAACACTCTACCCTTCCTCAACCTTCTGAGAGCTTGGAAAAAGAGCGAGAAATGATGTACTTGAATTCCTCAAGGACGATGCTTCCAGATGTGAAGCTGGAAATAGAGAGCTGGATGCCCGGGAGGAGGCGGGAAGCCAGGCCCAGATGGACCGGCTTCTTAACATATCAGAAAAGATGGCAAATAAAAATTAGTTTGTTCTTTTTTCACTACTTTTGTTACTTTATAACAGTTTCTTTTCCAGCCTCGAAGTCTTTATTTCAATCCATGTGTGTATTGTTATTAAACGAACGTGAGCACTAGCGTGTTCAGTATGTGTGAAGATGTTTACTAATCAAACTCCATTGTTTTAATTTATTTAATCATCAGGTCAATGTTTCAAACACAATGCATGCAGTCACAAACAGATCACAAATAGAACATGTAGATTCATTCTTTATTAGTGAGTAAATGTTGTTAGAGGGTGATTGTGACGATAGGGTTGAAGCTGGGGGATCACTCTTCATCTGACCTCTATCCTTCGACCAATTCAGCATGGGTGTCTCTGCCAGGAGTGTAAACTCCAGCTGACGTAGCTCGAGGAGTCATGGAAACACACGAACTGACCCAAAATGGTAAGGTCTTGATCCCTCAGGGACAGATAAATTAGCATGTCTGACAAAAAGAAAAGAGGAAACTGAAATGAACATCAAGACAACCATTTGGGTCAAAATCAGTCATAAAATAAGTATAAGATCAAGTTTAAAATCAAATGAGTTTATGTCTTCTTCAGACATGATGAAATAATTAAACAGGCTCCTGCAAAATAAAAAATCATAATGATGCATAGTTCTGGTCCTGTGATGGTGCTGAGATACAGGTAGAGAGCCTGTCTCTGATGTAGGACCCCCAGACCCCCTGGACATCTTCTGGTGGGACAGGGACATCAGGGTCATGTGGCTGTAGCTCCAGCTCCTCAAAGATATCCCCCCTGGTTAATTATCAAAAAGAAGAGGAAATGAAAAAATTAAGAGAAAATAAATTACTATTAAGAATTAAATAGAAGAGACAAGTGTGTGTGTGTGTGTGTGTGTACTATATACAGTATACACTACATGACATATGCTTACATATATAAAGATGCAGAAACCCTTTTCTATTTATTGAATAAATTCTAATGAACAGAAAACTTGAAAATGATAATTTACCATCAAATAATTCTCACGAAATGACCCTCCTAATGTAGATGATGTTTGAAACATCGTGGTGTGTATAAATGCAGTGATAGGATCTTCTGAATAGTGATTATAATAACAATCTTATCTTAAATGTTGGACTTTTTATAACATATTCAGTTCACCTCACACAGTACTGCCATTTTAATGTGAATAAAATATGATGAGTGATAAGTTCATAAACAAATAAAACCGAACAAACAGGAAACTCAGACATTCATCTTATGAATACTTCTCGTACACTCAATTCCACGAAGAAATTTTTTTTTTTATTGTACAAAAATATAAATATTTACATTAGAATTTCAACATTCACGTTAATACTCTAATCTAATCAACTCAAATCTAATACAAAGAACAAAAACATTCCCCATTTCCCACTCATTTCTCCCCGGGCACAAATAATTAAAAAAAAATAAAAAAGGCCCGCTTCACACTCTACATCCCACCTGTCTCCCCTTAGTCATGTTCACATGTCCCAGGTATGTGTTGCTACATGCACTTCTTTGTAAAACTCTACCATTGCCATAACATTTGCAATAACTGTCCGTGGTGGAACCAGTATCATTCTTCGACAGGCAATGTTTCTTGCCCGCCACAGGGCATCTTTTACACACGTAACCGCAACCCACCAGCGCTGGAAGGGTGTCTGGTCACCAACAGTCCGCCCATATAGCACAAGGCTATAGGTCAATTTAGTGTTGTCCATTTTGTCCAACCAGGGTGTCAACCGTCGCCAGATTGTGCACGCAAAAGGGCAAGTCCAAAGGAGGTGCCTTACAGTCTCCAGGTTCCCGCACCGTGGACAATTTCCATTCTTCGTGAAGCCCTTTCTCAACAACAAGTCCCCAACTGGTAGGCGCTCATGGGCCATGAGCCAGCCCAGGTCTTTGTGGGGGTTGGTTAAAGTCTTGTCTGTAACATTCCTCCAGACATTCTGTGTTTCTTCCGCATTCAGAAGGCCAACGCAGGACAGGCGCTCTCCCGCTGAAAGAGCCTTCTCGACTGTTTTCCGGTTAAGTTTGTCCAGAGGAATGCCTTTGATGTTCTTTTGAAGGACACCCAAAACAGTCTCATAAATACGGGGAGGCTTTTCAGCATAGGGTCGCGACAGGGGGATCCGTTGCTTCCACGCCATCATAACCTTACGCCCTATCCAAAATCTTGCAAAGGATGGCCATGGGGTGCTGTCTGTCTTGTCCAGGGCAGCTTCAATGAGTGGAGTCACAAACATGGCCATGAGTTTTGCTTTTATGTCCGGCGCTGCCCTCCCGCCCATTGCCACAGGTCTGTACATGATTTCTCGCCTGACCTGCTCATGTGCATTCCCCCAGATGAATCTAAATATAGTCTTTTGAAGTGCCCGGACCACATTTCAGGGGGGTGGAAGGGTGGCAGCCAGGTATGCTAGGGAGGAGATTACATCAGCTTTTACAACGAGCACCTTCCCGAACAAAGTCAAATCTCTGTCTTGCCATTGTTCCAGCTTGCCTCGTACTTTTGAAACCTTCTGTGTCCAGTTATGGGAAACCATGTCGTCCCCTACATGCACTCCCAGAACTTTTATAGAGTCTGTGGTGACAGTCAGACCCCCTGGGGTTCTCGGCTCCGACCAATTTAGATAGAGGACTTCACTTTTGGTCTTGTTGACTTTTGTGCCAGATGCTTTTGTAAACTGGTCACATAGCTGCATGGAAGATGGAGGCGTTTTCCGTCAACAGCAGCGACAGGTCGTCCATGTAGAAGGCTAACTTTGTCTCCATCCCTCCACAACCAGGGGGAACTAAGCCTCTTATGCCGGGTGCTCTTCGTATGGCACAAGCCAAGGGTTCCATCGCCAACACAAAAAGAAGTGGTGAAAAGGGGCAACCTTGCCTTACCCCGGAGTTCCCCCTAAAGGTGAACTCCGGGGTAAGGCAAGGTTGCCCCTTTTCACCGCTTGAAGTGCACCGGTGAAAGTGGACTTTGAAGGCCACTTACTGAAAGAGCTCATAAAGGGTCGAAAAATGGCCGCCGAGTGCCCTCGATTCTCAAGCACTTTCAAATGGGACAACACTACACCCTTAGCTGCTCACAGGAACGCACACGTAAAGGAGTCAAGTACACGTCAAGTACTCAAGTGGTCAATTTGGGATTGGGCCTTTGTGTTTTATTTCACCCCCTCGTTTCTTCCAGGTGCTTAGTGTGGTGGCTGTTGATTGGAGGACCTGCAGCTCCATTCTATATAAGACCTGGGCCCTGTGCTACGAACGTTGCTAAACTTATCCTGGATAAGTGCACCATGTCTGGATTCACAAAATGAGATTTACGTCTCTCTGGATAGCCTGTACGACGAAGCGAGTTCACGTCTCGCTCTGTTCACATAAAAGGGGCGGGGTTAGCGCACGCCGGCCAATTAAAACAATGGATGAGGCAAGAGCGTCATAGAGAAGCGGAGGATTACTCTATGAAAATATGAGGAAATAAAAGAAGAAATCTTTCCAAAAGGAAACACAGTGGCAGCAGCTAAAGTCAGAAAAAAAGCTGGTAAAAAATAACAGATACTGTGAATGTTTGAGTTTGATGTAGCGTGATACCAGGACACAGCAGTTAAAAAACCAGAGGTCAAGCTGGTAGGATTAGCATTGCTAGAGAGCCACACACCATCTCATGGATGTTATTAAAGACATTTTCAGTGACTCTAAAACTGCACAAAAAAATCCCAGAAGGACGAAAGCTATAGTTAAAAATGACATAGTGATTGTTATTTTCTAAGTCTGTCAAAAATCCTGATGAAAAAAAAAATCAACATTCTGATGGATGCGGACATTGGAAATGTGAAAACGCTCTGTGTGGTGGTTTGTTTTTTTTTTGTTTTTTTTATGAGGCTATAAACAGAGTTCAGAGTCGGTTTTTAAACTGGTGCAAATATTTTTTTGAGGACGGCCAAGATTCTGCCAGAGAAGGAGCCAGAGCTGAACGGCTGTGTGAAAAAATGATTAGGTGTGTTTGAGAAGCTTCAGAACTAAATTTATATTTTATTTTCCCTGTAAATCATTTCTGTTCTGAACCTGCCAGCAAATTCTTCCCTTGAGTGAGTTAAAAAAATGCCAGAAAGTTTCTTGTTGACGTAAATTTTCAAATTTCTCTGCTCAATAATCTGATAAATCTAGATTAATGTGCCTGCTACACATTATTTGACATATTACACTGACAACAGATTCTGACTGTTTTTCAGAAAGTTAATGTAGACTGAAGCAAACGCTAGAGGGCAGCATTCTGTCCTCTACAACAAAGTCTGCTGACCCGGAAATAGACGAGGTTCACATCCGGTCTGGTGTAAAAAGCTATCGGGTAGTAAAATTAAAAGATTTTCAGTGACATTATTTTCTTAAACTTCAAACTCCAATAGTTTGTTGGATTCTGATGCTTGTTGGTTTCTGACCTCTGCAGAGCAGCTTGTTGGAGAAAAAAAAGAATGAGAGGAAGAATCATCGTGAAGGAGGTGAGAATTTACATCATTTACTGTGAAATGTTTCTTCTTTCTTTCCAAGTTTTTTAGTTCAATCCGTCTTTTTTCTGAAATATCAGTGAGAGAGGGTAAACAGGAAGTGATAAATGAATGTTTATTGTTGTTTTCTTTGTCTGAAACAAATGCTAGCAGTAGCTAACTGCGTTTTATACCGATTCTTTCAGCATTTCCCCTCCGGGAGTCAGTTTCTTCCATCTAACCCTATCTGCTGCATCCTCTTCGGTCACACCAACTATCTTCATGTCTTCCTTCACTGTATCCATGAACCTCCTCTTTGGTCTTCCTCTAGTCCTCTTTCCTGGTGGTTCCAAACACTGCGGTCAAGTGAGCCGCGTTTCACGTGTGTGCGCCCCGTTTAAATCAATGGAGTCAACTTTGAGGAGCGATAAAAACACTTTTATACATTTTGTCAGACCCACACTAGTATTTATCTCTTCTACTAAATGTTTTTTATCATTAAACAAAGAATTGTGTATTTTTATTGTATATTTTAGGATTTATTAGCATTTGAAAGTGACAAATGGTTTACTTCCCCGCGATTCGGCCGCGATCCACGCAGAATCATACTGCGACCTTTTACAGGTTTACGGTAATTTCAAAGTAAATAGCCATAACAGTCAACTTTGAGGAGCGATAAAATCACTTTTATCCATTTTGTCAGATCCACACTAGTGGATAGTGTGGACAGGCGGATCGATGCGGCATCAGCAATAACTAGGACGCTGCCTCGGTCCTTCGTGGTAAAGAGAGAGCTGAGCCGAAAAGCAAAACTCTCAATTTACAAGTCGATCTACATTCCAACCCTCACCATGGTAACCAGCTGTGGGTGGTGACCGAAAGAATGAGATCGAGGATACAAGTGGCCGAAATGAGCTTCCTCTGCAGGGTGGCTGGGTTGAGGAGCTCCTCAAAGTTGACTGTTATGGCATTTTACTTTGAAATTACCGTAAACATGTAAAAAGTCGCAATATGATTCTGCGTGGATCGCGGCCGAATCGTGGTGAAGTAAACTATTTGTCACTTTCAAATGCTAATAAATCCTAAAGTATACGATAAAAATGCACAATTCTTTGTTTAATGATAAAAGACATTTAGTAGAAGAGATAAATACTAGTGTGGGTCTGACAAAATGTATAAAAGTGTTTTTATCGCTCCAAACCGAGGCAAAGTCAACCATTTGTCACTTTTAAATGCTATTAAATCCTAAAATATAAAATAAAAATGCACAATTCTTTGTTTAATGATAAAAGACATTTAGTAGAAGAGATAAATACTAGTGTGGAACTGGCAAAATGTATAAAAGTGTTTTTATCAACGAGGCGCGCACACTTGAATCGCGGCTGAGTGAACCGCGGCTCACATGACCATAGTTTCCAAACCCAGCATCCTTCTCAGAGCTCTTTTTCTCTTTTCTGCACATGTCCAAACCATCTCAGTCTTGCCTCTCTGACTTTATCTCCAAAACCTCTAACATGTGCTGTTTATCTGATCCTGTTCACCCTGGTCACTCCCAGAGAGATCCTCAGCATCTTCATCTCTGCTTCCTGTCTTTTCCTCATTGCCACTGTCTCTAGACCAGCGGTCGGCAACCCGCGGCTCCGGAGCCTCATGCGGCTCTTTCATCCTTATAATGCGGCTCTGATTGGCTTGGGAAAATAAATTACTAAAATTTTTTTTTTTGTATTTAATTGAAGTGTGTTTTATTTGTGTTAGTTTTTATATTATAAAGTATGCTCCGCTGCATACTTTGAAAGCCCAAGGCGATATAAGGATGACGGCTCACGGATTTTTCCCTTTTGTTTGCTGCATGCACAATTTAAATTCAGCTTTTTAATTTATTCGAAAGAGACATTCAGACATTATTATTTTTTCAAGAATTCAAAATGTGTTCATTACATCGGTAAAATTTAATTTTCTCCGTAGCACTTCATAAGACATAACCACACTATAGTTGTTTATACAAAGTGTAAAGGTAAGAAAAAGCAATATATACAGTGTTATCTTCATTTTAGATAAATGGATATAAGGATGACGCCTCATGGCATTTTTCTGCTTTCGTTTGCTACATGGACAATTTAAATTCAGCTTTTTAATTTATTTGAAAGAGACATTCATTGTTATTATTTTTCAAGAATTTAAAATGTGTTCATTAAATGAATACAATGTAATTTTCTCTTTAGCACGTGGATTTCAAAAGAAACATGCTGCGGTAAAGTAGTAGAAGTTTTTTTTTTTTCATTTTAGATGTGCGGCTCCCAGTGTTTTCTTTTCCGTGGAAACTGGGTTCAAATGGCTCTTTCGGTGTCAGAGGTTGCCGACCGCTGCTCTAGACCAATCAGCATGGCCGCTCTCACCACGGTTTTGTACACTTCCCTTTTATTTTAACAGAAACTCTTCTGTCACACATCTAGGGATTGGTATCGATGAGGATTTATCGATACTAGTCCTCTTATCGATACCGCTTAACGAGCCGAATCTTTAATGAATTTCTTAACAATACTTTAGAAACAAACAAATAAGTATTATGAACACAAAAACTTTAATTGGATGATGGTTGAACTAAAAAAACAGAATCTTCTTCAGTTTATTCCATCTAACCCTATCTGCTGCATCCTCTTTGGTCACACCAACTATCTTCATTTCTTCCTTCACTGTATCCATGCACCTCCTCTTTGGTCTTCCTCTAGTCCTCTTTCCTGGTGGTTCCAAACCCAGCATCCTTCTTCTGATGTACTCTCTCTCTCTCCTCTGCAGATGTCCAAACCATCTCAGTCTTGCCTCTCGAACTTTATCTCCAAAACCTCTAACATGTGCTGTTCCTCTTATCCTGTCCATCCTGGTCACTCCCAGAGAGATCCTCAGCATCTTCATCTTTGCTACCTCCATCTCTGTTTCCTGTCTTTTTCTTCAGTGCTACTGTTTCTAGGCCAATCAGCATGGCCGCTCTCACCACGGTTTTGTACACTTTTCCTTTCATTTTAGCTGAAACTCTTCTGTCACACATCACACCTGATACTTTTCTCCACCCATTACAGCCTGCCTGCACACACTTCTTCACCTCTTTTCCACACTCTCCATTGCTCTGGACTGTTGATCCCAAGTACTTAAAATCTTCCACCTTCTTTATCTCTTCTCCCTGTAACCTCACTTTTCCATTTGGATTCCTCTCATTCACACACATGTACTCTGTTTTACTCTGACTAATCTTCATTCCTTTTCTTTCTAGTGCAAACCTCCACCTCTTCCCTCCTCTCACTACAGATCACAATGTCATCTGTAAACATCATTGTCCATGGAGATTCCTGTCTAACCTCGTCTGTCAGCCTGTCCATCACCGTAGCAAACAGCAAAGGACTCAGGGGAATATTTACATAAAATATACCGTACTTTAATAAAATAGGATACTTCAAAATAAATCTGAACTGGACTGTAATAAAAACAAAATAAGATGTCAAGTTAGAGAGAGAAATAAATATTATCTTGGTTAAGTTTTTAACAGCAGCACTTTTTTTTTCAACAAATAAGTTAAAATATTAATTAAAGCACTTTCATTTCACTATTATTGTTTTTTTTTTCTGATAAAAAATGGAGCACATGCGTTTTCAAGTGTGTTTGTGCCGTAATTTGTTAGCATACCTGTTCTATCAGAGTCGGAGCTGCTACAACGCGCTCATCAAACACAGTGCATCATTCAGTCTGAATGCCGTGGATTTTGGTACTGTATTTGGACAAATTGCTTGTGGTTCCACCTTTACATGAAAATACTTTATTGCACTTTCGACAATGTGCGTTGTTGGCATCAATTTAGGTAAAATAAAGACAAACTCGAGATGCACGTTCTGCCATTACGCCTCGCTCTGCTTGATATTGTGCGTGTGTGTAGCAGCTGCGCACGTGCGCACCAACCCATTGCGAGTGAGGGGGCGGAACTGGAACCTATAGCGGATCTGTTTGGACTAGCGCTTATCGATCCGGGTAAAATGACGGCCGCAGAACCGGTTCGGAAAAAAAAACGGTTCTCTGAACCCATCCCTACACACATCACACCTGATACTTTTCTCCACTTTATACTAAGACACAATAAGTTTCTTCTAACAAAAAGTACAAGACCTAGACTACAATCAATTATCTTCTCTTAAACCAGGGGTGGGCAAACATTTAAAATTTTACAGATGAGCCGGGTCAGCACAAGATTCTATACATACAGTGTAAAAAACTCAATTAGTTAACAATGACTATCTGATATACTTAAAAAAAAAGCAATTTAATATTAACTTACTTTTTAATCAGATGAATAACCTCTAGCTCAGGGTTGTCCTCTCTCTCTTTGTCCTGAATTCTCTTGAGTATTTTGATATTTTTCCCTCTATGATTCGGTGATTCATCTGTGGTAACGTTGGTAAGCGTACTCCCGAGGTAACTCATACCACAGTTTTGACCTCTGTCATACTGTCAAATCAATCATCTCAGCGTGTTTTTCCTTTAAGGGATTCTTTATCCAAAAAACTCCTCCATTATCTCAAAATTCTTATCGATCCCTCTGACAAAAATAGTCCATGCTCTTTATCACCTTTACAGATTTGCATAAAACTTGGCTTAATGCCAGTTTTGTTGAGGACTCGCTTTACAGATGAAACTACTGCACGACCAAGTGTAAGATCTTTGGTAAAAGAGGTGAAAATGGAGGCAGCAAATGTCTCTCTTGAAAAAGAGGATACAACAGAAGACGGCAAAGTTGGCAAACATCCCTGACCTTATATTGAAAGCATGTTTAATTTGTTCTAAACACAAAAAAGACAACTACCTGGTGCAGTTTCTGCTGTGCACTCCAGGGCAAACAGACATTTCTGTCTACAAAAACTCCAACCTGAGAAAACATGTTGCAGTTTAACCTAATACAGTCATTGATGTTGACTCATTAGCCTACAAAGCAGTCGAAAATAATTCAATCACCTTTTTCATCTAAGCTGCGACCATGTCTCATGGCGGGGCGGATTCATGATTTTTTTTTAAAGGGGTGCGAGCGGCGACGGTCATTGACAAAGCCAGTATAAGGAGCCTGGGGGCATTCCCCCCATACATTTTGAAAAGTAAGACACATTTGTGGCCCATTCGCTGGCCCTGAGAGGGGATAGCTTGACTAGTCCACTTTCTTCTTCTTTTTTTTTTTTGCGGACCAAAGTGGGGGAACTTTTCTTGGATCTGCCCCTGGTTGGGCTCATAACCACATTAAACAATAAAATTATGATTATTATTATTATAATTATAAAAATGATAATAATCATAAACTAATAAAACAATCCAAGCATCACTAATGTTTTTTGTTGTTGTTTTTTAAATACAAATTTTGTTGTATTGTTGATATTCTTTTGTATATTAGATATATATATATATTGGATGTAGAGTTGTTCTCATGTTTTATACTCTTATGTTTGTATGTGTACAAACAAAAAAGATGTTACTTTTAAAGTTACTCAGTACTTGAGTAGTTTTTTCAACGCATACTTTTTTACTCTTACTTGAGTAAATTTTTTGGCTACTCTACAAACCTCTGATTGTTTAGTGGCTAAAAAGAAAAATCAGAAGCAGCATCTGAACCAGATTCAACACAGACTGTGTTCAGTAAGGTGATGTAGACTGAAACGCTAGAGGGCAGTATTACGACCTCTAAAACACAGGCTGATGACCCAGAAACAGATCAGGTTCACATCCGGTCTGGTGTAAACAGTGATGGTGGAGTAAAATTAAAAGACATTCAACGACATTATTTTCTTAAACTTCAAACTCCAATAGTTTGTTGGTTTCTGATGTTTGTTGGTTTCTGACCTCTGCAGAGCAGCTTGTTGGAGAAAAAAAAGAATCAGAGGAAGAATCATCGTGAAGGAGGTGAGAATTTACATCATTTACTGTGAAATGTTTCTTCTTTCTTTCCAAGTTTTTCAGTTCAATCCGTCTTTTTTCTGAAATATCAGTGAGAGAGGGTAAACAGGAAGCGATAAATGAATGTTTATTGTTGTTTTCTTTGTCTGAAACAAATGCTAGCAGTAGCTAACTGCGTTTTATACTAAGACACAACACGTTTCTTCTAACGAAAAGTACAATTTAATATCCAGATGTTTAATCTTCAATCAGATGCACGATCAATCACTATCAATAAATAGTGCACCCATTTTTAGACCTAAGAAAAAAAATAATTTAATATGAACTTACTTTTTAATCATAAAAATAACCTCTAGCTCAGGGTTGTCCTCTGTCTCTTTGTCCTGAATTCTCTTGAGTATTTTGATGGGTTTTTTTGTCTGATTTGGTGATTCATCTGTGGTAACGTTGGTGAGGATACTCCAGAGGTAACAGTTTTCTACGTCTGCCACACTGTCAAATAAATTATCTCAGTGTGTTTTTTTTTTAAGGGATTCTGTATCCAAAAAAAACTCCTCCATTATCTCAAAATTCTTATCAATCCCTTTGATAAAAATGAAAATCTGAGCAGTGTCTTTATTACTTGCTTTGGTCCAGTGCCAAAGAATATAACAGAAATGACTCTTTTTGTGTAGTTAGTTTGTTAGATGTTCATCAATTCTTTTAATACAGTGAATGTCTGATCTGGGTGAGAAGCTGGTTTGTTTCTAATTTGTTTACTTTTTTTTTACATAACTGTGGATGGATACCAATCTGACCAGTAGAAGAAGTGCAATTATTAAAAATGGCACATGCTGAAATTCTTCAACTCTCATTCTCTATCATGTTATGATTTGCACACAGCAGCTCCTTAGTGCCTTAGTTGTGAAATAGTCCATGTTCTTTATCACCTTTACAGTTAAGATCGCATAAAACTTGGCTTAATGCCAGTTTTGATGAGGACTTATATTTTCAGATGAAACTACTGCACGACCACGCTTAAGATCTTTTGTTATTACTTCAGTTCTTGTTTTAGAGCTTCTCCATTATCTGTTTAATTTTATCAAAAAATAACTCAGGAGGTTCCATTGATTCCCTCCATCCCATCGGTAAGAACGTTTTTTTTAGCTACAGGGAGGCAGTGTGAGGTGGGCAAATACAAGAAAAAATGTGTAAAAACAATAAAGTACTAACTTTTTGAGATTTAAATAAACTGTGCAGAAGACAAAGCTAATATGTTTCATTTATAAAATGATGTGAGTTACAAAAAAATGTGACTGTCAGGTTAGATTTTAAAAACATGCAGATGGTCCTAAAATTTAATTTAATCTATTCTCTTCTTCTACAGAGTTTCTGTAAATTCTGCTGCTGCAACTGGTGATGACGGAAGATAACTCTGTAAGATGTTCTAACAACAACTAGATATTTGAAAAGGACCAGAATCACCAGAAAAATCTCAAGAGTAAAAATGGAAATGCCAGGTGGACAAAAACTATTAAGCTATGACAAATGTGAACAAAGATTTGGACTAAAAGACAACTTCATATGTAATAAATGTAGACACAGATTTAATGTAAAAGCAAGCTTAAACCGGCACATGATAGTCCATACAGAAGACAAACCATTCAGCTGTGATGAATGTGGACACAGATTTAGTAGAAAAGACACTTTGAACCGGCACATGAGAATCCATACAGGGGACAAACCATTCTGCTGCGAAGAATGTGGACAAATATTTAGTCTCAAAGCAAGCTTAAACCAGCACATGAGAATCCATACAGGAGACAAACCGTTCTGCTGCGAGGAATGTGGACAAAGATTTAGTCTCAAAGCAAGCTTAAACCAGCACATGAGAATCCATACAGGAAACAAACCATTTAGCTGTGATGTATGTGGACAAAGATTTAGTAGAAAAAGCAACGTAAACCAGCACATGAGAATCCATACAGGAGACAAACCATTCTGCTGTGATGAATGTGGACAAAGATTTACTAGAAAAGACCACTTGAACAAACATATGAGAATCCACACAAGAGCAACACCGTTCTCTGTTTGATTTGTGATAAATTATTCAATAGGCTTCAAAGTCTAAAGACCCACATGCAATTTCACAAAGAATAACAAGAGTCTGTTTTTTTTTTTTTTTCAGAGAGAAACATGAGTTCAGTAGAAAGGGTTTTACTGCTGGTCTGGTAGGTCCTATGACCAGACAGAGCTTCTATCACACGACGGCAGAACTTCTCTGGGTACCAGAGGAGGTAGGGCACATAGAGTCAAAATGGACTCTGATCTGCACGTCTATTGTCGAGGTGGAAAGCCCGAGCTATGAAGGCAAAATCATCTGTCGTTGTTATGGTGACCCCCGATCCCACTAGTGGACACAAGCTGTAAGGGATGCTGAACCAAACCCCCCAGAACTGTAGCATAAATCAACCAGATTTTTTTTTGTCATTTTTGTCTGTTTTTCTATTAGTATAAAAAATGGTGCCATCATTTATATTAATTCGTGCAGCATCCTTTCCTCTTATCTCTGGTGTCCAGGTTGTTGATGTGCTCGAAAACCTGTTGGGCAGCAGAATTCTAGGGGGGATGGAAATTCATCCAAAGCTCCTAAAGTTTCTGTATGGCATTTGCACCATCACATGGACATCAGGTTTTGAGGACAGGGATGGTGATTCCTCTTTTTTTTTTTTTTAATACTTTATTAATCCCTCACGGGAAATTATTGTGCTGCATTTCACCGCAGCAGGCTACCACCTATGACGCCGCCAATGGTGAGAGAAACGAGGGGTTAGGGTCTTCTCCAAGGACCCTAGATGTGCACTCAGTGGGATGTGAACCTGCAAGCTTCCGGTTTGCGGGCGAACGCTCTACCCACTGAGCCACCATCTCCCACACTTTTTATTTTTTTATCATTTTTTTTAATTATTTAAAAAAAAAAAAAAAAAAACTTACAAAGAGTTACAAAGAGGGGGCCCTCCTCCAGGCCCCCTCTTTGTAAGTAGGGGGGCTGGAGGGTGTGCCCCAACCACAGAGGGATCATGTCAAGTGGGACATTATTTTAGTTGTGTTCTGTATGTTTTTTTTTTTTTCCTTTCTGGATTCTGCCCCCATCTTGTGGACAGGAAGAGAACTGATTGGGACTTTGAGCCAATCAAAGGAATTGGGACCAGCTGTGTGCAGGGAATGGACCTTTTTCTGGGGAGGAGTTCTAGCAAGGCAGTGTGGAGAAGGAGGAAAAGCTGAGAAATTGACAGAAAAAGGATTAGCAGACTCCAGAGCCACCATATTAACGCTGCCAGCTGTCTGCTAGCTTACTGATCCACTGCTAGCAACTTGCTTATGACTCCTAGCTGCTTTAGAAGGACTCAGCTTGAGGGGCAAAGTGTCCAGCAGCGTGTATGTGCAGGAGTGTTAGATCCAGCTCCAGTATCTGCTTTGATCGTCGGAACTCCGGAGTTGGAGGAGGAAGCTTCCTAACCGACGGTCTATATTGACTGGCTGAAGCGACCGCCGGCGGTGGAGGGACAACCCGCAACCGTGAAACTTCTCATCAGGATCTTCCATAACGGACCAGCTGACGAGGTTGAAAGGCAACCCTACTCTGGATGGAATTGCCAGGTTATGCTTGTGTTGGTCGGAGCGGCAACCAGTACAGAACTTCAACTTGTTTTCATTTTCTCCTTCACTCTTCTCTAATCGAGTGAGTCATCCGGGGAACAAGGTAGCGTCAGTCGTGACCGGGCTCCACGGTGACATTTGCCCACCTAATGTGTGTTGTCTTTAAGGGTTTTGGGTGTTATCATTCATGTGTTTTGTTTAAGGGTTTTGGGTGTTATTATTAAGGTACGGTGTTGTAGGTTTAAGTATGTATCTAATAAAGTAATGTACAGCAACAGCTGCCCGTGTGTTGTCCGTGTCCCCGGAAGATTTAAAGAGCCTTTTGGCCGAGACAATCACGCTCTTCGTTTTCTTGGGGCTGCATCCCGTGGTGGTCTGCGTGCTATCCTACATATCTGATGTGCTGTTCCACTGTAGTTTCTGCTCTGCTTTTCTGAGTTGAGCCGTACGCAACTTTTGAACATCTTTTTGGCTCCTGCCGATCTCCCTTCTTAGTTCTCTTCTTTTTGTTAGGAAGGTCTTTGAAGTTACTGGTAAACCAGAGCTTGTTGTTTGAGAAACAACAAACGGTTCTGGAAGGAACCACAACATCTATGCAGAAGTAAATATAATCAGGTATGCTGCTGGTAACACCAACAAGGTCCACCCCATGAGAGTCAGCAGACTGAAACCTGTCCCACAGTGCTTGGGAGCCCACTTCTTTAAGAAGCACATGGTGGTGATTTCTCTCTGTACCTTTGGCTTGTATCAAGGCTGGAGCAGGATGAGATTATGGTCTGACTTCATGGATGATGGTAGAGGAGTTACAGATTATACATTCTTTACATTTGCATTCAGTAAGTCAAAGTAAACATAACTATAAGATCAATGTCCTGCTGTATGTTGTAATTTTAACAGTTACATGATCTGGGGTACACCATCTGTTAGTGATAAACATAAAAAAATCCCTCTACCCAGGTGGTGCCACACACCAACTGGGAGAAGCAGTACAGGAAATGAAAAAATTTAATGAAAATTTAGCTTTTTTAAATCGTACAAAAACAATACACGGCACTACAAACTACTACTACAAAAAATTTACTAAAACTATAGATGAAGAAAATGAGACGGAGCTCCAGAGTATATCGCTTTCTGAAATAATTTGTTTGAAGATTTTGCCTCCCAGCTTGCCTCATTCCAGCTCCTGACTTCACTATAGAGCCAACGTTCAGGTGTTTTGCCAAAAAGCAGCTAGGGGACAAATTATGACTAGCCAAAATACCTTCTAAAAACCTCCACCCATTAAAACTGGAGGGTTTCATAGTATGGTATTAATCTTTGAAGGGTCCTGCGCACAATCTGAGGGTTTTTTTAGTACAAAAAATGACAAAAGATGTTGGGGTTTTTGTCGTTTTTAAAACAATATTTTTAGCCAGTTTTTATGTTTTGGAAGCCAGGCAACTTGTTGTTAAGCTCTAAAACCCACCCGAATACAAAGAGAAACTAAAATAACAATTTTTGATGCAAAAGAATAAAATTTTTTAGCCAATTTGATGGTAATTTAACTGTTTAGAAGAAGCTGGGGGTGAGACGCACTTTGATTACGTCATTGTTCGGTTTTTCGATGCTCCATTGTTTTTGTCTGAAATAATTTTTTGGCATAATTTCAACCAAATTGAATGTAAAATGTGAATGTAATTAAATAATTGAACAATAATAATTTGAAAATGAATGTAAAATTAATCTGATGTCAGTGTGTGTGTAAAATATTTTTCCATAGTTAATAATCTCCCACCAGCTCTCCACATCTCACTTTAATTTTGTACATTAACGCTAAAAATATTATGTTACCCTGATCTGGTTGGAATTCTATGAAATTTAAATAAATCTGTATGTAGACAAATATCAGTCTGATGCTGTCAGTTTCCTTCTTTTGTTTTTGAAATGCATTGAATATGACTTGTGTGTGTAAAATATATTTCAATTATTAATTTAATTTGAATTTTAAAAAGTTAATTAAGAAGAAATAGAATACATTTTAGAAGGGCTTTTCTGGACACCCCAGGTCACTGTACAGTTCACAAAACATCCAATTAAACATAAATCAGAAATAAAATAACTATAAATTAAATAATAAAATAAAACTAGAAACAGATCAAAACAAATCAAGCCAAAGCAAATATACAAAACTGGACTGACTGTGGAATTTCCTGAAAAGATGAATTTTGAGGCTGGATTTGTAAAGTGGGAAACAGTCCGTTGTAACACCCATGGGCACTTTTATTGTCACCGTTCTCACAGTGAAATTTAGACAGGCGTCAGGCTAAAAACCATATATATAAATAATAATAAGAAATAAAAGTAAAAATGACAAAACAAGGATAAAAAGACACAAAAACAATACAAATAGACAAATTAGTTATTTTTACAAAAAGAATTACCAGTGCAGTATTGTTAAAGTGTGTGCTGATGTAAAGTGTCCTTAGTACTAGTCAGATGAGTGTGCAAGAGGATGGAGGGGTTGTGGTGGTGACCCCAGATCCCAAAGGTGGACAAGCAGTAAGGGATGCTGAACCAAACTCGCCAGACCTGCAGCATAAATCAACCAGAATTTTTTTTATTCATCTTTCTCTTTTTTTGCATTAGTATAAAAAATGTTGCCATCATTTATATTCATTCATGTAGCCTCCTATCCTCCTATCTCTGGTGTCAAGGTTGTTGATGTGGTCAAAAACCTGTTTGGCAGCAGGATTCCAGGGATGAAGGAAATTCATCCGAAGCTTCTGAAGTTTCTGAATTGCATTTGCACCATCACATGGACATCAGGATTGGAGGACAGGGATGGTGGTTCCTCTTTCTAAGAAGGGGGGCTGGAGTGTGTGCCCCAACCACAGAGGGATCATGTCAAGTGGGACATTATTTTAGTTGTGTTCTGTATGTTTTTTTTTTTTTCCTTTCTGGATTCTGCCCCCATCTTGTGGACGGGAAGAAAATTGATTGGGACCTTGAGCCAATCAAAAGAATCAGGGCCAGCTGTGTGCTGGGAATGGACCTTGTTTGGGGAGGAGTTCCAGCAGGCAGCGTGGAGAAGAAGGTAAAGCAGACAGAGTTTGGCAGAAAAAAGACAAGCAGACTCCAAATCAACCATATTGACGCTGCCAGCGGTCTGCCAGCTTACTGAGACACTGCTAGCGAATACCTTCAGACTCTGCTGAAGGACTCAGCTAGAAGTGTGTAACTTCCAGCTCTAGTATCTGCTGTGACCGCCGGAACTCTGGAGTTGGAGGAGGAAGCTTCCGAACCGACGGTCTATATTGACTAGCTGAAACGACTGCCGGCGGTGCAGTGACGACCGTGACCGTGAGACTTCTCATCAGGATCCTCCTTAGTGGACCAGCTGATGAGGGTGAACGGTAACCCTACCCTGGACAGAGTTGCCTTGTTTTATTTGTGTTGGTAGTTTGGACAGGGAGGAGGATTGGGAGAAGTAGGGATGGTAAATTCGAAGCCCCATGAGCCATTGAGTAATTTCGAACCAATTTCCTTAAATAGACCCAAAGATTCGAATCTTTCGAGCCCGCAAAGAGCTCCATCTGCGGGCAGCGGGATGTAAAGAAAAATCCAGTAGAAAAAAAGAAAGATGAATAATACGCTCCAAGTCTCAAGTCATTCGAAAAATGATTGAGATTTGGCGAGGTTTTCTGCTTCCTATTCTGTGCTAATATTTTTTCACCGGTGTCATACAGTAGTTATGTCGATACTGTATGTTAATTTAAATTTTACTCTTCCAAAACAAATAAAAGAAAAAGATTTATTCCACTCTGCTCGTTTAAATTATGATTAACTGTTTAATAAAACACAGACTGACCACACCGCGCGCTCCTGTCATCAATATGAATCATTAAAGAGAACTGAGCCTTTGTTCAGTGGTCCCAAACCACCGGACCGCGGACCGGTACCGGGCCGCACAGACAGAAGAAATAACTTCCATTATTTCCATTTGGTTTTTATTCCATATTTCATCTTCGAGATAAAGATGTTTTAATTTGAAAATTCACCTGAGTTTCTTCCTTACGTCCGTCAATGACTCACCATTGATACTGTACATCATTCCATCAAACTTAAACCTCTAGTAAAATGAGTAAAATGGGACTGCCTGGTTCCAGCAAAATAAACTCACAACTCTGATCTAAGTCTCACTGTGAATAATCTAACTAGTATTTTTATTCACTTTGTTTTTGTGATGTCCTTTATTTTGAAGGTATGTTTACCGTTACCATAACAACCAGGGTGCGTTAGAGCTGAGAGAATGTTTCCATGTTATAAATACGCTGCTAATACATTAAAGTGGAATTAAGTTTGTTATTGCTTAAAAAGACAGCTTTTCAGGCTGGTCTTTAGTTTTTCTGCTACACCTTTAGACTGGTCTGCGAAATTATTGTCAGACACTTAAACCAGTCTGAGGTCCAGAAAAGGTTGGGAACCAGTCCCTCAGATGACTGAAAAACTTAGTAAAGTATAAAAAAAAACTGCGGGCCAACATTCACTAATCAGTGATTACAGAAGCAGACACTCTACCATTTGGGGTAAATGTGAGCACGGCTTTGTGACACCCACACAACGAAAACAATTTCATTATTAGTTGAAAACTGAAATAAGACAAACTCAAACAAATGTTCTATCCATAAATTTTATTTCATAAATTTTTATTTAAATATAGAATTTTTTCCTTGATGTTAGGCTTTAGTCTGCTCCTCTTTTGGTTTACAACCTCTCCAGCTTTGGAGAAGACCCTCGCAGGGCACCGAGGTTGCTGGCATATGCAGATAGTACTTTGACAGTTTATACAAATTGGGATAACACAGCTTCGCTAGATGCCCAGTACTGGAGCGGGTCTTCACCTCTGGAGAGATAGGGCTCTGCCACAGATATCGCTGGACCTTCACCGTTGCGTTTGCCGAGGCGCAATTTATTTGCTGGGTTTCACCTAAAAAGAAAAATGAATTTAGTCTGTAAAGCCGTATAGGATGAGGTTATGTTGCTGATCAGACGCACCAACCCGGCTGTCCAGAAGTCCCACATATTTTCTTATTTACAATATGTTCTTTATAAGATCTTATGACGTTTAACCTATTATCCAACATTTATCACATTTGACCAGATTTTATAACATTCACTTAGAATGAACACCTTCAAATTTAATTAAACCATGTTCAATAAACTGAAAATATCAGCTGTTTTTTCAGTTATGTTCCTTTTTACATATTATTGTAAATCATCAGAACTATTCCCACTGGGCTCCTGCCTAGGTGTCTTTGGGAAAGACACATACCTTACCATTTCTCCCACCATTGGCGCCGCCCTGTTTGCCTGCTGCAGTGAAATGCAGCACAGAAATGTCCTCGTTGAGCAATGAAACAAATATGTAAAAATAAAAAAAATTAATAAAACCAATAAAAAAAAAAATCTTGTTGGTGCGGTGTATGATTTGCACACAAATATTGTTTCACACAAACAGAACTTTTTAATTCTGAGCCACCTTTGACCAGATCGTCATACTGACCAGAACCAGCGGTCCACCTCGGGTCCTGCAGCAGGACATCTTTCTGGCAGTAGGTTAGATATTTGTTTAAATCATATTACCATCATGTATGGAACTGTTTATTAGTATGAAGACTATATTCAGTTCAGGTTTCTAATTTGAAAACAATTCTGTTAGAGTCCAAATAAAAGATGCTGAATGACGTCGTGAGGCTAATTTTTTATGGTTTGGCATGTTTTTTTAGATACTTGAAGAAACCACACAATTAAATATGTAAATTTTTTTTATCTGTAGAGAATGCCTCAGAAATATTTTTGTGTACCAGCATCCTCAAAAACATTTGATACAATTTTACTTCAAATTTTACATTTGATACAATTTTACTTCAAAGAATATTTTCTTTCTCGATGCATTAAAAACATCTGTAAGTACTTCTTTGAGTTCGCCGACTTAAAAGTTGCTCAAATCAAAATAAATATTGTTCAATTTTAACGCACTTTTGGGGAAAAAAATCTATTAGTGGGATGCAGTTAAAATCACAGCAAAGTGTTACAGTGGGTGTGGCTTCTAAACACTCACGTTTTTGATGAAATAGTTAGCGTCAATTCTCTCTATCACAGATTTGGATTGATTACGTTCTTCTTCAATGAACCAAAGTTTTTCTTAGTTCTTCTCTGTTGAGTACATTGAGTTTTAAACTAAAATACAAAAAAAGTATTTGTTGGTGTTAAGATTGGGGCTCCCGTTTGAATCATTGTGTTATTATGAGAAGAGCCAAATTTACAGTGTGTGTGGTTTAGGGCTGAAACAGTTAATCGATTATAATCGATTATCAAAATAGTTGTCGACTAATTTGGTCATCGATTAATTGTCTAAAAAGTTTTTACTGTAAACTGCACATAAATTGGTCTCCAAGTGGGGCAGTAGAGAGCAAATTGACGATGCGAGCTACCAAAATAGGAGAAGAAGATAGCAGCCAATCATTGGCCTTCATTTCACCCGGCCTCACGTGATCAGGCAGATTCAACAAGATGGCGGAAAGAAAAAAACAGACTGTGAAACAAGACATTTGTGAAAGAATGGGCCGCTCTCAGGAGCTCAGTGAATTCCAACGTGGAACTGTCATAGGATGCCACTTGTGCAACAAATCCAGTTGTGAAATTTCCTCGCTCCTAAATATTCCACAGTCAACTGTCAGCTCTATTATAACAAAATGGAAGCGTTTGGGAACAACAGCAACTCAGCCACGAAGTGGTAGGCCACGTAAAGTGACGGAGAGGGGTTAGCGGATGCTGAAGCGCATAGTGCAAAGAGGTCGCCGACTTTCTGCACAGAGCTACAAACTTCATGTGACCTTCAGATTAGCCCAAGTACAGTACGCAGAGAGCTTCATGGAACGGGTTTCCATGGCCGAGCAGCTGCAGCCAAGCCACACATCACCAAGTGCAATGCAAGGTGTCGGATGCAATGGTGTAAAGCACGCCACCACTGGCCTCTAGAGCAGTGGAGACGCGTTCTCTGAAGTGATGAATCACGCTTTTCCATCTGGCAATTTGATGGACGAGTCTGGGTTTGGAGGTTGCCAGGAGAACGGTACATTTCAGATTGCATTGTGCCAACTGTGAAATTTGGTGGATGAGGAATTATCGTATGGGGTTGTTTTTCAGGAGCTGGGCTTGGCCCCTCAGTTCCAGTGAAAGGAACATTTAAAGCTTCAGGATATCAAAACATTTTGGACAATTCCATGCTCCCAACCTTGTGGGAACAGTTTGGAGCGGGCCCCTTCCTCTTCCAACATGACTGTGCACCAGCGCACAAAGCAAGGTCCATAAAGTCGTGGATGACAGAGTCTGGTGTGGATGAACTTGACTGGCCTGCACAGAGTCCTGACCTGAATCAGATAGAACACCTTTGGGATGAATTAGAGCGGAGACTGAGAGCCAGGCCTTCTCGACCAACATCAGTGTGTGACCTCCTCACCAATGCGCTTTTGGAAGAATGGTCAAAAATTCCTCTAAACACTCTCCTCAACCTTGTGGACAGTCTTCCCAGAAGAGTTGAAGCTGTAATAGCTGCAAAAGGTGGACCGACATCATATTGAATTCTATGAGTTAGGAATGGGAGGCACTTCAGTTCATCGAATGAGTAAAGGCAGGTGAGCGAATACTTTTGGTAATATAGTGTATTTCAATAAAGCGTTTTAAAAATTATAGAATTAATACCATGCAACGAGGAACTTTTATCGATTGAAGATGATGGTGACGTGATATAAATAATAAATCTTACCACTGGTAGTGTTGTTATAGTTTATTTATGGAATTTTGTACGTTATTTAATGTCATGTGAAAAGCAGACTAAGCTCATCCTCTGGTGAACTTTTCGTCTGTTTTCTTTGTTACTGTTAAGTTCTATTTCACATTTTGTACTTGTATGTCTTTGTGTATTTTTGTTTTCTTGCTCTCCCCTTCCTTCTACTGCGATCAAGCATAATCATGGACATTTGGGCCAAGAAACTGCATAAATATATATTTTTATATATACCTATATAAATTTTTATATACCGTATTTTCCGCACTATAAGGCGCACCTAAAAACCTTAAATTTTCTCTCAAGTCCACGGTGCACCTTTTAACCCGGAGCGCCTTATATATGGATTAATATTGAGCTACAACGGGTGTTGCAACTGCGGTAAGCAGCCGCCGACTCCATTTCCCCCGTAGAAGAAGTAGTGCGCGGTGCATGCTGGGATACCGGAAAGGGCGTCTCATTTCCATTTGTGTGTTTGTGTAAAGACCCAGAAATGGCTTCTACCTAGAGACACTGTTACACCGCAGAGTTTAAACTCAAGGTGATCGGTCACGCAGTAGAACGCGGGAATAGAGCCACAGCCAGTGGTGCAATCGGGCCTAAAAAATCCAGCCCGACCCGATCCCGCGGATATTAAAACGCCGCGGGCTCGCGGTAAAAAATATATATTATTTATAAAAAATTATAAATTGGAACATTTTCAAGAACACGCTTTTTTTAATTAAAAAAAAAAAAAATCACACTATCGGACCCCTAACACACTTGTCTGTGATGGCCTGCTTAGCACGAAGAGGAGGGACGGTCTTTGAAACAAATGATAAAATAGCGATCATCACTTTTGCCAGTCCAGCTGTTTAAACGCCTGCTCAGCGTCGAGGTGCTCGTCTTTTTGGTGACGTATGAAAGCAATGCGCCACATTGACTACATCCAGTGAAGCCAACACAAGTTTCTGTAGCGTTTTGAACAATAAATTTGAAGCTTTTCCACACCTCACTCTTACCGGTGCGTGTTTGTCTTTTCAGTTCTCCTGCTTTTAGTTTATCCTTAACTTCTTACTCCTTCATATAGGGATACCAGTTCAAAATAAATAAAATAAAGATGTGCGCAGGAGAGGATTACCAAATTAAGAGGGGGTGTTCACGTGCGCAGAGGATGAGCTGGCTCTGCGGATCCTGTTTAGTAGTTAAACGTTACTTCTCTGTTTGATCCAAATTATTCATTTTATAACAAGTATTCCTTAGTTTAGTACCCACACCTCGTTTTAGTTTACATTTTATAAACATATATATATATATTTTTTTTAAAAAGTCAGCGAGAGAGAAGCCCGAACCCGACCCGAAGTAATGATTGACACTTTTAGGCCCGACCCGAATTTTGGGTCGGGCTTAAGATCTTACCTCTGGCCGCAGCAACAGAGTTTAACATCAATGAATCAATGGTGAGGAAGTGGAGGAAGCAAGAGGATGCGCTGCGCCAAGTAAATAAGACTAAACAGAGTTTCCGCGGAACAAAGCGAGATGGCCACGGTTAGAGGACAAAGTTGAACTGCCTTTACTGTAGCGTCTTATAATGCGGTGCGCCTTATAGGGCGGAAAATACGGTATACTGAATATTATTTATAATGAAAAAGTATTTCTATTGTAAGAGAAAAGTTTATCTTGGGTTTCTGTGGGAACTTGGCTTGACCGAGGAACTGGGCTGTGGAGTTGGTGGTGGTTTGTGTAATGTGTTTGTGTGCCAGAACATAATGACCCAGAACACAGAACAATGACCCAGGTTATCAGGACATGGTCCTGCCAAGTGTCCAAACAATTGGATAAACAAAATGTTCCAGGAAAGGTAGTTGTGTAAGGACGATGTTTGACGCAGACGATTGTGTAAGACAGGATGTTAGGCCAAAGAGTGTGTGTGTGTACGTATAAATATGGGAGAAAGACCGAGATTGGGGGGCTCATTCTAAAAACTCTGACCGGTCACGCTGAAGTGTTCTCTGACTTTATTCATGAATAAACAGACCCTTTTGAGTACTGAGCTGAGTCCGATTCCACTTCATTTTCCCCAACAAATTGGCGCCCAACGTGGGGCCGCGAAGGTTACCGTGCCGCATCCCCTCCGATCATCTCCGAGCTCGGTGACAAAGAATACGAGGTAAGAGAATTATCTCTTAAATTGGTGATTTAATTGGTGATTTGGTTTGGGGAGGCGGCACGGGGCCTGGCGGCTCCGAACTTGGACTCGGCTGTGCTCGGAGGGAGTGAGAGCCATAAATTAGGTTGATTTAATTGGCAAATAATATCTAAAATAACAAAATAAATAAACTAAGCATTAATCAATTAAAAGAAACTTAAGTACAAATAAGCCCCCCCCCGTCCTTCAGTTTTAGGAGGAGGGGAGGAGAAGGAAAAAAGGATCCAAAAATGTGTGAAGCGCTGTTGTGAAATTCTGGTCTGCTAGAGAAAAGCAGAGGCAGAGAAAAAGTTGTTTGGCCATCAGCTTAGCCCAAAGCTGTGAGTGTGTCAGGCTGCAAGGTAGCAGCTGTTATACGAGTGCTGAAATTCTGGATAAACTTTGGCGAGCCAGCCAGGAGAGCGGGGCGCATGGAAAATGTGACCTTAGAGCTCAGATGAGTAGGTAACGTAAACCTTGATTGCGTCAATCCGAAGAGCTTACACGTCCCTGGGCTCAATTAAAAGGACGGACGCAGCGTGCCTACAATTGAATACGTGGAAAATTTTCTGCGCTAAGGGAGGGCTCCTCCACGGAGGAGTATCCCCGTAAGTTCGTTCAGCACTTAGTGGGTGATTTTATGACAATAGACTGATCAAAATATTATAAATAACTGCTAGATTGTGTCCGGACGCATTATTCCTCAAATCCTGTCTTGACTATATGTATACTTCCAAACTTCTTCTTTTGCTTACGTCCTATACGCTCGGGCTCTCCTTCGAGCGAGTGTGTGCTTTCCTGTTGGTGGGTTCCCTGTGTGAATCTGCTGTCTCTGATTGGGGGGAGGGCCGGCTCTCTGTGTGTGGGTATGTGTGTGAAAGCGCATTTTGATTGAAACCAGATGTGCGGAGCGCGTGGAATGTGTGCGTATGCTTGTGTGTAAACTGAGAAAGCGCTCAAGAGTAAACTAAAAAGACTGGAGCTCCATAAAAAGTTAAAATCTGACGTAACAAAACTTTGAAACTGTACTTAAGAACCAAACTAAAAAACAAAAAAGACAAAATTATCTCTATTGGTCTGGACTCTTGTACAGAATAAACTGATGATTATAATCTTGTGCAAATGTGTAAATGCTTTGTAAATTTGTGCGCATAACATGTAAAAAGGGCGTAGCGTAGAGGCTGTGTGTGTGCTTCATCTGAATCTCACTGTGAGCTGCGTAGCTGGTTCTGTGGATGAGGATTGAGCGTTGGTGGTGCGGTCTATTTCTCCAGTGGACAAGCAGTAGACTGGATCAAATATCGATTACGTAGGGCGGTCTCCTGTCACGCCCCTTGCATGTGTATGGCTGATGCGATTGTAGGAGGAGACAAAAGGAGGAGAAAGGTGATAGGGGAGTGGACATAGTTTATGCTGCTGTCTGGGTTGTGCTTGGAGAGTTGCCAAAGAGCCCCCACCAGCTCTCTCGCTCTGACTGTGCGAGCAGGCTGATAAGGAGAGAAAAAAAGAAGAACGTTTTTCCAAACCCTTTATTTAAAAAAAAAAAAAAAAAAACTACTCATTCCAACTTAGGAGGTTAGCTTTAACTCAGTTTAATTATTTTGAGCAGGGTAACATCCCTACAATAAAAGGAGCATAAAATAAGTTAACCTGAATTGATTAACCATTTAGAACGAATAAAAAGGACTTTAAACGCGAACAAAATAATAAACACATTTTAACAGTCAGCTTAAACAATCTCAATAAGGAAGATGGCCTTGCAAACGAAGGCAACCTTGACTCCAAACACTATTTTAAGTGTGAAGTACCCACAGTGGGTCAATGAAATTCCAAAAATATCGGAAAAATGGCACAAGCGAACTCAAAAGCTCGACTCACCTTGGCCTAAAGATGGTACATTTGATGTTTACGTGTGCACAATAATGGAAACTCGAATTAAAGATTACAAACCTAAAGATCACAGTAAAAAACGCAACCAAAAGAGACAGACTGAATTACAAATACTCGATTTGTTTAGAACCGAAGGCCAAAACTATAGAGATAAAATCAGAGAAAAACGAGCTGAACTGAACACTCTTAAAATAAAGAGCAACAATGAGAAAAACCTAGATTTCAATACATCTGCAGGAATATACCCATCTCTAGCTGGAACATTAAGCATTAATGGGAACTTTGAATATGACAAAGCAAATACCCAGAAGGGAGTCAGCTTTAATTTAAATGCGGAACCTTCTCCTCAAAGGGCACCGGGAAGATCAGTGGAAGCTGCCGAACTGGAGAAAGGAACAGAAGGTGGTCGCTCTCCATCTGCAGAGCAGGGTCAGTACGATAGTGTTGAGGGGATAGAACGGGAAAATCCACAGCCTCAGCATTGTAGCACAGGACGGAAGGAAAGAAAGACCAGACTGAGCCAAGTACTAGACTGCTACAGTGAACGAACTTCTCAGACAGGGGGAGCACAGAAGGGGTCGTTCTGGATTGATTTGGCTGACCCATTAAACGCGAATCAACCCAGAGGAAGGGAAAAAAAACATTTTTTGATGAGTGTGAAGAGGAACTAAATGAAATGTACAACACATATTGTGGTAAGAAGCTTGACCCTTTGTCAGTAAATGCAGAAGCTCACTCCGAAACAGTCGGAAATCAGAAAAAAGGAAGAGAAGAGCGATATGATCTTAGATATCGGCCTCACATACATCCACCAGATCGATATACTGATCCAGGTCAATTTCCAATTTTAATAAAAGGAACACAGGCACACTACATACCATGGCAGTCTGTGGATTTGACTGGGCTGGTTGCCCGGCTCCCTGACTTACATGACGGTGCAGCTAAATGGATTCGAGTCTTTGAGGAAGAGACAGTGGGGAAGATGTTGGCTATTGGTGACATAAAGGCAGTTCTGGCACAGGTTTTGGGGGTTCCAGCTATGGAAAACATCATCCACAAGACTGGTTATGTCTGGATGAAGAGTCACAGGGCTGATGGGACTGAGTTTAATGCTTACCGTGCTTCCATATGGCGGGCTCTGAGGGAGGAATTTCCCAACAAGATTGACCGCAAAGCACTGAAAGGTGAGCCATTGATGGACAATGAGAATCCCATTGCATACATAAACAAACAAATGAAGAGGTGGAAGCAAGAGACAGAGGAGGAGCCTGAGTGCTCTCCGCTCTTAATGACTCTGTTCAGAGAAACAATAATTGAAGCCTTGCCGGCCCCAGCCCAGGCCAAACTGGAGGATGTGGTGGGGCTGAGTACTATGCCACACAGACAGTTCCGGGACCATGTGGTCCACGTGGTTGAAAAATACAGAAAAGAGCAGGAACAACAGAGGGAGCAAGACATGCGGAATCAGAGAAAAGTCACGCAGCTCCAGTTGAATGAACTGCAGAACAAAGGCAGAGCGAAGACGCAGGCACCGGTGCTGAGTGCTGAACCAAGGGACAGTGCAGGATGGGTGCCAGCACAAGGTGCAGCCCCTCCAGTGAGATCACAAGCTCCCCAAGTCCAACAACCACCAGTCGTTAATGTGTACTCCCAGCAGGCCCCAGGACCGAGGAATGGTCGGTTTGCAGGGGAGCCAAGGCCTCAGAGGGGGAGTCCAAGGGCTCCACAATCTCCAGGTTTGTGTTGGGGCTGCCAGTCGCCGAGCCATTTTTGGAACCACTGTCCTCAAAATGTAGGAACAGCTCCACCAGGCGGGGCGTGGGGTCGCCAGCCAAGGCCCGGTCAAGGCCCAGCAGCCGTGCGGAAACCTAGTCCAGTCAACCACTGGGCAGGTCCAAAATATGGTTATTAGGGGTGCCCAGAGAGTCCTACGGGGGAGAATCAGTTTCCAATTATATCTACGGAACCAGGAAAAGAACCCATGATACATGTAGAATTGGAGAATAAATTAACACCTATGCTAATAGACACTGGAGCATCATATACTTGTGTAAGTCCAGCCTATGCCGCACACCTCCCCATGTCAGACAAGTTTGTCAAGACAGTAGGATTCTCGGGAAAAACTCAAATAACCCCAATGACAGGTCCAGTGTCTCTAACCATGGCAAATAAAACAGC
Source organism: Neostethus bicornis (assembly GCA_902685375.1). Classification (NCBI taxonomy): domain Eukaryota; kingdom Metazoa; phylum Chordata; class Actinopteri; order Atheriniformes; family Phallostethidae; genus Neostethus; species Neostethus bicornis. The sequence continues at coordinate 25,721,373 of LR738552.1, forward strand.
AAAACTACCTATTCTTGTGTCTGATCAAACACCTGTAAACCTACTAGGAAGAGATGCACTTTGTAAATTAAAAGTTAACATTCAGTGCTCCCCTCAAGGGGTGTTCATCGACGAAATTGGCGTGAATTATCAAATGTGTCAGCAACTGCAATGTGCAAAAGTTTATTGGCTAGGAAATTTTAATGAGCAAGTGAATAACGTTGTAGCACCATGGAAACCGTTCTTACATATGCAAATTCCAAAAGCGCGGAAACCAATTTCTGAATATCACTGCACCATGTTCTATGATCCTTCCTGTAGTGAGATTTTTGAGGAAAAGTGGGATAAATTGACAGAAAATATAACCGTTGAGTTAGTGACAAATTACATTATTGTTGGGAAACAGGGAGCAGCTATTAATGTAGAGGCAAACCCATTTATCTCAGACTGGTATAATGTTCCAGAATCAGAGCCACACATTACCCTGTTAGTAAACGAAGGTCTTGAACCAAAAGACCTGGGACCAATGATTAAAACCGCAAAGCAGCAAACATGGGTACAGACAGAAAACCCGTTGATGTCCAAAACCAGGGATGAGTCGATGCTCAAGATCCTGTGTGGAACTTCACTTATCGCAAAACCACAGGTCATAACAGTTCCAACTAAAAAGACTGTTAAACAAATGGTGCAGGCTCAAGAAAACCATCTAAAAAATGAAATGCTGAAGCAAGTACCAGATTATGTGTGGTCTAAACATGACACAGATGTAGGAGTGGTAAAGTCGGCTAATCCAGTCCAAATAGAGTTGAAACCAAACGTGAAAATACCATACCAACCCCAATATCCATTAAAACCAGAGGCGGAAGAAGGAATTAGCCACACGATACAAGGGCTTCTGGATGCAGGTGTGCTAACTGAGGTATCCAGCCCGTGTAATACCCCCATTCTACCAGTGTTCAAGGCAGGAAAATCTAAGTACCGGTTAGTGCATGACTTACGAGCTGTGAATGAAATAGTTCAGGACTGGCCAGCTGATGTTCCCAATCCTCACACTTTGCTCACAAACATTCCTCCTAAAGCTAAATTTTTTACAGTAATTGACTTATGCTCAGCTTTTTCAGCATTCCGTTAGCTGAGGAGTCTCGGTATCTTTTTGCGTTCACATACAGGAAAAAGAAATATAGCTACACCAGGCTACCACAAGGATTCAAACATAGCCCCCATGTGTTCAACCAAATTTTGAGAAGGGACTTGGAAGGTCTACAAGTTAGTAGTACACTGCTACAATATGTCGATGACTTGCTGATTTGTTCAGAAACAATTGAGGAGTGTCACAAAGACTCTGTGATACTGCTAAAGAGACTGTCCGAGGGGGGACATAGAGTGTCTCAAAACAAAATGCAGTACTGCCAGGCACAAGTAGAGTATTTGGGAAGAATGATCTCGCATGGAGCCATTGCGTTGACTCCGTCACAGTTGGAGGGAGTCAGTAAGGCTCCACGGCCTCGAACAGTGGGTCAAATGATGACGTTTTTGGGGATGACAGGTTTTAACTCAGAGTGGATTGAAGATTATGCCCTTAAAACAGCTCCACTTCGAGAGCTAATGAAGGAAACAGGGACACAAGCCTTGTCAACTCCTTTACAGTGGACCAGAGAAGCCACAATAGCTTTTGAGACTATCAAACAGGAAATGCAAACAGCGCCTGCGTTAGCAACGCCAAATTATGAGAAACCTTTTTTACTATATGTGTCAAATCGCCATGACATGTATGCGACAGCCGTGTTGATGCAGGAGACGTGCAGTGGGAGGAGGAAGCAACCCATTGCCTACTATAGTTCAAAACTTGACAGTGTAGTACAGGGATGGCCGCCATGTTATCAGGGCTTGGCAGCAGTGTACTATGCTTATGCGAAAGCCTCATCAGTAACGATGGGGTATCCAGTGACCATCTACACTCATCACAAAATAACAGAATTAGTGGATCAGGGAAGGTTTGTGGTGAATCAATCAAGATGTGTGCAGTTTGCAGCATTGTTAACACATCCTGATGTGACAATCAAGCGTTGTACTACGGTGAACCCAGCAGATGTGGTTCCATTTGACTTTGAAGGGGAGCCTCATGAATGCGTGGCTGAGTCTATGAAATATTCCAAGTTGAGGCCTGATCTGGAGTCAGTCCCGCTAGTAAATGTCGATGTCACGTACTTTGTGGATGGTTCGTGTTACAGAGATCATCTGGGTAATCATGCAGGCTATGCTGTAGTTGAACCAAGAGAGGATGACTTTGCGACAGTTAAAGCGGAACACTGTGTGCAACCATGTTCGGCTCAGTTAGCAGAACTAAAGGCTTTGACAGCAGCTTGTGAACTAGCAAATGGGAAAGTTGCCAATGTATTCACAGACAGTTCTTATGCGCATGGTGTGTGTCATCTTTTTGGAGCCGTGTGGAAACAGAGAGGTTTTCGGAGAACGGATGGAACACCTATTCAGCATGAACAACAAATAGTCGCTTTAATCAGAGCTATGATGCAGCCTTCAAAGTTAGCTATAATTAAGTGCCAAGCGCACAGGAAGGGGAATGATAGTGTGACAAAAGGAAACAATGCAGCAGACATTGCTGCTAAGGAAGCATCTCGTAGCGAAGTTGCAATACTATCACCCGTGATTGCGATAAACACATTGGCTACGCCAGAAGACATCATTTTGATGCAACAAAATGCAAGTTTGAGTGAACGAAGCCTGTGGGAGAAAAGGGGTGCCTCGACAGATGGGAAAGGGTTGTGGAGATCACATGAGGGCTTGTTGGTGGCTCCGGTGACTCTTCTGACGATCCTGGTGTCTGAGGCACATAACCCTGACCATAGTGCTCGAAAAGAAGTGATTAGACGAATAAGGAACCAAGGATATTGGTCACCCTACTTGCAAGCAATGGTGGATGAGATCCTAAGTCAATGTGAAGTCTGTGCAGTGCGAAATGTGAGGAAAGGTATTCAAACCCCGGCTGGACATATTCCAGTGCCGGAAGGTCCATTCAAACACTTAATCATAGACTATGTTGATATGCTCAAAACAGTGCAGGGAAAACGCTATATGGCTGTGATCATAGATGCGTACAGCAGATGGGTAGAGGCTGTGCCATCCAAAGATCTGGGGGCTGAATCCGTGGTGAAGTTTTTGGTTAGAGAGGTAATACCACGGTTTGGCTTCCCATCAAAAATCTCGTCTGACAATGGTGCCGCGTTTGTTCAAAAAGTAGCACGAGGGATCTTACAACAGCTGCGCATCAAACAACATCTGGGAGCTGTGTATCATCCACAGAGTCAAGGTCTCGTTGAAAGAGTCAATGGGACCCTCAAAACACGCATTGGTAAAATTTGTGCTAGTGCAAAGTTAAACTGGGTCGACGCTTTGCCGCTTGCTTTGCTGAGTTACCGCATGCAAACTCATAGTGCTACTCACTTATCGCCGCATGAAATGCTTACTGGCCGACCAATGCCGACCCCGCAGTTCAGGGAGCCGTACAAAGGCCCCACTTTGGAGCAGTTGCAAGGTGAATTATCTGAATATGTAAGACAACTAACTGCTATCCATAAGTCTATATATTTGCAGGAAAAACGTAAGGAGTCTCAGCTACAGGTGGAGTTGGAGAGGCTGGTGAAGCCAGGTGACCGGGTCTACATTAAGGTGTTCCGGAGAAAGTGGCACGAGCCGAGACGAGAGGGGCCTTACGTGGTGGTTCGAGCTACGCCAACTGCTGTCCAAGTCGAGGGCAGCACCACGTGGTATCATCTCAACCACTGCACCAGGGCTACCTGCCCAGATGAGGAGAGTAAAGTGCCGTTGGGGCTTCCAAGAGAGTGGTACGATGGGTCACACACTCCAGCTGCTAATGAGACTTGTTCTGCTCTGGCTACTGACAGGAAACCTGCGGAGTGCAAGCCTGTCAGAGACATTGGTGCCTCACGAGAAGCCACAGACAAAGGTGAATCTGACTCGGGAGGAGGCGGGTCCGGACCAGGAGGGCCTGCCACCGAGACCACAGACTGCAGATGGGGTTAAGTTTAACAGAAGTTCGCAGGTTGTGGCCAGATCTCCAGGGCTATTGGGGGAAGGGATATCGATGATTATCCGTCTCTTTACATCGAAGGTTGACGGTCTGATAGGGAAAACAGAGACAGTGCCCACATTGGCGCCCCTGCCCGCGGACGGAGTGTTGACAAAGCCAACTATAGCTCATGAGATGACCACAACAGCATCCGTTAGAGTGTATACGTTTTATTATGGTGATCGGGTTCAACAACTAAAAAGACGTAAACACCCTAGAGAAGTGACTCCGAGTATGAGCGAAGCACAGGGTACTGCGGCTAGACCCGGTCAGCAGAATGCAACTAACCAAGGACCTCTTTTGTTAAGTACGAGGATAGCCCCAGAGCAGGGAAACCAGGACGTTGGCGTACGAGGGAAACAGATAGTGGTTGATCTAAATTTCACTGGATATGTTGACCTTTCTGACGGGACAGATGGTCAACAAGGGGGTGAGAGTGAGCAGTATGGTCAGGATAAGACAGGACTACACGTGAGGAGTTTTGGGAAGATACAAGAGAAACTATGGTTAAAAGCCAATCACAATAGCTGGTACAAGTGGGCGTGGTATACAGCTAAAGATTTAACATCAAAAGAGTGCGTCCTATGTTCTGCAACACCAGGTTCAGTCCCCGTAGTTGTACCAGAGAAACACACGTTTGAAGATTGTGCGAAAATACAGCAGCAGGAATGCAGAGAAGGTCGATTTGTCCCACCAACACAGGTAATGTCACTCTTCAAACTCCCGATGTGTGCAATTCAGTGCAGGTTAATGCATGGATATCAGGATAATCTAAATTATTTAAGCAGGAAACACCTTACTAAAGTGTGTGCTGATTTTAATATTCGTACATCACAGGATAGACCTCCTGCCACGTATACAGTAGACGAACTCGCAGACTATGAATGTTTTGCCAGTGGAGGATTTTTAACCCTTAATAACAGCAGTAATGTGGGAAACACCAGTGTAAATTGCAAGGTAACTTGGGTAGCCTCCTGGTTCCCGCATGCAAATATGACTCCAATATTTCCTACAAAACCAATCTGGTATGAAAATCCAGAGCCCCTAGACCAAACCTGTCACAATATCACAATGACAATACCTTTTTTGCAGTTTTTAGCAGCACAGTCACTGGCAGTAGCAGATAGCTTTTGGATGTGTGGCAATAATGAGCTAAGGAACACTTTACCATATGGGTGGATAGGTTTGTGCGCTCTAGTACGAATGAAAGTCCCATTGTTAATGATTTATCCAGGAATAAAACAGGAAGCTAGCCCAAATGATACGAAAATCCCTTTAAGAGTAAAGAGGCATCTGGTAGAGGATCAGGTAGTGAAGTTGGACATGATCGGACAACCACGAGGTATCCCAGAAGAGTTCAAGGCTAGAAGCGAAATTATTGCAGGGTTCGAGGCTATTATACCCATAATTGCCATCGTAAAACAGGCGGAATGGATAAATTATATTTATTTTAACCAACAGCGAATGTTTAACATCACCAGTGAAGCGTTAAAGGCCATAGGAGAACAAGTGCATGAAACTAGTCGTATGGCATGGCAGAATAGGCAAGTGTTGGATTGGATGTTGGCAGAGAAGGGTGGAGTATGTCACATGTTTGGAGAATATTGCTGTTCCTACATCCCCAATAATACAGCTGTAGAAGGAACGTTCACGAAAGCGATGGAGAAACTTAGTGGACTGCAGACTGAACTAGCTGAAAATGCAGGGCAGAATGAAGCTTGGAGCTGGTTGGGTTCTTGGGGACAGTGGAAGGATGTGCTTGTAAAGGCAGCTTTAGGGGCAGCTGTGGTCCTTATTAGCCTGATCCTGCTGGTCGGTTGCTGTGTGCCAGTCACAAAGAGCCTGTGCCTCAAACTCCTGGACGCGAGGGTCCAAAAGATGACGGTGAACCGAATGGCTGAGTTCCAGATGGTCCAGATGCACATTGAGAACCTGTGTCCCGAGGACACCAAGGGAGGAAACGGCTGGAGTGACGTAAGTGTGTGACCCCGGCGTGGGAGGTGTCACAGGAGCTGAAAGACCTCTGGAGCTGTCGGAAGTATCTTTCAGTGAACTCCTGTGGCTGGAACAGCGGAGAACTATTTCATTTTTCTTTTCTTTTGCTCGATTGAGGAACAGCTGGTTTCCGCAGCTGTAGAAGAGTGCGCGTCATTGACTATGAACGAGGACGGTAATGAAAGGGAACTCCCTCTGCAAGTCCGGAATTGCAGAGCTGTCAAAGGAAAGAGTCCGCAACCACGTGACTTGTCATTTTTGTGGCACTGACCTGGGTACAGGTCCAGACAAATGCGAGACTGTGAAAGTCGGTTGGAAGACTGTTGGGACTGAAACAAAAGTTTGTGAAAAAAAAAAAGAGAAAAAACATATAATGGAGTGTGATGTCATATGTGTTTGGATGAAGTGTCTTTATAACTGTTCTACATGATTATAAATTACCTGCCTGAAATAAGGTGATGTATCTGGGGACATATGTATCCTGCGGGGTTGCTGTTGGACGGCGCCAAAGCAGCAATATAGTTTCCCCTCTACCAATCAACAATTTGAGTATGTCAAAGGGTCTGATCGCCGGAGGGGTTTTCGATATTGCACATATGACTCACAGATGCATGCCTGACTGTGATCGTTGCAAGCTGCTCCTGTGATAGTAAGACACAGAGTAGGGGGTGACGCTTAATGTGTTCAGGAAATGCGAGGTGGAACTGATGTTATATTCATAGGATCATACCTACATCATCTGCTAGACTTATAGTTACTACAGTATTATCTGTGTGAGGTTCCTAGAGGGTTATGAATATACATGATTTTACTCATTATACGTTATCATGTTTTGAATCCAATTTTGTAATCCAATGTTTTGTAATCAAATTTTACTGTGCATTCGCACTATATATTTCACTGTGGTAGTCCGTATAAATGCATACGAAGCTAAGTTTACTGTGTAGCCCAGCACATCAGTTATACATGTATTACTCTTTATCTGCGCATTAGACACCTGCTTGTGAGCAGCACTTACAGGACTTTTTTTTCAAGTGTTGTATAAGGTTTGCACTATTTCATACCTGTAATCATTTGCATTAGTCACAGGCTTACAGTTTACTCATGTCTATTAAAGTACAGAGGGTGTCTACGTGGTGTTCGTGGCAATTGAAGGTCGCTTCGCGACCTGAGGGGGGATATGTAAGAGAAAAGTTTATCTTGGGTTTCTGTGGGAACTTGGCTTGACCGAGGAACTGGGCTGTGGAGTTGGTGGTGGTTTGTGTAATGTGTTTGTGTGCCAGAACATAATGACCCAGAACACAGAACAATGACCCAGGTTATCAGGACATGGTCCTGCCAAGTGTCCAAACAATTGGATAAACAAAATGTTCCAGGAAAGGTAGTTGTGTAAGGACGATGTTTGACGCAGACGATTGTGTAAGACAGGATGTTAGGCCAAAGAGTGTGTGTGTGTACGTATAAATATGGGAGAAAGACCGAGATTGGGGGGCTCATTCTAAAAACTCTGACCGGTCACGCTGAAGTGTTCTCTGACTTTATTCATGAATAAACAGACCCTTTTGAGTACTGAGCTGAGTCCGATTCCACTTCATTTTCCCCAACACTATTTATTTCATTCAGATGCTAAGTTGGTCATGAAAGCTTTTCCAAATAAGCCAAGGATGGAATTCAAAACCACAAGGAGAAAGGCACATGAAATACTTCAAGCTTCTGGTGTGTAACCTTTTCCTTACAAATTGTCTGTATTGTCATTAGGGGAATATTACAATCAATCTAATACTGAAATATAAATATTTACATTCTGTTTTTTTCATTTTAGTGTTAGACACAGACACAAATCGTGCTATGTGCTCAACCATCAAGCCACCAGGATCAGGTCCTTCTTTCACAGATTGGGTAATTTTTTTTCAGTGATGGGTGATTGCTGTTGTGCTGTTTTATGTAGTTTCAAATATTAATGAGAGCGGGATAAAGACGTTAATAATTATAATACAGCAAAATGCAGAAGTGCTAAATAGTTTATTGAGAGCAAAGAATATTTCCATTCACATGCTATGAAATTTTAACTTGTGCCCTTTTACAGATACAGTATGATGGCTGTTGTAAATGGTTTCACATTGAGTGCAAACAGATGGACCAAGAAACACTTCAGAAAGCAACAACGGAAACATGGAATTGCTGTCTGTGTAACTAATGCATCACACTGTGCACACATTGTATCTTGTTTGACCCACCTACCTGAAGCAAATAGTTAAACAATAGTGTTCATGGCTCAAATTAATAAGCAAATTATCTCAGGCAATAACAAATAAACAAAAATGCTGGTTATATTTTCTTTTTATTACAATGGCGGTCCTTTTTTTTTTTTTTTACTGTTGTTTTGTTTGTTTTTTGGCTCTTATACATTAATGGTAATAAATTAATTTTCCTGTGTTCCATTAAAAGGAAAGAAAAAAGTGGGGTGGGTTTAAATAAGTTTTTTTTTTTTAACTTGTTCCCACTCCTTTTTTAACTTTCCCTTGTTGATTTTTCAATTGTTCCTTTGTTTTGATGATTTTGTTTAAAAATAAAAATAATGGTTATTTTTAATATTGTTGATTTTATATTGCTGACAGTATTAAAAAGGTACATGTTCACTTTTACTTTAAAATTTTGCAAATAAAAGGGTTTGATATATTCCAATACTGTTTAACCTTATTCATCATGGCGACAGTCTGTGACCTGTATGGAAGAAAGACCTGGTTTGTCACTGCACCAAACAGATTTCATTCATTACCGTTACTTGTAAATAAAGTGATTGTAAACAGAACACATTTATTAGAACAATTATGGGCGTTCGTGAGTGTGACATAGTACTTTTAAATGCTAATAAATCCAAAAAAACAGAGTAAAAATGGACAATTCTTAAAGGGATTGTAAAACACATTATTCTTTGTAATTGCCGTGCATTTCATTTGCACCTCACAACTTGTTAACGACCATAGCTGTTTTATTGTCTGCAGTAAACCTGTGAAAAGGGGCGCACTACGAATTCTGTTTGGATTACGGCCGACCACGACGAAGTGAATGGCAGCTGGCTTGACCGCAGAAGAAGGAAGGGTAGAGCAACAAAACAAAAATACACAAAGACATACAAGTACAAAATGTGAAATAGAACGTAACAGTAACAAAAAAAAACAGATGAAAAGTTCAGCAGAGGATGAGCTTAGTCTGCTTTTCACATGACATTAAATAACGTACAAAATTCTATAAATAAACTAAACCAACACTACCAGTGGTAAGATTTATTATTTATATCACGTCACCATCATCTTCAATCAATAAAAGTACCACGTTGCATGTTATTAATTCTATAATTTTTAAAATACTTTACTGAAACACGTATTTAGGTAACACACAGACTTTAAATCTGGCTCTTCTCATAATAACACAATAATTCAAACAGGAGCCCCAATCTTAACACTAACAGATACTTTTTGTATATTTTAGTTTAAAACTCGACGTACTCAAGAGTGGACAACCTAGGAAAACTTTGGTTCATTTAAGAAGAACGTAATCAAACCAAATCTGTGATTGGGAGAATTGACGCAAGTTACTATTTTTACAGTAGAGATGTTTTGGTTTTTTTTGGTTTTGTTTTGTTTGTTTTTGCACTAATAGCACACGACTTGAATGTTTTTGTATATTTTTTCTCATGTTAATCTGGGGCCTTTTTTTTGTACGATACTTCTGAGCAAGACTAAATTTGCGAATCCAGAAGTGTTAAAGGTTTCTTGTTTTCAAATGTGATCCAAAAGTTTACATTTGATGTTCTATTAGCCAGTTCAACTAAAGCACATTTTATGGGTGCTTAGGAGTTACTTTTACTGTATACAGTAAGTAGATTTATTATTTTCTAGAAATTATAATATTCTACTTCTTTATTTGACAGAAAGATTAACATTTGCTCTTACTGTAATAAACCCAACGTGTTGTTTATCTGGTTGTTGTGTTTTACACAATTACATTCTATAATATGCCGAAAAAGTGATATTTATAAAATGCTTTTTTTATCCGATTAAGCGATCAATCGACACATTAATCGACAGATGAATCAATTTTCAAAAATATTCATTAGTTGCAGCCCTACATTGGATAATAGGATAAATGTCATAAGATCTTATAAAGAACATGCTGTAAATAAGAAAATATGTTCCTCTGGTTCAAACCAACATAAAAAACATGCTGTAAATAATAAATCATGTTACATATTTCTTAAGATTTAATCAGAGATTCTCAAACATGGATCTTTTTTTCCCTACTTGTTAACTTAAAAAAAAACGCAAAAAGTCACCAAAATTCCCACAAACTTCTCCCAATCCTCCTCCCTGTCCACATACCAACACAAATAAAGCCTGGCAACTTTGTCCAGGGTAGGGTTACCGTTCATCCGTCATCGTCAGCTGGTCCACTAAGGGAGATCCTGATGAGAGGTCTCACGGTCACAGTCGCTACTGCACCGCCGGCAGTCGTTTCAGCCAGTCAATATAGACCATCGGTTCAGAAGCTTCCTTCTTCAACTCCAGAGTTCCGGCGGTCACAGCAGATACTAGAGCTGGGTGCTAAACACTCCTGCACATACACGCTGCTGGACACTTTGCCCATCTTGCTAAATCCTTCTAAAGCAGCTAGGAGTATGAAGGTATTCGCTAGGAGTTGCTCAGTAAGCTAGCAGACCACTGGCAGCGTCAATATAATGGATCTGGAGTCTGCTTGTCTTTTTTCTGCCAAACTCTGTCTGCTTTATCTTCTTCTCCACGCTGCCTTGCTGGAACTCCTCCCTGAAAAAAGGTCAATTCCCAACACACAGCTGGCCCTGATTCTTTTGTTTGGCTCAAGGTCCCAATCAGTTTTCTTCCCGTCCACAAGATGGGGACAGAATCCAGAAAGGAAAAAAAAAACCCATACAGAACACAACCAAAATAATGTTCCACTTGACATGGCACACACTCCAGCCCCCCTTCTTAGAAAGAGGAACCACAATCCCTGTCCTCTGATCCTAATGTCCATGTGATAGTGCAAAGGCCATCCAGAAACGTCAGGAGCTTCGGATGAATTTCCTTCATCCCTGGAATCCTGCTGCCAAACAGGTTTTTGACCACATCAACAACCTTGACACCAGAGATAGGAGGATAGGAGGCTGTATGAATGAATATAAATGATGGCAACATTTTTTATACTAATACAAAAAAAGAGAAAGATGAATAAAAAAAAAATCTGGTTGAATTATGCTGCAGTTCTGGGGGGTTTGGTTCAGCATCCGTTACGCATTGTTTCCACCAGGGGAATGGGGGGGCGGAGGGGTCACCATAGTAATGGCAGATGATTTTGCATTCATAGCTCAGGCTTTCCACCTCGACAATAGACGTGCAGATCGGAGTACATTTTGACTCTATGTCCCCTACCTCCTTTGGTACCCAGAGAAGTGCTGCCGTCGTGTGAATAGAAGCTGTCTGGTCAAAGGACCTACCAGACCAGCAGTTCACACTCTTTACTAAACTGTTGCTCAAATCAAAAAACAAACTCTTCTTATTCTTTGTAAAATTGCATGTGGGTTTAGACTTTGAAGCCTACTGAATAATTTATCACAAATCAAACAGAGAATGGTGTTGCTCCTGTGTGGATTCTCATATGGTTGTTCAAGTGGTCTTTTCTAGTAAATCTTTGTCCACATTTATCACAGCAAAATGGTTTGTCTCCTGTATGGATGGTCATGTGCTGGTTTAAGTGGCTTTTTCGACTAAATTTTTGTCCACATTCATAACAGCAGAATGGTTTCTCTCCTGTATGGATTCTCATGTGCTGGTTTAAGATGCCTTTTCGACTAAATCTTTGTCCACATTCATCACAGCGGAATGGTTTGTCTCCTGTATGGATGGTCATGTGCATGTTTAAGGTGCTCTTTCGGTTAAATCTGTCTCCACATTCATCACAGCTGAATGGTTTTTCTCCGGTATGGATTTTCATATGCTCTTTTAAATGGTGTTTCCTGTTAAATCTGCATCCACATTCAATACACATGAAGTTGTCTTTTAGTCTAGATCTTTTTTCACATTCATCAAAGCTTAATGGTTTTTGTCCACTTGGCATTTCCATTTTTACTCTTGAGATTTGTCTGGTGATTCTGGTCCTTTTCAAATATCTAGTTTCTGTTTGAACGTCTCAGAGTTATCTTCTGTCATCACCAGTTGCAGCAGCAGAATTGACAGAAAATCTGTTGAAGAAAAGAATAGATTAAATTAAATTTTAATGTTTTTAAATTTTAACCAGACAGTCACATTATTTTTGTAAATCACATACATCATTTTATGAATGAAACAGATTAGTTTTGTCTTCTGTACAGTTTGTTTAAATCTCAAAAAGTTAGTATTTTCTTGGTTTTTACAGAACATATTTCTGTATTTGCCCACCTCACACTGCTTCCCTCTAGCTAAAAGCAACCTTGTTATTGATGGGATGGAGGCAATCAATGGAAACCCCTGAGTTATATTTTTACACTGCGTTCCAAATTATTATGCAAATGATGTTTTTGTTTGATTTTCCAAAATACTTGATGCAAATGACAATCAGCATAATTTTCAAGTCATTAGCCGTCAAATTGTATTTCAAATATTATTGAACAAACCTCCTAATGAAAACAGTATTTAAAAAAATAAATAAAAACTTAAAATGCACTGTTCCAAACGATTATGCATAACATAGTTTCAAGACTTTTTCTAGTTCATAAAGAACTGAAAATAGTCATTTGTTGAATTTACAGCAATATGAGGTCATATTTACTGAAATAAAGAGCCATTTCAATTCAAAATATCTTAACAGGTCAAGTTACATGTTAACATAGGACCCCTTGTTTGATAGCAGCTTCACAATTCTTGCATCCATAGAACTTGTGAGTTTATGGAGAGTTTCTGCTTGAATGTCTTTGCAGGATGTCAGAACAGCCTCCCAAAGTTGCTGTTTGGATGTGAACTGCCTCCCACCTGCATAGATCTTTTGCTTGATGATGCTCCAGAGATTCTCAATAGGGTTTAGGTCAGGGCAGGATGGGGACCACACCATGAGTTTCTCCCCTTTTATGCCCATAGCAGCCAATGAAGCAGATGTGTTCCTTGCAGCATGAGATGGTGCATTGTCGTGCATGAAGATGATTTTGTTTCGGGAAGCAGGATTCTTCTTTTTGTACCACGGAAGGAAGTGGTCAGTCAGAAACTCAACATACTTTGCAGAAGTCATTTTCACACCGTCAGGGACCCTAAAGGGACCAAGCAGATCTTTCCCTAGGATTCCGGCCCAAAACATGACTCCGCCACCTCCTTGCTGACGTCGCAGCCTTGTTGGGACATAGTGGCCATCCACTACTCCATCTATCTGGACCATCCAGACTTGCACGGCACTCATCAGTGAACAAGACTGTGTGAAAATTGGTCTTCATGTATTTCTGGGCCCACTGCAGCCGTTTCTGCTTGGAGCATTGTTTAGGGGTGATCGAACTGCAAGCCTCTGGAGGATCCTACACCTTGATGTCCGTGGGACTCCAGGGACATCAGCAACTTTAAATACCTGTTTGCTGCTTTGTAATGACATTTTAGCAGCTGCTCTCTGTAACCGATGTATTTGTCTTGCAGAAAACTTCGACATTTTGCCTTTATCTGCACGAACCCGTGTGTGCTTTGAATCAGCCACCAATCTCTTAATGGTACGATGATCACGCTTAAGTTTTTGTGAATATCTAAAGTTTTCATACCTTGTCCAAGGCATTCAACTATTTCACGCTTTTCAGCAGCAGAGAGATCCTTTTTCTTTCACATGTTGCTTGAAAATGGTGGTCTGCTTAATAACGTGGAACATCCTTCTTAAGCAGTTTTTCCCTTAATTGGACTCACCTCGCCAACTAAATATCATGGGTGTATGTAATTGATTTCAGTGATCCACAGAGCCCTGAGACACAATACCATCTATGAGTTTAACTGAAAAACACAAAATTTAATCTTTATGACACTTAAATACAATTTGCATAATAATTTGGAACGCAGTGTATATATAATACAAATAGATAATTGAGAAGCTCTAAAACAAGAACAGAAGATCTTTAGCTTGGTTGTTCAGTAGTTTCATCTGTAAATCGAGTACTCATCAAAACTGGCATCAGGCCAGTGCTTCTGAAATAGTGGGTTTGACCCTGTGATTTTATTTAATTTATTTTTCAGTATCAAATGGTTCAATTAGTCAAAAATGTTTATAGTTTAAATAAGAATTCAATCTTTTTGAAATTCAAGTTAATTGATACACTTTAAATCTTTTCTGTTAAAGACTAAAAAACAATGTTAATAAAGCTGTTCTTTGATGTACGTTGCTTTTTCTTTTTTGTTGTCTCTAATGTTAATGAGGATACAATGTTATGAAGAGGTGTACTTATAACAATTTCAAAGACAAATGATACTAATTATTGTCATGGCAGAGAGTGGGGGAGGCGCAAAATATTTTCTTTTTTGTAGGGGGCGCAACAGGAAATAATTCAGAATCACTGCATTAAGCCAAGTTTTATCCATATCTGTAAAAGTTATAACGAGCATGGACTATTTTATAACTAAGGCAGTGAGGAGCTGCTGTGTGAAAATCATAAAATGATAGAGAATGAGAGTTGAGGAATTTGAGCATCTGCCATTTTTAATATTTGCACTTCTTCTACTGGTCAGAATGGTATCCATCCACATTAATGTAAAAAAAAGTAAACAAATTAGAAACAAATCAGCTTCTCACCCAGATCAAACATTTACTGTATTAAAAGAATTGATGAACATCTAACAAACAAACTACACAAAAAGGCCGAGTATTTTTCATTAGATTCTTTGGCACTGGACCAAAGCAAGTAATAAAGACACTGCTCAGATTTTAATTTTTATCAGAGGGATCGATAAGAATTTTGAGATACTGGAGGAGTTTTTTGGACACAGATTCCCTTAACGGAAAAACACGCTGAGAGGATTTTATTTGACAGTATGACAGAGGTCAAAAACTGTGGTATGAGTTACCTCTGGAGTACGCTCACCAACGTTACCACAGATGAATCACCAAATCAGACAAGAAAACATCAAAATACTCAAGAGAATTCAGGACAAAGAGAGAGAGGACAACCCTGAGCTAGAGATTATTTTTCTGATTAAAAAGTAAGTTAATATTAAATTAAGGTCTAAAAGGAGGTGCCCTATTTATTGATAGTGATAGATCATGCATCTCATTTGAAGATGAAACATCTGGATATTAAATTGTACTTTTTGTTAGAAGAAACTTGTTGTGTCTTAGTATAAAGTGGAGAAGAGTATCAGACGTGATGTGTGACAGAAGAGTTTCAGCTAAAATAAAAGGGAAAGTGTACAGAACCGTGGTGAAACCGGACATGCTGGTTAGTCTAAAACAGTGCTTCTCAATTACCATAATTTCACGACTATAAGGCGCATATAAACGTCTTAGATTTTCTTCAAAATGAGCGGTGCGCCCTTTTGTGCGGTGCGCCTTGTGTGTGAGAAAAGGCGGACCTAAAAGAAAAAGCGGAAAGCAGAAAAAGACTGGACTTTAGAAACACTCTTCAGGTTTCAGGTCAAAATGGGACTGTCTGGATCCAGCAAAACAAACTCAGAACTCTGATTGTTCTATTCCAGTGCTTTTTAAATAGTCGGGTGTGCAACGCGATGCCAGGGGGGGCGCGTGGGACCCTGTGGAACATGTTTTTTGTTTTTTTTTGACGGACTAAAATAAATTGTAATTGCAAATCCACTACAGTAGTTGTATGTAGTTTATAGTTTAAAAAGTAATGAAATTTTCTTGAATTTAAGTTAATTATTTTCTGTTACAAAGTAAAAAACAATGTTAATAAAGCTGTTCTGTTGTATGTTGCTTTTTCTTTTTTTGTTAGTGTTAATGAGGTTACAATGTTATGCAGAAGTGTACTTATAACCAGGGGTCCCCAACCTTTTCTGCGCACGGAGAGGTTTAGCGTCTGATGATATTTTCACAGATCGGTCTTAAGGTGATAAGACCTGCTGGGAAAAAATTATTATTATTATTTTTAATCAATAATAATAATAAACTAATAATAAAAAATAATCAATAATAATAAACTTAAATCCCCTTTGTCTTCACAAGAAAATTTATTAGCAGCGTCTTTATAACAGCTGTGGTAACGCACTCTGGTTGCATTGGTAATGGTAAACATACCTTCAAAATAAAAGACATCACAAAAACAAAGTGAATAAAAATACTAGTTAGGCTCCTCATGGTAAGACCCGATCAATCAGAGTTCAGAGTTTGTTTTGCTGGAACCAGACAGTCCCATCTTGACCTGAAACCTGAAGAGTGTTTCTAAGGTCCAGTCTGCTTCGTAACTGTAACTCCCCTTAAAGAAGCTTCCTGTAGATCTTTGTTTCTTACTCATTTCGCTAGTTTAGGGGTTTAAATTTAATGGGATGATGCGTCATTGGTGAGTCATTGATGGATGTAAGGAAGAAAATCTGGTGACTTTACAAACTAAAACAGTATAATGGCTCAAATAATAAACCAAATGAAGTTATTTCTTCTTTTGGTGCGGCCCGGTACCACATGACCCACGGACCGGTACCGGTCTGTGACCTGGTGGTTGGGACCACTGGTTATAACAATTTCATAGATGAATGATACAAATTATAGTCACTGTGGAGAATGGGAGGGGGGGCGGCGGGGTGGAATATTTTCTACTTCCTAGGGGGGGCGCAACAGAAAATAATTGTGAAGCACTGATCTAGTCTTACTGTGAGGAGACTAACTGGTATTTCTATTCACTCTGTTTTTGTGACGTACTTTATTTTGAAGGTATGTTTACCGTTACCTAGACAAGCAGATTACGTTCAAGCAGAGATAATGTTTCCATGTTATAAAAACACAGTTGGCAAATTTTTTCGTGAAGACAAAAAGGATTTAAGTTCATTTTTTATTTTTTTAAAAAAAAAAAACATTTTTTGGCATTGCCCCACTATTTGAGAAGCACTGGTCTAAAAACAGTGAGAAAAAGACAGAAAAAGAGATGAAGATGCTGAGGATCTCTCTGGGAGTGACCAAGATGGACAGGATCAGAGGAACAGCACATGTTAGAGGTTTTAAAGTCAGAGAGGTCAGACTGAGATGGTTTGGACATGTGCAGAGGAGAGAGGATGCTGGGTTTGGAACCACCAGGAAAGAGGACTAGAGGAAGACCAAAGAGGAGGTTCATGGATACAGTGAAGGAAGACATGAGGATAGTTGGTGTGACCGAAGAGGATGCAGCAGATAGGGTTAGAAGGAAGAAACTGACTTTCTGTGGAACACGCTGAAAGAAGAAATCTTAAAATCTTAGTATAAAACGCAGTTAGCTACTGCTAGCATTTGTTTCAGACAAAGAAAACAACAATAAACATTCATTTATCACTTCCTGTTTACCCTCTCTCACTGATATTTCAGAAATAAGACGGATTAAACTGAAAAACTTGGAAAGAAAGAAGAAACATTTCTCAGTAAATGATGTAAATTCTCACCTCCTTCACGATGATTCTTCTTCTGATTCTTTTTTTTTCTCCAACAAGCTGCTCTGCAGAGGTCAGAAACCAACAAGCATCAGAATCCAACAAACTATTGGAGTTTGAAGTTTAACAAAATAATGTCACTGAAAATCTTTCAATTTTACTTTCAATTTTATACACCGTTTACACCAGACCGGATGTGAACCTGGTCTATTTCCGGGTCAGCAGCCTGTGTTGGAGAGGTCGTATTGCTGCCCTCTAGCGTTTGCTTCAGTCTACATCACCTTGCTGAACACAGTCTTTTTGAATCTGGTTCAGATGCTGCTTCTGATTTTTCTTTTTAACCACTAACAATGTGCAATCAGTCTGATTTTTACTGTAAAAAATAAAACCTATAAATAAATCTAGTTCTTGTGAAGTAAAGTGAGGTCATCTAAGGATTACAAATCATCACTAAATATTTTAATTTTTTTTTTATTTCAGCTTTCACATACATTTATTAACATATTTTAAAATTTAGAAACATCAAATTTCCCCAGAAGGGATTAAGAAAGTAAATTAAATTTTTGAATATTTATACATGGAAATAGGACACCTCTGTCTGAAACATAAATAAATAAAAAACTATTGTTAGGAAAAGTAAACTATAAATAATATAATATATACATATTATAAATATGAAAATATGTTGAACCTGGCAAAAAAGTTGATGAAAAAACAAAACAAAAATAATTTTATTTCAGCCTCACTGAAAGAAGGGCACTTTGGTCCAACAAAAAATCTGAACAAATTAATGAGACGAAAGGCAGTGAATTGTTTTCTGTGCAGCCTGGCTTTATTACATTTTTAATAACAAATTTTTACATTGACTTTGTTATTTTTTGTTATTAACTTGTAAACTTGATGAAGATAAATCAGTAACTGTACACAATGAACTGGAATTAATTACTGTTGAAATTGAATTTAAGAAAACAAAACATGTCCATGTTACTTGTGTATACCGAACCCCTGGTTCACCGATTGATATATTTAATGAAAAAATGAATGAAAGTATAAATATTAATGGATATTCCACAAAGGAATCAATAATATGTGGAAATTTAAATATAAATCTGCTTAAGGCAAATACTCATGGGAACACCACTAACTTTATAAATATGATGTAATCTAATATGTTACTACCAATTATTGATAAACTCAGAAGGATACCTATTGATTCCTCCACTCTAATAGATAATATTTTTATAAACAATATTGAAGCTAAAATTGTTGGTGGTCTTCTGGTCAGTGAAATAAGTGACCACCTACTGGTTTTTGCTATATTTCAAAACAAAATTATAACTAATAACAAAGAAAATTCAGAAACATTTAGATATATTAGGCAAGTGACACCAAACACTAAATAAACTTAAAGAAGACTTATTAAAACAGAAATGGGATGAGGTCTACAACCAAACTGACCCAAATAGAGCGTATAAAAATTTTATAACCAGGTTTTTAGAAATCTACAATAAAAACTGCCCATTATGAAAAGGTAAGGCTTAAAGAAAATTCTAAAATAAAGCCATGGATAATGAGGGGATTACAAAATGTATGTAAGAAGAAAAATATATTATATAAAAAGTTTATTCAACACAAAACTAAGGAATCTGAAATAAAATATAAAAATGATAAAAACAAATTGACTAGTATTTTGTGGAAAAACAAAAAAGAATACTTTCATAAATTATTCAAAGAACAAAAAGAAAATATTAAGAAAACATGGAATGTCATAATAAAATAATTAAAATAAAGATAAAAAATATGAAATACATAAACATTTCATAAACAAAAGCTCAAAGCTGGAAAATATAAAAGGAATTATAGAAGGATTTAATAATTATTATGTTCTTCTTCTTCCTTCATTTCCCTTTAGCGGTTGCCACAGAAAATAGTTTCTTCCTTCTAACCCTATCTGCTGTATCCTCTTTGGTCACACCAACTATCTTCATGTCTTCCTTCACTGTATCCATGAACCTCCTCTTTGGTCTTCCTCTAGTCCTCTTTCCTGGTGGTTCCGAACCCAGCATCCTTCTTCTGATGTACTCTCTCTCTCTCCTCTGCACATGTCCAAACCATCTCAGTCTTGCCTCTGGAACTTTATCCCCAATACTTCAAACATGTACTGTACCCCTGATGTACTCATTTCTAATCCTGTCCATTCTGGTGACTCCCAGAGAGATCCTCAGCATCTTCATCTCTGCTACCTCCATCTCTGTTCCCTCTATTTTTCTTCAGTGCTACTGTTTCTAGACCAAACAGCATGCCCGCTCTCACCACGGTTATTTTTTTTTATTATTTTTTTTTTTATTATTTTGAATTACTCTATTCATCCCTCACCGGAGAAATTTGTTTGCTGCACTCCTTACACCGCAGCAGGCTGCCCTTCAACGGCGCCAATGGTGGGAGAAGCGGGGGTTAGGTGTCTTCTCCAAGGACCCTAGACATGCTCTCCGTGGGACGCGAACCCGCGACCTTCCGGTCCGCGGGCGAATGCGCTAACCACGCGGCCACCGTCTCCACCATTTTGGTTTTGTACACTTTCCCTTTCATTCTAGCTGAAACTCTTCTATCACACATCACACCTGATGCTTTCCTCCACCCGTTCCAGCCTGCCTGCACATGCTTCTTCACCTCTTTTCCACACACTCCATTGAAAACAACAAAGAAAACAACAATAAACATTAATTTATCACTTCCTGTTTACCCTCTCTCACTGATATTTCAGAAAAAAGACGGATTGAACTGAAAAACTTGGAAAGAAAGAAGAAACATTTCACAGTAAATGATGTAAATTCTCACCTCCTTCACGATGATTCTTCCTCTGATTCTTTTTTTTTCTCCAACAAGCTGCTCTGCAGAGGTCAGAAACCAACAAGCATCAGAATCCAACAAACTATTGGAGTTTGAAGTTTAACAAAATAATGTCGCTGAATATCTTTCAATTTTCTCCTCCATCGCTGTTTACACCAGACCGGATGTGAACCTGAACTATTTCCGGGTCAGCAGCCCACTGTGTTTTAGAGGTCGTGATACTGCCCTCTAGCGTTTGCTTCAGTCTACATTAACTTACTGAACACAGTCTGTGTTGAATCTGGTTCAGATGCTGCTTCTGATTTTTCTTTTTAACCACTAACAATGTTCAATCAGTCTGATTTTTACTGTTAAAAAAAAAAAAAAAAACCTAGAAATAAATCTAGTTCTTATGAAGTAAAGTGAGGCCATCTAAGAATTACAAATCATTACTAAATATTTAAAAAAAAAAATCTTTCAACATTTACTTACATTTATCAGCATATTTCTAAAACTTAGAAACATCAAATTTTCCCAGAAGGGATTAATAAAAAAATTTGAATTTTTGAATATTTATACATTAAAATAGGACATCTCTGTCTGAAAAAAAAAACTATTGTCTGGAAAAGTATTTTTTTTTGCAACATCCATGTAAATATGAAAACATGGTGAACCTGGCAAAAAGTTCAGAATTTTTTTATTTTATTTCATCTATTTCCGCATCACTTGAAGAAGGGCACTTTGGTCCGACAAAAAATCAGAAAAAAATATTGAGACGATTGGCAGCGAACTGGTTTCTGTGCAGCCTGGATTTATTACATTTTTTTATATCAAATTTTCAAATTGACTTTGTTATTTCTGCTTAAAGGTCTGCAGTAGGAGAGGGTAAAGTTTCTCCTGAGTTTTTTGTATGATACTTGGCGTTGGGTGCTGTGAACAGGCATTTTTTGGTATTGTGGGTGCTGGGTCATGTTGGTATTGTGGGTAATGAATGGGCCAATGGGGTGGCAAAGAGGAAAGCTGAAGGAGAGGTATTGGAGAGGGCCATTGCTTTGTCTCAGGGGAAGAGGGAAAACATTGGTGTAGAAGGATGTTTTTTTTGGCACTGGCAGACGAAGTGTGATATGGAGAGAAAGGACAGAAAGTTAGTTATTGTAAGATAAGCTCAATTATGAAGTATTTGTGTGTTTTTTTTACATCACACATAACCACGTGTTTAACTTCTGCTTTTAATACTAGAATCTAATCATCATTTTATAACCAACATTTCAAGCTCTCCCACATACTGTTCACACACCTTCTTATCAGACTACCACCTGGCCTCAAGGTCACTGTGGGTTACTCCCGTTATCTTAATAAGGAAGGGAGCAGAGGAGGGAGAGCAGAGAGTTAGGTGACCAGCCAGAATGTGATCTCGCCTCTCTCTCTCCTGCTGCAGCAGAAAAAGACAATTGTCAATCTCTGTTTTGTGAATTTTATTGTTATTTTTTTATTCTGAAAGTACTAATTAGAATAAAAGTCTTTTTTTGGACTTAACAGTTATATGGCATACAGAAGATGGTGAGTGAGGGCGTGGTGCCCATTGGTGGTGGTGAACTCGGGAGCGACGTGGTATTTTGTAGGCTAAGGCAATGTACCCTCTAATTTTTTATATGTCTAAGTGAACACAGAAGCTTTCTGAGCACAATGATAACTGTGTGCAAATCAAAGGTGCAAGCTGTGGCCACACACCAGTATCCTGCTTGTTCTAGACCTTGGATCATCACAAGTTAAATAACTTATTAAAATAATCAAATTACAGCAGTTTTTGTTATTTTACTTTTAATAAAAGTGATTTGACTCATTTAAAATCAAAGACCAAAATCCTGTTATTCATGAGATGTATAGTATGTTACCTGAGTGAGAGTCCTGTTTTGACCATGAGAAGAGTTCTGCTGAATGTGATGCTTGAGGTAGTCTAACTTCTATTCTGTTTACATTTTTCCCTCTGAATACTCACAAGCCACTTCAGCTTTACTTTATGTTTTGAACAGTAGACCTTTCTCACTCAAAAATAGAGAGAAAAAAAAAACTCGGACAAAGAGAAGAAAACCAAAACATTCAGAGTCTCTGCTTGTCCTTCTGTTTCTTTTATTTTCAAAAACACCAAAATCCATTCCATCTTTTTGTTTTTCATTTATTTAATAATTTCTTTAATAATTGCATCATTCAGTATTTTTTTTCTGGACACTGTAACAGAAGTGTGTCCATATGGTAAGGTTAAACTTAGGTCAAATTGTAGCAAATATGAAAATATTGTTTAATAAAACAACCAAAAACCCAAATTTTTTTTGTCATTATTTATATGAAAAAAAAACAAAAACATACAGAACACATCTAAAATAATGTCCCACTTGACATGATCCCTCTGTGGTTGGGGCACACACTCCAGTCCCCCTTCTTAGAAAGAGGAACCACCATCAAATGCCAAAATGCCAATGCCATCCAGAAACTTTAGGAGCTTTGGATGAATTTCCTTCATCCCTGAAGTCCTGCTGCCGAACAGGTTTTTGACTACATCAACAACCTTGACACCAGAAATAGGAGGATAGGAGGCTGCATGAATGAATATAAATGATGACAACATTTTTTTATACTAATACAAAAAAAGACAAAAATGAATGAAAAAAAAATCTGGATGATTTATGCAGTTCTGGCGGGTTTGGTTCAGGATTCCTTACCGCTTGTGTCCACCAGTGGAATTGGGGGTCACCACCTCAACGACGACAGATGGGTTTGCCTTCATAGCGCGGGCTTTCAAATTCCAATAATAGACATGCAGATCAGAGTCCATTTTGACTCAATATCCCCCACCTCCTCTGGTACCCAGACAAGTTCTGCCGGACGTGTGAATAGAAACTCTGTCTGGTCAAAGGGCCTACCAGAGCAGCAGTTCACCCTTTCTACTAAAATGTTATTTCTCTCTGACAAAACAAAAAAACAAACTTTTTTTATTCTTTGTGAAATTGCATGTGGTTCTTTAGACTTTGAAGCCTACTGAATAATTTATCACAAATCAGAGAACGATGTTGTTACTGTGTTGATTTCTCATATGTTTGTTTAAGTGGTCATTTCTAGTAAATCTTTGTCCACATTCATTACAGCAGAATGGTTTGTCTCCTGTATGGATTCTCATGTGCTGGTTTAAGCTGCTTTTTTTATTAAATCTGTGTCCACATTCATCACAGCAGAATGGTTTGTCTCCTGTATGGATTCTCATGTGCTGGTTTAAGCTGGCTTTTACACTAAATCCTTGTCCACATTCATCACAGCAGAATGGTTTGTCTCCTGTATGGATTCTCATGTGCTGATTTAAGCTGCTTTTTTGATTAAATCTTTGTCCACATTCATCACAGCAGAATGGTTTGTCTCCTGTATGGATTCTCATGTGCCGGGTCAAGCTTGCTTTTACACTAAATCTTTGTCCACATTCATCACAGCAGAATGGTTTGTCTCCTGTATGGATTCTTATGTGCTGGTTTAAGTTTCCTTTTAAATTAAATCTTTGTCCACATTCATCACAGCTGAATGGTTTTTCTCCTGTATGGATTCTCATGTGGAGCCTTAAGGTGCCCTTTCGGTTAAATCTGTGTCCACATTCATCACAGCAGAATGGTTTGTCTCCTGTGTGGATTCTCATGTGCTGTTTTAAATGGTGTTTCTTGTTAAATCTGTGTCCACATTCATTACACATAAAGTTGTCTTTTAGACTAAATCTTTGATCACATTTGTCAAAGCTTAATGGTTTTTGTTCACCTGGCATTTCCATTTTTACTCCTGAGATTTGTCTGGTGATTCTGGTCCTTTTCAAATATCTATTTGCTGTTTGAACGTCTCACAGAGTTATCTTCCGTCATCACCAGTTGCAGTAGCAGAATTGACAGAAACTCTGTAGAAGAAGAGAATAGATTAAATTAAATTTTAGGAACATCTGCATGGTTTTAAAATTTAACCTGACAGTCACATTTTTTTGTAACTCACATAAATCATTTTATAAATGAAACAGATTAGCTTTGTCTTCTGTACAGTTTGTTTAAATCTCAAAAAGTTAGTACTTTCTTGTGTTTTACAGAACATATTTCCTGTATTTGCCCACCTTACACTGCTTCCCTCTAGCTAAAAACAACCTTCTTACTGATGGGATGGAGGGAATCAATGGAACCTCATGAGTTATTTTTGATACAAAATAACAGATAATTGAGAAGATCTAAAACAAGAACTAAAGTAATAACAAAAGATCCTAAGCTTGGTCGTGCAGTAGTTTCATCTGTAAAGGGAGTCCTCATCAAAACTGGCATTAAACCAAGTTTTATACAAATCTGTGAAGGCGATAAAGAGCATGGACTATTTCATAACTAAGGCACTAAGGAGCTGCTGTGTGCAAATCATAAAATGTTTGAGAATGAGAGTTAAAGAAATTGAGCATGTGCCATTTTTAATAATTGCACTTCTTCTACTGGTCAGATTAGTATCCATCCACAGCAATGTAAAAAAAAAAGTAAACAAATTAAAAAAAAAAATCAGCTTCTCACCCAGATCAGACATTCACTGTATTACAAGAATTGATGAACATCTAACAAACAAACTACACAAAAAAAGAGTCATTTCCATTAGATTCTTTGTCACTGGACCAAAGCAAGTAATAAAGACACTGCTCAGATTTTAATTTATTTTTTTTACCATAAGATCATCTGGTCATTAGTGTCAAAGGTTACACAAAGTTCTAAAAATGGGTGCCTTATTTATTGATAGTGATTGATCGTGCATCTGATTTGAAGATTAAACATCTGTATATTAAATTGTACTTTTTCTTAGAAGAAAGTTGTTGTGTCTTAGTATAAAACGCAGTTAGCTACTGCTAGCATTTGTTTCAGACAAAGAAAACAACAATAAACATTCATTTATCACTTCCTGTTTACACTCTCTCACTGATATTTCAGAAATAAGACGGATTGAACTGAAAAACTTGGAAAGAAAGAAGAAACATTTCACAGTAAATGATGTAAATTCTCACATCCTTCACGATGATTCTTCCTCTGATTCTTTTTTTTTCTCCAACAAGCTGCTCTGCAGAGGTCAGAAACCAACAAGCATCAGAATCCAACAAACTATTGGAGTTTGAAGTTTAGGAAAATAATGTCGCTTAATATCTTTTTACTCCACCATTGTTGTTTACACCAGACCGGATGTGAACCTGAACTGTTTCCGGGTCAGCAGCCTGTGTTAGAGAGGTATTAATATTGCCCTCTAGCGTTTGCTTCAGTCTACATCACCTTGTTGAACACAGTCTGTGTTGAATCTGGTTCAGATGCTGCTTCTGATTTTTCTTTTTAACCACTAACAATGTTCAATCAGTCTGATTTTTACTGTAAAAAAATAAAAACCTAGTAATAAATCTAGTTCTTGTGAAGTAAAGTGAGGCTAAGGATTACAAATCATTACTAAATATTTTAATTTTATTTTTTCTTTTGGCTTTTACTTACATTTATTAGCAAATTTCTAAAATTTAGAAACATCAAATTTTCCCGGAAGGGATTAATGAAGTAAATTGATTTTTTTTTCTTGTTTTTGTACTTTTAAAATCTGCAATATGAAGCCCGTTGAGACAAAAACAATTGTGATTTTTTTATACAAAAATAAATAAAGCAAAGTTCAACCATAAAGATTTTCAGGGCTCAAATTAAAAAGCAAATTACCTCAGGCTTTAAGATATAAATAAAAACTATGGTTTTATTTCCTTTTTATTATTGTGACCAGTCCTTTAGTTTACTGTTGTTTTGTTTGTTTTTTTGCTCTCATACAATAAATTTTTAAATAAATTAATTACTCTATTCATCCCTCACCGGAGAAATTTGTGTGCTGCACTCCTTACACCGCAGCAGGCTGCCCTTCGATGGCGCCAATGGTGGGAGAAGCGGGGGCTAGGTGTCTTCTCTAAGAACCCTAGACGTGCTCTCCGTGGGATAATGGTAATAAATGGTAATTAATTTTCCTGTGTAACATTAAAAGATAAGAACAAAAAAGAAGCAGACTTCTTTGTTTGTACAGTGAGGTGGGTTTAAAAAGTTTTTATTTTTTTAACTTGTTTCCACTCCTTCTTTAACTTTCCTTTGTTAATTTTTCACTTGTTCCTTTGTTGTGATGATTTTGTTCAAAAATAAAATGAAAATAAAAGGTTATTTTTAATATTGTTAATTTTATATTGCTTAGACTCTCCTTCCTCACCGACAAGGAGAGTCTAAGTGCATTAATGTGCTAGTCTTGTTTAGTTAGCATTTGTTAGTTATTTTTCTTGTTGTGTATTTGTGTTAATACATTCCTCTTTTTCTTGTGAAGCCCATTGAGACGGAAATTCTGTGATTTTGGGCTATACAAATAAAATTGAATTGAAATTATTTAAGAAGATACAATTTCACTTTTACTTTAAAATTGAGCAAATAAAAGGGTTTTGATATATTCTAATGATGTTTGACCTTATTAATCCTGGCGACAGTCCGAGACCTATATGGAAGACAGACCTGGTTTGTCACTGCACCAAACAGATTTCAGTCATTACCATACTTGTAAATAAAGTGATTGTAAACAGAACATATTTATTAGAACAATAATGAGAGTTCGTGAGTGTGACATAGAGTAATGTGCTAAAAATCCTAAATTATACAGTAAAAATGCACAATTCTTAGAGGGATTATAAAACATATTATCTTTTGTAATTGCCGTGCATTTCATTTGCACCTCACAACTTGCTAACGACCATAGCTGTTTTACTGTCTGCAGTAAACCTGTGAAAAGGGGCGCACTACGAATTCTGTTTGGATTACGGCCAACCACGACGAAGTGAATGGCGGCTGGCTTGATTGCAGTAGAAGAAATGGGAGAGCAAGAAAACAAAAATACACAAAGACATACAAGAACAAAATGTGAAATAGAACGTAACAGTAAAAAAAACAGATGAAAAGTTCACCAGAGGATGAGCTTAGTCTGCTTTTTACATGACATTAAATAACGTACAAAATCCAATAAATAAACTATACCAACTCTACCAGTGGTAAGATTTATTATTTATATCACGTCACCATCATCTTCAATCAATAAAAGTTCTTTGTTGCATGTTATTAAATGCATGATTTTAAAAATACTTTACTGAAATACTTTAGGAGATTGTACAAAACAAAAACAGTAAGTATTTAGGTAACCACACACACTGTAAATCTGGTTCTTCTCATAATAACACAATGATTCAAACGGGAGCCTCAATCTTAACACTAACAGATACTTTTTGTATATTTTAGCTTAAAACTCAATGTACTCGAGATGGGACAACTAAGAAAAACTTTGGTTCATCGAAGAAGAACGTAATCAATCCAAATCTGTGATTGGGAGAATTGACGCAAACTATTTCATAAAAAACGTAAGTGTTTAGACGCCACACCCACTGTAAAACTTTGCTCTGATTTTAACTGCATCCCACTAATAGACTCCCCCCCCCCCCCCCCCCCCCCGCCAAATGTGCGTTAAAATTGAACAATATTTATTTTGATTTGAGCAGCTTTTAAGTCAGCGAACTCAAAGAAGTACTTACAGATGTTTCTAATGCATCGAGAATAAAAATAATCTTTGAAGTAAAATTTTATCAAATGTTTTCAAGTCTCTGAAGCCTCGAGTAAACACTGACCTTTAGTGGACAATTTAAACCACTGCTAACCGGCACGCGACTTTTTGGAAACCCAAAACTAATTTCCGGTCAGAAATAAAAATGTATTTTAGATTAAAAAGTAAGAAAATGAACACAGTTTATATCTCACATGTTTTTATTCACAAATAGAAGTTCTTTAACAGTTGAAGGCTTTAGTTTTACTTCAGATTTGACTCTTTAATTCACCAGCTTTGGAGAAATGTCTTTATATGGAACAGAGGATGCTGGTACACAAAAATATTTCTGAGGCAGTCTCTACAGATTAAAAACTGTATATATTTACTTATGTTGTTTCTTCAAGTATCTAAAAAAAGAACATGCCAAACCATAAGTCGGTGTAAGGAGTGCAGCAAACAAATTTCCCCGGTGAGGGATGAATAGAGTAATTCAAAATAATCAAAAAAAAATAATCAAAAATAAAAAAAACCATTGGCCTAAAAAATGACTTCATCCAGCATCTTCTATTTGGACTCTAACAGCATTGTGTTCGTATTAGAAGCCTGAACTGAATAGAGTCTTCATACTAATAAACAGTTCCATACATGATAGTAATATGATTCAAACAAATATCTAACCTACTGTCAGAAAGATGTCACTGCTGCAGGACCTGAGGTGGACCGCTGGTTCTGGTCAGTATGATGATCTGATCAAAGGTGGCTCAGAATTAAAAAAGTTCTGTTTGTGTGGAAAAAATACTTGTGTGAAACAATCCATACACTGCACCAACAACAATTATTTTTATTGGGTTTTTATTTTTACATAATTAATTCACACTTCAACGGGGACATTTCTGCGCTGCATTGCACTGCAGCAGGCAAACAGGGCGGCGCCAATGGTGGAAGAAACGGTGAAGTAGGTGTCTTCCCCAAGGACACCTTGACATGAGCCCAGTGGGAATAGTTCTGATGATTTACAATAATATGTAAAAAGGAATATAATAGAATAAACAGCTTGGTTTAATTTAATTAACATGGTTTAATTAAATTTGAAGGTGCTCATTAGAAGTGAATGTTATAAAATCTAGTAAAAAGTAATAAATATTGGATAATAGGATAAATGTCATAAGATCTTATAAAGAACGTGCTGTAAATAAGAAAATATGTTCCTCTGCTTCAAACCAACATGGAATTTTTGTTAAAAAAAAAAAAAAAACGTGGATCCTTTTTTCCCCCCCAAAATTTCCACAAACCTCTCCCAATCCTCCTCCCTGTCCAATATACCAACATGTTTAACAGATACAGGAACATCTCTAACAGGTTTGAAGTTTAGCGCTTCTAAAAACCGAAAATGTTCTGAAATCCTGAGCGCTGTCTCTCATACCGTGAAATTATTGACACAAAATAGAAAGCAGAAGGGGGCGGAGCCAGAACGTTATTTCTATGGTGACGTCAGCAGCTGGAATGAGGCAATCTTCCAGACAAAGTTTCTATTGTTTCAGATAGAGATATGATCTGGAGTTTCATTTCATTTTTTCCATCTCCAGTTTTAGTACATTTTTTGTAGTAATAGTTTGTAGTGCCGTCTATTGTTTTTGTACCATTAAAAAAGTTGATATTACATTCATTTTTTTTATTTCCTGTACAGCTTCTCCCAGTTGGTGTGTGGCACCACAAGAGTTTTTCTGTTTATCACTAACAGATGGTGTACTCCAGAGCAGGTAACTGTTAAAATTAACAGGACATTGATGGAAGATATTTCTTAGGTGAAAGAAAATGACTTGCTATGGCAACCCCTGAAGGGAAATGCCTTAAGAAGAACTGACCACAAAGTTATGTTTACTTACACTTACTGAATGCAAGTGTAAAGAACA
Organism: Neostethus bicornis; assembly: GCA_902685375.1. Lineage (NCBI taxonomy): Eukaryota > Metazoa > Chordata > Actinopteri > Atheriniformes > Phallostethidae > Neostethus > Neostethus bicornis. Next base: position 25,751,402 of record LR738552.1, read on the forward strand.
TATGATCTTTAACCCCTCTACCATCACACATGAAGTCAGACCTGGCATGAGCAAACTACGGCCCGTGGGCCACATGCAGCACGTTAAACGTTTCAATTCGGCCCGCCTAACTTGAAAAAAAGTAAATCAATAAACCTTGTTATTGTTTAATTTTTTCTGCAATTCTGATGTTTCCTCACTAGATGGCACACTGTAGATACAACAACACTGCTCCCATTGAAATGTGTGTCTCCGTCATACGCACATTGTCAAAATAAACAGTGCCCACACATATGGAAAGCCATCGGGGCCAATACACACACGTAAAAACCGTTACATTTCAAACCATTTCAAACCGCAATTCACGTGTGTGCGCCGCGTTTAAATCAAGGTAGTCAACTTTGAGGAGCGATAAAATCACTTTTATACATTTTGCCAGACCCACATTAGTATTTATCTCTTCTACTAAATGTCTTTTATCATTAAACAAAGAATTGTGCATTTTTAATGTATATTTTAGGATTTAATAGCATTTAAATGTGAGCCGTGGTTCATACTGCGACTTTTTACATGTTTACGGTAATTTCAAAGTAAATAGCCATAACAGTCAAGTTTGAGGAGCGATAAAATCACTTTTATCCATTTTGTCAGAACCACACTAGTATTTATCTCTTCTACTAAATGTCTTTTATCATTAAGCAAAGAATTTTCCCATTGAGGAATGAATAAAGTATACTTCCGTTCCGTCATCTTCCGCTTGTTCCGGGGTCGGGTCGCGGGGGCAACAGCCTCAAACGGGCAGCCCAGGCCTCTCTCACCCCAGCTGCATCCTCCAGCTCACCTGGAATGATCCCAAGTCGTTCCCCGGCCAGCTGTGAGACATAGTCTCTCCAGCGGGTCCGGGGTCTGCCCCTTTGTCTCCTCCCGGTGGGATGTGCCCGAAACACCTCCCACGCGAGGCGCTTGGGGGGCATCCTGACCAGATGCCCGAATCATCCCATCTGGCTCCTCTCGGCCTGGACGAGGAGCGGCTCGCACCGAGCTCCTCCCGGATGGCAGAGCTCCTCACCCGGTCTCTGAGTGAGAGCCCAGCCACCCTGCGGAGGAAGCTCATTTCGGCCGCTTGTACCCGCGATCTCATTCTTTCGGTCACCACCCACAGCTGGTGACCATAGGTGAGGGTAGGAACGTAGATCGACTTGTAAATCGAGAGCTTTGCTTTTCGGCTCAGCTCTCTCTTTACCACGACGGACCGATGCAGCGTCCTAGTTATTGCTGATGCCGCACCGATCCGCCTGTTGATCTCCTGCTTCATCCTTCCCCCACTCGTGAACAAGACCCCGAGTTACTTAAACTCTTCCACTTTGGGCAGGACCCTGTCCCTGACCCGCAGGGGGCATTCCACCCTTTTCCGGGCGAGGACCATGGTCTCGGATTTGGAGGCGCTAATTTCCATCCCGGCCGCTTCACACTTGGCAGCAAATCAATCCAGCTGGAGATCACGGTCCGATGAAGCCAACAGGACCACATCATCCACAAAAAAGCAGAGATCTGATCCTGAGGTCACCAAACTGGATCCCTCCAACACCTCGGCTGCGCCTAGATATTCTGTCCATAAAGGTAATGAACAGAATCGGTGACAAAGGGCAGCCTTGGCGGAGTCCAACTCTCACTGAAAATGGAATCGACATACTGCCAGCTTTACGGACCAAGCTCTGGCTCCGGTCGTACAGAGACCGGACAGCCCGTACCAAGGGCTCCGAGACTCCGTACTCCCGGAGCACCCCCACAGGAGTCCCCTTGGGACACAGTCAAATGCCTTCTCCAGATCCACAAAACACATGAAGACTGGTTGGGCAAACTCCCATTACCCCTCCAGGTTCCTGAAGAGGGTATAGAGCTGGTCCGTAATTCCACGTCCGGGACGGAAACCACACTGCTCCTCTTCAATCCAAGACTCGACAATCCGACGGACCCTCCTCTCCAGTACTCCTGAATAGACCTTCCCAGGGAGGCTGAGGAGTGTGATCCCTCGGTAGTTGGAGCACACCTTCCGGTCCCCCTTCTTGTAAAGAGGGACCACCACCCCAGTTTGCCAATCCAGAGGCACTGTCCCCGATGTCCATGCAATGGTGCAAAGGCGTGTCAGCCAGGACAGCCCAACGTAGCCAGGGCAGCCTTGCTGGAACTCCTTCCCAAACAAGGTCCATTCCCAGCACACAGCTGGCCCATATTCTCTTGATTAGCTCAAAGTCCCAATCAGTTCTCTTCCTGTCCACAAGATGGGGTCAGAATCCATAAAGGAAAAAAAACCCAAAACATATAGAACACAACTAAAATAATGTCCCCCTTGACATGATCTCTTTGTTATTGGGGCAGACCCTCCAATCCCTCTTCTTAGAAAGAGGAATCACCATCCCTCTCCTCCAATCCTGATGTCCATGTGATGGTGCAAATGCCATCCAGAAACTTTATGAGCTTTCGATGAATTTCCTTCACTGCTGGAGTCCTGCAGCCGAATAGGTTTTCGACCACATCAACCACCTTGACACCAAAGATAGGAGGATAGGAGGCTGCATGAATGAATATAAATGATAGCACCACTTTTTAAACTAATACAAAAATGAATAATAATGAAAAAAAATTCTTGTTGATTTATGCTGCAGTTCTGGGGGGTTTGTTTCAGCTTCCCTTACCGCTTGTGTCCACCAGTGGGATCGGGGGTTATTACCACACCGACAAATGGTTTTGCCTTCATAGCTCGGGACAATAGACATGCAGATTAGAGTACATTTTGACTCTATGTCCCTTATCTCCTTTAGTACCCAGAGAAGTTCTGCCAGACATGTGAATAGAAGCTCTGTCTGGTCAAAGGACCTACCAGACCAACAGTTCACCCTTTCTACTAAACTGTTGTTTCTCTCTGACGGAATAAAAAACAAACTTTTTATTCTTTGTGAAATTGCATGTGGGTCTTTAGAATTTGAAGCCTCCTGAATAATTTATCAAAAATCAAATAAACACAGGTGTTGCTCCTGTGTGGATTCTCATATGTTTTTTAAGTGGCCTTTTCTAGTAAATCTTTGTCCACATTTATCGCATTTGAATGGTGTGTCTCCTCAATGGATTTTCATGTGCCAGGTTAAGCTTGTTTTTAGACTAAATTTTTGTCCACATTTCCCGCAGCTAAATGTTTTTTCTCCTGTATGGATTCTCTTGTGCTGGTTTAAGTTTCCTTTTCTAGTAAATCTGTGCCCACATTCATCACAGCAGAATGGTTTGTCTTCTCTATGGATCCTCATGTGCTGGTTTAAGTTTGCGTTTCGACTAAATCTTTGTCCACATTCATCACAGCAGAATGGTTTGTCTCCTCTATGGATTCTCATGTGCTGATTTAAGTGGCTTTTTTGAATAAATCTTTGTCCACATTTCTCGCAGCTAAATGGTTTTTCTCCTGTATGGATTCTAATGTGCTCGTTTAAGTTTTCTTCTCGAGTAAATCTTTGTCCACATTCATCACAGCAGAATGGTTTGTCTCCTGTATGGAGTCTCATGTGCTGGTTTAAATGGCTTTTCTGAATATATCTTTGTCCACAAACATCACAGTTGAATGGTTTTTCTCCTGAATGGATTCTCATGTGCTCGTTTAAGTTTTCTTTTCGAGTAAATCTTTGTCCACATTCATTACAGCAGAATGGTTTATCTCCTGTATGGATTCTCATGTGCTGGTTTAAATGGCTTTTTTGAATAAATCTGTGTCCACATTCATCACAGCTGAATGGTTTGTCTTCTGTATGGATTGTCATGTGCCGGGTTAAGCTTGCTTGTACACTAAATCTGTGTCCACATTCATTACACATGAAGTTGTCTTTTAGTCTAAATCTTTCTTCACATTTGTCAAAGCTTAATGGTTTTTGTCCACCTGGCATTTCCATTTTTACTCTTGAGATTTGTCTGGTGATTTTGGTCCTTTTCAAATATCTTAGTTGTTGTTTGAACGTCCCGCAGAGTTCTCTTCCGTCATCACCAGTTGCAGCAGCAGAAAAAAAAAAAAAAACTCTGTAGAAGAAGAGAATAGATTAAATTATATTTTAGGACCATCTGCATGGTTTTAAAATTTAACCTGACAGTCACATTTTTTGTTGGAACTCATGTACATCATTTTATAAATTAAACAGATTAGCTTTGTCTTCTGCACAGTTTGTTTAAATCTAAAAAAAGTTAGTATTTTCTTGTTTTTTACAGAATATATTTCCTGTATTTGCCCATCTCACACTGCTTCCCTGTAACTTAAAACAAACTTCTTACTGATGGGATGGAGGGAATCAATAGAACCACCTCCAAAATAACGGATAATTGAGAAGATCTAAAACAAGAACTGAAGTAATAACAAAAGATCTTAAACTTGGTCGTGTAGTAGTTTTATCTGTAAAGCGAGTCATCATCAAAACTGGCATTAAAGCCAAGTTTTATGCAAATCTGTAAAGATGATAATGAGCATGGACTATTTTATAACTAAGGCAACTAAGGAGCTGCTGTGTGCAAATCGTAAAATGATAGAGAATGAGAGTTAGATAACAAACTTGACTGTCTATTTTCAACTGAAACTTGGCTGGCTGCAGATGCACAAGCAGTTCTCACAGAGGCCTCCCCACCTGATGTTAACTTTGCTTTTTCAGTTAGAGATAACAAGAGGGGAGGTGGCAAAGCTTCTATCTGTTCAAAGACGTTAGTCACCAAATCCATTTTATTTAACCATTTTAATAGTTTTGAGTACGATGCAGTTGTTTTTAATAATCCTAAAATTTTATGTGTCACAATTTATAGACCACCAAAGAAGTGCAGTCTTTTTATTAATGAATTTTCAGAGTTTTTATCTATTTAACATCTGTCTTATAGTATGATTATTTTAACCGGTTATTTTAATTTACACTTAAATAATGTTTTAGACCCAGTTTCTATTGAATTTTTAAATATTTTTAATTATATGCCAACATGTTTCAGAGCCAACCCACAACAGTAGACACACTCTGGACTTGGTCATCACGAATGGCCTCTCCACGAGTGTGTCCTCTGTTGTGGAACAGCCTTTTAGCCACCACGCCTGTGTGTTCGTTAATATCACTGGTTTTATTCAGCAGGGGTCCTGTGTGGGAACTGTAAGAAAATGTTGTCTTTTTAAACATTTTACAACAAATACCTCAAATTGTTTTACCTGCTCCATGTGATTTTATTGTCAATGAGTTCAACAGTAAACTACAAACAGTAATGGACAGTGTGGCACCGATTAAACTAAAGAAACTTCCTTCTAAGCCCACTGCTCCCTGGAGAGACCGAGAATTAAAAAGATGAAAAGAAATTGCAGAGTGTCGGAAAGAAAATGGAGAAAAGAAAGAAAACACAATTAACTTCCAAATTTACAAAGATATACTTTTTACATACAATAAAAGAGTCAGAAATAAAAGAAATTCACACTTTTCAAAGATCATAACAAACAATAAAAATAACGTTAAGATTCTTATTTCAACCATTGACCACCTCATTAATCCTGATGTTAATCATTTTAAATTTCCTCCTTACTTCTCTCTGTGTGAGAAGTTTGCAGACCACTTCAGGGAAAAAATAGACAAAATCAGAAGTGAAATTGTATTGAATAAAACAACTGTTTTAACCACATCTGATTGTCTACCAGAGGAAACACTGGACAGTTTTATCCTGGTTGATACTGAGAGTCTTGATAAAGTATTCCGCTCCATGAGGCCCACCACATGTCTTTCAAACCCAATCCCCGAAAATTTTTAAAATCATTTTATGATTTTTTAAAAGAAGAACTTTTAAATATGATGAACTGCTCTTTTCAGACAGGGTTCTTTCCCAGTGCTTTTAAAGCTGCTGTGGTGATGCCCCTGCTGAAGAGGAGCAAGTTAGATTTTAATGATTTTAATAATTACAGACCAGTATCTAACTTACCTTTTTTAAGCAAAATTTTAGAAAAACTTGTTTTTATTCAGCTTAATTGTTTTTTAAACACACACAACCTGCAGGAACAATTCCAGTCAGGTTTTAGGGTAAACCACAATACCGAGACAGCTTTAACAAAGATTTTAAATGATTTTAGACTAAATTATTGTGTTTTGAAGAAAAACACAATTAGAATTATGATTCTAAACAGGTGACAGTGTTGGTTCTATTGGATCTAAGTGCTGCCTTTGATAAAGTAGACCACACCATTCTTTTAAACAGATTAAAGCACCTTGTCGGCCTCTCTGGTACTGTTCATAAATGGTTTACCTCCTATCTGCAAGACAGAAGATTTATGGTAAGTTTAGATAACTACTCTTCAAAACCACAAAGAATTACATGTGGTGCGCCTCAGGGTTCTATTTTAGGTCCAGTACTTTTTAATCTGTACATGCTCCCTCTTGGTGGTGTCATCAGGAGACATGGAATCACTTTTCACAGTTACGCTGACGACACGCAGCTTTACATATCCATGTCTCCTGAGGACACCAGACCAATGGATCCTCTTTTTAACTGTATTTTAGACCTCAAATCTTGGATGTCAGAGAACTTTCTCCAGCTTAACCAGGATAAAACTGAGGTTTTACTTATTGGTCCTGAAGCCCTGAGAGAGAAACTTTTACCGAAATTACAAGCCCAGTCTTTTTATCCATCATCACAAGCCAAAAATCTGGGCGTTATTTTTGACTCTGAGTTGACTTTTACTCCACACACTAAGAATATCACAAGAATAGGTTTTTACCACCTTAAGAACATTGCCAGAGTCCACCCTACACTCTCTCAGGCCAATGCAGAAATGCTAATGTACACTTTTATCACCAGTCGTATAGATTATTGTAATGCCCTGCTCTCTGGTCTTCCCAAAGAAAACATCTCGGGTTTACAACTATTACAGAACTCAGCAGCTCATGTTCTGACTACGACCAGGGGGCGGGAGCACATTACACCAGGTTTAAAGACCCTGCGTTAGCTTCCTGTATGTTAGGATTGATTTTAAAGTTCTTTTACTCTTGTTTAAATGGTCTTGGGCCTTCTTATCTTTCAGAACTGCTTTTACCATACGAACCCTCACGGACTCTGCGCTCCTCCGGCAGCAGACTCTTGGTACTTCCTAAAGTCAACACACACTCACGGAGAGAGGTCTTTCTGATTCTACGGCCCCCGTTTTTGGAATAGTCTGCCAGAGGAGCTCAGGGCCGCAAAGAAAGTTCACATTTTCAAAAAGAGGCTCAAGACAGTTTTTTAAATCTTTTTAGTCTTGTTTTTAACTAAGTTTCTAATATGCAGTTTTCTTCTTAGTTTTATTTGTAGTTTTAGTTGATCTTAATTGATGTTTTTACCTGAACAATTCTTATTATTTATTAGCTTTAGTTACTTTTATGTCATTTAATCTTTTATCATCTCCAATGTTTCCTCTGGGGGGCCTCTGCAGGGGGAGCCTGCAGTCATCGGTGGCTGCTGGTCCTTGGCTCCGGGGCCCTGGTGGGGATCTGGCTACGGCCTCATCTTTTTTTCGGGGCCTTGGATCATGGCTGGTGATTGCAGGTGTGCCTCCGCTCCTGCTGCAGTGGCTCCTCAGATACCGTTTTCTCAGGTGTTCCATCTGCATCCAGCCTATTGCATTTTTAAGTGAGTGTGTATGTGTGCCTCTGTACATATATGAGTATGTTTACAAGTATGGATGTGTGTGTGTGTGTGTGGGGGGGGGGTTATCTGTAAGGGTGAGGTGACTTATTTTGCTTTTGTGTTCTGGGGGTTTTTAACTTGGGGTTTTCATACATTTCATGTATGCAAAGCGCTTTATAAATAAAGTTTGATTTGGGTTGAAGAATTTGATCATGTGCCATTTTTAATAATTGCACTTCTTCTACTGGTCAGATTGGTATCCATCCACAGTAATGTAAAAATAAATAAATAAATAAATTAGAAACAAATCAGCTTCTCACCCAGATCAGACATTCACTGTATTAACTGAATTAATGAACATCTAACTAACAAACTACACAAAAAGGCTGAGTCATTTCCATTAGAGTCTTTGGCACTGGACCAAAGCAAGTGACAAAAACACTGCTCAGATTTTAATTTTTATCAGAGGGATTGATAAGAATTTTGAGACACTGGAGGGGTTTTTTGGAGACAGATTCCCTTAATGGAAAAACATGCTGAGAGGATTTATTTGTGTGTGTGTCAGAGGTCAAAAACTGTGGTATGAGTTACCTCTGGAGTACGTTCACCAACGTTACCACAGATGAATAACCAAATCAGACAAAAAAAACATCAAAATCCTCAAGAGAATTCAGGACAAAGAGAGAGAGAGAGAACAACCCTGAGCTAGAGGTTATTTTTCGGAGGAAAAATTAAGTTCAGATTAAATAGCTTTTTTTCTTAGCTCTAAATATGGGAGCACTATTCATTGATAGTGATTGATCGTGCATCTGATTTGAAGATGAAACATCTGGATATTAAATCGTACTTTTTATTAGAAGAAACTTGTTGTGTTTTAGTATAAAACGCAGTTAGCTACTGCTAGCATTTGTTTCAGACAAAGAAAACAACAATAAACATTCATTTATCACTTCCTGTTTACCCTCTCTCACTGATGTTTCAGAAAAAGACGGATTGAACTGAAAAACTTAGAAATAAAGAAGAAACATTTCACAGTAAATGATGTAAATTCTCACCTCCTTCACGATGATTCTTCCTCTGATTCTTTTTTTTTCTCCAACAAGCTGCTCTGCAGAGGTCAGAAACCAACAAGCATCAGAATCCAACAAACTATTGGAGTTTGAAGTTTAAGAAAATAATGTCGCTGAATGTGCAAAATAAGGTTTTTTTAATGTTAACCCAAACATCTACATGATACAAAATCTAAGCGATGTGTAGTTTTAATCTCCTCAGTCAGTCTTTATAAACTAATCAATAACATTTTGGATGCTTTTAAGCACAAATACTTCATCCACTACTATTTATGGATAAATCAGTTCAATTAGTTTTGTTTCTAAAGATAAAATAGTGCGTCACAGATCAAAATTATTTTTATAAAAATACCATCTACAACATTTTCAGCAAAGACGTTTACAATAACCATAATGTTGTTCAATGTTGCAGCATCAGAAACACTTTGATTTCCGAGCCCGCAACAAGTCTCAAACACGGAAATTGACGTCCCTGCTCTTTAAAAGTTTGTGGGCGGGGCTACTCGCCCCAAAGTAATGATTGACTGGACCTTTCAGCCAATCATTCATCTGTTCCTTTGTTTGATGCATTCAGGGTTCATAAAAAAAAAACTCTGACAAACAGTCGCGGCCTTTTAACGGTGACAAAATGGAGAGAGTAGCGACTACTTTTTATAAAGTTAACGACGTAAAAGTACAGATAATTGCATAAAAAAGTAGTGAGTTAAAGTAAAAAGTAGACAAAAAAATAATTACTTCGTTAAAGTAAAGATAACGAGATTTTCTACTTGAGTAAGGTAACAAAGTAGTCTTACTTCGCTACTTGACACCTCTGAGCATCACACATGAAGTCAGACCAAGCGTGGGCAAACTACGGCACGTTAAACGTTTTAATTCGGCCCGCCTAATTTGATAAAATTAAATTAATAAACCTTGTTAATGTTTTCTTTCTCCTGCAATTCTGACGTTTCCTCACTAGATGGCGCACTCTAGATACAACAACACTACTCCCATTAAAATGTGTGTGTGTCTCCGTGATACGCACATTGTCAAAATAAACAGTGCGCACAGATATGGAAAGCCATCAGGGCCAATACACACACGTAAAAACTGTTACATTTCAAACCTACATTTTAAACGTAGTGCTTTAAAAGATTTTGTTGTAATGCTTTTCTTCACTTTCATTGGAATTTAAAGCACATGTTTTCTCCTTATCCCGAGATGTGTGTTTTTTTCCAATGAGGTGAGGTTACCAAAGCATGCCATCCAGACGGCCCTTTTGTCAACTGTTAGAACACAATGTGGCCCGCGAATGAAAAAGTTTGCCCACTCCTGAGTCAAACCACAATCTCATCCTGCTCCAGCCTTGATGCAAACGAAAGTGACAAACAGAAATCATCCCCATGCGTTTCTTCAAGAAGTGCGCTCCCAAGCACTGAGGGAAAGTTTTAGGTCTAATGACTGGAGGACCCTCATGGGGTGGACCTTTTTGATGTTACCAGCTGCATACTTGATTATATTTACTTCGGTGTAGATGTTGTGGTTCCTACCAGAACTGTTTGCTGTTTCTTAAACAACAACCTCTGGTTTACCAGTAACTTCAAAGACCTTCCTAACAAAAAGAAAAGAACTAAGAAGAGAAAATGGCAGGAGCTAAAAAGATGTTTAAAAGTTGCTTACGGCTCAACTGAGAAAAGCAGAGCAGAAACTACAGTTGAACAACACAACAGATATGTAGGATAGCATGCAGACCATCACGGGATGCAGCGCCAAGAAAATGAAGAGAGCGATTGTCACGCCCAAAAGGCTCTTTAAATCCTCCGAAGACACAGACAACACAAAGGCAGCTTTTGCTGTACACTACTTATTAGATACATACTTAAATCCTGATACACACCACTCTTTAATAATAACACCCAACACCCTTCACCCTTGATTTGACAGTGTGTCAGAGGTCAAAAACAGTGGTATGATATACCTCTGGAGTACGCTCACCAACATTACCACAGATGAATCACCAAATCAGACAAGAAAAACATCAAAATACTCAAGAGAATTCAGGACAGAGAGGACAACCCTGAGCTAGAGGTTATTTTTCTGATTTAAAAAGTAAGTTAATATTAATTTTTTTTTAGTATATCAGATAGACATTGTTAACTAATTGACTTTTTTTATACTGTATGTATATTATCTTGTGCTGACCCGGCTAATCTGTCAAATGATTGATCTGATTGATTGTGCATCTGATGTGCATCTGAAACATCTGGATATTAAATTGTACTTTTTGTTAGAAGAAACTTGTTGTGTCTTAGTATAAAGTGGAGAAGAGAATCAGGTGTGATGTGTGACAGAAGAGTTTCAGCTAAAATAAAAGGGAAAGTGTACAAAACCGTGGGTAAACCGGCCATGCTGTTTGGTCTAGAGCAGGGGGCTCCAACCTGTCGCTCGCAAGCCACCCCCCTTCTGAGTAGCTCGCCAAAGGTTTTCTGAATCTTATACAACTTTTATCTGGCACAATTGATTTGTCACTCAGTAAACGAATTTACACAACTATCTAATAAATCCATTAGTATCCCGCCTCCTTCATATTATTATTTGCCAATAAGTTGTAAATCAAACAGTTGTGCTGTAGCCTGCCTCTGAGTAAAGCTCCCCTTTGAGGTGAGACTGGTATAGCGACAGAAGCAGGGTATCCCGGACACTGGCACTCTAAAAGAAAATGTGTAGGAGGATAGAGAAGTGAAGAACTAAGCGTTGATCTGACAACAGACGGGCAGTGACTGTGAAGGACCTAAAAAACAGCTGGCGGAGAGATAGCAGGTTTTTATACCTCTACGCTGAGTTCCACACATCTTAAGTCAGGAGTGTCCAACCTTTTTTTGTCCCAAGATCTAGTTTTCAAATTTCAAACCTCCTGAGATCTACCAGTACGGCGCTACATCGCAAACCTGCGAAAATTATTTTCAACCAGCCTCTCTCTCTCTCAAACACACAGACTTTTTCCGCACGCACGCAGCGCTTTGGGACGGGACAGCGGCCACAACAGCAATAGGTGGTGCTCGTTGATTTCACTCTTATCTTTTGGCTTTTTCTATATTTCTTCACCAAACCAAGCAGCGTTTCTGGAGCTTTGTAGAGCCAGAAGAATTCTTCATGTAAGAGCTCTGAAAACGACTGTTTTGTTTGGGTCTACTTACCTGTGTGAGTCAGTCTTTTCTGACATGAAGGTTATTAAATCAAAGTTCAGAAATAGACTGTCAGATGAACCTGACTACACAAGAGTGAACCTCTATACCCCACTATACTCTGCTCTTCTTGACAGTGCCAGCCATCCCACTGAATACATGTTACATATAGAAATGGACATGAATATTTCTCTAATAAAAGATGTGTACATATATATAAAAAAACAAAAACAAATGAGAAGTTGCAATAAAGCTTTTGTAAATTTGTTGTTTTGTGTTTAAATTTAAAAGTGTGAGCTACACTACACTAGCCTGTGAAAAAAATGCACAGACAGTTGAATTGAACACATTTTGTGTTGTTTTTGATGCATATTATTTTGCCAGTATGAGAATTTCGGACAACAACATTATGGTCAGGCAACACAAAATGATCTTTGTTTGGGCTAAACTAAGCTATAAGAAAAAAACTTATGATGCACGAGTAGCTCCCAGCGTTTTTAATTTAGTTAAAGTAGCTCTAGGAGGAAAAAAGGTTGGAGACCCTGGTCTAGAGACAGTGGCACTGAGGAAAAGACAGGAAACAGAGATGGAGGTAGAAGAGATGAAGATGCTGAGGATCTCTCTGGGAGTGTTCAGGATGAACAGGATCAGAGGAACAGCACGTTAGAGGTTTTAAAGTCAGAGAGGTCAGACTGAGATGGTTTGGACATGTGCAGAGGAGAGAGAGAGAGTACATCGGAAGAAGGATGCTGGGTTTGGAACCACCAGGAAAGAGGCCTAGAGGAAGACCAAAGAGGAGGTTCATGGATACAGTGAAGGAAGACATGAAGATAGTTGGTGTGACAGAAGAGGATGCAGCAGATAGGGTTAGATGGAAGAAACTGACTTGATGTGGCGACCCCTGAAGCGAAAATACTGAAAGAAGACTTATAAAACGCAGTTAGCTACTGCTAGCATTTGTTTCAGACAAAGAAAACAACAATAAACATTCATTTATCACTTCCTGTTTACCCTCTCTCACTGATATTTCAGAAAAAAGACGGATTGAACTGAAAAACTTGGAAAGAAAGAAGAAACATTTCACAGTAAATGATGTAAATTCTCACCTCCTTCACGATGATTCTTCCTCTGATTCTTTTTTTTTCTCCAACAAGCTGCTCTGCAGAGGTCAGAAACCAACAAGCATCAGAATCCAACACACTATTAGACTTTGAAGTTAAATAAAATAATGTCCCTGAATATCTTTGAGTTTTACTCCATCATTGCTGTTTACGCCAGACCGGATGTGAAACTGGTCTACTTCCGGGTCACCAGCATTTGTTGGTGAGGTCGTAATGCTGCCCTCTAGCGTTTGCTTCCGTCTGCATTAACTTGCTGAACACAGCCTGTGTTGAATCTGGTTCAGAAGTATTTCTATTTATTTCACTCTTAGTTTTGTTAAAATTATTATTTTTATTTATTTTATTTTTTGTTATTTTTATTTTATATATTTTTGCTCACCAGTACAATAACAAGTTCCTAGTCTCTGATATTTTTCACTGACATGGCAATAAAAGCATTCTGATTCTGATTCATTTCGATGCAAGGTTGGTCATGAAAGCTTTTCTAAACATGCTTCTGGTGTGTAACCTTTTTTTTTTACAAATGGTCTGTATTGTCATTAAGGGAATAATTACAATCAATCTAAAACTGAAATATAAATATTTACATTCTGTTTTTTTTTTTATTTTAGTGTTAGACACAGACACAAATCATGCCATGTGCTCAACCACCAAGCCAGGTCCATCTTTCACAGATTGGGTAATCTTTTTTCAGTGATGGGTGATTGCTGTTGTGCTGTTTTATGTAGTTTCAAATATTAATGAGCGCAGAATAAAGACGTCAATAATTATAATACAGCAAAAGCTAAATAGTTTAATAAGAGCAAATAATATTTCCATTCACAGGTTATGAAATTTTCACTTGTGCCCTTTTACAGATACAGTATGATGGTTGTTGTAAATGGTTTCACATCGAGTGCAAACAGATGGACCAAGAAACACTTCAGAAAGCAACAACGGAAACATGGAATTACTGTCTGTGTAACTAATGCATCACACTTAAGGCTGTACGCAATGTGTCTTGTTTGACCCACCTACCTGAAGCTAACACTTAAACAATAGTCTTAGACATTTGATGCTTGTCCCGGGGGAGGGATCTCTCTTTCATGTGGATCCTCATGAGGTTTCTTATTTTTCCCTCATGATGTTTTTTTTTTTTTTTTTTTCGGAGTTTTTCCTCACTGTTAAGGTGGGTCTAAGGGCAGGAATTTGCTCAAATTGTTAAGCTAAAAAAAAAAAAAAAAATTACTCTATTCATCCCTCACCGGGGAAATCTGTGTGCTGCACTCCTTACACCGCAGCAGGCTGCCCTTCGACGGTGCCAATGGTGGGAAAAGCGGGGGTTAGGTGTCTTCTTCATCTAGGACCCTAGATGTGCTCTCTGTGGGACGCGAACCCGCAAACTTTCGGTCCGGAGAAAGCGGGAGAAAAAAAGTGGGGGACGCGGGATTGGGGGAACACCGGTAGTTAACTTCAAAGAGCCAGCTCTAAGAGCCGTTTTGTTTGCGACCGACACATAAGTAGCTCCTTTAATTTTTCTTTTTAGCCACTAACAATGTGCAATCAGTCTGATTTTTACTCTAAAGAATAAAAACCTAGCAATAAATCTAGTTCTTGTGAAGTAAAGTGAGGCCATCTAAGGATTACAAATCATTACAAAATATTTTAATTTTCTTTTTTTCTTTCGGCTTCTAGTATGTACATTTATTAAGATAGTTCTAAAATTTAGAAACATCAAATTTCCTCAGAAAGGATTAATAAAGTAAAATGAATTTTTGAATATTTATACATGAAATAAGGACATCTCTGTCTGAAAAATAATAAAAATAAAAAAGGTTGTTAGGAAAAGTAAACTTTTTTGCAACATCCATGTACATATGAAAATATGAGAACTTGGCAGAAAGTTGGGAAAAAAAACAAAAAAAAACTTTCAGCATCACTGGAAGAAGGGCACTTTGATACAACAAAAGATCAGAAAAAAAATGACACAAAAGGCAGCAAACTGGTTTCTGGTTCCTGGCTTTATTGGATTTTTAATAGCAAATTTTTACATTGACTTTGTTATTTCTGCTTAAAAGTCTTCAGTAGGAGAGGGTAAAGTTTCACCAGAGTTTTTTGTGGGATACTTGACGTTGGGTGCTGTGGTCAAGGATTTTGTGTTAATGTGGGTGCTGGGTCACGATGGGATTGGGGGTAATGAATGGGCCAATGGGGTGGCAAAGAAGACAGCTGAAGGGTTTGAGAGTGTTTGAGAGGGTCATTGCTTTGTCTCATGGTGAAAGGAAAAACATTGGTGTAGAAGGAGGATCTTCAGCACTGGCAGACAGAGTGCGATACGGAAAGGGCAGAAATTTAGTTATATGGTATACAGAGGATATGGCAGTTCCGGCAGTCACAGCAGATACTGGAGCTGGATCTCACACACTCCTGCACATGCACGCTGCTGGAAACTTTTGATTTGCAGGCCTTCATCGCTGGACACCGGTGCTAAGTCTGGGACTGGTGCGACGGGTGCTGCGCCTCGTACAGCCCGGTGGGCTTGGCCACCGGTGTCAAGGTAACTGTACTTGTCCCATGAGGATAAGGTTTGGGGGGTTAGTCCGGACAGCTCCTCTGTGCCCTCCTGTCCATCTGTCCAGGTGCCTGTGCTCCTGACCTGTCTCTGCCTGTTCCTCCTGACCGGTTCGCTTTGCCTGGTCTGACTTTCTGCGCAGTAGTACCAAACGCTCGCGACATTGTACTAGCAACACATTGTTCTTCGCCAGAGGTAAAGTGGCCAGACGACGGAACTTGATGTCCCTTTTTTGTGGGGAGGGTGTGTGGGCCCTGGGCCTTTTCCTGCTACTGTCTGGCTCTCTCTCCTGTGTGCAGGAAACTGTTGCTCCGTTACCACATAGTTCCTGGGAGTCCGTTGCCACATAGTTCCTTAGAGTCTGTTGCCTGATAGTGGATTGATTGGGAGCAGCTGGGTCCTCTTCCTACTGGCTGCTGTCTGGATCTCACATGCTCCAACGTCTGCTCCTTTTATTTGTTGGTTGTCTTAAGACTATTGTTGATAAAAAGCGTTAAACCATCCACCTGCCTTCCTCGTCTTCTGTTTTGTCGGGGTCTTGAGCCAAACCCCTGATATCGCTAACAAAATAAAAAAACAAACTCTTTTTATTCTTTGTGAAATTGCATGTGTGTCTTTAGATTTTGAAGAATACTGAATATTTATTACAAAACAGACAATGGTGTTGCTTCTGTGTGAACGCTCATATGTTTGTTTTCTCCTGTATGGATTCTCATGTGCTGGTTTAAGATTGCTGTTCTAGTAAATCTTTGTCCACATTCATCACAGCTGAATGGTTTGTCTCCGGTATGGATTTTCATGTGCTGGTTTAAGTGGCTTTTCTGATTAAATCTGTGACCACATTCATCACAGCAGAATGGTTTGTCTCCTGTATGGATTCTCATGTGCTTGTTTAAGCTGCTTCTCTGATTAAATCTTTGTCCACATTCATCACAGCAGAATGGTTTGTCTCCTGTATGGATTCTCATGTGCTGGTTTAGGTTTCCTTTTTGACTAAATCTTTGTCCACATTCATCACAGCACAATGGTTTGTCTCCTGTATGAATTCTCATGTGCTGATTTAAGTTGCTTCTCTGATTAAATCTGTGTCCACATTCATCACAACTGAATGGTTTGTCTCCTGTATGGATTCTCATGTGCTGGTTTAAGATTGTTTTTCTAGTAAATCTTTGTCCACATTCATGACAGCGGAATGGTTTGTCTCCTGTATGGATTCTCATGTGCTGGTTTAAGTTGCTTTTCTGATTAAATCTGTGACCACATTCACCACAGCAGAATGGTTTGTCTACTGTATGGATTCTCATGTGCTGGTTTAAGCTTGCTTTTACAATAAATCTTTGTCCACATTCATCACAGCAGAATGGTTTGTCTCCTGTATGGATTCTCATGTGCTTGTTTAAGCTGGTTTTTTGAGTAAATCTTTGTCCACATTCATCACAGCAGAATGGTTTGTCTCCTGTATGGATTCTCATGTGCTGGTTGAAGCTGCTTTTTTGATTAAATCTTTGTCCACATTCATCACAGCAGAATGGTTTGTCTCCTGTATGGATCCTCATGTGCTGGTTTAAGTTTCCTTTGGAATTAAATCTTTTTCCACAGTCATCACAGCTGAATGGTTTGTCTCCTGTATGGATTTTCATATGCTGGTTTAGGTTTCCTTTGAAATTAAATCTTTGTCCACATTTATCACAGCTAAATGGTTTGTCTCCAGTATGGATTCTCATGTGCTGATTTAAGATTGTTGTTCTAGTAAATCTTTGTCCACATTCATGACAGCAGAATGGTTTTTTTTCCGGTGTGGATTCTCATGTGCTGGTTTAAGCTTGCTTTTCCACTAAATGTGTGTCCACATTCATCACAGCTAAATGGTTTTTCTCCTATATGGATTTTCATGTGCTCGTTTAAGTTGTCTTTTCTGTGACATCTGTGTCCACAAACATCACAGCTGAATGGTTTTTCTCCGGTATGGACTTTCATGTGCCGTTGTAAAGAGTGTTTCTTGTTAAATCTGTGTCCACATTCATTACACATGAAGTTGTCTTTTAGATTAAATCTTTGTTCACATTTGTCAAAGCATAATGGTTTTTGTACATCTGGCATTTCCATTTTTACTCTTGAGATTTGTCTGGTGATTCTGGTCCTTTTCAAATATCTACTTGCTGTTTGAACATCTCACAGAGTTATCTTCCGTCATCACCAGTTGCAGCAGCAGAATTGACAGAAACTCTGTAGAAGAAGAGAATAGATTAAATTAAATTTTAGGACCATCATTTTATTTTATATTTTTGCACACCTGTATCATAACAAGTTCCTAGTCTCTGATATTTTTCACTGACATGGCAATAAAAGCATTCTGATTCTGATCTGCATAGTTTTAAAATTTAACCTGAGAGTCAAATTTTTTTGTAACTCACATACATTATTTTATAAATGAAACCGATTTGCTTTGTCTTCTGCACAGTTTGTTAAATCTCAAAAAGTTAGTACTGTCTTTTTTTTTTTTTTACAGAACATATTTCCTGTATTTGCCCACCTCACACTGCTTCCCTGTAGCTAAAAACAACCTTCTTACTGATGGGATGGAGGGAATCAATGGAACCTCATGAGTTATTTTTTAATCCAAAATAACAGATAATTTAGAAGATCTAAAACAAGAACTAAAGTAATAACAAAAGATCTTAAGCTTGGTCGTGCAGTAGTTTCATCTGTAAAGAGAGTCCTCATCAAAGTTTTTTGCAAATCTATAAAGGTGATAAAGAACATGGACTACTTCATAACTAAGGCAGTGAGGGACTGCTGTGTGAAAATCATAAAATGATAGACAGTGAAAGTTGAAAAATTTGAGCTTGTGCCATTTTTAATCATTGCACTTCTTCTACTGGTTAGATTGGTATCCATCCACAGTAGTGTGAATAAAAAGTAAACAAATTAGAAACAAATCAGCTTCTCCCCCAGATCAGACATTTAATGTATTAAAAGAATTGACGAACATTTACTAGCAAACTACACAAAAAGGCTGAGTCATTATTGGATTCTTTGGCACTGGACCAAAGCAAGTAATAAAGATACTGCTCAGATTTAAATTTTTATCAGAAGGATCTATAAGAATTTTGAGATACTGGAGTTTTTTTTTCTAATAGAATCCCTTAAAGGAAAAACATAATGAGAGGCTTTATTTGACAATATGACAGAGGTTAAAAACTGTGGTATGAGTTACCTTGGGAGTACGCTCACCAACGTTACCACACATGAATCACCAAATCAGAAAAGAAAAACATCAAAGTCCTCAAAAGAATTCAGGACAGAGAGAGAGAGAGGACAACCCTGAGCAAGAGGTTATTTTTCTGATTAAAAAGCAAGTTCATATTAAATTGCTTTTTTTTTTAGTATATCAGACAGTCATTGTTTCTTGTGCTGACCCGGCTCATCTGTCAAATTTTAAATGTTCATCCACCCTGGTATAAGAGAAGATAATTGATTGTAGTCCAGGTCTTTATGTCCCTCACGCAGGCAGGCAGTGAGTTTCTCTCCGTGATCACTCTGGTCAGGTTTAACTGATAATTACATCTGTATATCATCTGCATAACAGTGGATGATTAAATTTCTTGAGGACAGTTTATTTCACATTCAAATTTTTAGCATAAGATCTTCTGGTCATTAGTGTCAACGGTTACACTGAGGTCTAAAAATGGGTGCACTATTCATTGATTGTGATTGGTCATGCATCTGATTTGAAGATGAAACATCTGGATATTAAATTGTACTTTTTGTTAGAAGAAACTTGTTGTGTCTTAGTGAAAAGTGAAGAAGAGCATCAGGTGGGATGTGTGACAGAAGAGTTTCAGCTCAAATAAAAGGGAAAGTGTACAATCGTGGTGAAACCGGCCATGCTGTTTGGTTTAAAAACAGTAGCACTAACAGGAAACAGAGATGAAGTTGCTGAGGATCTCTCTGGGAGTGACCAGAATGGACAGGATCAGAGGAACAGCACGTGTTAGAGGTTTTGGAGATAAAGTCAGAGAGGCCAAACAGAGATGGTTTGGACATGTGCAGAGGAGAGAGAGAGAGTACTGAGAAGGATGCTGGGTTCGGAACATCCAGGAAAGAGGCCTAGAGGAAGACCAAAGAGGAGGTTCATGGACGCAGTGAAGGAAGACATGAAGATAGTTGGTGTCACTGTAGAGAAAGCAGGAGATAGGGTTAGATGGAAGAAACTGACTTGCTGTGGCGACCCCTGAAGGGAAGATGCTGAAAGAATAAATCTTAGAAATCTTAGAATGTTAGTATTAAACGCCATTAGCTACTGCTATCTTTTGTTTCAGACAAAAAAAAACAGAAACAATAAACATTCATTTATCACTTCCTGTTTACCCTCTCTCACTGATATTTCAGAAAAAAAGACGGATTGAACAGAAAAACTTGGAAAGAAAGAAGAAACATTTCACAGTAAATGATGTAAATTCTCACCTCCTTCACGATGATTCTTCCTCTGATTCTTTTTTTTTCTCCAACAAGCTGCTCTGCAGAGGTCAGAAACCAACAAGCATCAGAATCCAACAAACTATTGGAGTTTGAAGTTTAAGAAAATAATGTCGCTGAATATCTTCCATCATTGCTGTGTTTACACCAGACCGGATGTGAACCTGAACTGTTTCCGGGTCATTAGCCTGTGTTGTAGAGGTCGTAATGCTGCCCTCTAGCGTTTGCTTCAGTCTACATCACCTTCCTGAACACAGTCTGTGTTGAATCTGGTTCAGATGCTGCTTCTGATTTTTCTTTTTAACCACTAACAATGTTCAATCAGTCTGATTTTTACTCTAAAAAAATAAAAATCTAGCAATAAATCTAGTTCTTGTGAAGTAAAGTGAGGTCATCTAAGGATTACAAATCATTACAAAATATTTTAATTTTATTTTTCTTTCGACATTTACTTACATTTATCAGCATATTTCTAAAATTTAGAAACATCAAATTTCACCAGACGGGATTAATAAAGAATTTTGAATTTTTTTTTTTTTTTTTTTTTACCTGTCCTGTCCGGCGTTGTGACAAGCAGAATGATGATCTGTATGTCAAGTATTGCTGGACAGTTTTGTTCTACCAGGGTCAGCACAATGTGCCGACCCTGACAAGCTTTATTTGTTTATTTTAAATGCTTTACAATCAAAATATATATGCTTTCTGCGCTGGACCTGACAGGAATTACCAAGGAGAGGGGCGTGGGTAGGTGGGGTGAAAAAGAGGAGGGATAGGGTACAGAAGAAGAAGAAGAGAGGGGGAGAAAGTAAAAAGAAAATCTGAAGTTGTAGTATTCTGCATCACAACCAACCTGCTGAATTATCTGAGGGAAGAAAAAAAAAAAAAAAGTACAAACAAGAGTTTAAACCAGTGATAAAACTGACACATACAACAAAACCTTCTATAGCAAATGATGTACAACACAAACACATGTTACTAGAGTTATGATAATATTGGTTGAAAGCAAGGAACATAGCGGACAGTAAACAGAGTGATATAGTGTGCGAGTGTGAGTGAAAGTACATGCATGCTGCCGATGTGAACCATGTGCTTATTAGGACCAACGGATTGTCCCCAGCCCCAAAGGATTGGAACGAGGGAGGCAGAGACACACGCTACCCGGGCCCACGCCCATCCAGATCCCGGGACCCCGAAGCCGGGCCGGGCCGAGGAGCCGCCCATCCACCCAGCAAGGCGCATAGAGAAACCCCTGCCAGGGCCACTCCAGCACCAAGGAGCACGGGCCTCCCCGATGCCAGTACCCACAGGCCTCGGGGCAGATGCGGCAACCGTACCCCACGGCCCTAGGCGAGCCCAGGGGTGACAGAAGTCAAGGCCCGGACCGAGAGGGGAGCACTCACCCCAAGGGCCCAGGGACCCGACAATCCCCGAGCCGGGGCTCAACCGGGGGCCCAGCAGGGCCAGGCTACCCCACATGCAGCCGCCACAGCCCAACACACAGCCAGGTGCCCGACCCAGGCAGCCCAAAGACCACCTCTGCACACCTAATGTCCCTCTTCACTACCCTAGTCCCTCAACTGTAGTCCTGCCAACTCTCTAGTGATGCTCACCCCAGTGCACCTCTTAACCCCAACTGGTGACGAAAGGCCCCGGCAGGGCCAGGCGAGACCGCCCCCGGGCCCGTTTCCCCCATACAAAAACCACACAACCGTATCTCTGGGTTTGGTTGAATTTTGAATTTTTGAATATTTATACATGAAAATAGGACATCTCAGTCTGAAAAAAAACTATTGTCTGGAAAAGTACTTTTTTTTTGCAACATCCATGTAAATATGAAAATATGGTGAACCTGGAAGAAAGTTGAGAAATTTTTATTTTATTTGATCTATTTCCGCATCACTGGAAGAAGGGTACTTTGGTACAACAAAAAATCAGAAAAAAATAATGAGACGAATGGCAGCGAACTGGTTTCTGTGCAGCCTGGATATATTAATTTTTTTATTTCAAATTTTCATATTGACTTTGTTATTTCTGATTAAAGATTTTCAGTAGGAGAGGGTAAAGTTTCTCCTGAGTTTTTTGTGGGATACTTGGCGTTGGGTGCTGTGAACAGGGATATTTTGGTATTGTGGGTGCTGGGTCATTTTGGGATTGCGGGTAATGAATGGGCCGATGGGGTGGCAAAGAGGACAGGTGAACGGGAGGTATTTGAGAGGGCCATTGCTTTGTATCAGGGGGAAAGGAAAAATATTGGTGTCGAAGGAGGTTCTTCAGCACTGTCAGACGAAGTGTGATATGGAGAGAAAGGACAGAAAGTTCGTTATATGGCATGCAGAGGATGGTGGGTGAGGGCGTGGTGCCCATTGGTGGTGGTGAACTAAGGAGCGAGGTGGTATTTTCTAGGCTAAGGCAATGTACCCTCTAATTTTTTATGTGTCTAAGCAAACACAGAAGCTTTCTGAGCACACTGATGATAACTGTGTGCAAATCAAAGGTGCAATTAGTGGCCACACATCAGTATCCTGCTTGTTCTACACCTTGGATCATCACAAGTTAAATAACTTATTAAAATAATCAAATTACAGCAGTTTTTGTTATTTTACTTTTAATATAAGTGATTTGACTCATTTAAAATGAAAGACCAAAATCCTGTTATTCATGAGATGTGTAGTACTTTACATGAGTGAGAGACCTGTTTTGGCCATGAGAAGAGTTCTGCTGAATGTGATGCTTGAGGTGGTCTAATTTCTATTCTGTTTACATTTTTCCCTCTGAAAACTCACAAGCCACTTCAGCTTTGCAGAGTAGACCTTTCTCACTCAAAAAAAAAATTTTAAAGAAAAAAAAAAACTCAGAAAAAGAGAAGAAAACCAAAACATTCAGAGTTTCTGCTTGTCCTTCTGTTTCTTTTATTTGCAAAAACAGCAAAATCCCTTCCATCTTTTTGTTTTTCATTTCTTTAATAATTTCGTCAATAATTGCCTCATTCAATATTTTTTTCTGGACACTGTAACAGAAGTGTGTCCATATGGTAAGGTTAAACTTAAGTCAAATTAGCCTTTATACTTTAAAAAAAGTCTCATAAATTATACGAATATGATTGAATTAAATGTTTTAGCTACTGTCAGAAAGATGCCACTGCTGCACGGTGGGTGGTGAGCTGGCTCCAGGCCTGGGGGCGCCCTCTCCTGACCCCGTCAGGGCCTCTCGTCACCAGTTGGGGTTAGGAGGTGCACTGGGGTGAGCAACATTAGACAGTTGGCAGGGCTGAGTGGCTAGGGTAGTGAAGAGGGACATTAGGTTTGCAGAGGTGGTCTTTGAGCTGCATGGCTGTGTTTCGGGCTGTGATGGCTGCATATAGGGTAGCTTGGCCCTGCTGGGCGTCTGGTTGAGCCCTGGCTTAGAGGATTGGGATCTCTGGGCTCTTGGGGTGAGTACCCCTGGGCTTGCCTGAGGCCATGGCGGTTGCCGCGTCTGCCTCGTGGCCTGTGGGCCCTCACATCGGGGACGCCTGTGCTCCTTGGTGCTGGGGGAGCCCGGCAGGGGTTTCTCTATACGCCTGGCTGGGTGGGTGGGTGGGTGGCTGGCTGTAACTTCAGATTTTCTTTTCACTTTATTCCCCTCCCTTCTCCTTTTGTACCCTATTCATATTCTTTATGCCGGCTGCCAGATCTGGATTCAGTCTACAGCTCCCGAGTTCAGCAGAAGGCAAGACGAATGGTGATGGACCCCAGCCACCTAGGTTACGGACTGTTTGTACCTCTCTCGTCAGGGAAACGGTACAGGACCATAAAAACACCACTTCACAAGACAGTTTTTTCCCTAGAGCTGTGAAAGGAATCGCCCCTCCAACCTCCATTCTCTTGCACACTCATCTGACTAGTACTAAGGACACTTTACATTAGCACACACTTTAACAACTCTGCACTGGTAATTATTTTTGTAAAAATCATTCATTTGTCTATTTGTTTTGTTTTTGAGTCTTTTTATCCTTGTTTTATTATTTTTACTTTTATTTCTTCTTATTATTTATATACAGTGGTGGTCAAAAGTTTACATACACTTGTAAAGAACATAATGTCATGGCTGTCTTGAGTTTCCAGTTATTTCAACAACTCTGATTTTTCTCTGATATAGTGATTGGAACAGATACTTCTTTGTCACAAAAAAACATTCATGAAGTTTGATTCTTTTACAACTTTATTATGGGTAAACTGAAAATGTGACAAAATCAGCTGGGTCAAAAATATACATACAGCAATGCTAATATTTGGTTACATGTCCTTTGGCCATTTTTACTTCAATTAGGCGCTTTTGGTAGCCATCCACAAGCTTCTGGCAAGTTTCTGGTTGAATCTTTGACCACTCCTCTTGACAGAATTGGTGCAGTTCAGTTAAATTTGTTGGCTTTCTGACATGGACTTGTTTCTTCAACATTATCCACATGTTCTCAATGGGATTTAAGTCAGGACTTTGGGAAGGCCATTCTAAAACCTTAATTCTAGCCTAATTTAGCCATTCCATTGCCACTTTTGATGTGTGTTTGGGGTCATTGTCCTGTTGGAACACCCAACTGCGCCCAAGACCCAACCTTCGGGCTGATGACTTCAGGTTTTCTTGAAGAATTCATTGTCCCATTGACTCTCTGTAAAGCACCAGTTCCATTGGCAGCAAAACAGGCCCACAGCATAATACTACCACCACCGTGCTTGATGGTAGGCATGGTGTTCTTGGGGTTAAAGGCCTCACCTTTTCTCCTCCAAACATATTGCTGGGTATTGTGGCCAAACAGCTCAATTTTTGTTTCATCTGACCACAGAACTTTCCTCCAGAAGGTCTTATCTTTGTCCATGTGATCAGCAGCAAACTTTAGTCGAGCCTTAAGGTGCCGCTTTTGGAGCAAGGGCTTCCTTCTTGCACGGCAACCTCTCAGTCCATGGCGATGCAAAACACGCTTGACTGTGGACACTGACACCTGTGTTCCAGCAGCTTCTAATTCTTGGCAGATCTGCTTTTTGGTGCTCCTGGGTTGACTCTTCACCCTCCTGACCAGTTTACTCTCAGCAGCAGGTGATAGCTTGCGTTTTCTTCCTGATCGTGGCAGTGACAAAACAGTGCCATGCACTTTATACTTACAATTGTTTGCACTGTTGCTCTTGGAACCTGCAGCTGCTTTGAAATGGCTCCAAGTGACTTTCCTGACTTGTTAAAGTCAATGATTCTCTTTTTCAAATCTGTGCAGAGCTCCTTTGACTTTCCCATTGTTGCGTTTGTGGATGTTTTTATCCAATGAGCCCTTTTTAAATGGCCTCAGAGAAGTTACCAGCTGTAGTCACTCATAATCACTCACAAGAAGTTAAGAGGTCATGCTATGAAGCTCATGTCATTGACACAACTTTCTAAGTCTCCAAAATTGCTCATTCATGTTGCTGTATGTATATTTTTGACCCAGCTGATTTCGTCACATTTTCAGTTTACCCATAATAAAGTCATAAAAGAATCAAACTTCATGAATGTTTTTTGTGACAAAGAAGGATCTGTTCCAATCACTATATCAGAGAAAAATCAGAGTTGTTGAAATAACTGGAAACTCAAGACAGCCATGACATTATGTTCTTTACAAGTGTATGTAAACTTTTGACCACCACTGTATATGTTTCTTAGACTGAAGCCTGTCTAAATTTCACTGTGAGAATGGTGACAGTAAAAGTGCCCAGGGGTGCTACAACAGACTCTTTCCAACTTTACAAATCCAGCCTCAAAATTAATCTTTTCAGGAAATCCCACAGTCAGTCCAGTTTTCTATATTTGCTTTGGATTGATTTGTTCTGATCTGTTTCCAGTTTTATTTTATTATTTAATTAATTGTCATTTTAACTCTGGTTTATATTTTATTTGATGTTTTGTGAACTGTACAGTGACCTTTGGTGTCCAGAAAAGCACCTCTAAAAAAAGCATTTTATTTAACTTTTTAAAATTCAAAATAAATTAAATATTAAAATATATTTTACACACGCAAGTCATACGCAATGTATTTCAAAAACAAAAGAAGGAAACTGACAGCATCAGGCTGATATTTTTCTGCATACAGATTTATTTAAGTTTTATATAATTCCAACCAGATGAGGGTAACATAATGTTTTGGGTGTTAATGTAGAAAATTAAAGTGAGATGTGGAGAGCTGATGGGAGATTATTAACTATGGAAAAATTGTTTACACACACACTTACATCAGACTAATTTTAAATTAAATTATGAATTATTATTGTTTAATTATTTAATTACATTCACATTTTACATTCAATTTGGTTGAAATTTTGCCAAAAAATAATTTCAGAAGTAAACAATGGAGCATCGAAAAACCGAGCAATGACGTCACCAACGTGCATCTCAGCCCCAGCTTCTTGTGATAAAAAAAAAAAAAAATTAAATTACTATCAAATTGGCGAAAAGTTTTTATTCTATTTACATCGAAAAGTTGTTGTTTTTTTTTTGTTTCTCTTTGTATTCAGGTGGGTTTTCGACTTTCAAAACAAGTTGTGGGGTTCCAAAAACATAAAAAAGGCTGAAAATATTGTTTAAAAAAAGAACCAAAAACCCAAATTCTTTTTGTCATTATTTATATGAAAAAAAAAACCTCCGATCATGTGCGGGACACCTCAAAGATTAATACCATTCTATTAAATTTTTATTCATTATTTTTTCATTTCTGTGTGTGCGTGTGTTACATTCACACACGCACACACTCACAGCGCTTTGCCAGGGGGAGGGACCACAGCAGCACTGCGGGCTGTTTATTTATTACAGGGTTAATAACGCGATTTCATGTCACAGACTCCAAAAATCTCCAGTAACAGCAGAAAAGCCGCTAGATTGACCCTTTTTCAAAGTTTTTTTTTTTTTTTTTTTTTTTTTACTTTTTTTCAATACCATGCGATCTTTCCATAATGCCTTTGCAATCGACTAGTCGATCGCGATCGACGTAATGGGCACCCTGCCTTAGTGCAACCGTTGCCACTAATGACCAGATGATCTAATGCTAAAGATTTGAATGGGACATAAACTGTCCTTAAAGAGCGTATTAACCCACGTGACTAACACCCCGAAGTCGAGCGGGATCAGGATGAAACTATCAAAGCAATATTTTTTGTTGACTGGTGGAGAAGATCCTTATACATTTCTAAATAATTTATTTTCAAACAATCCCAATTTGATGCCTGCAATTCACCCTGAATTTCTACTCAGCTGCAGATCTGAAGGCTAATAAGGCTTGATCTTCTCTGTCGTCTGCTGGGGGAGCAGCATCGCAGCCAGTGACGCCAACAGACAGAATAAACTAATCAGACTGGCTGGCTCTGTCATTGGCTGCAAACAGGACTCACTGGAGGCAGTGGTGGAGAGGAGGTCACTTGAAAAATTTTTTTCCATCATGGACATTCATGACCATCCTCTCTACCCGCTCCTGGACGAACAGCGGAGCTCCTTCTCCAAGAGGCTCAGACAGCTCCGCTCGAGAACATCTCGTTACCGGAGGTCTTTCTTTCCGTACGTGATCGGGCTCTACAATGACTCACTTAGCAGATAGGAAGTTGTTGCTGTGACACACAAATTTCCCATGTGGGGGATGATTAAAGTTTATTCTGATTGTAATAAAGGAGTGGACGCATACTTCCGGGTTGGTGACGTAACGTGCGACGTCATCACATGACTGGCAGATCTTGTGGTTTGCTATAGTGATGGGAATTACGGCTCTTTTTAGTGAGCGGGCTCTTTCGGATCGGCTCACTAAAAAGAGCCAGCTCTTTCGGCTCGCGAACGGCTCTACAGATTGTTTTTTTGTTTGAATTGATTCATTTAAACTATGCGCAAATTAATTCCTGCTTTTGTTTTAAAATACGTTTATTATATAAACCTGCTATTAATTACCATAAAAAATATAAAAATTTATATAAAATTTATAATAAAATTTATAATAAAAAAAAACATCTAGTATTTACAATTCAACTTTGAACAATTTGAATTTTTTAGCTTTTTAAACAAATTTAAAATGAACAGACAAAGAACATTAAAATAAAATACAACATAAAAATAATTAAAATAAGGAAACGGAAACAAAAAATTGCACCCAGATCGGTATTTATTTTATTTTTACATACTCTAATGATGCCTCTCCGGAGAAATGTGTGTGCTACACTTCTACTACACCGCAGCATGCTGCCACGACGGTGCAAATACCGGGAGAAACGTGGGTT
Organism: Neostethus bicornis; assembly: GCA_902685375.1. Classification (NCBI taxonomy): domain Eukaryota; kingdom Metazoa; phylum Chordata; class Actinopteri; order Atheriniformes; family Phallostethidae; genus Neostethus; species Neostethus bicornis. Next base: position 25,779,665 of record LR738552.1, read on the forward strand.
TTAGTGTCTTCTCCAAAAACTTTAGACGTGAACTCAGTGGGAATCAAACCTGCGAACTTCCGGTCTGCGGATGCGCGAACTTCCGGTCTGCGGGCGCACACTACCACTGAGCCACCGTCTTACACTTAGAAACCAAGCCGCAAAAAGTGCCGCAGTTTTGAAGTGCTGATTCGGTTTCTTCTGTCTGTAATTATCTGCACAGTTTGAGAAAAGTGTGTTCATGACCTGTGTGAAGCCCCGCCCCTCTTAAAAAATATATAAACAAAAAATGTCAATCGTTTGTGCTGTAAAAAAGTTTGTTTGTGCTATTTTAGTTTTTCAGATTTTTTAATTATTACAGCACAATAGATTGACATACTTTTTGTTTATATATATATTTTTTAAGAGGGGTCAGCTTCACGCAGGTGTGTTTTTGCCCCTACTTCTCATTGTGCACAACGTATGAAAACACATATTAACCAATCACGTGTGGCTTGAGTGGGTGGGTGAGAGAGAGAGAACGCGAGTGGGACAGCGAGAGTTAGCAGAGCGCGGGGAAAAAACAGCGCAGGGTCTGGGGGGCACGGCTCCCAATGCGGAGCCGGTCGTTAACTTCAAAGAGTAGTGGGGGCAGGGGGCGTGGCGATGGGGGCGTGGTGGGGCTCCAAAATCAGTCAACACACGGGTCCCAATCAGGAGCCGGCTCCCGTCGTTCACTTCAAAGAGCCGGCTCTAAGAGCCGTTTCGTTCGCGACCGACACATCACTTGTTGGTAGTTGAAAAGTAGATCTTGGTACAAAAAAGGTTGGGCACCCCTATACTAAGGTCTAAAAATGGGTGCCCTATTTATTGATAGTGATTGATCGTTTCATCTGAAGATGAAAGGGCCCATCTCATGCAAAATAACTCTTTTCACATTGTATCCTATGCCACACGCAAAATGTGGGGTTTGCAACATGGATTACACAATAGTTATGAAAATATATTGATTTGGTGGAGCGCAGTCACAGATCCGGAACTATGAGAGGGCAGGTATCGCTCATCCCCCCGCCCGTCCTGAGAAAGTAAAAGCTCCGCCATCTGCTCTCACTGAGCCGCTATTCCTCCGTCCATCTCTGAGCGGGAGGGGGAAGGCAGGCGTAAACCCGTGCGTAGCGGTTTGGTAGCGTTTGAAATTAGATTTTATCATGTCGATTCATCAAAAAAGCGTGTTTCAAGCAAGAAAATAAAAAAGACGCAGAGCAGCGAAGCAGCCTGTAAATCGGACGTTGAAAGCGAGTTTGTGAGGGCGTAAGGCCGGAGTGGAGGCGGGTGAGGAGGGCGGGCGGGTGGTGAGGAGGGATGGTTTGCTGCCGAGGGGGGCGTGTGCAAAATCCATCCTGGCTACGTCAATGCGTCATACTTTAGACAGCCGCGTCATACTTTAGACGTACCAGAAATCCACAGCAATTTGTGAAAAACGGGCTAAATCAATCTAGAAACCCCTTTGGTGACATATGCAAGGCCCGGAGAGAGAGAGAGAGAGAGACAGACACACACACACACACACACACACACACACACACACACACACACACACACCAGTGGTGGAACGTAACGAAGTAAATGTACTTCGTTACTGTACATAAGTAGAAGAATTGTGTATTTGTACTTTACTTAAGTAAAATTTAAGACCGGTACTTTTACTTCACTACATTTTTAGAGCAAATATCTGTACTTTTACTTCGCTATTTTTTAAAAGTTTGTTTTACATTTTTTGTTACATTTTCGTTCAGGAATTTGTAAAATACACAAGTTTTTTTAGCACATCTTGAAGCCGCATCGCCAAAATCAAAAGAAGCAGTTGATCGGGAGAAGAAGTCATGAATCGAGAAACATTTTCTGCATTCATTCAGCGCCAAAAACCTAGCATCAAATCTAGTACAATTTAAAAAGAGTCAGAAGATCGTTGTTCGTTGTGTTTACTTCTAAATAAAAAGTTGAGCCATCATTACACGGAGCAGGGGCGGATCTAGAATTTTCCAAAGGGGAGTGGGGCTTTGACAAAGCCAATATATAGTGACTGGGGGGCCTCCCCCCCAAAACATTTTAAAAAATGAGTGTCATTTTTCTCCATTTTGGCGGCCATTCACTGGTCCTTCTAGGGGATAGCTTGACTTGTCCCCTTTTATTTTATTTTTATTTATTTATTTAGTGGACCAAAAGAGGCGGGAGAGAAGGGGGGTCACACCCCTGCAGAGTATTTATTCTGGTTACCATGGTGACACCCTATAGCACAAAAAATAACACTTGAATTATGATCGAATACTTTTACTTTTTTCTTAAAAAGTACAATTTACACCAAATACTTTTGTACATATACTTAAGTAAATTTTTTTCCTAAGTATCTGTACTTTTACTTAAGTACAAAAAGTGAGTACTTCATCCACCACTGACACACACACACACACACACACACACACACACACACACACACACACACACACACACACACACACACACACACACACACACACACAAGGCCCGGACATCACTCTTACAAGGTAGAAAACTCTGGAGAGTCACTTTTCATCTGGATGTTAAATTGTACTTTTTCTTTGAAGAAACTTGTTGTGTCTTAGTATAAAACGCAGTTAGCTACTGCTAGCATTTGTTTCAGACAAAGAAAACAACAATAAACATTCATTTATCACTTCCTGTTTACCCTCTCTCACTGATATTTCAGAAAAAAGACGGATTGAACTGAAAAACTTGGAAAGAAAGAAGAAACATTTCACAGTAAATGATGTAAATTCTCACCTCCTTCACGATGATTCTTCCTCTGATTCTTTTTTTTTCTCCAACAAGCTGCTCTGCAGAGGTCAGAAACCAACAAGCATCAGAATCCAACAAACTATTGGAGTTTGAAGTTTAACAAAATAATAACGCTGAATATCTTTTAATTTTACTCCACCATTGTTGTTTACATTCTCGACCGGATGTGAACCTGGTCTGTTTCCGGGTCAGCAGCCTGTGTTGGAGAGGTCGTAATGCTGCCCTCTAGCGTTTGCTTCAGTCTACATCACCTTGCTGAACACAGTCTGTGTTGAATCTGTTTCAGATGCTGCTTCTGATTTTTCTTTTTAACCACTAACAATGTTCAATCAGTCTGATTTTTACTGTAAAAAAATAAAAATCTAGAAATAAATCTAGTTCTTGTGAAGTAAAGTGAGGCCATCTAAGGATTACAAATCATTACTAAATGTTTTCTTTTTTCTTTCGGCTTTTACTTACTTTTATTAGCATATTTCTAAAATTTAGAAACATCAAATTTCTCCAGAAGGGATTAATAATGTAAATTGAATTTTTTAAAAATATTTTTACATTATGTAGAACATCTATGTGTAAAAAAGAAACAAAGAAAGAGCCGTTGTTAGGAAAAGTAAACTTTTCTTGGGTCCAATAAAAAAACAGAGAAAAAATAACAACGCGAAAGGCAGCGATTTGTGCAGCCTGGATTTATTAAATATTTATATCTAATTTTTACAATGACTTTGTTATTTCTGCTTAAAGGTCTTCAGTATACACACACACACACACACACACACACACACACACACACACACACACACACACACACACACACACACACACACACATAGCGATGCCTCATACTGGTTGCTGTTTTATTGTGCGCAACAGCTTTACGCGCATAGGCCAGCGTGGGTCAAGCGCACTTGCTTTAGAAGTTTTACGGTAGCGCAGCAACACTGTCCCCATGTAACACACACACGTTCAAACACACACACTACACACAGAACTAGAGGATTAGTGGTGACATCCACTACGTCCGATAGATATGAGATTATTATTAAGAAAACTGGACTCAGGCGGCTGCTAAATGACGAACCTTTTGAGGTAGATTTTTACTGGTACTGAAGGAAATGTTTCCACATCCAAACCCGACTAACCCAACATAACCTCAGTATAAACCAGGACAGACTGCGACTGATTATATAGACTCATGTATTGATACATATTCAGAAGCCATGCATGCACCCCCATTTAAAACACCTCCTACAACCACGATGTTTCTGCAGCCAGTCTTGGATAAACTACCAATATGTCTGCCCTGAGGGATCATCACCTTACCGTTTTGGCGCAGTTCGTGTGTCTCCATGACCGCTAAAGCTTTGTCGGCTGGAGTTTATGCTCCTGGCAAGGACAACCTTACCCAAGTAGAGGAAGGACAGAGACCAGATGAAGAGTGATCTCCCAACTTCAACCCTATCGTCACAATCACCCTCCAAAAACATTTACTCACTGGTTGACAATTTATTTTTTGGTAATAAAGAATTAATCTACATGTTCTACCTGTGATCTGTTTGTGCGTTTGTGTTTGAAACATTGACCTGATGATTTAATAAATGAAAACAATGGAGTTTAATTAGTAAACATCTTCACACACACTCAACATGCTCATGAACAAGTTCATTTAATTATGATACACAAAGTGATCATCAAAATATTTTTAATGACAATAAAGACTTGGAGGCTGTCAAATAAATTTTTGTAAAGTAACAAAAGTAATGAAAATAGAATGTAAACTCATTTTTGTTTGCCATCTTTTCTAATATGTCAAGAAGCCGGTTCATCTGGGCCTGGCTTCCCGCCTCCTCCCGGGCATCCAGCTCTCTATTTCCAGCTTCACCTCTGGAAGCATCCTATTTGAGGAATTCAAGTATTTCATTTCTCGCTCTTTTCCCAAGCTCTCAGAAGGTTGAGGGAGGGTAGAGTGTTCTCATTGTCCTCTACTGGATTCTGGGGCACCGCTGGTGGATGGGACACAGGGCAGGTCATTACTTGGGGTTGAGGCACTTTCTGAGGATCCTCCTCAGCCTCGGGGTCCACTGCCGTGGAAATGATGCTGAGGGGCAGCAGGCCAGCACCTGTACGTGGTAAGATGAGATCCTCTGAGAAAAGAGATCAAATTCAGTGTGGTGACACATAACTAAAAGGACAGGAAGAATCACCATCGTTGTTCAATTGAAACAGAGGAACATTCCACATGTGACCCAGCGACCCACGTTAAAGATAGTTAACCCTATCTTTTTTGGTAGCCTGGCTGGGGTTTGCGTGTTTCTCCATTCCCATTTCTGAAATGATGAGTCTAAGCACGCACAAAAAAGTTAGTAAAAACACACATTAAGTTTAATTCTAACGGTTTTGGTCAAATTAAATTTCCATAAATTACAGGAACAGATTGTTTCTTAAAGACTCTCATTTTAAAAGTGTTTTATATCATGTTTTACTTGTTTGTAATCTTATATTGTTTTTATTTATTAGTTGTGCTGCTCCGACTCAGGTTAGAAATTAGAAATTGTTCTCAATCGACCCCCTGGTTAAATAAAAGTAAATAAATAAAATCTTCCGATTTCATCTCGTTTGTTGTTGTGCACCTTCACTTGTCTCCTAGCGGTGCAGGTTTTTAAAGGGATGTCCCATTTCTTTTTAAATCAACTGGAGCCCTTGAAGCCTCTCGGAGTCGAGCGCTTGCGCACGTGACGTCATTTAGTCTTTAAGGACTCAGGGCTCAAGCACACGAGTGCTCAAGTATAGTTGGTTTGGCATTGGGCCAGTGAGAATCTGTTGTCAGTGTAATATGTCAAATAATGTGTAGCAGGCACAATAATCTAGATTTATCAGATTATTGAGCAGAGAAATTTGAAAATTTAGATCAACATCAAACTTTCTGGCATTTTTTTAACTCACTCAAGGGAAGAATTTGCTGGCAGGTTCAGAACAGAAATGATTTACAGGGAAAATTAAATATAAATTTAGTTCTGAAGCTTGGAAACCATTTCATCATCGGACATATTATTAACATAAACAATGTACATCTAAACTACCAGTTTACCCAATGCAAGAGTTTTGATTTGCTCCTGAAAACCAAAGTAAAGTTTTAAAACAAAACTTTTCCCTATTTTATGCAATTATGATTTTGCTCAACTTTCTTTACATTTTTAACTGTTAAAAAAAAATGAATATTCCACACAACATTGGCTGGAAAATGTAATTTTTTTCTACATTCTTTGAGTTTTGTTTTTATTTAGTTTTGCTGCTGTTTTATCTTCTTGAGATCTCCAGCCATTGAGCCCATGCAGGTTATCTTTTTTGTTGGATTAACAACCTGGTTAATATTTTTTCTTAAAAAAAAATCTTCCTTCTCTTTTCTTAACATACTCTCTCTCTTCTCATTTCAGGTTGAACTATTGTTTCCAAAGCTGTCGTCATCCTCTCAGCATGGTTTTGGAAAATTTCATTGATAGTTTGTGTTTTTCTCCTCTTTCTGGTCTGCGACAGTCAGGCCTGCGACGGTCCGCCCGGGGACGGTCCGGCCTGCGTTGGTTCCGCCTGCGACAGTCCGACCTGCGACGGTCCACCAAACAAACCACCACACAGAGCGTTTTCACATTTCCAATGTTCGCATCCATCAGAATGCTATTTTTTTTTTTTCATCAGGATTTCTGACAGACTTAGAAAATAACAATCACCATGTCATTTTTTACTATAGCTTTCGTCCTTCTGGGATTTTTTTGTGCAGTTTTAGAGTCACTGAAAATGTCTTTAATAACATCCATGAGATGGTGTTTGGCTCTCTAGCAATGCTAATCCTACCAGCTTGACCTCTGCTTCTTTTACTGCTGTGTCCTGGTATAAATAATAAATAAATGAATTACTCTATTCATCCCTCACCGGGGATATTTGTGTGCTGCACTCCTTACACCGCAGCAGGCTGCCCTTCGATGGCACCAATGGTGGGAGAAGCGGGGGTTAGGTGTCTTCTCCAAGGATCCTAGACGTGCTCTCTGTGGGACGCGAACCTTTTGGAAAGATTTCTTCTTTTATGTCCTCATACTTTTGTAGAGTAATCCTCCGCTTCTCTATGACGCTCTTGCCTCATCCATTGTTTTAATTGGCCGGCGTGCGCTAACCGCGCCCCTTTTATGTGAACAGAGACGTGAACTCACTTTGTCGTACAGGTTATCCAGAGAGACGTAAATCTTGTTTAGTTAATCCAGACATGGCACACTTATCCAGGATAAGTTTAGCGACGTTCGTAGTACAGGACCCAGGTCTGTATACATAGAATGGAGCTGCAGGTACTCCAATCAGCAGCCACCACACTCAGCACCTGGAAGAAATGAGGGGGTGGGGGGGAATAAAACACAAAGACAAATAACAGACACCAGAAGGAGTCACACCACAGATCATGAGGTCTACCATTGTGTCCTGGGTTCAAGCAAACAAAACAGAAACAGAACAAGGATTCCCCAGACGTTCTGTCTGCCTTAAATAATGTAATTGTGTCTGATTTAAAACCTACTTTATTTACTGAAGAGTGTCACAAAGACTACCTACACAGGTAGTTGGAGTCTGGACTCCTAATGGCTCCTCTTTATTATGTCTCTTTAGTTTCTGAAATCATCTGATTATTCATTTCTGGATTCAGAGTTTCCAGAAACTCTGAGTTCTTGTTGAAAGAAATATCAACAAGTTTAAGGGACACAGATCAAAATATGGATCTGGTCTGAATTCATCAGACCGACTCATGGTGGAATGAACCAGAGATAAAAAAATACTTGTCCCTGAAATGCTGGATACCTTTTTTCCTCTGAGATTTGGATGGTGATTCTTACATGGTTCCTTCAGAGTCTGCAAACCGGGCATGTCTAGATCTGACTAAGGCCAAAGTCTATGCCATTTGTTGGAAAATGTCACCAATCTTTGAACTAATAGAACTCTGGTGTGCTTCTTGACAAAGGAGTAAAATTATTTTAATTCTCTTAATACCCCCAAGGTTTTGGATGTTTCATGGTTCCCTCACCCACCATTTGCCTGATTTTGGACACCTGAAGGACTTTTTGCAGCTGCCTTTGAAAAGGCAGTCTGTCTTCCCTTCAGGTGTCGGGTCATACCTTTCATTCCAGCCAGGTCTTCCTGGCTGCCTGACTTTGAATTACTATATTTTGAACAATAACTTCATGACCTTTCACTGATCCATGTGTTTTTCTTTTACTGCAATAAAGGATTCCTTTATTCAATGGAACGTGTTTCTTGTCTGCAATCGGGTCCACACCCTGACAGAATGTGACTTTGACTCACATGAACTTTAAAATAATCAGTCATGGTGTTCCTTGAGGTCAGGGTTAGTACAAAAACTCTTAAAATAATTTACATGTCAAACAGAAGAATCATCAATTAAAAACAAAAAGCAGTACTGTTCATTATGAATCAGACATCTTTATTAGTCCCAGCCAACAATTGTTTTACTGCTTTTCTTGGGAATTTACTGCACCAGACACATCTCACTCAAAAGATAATAAAAATCTCATAAAATAATAAAATAAAAACACAGATTGGGTCAGACCAGTCCAGTTAAGAAACCCAATACAAACACCCAGTTAAAAAACATGTAAACCATGACTAACTTAAGAATTTAATTCCCATGGGCACAAAAGAATATGAAAAACGGTTTGTCGACCTTGCAGGGACATAAAAACGACGTCTTGAAGGCATTAAAATAAAGTAGAAAAGGGCGCTGAAAATCAAGTTATGTCATTTAGAAACTTGACAATGTTCAAAAGGAGGTAAAAAGAGATGAAAAGTGATTTTTTTTTTTTTTTAACCAGGTGATAGATTGAGAACAATATCTCATTTACAAGAACGACCTGAGCCGAAGCAGCACGACCAATAAATTAAAACAATATAAGATTACAAACAAATAAAACATGACATGAGACACTTTCACAATAAGAGTCCTTATGATTACAAACAAATAAAACATGATAAAATACACTTTCGCAATAATAATCCTTAAGAGACAAACGATGACTATTTACAATAAAAATTCACTTAAAAACAACTCCATTCATCACAAACTAAATATGTTCTGGACGGCTTAAAGGCAGGAGACCATGGTGCCAAGTTTCAATGGTTTTTGCAGCTCCTTCTAGTTGTACAGTGATGACGGTTAAAAAAAAAAAAAAAAATTAGTTTACGCCATGTTTGCTCTCTAGCCCCGCCCCACGGATACCATTAAGAATACTGATAAGATTAAAAGTTTTTGTTCGGGTAAAAAAGCTAAACGTGTAACGGTGCCAAACGATCTGGATATCGGTGTCCCATTCTTGTTCAGGGGGCCACATGTGACATGTGCTGTATACTCCACGTTTGAAATCCCTATTGCCATCAAGGATGCTGAAGTGGAGGTGGTGAGCTCATATAAGTATCTGGGTCTTCAGCTGGACAACAAACTGAACAGGGCTAATAACGTGGAGTCTGTGTACAAGAAAGGCCAGAGTAGAATGTACTTTTTAAGGAGGCTGGCCTCCTTCAAGGTCTGTCCCACACTGCTGCACATGTTTTATCAGACAATTGTGTCCAGTCTTTTATTTTATGCAGTTGTGTGTTGGGGGCGCAGGAAAAAGGACACTCAGAAGCTGGATCGCATCATTCGAAGGGCTGACTCTGTGGTTGGACTTGGTCTGGACTGCATGGAGAAGGTGATGGAGCAGAGGACATTGGCCAACATAAGAGCTGTCTTGGCCAAACAGAGTCACCCACTGCGCACAGTCTTTTCCAGACAGAGGAGCTCTGTGAGCACCAGACAGTGCTCACTGAGATGCTCCACAAACAGAGTGAAGATTTTTTTTGTGCCCTATGCCGTTAGACTTTTTAATGCAGCCACGTCGGACAGGAGCAGTAGAGAGCTGCAGTGATTTTACTGATTCCTACTGTTTTTATTGATTGACTTTTACATTCATTTAGAGGCTCTTTATCTTTTTTTTTTTTTAGCCTTTTACTTGTTTTATTCTTTCTTATCTGTTTTATCTTTTATTTTGATTTTTTATTATCTATCTATCTATCTATCTATCTATCTATCTATCTCCCTTTATTAAACCCGAACTTTGACGGAAAAACTCCTAAAAAAAAAAAAAGAAAAACAGAAGAAACTTAATGGGGATCCACATGAAAGAGGTCTCAGGATAGACGGACAATGTTAATCATATCCTGTGAGAAATGTGTGGTAGCTGGAGGACATGTGAGAGGAACCAATGAAGATGTGGTAGTAGATGGTCTGCCGGTTCAGGATCGGGCAGAGTGTGCCAGAGAAGCAGAGGCACAGACCTCTACCAGTTTTAACATTATTTATTTAACCCTATAAAATATATTATGGGGCGGCACAGTGGCACAGTGGGTAACACAGTGGCCTCACAGCAAGAAGGTTGTGTGTTCAAGTCCCAGGTGGGGACAAGGCATGGAACACTGGCCTTTCTGTGTGGAGTTTGCATGTACTCTCCATGTATGCGTATGTTTTCTCCAGGTACTCCGGTTTCCTCCCACCCTCCAAAAACCTACATGTTAGTTTGATTGGCAGGTGCTAAACTGTTCCTAGGAATGAGTGTGTGTGGATGGTTGTGTGTGTGGCCCCGCGACAGACTGGCGACCTGTTCGGGGTGTACCCTGCCCCTAACACTATAAAAATGCTAAAAATGGCAGACCTTAAAATAGAGTTCCCATGCTGGGTGTAGCCCACGGGATCCGCTCCCTGATGGGGCCATTCACTCGGACATGGTCTGCTCCTCGACAGGACCATTTCTACCGGTGAGGATCCACACCCGGTGTCACCTTGGAGGACGAGCCCTGGCTTCACGGTGGTGTGCAGGCCACCAGCCCATGGTTCAGAAGGTGGGCTCCCCACTGGGTGTGTGTATGCTGCCTATTTGGGTCGTTCTTCTCTGATGATGGCTCTCCTCTTCTGCCCCCAGCTGCATCTTATACACTTGGGCTCACTCTAGCGTCGAAAAATCATTAGCTACTGTGGCTAATCCAGTTTAATTTTTATTAGCCACAAATTCTTTTTCAGTTATGATATGCTCTGTGTCCTAACGTGTTAGTTTGCGGTTAACAGTAAATGTACTTATGCTTTTAGCTTTGTTATTAACGAATCTGGTGTAATTAATTGCAGAATGTGTAATTTGTGGCGGCTGGGCTCTCACTCAGAGATCAGATGAGGAGTTCTGCCATCCGGGATGAGCTCGGTGTCGAGCCGCTCCTCCTCCAGGTCGAGAGAAGCCAGACGGGGTGATTTGGGCATCTGGTCAGGATGCCCCCCAAGCTCCTCTATGGTGAGGTGTTTCGGGCACGTCCCACCAGGAGGACACCAAGAGGCAGACCCCAGAACTGCTGGAGAGACTATGTCTCACAGCTGGCAGGGGAACGACTCGGGATCCATCCGGGTGAGCTGGAAGATACAGCCGGGGTGAGAGAAGCGTGGGCTTCCCATCTGAGGCTGTTGCCCCCGGAACGTGACTCTGGATAAGCGAAAGTCGACAGAACGTAACAGAATGTGTAATTTGATGAATGTCAATACAATTTGTGACAATCTGTGACAGACTGTTTCCAGCCTGCAGTAAAACTACCCTCACTGCACGTTTGTTGTTGTCACACAACCATTAAACATCACCTCTATCAAACACACACACACACACACACACACACACACACACACACACACACACACCTCACTTTGTCTCAAACACGCTGACACAAGTTCCTCTCTCAAACACACACTGACATATTCCTCTCTCTTGTTCGCTTTCTTTTTCTCTCTCACACACACGCACGCGCACACATTTCCTGCGTGCACGCAGCACTTTGGGAGGGGTCGCAGCAGCACCAGGCACTGCTTATTGATTAGAGTTAACAACTTGCTTCCACGTCACAGACTGAAAATCTCCAATAACATTTGAAAATCAGAATATACTTTATTGATCCCACACAGGGGAAATTTGTGTGTCACAGCAACAACTTCCTATCTGCTAAGTGAGTTGTTGTAGAGCCCGATCACGTACGGGAAGAAAGACCTCCGGTAACGAGTTGTTCTTGAGCAGAGCTGTCTGAGCCTCTTGGAGAAGGAGCTCCGCTGTTCGTCCAGGAGTGGGTAGAGAGGATGGTCATGATGTCCATGATGGATAAAAGTTTGTTCAGTAACCTCCTCTCCACCACTGCCTCAAGTAAGTCCTGTTTGCAGCCAATGACAGAGCCAGCCAGTCTGATTAGTTTATTCAGTCTGTTGGCGTCACTGGCTGCGATGGTGCTCTCCCAGCAGATGACAGAGAAGAACAAGGTGCTGGCCACCACAGACTGGTAGAAGGTCTCCACCACAGACTGGCAGAAGGTCTCCAGGATCTTGCTGCACACATTGAAGGACCTCAGCTTCCTTAGAAAGTAAAGTCGGCTGCAAGTCTTCTTGTACACAGCAGTACTGTTGCTCCTCCAGCTCAGTCTACTGTCGATGGTCACTCCCAGGTATTTGTACTCCTCCATCACCTCCACGTCCCTACCCAGAATGCAGAGCGACTGCAAAGCAGTCCTCTTCTTCCGGAGGTCAATCACTATCTCCCCGGTCATGTCTACATTGAGCAGCAGGTGGTTCTCTCCCGCCCACACCACAAATCCATCCACCACCCTCCTGTACACCTCCTCCTGCCCACTACTTATACACCCTACCCCTGCAGAGTCATCAGAGAATTTCTGTAGGTGGCATGATTCCGAGTTGTGCTGGAAGTCTGAGGTGTACAGTGTGAAGATGAATGGAGAGAGCACCGTGCCCTGTGGGGCTCCCACACCACTCAGAACCACATCAGACAGAACTTTGCCCAGCCGGACGATTTGTGGCCTGTCCGTCAGGTAATCAGTGATCCAGGAGATGATGGATGTACCTGCACCCATCAGCCGCAGCTTATCACCCAGTAATGAAGGCTGGATAGTGTTAAAGGCACTAGAGAAATAAAAAAAGGTGATTCTCACCATGCCCCCACCACCATCCAGATGTGAATGAGCTCGCTGCAGCAAATGGATGACAGTGTCGTCAACACCCAGGCGTGGCCGGCAGGCAAACTGAAGGGGGTCCAGAGAGGAATTCACCAGCGGTCTCATATGAGCTAACACCAGTCTCTCCAGCACCTTCATCACATGAGATGTGAGGGCAACTGGACGGAAATCCTTGAGGTGAGATGAAGATGGTTTCTTAGGTACAGGCACCAGGCACGATATCTTCCAGAGAAGCGGAACCCTCTCCAGCCTGAGGCTCAGGTTTTAGGGGTGCTGGAGAACCCCACACAGCTGGAGCGCTCAGGTCCTCAGGGTACGGGGGCTGATGCCATCCGGGCCGGCTGCTTTGTGCTGGTTTAGCTTCTCCAGCTGTTTCTTCACCTGAAAGGTGGTCACAGTCACAGAAAAAGCCGCTAGATTGAAGCTTTAAAAAACAAAACTCGAAAATTTTAGCAACTCTAGCGACTAGAGGGCCTAAATACTCGCTAAATGTAGCGTCTTCATTTTATTTCCTACAGACCTGGCAGTCGATTTGAAATCAGTCCGCGGGTTACCACAAGACCGCGATCCAGTGGTTGGGCACTGCTGATATAGAGTGCGCACTTGAAGAAAATCTCCGTCAAGATTCAGTTAAAAAAAGTCATTAAACCACTTAGCCTGAACAGATTGTGAGTCATCACGATCATACTTCTTTTAAATCTTTTCTCTTCTGATACATTTTCTTTGTTTGGATTTGAGTTTTTTGCGCTGAAATAAGATGCAATTGCCGATTGTTTTGGTCGTGATCTTGCCATCTTATTAACAACTTGAGGCTGCAAATCTCGCGTCACTTGTGCTTGATGTGACGATCGGGGACCCCATTTAGAGTATGATAATCCGGACCAGTGTAAATGTTGTTGCTTCATAACACCAGCTGACGCTCGCGACTAGCGATAGGCAATATGGATTCCAATGTCATTTACAGGCGAAATTACGATCTGTTGATTGTTGATTCATCTAAAAAAAGATTCGCTATAGACTGGCAGAGTTTCTAATTCGGCAAAATTTCATTTAGTCAAACTAAAATAAAATTCACATTTGCGAACGTGGCGAGCGGCTGGCGTAAGCCCCGGGACACCAATTAGGGTCTGCACCTGTTCTTAGAAGCAGGGGAAGTAAATAAAATAATTAAGACAATTAAAACATGCAGAATAAAACTATAAAAAGCAAAAAATAAAAAAACTCCACCTGCTACAAAGAAAACCACAGCACAAGAAAGCCAGGAAACAACCAACGGTGCTGTGGAAACATCAATCACTGGCAGCACGGTGACACGGTGGCACAGTGGGTAGCAAAGTGGGTAACACAGAGGCCTCACAGCAAGAAGGTCGTGGGTTCAAACCTCGAGTGGGGGAGGAGGTTTGAGATGCCTTTCTGTGTGGAGTTTGCATGTTCTCCCCGTTTATACGTGGGTTACCTCCATGTGTGTTAGGTTGAGGACCTCCTCAAAAATGAGATGTTGCATCTCAAAGGGTCTTCTTCTTCTCCTTTCGGCATTTCCCTTCAGGGGTCGCCACAGCAAGTCAGTTTCTTCCATCTAACCCTATCTGCTGCATCCTCTTCAGTCACGCCAACTATCTTCATGTCTTCCTTCCCTCCTCTTTGGTCTTCCTCTAGCCCTCTTTCCTGGTGGTTCCAAACCCAGCATCCTTCTGCCGATGTATTCGGTCTCTCTTCTCTGTACATGTCCAAACCATCTCAGTCTGGCCTCTTGGACTTTGTCTCCAAAACCTCTAACATGTGCTGTTCCTCTGATATACTCATTTCTGACCCTGTCCATCCTGGTCACTCCCAGAGAGATCCTCAGCATCTTCATCTCTGCTACCTCCATCTCTGCTTCCTGTCTTTTCCTCAGCGGCACTGTCTCTAGACCAAACAGCATGGCGGGTCTCACCACGGTTTTGTACACTTTTCCTTTCATTTTAGCTGAAACTCTTCTGTCACACATCACACCTGATACTTTTCTCCACCCGTTCCAGCCTGCTTGAACACGCTTCTTCACCTCTTTTCCACCCTCTCCATTGCTCTGGACTGTTGATCCCAAGTACATAAAATCTTCCACCTTCTTTCTCTCTTCTCCCTGTAACCTCACTTTTCCATTTGGATCCCTCTCATTCACACACATGTACTCTGTCTTACTCTGACTAATCTTCATTCCTCTTCTTTCTAGTGCAAACCTCCACCTCTCCAGCTTTTCCTCCACCTCTTCCCTCCTCTCACTGCAGATCACAATGTCATCTGCAAACATCATTGTCCATGGAGATTCCTGTCTGACCTCGTCTGTCAGTCTGTCCATCACTATAGCAAACAGCAAAGGACTCAGAGCAGATCCCTGATGCAGTCCCACCCCCACACTGAACTCTTCTGTCACACCTACAGCACACCTCACCACTGTCTTACAGCCCTCATACATGTCCTGCACCGCTCTAACATACTTCTCTGTCACACCAGACTTCCTCATTCAATACCATAGTTCTTCTCTAGGTACCCTGTCATACGCTTTCTCTAGATCTACAAAGACACAGTGCAGCTCCCTCTGGCCTTCTCTGTACTTCTCTGTCCGCATCCTCAAGGCAAATACTGCATCTGTAGTGCTCTTTATGGGCACAAAACCATACTGCTGCTCACAAATTCGTACTTCAGACCTTAGCCTACCTTTAAAAACTTTTTCCCATAATTTCATTGTTTGACTGATCAGTTTTATTCCTCTGTAGTTACCACAACTCTGCACATCTCCCTTGTTCTTAAAAATAGGAACCAGCACACTTCTCCTCCATTCATCAGGCATCTTCTCACTTTCTAATATCCTGTTAAACAGCCCAGTCAGAAACTCTACTGCCACCTCACCTAAACACTTCCATACTTCTACAGGGATATCATCAGGACCCAGAGCCTTTCCACTCTTCATCCTCTTCAGTGCTCTCTTTATTTCTACCTTACTGATCCTAGCCACTTTCCGGTCCACTTTGGTAACGTCTTCCACTCTTTGTTCTCTTTCATTTTCTTCATTCATCAACTCTTCAAAGTACTCTTTCCATCTTCCCATCACATTACTGGTATCTGTCAAAAGACATCCATTCCTGTCTTTAATCACCCTAACTTGCTGCACATCCTTCCCATCTTTGTCTCTCTGTTTTGCCAACTTGTATAGGTCCATTTCTCCCTCCTTGCTGTTCATAGCGTATTGGTCATCATAGGCTACTTGTTTTGCCTTTGCCACCTCTACTTTAACCTTACGCTGTATCTCCCTGTACTCTTGCCTATTCTCTTCAGTCCTCTCAGTGTCCCACTTCTTCTTAGCCAGCCTCTTTCTTTTGATTACTATCCTGCACCTCCTCATTCCACCACCACATCTCTCTATCTATCTTCCTTCCAGATGATACACCAAGTACTCTCTTGCCTGTCTCCCTGATCGCATTAGCTGTAGTTTTCCAGTCATCTGGAAGCTTCTCCTGTACACCAAGAGCCTGTCTCAACTCCTTTATAAAGTTCAAGCAACACTCTTCCTTTTTCAGTTTCCACCATTTAGTCTTCTGCACTCCCTTCGTCTTTTTAAACTTCCTCACTGCTATGGTCATCTTACACACGACCATCCTGTGCTGTTTGGCTACACTGTCTCCTGCTACAACT
This sequence comes from Neostethus bicornis, assembly GCA_902685375.1. Lineage (NCBI taxonomy): Eukaryota > Metazoa > Chordata > Actinopteri > Atheriniformes > Phallostethidae > Neostethus > Neostethus bicornis. The sequence continues at coordinate 25,796,192 of LR738552.1, forward strand.
TTGCACTCACTGATCTCTTTCAGATTACACCGCCTACACAAAATGTAATCAACCTGTGTGCTCCTTCCTCCACTCTTATAAGTCGCCCAGTGTTCCAGCCTTTTCTTGAAATAAATATTCACTACAGCCATTTCCATTCTTTTTGCAAAGTCAATCACCATCTGTCCTTCTGCATTCCTGTTCTGGAGACCAAACCTGCCCATCACCTCCTCATCATCTCTGTTTCCTGCACCAACGTGGCCATCAAAGTCTTTATGTCCCTGATACAGATACTAAGTTTTTCTAAATGGTCACCCTGGTCAGATTTGACTGATAAGTACAATTGTGTATCATCTGCGTAACAGTGAAAATTAATACTGTGTTTTCTGATTATGTTTCCCAGAGGCAGCATGTAGAGCATGAACACAATAGGTCCAAAAACTGAACCCTGAGGGACACCAAAACTAACTTTAGTAGAAGTAGAGGACTGATCATTTACATGAACAAACTGGTATCTATCAGATAAATACGATTTAAACCATTGAAGAGCTGCTCCTCTGATCCCTAAGTCATATTCTAATCTTTGAAGTAAAATGCTGTGGTCAATTGTGTCAAAGGCTGCACTAAGGTCTAAGAGAACTACGATTGAAATTAGTCCCTTTTCTTTGGCTAATAAAAGGTCATTTGTCACTCTAACTAGCACAGTTTCTGTGCTGTGGTGTGATCTAAACCCTGATTGAAATTCTTCAAAAAGACTATTGTCCTCCAGGTGACGGTTCAGCTGCTTAACTACAACTCTTTCTAGAATTTTTTTAGATAAAAGATAAATTTGATATTGGTCTATAGTTGGCCAGAATGATGGGATCTAAGTTGGTCTTTTTTAGAAGCGGTTTAATAACTGCATGCTTAAATAACTGTGGAACATATCCTGTTTCTAGGGAGGAATTTACTATAGTTAAAATGAGTTTGTTAATTACAGGTAACGTTTCTTTGAAACACAGTTTTTAATAAAACCTGAAACGTAATTAGAAAATGGTCTAAAAGTACAGGGTTATAAGTAAAGACGCTTAGCTGACTCATCTCTACACCAGGGGTCACCAACCTTTTTGAAACTGAGAGCTACTTCAAGGTTACTGAGTAATGCGAAGGGCTACCACTTTGATAGTACACTTCTGAAATAACAAAGTTACACAGTGTACCTTTCATTTGATATTATTAATGATATTCTATGTGATAACACTGATTGTTAATGATCCATCACAATAATTATTTCAGTATGATTAAACAAGGTAGGAAACAGAGACATTTCAATATACAATATCCAAGTGTTTCATTTTCAAATGATCACTTCCACAACATTTTGCAGGATATCTTTTTTAATTTTTGCTAGCCACCAACATATATCAAATCATAAACTCTGAACCATGTTTGTACGAGTAATCAATTATGCAAAATTTAACAAAAATCTACTCCTTTCAAAATAAGGACGGTGCGACTGTGTGTCGCTACCGTCGCAGCACAGATGAGATACACACAGTTTTCTTTCACGTTAGTAAAAAAAGAACTCTTCCTCCCATTCACTGTGAAAACGATACGTTTTCTTTCTTTTTTCTGCCATGTTTTTGTGGGTAGAAAATGCGTTCGTAACCTCATCTTTGCAGTGCTCATCTCAGCAAAGCTGGTTTGTCATGCGCACTAGACTGACCTCCGACCCATACTACATCAGAGTTCGTATATTAAACTTTTTTTAGTGCTATACATTTTTTTTAACGTTTTTTATGTGTTCTTTTTTTTAATTTACATCACTGTAAATGAAATTAAAAAAGAATAGCAACACAAATAAACAAAAATTTAGACAGAGCTAATTCGTGATTAGTGCTATTTTTATTACAGGCCCGCGGGCGGCTGATGTGATCGCTGCGGGCGATGTGGTGATCGCTGCGGGCGACGTGATGCCCGCAGGCACCGGGTTGGTGATCCTTGCTCTACACCATAGGTAAAACTAGGTCCAAGGTGTGTTTGTGACAGTGAGTAGGTTCATTTACATTTTGTGTGAAACCAACATGATCTAGTAAAGCAGTGAAAGCATTTCCTAAGCAATCGCTAGAGTCATCAACGTGAATATTAAAATCTCCTACTATTACTATTTCATCAGAATCTAAAACTACACTGGACAGAAAATCAGAGAACTCAGTTAAAAATTCTGAGTAAGGCCCTGGTGGACGGTAGATAATTATGAATAAAATTGCTTTTTGTTTTTTCCGGTTTTGCTGGTTAATAGATAGTATGACACTTTCAAATTAATTATATGTGTATTTTATTTTAGGGGTAAGAAGTAAGCTATACTGTGATATTACTGCTAAACCACCACCTTTCCCAGAGCTTCTGGATTTTAGGTAGTTATTGTGACTTGGAGGCGTTGCTTCATTTAGCCTTACATAGTCATCTTGTCGTAGCCAAGTTTCAGTTAGCGCTAGTAGACTAATTTTGTTATCACTAACTAGTTTGTTGACTAGAAGAGACTTTGAAGAAATTGATCTGATGTTTAGTAGGCCACATTTAACTATATCATAATTCTGCTCATTGTTACTGAGACTGTTGGTGGTAATCACTTTTAAGTTTCTGGGTCTCACTCCTTTCACGTGTCTTTCTGTGTTAAAGCTAAAGCTAGGTCCTGCCGAGCTAGGCCTGTGTTGGGTTTGCACCAGCGCAGAAGGAAGCTCAGAGGAGAGTTTTAAACTACTGCTCTGTGCCTTGGTCTCGTCTCTGGATTGTCAGGTTGAACGACTAAGGCTGTCATGAATGTTCCTAGAAAGAAGAGCGGCACCTTCCAAAGTGGGATGGATACCATCTCTCCGCATGAGACCAGGCTTCCCCTAGAACGCACTCCAGTTATCTATAAAACCAATGCCGTTTTGTGGGCACCATCTAGCTAACCAGCGGTTGAATGATGAAAAGCGACTATACATTTCATCATTGACTAAGTTTGGCAGTGGACCAGAGAAAATTACAGTGTGTGACATCGACTTAGCTAACTTACACACAGACTCTACGTTTGATTTGAGAACCTCTGACTGTCTCCGTCTGGCGTCGTTACCACCCGCGTGGATCACGACTCAACGGAATCTAGACTTACTCTGGGCTACCATCCTAAGGTTTCCCTCGATGTCACCAACTCTGGCCCCCGGATAACACCTGACTGTTGCCGCTGAGAGCTCCACATGTCTGACTATAGAGGAGCTAATAACCAGAGTTGATGGTTCAGCGGGTGCGTCGCTGAGGGAAGAGAACCTATTTGGGTGCTCTAAGGTAGTGCGTTCAGAAAAACGCTTCTTATTCTTCACCGGTACTAACCCATCCTGTGTATTCCCCGGCTGCAGGGGAGGTGCTGGCGCAGAATCTAACTGGGCACGGCTGGCACTCCGAGTAACAGCCTGGCTAGCTACCTTAGCTTCTTTCGTGCGCAACCGCGATTCTACCTCTTCTAACCTGGCTTCCAAATCTAAGACAAGGCTACACTTTACACACCTGTCACTATCCTCACTAAACAGATAAGTAAAAGAGTAAGTAAAACTGTTGTGGAAAACAATCAGTGAGAATAAACCAAACAGTCGAGTGTACTTTAACAAAGATTTATTATGGAAACACCGTGAACACGGTGGAGGAATCTGCAGAGACCTGAGTTGCCCAAGGAGCAAGTTTACTTTATACATGCTGATAACAACCTCTTGCGTGTAGCCTGACCTTCATAGATATATCTGGATGCATTGGCGTAAAGATAATTAGGAGATTGTTAGCAATCTTGTGCTTGACCCCAAAAGATGTAAACACTCCTTATCAGATACTAATGAACAGGCCATCCTGACATACAGTTAAGACAATCTTGCGTCCTATCATCTGAAACCCATTTTCCCTCTACATTCCCTCCTTTTGATCCTTCATGGATCAACTAGCACAAGCATCAGAAAAAAAAGAAACACAGAATCTTCATCAACATAAGCAAGATACTTACTAAATCAAGGTGTATTATTAATATAACAGGAAAAACCATCACACTTTTTTTTTATCACTAACACAAAAAAGAATATATAATAAAAGTAGAAAAGAATATAATCATATCCCCAACAGTGAAATGCGAAATCACACATCCCCAGTCACAGGGTCACGTAAATCAACATACTAAACATTCACATAGTCATATCAATCAAATTAAATCATTTCAAAGAAGAAAAAAATCGATCCACATCAAAACTTTCAACCTCAAGTTCAGACACCAGTACACCCAAAAAAAAAAAAAAAATGATGAAGGCACATAATATTCCCCTCTTCCCTTAGCGAACATCAAGTCTACTCTCCCTCACAGTTTAAGGTAGACCATTATACAAGGGCTGGAGAGGAAATGTGAACACATTTTACAAGCACAAGAGGAATTAACCATCCCTCAACAACACATCCCCTCCTTTTGAATATAATTCAATCGTAATTGGTGCTATTGATCTCGTCTTTGTGTAAATTAAAGTGGACACAACCAAAACAAAAATTTTGTGTCCAAGGAGAAGGCGAAAAACCTCTGATCGGGAAAAATTCCTCCTCGACCCCTCCGTAACTGAGGCGGTCACTTAAGGCCAGGGACACATTCCTACTGACTAAGCACAGCCAGCACTAGGGCTAGGTTCTGGCGATGGCCGACCGATCGCCCATGTGATCAACCTCGGGGTCCAGTTTGCATCAGGGGCCGACTCACTACCAAAAACAAAGGAGGCTCCCTCATCATAATCGGACAGCTGCTCCATAGGAACCGAGCTCCCTTCCAAAGGGCTACGCAGAAATCGGGGAACACACCTACCCAGTACAGCTTCAACCGTGCGTGTCACCAGGATACTAAAACATAGGATACAGCTGCAGCCGCATATCATAAAGAGTATCACAGACACAACGACAGTCATCGACATCGACGGCGCCCAGGTTCTGAAGCGACTGAACGCGGAAAACCAGGAGTCGAAAGGGAGAGGCAATTCCACTCCCGACTGCTCCTTTAACTCTGTACTAAACATGCGCAGTTGCTCCACCGTTCTAGTGAACCCTTCCCATGGCGAGGTGGTATTTGGAATATAGGTACAACATTGATCCCGAAAAAAAAAGGAACACACACCCCCACGCTCCGCTAAGAGCATATCCACTGCAATCCTGTTCTGGAATGCCACAAGGGAAGTGGCCCTAAGCTGCTCATGGACCGCAATGAACCCATCACGTGTGTAGTTGGCCAAATGCTGAACATTACAGTGGATGTAGTTAATCCTGTCTACGTTCGTGTGTGTGGTTACCAAAAACAACGCTGCCAAAACAGGGATATTCTAAACTCGTCCACAATCTGATGAACAAGATTGAGTCAATCAGGGACCCCACGAGGCACCCCAATCACGTAAATGTACGTGGGATTATCTTTAAAAGGAATAATAATCCTGAGTGCACGCCTACGGCGCCCCAAACTATTTTCCTCCCAGGGGGAACAATAGTCCGCTGACTTCCCCTGAGTTGTAACTACTGCGGGAGGTAACAAGGTGACCGGTGTACAAACCCCAAACCAAAGTCGAGGCAGCACGCTCCTCAGGATGTCGCCGCCGCACCACCACCAGAGATCAGCACACGCCACGTCAAACCTATAATAAGAGCTGGAGGTTCGAAAGCAGAAGGAGGGATTAACCGATCCCACAGGCACATGGCCCGGAGCCGAACTGGTAAAGCACAGGAATCTACCCGGGGCTACATTAGTATCAAATACGGGAGGGGCCTTAGTACAGGAGATAAACGGAACCGGCACATCCCAAACGATGCAAGAAGTGCCAGAGTTTGGGTTAGATACCAAGTCTGCCAAGCACCTAAGATGTAACCCTGCGGACGGCGGGACCACACATAACACTGACCTAAACATACAGCGCAACCTGATCCAACCACCTTAAACACTTGTTCTGCCAACAACAATTACTTATTAGACTACCCAGAGATACCAGAGCTCATCTCCACATAATCATCCTCATCAGGACCCCCATTTAAAATAGTGAACATACTGACGGTCGAAGAGGGCCCAATGCCCAGTCCAGTGGGCTGATCTGGGAAAGCCACCCTATGAAAAGGAAGGTTAAGGCATACTGAAAAAAACATACATGGCCAAAGGTTCACTGCCGTAAGATCCCGGGGCCCAATCAGTCCCAGTGTATGCAAAAGCCCACGTCTCGATTATCAGTCCCGGCAGCGCTCAGATAGAAGTTATATCCCAACCATGCAGAGGCCCGATGGCCGTCGATGTATACAGAAGTCGGTGGCAGGTGAACTGTACTAATAATGTTAGTGTAATTGTAACAAACATACGGTTCTGGTATTTTTATCCATTCAGGGGCTCTGCAGGGGCTTTTTAGCCAGGAAAGGGGCAGCAAAGCGTCAGCTGGTTGACTGTCCACACGATCAGTGGACTGCACTCCCCTCCTTTGTCCACCATAGGCAGGGGTGACATGGAGAGGGGCATGAGCAGCAGTGAGGTTGAGTTTGGGTGCAGGGGCATGCTTCTGCACCAGCAGATGAATGACAGCGACAACAACGATGGCCACGACTGTGAGGGTGCCGACAGTGACCCTCAGAGGCAACCCAATACGCCTGAAAGGGTGCCAGGGACGAGGTTGTTCCATGGTCGTTCCGAAGTGAAGAGTTGTAGCTTGGCACGCTACTGTTACAGTGGGACGCTATTTCACTCCGCACTGATCTTGCTAGGGAGCGATGACCCAGACACAGCACCTTCCACGTTGATTTCGGGGTCACTACCAACCTTCAGTGGTGATTGATCCAGAGCAGGAACCTTCCTGCAGTGCGAAGCGTGGATCCATGTAGCTCTCTCAGCCACCTTCACTAATGTCTGTGTAGTGAGGGGGACCTGGTACGGGCCGACCCAGTACTGATGATGCCACCTGTGTCTCCTGAAGCTCTTCACCAGCACAAAATCTCCGAGGACCAACGAGTGAAGTGGTCCTTCAGCAGGCTCAGGGAGTGCCACACCAACCTGGGAACAAATATTAGAGAGAGTCTTAGTAAGGTTAGCACTTACTATTTTGAACCTTTCAAACATTTAGTCAATATCTGCTTCAGAGTTCCATTCCCCCTCTCGACTGCCCCGCCAGATGCCGGATAGTACGCACAGTTTTTCCTAATATCTATTCCCAGATACAGGGAAACCTGAGAGAGTGCCTCATTTACAAAACGTGTGCCATTATCCGAAAAAAAGTTTTTTCTCGGGATGCCCCAGTGTGAAATATTCTCACTATGCATGGCGTGAGCTACAGCCGAGGCATCAGCTTTTGATGTAGGGAACAACTCCAGTCAATTAGACCACATATCTACCATTACGAGGCAATATTTATTACTCTCAGATGGAGTTAACTCAACAAAATCCATCGTGACATGTTCGAATGGAGCCATAGGTGGTGGGTGTCCTGCAAGGCGTGTGTTTTGTTGTAGTCTGCCTGGATTGTGTGAAGCACAGATCATACAGGCATGACAATACTTCTGGGCGTAAATGCAAAACCCTTTTGTGCAAAACCACCTTTTGAAACATGATCTAGTCCATGTGCTAGCTTTGCATAGTGTGGAAATAATGCAGACGGAAGACATGGCTACCCATCTGGCCCAAACCACCCAAGTGGTCACTACACCCAGATGGGTGGTGGTGTTATAATATCTTTCACCATTGCATATGTACAATTTGAGGGTGTGGAGACCATCATTCCTCCGGGTGTGGACCGAAGCCCGAGGTCCAAAGTTAACATGAGATCTCGCCCAACAAGTTAAACGGGCACCATTTGGACAATAGGAATGAATGCTTTATTGGGGGCGAGTGGCAAATGTGCATAGTAAAATATTCTTTAGTTTCTCTTCCACTCGCACTTACAGAGTAAAGTTTTGATACCTGGCAAGTCAACAGATTTCACCACTGAAAATGTTGCACCAGAATCTACAATAAACACAATTTCTCTACCAGCAACAGTGAGTTTCAAAAGCGGCAGTTTCAAAATACTCTCTTCAGATGGAAACTGGGCCAATGTGTGTGTGTGTGTTGTGTTCTTATCTTTAGTCAGATGAGGATCCCCACTCGACGCACCCACCAGATCCGCACCCCGCTCCTCATTTCAGTCCGAGAATTTGTGTCTAGGTAATCCATATTGCTGGCAACGTCTTCTGCCACGACGTATGCTTCTTCTTTGCTCTCTGTCGCTGTTTCTCCGATTGGGACATGTGCGGGCCCAGTGACCTTGTTCCCCACAATAATAACAACAGTCCTTCGTCCAATCACATGAGGCTCTGCCCGCTCTCGCAGCCAGTCTGACGAGTGGTCTGTGTTACCTGTTGCAGCAGACGAAGTTGTACTTGATTAATAGAGTCACTCTTTTTCTTTGCCTTTTCTCCAGGCGGTGGAAATAATCTTCCACATTCTCATCTGGGGAAACTTTCCTTCAATGCGTTCAGAAGGTCTTGAACCCATGTGCGATATAGTCTATTTTGACGTCCTGAGTTCTCATCCTCTGTATCATCCCATGGGAGTAATTCACAGATGACGGTAGGGATAGCTTGTATCAGGGCGGTTTAAATCCTTGACCATCAGATGGCCACGGTGGCAGATCGTCAGTCTGGTCTGCCCATGATAGTGGTGGCAGTTCATTGTATTTGTCAGGTAATGGCAGCGGTTGTAGTCCATTGTATTGTCCTTGGCTCTTCCCCTTTGGGCCAGATGGGGTTGTTGTTCACCCGGAGGGGGCCAGCTGAGGGGAGTCGTCCGAGCTCATGTCCCTCTTTTGGTCATCTGGTGGTGATCGGACAGCGCGCTGATTCTGGTAGGGCGGAGGGGCGGAGTCCAGTGTGTGGTCCAGCGAGGGTCCCCAAAGACCTTCCTGCAAAGAGGGATACAGTTTCTTTGAGGTCTCTTTAATATACCAGTACCAGAACAAGTTCCTAGTCTCTGATGTTTTTCACTGACATGGCAATAAAAGCATTCTGATTCTGATTCTGATATTTTCCAACACCTTATTATACAATTTATCTAAGTCTTCCTTTCCCTCTTTTGCAGCCTCCTCAGGTGGCTTCTCCAACTCTTTCTTTCCCTGCTCTATTTGTGGGGTTTTTTTTGTTGTTGTTTTCACACTTTATCTCTTTCTCTTGTTAACTTTTTACATAGTTTCGTCAATTGTTCTTTGCTAAGAGACCCTCCTTCGGGGAAGCCACACTTTTCACACCACCAATGAACATATGTACATGCCCGTTCCCCCTACTTTTCTTTCATGAACAACATGGTATTTGAGGCAGGGTTTCCTGGCGTCTGTTCCACCCCTGTAGTGTTACCCAATACTGCTTCTACTTTGTTATTTAGGCAAAACAAAGCTTCTCAATAGCCTCACCAGTTAATTCTAGTTCTTGCTATTCTCTCAATAGCCTCACCAGTCAATTCTAGTTCTTGCTATTCTCTCAATAGCCTCACCAGTCAATTCTAGTTCTTGCTATTCTCTCAATAGCCTCACCAGTCAATTCTAGTTCTTGCTATTCTCTCAATAGCCTCACCAGTCAATTCTAGTTCTTGCTATTCTCTCAATAGCCTCACCAGTCAATTCTAGTTCTTGCTATTCTCTCAATAGCCTCACCAGTCAATTCTAGTTCTTGCTATTCTCTTAATAGCCTCACCAGTCAATTCTAGTTCTTGCTATTCTCTTAATAGCCTCACCAGTCAATTCTAGTTCTTGCTATTTTGATATTTGTACAAAAAAAAGAAAAAAAAATCAGGTAAGGAGCAGACGCCAGAACTGCCGAGGGCACTCGACCGTATTAGTGAAGTTACTTAATGTTAAACCCCACAATTTTAAACAAAAATTCTTTTACTCTTATGAGTCCTCGTTTATGGAACAGTCTGCCAGAGGAGCTCAGGCTGCAGAGAACGTTTACATTTTTAAAAAGAGGCTCAAGACACATCTCTTTAGTCTTGCGTTTAACTAAGTTTTTCAAATGTAGTTTTATTCTTAGTTTTAGTTGAGCTTAATTGATGTTTTCACTTTAACATTTCTCATTATTTATTAGCTTTAGTTACTTTTATTTATGTCATTTAATCTTTTATCATCTCCAGTGTTTCATTTGGGGAGCCTCTGCAGTGGGAGCCTGTGGTCATCGGTGTGACACAGGGTGCCGGAATCCAACCCGGCTGATTGGTAGCGAGGGGCAGGGTGAGCCCCGAACAAGTCGCCAGCCTGTCACAGCCATCAGGAATCATTCCACTAATTACTTTCAGGTCATTATGGAACCAAAACTCCCTATTCATTGGTTTCTTTGATCCTATAGCTATGCTCATGCCTTTCCTCTGTGACTCCATGTTACTTCTCATCAGTGTTATTTCTCATCAGTTATTTGTGTTTCCAGGATTTCTTGGACTTAAAGTTTCTCAAGTGATTCTGCAGACATTTTACATTTTGCTTTAAAGAAGCAAGCGATATTGTCATGGTTTCCTCACCTACCACCAGAGAGAGCCTGGGACCTTCCCCCATCTCCCTGATTCAGGTCACTTGATGGTGATTGACCTGCTGTCTGTTTAAAGGCAGTCCTCCTTTCCTTCATGGTTGGGTCATCACCCCTTCCAGCCAGGTCCTCCTGACTGCCTGACCAAGAGGCATTCCTTGTTTTAATCCTGTGCCCTGTTTTACAGCTTTACTAGACTTCTTACTAAATAAATAATGGTTGTCGTTTTGCACCTGGATCCTCCTTCTGCACTCGCATCGTGGCAGATATTACCTTAAACACCTGGTTTGTCTTAAAACTGTGAAAGAAAACAAAACTTAAACATTTATTTTGAAACACTACAAAACTATTTTCATACAGGGGTGCACTTCGTAGGTGTTTTATGTCAAAGTGCACGCTGCTCTGAAGCTCTTGCGCACCATCTCAAACCAAAGGGTGCCAAACGACACCCTTAAAATGGCACCATGGCACAGAATGGAACTGTGTTTTTATGTAAAACTGCAGTCAAATAGAAAATAAACTCCCACGTGGTGAATGCTTGGATAGTCTTTATTTAGGAAAACATACATTTCTGATTAAAAAGTCTTAATAAAAGCTAGAAATGATCATTTAAGTTCACATAGGTAAATGTTTTAGTCTGTTTGACCTCAGTTTGCAGAGAGTGGACTCGTCAGTACAACCTGCTCACTATTAATCAAACATCCAAACATGTCATACCGTGTAATCCCTCTTTCATTCAGAAGTGACCCATCGTGAAAAAAATCTTCAAAGTGTCTTCACAGTATGATTTCTGATCGAGACGTTTCGACTTCCATCCGGAAATCCTTTTCAATCTGATAAAATGGTCTGAGAACTGGTTTGCCTTGTCGGTGAGGTATATGTACTGTGTTTCCTAAAGAGGGTCTGACCCAAACAAGCCTGTACCCAACCGTGACTGGACAGGAAGGTACCTTGTTTACAAGTGAGTGGGTCTAGCTAATGTCTAAAGTGGTCTAATTATGTTCTATTGTCCATGGTGAGAGTGGCCACGGTGTTTGGTAGCACTGAGAAAAAGACAGGAAACACAGATGGAGGTAACAGAGATGAAGATGCTGAGGATCTCTCTGGGAGTGACCAGAATGGACAGGATCAGAGGAACAGCACATGTTTGAGGTTTAAAGTCAGAGAGGCCAGACTGAGATGGTTTAGACATGTCCAGAGGAGATACAGAGAGTACATCGGAAGAAGGATACTGGGTTTGGAACCACCAGGAAAGAGGACTAGAGGAAGACCAAAGAGGAGGTTCATGGATACAGTGAAGGAAGACATGAAAATAGTTGGTGTGACTGAAGAGGATGCAGCAGATAGGGTTAGATGGAAGAAACAGACTTGCTGTGGCGCCCCCTGGAGGGAAATGATAAAAGAAGAACAAGAGGTCCTCACTGAAACTAAACAAGTAAGATGCTCCCTAGTGTTCCCATGATGATAGTGAGCTGAAACTGAAGAGAGAATAGATTCTGGGTTAAGAATCGTCCTCTTTGGACCAGGGAGTGAGAATGGTATAGTAAACTCCAGTTAGGTTACATCCTACACAGGCTTGTTCGGTTTAGCCCCTCCTTAGGAAACACAGTAAATATAGAACCAGTTCTCAAAACGTCTCGATCATCAAATACACAGTCCAGAAGACTCTTTGAAGACTTTTCTATGAAATGATCTGATGGTAAAACTCCTCCACAAAAAACATCAGGAAGTTACCCGTCACCTGATTGGATAAAAAGTGTCATAATCCCACCACCAGTGATAATCACTCAAAAACTTGAAAGAAATAAATCAGACAGAATTTAAAATAAAAATCAATGCTTAATTCAGTTCGAATAAATTTGAAAAACTATTGATTCAACTAGAAGAATCTAGAAAACTAGAAGAAAGTAAAGCATGCATTTAAATGTAAATAAAAATGCAAATTAAACACTGGGGAAATTATTGATTTTGTCCCAACTTTTTGATGCCAATTTAAATGTAATAGATGTGAAAATGATTGGTAAATATTTTTTAGTCTGATCAGGAAATGATTTGATTTAAACTCCTAAATTAAAGGGCATTTAGTGGTTTTACTGTGGCACCGCCCACGGAACAGACTCAAGCAAAAGACGGGACATGAGCCGCCCTTCCAGTGGGCTCAACACTTGCAGGAGGGGCGAAAGAGGTGCAGTCGGGTGAAGGAGGAGATGGGCAATAGCCAACGAAGGGGCGCTTGGCATTCAGATTGTTGGCTGCATAAGCTGGTTCGGGCATCTGGTCAGGATGCCTCCCGAGCGACTTGCTGGTGAAGTGTTTCGGGCATGTTCCACTGGGAAGAGACAAAGAGGCATACTCTGGACCTGCTGGAGAGACTATGTCTCACAGCTGGCCGGGGAACGACTCCGGATCCTTCTGGGTGAGCTGGAGGATGCAGCCTGGGTTTCTGTCATGTCTTCTGGATGTTTATTCCTAGATGGCGACACGGGGAGTGCTGGAGCCTATCCCGGCTGATTCAAGGTGAGAGGCAGGGTACACCCCAAACACGTCACCAGTCTGTCGCAGGGCCACACACACTCATTCCTAGGGGCAATTTGGTACCGTCCAATCAACCTGACATGCATGTTTTTGGAGGGTGTGAGGAAACTGGATCCCCAGAAGAAATCCTTTGCTTACAGGAAGAACATGCAAACTCTACACTGACAAGGCCAGTCTCTGAACCCTTGTGCCACCTGGGACTCGAACCCCAATCTTCTCGCTTTTTAAAAACAAAATGGCAAAAAAAACAAAAAAAAAAAACAATTTTACACAAATGATGCTTTAAACTAATTTTCATTCAGATTTCATTCATTAATGATTAATTTTGTGATTGTTTAAAAGTTTAAATATTAAAATCATATTTTGATTAGAAATGATTAAACTTGTTACTCAGGCTTAACAGAACAGAAAAAAACAGATAGTAGATGCTTTAATTTCAGATGAAGTCCGTGCAGCAGGGTCTTGGAGTAGGTCCGTAGTTTAGGAGTACATGGTCAGGCACATCCACTGTTAGAGAAAACAAACCCATTTAGTTTCATTAGAATACTTCAGAAATTCAGATGATTAAATAACGTCACCTCTAGTTCATGAAGAGTCATGTTGGTCCCATCGGAGAGCTGCTTGAAGATGTCTGAACAGAAAAAAAAAATGTTTTATTCCCAAAAAGAAGTCATCTGTTACAATAAACAGTGGATGTTTCATTTAAAATATGGATTTTGGCCCAAAAAAAATATTAGATTATAGAAAAGAATTCAAAGCTGTCAAAATTTTAAATCTGATAAAATGACAAGCTCTCTCTGGTGAGGTGTTCCAGGCTCGACGCACCGGTAGGAGATCCAGAGGCAGACCTCAGACCTGCTGGAGAGACTATGTCCTACAGCTGGACAGGGGACACCTCAGGATCCTCCTGGGTGAGCTGGAGGATGCAGTTGGGGTGAGAGAAGTCTGGGCTTCCCGTCTGGGGCTGTTGCCTTTGTGACCTGGCCGTAAATATTTTTTTCCCAATCTGTTTGTCTATTGCACAATCTATTCAGGTCCTGATTGGCTTATCTAACTGGCTCCTGATAGGCTGATGACATTGGCGACTCCCATTCCGTTGTCATCAAGAAATCAGAACTAAAAGTAACTCAGAGTAGTGTAACTCAGTAATATAATATGTTCGGACTCTTCAGCAGCTTTATCAGCTCTCCGGTATAGGACACCTGGAGCTCGGCCAGATTTAGTTTTTGATATTCTGTGCTGCCTTAAACGATGGAAGATATAGGTTCAGAAGTTCTGTTTGTCTGGGTCCCTGGGCATGCTGGAGTTGTGGGAAATGAAATGGCCGATGCTCTAGCCAAGGCATCTCTTGGTAGAGACACGATAGATGTGTTCTTGGCGTTGGAGATGCAGGAATGTTTTAGCATCTGTAAGGAGAAAATTACTGAGGAGTGGCAAACAGAATGGGAGAATGAGCGGCGGGGCAGACAGCCTTCAGTTACTGGCACTAGGTGCCCTGAAACCTATTGTCGTAGAGCTGAAGTTGTTCTAACTAGACTTAGACTTGGGCACTGTGCCCTGGCGGAGAGTTTGAAATTAGTCGGCAAACATCCTAGTGGGCTGTGTGAGTGTGGAAACGCTGAATTGGTTGCTCATGTAATGTTGTCATGCAGCAAATATAATCGAGAAAGAAGACATCTTTTTGTTCAGTTGGCAGACACAGGGTTAGCCGTTTTTTCGCTCAAGTCGATGTTGTTTTCGGTGAAGGGCAAGTTGGAGAAGCCGTGCTTTTTTATCTGCGCCGCACTGGCCTTTTTTCAAGAATCTAATGCAGTTAGATTCTTGAAAATCTAACTGTGGATTTTCTAAAATCTAACTGTAGATTGGTCTACCTGTGGAGGGCAGCATTGCGCACTCGAGCGTATAGCCTGCCGGAAACGATTTGAAGAAGAAGTAACTCAGTAATATGTGGAATGTTCTCTAGTTTATTTTGATGAACAAGAAAATTTAGCTAGCCACAAGAGTTTTCCTGTGGCTAGCTAAATGTCTTCACTGCTAGGCGAATGCTAACTGTAGCGGTGAAACCGTTGGCATTCGCTAACTAGCTAGCGAATGCTAGTTAGCAGCACGCTAATAACTGAATGCTGTTAACTAGCGTGGAGTCCGCACGCCCGGCGGGCGGTAGGGGGGAAGTCTGGTTTATTTAAAAACTAATTTGGAATTACTTTTTTCAAAAAGAAAAAAGAGTTAAACTTGATCGTCATCTTTATGACCCTCAAACAATAAACATCTGTAGAACCAAGAGAACCACAAGGAGAAATCTATTGGTTTAATTTGAGAATTTTTACGGTTGAAGAACTCACAGGTCATGCAGTCCAAGCGTAGCATGAGACTGATGAAACTCTCCAGAGTGATGAAACCAGAGGAGGTACCATAACGCAGAGCCATCAGGTTCAGCATGTCATCACTGACACCTTTTTCTAAGAAACAAAAGAAAACAGAAAGAGTTGTTCATTTGATTTGTTTACCCACCTACAAACTGCTTGCTGTGAGGCCGCTGTGCTACCTATTACGCCACCTTGCCCACTCACACTGTGAATATTAGCTGATCTAGTTCTACAAGGTGGGGGAGCTGGGATTACCTATAACGAGGAAGGCGTTCCTCAGCTCGCCAAGAGACAGAGTCCCAGTTCTGGAAACGTCACAGCGGAAGAAGATGTCCTGCAGAAACAAAGAATCCATCTGAAAATCTTTTGGAAGGTGGTGTATGTTCCTGTCCAGCTATTGGAGGGGGGATTAAAAGTTTGGGCTCCTTAGGAAAAATTAACATTAAACAGTTACGTTCCTACCATCACCATGGTAACCAGGATTTATGTTCCCACCCTCACCATGGTAACCAGGATCTACGTTCCTACCCTCAACATGATAACCAGGATCTACATTCCTACCCTCACCATGGTAACCAGAATCTACAATCCCACCCTCACCATGGTAACCAGAATCCATGTTCCTACCCTCACCATTGTAACCAGGATCTACGTTCCTACCCTCACCATGGTAACCAGGATCTACATTCCTACCCTCACCATGGTAACCAGGATCTACTGTTCTACCCTCACCATGGTAACCAGGATGTATGTTCCTACCCTCACCATGGTAACCAGGATCTACATTCCTACTCTCACTATGGTAACTAGAATCTATGTTTCTAACCTCACCATGGTAACCAGGATCTAGGTTCCTACCCTCATGATGGTAACCAGGAACATTGTTCTCTGAACGAGGGTTTTGATTTTACCTTGTATGAAGTCATTTTCTTCCAAAGTCGTACAAATTCCTCGGTGTTCAGTCTACCTGTGATAGATGTCTGTTCAACATCTCGTTAAGGTTTTAATGCTCCGCTTGTTCAGACTGTCCTGTAAAAATCAGGGGATCATGCTATGAACATCAAATCAAACACGAGTGGGTTAGCAAGGATACATCGATGAGCGCGACCATGCTGCAACACGCATCGAGGCTGAAGCCCCCAGACTTCAAATCTCCTGCAGAAAAAAAACAAGAACATTTCATTAAGTTTGACATAAATGACATCAAACCTGCTGCTAAAAGGAAAGACAAATCAAACCTGATAGTATTTTTTCATTGAGGATCTTCTGGAGCTGCTCAGCGTCCACTTGATGATGCTGAAAGTTTAATTCAAAATGGACTTTTTTATTAGAATTTAAAGCTTTCATTTATACAGACGTATCGGTGCAGCGTCTGCAATACTCACGACACTGTATCGATCCGTCGTGGTAAAGAAAGAGCTGAGAAGAACAGTAAAACTCGATTTCCAAGTCGATTTACGTATGTTCCCATCCTCAACATGGTAACCAGGATCTACGTTCTTACACTCACCGTGGTAACCAGGATCTACGTACCTACCCGCACCATGGTAACCAGGATCCACAATCCTAACCTCACCATGGTAACCAGGATCTACGTTTCTACCCTCACCATGGTAACCAGGATCTACGTTACTAACCTCATCAAGGTTCCCAACCTCTCCATGGTAACCAGGATCTACGTTCCTATCGTCAACATGGTAACCAGGACCTACGTTTCTACCCTCATCATGGTTTCTAACCTCACCGTGGTAACCAGGATCTACGTTCCAACCCTCACCATGGTAACCAAGATCTACATTCATATCCTCACCATGGTAACCAGGATCTACGTTCCTACCCTCACCAGGGTTCCTAACCTCACCATGGTAACCAGGATCTATGTTCCTACCCTCACCATGGTAACCAGGGTCGACAATCCTACCCTCACTATGGTAAGAAGTGTGGGTGGCGACTGAAAGAATGAGATTGCGAATACAAGTGGCTGAAATGAGCTTCCTCTGCAGAGTGGCTGGGCTTGCAGAGATGAAGTGAGGATCTCTACCACCCATGAGGAGCTTGGAGTAGAGCCACTGCACCTCCAGATTGAAAAAAGTCTGAAGCTGTTGCCTTGGCGACCCAGCCCCCAGAGAAGAGCAACAGAAAGGAACGTTCACTTTTTTGGGACAAACCTTGTCAGAAAATTCCCGAAACAAAGTTCTCTTGTCATCGTCATCGGCTTCATTTTCCTCGTGTTTGTTCTGCAAAACAAGATTTAATTCAGCACACCATGTTTGTTTTTCTTTGTTTCTCTTGAATCTTCACATGATTCTAAGAACAACAATGTGACTCGATGATGACACTTTAAAGCATGGCTGCTCAGAGAGACATTCCCAGGGGGCATTAGCCTAGTGTTGGAATTACCGTCTCTTGACCAGGAGAACTGGATTGGAGTCCCACTCGGCCAAAGCTCTTCATGAGATTTTGGGCCTGAAACAGAAAGATTAAATGATTAGAAAGCCCATCTCTGCAGGGACACTAACTGCACAGAGCAAGACTAGAATGTGTGAAAGCTTCCTTTGTAATAAATATTTTATGATTGATTAATTACCTGTCCAGTCGCCATGTACCCGTAGTTGAAGTCCTGGGAGTCTGAATTCTCACTGAGAGGAAACATGAGAAATAATATGAGACAAAAAGTGTACAAAACCATGGTGAGAGCGGCCATGCTGATTGGTCTAGACACAGTGGCAGTGAGGAAAAGAAAGGAAACAGAGATGGTGGTGGCAGAGATGAAGATGCTGAAGATCTGTCTGGGAGTGACCAGGATGGACAGTATAGCAGGAACAGCACATGTTAGAGGTTTTGGAGATAAAGTCAGAGAGGCCAGACTGAGATGGTTTAGACGTGCAGAGGAGAGAGAGAAAGTATATTGGAAGAAGGATGCCGGGTTTGGAACCACCAGGAAAGAGGACTAGAGGAAGACCAAAGAGGAGGTTCATGGATACAGTGAAGGAAGACATGAAGACAGTAGGTGTGACTGAAGAGGATGCAGCAGATAGGGTTAGATGGCAGAAACTGACGTGCTGTGGCGCCCCCTGAAGGGAAATGAAAGAAGAAAAAGAAGAGATAGATGTTAAATCAAGCGCATTAGATTTTATATCTAGCGCTGGATGAGCGTTTTTTAAGCGTTCAGAAGCGCATAAAAAAAGTGAGGAAAATGAAAAACAACCGCTTTAAAATAACTGCGTATAAAATTTTGTCCCAATGGCTTTCATGGGTGATCCTAAGTGGTTTCATAAGACTAACTCTGTTGAATCAACAAGTGTTTATTGTTGATAAAAACACCTAATAAGTGTTGTTCTATTCAAAATAAATGCATGGAATTTGAATAATAAAATTTCAGGTACCAGCATTTAATTAAATGTTAGTGTTGTGTTTTTATTAGTGGTGACAGTCGATTAAAAAAAATTAATAGAATTAATCATATTTTAATGTTATATCTGCTAAAAGATGTCCTGATAAAGTATTTGAATTCTAGGATATTAAAAAATGTACTGTATGACTAATCGATTGAATCAAGTAAGAAGAGAAGATTTTAAATCCAATTTATTATTGATGAACTGTGCCTCATGATGCCAGGTGCATCATTAATAAAGTAAAACAAGGGTTCGAGTTCCTTAGGGTTCGTTCTTATCTTCAACAATAGAAATTGACCTGCAATCAGCAGAAACCCACTTTGCGATAGTATTTGTCAATTTCTCTGTTGTGGATTTGCTCTTTCGCTTGCCAAATTCAGCTAGCTTGGTTTGGCAGAGTGAGCTCCCGGAAGCCACATTTGCAACAGAGAAACTTGCAACATGGAACTTCCAATATGGAACTTCCAACACTTGGAACATGTTTTATGTTTAGATGGTATGTCAGGCTGAAGTTGCTCCAGTGGTAGGAAAACTCCTTTTTGAAAAAACTACAAATTACTACGTTTTTATTTATTGTCCTGTCTTTATTATTTTTGTATAAAAACTTGCCTTTCAGTGGCCCGACTCAGGGGTGAATCCAGGATTTTCTAAAGGGGGGCCGGACGGGTGAGGAGGCATCCCCTTGCTCCCAGAACATTTTGAAAAATGCGTAATTTTTCTGCATTTTGGTTCATATTTTGCCCAAAGTTTTTAATAATTAAAGTAGTAAGAACACTTTTTTTGTGGACCAAAAGGGGTGGAGGTGTGCCTCCAAGCCCCACCCTCTGGATCTGTCCCTGCGACTGTCTCATTTTCCTTAGTCCTTTCCGCATCTGTTATGTTGTGTGTTGACCACTGCTGCCTCGATAATTTGTCAGTACAGACGATGTAGGACGGCCGAGAAAACTACAATTCCTTCAAAAGGCCAAAATTCTAATGCGCGAGCATTGGCTCGACATCGTTATGACGTCATAATTAATTGCGTTAATATTTTTAATGTGTTAAACTGCGGCGTAAGTAATTAATCGAATTAACGCGTTAAAATGACGGCATTAGTTTTTAATGTAAAGCCCACAATGAAAGAGTGGCGTCTGAAATCCCAGAATAGGAGTGACTCACTAGGCATGGAATCCTCCCTTGCAGTGGATCATGAGGATGAAGGAGCCGATCTCATCAGGTTTAAACGTGCAGGGAACAATCACATAGTCTCCAGGCTTCAGTGCCATCTGCTCCATCACCTCACGAGTGTTCACAAACTCTTTAGATTCGGCCACAATCAAGTTCTTTGTGAAGAACTCTTTTGGAAACTTTCCCGTCATGTTTTTGTACTGAGGTTAGTCGACAAAATAAAAACAGTCATTTTTAGTTTTCGGTCATTTTATGGACTTAAAACTTATGAAAAAAAAAGGTGAGAAAAACTTACTTCTTTAGGCACCTTTAAGAAACAAAAAAAGAAAAAAAATCACTCTAGTAAATTTATAACTTAATGATTTTGATGAGTTTCATGAATCAAAACAAAGTTAAAATAAATAATAAGATAGAAAAACTTAATTTAAGACTAAAAAAATCACAGCTGTTACCTCGAATACAGTTAAACCGATGAAGTTATTTGTCACTAAGTGCCTGTTTCGCTTGTTGGGTTTTTGCATGAGAGTCACCAGGATGTTATTCTCACTTTGTTTTGACAAACCTTCCTCATATAGTTTTCCAACCTCCAAACGGTATTGTGGATTAATCCCAAAGCTTTCTAGAAAAACAAACAAACAGGGAATTATTGAAGACTTCTTCCAAAACCTTCAAAAATTTAGTCTGAGAAGAAAAGGACGGAGTGGGAGATCAATAGGTGGATCAGTGCGGCATCCTCAATAATCAGAATGCTGCATCAGTCTGTTGTTGAAAAAAAGAACAGAGCCATAAAACCAAAAAATAACCTGAACAAACTCAGCTGGTCAGCATTCAAGCAGTCTGTTCTTGCTATTTCTTTTTGGGCAAGATCTACGTTCCTACCATCACCATGGTAACCAGGATCCATGTTCCTACCCTCACCATGGTAACCAGTATCTATGTTCCTACCCTCACCATGGTAACCAGGATCTACATTCCAAACCTCTCCATGGTAACCAGATCTACATTCCTACCCTCTCCATGGTAACTATGGCTCTACGTTCCTACCATCACCATGGTAACCAGGATCTATGATCCTACCAGTGGCGGCTGGTGACGTGTGGCGCAGGGACACCGCCCCCCTGTCCTGATCACCAAACCTAACAATAAAAAAACATATAAACATTTATATGTTTGTAAGTATGTAAAACTGTCTTGTGTGAAGATTGTATGCATTTTAATAATGTTTTACACTGTTTTATTTTAATTTCATTTTCTTTCTTATTTTTTTTTTCTTACTCATTTTATTTCTACTTCCTGTGAAAACTGAAAAGAGGGTGCACCCGCAAAGAAAATGCATGAGTGTGTACGTAGTTTCTGGTATTTCTGAAAAAAACGTGACGTCAGTTCTGAATTTCATTCTATTAATTTGTATTGCAAACCATAACCAGCCCGCCCCAAAACACAGTGATAGGTTGCTCTCTCTGTCAGTCTGACGTGAACCAATCAATTAGGTATAAGCTTGACCTTGAGGCTCCAAAGGTGGAGCCTCCCACCTTTGGGCTTGATAGGTTGTGTTAAAAATCCATAGAGAATCCACAGAGAAAGTCTTAAACCGAGAAAAAATAAAGATGACTTCTACAACTTAATCATAAAACTTTTCGGCGAATGGACTTCAGTAAAAGTAAGGAGACAACTGATTTTGTTTGTTTGAAAAAATACATAAATAATGGAAAAAAAAAATTATTTAAAGACCAGGATTTAAAATTTGAAAAATAACAATTTTTTACTGCTGGTCAAAATGAAACCTTTGTATTTTAATTTGTTTATAGTATTGATAGATTTCTTAAAACTCTACCCATGGCTATAAAAGAGACAGATCTGATCCTGTGTTTATGTTTGTGAAAGTGGTTGAAAGAGGAATGCTGATTGAACATGAAGCAGTTGGATGCAGTTGGATGAATGATGAGATTAGATGGATTTTTCAGTTCTTACAATTATAAATCTAACTATTGAGGAGTTAGTGCCTCCCCAGACATGAACCTCACCGCACGTCATCTGGGACTTTAATCAGAAGGTAATTGAAAATTTTCGTAGCAGAAAGAAAGAAGGGACAAATTTCTGTTCAAGTAGGGTGGATCATATACATGTGAAAATAAAACTTTTAAATATTCATGTACTGGCATGTGATATCTTTTATATAGAGGATATCTCAAAGTATAGATATATTTTTTGTGTGTGTGTTTGAAAAATGTACGTCGCCCCAGTTTTTTTTTTACCATCAGCCGCCACTGGTTCCTACCCTCACCATGGTAACCAGGATCTACATTCCTACCCTCATCATGGTAACTGGGATCTACGTTCCTACCCTCATCATGGTAACCAGGATCTACGTTCTTACCCTCATCATGGTAACCAGCTGTGAGTGGCGTCTTAAAGAACAAGATCGTGGATACAAGTGGCTGAAATGATCTTCCTCTGCAAGGTGGCTGGCCGTTCACTCAGAGATAAAGGGAGGAGCTCTGCCATCCAGGAGGAGCTTGGAGTAGAGCCGCTGCTCCTCCAGGTCAAGAGTGGCAATATGAGGGAATTCCTCTGGTCAGGATGCCTCCAGAGCGCGTCACTGGTGAGGTGTTTTGTGCACATCCCGCTGGGGGGGAGACCAAGAGGCAGAGCCCGGACCTGTTAGAGATACTATGTCTCACAGCTGGACAGGGAACACCTCAGGATCCTCCAGGATGAGCTGGAGGATGCAGCTAGGGTGAGAGAAGCCTGGGCTTCCCGTCCGAGGCTGTCACCCCTGTGATCCTTAAAACCAAGATACGATCTGCCCCTAAAAATCTGCTTGTGTGTAGCATTCTGTTTTGTTGGTAATGAGAAGTACCAAGGTGGTTTCTGCACCCTCCTGCGGTTGTTCCTGCCACCCAGTGGCCCTCAAAGGAGGAGGCCCTCCATTGGGAAGGAGAACTCCCATCAATAAAGGCCGGGGACATGGAGCAGATATCCAGAAATAAATAGTTGATACAGAACTCCTCAAAGACCATCCTTGTAAAAAAAAAAACAAAAAAAAACATGAGATTTAACGTTGGAAGAACAATTGTAACAATTGTAGTTTGGGTCTTTTGGGAGTCGATTAAAGCCATTTTGTGTCTCACCAGAACTCTCCGTCTTCTCTGTTCAACAGGCAAGCATCTCGCTCTGTAGAACTCACCTTGTCCCACATAGGGCACCTTTAGAGATGGGTTCAAAGGAGAAGCAGAAAACAAAATGAATGGTTCCTCATAGAAGAGTCAAAAGAAGCAGGTGGGAATTAAACATTCCCACCTGCATGGGAATGTCTGGAGGTGACTCAGCACCTCCAGAGTCATGGCTGCTGGAGGTGCTGTGTGAGCTTCTTGCTGAGCCGGTCTGCATGTTTACTTAAACCGCAAACTGCAAAATATCCTCTAACTAGCCACCGGGACACTTTATTGTCAGTAAAAATTGAGCATTGTCCTAGAACTTAAACCTATTTTTGTTGATTGGGCTGTTTTGACGTGGTAATTTATTTATTTATTTATTTTTGACTACCATGGCTAATACCCAAGATCTTGCTGCCACCCTGCGACAAATGCAAGTTGAATTAACATCCCACTTTGACTCTAAAATTGGTGAATTACAATCAACATTAATCACCATGAATGGATCAATAGCAGCGTTAAGTGAGCAGGTTTCACTCATGGAGCACAGAATCAGTGCTAACCAAGATAACATCTCCACCATTGAAATTCGTGTGAAGTCTCTTGAAAAGGAGAATACTTATCTCCGGGAGAAAGTTGATGACCTGGAAAACAGAAGTCGCTCTTCTAATCTTCGTTTCTTGCGGATCCCAGAACGTGAGGAGGGCCTTGACATGGTTAAATTCATTCAAAAACTGATTCCCAGTCTTCTGGGCCCAGAAAACCTTCCAACACCCCCTGTGGTTGAGCAAGCCCATCGTTCAGCAACCATTACGCGACCTAACTCCAGGAACGGACCAAGGCTAATTCTGGTCAGATTCCTAAATATTCAGGATAAGATAAAGATTCTTCGCTTATCCCGTGATAAAGGCAATCTTCTTTATGATGGAAAACAAGTCTTCATCTACCCGGATTACAGCGCTGCTCTTCTGGAGAAACGTCGTCATTTTGACTCCAGTAAGAAGAAACTCCGTGAGATGAATATCCAATATTCACTACAGTAACCGGCCACTCTTAGAATTCATATTGATGGCAAGATTACTTCATTCAGCTGCCCTAAAGATGTTGAAGCTTTTCTTCAAAGTTTTCCCGGAAAAGCGACTTAATGGGTGATTATTCTCTTCTCATTGTTGGACTATTGACTATTTTCTCTCTTAAATTATTATTTTCAACTACTCAGCTTAGAGGTGGTCAGTTTACCACTAGAATCGTTGAAGACCTGACAGAGACTGTGGGTGACACCAGGTCTTTTATAGCCACCGGTAAGTCTGTGCAGCTGGGAGCAATTTGTATATCAGTTATTTATTACGAGAAGATCAGTTATTTATTACGAGAAGTCGCTAAGTTTGTTTAGGTTTTCTTTTGTTTTGTTATTTTTTCTCTTACAGTAATGAGTGTGGTGACTGCGCAGTCGTATTGTTTTCCGAACTGTTGCAAAATGTGACGTAATTGGGATACTAAGTTTGATCGAACTGAATTTACTATTTGTTTAAGATTCAATTCAATGTCTTAGAATTATAAAATGAGAAGAAGAGATAAAAGAAAAAAAAAAAAAGGTTCCCGCCCCCCCGGCGGTGTGTTGTATTGTTTGACAATGAGTGTTCATTAATTTGCAGTTTGTGTGTATAAATTTTTTTCTTAATATTATGCGATGCAGACTGAGCTTGGCTCATGGATATCTTTGTTACTAGGTATGGGTTTTGTTTATTTATCTGTGTTTTTTGTTTGTTTTGTTTGTTTTTCTTATGTTTTGTGTGTGTGTGTGTTTATGTATGTGTGTTCTTGCTCTTCTCTTTTGCCCACCTGCTGTCTTATTGTATTCTTTAAAAACTTATATAAATAGATACGTTTAAAGGATTAAAAATAATACACGTCAATATAAGAAGTTTAGTTCCCAAAATTGATCTTCTTAGGACTTGGGTCGTCCAATATAAACCAGATGTAATCACAATCTCTGAGACCTGGCTCCATAGCAATATTTCAGATGATGTAGTCAAAATTGATGGTTTTATTTTGTATCGCGCCGACAGAGGTACAAGAGGAGGTGGTGTAGCCACTTATGTATCTTCCGTTTTAACATCGATGCGGGTATTTCGACCTGTGGAGCCAGTTCATTTTGAGTCTCTGTCAATTGACATAAAATTTCACACGAATAAACACTTAATTGTTTTTAATATTTATAGACCTCCAAATGCTCCAGTGGATTCGATAAATTCTGTAATTTCTACTATTAATTCATTTCAAAAGCAGAACGAACTTATAGTCCTGGGGAATTTTAACATCAATTGGCTTCATCGTTCCTCCTCTAATGAAAGATCTTTAGTTAACAGTGTTAATCTCACTCAACTCATAACAGAACCTACCAGAGTGGATCATCACTCCTCCTCACTTTTAGACTGGATACTAGTGACTCATCCCGAAAGAATATCTTCATCTGGTGTCATGTCTGATTGTTTTAGTGATCAATCTGTTGTTTTTTGTGTATGGAAAATCAAATTACCTAGATCTCCACCGAGGTATATCAAAATTAGACAATCCAAACATTTGGATAGTGTACTATTTGTAAATTATATTATAAATATAAATTGGGAAAGATTCGAACTTATTCCAAATGTTGAAGATGCTTGGAATTATTTTCTTACTGAAGTTCTAAATGTTATTGATAAGCATGCTCCCCTAAAAACTATACGTGTGAAAGGCCGACACCTGCCCTGGATTAATTCTGACCTGCTTCGTCTTTTTAGAAAAAGGGACCAGGCCTGGAAAAAACATAAAGTTTCTAAGAATCCAGCTGACTGGGACACTTATAAATCACTGAGAAACTCCTGTAAAACACAAACTAGAAATGCTAAATGTAATTACTACAAAGAGGGTTTTGCTAAAAATTTGAAAGATCCCAAAAAGTTCTGGTCTCACCTTAACTCACTTCTTAATAAAGATAAAAGTAAAACGACTAATCACATTATTTGCAACAATAAAATAATTTCTGACCCCTTAGAAATTTCTCAGGCATTTAATCTACATTTTTCCTCCATCAGTTCTATTGTTAATTCTAATTATGTTTCTGAATGTTCATTTGATAATCCATCCTCCAGTCATTCTTTTTCGTTTCTTAAAATTTCTCCTATGGATGTTTATCATGCACTGATTAATTTGAATTCTAACTGCAGTGAATTCAAATGGTTTGGATGTGAAATTTCTAAAAGTCGCAGCCCATATATTCATGTTTCCTTTAGCCGATCTGTTTAATTTGTCTTTGCAAACATCTCAATTTCCCATCATGTGGAAGACAGCCAGAGTTACTCCTCTTTTTAAAGGTGGAGATATTTCTGATTTAAATAATTATAGACCGATTTCCATTATTTGTTGTGTAGCCAAGGTTTTTGAAAAAATTATTTTTAAACAACTTTTCAACTACTTAAATGTTTATAACCTCTTATCTCCACTACAGTCTGGCTTCCGACCTGGGTTTTCCACTACCACTGCTTTATTAAAATTTACCAGTGGTCTGTTTACTTCTTTTGATCGCAATCAATATGTGGGCTCTATTTTTCTTGACTTTTCAAAAGCTTTTGATCTTGTGGATCATTATTTACTTTTAGATAAACTGCATGCCATGGGTTTGGATTCCACTGCAATTTTATGGTTTAATTCTTATCTTCATTGCAGAACTCAGTATGTTATTACTCACGGTGTTCAGTCTGATAAACGTCTCATAGTTAAGGGTGTGCCTCAAGGCTCTATTCTTGGGCCCCTTTTGTTTTCTATTTTTATTAATGATCCTCCTCAAGCTATTTCACATTGTTCTGTAAATCTTTATGCTGACGACACCGTTATCTACACTTCCCATTCTGATCTTTCATTTTTACAAACTAAGTTGCAGTTTGATTTTGATTTAGTCCAAAACTGGCTGTTAAACAATCAACTTCTTTTAAATATGAAAAAATCTTGCTGTTTACTTTTTGGTACCCATCAGAAATTACTTAACTGCTCTAATCTCACAATAAAGTTTATTAATGGTTCCCTGATGCTAAATACTGACCGTGTTAAATATCTTGGTCTCTGGCTGGACTCTGAGCTTAATTTTAAACCTCACATTGATCACATTATTAAAAGAACATATGCCATATTAAGTCCTCTTTTTCGATCTTCTAATTGTTTTACATTTGATGTTAAAAAAAGAATAATTACCCAGTTAGTTTTACCAATTATTGATTACGCAGATACAATATATCAAAATACACATGCCTCATACCTGAAACCATTGAATGTTCTCTTCAATACACTTTGCAGATTTATTTTAAATTGTCCTTATCTAACTCATCATTGTTTTTTATTTGATCAACTTAACTGGTTACAGCCTTCCCAGAGGCGTCAACTACACTGGATTCAACTCATTTTTAAATTTAATTATTTGTTTTTTTTATCTGAAGCAATTTTTAGTTCCTGTAGCCTATTCATTCTCACTTAGGAGTACTCACTGTCTCACCTTTTCAGTTCCACACATTCACAAAGAAGTCGGTCGTAGAGCATTTCAACACAAAGCTCCCTTTGACTGGAATAAGTTGCCCACCTCGTTAAGATCCATGACATCATTTAGTTTATTTAAGTCATCTTTATTCACATATTTGAAAACCTCCTGTCAATGTCTTTAGTTGTTTTTTTTTTTATCATAACCTTATTTTAACTTTATAGTTACATTGAAAATGTTTATTTTGTGATTTCTTTACATGTATATATTAAGCAAACTTACTTGTGTTAGATTGAGTGTTCTTATATTGACTGTTTATTTTATCATTTTGATTGTCTATATGTGTATTTGCATATATGTTTGTTTTTATATATACTTTTATTTATTTTCTTTTTCTTTATGACCTATTGGTGGCTGGTGTGAAGGTGAAAGTCTGGAGCGAGTTTGTTTGTTTGTGACTGTGGTTTTTTGTTTTTTTCGTTTGTTTTACTTATTTGTTAAACTGTATTGTAATGTTGTTTTTGTTGTTTTGTGGACCCTCTTGAAAATGAGATGTTACATCTCAAGGGGCATTCCACCAATAAACAAATCAATCAATCAAACATGGATAGATCTCCAGCTTGACACAAAAAAATTAAAACCAGCTCAGAAGATACTTCTAAAAAATAAGGGTTATTTTCTGGTCACTTGTTATTTAAATATGGGATTCATTGAAAGTATTTTATTCACACCTAGAAAAGGGTAAATATTGGCCGTATCTCATTGGCCAGTTATTCAAAACACAAGAGCATTTATTTTGACAACATTTACATGAATAATAATGAAAGCCTTTTTTTTCTAATTAAAAATAAATATTAAACAAAAGTGTTTAAAACTGTCAATTATTGTAAATCCCTTTTCTTGGATTCATCATGATCCCCTCACTCTGCCACCAGAGAGATCCCTGGACCTTTCTCCAGTCTGATCCCAAACACCTGGGTGATCAGGCAGCGGTGCAGGCAGCGGTGCGTCACAAGCCTGGTGCCTATTTAAAGGCAATCACCCCAGACTTCCTGGTCGGGTCATACCTTCCATTCCAGCCAGGTCTTCCTGGTTGCCTGACCATGATGTACATACTAAATAATATTTATTTGATCCATATTTCTTTCTTTTTTATTTTCTTCTTCTACGTTAATATGGATGCAGTGTTATGCAGAAGGGTCCTGCGACGGTCACAAATATCTTAAGTCAGAGCGATAATGACATGATCTGTTGTAAGACGCTCGATGAGTGAGACGGACGCACAAGCTGAGCTCCAATTTGACAATTTTAGCCCAGGAAGACGCATCGTCGTCCAATTGCTTGCTCATGTGGGCAGGGCTTTAATGACTTTTCCATTTTTCTTCACTTCTTTAAACACTTTACAACTAATTTTTAACATTATTTATATCAACATAAAAAGTAAGACCTCATCTTTTCAGCCCTCGGTAGAAGGAGAAGAGATAGTTTTATTGTAAATGTTTGCATGTATTTTGTTTGAGTCAGACTAACTTGTCACTCCAGTTTCCGTTCCACTCTCCGCTTCCCCAGGGGTTCATTAATCGCACCAGCTTTTCCTCCTTTCCATCGCTGGTGACCTAACCCATGAACACAAGATAAACATCTGTTAACATTTATCTTTTAGTAGGTTTTAAACCACAGGCTGAATTAATACTGTTTGATGGGAATTTTCATGTCAAAGAGGAAACATGTTACCTTTTTCAAGCCGGTGACAGCGTAAGCGTGGCCCTGCGCCAGTCCGTTAGGTAACATGTTTTCTGGTGTGTCCTAAAAAATATATTTAAAACTTTTAGAAACAGCGCAGAACAAAATGAAGAAATCAACTGCTTATTCCCTGACAAGGCAGGAGGATGGCTGTGGGAGCGAGGGGGGGAGCATTTCCCAGCTGATTCAAGACAATAAGTATGGCACAACCTGAAAAAGTCACCAGTCTGGTGTTGGGCCCCACACACACAAACAAACATCCACACATTCATTCCGAGGGGCTCTTTCATAGCAGCCAGTCAACCTAGCATGCATGTTTATGGAGGAAACCAGAGAAAACGCACACATACACAAGGGAATCATGCAAACTACACACAGAAAGGACAGTGTTCCAGGCCTCGTCCCCACCTGGGATTTGAACCCTAAGGGTTCACAGTGACGTCACCGTGCTAAACACTGCGCCTGTAGAAATCACTTAAAACTTCCAGTTATTAAGTTGGAATCAGTTATAATCTTGTGGGTTTTCTTTTTTTTTTTAGCAGCATTTTGGTTTCTGTTGAGACCATTTTTACATGAGAATAGTTTCCATGTGACTAAAACCTGGCTACAAGAAGAACAGACTGGGTGGTTTGAGGAATAAAACTTGTAATCCTGGTAAAATAAGGGATAGATTGGTTTGGTGTACTGGTGACATATCAGATAAGAAATGATGCTCTAAATGATTCAGTGGAAGAATCTTTTGGGAATGAACTAAGACCAAAGTCACCTCCAGGGTTATGAGAATGTTTCCAGTGTGAAACCAGCTTCAGGAAAAATCTCAAAGTCTATAAAACATGAGCAAAAAAATCACTGTGATGGAGGCAAAAGAACGCTTGTAAAAAATAAAGGAGGTTTAAAATGTGATACGAAATATGAAATCTTCTTCTTCTTTCATCATCTCCCTCCAGGGGGCACCACAGTAAGTCAGTTCCTTCCATCTAATCCTGTCTCCTGCATCCTCTTGGGTCCATGTCTTCCTTCAATAAATCCACAAACCTCCTCTTTGGTCTTCCTCTACACCTCCTGCCTGGCAGTTCCTCTCTCTCCTCTGAACATGTCCGAACCATCTCGGTCTGGCCTCTCTGACTTTAAAACCTCTAACATGTGGTGTTCCTCTGATCCTGTCCATCCTGGTCACTTCCAGAGAGATCCTCAGCATCTTCATCTCCACTACCTCCATCTCTGTCTCTAGACCAATCAGCATGGCCGGTTTAATTTCATATAAAATAATTTCTTAATTTATGTTTTACTGAAACAATGTCATTGGTGTTTGATTGACAGCTCATGTTTATTTAACACAGCTCATCTGATTGGCTCTCCAGGATCATAAAAAGAACATTTTCATGTCTTAAACTTTGTCCTGCCAGGCACTGCTCCCTGTTTAGGATGTGTTACTAGAGCCAGACAGACTGCATCCATTTATTTTACGTTTGTAGGAAATAATTAAAAGTGTGTTACTGCTTCCAAATTGTCATGGATTGGTCTGAAGCCGGTGTTTTTCCACTGCATCTCTCTCTCCGGATCATCCCCTCCCACACCTGTGTCCGATCATCTCCCTGTCCAGTAGAAACCCTCAGCTTTCAACCAGCCCCTTTCAGATCATCAACTGACATAGTGACTCAATCTTCACATCCTGAACGTCTGTCTTCCTGTGACCAACCTGGACTGTCCAGGCTCTCCCGGATCTCCTGCCCTGATAACTTGACCTGCTGCCTGTCTTTGATCTTGTCAGTGCCTCCTAAACAAGTCATCCTAAATAATAAACTGAGGATAAACTCTTTCTAAGTGTTGCATTTTGGTCTTGAACCATCACCATCATCACATTAAAAAAGAAAGGACTTTAGGTTTTATGATATGGTCTCACCCCCGATGCTGTCCCACATCCCAAGAGTGAATGTGATTGTACAGCTCTGGACATCAGCTCCCACAGGTCTGCAGGTGGAGACGTCAGCATAATTCTGATCTGGACCCCGCCGGTGAAATCCTTCATAGCTTCAGAAGGCGTTCCAGCAATCATGTCTGAATAAGATCCACACACCCTGAAAAAGATTTCTCATTAATGTTGTAATGAAAACGTTCAACCACCAGCCGCATACAGACGCACGTGGACATACTTTGCATAGGCTTTCTCCAACAGTGCTGGCCAGAACTCTTTGGGGTCTTTGGAGCGAACAAAGATCAGCTTTCCACCGATTGTTGGTAGTTTGTCATCAATGATAACATCAACCCATCTCCCAAATCTCCAGAACTTGAGAAAAAAGAATGAAAAAAATGTAGATTTTAAAGATTAATTTCACTCATAATGAAAAGGGAAACACAAGCGGATGAGATCCAGTTTAAGTGTGAAGCAGCTGGGATGGAAACCAACAACTCCAAATCTGGGCCATGGTAGGAAAAGGTGGAGCACCCTTTACAGGACACAGTCCTGCACCGAGTGGAGAGAGTTTAAAAACCACTGGTTGATGAATGTGGAAGGAATGGAACAGGATATTGACAAACGGATCAACGCTGCGACCTAAACAGTTTGGATGCTCGGCCTATCAACAAAAATGTTGCCAATTAGTCGCTGAAGAGGAGAATGGGCGTGGTGGCATTTATTAAAACCAGTTCTTTAATCTGATTTACAGATTAATATGGATGTGTACGCTCAACAGGAATTATGACAACCCGGCCTCCTTTTCTTTAGCACTTTCCCAGTTGCCACCGTCCAACTATTTTTTCTTTTAATATATTTTATTCATCCCTCAACGGGAAAATTTGTGTGCTGCTTTACACCGCAGCAGGCTGCCAGGATGGCACCAATGGTGGGAGAAATGGGGGTTAGGTGTCTTCCCCAAGGACACCTAGACATGAGCTCAGTGGAATTTGATCCGGAGATGGAAGTTCTCAGTGGTAGAAGATTCTACCACTGCAATGAAAATGTTGTTACTCATGAACGTTAAACAAATACTTAAAAAAAAAAAAAGGCCTTTCAGTGACCGTTTAAATCGGTCTCGTCATGGATCTCAAAAAGAAAATATCCGATCAGGCCTAAATGGGAAAGGAATAACTCAGTGGTAAACTGTTCACCTTTGAACAGGGAGAAGTCGGTTCAAACTCCACTGAGCCTCCGAGGTGTTCCTGGAGAAGACACCTAACCCCCCTACAGTATGCACCGTCCTGCCTGCCTGCTGCGGTGCAATGCAGCACAGGAATTTCCCCATTGAGGGGAATATAGTACGTTAAAAAATAAATACCTTGACTCAACTCCAACCAACAAGTGACCATGAACCTTTAGGGTTATTACTCATATTCTCTGAAAAACTGGCATAAAAGGATATAGAAACATGTGAGCTGGTCAACTTATGTGTAGATGGGCTGGTATAGGGATCTTCCAGGATGAGCCAATGGATTTGGCCCGAACCCAGATGAGGCAAAAGTTTTTACGTTTCAAATCTGATTCATTATGTGATGGTTCCCTCACCCACCACCAGAGGGAACCCGGGACCTTCCTCCATCTGCCTGATTTGAGACACCTGATGGTGTTTGAGTAGCTGCCTTTAAAAAGGGAGTCTGCCTTCCCTACAGGGTCGGGTGATCATCCCTTCCAGCCAGGTCTTCTTGGCTGCCTGACCATGAGATTCACTTAGAACAATTACCTCACGACATTTCACTCATCCATGTGTTTTCCCATTACTCAATAAACCATGTTTGTTGTCCTGAATTTGGGTCGTCCTCCTTCTTCTGCACCCACGTCGTGACACATTATATAAACACATCTCTTAATAAATATAAACAGACAAATGCACATTCTGTGCCTTTCTGGATGAAGGTGATTATTTACCTTGAAATGGAACAAGCCGCGGTAGTCCTTGTCAAAATCTTGCTCAGTAGGAATAACTTGGGCAAAGATCTCCTTTTGGAAAGTCAGAGGTCCGATGGACGCAATAAACCAACAGTTTCCTTTAAAACATCAAATGAAACAAAATGACATTTTATTTTCAGATTAAAAACACATGCGTACATTTACATAAAACTTTATGAAAACCAGTTCACTGTCTGGATCTTTAAACTTCAGACTGTCATGTTTTGTTTTAATTTTACACTTCATGGTCCATGTCTTGTTTGTGTTGTCTTGTGTTACTTCCTGTTTTATTTTGTAACACCAACTCTCCTCTCGTTTCATGCCATGTTACTTCCTGTCCCGGTATATTTCCCTTAGATGTGATTGTCTCATCCTCCCTGATTGTTTCCTGATGTGTATCCCCTTCCTCTTTGTCTTGTACCAGATTGTTTTGGATACTTATCTTGAGCGACGTTAAAGAAAATAAAATTGATTACGTTACTTTCTGCGTCTGGGTCCTGCCTTAGTCCAAGCCTGACACAGACTAACATTGAAGGTTTAGAGACCTCACAGCTGGAAAAAAAAGAAACCACGCAATATAGTAAATACTGTAGCTCAGTGTTTTTCATTACATTTTTTGTTACAAATCCTAACTAGGAAGCTGTTGGCTCAGGGGAAGAGTGTCTGTCCTTGGTCCGGGAGAAGCTGGTTCGATTCCCATTGAGCCTCAGAGGTGTTCCAAGAGCAGACACCTTACCCCCTAGTTTCCACCATTGGTACTGTCAATGCATCGGCACAATGCAGCAAATTAATTTCTCCATGAAGACCGACCATGCTGATTGCTCTAGAGACAGTGGCACTGAGGAAAAGACAGGAAACACAGATGGAGGTAGCAGAGATGAAGATGCTGAGGATCTCTCTGGGAGTGACCAGGGTGGACAGGATCAGAGGAACAGCACATGTTAGAGGTTTTGGAGATGAAGTCAGAGAGGCCAGACTGAGATGGTTTGGACATGTGCAGAGGAGAGAGAGAGAGTACATCGGAAGAAGGATGCTGGGTTTGGAACCACCAGGAAAGAGATCTAGAGGAAGGCCAAAGAGGAGGTTCATGGATACAGTGAAGGAAGACATGAAGATAGTTTGTGTGACCGAAGAAGATGCAGCAGATAGGGTTAGATGGAAGAAACTGACTTGCTGTGGGGCCCCCTGAAGGTAAATGCTGAAAGAGGAAGAAGAAGGGACTAATAAAGGTATTCTTCTTCAAACAGTTTATGTGATGATGTCATAGAAGTTTTATATTTGATCATTGTTTTAATTGATCCTAACTTTTACTTTTCAGAAACCATCAAACAGCTTTAGAAGTTAGCTTTGGTTTAAGCATGTGTTTGCTTGCCTTTCAAAAGTTAAAAATCAAATGATTGGATGTTTTTCTGGCTTCCATTGTGTGTCTGAGTAATAAATTAGTATGGAATGTACTTCCTCAGAAGGAATTTCTTTTCTATACTGGTCTCCTTTTCTGGGAGATCAGTACTGAACTTGTATTGCCTCTCTCACAAGAACAAAATGAGAAAGTTTTCTCACCAACACTTCCTTGCCCAAAGTCAAATCTTGAAATTCCGTCAACCACAAAGGCAGGATTAGGAACAATTTCCTTAAGAAGAAAAGAAGAAGTTACATTACAGAAATGTTATTCTAACCCTGCAGGTTTTCTCATTGGCAGTGTCCCCTCGCTATGCCGCAGTTCATCTTTCACAGCAGTACTTAACTTAAACCCACCTGGTAAAACTGTTCCCTGGAGACCCAGGGAGACGGAGACTTTTTCTGAAGTATATTTCACATAAAGACCGAAAATAACTGTAGATATTTTATATTTAAAATGTGAATATTAACATTTTATTTTCACATTTATTTCTATGTTTCTACATTCACCATGGTTACCGGGATCTCCGTTCCTATCCTCACCATGGTCACCAGGATCTACGTTCCTATCTTCACCATGGTAACCAGATTCTACGTTCTTACCCTCACCATGGTAACCCTGATCTACGTTCCTACCCTCACCAAAGTAACCAGGATCTACGTTCCTACCCAACAGTGCTCAATAGTGTTTTAGAAACCTTTGGTTTGACTCAACATGTGAAGGATCCCACCCACAGCAGAGGTCACATTCTGGACCTTCTCATTACTAAAGGAGTTAATGTTTCTAATGTGATTGTGTCTGATGTTGCCTTATCTGATCATTTCTGTGTCTTCTGTGACCTCACTGTTGCTCCCAGGCCACCGCCTGGACCGGCAGTTATTCACCGCAGACACATAAATGACCATACGCATATACAGTTCATGGTAATGGTTTATTTCGAAGATTTCTCAAGTTTTGATGTTAACGATTTGGTTACCTCTGTTCAGTCTTGTGTTATGAATGTTCTGGATGCCATTGCCCTGATGAAGGTGAAAACAGTAAAAAAAAAAAGCAGAGAGCACCTTGGAGAAACGATGAGTCAGTCAAAGCACAAAAACCGGATTGCAGGAAAGCTGAGCGTAAATGGCGCAAATTTAAGCTCCAGACTCACTGCAAGATTTATAGAGAAAAGTTAAAAAAAAAAAAAAAAAAATGAACTACTCTATTCATCCCTCACCAGGAAAATTTGTGTGCTGCACTCCTTACACCGCTGCAGGCTGCCCTTCGACGGCGCCAATGGTGGGAGAAGCGGGGGTTAGGTGTCTTCTCCAAGGACCCTAGACGGTGGTCTCAGCGGGAATCAAACCCGCGACCTTCGGGTCCGCGGGCGAGCGCTCTACCGCTGATCTACCGTCTCCCATGTTCCAACCCAACATGTCTACAATCAGATCTTACTTAAAACCAGAGAGATGTATATCTCTAAAATAATTGGGAACTGTAATAATAACTCACATGTCTTTTTTTGCAACTATAAATAGATTAACAAATCCCCCAACTCAAATCATTGCTGAATTGGTTTCAACTTCAAAATGTGACAAGTTCGCTGTATTTTTTAATGACAAGGTTCAGAACATCAAAAATTCCATCAAAGCCACAGTTCAAATGACAATCTTACCACCATCTAGATTGTTAAAGCTAAATGACTTCACCTCAGTAACAGAAACAACTGTTGAAGAAATTATCACTACTCTGAGTTCATCTACTTGCTGTCTTGATATATTACCGACCAGATTTCTGAAATATGTGTTAACCAGCATGTTGGCACCAAGCACTCAAGTAGTCGATGGTTCACTTCAAATAGGAACTTTCCCAAGTGCCTTGAAAACTGTGGTCATCTACCCACTCTTAAAGAAGAGTAGTCTTGATGCCACAGTACTTAAAAACTATCGGCCTATTTCAAACTTACCGTTTACAGGAAAAATTCTTGAGAAAGTTGTTTACCAACAACTGACAAAATTTATTTTAGTGAACAACTCATTTGATGTCTTCCAGTCAGGTTTTAGACCTTATCACAGCACAGAGATAGCTCTGATCAAGGTAACAAATGACATTCGTATGAACACTGACAGCTGGCAAAGTCTTTGTTTTAATCATGTTGGACCTGAGTGCTGCGTTTGACACTGTAGATCACGAGATCCTTCTACAGAGGCTAGAGAACTGGGTGGTGTTTCTGGTACTGTACTTCATTGGTTTAAATCTTATTTAGAAGGACGCAAGTATTTTGTAGAAATTGGAAATTGTGTGTCAGATCCCATGCCTTTGACCTGTGGTGTTCCCCAGGGGTCAATTCTTGGACCCCTCTTGTTGAACCTCTACATGCTGTCGTTAGGGCAATTGCCAGTAATAACGTGTCCAATAACAATTACGCAGATGATACTCAGATCTATGTGTCACTGACAGCAGGTGAACATGGAGCTGTGGATTCACTCTGTTACTGTGTTCAACAAATCAGAGTCTGGATGCAAAACAACTTTCTCCAGCTAAACTCAGACAAAACTGAAATCATTGTCTTTGGCCCACAGAAACAAAGAGAAAGTGTCATCAGTTATCTTCAATCTCTCTCTCTAGAACCGACAAATCAAGTTGGAAATCTGGGAGTAATAATGGACTCAGACTTTAACTTCAACAGTCACATCAAATCAATTACATCAGCAGCCTTAAAAACATTGCCAAAATCAGAGGTTCGGTATTTAAAACAGATTTAGAGGTTCTTATGCATGCATTTGTTTCCAGTAGGTTAGATTATTGTAACGGTTTACTCACTGAAGAAAAAGGCCTTAAAACAGCTGCAGTTTATTCAAAATGCTGCTGCTCGAGTCCTAACAAGAACTAGAAAGTATGATCACATTAGTCCTGTGCTAAAGTCTCTGCACTGGGTTCCTGTGGCTCAGAGAATAGACTTTAAAGCTGCTCTGCTTGTGTTTAAGTCTCTCCATGGTCAAGCACCAAAGTACATCTGTGATATGTTAGTACTTTATGAACCATCTAGAACTCTGAGGACCTCCGGGACCGGTCTCCTGCTGGAGCCTAGAGTCAGGACTAAACATGGAGAAGCTGCATTTCAATTTTATGCTTCAAAAGTCTGGAACAAACTTCCTGAGGCCGTGAGACAGGCCTCTACTGTGACAACGTTTAAATCTAGGCTGAAAACAGTTCTGTTTAACTATGCTTTTGATTAATTACTCTTTTTATCTGTTTTAATGATTTTATATATTTATTTTTTAAATTTTTTGATTCTGTGTTTTTTTATTTTAATACATTCTTTTTTTTCCTTCTTGTGAAGCACTTTGAATTACATTTTGTATGAATTGTGCTACAAATAAACTTGCCTTGCCTTACCCTCACTATGGTAACCAGGATTTATGTTCTACCTCAGTGGTTTGAGCGTTTGCTTGCGGACCGAAAGTTTGCAGGTTTGCGTCGCACAGAGACCCTAGGGTCTTTGGAGAAGACACCTAATCCCCGCTTCTCCCACCATTGGCGCCATCGAAGGGCAGCCTGCTGCGGTGTAAGGAGTGCAGCACCCAAATTTCCCCTGTGAGGGATGAGCAGAGTAATTTTTTTTATTCTTACCCTCACCATGCTAACCAGGATCTAAATTCCTACCCTCACCATGGTAACCAGGATGTACGTTCTTACCCTCACCATGGTAACCAGGATCTACGTTCCTATCCTCACCACAGTAACCAGGATCTATGTTCCTACCCTCACCATGGTAAGTAGGATCTACGTTTCTACCACCGTGACCCGGCCCCGGGTAAGCGGAATACGACGGAATGTATAAGAATTTCTTTCTTTAATGAGTCTTAAAGTCACATGACTACCAAATTTAATCCAACCTGGAATTTCTTTTTAATATTTTCAGAATAAAACACAACAAAACAATATTAATTTTAACTGAATGTATTTTTAGTGATAAATTCTATAGTTTCATAAAATCAATTTGGTTTCATCACACGCACGCACCCACGCACGCACGCACGCACACACACAGAATTATGTGAATCATGCTACTTTAATTGAAGCTGTCATTATTTTAACTTTTTTTCAAGGTTTGAACTTTAAAGAGAATTTTTTTAAAACAGAAAAAAAGGTGAAGCATTTAAAAAAGAAAAAAAGAGAGAGACTACTTTGCTGATTGATCTTTTTTGGGAGGCTGAACGATCAACAAGGGAGCACTGGATTCTAAGTTATCCAACACAGTTAGCTTTTTTTAAACCAAATTCTAAACTGAAAGACTTAAAGTACAACATTAAAAAAGAAATCTCTTGACTGGAAGTCTCACCGATGGCCTCAGCCACTCCACTGCTGCCAGGTCTTCAGGCTTTAGGAGCCTCGCACCGATGGAACTCTTGTCAGGTGGGAACGTGTTATCGATGAACTGACCCTTCTGTGTTTGGCTTAATTGCTTAATTTCCCTGAAGTCTTGGTTGAGGAACTTCTCTGGCTTATCGGATGTTCCAAAACCGTCTTTCTTTTGACGAGCACTGATGATGTTCATGCACACCCCAGACGAAGACATCTTGGCAGAGACTGAAGACTAAAACACAGACAGGATTCTAAAATGAACGCAGTGGAGACAAGTTTAACTAAAAGTTACACAGACAAAAAAAAGTGTCATCAGTCAAAATGAAACAGCAAAGTCATTTTTCTCTATTTTTAGATAAAGTAAAATATAAGACGCCAAAAGAACGTCTCGGGTCTTAGAAACAAATCCTTTAACTAAGCTGAGCTAAAAATATCAAACTTACCAGACGTTCCAACTCTAAAGCAGTTGTACAAGGTGTGTAGAAGGTGTTTGGATCTACACTGATGTGACAATAGTTTTTATACAGTCAGAAAGAGCCTGAGTGCTCTACTGTAAACACGGGATCCTAATAAAACTCTGCATCACCTGCAGTGATGTTTTCATTCCTCAGCTTTAAATGGTGTGAAAATAAAAGGCTTTCACATAAAACCAGCCTCACCTAGAAGTCCTTGTTCTGATTGGTCCTTTTCAGACTTTATGGATTTTATTTCTAGTTTTTTTTTTTCTACTTCTTGTTTTCACAAATGTCTGAATAAATAAATTGAAATTGAAATAAAAAAGAATCCTTTAGAAACCAGGCTGGCCAAAAAGGAAGAATTCGCGCACCCTAAAAGAAGACTAAAATCTCAAGCTGTCAGTCACATTTAATCTTTCATTCATCTCCAACAAGCGAAAGACGACCATGTAAACAGAATATTAAGCTGCTTCAGACTCAGCGTGGCTGCTATTTCTCTGACAGGTTGAAAAAAAAAAGTACAATCAGCCTTTTTTAGTCAAATAAATAACAAATTGGTCCCAGGAGGCGGTGGCCTAGTGGTAGAATTTCCCCCTTTCGACAGGGAGGACCTGGTTTGATTCCCACTGGGCTCAAGCTGTCCCTGGGACTATCTGATCAAAGAAAACAAAAGAAAGACGACAAAATAATTAAATAAATAACGAATTGTCACAAGTTTTACTGTTTAAATAAAAAAGGTGTGTCTTTTGTTTTTCTTTCTTTAATTGGGCTTCTAGAATTTTTTTTTTTTTTTGGAGGGTACACCCTTTGAGATGCAACATCTCGTTTTTAAAGAGGTCCTCAACCTAACACACATGGAGGTAACCCATGCATACACAGGGAGTGTAAACTCCACACAGAAAGGCCAGTGTCTCAAACCTCATCCCTCACCCAGGGTTTGAACCCACGACCTTCTTGCTGTGAGGCCACTGTGCTACCCACTGTGCCACGGTGCTGCCAAGGATTGATGTCTCCATGGCAGCGTTGGTTGTTTCCTGGCTTTCCTGTGCTGTGGTTCTCTTTGTAACAGGTGGAGTTTTTATTTGATACTTTTTATAGTTTTATTCTGCATGTTTTAATTGTCTTAATTATTTTAATTACTTCATCTGCTTCTAAGAAGAGGTGCAGACCCTGATTGGTGTATAAGAGGGGGGCAGAAGAGGAGAGCCATCATCAGTGAAGAACAAGCCAAAGCAGTAGCGGACACACCCCCAAAGGGAGCCCTTCTTCTGAATTAAGGGCAGCCTGCACACCACCGTGAAGCCAGGGCTCGTCCTGCAAGGAGACACTGCGTGTGGATCCCCACTGGTAGAAATAGTCCCGTCAAGGAGCAGACCATGTCCGAGCGAGTGGCCCCATCGGGGAGCGGACCCGGGAAGAAAGGTGCCGGTGGGCTACACCCAGCATGTAAACTCTATTTTAAGGACTGCCATTTTTAGCATATTTATATTAATGGGGGCAGGGTACACCCCGAACAGGTCGATAGTCTGTCACAAGGCCACACACACTCATTCCTGGGACAGTTTAGCACCTGCCAATCAACCTAACATGTATGTTTTTGGAGGGTGGGAGGAAACCTGAGTACCCGGAGAAAATCAATGCAGACATGAGTAGAACATGCAAACTCCACACAGAAAGGACAGTGTTCAAGCCTTGACCCCACCCGGGACTTGAACCCATAACCTTCTTGCTGTGAGGCCACTGTGCTACCCAATGTGCCACCGTGCCACCCCATAGTATATTTTTAGTGTTAACTAAATAATGTTAAAACTGGTTTTATGGTCTGTGCCTTTGCTTCTCTGGCACACCCTGCCCGATCCTGAACCAGCAGACCCTCTCCTGCCACATCTTCATTGGTTCCTCTCACATGTCCTCCAGCTACCACACATTTCTACCAGGATATGATTAACATTGTCCGTCTATCCTGAGACCTCTTCCATGTGGATCCCCATAAGTTTCTTCTGTTTTTCACTTTTTCTTTTAGGAGTTTTTCCGTCAAAGTCGGGTCTCATAAAGAGATCTCAAACGTGTAGCATGCATGTCACATGTGGCCCCCAGAATAGGGATGGGATACCAATAACCCAGTGGCGGGCCGTCAGGGCCAGCAAGGCCTTCTCTGCTGGCCTAACTTAACCAGACATCATTATTCCGTCCCGTCATCTTCCGCTTGTTCCGGGGTCGGGTCGCGGGGGCAACAGCCTCAAACGGGCAGCCCAGGTTTCTCTCTCCCCGGCTGCATCCTCCAGCTCACCCGGAAGGATCCCAAGTCTTTCCCAGCCAGCTGTGAGACATAGTCTCTCTAGCGGGTCCGGGATCTGCCCCTTGGTCTCCTCCCGGTGGAATGTGCCCAAAACACAGGCGCTCGGGGGCATACAGACAAAGCGTGGTTTAAAAACCCCCTATGAAGTTACTAAACATGGCCAAGCTGCCCTTGCCCGGATGCGGGTCACCGGGGCCACCCCTTGGAGCCAGGCCCGAGGATAGGGCACGAGAGCGAGCGCCTGGTGGCCGGGCTTTTACCCATGGGGCCCGGCCGGGCTCAGCCCGAAGAGGGGACATGGGCCGCCCTTCCAGCGGACTCACCACCTGCAGGAGGGGCCATAGGGGTCGGGTGAAGGAGGAGATGGGTGGCAGCCAACGACATCATTATCATAATTATAATAAAAGTCAATTTCCTTTTAAATGTATTTTCCCTAAATATATATATAATTATTCTCCATATTCTGTTTTCTTCATGTCATATTACATCTATATGGTTATACTGCTTTCAGTGTTGCAGTGTTAGGTTAAAGTTTTTATTCAATCAAAATTCAATTAGTTGGTGTCGCACGGCTGTATGAAATCTGCCCTAGGCCTTCAGAATCAGCAGTACAGGTGCTGCGTACTGCTAGTGAATGGCCACATGTAGTTTCTGACAGCCAATCAGATCATGAGTTGGTGATGTTTACGCCTTCGCGAAGGCCCACGTTGAACGTGGCATGTACGCGTCTTGTGATTGGATACTCACTTGACATGAGCGGAAGCAGGACCGAGGACCTTTAACAGAAAAATCTGAAATGTCTACTCGTTGTTTTATTCACAATGGCAGAGGGGTTTCAGAATGGCAGAATCGATTTCAAGACCACGAAAAATGACTGTTTCTCCCTCTTCTTGATCCTCAGCACTTTCAGACACACCGTGGAAAATTTCCGCAAAATTTATTGTTGAAACTGAAACGCACAGAAAAACTGTGCAGCCGAGTTATTCACGTCTTCTTGAGGAAAGAAAAGAGAATGGATTTTGTGTTGAAATAAGTGTTTTGGGGGACAGCCGTTTTGGTGATTGCGACCATTTTGTTTATCTTTATATGTTTCATATGCAGGTTTCTTGAGGTTTAAATGCTCTTGAAAATAGCCTGTGTTGTACACCAGTGGT
Source organism: Neostethus bicornis (assembly GCA_902685375.1). Classification (NCBI taxonomy): domain Eukaryota; kingdom Metazoa; phylum Chordata; class Actinopteri; order Atheriniformes; family Phallostethidae; genus Neostethus; species Neostethus bicornis. The sequence continues at coordinate 25,839,118 of LR738552.1, forward strand.
CTCCAATCACCAGGGTCTGGACTCGTACCGGGCCACAGGTCATGTGCTACCGGGCCTCCTTTTATTTTGAAGTTACATGTTTACTGTTACCATGGCAACAAGAGTGCGTTTGAGCAGAGATAATGTGTCCACGTTATAAGACGCTGCTAATAAATTTTCCCGTGAAGAAAAAGTGGATTTAAGTTTATTATTATTGATTTTAAAAAGCTATTTTTTCAAGACCAGCTTGTGAAGATATTGTCAGACACTGAACTGGTCCGTGGCGCAGAAAATATTGGCGACCCCTGTTGTACACAATTAAGGTGATGCAACGCCCCAGTAGTGCCTACGTGTGCTTCTGTATAAGATTTCTCCAGCCGTGGTGTCATTAATGATGGTATTTGAGGGGTATTTATTCAAGTTGGACAAAATAGCACATCACCGAAGGCCTAGGTGTGAAATGCATGGACCGCCACTGCGATAACCATACCGTTTGGCACCGTTACCCGTTTAGGATTTTTTTTACCGGACCGAAAACTTTTAATCGTATTGGCAGTCTTAATGGTAACGGTGGAGGGGCGGGGCTACAGAGCAAACACGGGACAAACTACCTTTTTTTTTTTATCGTCATCACTGTACGACTAGAAGGAGCTGCAAAAACCATTGAAACTTGGCCCCATGGTCTCCTTAGCTGCCTTTAAGTTGTTCAGAACATATTTGGTTTGTGATGAATGGAGTTGTTTTTAAGTGTATTTTTATTGTATGTAGTCATCGCTTGCCTCTTAAGAACTCTTATTGTGAAAGTGTATTTTGTCATTTTTTATTTGTTTGTAATCTTGACAACTCTTTTTGTGAAAGTGTATTTGTCATGTTTTATAAAAACATTGCATGTTTTTAGAGGGTGGGAGGAAACCGGAGTACCCGAAGGAAACGCACGCAAACACGGGGAGAACATGCAAACTCCACACAGAAAGGACAGTGTTCCAAGCCTTGTTTCCACCCGGGACTCAAACACATGGCCTTCTTTCTGTGAGGCCACTGTGCTGGCTTGTAATCTTATATTGTTTTAATTTATTGGTTGTGCTGCTTCGGCTCAGGTCGTCCTTGTAAATGAGAAATTGTTCTTTATCGACCACCTGGTTAAATAAAAATAAATCACTTTTGATCTCTTTTTACTTCCTTTTGAACATTGTTAAGTTTCTAAATGACAACTTGATTTTCAGCACCCTTTTCTACTTTATTTTGATGCCTTCAAGATGTCGGTGTTATGTCCCTGCAAGGTCGACAAACCGTTTTTCATATTTTTTTGTGCCCATGGGAATTAAATTCTTAAGTTAGTCATGTTTTACATGTTTTTTTTAACTGGGTGTTTGTTTGGGGTTTCTTAATTGGACTGGTCTGACTCAAGCTGTGTGTTTTTATTTTATTATTTTATGGGATTTTTATTATCTTTTGAGTGAGATGTGTCTGGTGCAGTAAATTGCCAAGTAAAGCAGTAAAACAATTGTTGTCTGGGAATAATAAAGATGTCTGATTTTGATTCATAATGAACAGTACTGCTTTTTGTTTTTAAATGATGATTCTTATGTTTGACCAGACATATAAATTATTTGAAGAGTTTTTGTAATAACCTTGACCTCGAGGAACACCATGACTGATTGTTTTAAAGTTCATGTGAGTCAAAGTCACATTCTGTCAGGGTGTGGACCCGATTGCAGACAAGAAACACGTTCTATTGAATAAAGGAGTCCATTATTGCAGTAAAAAAACACATGGATCAGTGAAAGGTCATGAAGTTATTGTTCAAAATGTAATGCAAGGTCAGGCAGCCAGGAAGACCTGGCTGGAATGGAAGGTATGACCCGACACCTGAAGGGAAGACAGGCTGCCTCTTTAAAGGCAGCTGCACAAAGTCCTTCGGGTGTCTAAAATCAGGCAAATGGTTTTAGGCCCTGGGTTCCATCTGGTGGTGGGTGAGGGAACCATGACACATCCAAGATTTCGGGGGTATTAAGAGAACTAAAATAATTTTACACCTTTGAACTAAATAGAACTCTGGTCTGCTTCTTGACAAAGATTGGTGACATATTCCAACAAATGGCATAGACTTTGGCCTTAGTCAGATCTAGACATGCCCGGTTTCCAGACTCTGAAGGAACCATGTGAGAATCACCATCCAAATCCCAGAGGAAAAAAGGTATTCAGCAGTTCAGGGACAAGTATTTTTTTTTTATCTCTGGTTTCATCCTCTGGTTCATTCCACCATAAGTCGATCTGATTAATTCAAACCAGAACCACATTTTGATCTGTGTCCCTTAAACATGTTATTTTTTTTCAACAAGAACTCAGAGTTTCTGGAAGCTCTGAATCCAGAAATTAATAATCAGATGATTTCAGAAAATAAAGAGACATAATAAAGAGGAGCCATTAGGAGTCCAGACTGGAACTATCTGTAAATAAAGTAGGTTTTAAATCAGACCCAATTACATTATTTAAGATAGAACATCTGGGGAATCCTTGTTCTGTTTCTGTTCTGTTTGCTTGAACCCAAGACACAATGGTAGACCTCAGAAACTGAGGTGTGACTCCTTCTGGTGTCTGTTATTTGTCTTTGTGTTTTATTTCACCCCCTCGTTTCTTCCAGGTGCTGAGTGTGGTGGCTGTTGATTGGAGGACCTTCAGCTCCATTCTATATAAGACCTGGGTCCTGTACTACGAACGTCGCTAAACTTATCCTGGATAAGTGTGCCATGTCTGGATTAACTAAACAAGATTTACATCTCTCTGGATAGCCTGTACGATGAAGCGAGTTCACGTCTCGCTCTGTTCACATAAAAGGGGCGGGTTAGCGCACGCCGGCAAATTAAAACATTGGATGAGGCAAGAGCGTCATAGAGAAGCGGAGGATTACTCTACAAAAGTATGAGGACATAAAAGAAGAAATCTTTCCAAAAGGAAACACAGTGGCAGCAGCTAAAGTCAGAAAGAAAGCTGGCAAAAAATAACAGATACTGTGAATGTTTAAGTTTGATGTAGCGTGATACCAGGACACAGCAGTTAAAAAACCAGAGGTCAAGCTGGTAGGATTAGCATTGCTAGAGAGCAGCACACCATCTCATGGATATTATTAAAGACATTTTCAGTGACTCTAAAACAGCCCAAAAAAATTCCCAGAGGGGCGACAGCTATAGTAAAAAATGACATGGTGATTGTTATTTTCGAAGTCTGTCAGAAATCCTGATGAAAAAAAAAATCAGCATTCTGATGACCAAGATTTTGCCAGAGAAGGAGCCACAGCTGAACGGCTGTATGAAAAAATGATTAGGTGTGTTTGAGAAGACCCATGCGGACACAGTTCTGATCGGTGCAGAACAGTGCGTAATGAATGCCGGTTAGTTTTTGCATTCAAGATGCCACCGACTTGCTCTGATGTCACCTGTGCACCAACAACGAGACTCTTGTGAGAGCAAGGCAGATGCAGTTGCTTTTTACCAACTGTGCCGCCTGTATCGACTACAAACCCTACTGACATGATGGGAAATGCAGTCTTTGCGGCATGTGTACTGACAACTTCCCCTGATCTCAAAAGCAGGAGCCACCGCAACAATATCCAATTCACTGGACTTTCTGAAAACATTTGGACCACCTCTGCGGTGGGACTGCCGCAAATTGGACCGTCAGAGATCCGGACCACTGGAGGCCAGTTGCAGGCCGGACCGTCACAGGCCAGAAAAAGGAGAAAAGCACAAATTATCAATGAAATTTTTCAAAACCATGCTGAGACAAGAAAAAATATTAACCAGTGTGGACATAATGATAACCTGCATGGGCTCAATAGCTTAAGATTTAAAGGAGAAAAAAAACAGCAAAAAAATAAAACAAAATAATAACACAACTCAAAGAATCCAGAAAATAAAAATAACAGCAGTTGGCTGGTTGCCTCTGGGGAACCACTGGTGCTCCAAGATCCTCCGCTGATTTTGCCTGAGTTTTAACACCCAGTTACCATGAGCTGCCACGTGGAGGCACAGCAGAGGTCTTGATGATACAGACCAGAGTGATTAGTGTCTAATACCATCCAATGACATATTGCACACCAGCTCACAAAAATTAATCTAAATAACATGATATGGGAGTGGCAGTAGGGTGTTTTAAAGGGTGCTACAAACAAAATCTCTGTGGTGTTGGGCATTTGGTGTGGAGCTGGGGGATATGCCTCTTCTTCGGGAAGAAATCCCTCCTCTTCCTCCTCAACTAGATCCTCTGAACCAGAGGTCACCAACCTGGTGCCTACCGGCACCAGGTCGCCCGCAGCGACCGCATCAGTCGCCTGCATGCCAGTTCTAAAAATAGTACAAATCACGAATTAGCTCTGTCTAAAATTTTATTTAATTGTGTTGCTATTCTTTTTTAATTTCATCAACAGTGATGTAAATTTAAAAATGAATACATAAAAACGTAAAAAAGAAAATGTAGCGATGCACAGTCGCGCCGTCCTTATTTTGAAAGGAGTAGATTTTTGTTAAAGTTTACATAATTGATCATTTGTACAAACATGGTTCAGAGTTTATGATTTGATAACTGTTGGTGGCTAATGAAAATTGAAAAAGATTTCCTTCATAATGTTGTGGAAGTGATCATTTGAAAATGAAACACTTGGATATTGCATATTGAAATGTATCTGTTTCTGTTTAATCATACTGAAATAATTATTGTGATGGATCATTAACAATCAGTGTCTTCACATAGAATATCCTTAAAAATAATATCAAATTAAACGTACACTGTGTATCTTTGTTATTTCAGAAGTGTATTATCAAAGTGGTAGCCCTTTGCATTACTCAGTGCCCTTGAAGTAGCTCTCAGTTTCAAAAAAGGTTGGTGACCCCTGCTCTGAACTGATATGTCATTATGCCCTCTCCTGCCGCCAGAGGGAGCCCTGGATGTTTCTCATCAACCTGATCAGAGTCATCTGACGATGATTACAGTATCCACACATCTGTGCACCTTGCCAGCTGTTTAAGGGCAATCACTCCGGACTTCCCTGTCGAGTCATACTATCCCTTCAAGCCAGAACTTCCTGGTTGCCTGACCAAATACACATTCTTGCAATAACCTCTTACCATGACACTGAAACTTTGTTTTTCTTTCCACGGTTTTAATGGACTGTCAACTTCAAATAAATGATGTTTTCTGTCTGCAATTGGGCCATCCTCTTTCCACCTGCACATCGCTTCATGACAGAATGACCCGACCAATATGAACCCAGCGGACAGAAGTTTGTTTTCAAGTGTTCCTGCTGGAAAAGCCCCTGCCCAGGTGTCGCTGGAAAAGCCCCTGCTACGTCACGTCAGGCTGCGCCGACCCCCGTCAAGCCATGCCACGTCAAGCCGTGCCACAAGAACCTAGACCACCCAAAGTGGTCGTTGAGGACGGGGTACTGTCACGATCCCCTCTCCTGCCGCCAGAGGGAGCCCTGGATGTTTCTCATCAGCCTGAGCAGGGTCATCTGAGGATGATTACAGATTCCACACATCTGTGCACCCCACCAGCTATTTAAAGGCAATCATTCCGGACTTCCATTGTATCCTCATTAACATTAAAGAAAAAAAAGAAGAAAAAGCAACGTACAACAAAGAATAGCTTTTTTAACATTGTTTTTAGTCTGTAAAAGAAAGATTTAAAGTGAATCAATTAACTTGAAATTAAAAAAATGAATTCTTATTTAAACTGTAAACATTTTTGACTAATTCAACCATTTGATACTGAAAAGAAATAAATAATATCAATAAATTTAAATTGATCAGCAACATTACCTCCCTGCGCACACTCTGACAATGAGCGCGCCAACTATTGTAGTGGATGTGCAATTACACTTTATTCTAGTACGGCAAAAAAAACCAACATGTTCCAAAGGGTCACACACGCCCCCCCTGGCATCGCGCCCACTATTTGAGAAGCACTGAAATAAACCATGTTTTCTTGCAATTGGGTCCTCCTCTTTCCACCTGCACGCCGCTTCATGACATGATGGAGATGTGTAAAACACAGCAGGCCGTAATGGTGGATGCTGTGACATGCAGTTGCTTTGGTGGAGGAATTTAATTCTCCTGAATTTGCTTTTTAGAATGCCAACAGCATGCTCAAAGACAGCCCGGGCTGAATTCAAGCGCTGATTGAAACACCGTTGTTGTGCTGTTAAATGACCATTGCTGTTAAATGACCATTGCCCCGGTCTGGCTTCATGAGCTGGATGGAGAGAGGATAACCCTAATACTCGATGATATAAGTTCCCGGAGGAAGTAGCCACTGTGGATTATCCTCTAGAATTTGTGCCATATCGGTGTGTCGGAATGCTCGGACATCATGCCAGCTACTGGGGTACCCAACATGATGTGGCAAAACCGCCGCTGATGGTAGCAAAAACCGGTTGTGATAACTGAGTAATATTGTTTGCGATTAGAGTAAGCATTTGGATTGTCACAGGTAAGTTTTTGAATGTGTATGTGACACCCATCCACTGCTGGGAACCATTAAGGACCTCTTGAATCCTGTCTCCCTTTGGCCACTGAATGTGAAAAAGGAAAGCCAGATGCTCGTTGACCAATGAACAGAAATGAGCAAAGATTTTAGAAAGGGTGGACTTTGCCATATTAAATCTATCAGCAACACCTCTTTAAGACTCCAGGTTTCCCAAGGTCCAGAGACAGGCAAGCGTGCTTGTATATGAGGGCACCCGGATGTGCTGTCTATTATTGTAGTGGAGCCCTAGGGCGTTAAGAAGTTCCTGTAGTGATAGACAGAGAACGAAATGGAAATGGTCATGAAGTAATTATTGAGTTAGACATAACACTCAAGTTAACCTGGAGAGCCTGCCTCCACACTGATATCGTACAATAGAACAACATTCTTCGTAAAATTGGGGATTCTAGGAATCTGGCTGAGGAAATGTAACAGAAATTCTAAGATTCTTCTATTATTTAAGGACTGGTGTAAGTTTTTTTTTTTTAATCCTATTAATCTTAATGATGATAAAACACTTAATCTGTATAGCGCTTTAAAAGACACAAAGATGCTTCCCAAATAATAAAAACAGTTCATATATAACAGGCACTATCACAAGATAAAGACATAAATTCAGCAAGATACAACCTTCTTCTTTCCATTGAAAAAACATAGACCCTCGTAATAGAGTTCTTCAGACAGCAGAAATGCTAACAAAACTCGTTCCATCATGGTTTTTGCCTTGTGTAGAAAAAGACCGGAAGTATACTCCTTTTTACTTCCTGTTCTCGTCAGTCTAATCTGTGAGGAAAGTGTTCGACTTTATTGCAGGCGCCTTTTCCCGCCCCCCGCAGCAGCCGCCTTGTCTCGTCTGAAATCCAGGCAAGGCGCAAATTATCTCAAACACACCTACTAAATCATTCACAAAGGCAGGTGTCCCACTGCATAAAACATTGTGGGGTTTGGGTCAGATGGGTGTAACAACTCTGTCTCTGGCATGACTCCCTCATTTGCCACCAGATGGAGTCCTGGAATTTCCTCCCTCTCCTGGATTTCAGCCTTGTCCTGAACACCTGGGTGATTAGCCTGGTACCAATGAGCTGTGCATCGTCAGCCTGCTGCCTATTTAAAGACAATCACCCTAGACTTTCTTGTTAGGTCATTACCATCCCTTCCAGCCAGGTCTCCCTGGTTCCTGACCATAATGATATTATTTGAACTTTTGAATCCTGAGTAAATCCTGTGCCCTTTGCCTTATAGCCTTACAGGACTTGCGTTTAATAAACGCTGTTTTGATGTCCTTCTAAAATTTTGTCACATTGAACCCTTCAATCTATTAAAGCCTTCCCAAACACAAGGGCTGTCTTTTACCGAGGTTGTTAAAAGGATTTTCTCCCAGTGGGAAGCCCTCTGGATTTGTTTCATTGACCAGTGGCTCGAAGCCAGACTGAATTCTGCTGAGAATGTATATCATGCCCTGAAAAATTATTCTCTCTGACTGTATTATTTCTTCCTGGAGTGGGTTCAATCAGTATGTCCAAAGTGATGACGTAGTAATAGCGTCACTGAGGAGCAAGATGTGAGAGACCTACAAGTAGGGATGGCCAGCTCGAGCCTGTCTGCTCGAGCTGAGCCGAACAGTGTGACACAAAAGTATCGCGAGAATTGCTCCGATTCCGTGTGTCGGAATGCCAAACATCGCGCGACCCAAAATCCGAGCTACTGTCACGTGGAGCCAGGTGTCGAAGAGCTCGGAAAGTTTGAAGGGGCGGGTCGGTCAATTAGTCAGAAGATATAAAAAGGTTTCAGTCATTCAGGGAGACGTGGGTTTTTGCGAGGAGGAGATTTTCTAGCGATTTGCGTCATCACAGCTTTGGATTCTACAGGGATTTTATCACAGCAGGTATTGTACACAATAAGATCACCTTGATCTTGTCAGACCTTTAGTAGGTGTCACTTAAAACACACACACATTCAACCAACACAGTCACACACGCACACACAGATTTATCAGATTGTTTTTAGGATTCACCAACACAAATATACTGTTTGGAATTGAGAGTTGAAAGAGTTTTTGCGAGAATTGTATGAGAGTGGCCCCGCGACCTGTTCGGGGTGTACCCTGCCCTTCACCTTAAATCAGCCGGGATTGGCTCTGGCACCCCCCGCAACCCCAAAAGGGATAGACGGATAAGAAGATGACTGACTGACTGTATGAGAGTGAAAGGTGAGTGTGTGTTTCTGTGTGTAAGTTGTAAATGGAGGGAGAACCAGTTCTGTTTTAATAGTCACAACCGGGAGCGTCATCTTCAGCGGAGAATGACTATTTGTGGGACCCGCTGGACAGCCGGGTTGGTACGTATTTTCATCAGATCAACGATGTCCACATGTTCCATGGTTTTACAATCCTAACTACTTTTTTCTAGGTGAAAACCAGGGAAGTCAGTGCGCGAAGGCGAATGCCACAGTGGTGGTTCAGAGATGCCTATCGGATCCTTACTTCTTCAGGGGAGAAGACCCGCTCGCATTCTGGGCATCGAGGACAACAGTTTACCCAAACCTGCACAAACTGGCCAAGCATCTCCACATGCCAGCAACCTCGGTGCCCGGCGAGCGGGTCTTTTCCAAAGCGGGAGAGGAAGTCAGTCTGAAGAGGAGCAGACTAAAGCCAACCACCGTGGAAAAGATTTTATTTTTAAATAAAAAATCTATGACAAACATTTACAATTGTCCTGTCTAATTACTGCGCTATTTTAGAGCCGCAGAGACTCTCTTACGTCTTTCCTGAATGTTGCTGCTTGTGTCACAGATTGTTGATTCAAATCTATTTAATTTATACAGTATTTCTCTTATCAAAGCTTTACAAAGTGCTTTAGATTAAAATATCAAAACAGACTTTTTCTATACTTTGATTTGGAGAGCATCGAATTGGACACAAGTGAAAATATCACACACTCGCCCAAAACAAAACTCTTTACGAAATCTTCTACTGCGCGCTCGCACAAAAACATCTTTTTAATTGTATCAGTGTGTTCATTTTCCCTTCCTTAAGATTCTATCAGCCGGTCCTCTGTAGTTATTCAAATGACAGTGGGTCAAGTGTGTGCTTTATTGAACATTTAATTACATTGTCAGTAATGGAGTGAAATTTGATTGTTTAGGTAACTGTTACTATGGCAACGAATTAACGTATCTCGTTTCATGATAAAAAAATAAACTACAAGAGGAATTGCCCCACAATAACCCACATGTCATCTTCTGGTAAAACAAAATTTGAGGCGTAGATTTTTTTTTTCTTGGGGTTTGTTTTTTATCTGCGCATGCGCAGCCTGCAAATGTGCCGACTCCTCGTGTCGACTTTTCGCAATTGCTTGAAGTTGCTCGATGAGTCGCGAGGCCTCGGATTTCCCATCCCTACCTACAAGGAACTTCTTCTGACCTTCATGCAGCGTGTGTTGTGTGAGGCCTTTAAGGGCTGCTTTTTCTTTCTCTTCCTCTCCAATATTCACAGGTGCTGGATGGTTACTAATGGGAGGATTGGCTGATTTCTTCCAGCTGCGCGTACTTAACGTTGGATATAAAAGACCTGGTCTCACCCACAGTTGTCGTCAGTTCTTCAACTACTGTTGTGGTAAACTGACCACCTCTCACTACGTTTATTTTGACATCATGAACTTATATCTTCATTCTCCCCACAGGAACCTTCAGCCTTTCCTCCTGGGCATCCAGCACTGTCTGAAGCCATAATCACTTCCCTATGGGCACTTTTGGACACCTTCTTTAAACTATTATCTACGTGCATTTAGATCCTCCTCATTCCATCACTCGCACAACAGCGTGACAATGTTCCAACAAACAACCCTAAGTGATGTCAGTTTTAATGATGAATCAAAATTATTACCACACAACGTACTGGGGCATAAAAGTGATGCAATAAAAAATTAAGCCAACCACTCTGAAAGATTTTTATTTACGTTACCAAAAATTTCTCCGGGTTGCCTGTGGAGAAAAAAAAGAGATGGTTGGAGATGGATGATGCCCTCCTAGTCCACATTTAATGCCTATCTCCTGCCACAGCAACTGATGTGAAACCCCGATCAGAGTATCCCTCACTACTTCCACTTGTGACAGAATTGACACACCTGATTAACTCCACTGATGTCGACCATCTTCAAACCATTGATGATCAGTGGAGGAGATTCCCTCATGTGAGCCTAAACGAGGGCACTAAAAATGTTACTGTGGATGAGTTCTGGCATTATCTCTCCACTTTGGAGGAAATGAAAACTTTTAAATGTTTTGTAGAAACACCCGACCAGAAAGCAGGGCTGCACCACTAAATGAAGGACTAAGACCCACCATTAACATTCATCGTGTTCTTAAAAAGATGAAAAAAACATATTCTAACATGAAACTTCGAGGACCTGACAATTCAAAATTATCCAAAATTATCTGCTTCATCGAGGGCTTCTTGCAGATGCCAGTGAAGTGGACTCAAATCTTTTACCCTAGACATGTTACATGGCAACAGCTGTTTTTTGGTTTTCTCTTATGTTCAAAAACTCATCCAACTGGTAAATCCATGTTTTTGTTTTAAGTCTGACTTCACGTGTGTTCATCGGCAAATTAAAACTTCTTTTAAAAACTAAAAGAAAACCCTTAAACTTTTTATTTAAACATAATGAACCCAAACATTTCAAATGGAAGGGGCAGGATTTCTTTAATTTGTAATTCAACGTTTCAGTTTTAAGTTCACATGTTCACCAGCAAATATTAAAACACCCAAACAGGTCAAATGGAAGGTTGAAAAGACACAGGACAGAGGCTGATGGAAGACCAGAAAACAGGTGAGGCAGTCCACTTCATCCTACTCAAACACAAGCAGGGAAAATGTAAACAATACTCTTAAAGCTCCTCCGTTAGCATCACTACTTCAATGAGCAGGAACACGCATACAGTGGTGGATCAGAAACGAATCTAAACTAGAGGCGGCTGCTTCAGTTACACACAGATGAGAGTAAAACAAAACCAGAGGGAAAGACATGAGCCTCGGCAATTTGAAGTCAGGAGGTCAATCTATTTACTGCATTGGCATACACAGTGAATGCCATCATGAGAGCAGAGGCTGATCTATAATCTGTATCATACAGTTTAAGACTATCCTGATGGACCCAGACATGCTGGATGCCTTAAAACTCAAGCTATGGCATGACACAGAAAGAAATACCATTTATACAGAAACACAATCTGTGTGCAAAAAAAACAGAAAGCAGACGAACATAAAGTCAAATCTAACTTGTTCATTGTTTTTAAATCCAGATTTCTTTTAAACATCTGTTTTTTTAAGCGTCTACAGCACCTGAAGGACCTGGAGAACATAGATTAAGGAGGCATCCCACCTCCACACCGAAGAACGAGTGAGGATTAGAAATATCGAAAGTGAAGAAGGGGGTGGCGTTGTGGTAGAATAACTACCGTTCAACCAGGAGATGCCAAATTTGAATCTCACTGGGTCCCAGCCTCACCATGTATAACATAGAAATCGAAGAAAAAAAAAGTTCATGACAAAAAGACAAATAAATGCTAATCTTTTCAAACAGACAATGCTTGTAGAATCACAAAAAAAAAGAAATCCTGGAAACACAAATAATTGATTAAAACACTAATGAGACAAAAAAATTAAATAAAAAAACAAGCAGGAAGGAGTTTAAGTGAAAAACAAAAAATTCAGCAAATTTTAAAGGAAAAAAATACTTTTGCTGATTTTTAAAGTCATTTTTACAAAATAAAACTCAAGTTTAAACAATTTGAAAAACATTTCAGAACTATTACTTTTGTTAATTTAACAAATCTGTTTTTAAAAAATACAATTAATAAAACCATGAAATAAAGTGATTCTTAAAGAACCACAGAGATCATGTTCTGGATCTGAGGAGGAAGAAGATCCAGATGGAAGAGTGGAGATGATCCGGGTTGGACTGAGTCTCAGAGAAACCCAGGAGGACCAGGGCTAGCTTCACAAAATGAAAAACACGTGTTAGAGGCGGTGTCAAAAAAAAAAAAGCTTCTCGCTAGATTCGCTTCGAGAAGCACGAGCAAACTGTGCATGTCACCTGACCATAGCTCGAAGAACAGCTCGCGCAAGATTTTGAACGGGGTGAGTTTTATTCAAAGCGGGAGGTTGTGGATCAGAAGAAGTGCAGACTGAAGACAAACATGGTGGAAAAAATACTACAGTCACCGCCACGGACTGGTTTAGTGTCTGATAATATTTTCAGGAACCGGTTTACAAGTGATAAGACCCTTAAAAACTGGCTTTTTAAATCAATAATAAACTTAAATCCAGTTTGTCTTCACGAGAAAACATTCCTCCAAACTAAAAGACATCACAAAAACAAAGTAAAAAAAAATACCCGTCAGGCTCCTCCCGGTAAAACTAGATCAATCGGAGTTCTGAGTTTGTTTTGCTGGAACCAGACAGTCCCATCTTGACCTGAAACCTGAAGAGTGTTTCTAAGGTCCAGTCTGCTTCGTAACTCCCCTTAAAGAAGCTTCCTGTAGATCTTTGTTATTTACTTATTTGCTAGTTTAGGGATTTAAATTTAATGGGATGATGCGTCATTGATGAGTCATTGATGGATGTATGGAAGAAAGTCCGTTGACTTTTCAAAATAGAACATCATTATGGCTTGAAAAATAAATCAAATGGAAATAATGGAAGGTTTTTCTTCTTTCTGTGCGGCTCGGTTACACATGACCGGTCCTTGGCCCGGTGGTTTGGGGTCCATTGCACTGAGACAAGTTCACACCCATCAGTTTTCTTTAATGATTTATATTGATGACCATTCCTAGTGTGAGTACAAGAAAGAAAAGTACAACGTTAGTTTACCACACGTTACTGAAGAACTGACAGGAGGTAGGTGAGACCAGATCTTATATCGTATGGAGTAAAGAGGATGTCTGTGATTCTAAGCAGACCAGTCCTCCAATCAGCAGCCACCACACTCAGAACCAGGAAGTAATGACAATAAACAGACAACAGATGGAGTCACGCCACAGTTCACGAGCCAAGGATCTACTGGAACCAATCAAACAGAAAAGAAGATGAAATTAAATAATAAAAACCCTCCAAACTGTTTTTTTTTATTATGAAATTTATTTGTTATTTATTTGAATAGGGAGGGTTAGGGTCAGTGCACAGGAGGGTTAGGGTCAGTGCACAGGAGCGTTAGGGACAGTGCACAGGAGGGTTAGAGACAGTGCACAGGAGGGTCGGAGACAGTGCACAGGAGGGTTAGGGACAGTGCACAGGGGGGTTTGGGACAGTGCACAGGAGGGTTAGGGACAGTGCACAGGAGGGTTAGGGTCAGTGCACAGGGGGGTTTGGGACAGTGCACAGGAGGTTTAGGGACAGTGAACAGGAGGTTAAGGGGGTCTTTCTGTCTTTTTTTAGTTAAATTTTGTTAAACATTATTAATTGTTTAGAGTGTCGTGTCTGAAAATTTAGACAATTTCAGATAACCATCTCATTCTCTGAGACATCTGCTTTTGGGTTGAACTGAAGGTCGCCAGCCCCTAGGGGGCCTTACGATAATAAAACTGCACCATTTACATGAAGGATTTCTTAGAGGTCACCCACTGACCAGGATGACCAAGAGGAGATGATTGACAGGAGCCAGATGCTAAAACTGGCTAATTAGCATAGAGAGAATGGGCTTCGCTTTAAAGTCGACGTCTCCATCTCTTGGTGGGGCTTTTATTACTGACCTCCCTCTGATTCGTGCTATAATTTTTCTGTAATAAACATTTTTTTCTATCACTAAGTTTGTAACAAGAAGAGTCTTTTTTAGAGTTTAATGGGAAACCCACAGCCGAAGACCTCAAGAAGAGAAACAGGCACCTACTATTTTCTATGTCTTTGATTTCTTTCTATTGTTTGCCGAGCTGAGATGGTCATTTGGGGCACCATCTTGTGCACCATCGCAAACCAAAAGATGTCAAACGACACCCTTAAAATGGCACAGAAATAGGACTTGTGTTTTTATGTCAAACTGTAGTCAAATAGAAAATAAACTCCCACGTGATGAATGCTTGGATTGTCTTTATTCAGGAAAAAGTACATTTCTGATTAAAAAGTCTTAATAAAAAGCTGGAAACGATCATTTAAGTTCACACAGGTGACATGTTTTGATCTGTTTGACCTCAGTTTGCAGAGAGTGGACTCGTCAGTACAACCTGCTAACTATTAATCAAACATCCAAACATGTCATACCGTGTAATCCCTCTTTCATTCAGAAGTGATCCATCGTGAAAAAAATCTTCAAATTGTCTTCATAGTATAATTTCTGATGGAGACGTTTCGACTTCCATCCGGAAATCCTTTTCAATCTGATAAAATGGTCTGAGAACTGGTTTGCCTTGCTGGTGAGGTATATTTACTATGTTTCCTAAAGAGGGTTTGACCCAAACAAGCCATTACCCAACCGTGACTGGACAGGAAGGTACCTTGTTCACAAGTGAGTGGGTCTAGCTAACGTCTAAAATTGTCTAATTATGTTCTATTGTCCATGGTGAGAGCGGCCATGCTGATTGGTCTAGAAACAGTAGCACTAAGAAAAAGACAGGAAATAGAGATGGAGGTAGCAGAGATGAAGATGCTGAGGATCTCTCTGGGAGTGACCAGGATGGACAGGATCAGAGGAACAGCACATGTTAGAGGTTTTGGAGATAAAGTCAGAGAGGCCAGACTGAGATGGTTTGGACATGTGCAGAGGAAAGAGAGAAAGAGAGAGAGAGAGAGAGAGAGAGAGAGAGAGAGAGAGAGCATCGGAAGAAGGATGCTGGGTTTAGAACCACCAGGAAAGAGGACTAGAGGAAGACCAAAGAGGAGGTTCATGGATACAGTGAAGGAAGACACGAAGATAGTTGGTGTGAGCGAAGACAATGAAGAGGATGCAGCAGGTAGGGTTAGATGGAAGAAACAGACTTGCTGAGGCGCCTCCTGGAGGGAAATGATGAAAGAAGAACAAGAGGTCCTCACTGAAACTAAACAAGTAAGATGCTCCCCTAGTGTTCCCATGATGATAGCCCTGTGAACTTAAACTGAAGATAGAATATATTCTGGGTAAAGAATCGTCCTGTTTGGACCAGGGAGTGAGGATGGTATAGTAAACTCCAGTTAGGTTACATCTTATACAGGCTTGTTCGGT
Organism: Neostethus bicornis; assembly: GCA_902685375.1. Lineage (NCBI taxonomy): Eukaryota > Metazoa > Chordata > Actinopteri > Atheriniformes > Phallostethidae > Neostethus > Neostethus bicornis. Next base: position 25,854,810 of record LR738552.1, read on the forward strand.
TTAGCCCCTCCTTAGGGAACACAGTACATATAGAACCAGTTCTCAAAACGTCTCGATCATCAAATACACATTCCAGAAGACACTGAAGACTTTTCTATGATTCAAACAACTTGATAGAAATGATCTGAAGGTAAAACTCCTCCACAAAAAACCTCAGGAAGTTACCCGTCACCTAATTGGATAAAAAGTGTTGTAATCCCACCACCAGTTATAATCACTTAAAAACCTGAGAGAAATAAATCAGACAGAATTTAAAATAAAAATCAATGCTTAAATCAGTTCGAATGAATTTGAAAAAAAATTATTGATTTAACTAAGAAAACTAGAAGAAAGTAAAGCATGCATTTGCAAATAAAAACACTCATATTAAATGTTGTGGAAATTATTGATAAATTTTGTCCCAACTTTTTGATGCCAATTTAAATGTAATAGATGTGAAAATTATTGGTAAATACTTTTTTATTCTGATCAGGACAAGATTTGATTTAAACTCCTGAATTAAAGGGCATTACATAAGTGGTTTTACCGTGGCTTCATCCACGGAACAGACTCAAGCAAAAGACGGGACATGGGCCGCTCTTCCAGTGGGCTCACCACCTGCAGGTGGGGCCTCAGGAATCGGGTGAAGGAGGAAATGGGCAACAGCCAATGACGGGGACCCTGGTGGTCAGATCCTTGGCTGCATAAGCTGGTTTGGGCATCTGGTCAGGATGCCTCCCGAGCGCCTTGCTGGTGAGGTGTTTTGGGTATGCCCCTCTGGGAAGAAACCAAGAGGCAGACCCCGGACCTGCTGGAGAGACCATGTCTCACAGCTGGCTGGGGAACGACTCAGGATCCTTCCGGGTGAGCTGGAGGATGCAGCCTGGATTTCTCTCACGTCTTCTGGACGTTTATTCCCAGACGGCGACACGGGGAGTGCTGGAGCCTATCTTGGCTGATTCAAGGTGAGAGGCAGGGTACACCCCAAACACGTCACCAGTCTGTCGCAGGGCCACACACACTCATTCCTAGGGGCAATTTGGTACCGTCCAATCAACCTGGTAAGCATGTTTTTGGAGGGTGTGAGGAAACTGGATCCCCAGAAGAAACCCCGTGCTTACAGGAAGAACATGCAAACTCTACACCGACAAGGCCAGTCTCTGAACCCTTGTGCCACCTGGGACTCGAACCCCAATCTTCTCGCTTTTTAAAAACAAAATGGCAAAAAAAAAAAAAAAAAAACAATTTTACACAAATGATGCTTTAAACTAATTTTCATTCAGATTTCATTCATTAATGATTAATTTTGTGATTGTTTAAAAGTTTAAATATTAAAATCATATTTTGATTAGAAATGATTAAACTCGTTACTCAGGCTTAACAGATCAGAAAAAAACAGATACTAGATGCTTTAATTTCAGATGAAGTCCGTGCAGCAGCGTCTTGGAGTAGGTCCGTAGTTTAGGAGTACATGGTCAGGCACATCCACTGTTAGAGAAAACAAACCCATTTAGTTTCATTACAATACTTCAGAAATTCAGATGGTTAAATAAAGTCACCTCTAGTTCATGAAGAGTCATGTTGGTCCCATCGGAGAGCTGCTTGAAGATGTCTGAACAGAAAAAAAGTTTTTTATTACCAAACAAAAGTCATCTGTTAAAATAAACAGTGGATGTTTCATTTGATACCAAGGACTGCCCGATTATGGTTTGTTTTTTTAAATCAATATGGTACTGATTTAAAGGCTTCAACGATTGGTTGATATTTAAAAATATAAAAATCAACAGTGAAAATTTGTCCTGATTTTGAAAGTGATATTTTTTTTTCGAAGTTTAGTAGTCGTTAGCTTCACAGCGCAGTGCTAGTCACTTTGTGAGAAAGATGAATTCGATAGTTCGAGCATTCGAACATACAATTTCATTCTTTGAATTATTTTTCAGAGATTCAAATTGAAGGTTTCAAATGTGCGAAGTATTCTGGAGTCATTTCAAACGAATTTGTTTGAATTGAGTTCATGGTAGGAATGTGTGTGTGAATAGGTAAATGTGAGCTTCACTATAGAGCACTTTGAGTGACTATGCAGGTGGAAAGGCGTTTTATAAGTAGAGTCCATTTACCATCTCCATTTCATTGCACGTTTAGATGTTGTAATCCTCAGTGAAACATCTAAACGCTAACCATCCAAATGGTTGTGCAATGGGCACTAGCCCAGATCATCACATGGGTTGTGTCAGGAAGGGCATCTGACGTAAAACTACGCCAAATATAAATATGCAAGTCAGTTCAAGAAGTATCACACCGGATCGGTTTTGGCCCGGGTTAACAACGGCCGCCATCGGTACTGTTGACCAACAGGGTGCTGGTGGAAATTGGACTACTGGTGGTCAAAGAAGAAGAGGAGGAAGACGCGTACATAGGAAGAGAGAGAAGAGAAACATGAAGAGTCTAGGACTTAGGGTGGGAACTTTGAATGTTGGGACTATGGCGGGTAAAGGTAGAGAGTTAGTTGATATGATGCAGAAAAGGAGAGTAGACATCCTGTGTGTCCAGGAGACTAGATGGAAACGTAGCAAGGCTAGATGTCTAGGAGTGGGGTTCAAGTTGTTCTATCATGGTGTCGATAGAAAGAGGAATGGTGTAGGAGATATTGTGAAGGAAGAGTTTGTTGGGAATTTTCTGGAGGAAAAAGAAGTTCAGATAGGGTGATGAGCCTCAAACTAGAAATTGAAGGGGTGGTGTTAAACATTGTTTGTGGGTATGTTCTACAAGTAGGATGTGACATCGAGGAGAAAGAGAAATTCTGGTCAGACATTGATGAGGTGGTTCAGAGCATCCATAGAAGTGAGAGAGTTATTATTGGAGCAGACTTTAATGGCCACATTGGTGCAGGAAACAGAGATGATGAGGAGGTGATGGGCAGGTTTGGTATCCAGAACAGGAATGCAGAAGGACAGATGGTGATCGACTTTGCAAAAAGAATGGAAATGGCTGTAGTGAATACTTTCTTTAAGAAAAGACTGGAACACAGGGTGACTTATAAGAGTGGAGGAAGGAGTACACAGGTAGATTACATTTTGTGTAGGCGGTGTAATCTGAAAGAGATCAGTGACTGCAAAATTGTAGCAGGAGACAGTGTAGCCAAACAGCACAGGATGGTTGTGTGTAAGATGACCATAGCAGTGAGGAAGTTTAAAAAGTTGAAGGGAGTGCAGAAGACTAAATGGTGGAAGCTGAAAAAGGAAGAGTGCTGCTTGATCTTTGTAAAGGAGTTGAGACAGGCTCTTGGTGGGCAGGAGAAGCTTCCAGATGACTGGACAACTACAGCTAATGTGATCAGGGAGGCAGGAAGAGAGTACTTGAAGTGTCATCTGGAAGGAAGATAGATAGAGAGACTTGGTGGTGGAATGAGGAGTAACAGGATAACCGCGGTGAGAGCGGCCATGCTGATTGGTCTAGAGACAGTAGCACTGAGGGAAAGACAGGAAACAAAATTGGAGGTAGCAGAGATGAAGATGCTGAGGATTTCTCTGGGAGTGACCAGGATGAGTACATCAGGGGAACAGCACATGTTAGAGGTGTTGGGAATAAAGTTTGAGAGGCAGGACTGAGAGGGTTTGGACATGTGCAGAGGAGAGACAGAGCATACGTAGGAAGAAGGATGCTGGATTTGGAACCACCAGGAAAGAGGACTAGAGGAAGGCCAAAGAGAAGGTTCATGGATGCAGTGAAGGAAGACATGAAGATAGTTGGTGTGACCAAAGAGGATACAGCAGATAGGGTTAAAAGGAAGAAACTGACTTGCTGTGGCGACCCCTGAAGGGAAATGCCGAAAGAAGAAGTTTCATTTGAAATATGGACATTTTTGGCACTAAAAATATAAGATTGTAAAGAAAAATATGAGATTGTAAAAAATTCAAAGCTGTCAAAATTTTAAATCTGGCGCTCTCTGGTGAGGTGTTCCAGAATCGACGCACTGGGAGGAGATCCAGAGGCAGACCCCGGACATGCTGGAGAGACTATGTCCAACAGCTGGACAGGGGACACCTCAGGATCCTCCTGGGTGAGCTGGAGGATGCAGTTGGGGTGAGAGAAGTCTGGGCTTCCCGTCTGGGGCGGTTGCCTCCGTGACCTGGCCGCGAATATTTTTTTCCCAATCTGTTTGTCTATTGCACAATCTATTCAGGTCCTGATTGGCTGATCTAACTGGCTCCTGATAGGCTGATGACATTGACGACTCCCATTCGGTTGTCATCAGGAAATCAGAACTAAAAGTAACTCAGAGTAGTGTAACTCAGTAATATGTGGAATGTTCTCTAGTTTATTTTGATGAAGAGTTTTCCTGTGGCTAGCTAAATGTCTTCACTGCTAGGCAAATGCTAACTGTAGCGGTGAGACAGTTAGCATTTGCTAACTAGCTAACTAGCTAGTGAATGCTAGTTAGTGAATGCTAGTTAGCAGCACGCTAATTACTGAATACTGCTAACTAGCGTGGGTTCCCCACGCCCGGCAGGGGGTAGTAGGGAGGTCATCTACATCTAGATTGTCATCTTTTTGACCCTCAAACAATAAACATCTGTAGAACCAAGAGAACCACAAGGAGAAATCTATTGGTTTAATTAGAGAATATTTACGGTTGAAGAACTCACAGGTCATGCAGTCCAAGCGTAGCATGAGACTGATGAAACTCTCCAGAGTGATGAAACCAGAGGAGGTACCATAACGCAGAGCCATCAGGTTCAGCATGTTATCACTGACACCTTTTTCTAAGAAACAAAAGAAAACAGAAAGAGTTGTTCATTTGATTTGTTTACCCACCCATGAGCTTCTTGCTCTGAGGCCACTGTGCTACCTATTACGCCACCGTGCCCACTCACACTGTAAATATTAGCTGATCTAGTTCTAAAAGGTGGGGGAGCTGGGATTACCTGTAGCCAGGAAGGCATTCCTCAGCTCGCTCAGAGACAGAGTCCCACTTCTGTCAACGTCACAGCGGAAGAAGATGTCCTGCAGAAACAAAGAATCCATCTGAAAATCTTTTGGAAGGTTGTGTATGTTCCTCTCCAGCTACTGGAGGGGGGATTAAAAGTTTGGGCACCTCAGGAAAAATTAACATTAAACAGTTACGTTCCTACCATCACCATGGTAACCAGGATCTACATTCCTACCCTCACCATGGTAACCAGGATCTACGTTCCTACCCTCACCATGGTAACCAGTATCTACGATCCTACCCTCACCATGGTAACCAGTATCTACGATCCTACCCTCACCATGGTAACCAGGATCTATGTTCCTACCCTCACCATGGTAACCAGGATCTATGTTCCTACCCTCACCATGGGTAACCAGGATCTATGTTCCTACCCTCACCATGGTAACCAGGATCTACGTTCCTACCCTCACCATGTTCAGCTTCCTCCTCAGGAAGCTGAAGCGCTCTGGACTCTCCTCTCGACTATAGACAAATTTCTACAGAGCCACTATAGAGAGAATCGTGTCTCTCAGCATGACTGTGTGGTACGGCAGCTGCACAACACAGGATAAAAAAGACTTGGTCCGGGTGGTGAGAACTGCAGAGAGGATCGTAGGCTGCCGGATCTGGATTTGGTCTACAGCGCCCGAGTTCAACTGAAGGCAAGACAGATAGCGACGGACCGCACCCACCCAGGATACAGGCTGATTGTACCTCTCCCATCAGGACCATCAAGACCACCACCTCACGCCTCACAGACAGCTGTGAAAGCAAGCCCCCTCCATCATCTCCTTACCTCTGTCTTCCTCACACTTCTCTTTGAATGTCCATTCATAGAACATTGTTCTCAGAACGAGGGTTTTGGATTTTACCTTGTATGAAGTCATTTTCTTCCAAAGTCGTACAAATTCCTCGGTGTTCAGTCTGCCTGTGATAGATGTCTGTTCAACATCTCGTTAAGGTTTTAATGGTCCGCATGTTCATGTTCAGACTGTCCTGTAAAAATAAGGGGATTAAAACACCTAGGAGGTCATGTAGGTTCTGGCTGGTGTGTCATAAACTACATGCTATGAACATAAAATCAAACACAAGTGGGTTAGCAAGGATACGTCGATGAGAGCGACCATGCTGCGACACGCATCGAGGCTGAAGCCACCAGACTTCAAATCTCCTGCAGAAAAAAAACAAGAACATTTCAATAAGTTTGACATAAATGACATCAAACCTGCTTCTAAAAGGAAAGACAAATCAAACCTGATAGTATTTTTTCATTGAGGATCTCCTGGAGCTGCTCAGCGTCCACTTGATGATGCTGAAAGTTTAATTCAAAATGGACTCAGGTTTTTATTAAAAATTAAAACTTTCATTTTCACAGATGTATCGGTGCAGCGTCTGCAATAATCAGGACACTGTATCGATCCATCGTGGTAAAGAAAGAGCTGAGACGAACAGTAAAACTCGATTTCCAAGTAGATCTATGTTCCTACCCTGACCATGGTAACCAGGATCTACATTCCTACCCTCACCGTGGTTACCAGGATTTACGTTCCTACCTGCATCATGGTAACCAGGATCCACGTTCCTGACCTCACCATGGTAACCAGGATCTACGTTTCTACCCTCACCATGGTTCCTAACCTCACCATTGTAACCTGGATCTAGGTTCCTACCCTCATCATGGTTCCTAACCTCTCCATGGTAACCAGGATCTACCTTCCTATCATCACCATGGTAACCAGGATCTACGTTTCTACCCTCACCATAGCTTCTAACCTCTCCATGGTAACCAGGATCTACCTTCCTATCATCACCATGGTAACCAGGATCTATGTTCCAACCCTCACCATGTTAACCAGGGTCTACATTCCTACCCTCACTATGGTAACCAGTGTGGGTGGCGACCAAAAGAATGATATTGCGAATACAAGTGGCTGAAATGAGCTTCCTCTGCAGGGTGGCTCAGCTCTCAGAGATGAAGTGAGGATCTCTGCCACCCAGGAGGAGCTTGGAGTAGAGCCATTGCACCTCCAGATTGAAAAAATCCAGATGGACTGGTTCGGGTATCTGGTCAGGATGCCTCCTGAGCACCTCGATACGAAGGTGTTTCTGGCATGTACTACCGGCAGGGGACCAAGAGGCAGCCCCCAAACATGCTGGAGAGACTACGTTTCACAGTTGGACAGAGAACACCTCAGGATCCTCTCGGGTGAGCTGGAGGATACCGCCGGGGTGAGAGAAGCCGGGACTTCCTGTCTGAAGCTGTTGCCTCAGCGACCCAGCCCCCAGAGAATAGGAACAGAAAGGAACTTTCACCTTTTTTGGGACAAACCTCGTCAGAAAATTCCCGGAACCTTGTTCTCTTGTCGTCGTCATCGATTCCATTTTCCTCATGTTTGTTCTGCAAAACAAGATTTAATTCAGCATATTATGTTTGTTTATCTACCTTCTCTTGAATCTTCTCATGATTCTAAGAACCACAATGTGACTCGATGATGACACTTTAAAACATGGCTGCTCAGAGCGACATTCCCAGGGGGCATTAGCCTACTAGTAGAATTACCGTCTCTTGCCCAGGAGAAACGCATTGGAGTCCCACTGGGCCAAAGCTCTTCATGAGATTTTGGGCCTGAAACTGAAAGATTGAATGATTAGAAAGCCCATCTCTGCAGGGACACTAACTGCACAGAGCAAGACTAGAATGTGTGAAAGCTTCCTTTGTAATAAATATTTTATGATTGATTGATTAATTACCTGTCCAGTCGCCATGTACCCGTAGTTGTAGTTATGGTTGTCTGAAATCTCACTGAAAGGAAACATAAGAAATAATATGAGACAAAAAGTGTACAAAACCGCGGTGAGAGCGGCCATGCTGATTGGTCTAGAGACAGTAGCACTGAGGGAAAGACAGGAAACAAAATTGGAGGTAGCAGAGATGAAGATGCTGAGGAACTGTCTGGGAGTGACCTGGATGGACAAGATCAGAGGAACAGCACATGTTAGAAGTTTTGGAGATAACGTCAGAGAGGCAAGACTGAGATGGTTTAGACATGTGCAGAGGAGAGAGAGTACATCGGAAGAAGGATGCCGGGTTTGGAACCACCAGGAAAGAGGCCTAGAGGAAGACCACAGAGGAGGTTCATGGATACAGTGAAGGAAGACATGAAGATAGTTGGTGTGACAGAAGAGGATGCAGCAGATGGGGTTAGATGGAAGAAACTGACTTGCTGTGGCGCCCCCTGAAGGGAAATGATGGAACGAAAAGAAGAGATAGATGTTAAATCAAGCGCATTAGATTTTATATCTAGCGCTGGATGAGCGTTTTTCAAGGGTTCAGAAGCACGGAAAAAAATGCGAGGAAAATAAAAAACAAGCGCTTTAGACTAATTGCGTAAAAAATTTGGTCACGACGGCTTTAATGGGTGATCCTAAGTGGTTTCATAAGTCCAGCCTTGTTGAATCAACAGGTTTTTATTGTTGATAAAAACACCTAATAAGTGTTGTTTTATTAAAAATAAATGCATGGAATTTGAATAAAAACATTTAAGGTACCAGCATTTAATTAAATGTTAGTGTTGTCTTTTTAGTAGTGGTGACAGTCGATTAAAAAAAATTAATAGAATTAATCATATTTTAATGTTATATCTGCTAAAAGATGTCCTGATAAGGAATTTGAATTCTAGGATATTAAAAAATCTACTGTATGACTAATCAATTGAATCCAGTAAGAAGAGAAGATTTTAAATCCAATTTATAATTGGTGAACTGTGCCTCATGATGCCAGGTGCATCATTAATAAAGTAAAACAAGGGTTAGAGTTCCTTAGGGTTCGTTCTTATCTTCAACAATAGAAATTGACCTGCAATCAGCAGCAACCCACTTTACGATAGTATTTGTGAATTTATCTGTTGTGGATTTGCTCTTTCGCTTGCAAAAGTCAGCTAGCTTGGTTTGGCAAAGCGAGCTCCCAGCAGCCACACTCGCAACAGAGGAACTTGCCTGAACAAGTTTTACGTTTAGATGGTATGTCAGGCTGGAGTTGCTCCGATGGTAGGAGAACTCCTTTTTTAAAAAAACCTACAAATTACTACGTTTTTATTTATTGTCCCGCCTTTATTATTTTTGTATAAAAACTTGCCTTTCAGTGGCCCGACTCAGGGGTGAATCCAAGATTTCCTGAAGGGGGCGGTGGGGAGGCATCCCCTCCCCACAGAACATTGTGAAAAATGCGTAATTTTTCTGCATTTTGGTTCATATTTTGCACAAAGTTTATAATAATTAAAGTAGTAAGAACACTTTTTTTGTGGACCAAAAGGGGTGGAGGTGTGTCCCTATGCCTCCACCCTTTGGATCCGCCCCTGCGACCGTCTCATCCAGCGAGTGTCTCATCCTCCTTAGTCTTGTCCGTGTCTGTTGTATGGGACCACTGCTGCCTCGTTAATTTGCCAGTGCAGATGATGTAGTACGGCCGAGAAGACTACGATTCCTTCAATAGGCCAAAATTCAAATGCGCAAGCATTGGTTTGCCACCGTTATGACGTCATAATTAATTGCGTTAATTTTTTTAACAGATTAAAATGCAGTGTAATTAATTAATCGAATTTACGCGTTAAAATGTTGGCATTAGTTTTTGATGTAAAGCCCACAATGAAAGAGTGGCGTCTGTAATCCCAGAATAAGATGACTCACTAGGCGTGGAATCCTCCCTTGCAGTAGATGGTGAGGCTGAAGGACCCGGTCTCATTGGGTTTAAACGTGCTGGGAACGATCACATAGTCTCCAGGCTTCAGTGTCATCTGCTCCATCACCTCACGAACGTTCACAAAGTTTTTAGATTGGGCCACAAGCAAGTCCTTTGTGAAGAACTGTTTTGGAAACTTTCCCGTCATGTTTTTGTACTGAGGTTAGTCGACAAAATAAAAACAGTCCTTTTTAGTTTTTGGTCATTTTATGGACTTAAAACTTATGAAAAAAAAAGGTGAGAAAAACTTACTTCTTTAGGCACCTTTAAGAAACGAAAAAAGAAAAAAAAATCACTCTAGTAAATTTATAACTTAATGATTTTGATGAGTTTCATGAATCAAAACAAAGTAAAATAAATAATAAGATAGAAGAACTTAATTTAAGACTAAAAAAATTTACAGCTGTTACCTCGAATACAGTTAATCCGATTGAGCGATTTGTCACTAAGTGCCTGTTTCGCTTGTCGGGTTTTTGCATGAGAGTCACCAGGATGTTATTCTCACTTTGTTTTGGGAAACCTTCCTCATATAGATTTCCAACCTCCAAACGGTATTGTGGATTAGTCCAGAAGCTTTCTAGAAAAACAAAAAAAAAAAAAACAGGAAATGATTGAAGACTTCTTCCAAAACCTTCAAAAATTTAGTCTGAGAATAAAAGGACGGAGCGGGAGATCAATAGGTGGAACAGTGCGGCATCCTCAATAATCAGAAAGCTGCATCAGTCTGTTGTCGAAAAAAAGAACTGAGCCATTAAACAAAAAAATAACCTGAACAAACTCAGCTGGTCAGCATTCAAGCAGTCTGTTCTTGCTATTTCTTTTCGGGCCAGATCTACGTTCCTACTCTCATCCTGGTAACCAGGATCCATGTTCCTACCCTCACCTTGGTAACCAGCATCTACGTTCCTACCATCACCATGGTAACTCTGAGTAAAGCCGCTGCTCCTCCAGGTCAAGAATGGCCAGATGAGGGAATTCATCTGGTCAGGATGCCTCCGGAGCGCGTCACTGGTGAGGTGTTTTGTGCACATCCCACCGGGCGGAGACCTAGAGGCAGACCCTGGACCTGTAAGAGAGACTATGTACAGCTGGACAGGGAACACCTCAGGACCCTCCAGGGTGAGCTGGAGGATGCAGCTAGGGTGAGAGAAGCCTGGGCTTCCCGTCTGAGGCTGCTACCCCTGCGATCCTTAGAACCAAGATACGATCTGCCCCTAAAAATCTGCTCGAGAGTAGCATTCTGTTTTGTAGGTAATGAAAAGTACCATGGTGGTTTAAGCACCCTCCTGCAGTTGTTCCTGGCACCCAGCGGGCCTTATAGGTGGAGGCCCTCCATTGGTAAGGAGAACTCCCATCGATAAAGGCAGGGCACATGGAGCAGATATTCAGATCTGAATAGTTGCTACAGAACTCCTCGAAGGCCATCCTTATAAAACAAACAAAAAAAAACAAAAAACATGAGATTAAATGTTGGAAGAACATTTGTAACAATTGTAGATTTGTGTCTTTTGGGAATCAATTAAAGCCATTTTATGACTCACCAGAACTCTCCGTCTTCTCTGTTTAACAGGCAAGCATCTCGCTCTGCAGAACTCACCGTGTACCACATGGGGGAACTTTAGAGATGGGTTCAAAGGAGAAGCAGAAAACAAAATGAATGGTTCCTCATAGAAGAGTCAAAAGAAGCCGGGGGAAATTAAACATAGATAGATCTCCAGCTTGACACAAAAAAATTAAAGCCAGCTCAGAAGATGCTCCTAAAAAATAAGAGTTATTTTATGGCCGCTTGTTATTTAAGAATGGGATTCATTAAAAAAATTTTATTCACACCTAGAAAAGGGTAAATATTGGCCGGATCTCATTGGCCAGTTATTCAAAACATAAGAGCATTTATTTTGACAACATTTACATGAATAATAATGAAACCATTTTTTATAATTAATAATGAACATTGAACAAAAGTATTTAAAACGGTCAATTATTGTAAATCACTTTTCTTGGATCAGTCATGATCCCCTCACTCTGCCACAAGAGGGAGCCCTGGACCTTTCTCCAGTCTGATCCCAAACACCTGGGTGATTAGGCAGCAGTGTATCGTCAGCCTGGTGCCTATTTAAAGGCAATCACCCCAGACTTCCTGGTCGGGTCATACCTTCCATTCCAGCCAGGTCTTCCTGGTTGCCTGACCATGATGTACATACTAAACAATATTTATTTGATCCATATTTCTTTCTTTTTTAGTCTCTTCTATGTTAATATGGATGCAGTGTTATGCAGGGGGGTCCTGCTACAGTCACAAATACTTTAAGTAAGAGCGATAATGATATGATCTGTTGTTAGACGCTCGATGAGTGAGACGGACGCACAAGCTGAGCTCCAATTTGACAATTTTAGCCCAGAAAGACGCATCGTCGTCCAATTTCTTGCTCATGTGGGCGGGGCTTTAATGACTTTTACAGTTTTCTTCACTTCTTTAAACACATTAAAACTCATTTTTAACATTGTTTATATCAACATAAAAAGTAAGACCTAATCTTTTCAGCCCTCGGTAGAAGGAGAAGAGATAGTTTTATTATAAATGTCTGCATGTATTTTGTTTGAGTCAGACTAACTTGTCGCTCCAGTTTTCATTCCACTCTATTTGTCCCCAGGGGTTCATTAAACGCACCAGCTTTACCTCCTTTCCATAGCTGGTGACCTAATCCATGAACACAAGATAAACATCTGTTAACATTTATCTTTTAGTAGGTTTTAAACCACAGGCTGAATTAATACTGTTTGATGGGAATTTTTATGTCAAAGAGGAAACATATTACCTTTTGTAAGCCAGTGACAGCGTAAGCGTGGCCCTGCACCAGTCCGTTAGGTAATTCATATTCTGGTGTGTCCTAAAAAATATGTTTAAAACTTTTAGAAACAGCGCAGAACAAAATGAAGAAATAACTGCTTATTCCCTGACGAGGCAGGAGGATGGCTGCGGGAGGGAGGGGCGGAGCATTTCCCAGCTGATTCAAGACAATAAGTATGGTACAACCTGAACAGGTCACCAGTCTGGTGTAGGGCCCCACACACACACACAAACAAACATCCACACACTCATTCCGAGGGGCTCTTTCATAGCAGCCAGTCAACCTAGCATGCATGTTTATGGAGGAAAACAGAGAAAACACACACATAAACAAGAAGAACATGCAAACTACACACAGAAAGGACAGTGTTCCAGGCCTCGTCCCCACCTGGGATTTGAACCCTAAGGATTCACAGTGACGTCACCGTGCTAAACACTGCGCCTGTAGAAATCACTTAAAACTTCCAGTTATTAAGTTGGAATCAGTTATAATCTTGTGGGTTTTCTTTTTTTTTTTTAGCAGCATTTTGGTTTCTGTTGAGACCATTTTTACATGAGAATAGTTTCCATGTGACTAAAAGCTGGCTACAAGAAGAACAGACTGGGTGGTTTGAGGATTAAAACTTGTAATCCTGGTAAAATAAGGGATAGGTTGTGTTAAGGGATCTGCTTGTGTTTAAGTCTCTCCATGGTCTAGCACCAAAGTACATCTGTGATATGTTAGTACCTTATGAACCATCTAGAACTCTGAGGACCTCCGGGACCGGCCTCCTGCTGGTGCCTAGAGTCAGGACTAAACATGGAGAAGCTGCATTTCAATTTTATGCTGCAAAAGTCTGGAACAAACTTCCTGAGGCCGTGAGACAGGCCTCTACCGTGACAATGTTTAAATCTAGGCTGAAAAGAGTTCTGTTTAACTGTGCTTTTTATTAATTGTTCTTTTTTTTTAAAATCTGTTTTAATGATTTTATTTATTTAATTTTAAACTTTTTGATTCTATGTTTTGTGATTTTAATGCATTCTTTTTCTTTTCTTTCTTGTGAAGCACTTTGAATTACATTTTGTATGAATTGTGCTATACAAATAAACTTGCCTTGCCTTGCCTTGCCTAGGTTGGTGGGTGAACTGGTAACATATTAGATACGAAATGATGCTCTAAATGATTCTGTGGAAGAATCTTTTGAGAAATAAACTAAGACCAAAGTCACCTCCAGGTTTATGAGAATGTTTCCAGTGTGAAACCAGCTTCAGGAAAAATCTCAAAGTCTATAAAACATGAGCAAAAAAATCACTGTGATGGAGGCAAAAGCACGCTTGTAAAAAATAAAGGAGGTTTAAAATGTGATACGAAATATGACATCTTCTTCTTCTCCTTTCATCATTTCCCTCCAGGGGGCACCACAGTAAGTCAGTTTCTTCCATCTAATCCTGTCTCCTGCATTCTCTTGGGTTCATGTCTTCCTTCACTGTATCCATAAACCTCCTCTTTGGTCTTCCTCTAGACCTCCTGCCTGGCAGTTCCTCTCTCTCCTCTGCACATGTCCGAACCATCTCAGTCTGGCCTCTCTGACTTTAAAACCTCTAACATGTGCTGTTCCTCTGACCCTGTCCATCCTGGTCACTTCTAGGGAGATCCTCAGCATCTTCATCTCCGCTACCTCCATCTCTGTCTCTAGACCAATCAGCATGTCCGGTTTAATTTCATATCAAATAATTTCTTAATTTATGTTTTACTGAAACAATGTCTTTGGTGTTTGATTGACAGCTCATGTTTATCTAACACAGCTCATCTGATTGGCTCTCCAGGATCATAAAAAGAACATTTTCATGTCTTAAACTTTGTCCTGCGAGACACTGCTCCCTGTTTAGGATGTGTTACTAGAGCCAGACAGACTGCATCCATTTATTTTATGTTTGTAGGAAATAATTAAAAGTGTGTTACTGCTTCCAAATTGTCATGGATTGGTCTGAAGCCGGTGTTTTTCCGCTGCATCTCTCTCTCCTGATCATCACCTCCCACACCTGTGTCCGATCATCTCCCTGTCCAGTAGAAACCCTCAGCTTTTAACCAGCCCCTTTCAGATCATCAATCTTCACATCCTGAACGTCTGTCTTCCTGTGACCAACCTGGACTGTCCAGGCTCTTCCTGATCTCCTGCCCTGATAACTTGACCTGCTGCCTGTCTTTGATCTTGTCAGTGCCTCCTAAACAAGTCATCCTAAATAATAAACGGAGGATAAACTCTTTCTAAGTGTTGCATTTTGGTCTTGAACCATCACTATCATCACATTAAAAAAGAAAGGACTTTAGGTTTTATGCTATGGTCTCACCCCCGGTGCTGTCCAACATGCCATGAGTGAACGTGATTGTACAGCTCTGGACATCAGCTCCCACAGGTCTGCAGGTGGAGACGTCAGTGTAATTTCGATCTGGACCCCGCCGGTGAAATCCTTCATAGCTTCAGAAGGCTTCCCAGAAATCATGTCTGAATAAGATCCACACACTCTGAAAAAAAACTCTCATTACTGTTGTAATGAAAACGTTCAACCACCAGCCGCATACAGACGCACGTGGACATACTTTGCATACGCTTTCTCCAACAGTGCGGGCCAGAACTCTCTGCGGTCTCTGCACTGAACAAAGATCAGTCTTCCATCGATTGTTGGTAGTTTGTCATCAATGATAACATCAACCCATGTCCCAAATCTCCAGAACTTGAGAAAAAAGATTGAAAAAATGTAGATTTTAAAGATTAATTTCACTCATAATGAAAAGGGAAACACAAGCGGATGAGATCCAGTTTAAGTGTGAAGCAGCTGGGATGGAAACCAGCAACTCCAAATCTGGGCCATGGTAGGAAAAGGTGGAACACCCTTTACAGGACACAGTCCTGCACCAAGTGGAGAGAGTTTAAACACGCTCAACAGGAATTATGACAACCCGGCATCTTTTTCTTTAGAACTTTCCCAGTTGCCACCGTCCAACTATTTTTTCTTTTAATATATTTTATTCATCCCTCAACGGGAAAATTTGCGTGCTGCTTTACACCGCAGCAGGCTGCCAGGATGGCGCCAATGGTCTGAGAAATGGGGGGTTAGGTGTCTTCTCCAAGGACACCTAGACATGAGCTCAGTGGGATTTGATCCGGAGAACTTCCAGTCCAAGGACGAACGTTCTACCACTGAACTATCACCCCTCCTGATAACTTGTCTCCTCCATCCTTATAAAACCCAAAGGCATCTCCACAAAACCTGGGCATTAATTCTGATAAATTTACCCAGTAATAACAACAGCAATGAAAATTTCGTTACTCATGAACATTAAACAAATACTTAAAAAACAAACAAAAAAAAGGCCTTTCAGTGACCGTTTAAATCTGTCTCGTCATGGATCTCAAAAAGAAAATATCCGATCAGGCCCAAATGGGTAGGCGAAAACTCAGTGGTAGACTGTTCGCCCTTGAACCGGGAGAAGTCGGTTCAAATTCCACTAAGCCCCCGAGGTGTTCCTGAAGAACACCTCCAGCCTCCACCATCATGCCTGCCTGCTGTGGTGCAATGCAGCACAGGAATTTCCCCATTGAGGGGAATATAGTACGTTAAAAACATAAATACCTTGACTCAATTCCAACCAACAAGTGGCCATGAACCTTTAGGGTTATTATTCATATTCTCTGAAAAACTGGCATAAAAATGATAAATCCTGCAAGGATATAGAAACATGTGAGCTGGTCAACTTGTGTGTAAGTGGGCTGGTATTGGGATCTTCCAGGATGAGCCAGCGGATGTGGCCCGAACTCAGATGAGGCAAAAGATTTTACGTTTCAAATCTGATTCATTGTGTCATGGTTCCCTCGCCCGTCACCAGAGGGAACCCGGGACCTTCCTTCATCTGCCTGATTTGAGACACCTGATGGTGTTTGAGTAGCTGCCTTTAAAAAGGGAGTCTGCCTTTCCTTCAAGGTCGGGTGATCATCCCTTCCAGCCAGGTCTTCTTGGCTGCCTGACCATGAGATTCACTTAGAACAATAACCTCATGACATTCCACTGATCCATGTGTTTTTCCTTTACTCAATTAACCATGTTTGTTGTCCTGCATTTGGATCGTCCTCCTTCTTCTGCACCCACGTCGTGACACATTATATAAACACATCTCTTAATAAATATAAACAGACAAATGCACATTCCCTGCCTTTCTGGATGAAGGTGATTATTTACCCTGAAATGGAAGAAGCCGCAGTAGTTCTTGTCAAAATCTTGCTCCAGAGGAACAACTTGGGCAAAGATGTCCTTTTGGAAAATCAGAGGTCCCAGGGAGGCAATAAACCAACTGTTTCCTTTAAAACATCAAATGAAACAAAATGACATTTTATTTTCAGATTAAAAACACATGCGTACATTTACATAAAACTTTATGAAAACCAGTTCACAGTCTGGATCTTTAAACTTCAGACTTTAATGTTTTGCTTTAGTTTTACACTTCATGGTCCATGTCTTATTTGTGTTGTCTTGTGTTACTTTCTGTTTTATTTTGAAACACTAACTCTCCTCTCGTTTCAGGCCATGTTACTTCCTGTCCTGGTCTGTTTCCAACAGGTGTGATTGTCTCATCCTCCCTGATTGTTTCCTCCTGTGTTTCCCCTTCCTCTTTATCTTGTACCAGATTGTTTTGGGTACTTATCTTAATTTGATTACGTTACTTTCTGCATCTGGGTCCTGCCTTAGTCCAAGCCTGATAGACTAACTAAAGACATTGAAGGTTTAGAGACCTCACAGCTGGAAAAAACGAAACCACAAAATATAGTAAATACTGTAGCTCAGCGTTTTTCATTACGTTTTTTGTTACAAATCCTAACTAGGAAGCCATAGGCTAAGGGGAAGAGTGTCTGTCCTTGGACCGGGAGAAGCTGGTTCGATTCCCACTGAGCCTCAGAGGTGTTCCTAGAGCAGACACCTTACCCCCTAGTTAACACCATTGGCGCTGTCAATGCATCGGTGCAATGCAGCAAAGTAATTTCCCCATGAAGTCCGGCTATGCTGATTGGTCTAGAGACAGTGGCACTGAGGAAAAGACAGGAAACAGAGATGGAGGTAGCAGAGGTGAAGATGCTGAGGATCTCTCTGGGAGTGACCAGGATGGACATGATCAGAGGAACAGCACATGTTAGAGGTTTTGGAGATAAAGTCAGAGAGGCCAGACTGAGATGGTTTGGACATGTGTAGAGGAGAGAGAGAGAGTACATAGGAAGAAGGATGCTGGGTTTAGAACCACCAGTAAAGAGGACTACAGGAAGACCAAATAGGAGGTTCATGGATACAGTGAAGGAAGACACGAAGATAGTTGGTGTGATCGAAGAAGATGCAGCAGATAAGGTTAGATGGAAGAAACTGACTTGCTGTGGGGCTCCTGAAGGTAAATGCTGAAAGAGGTTTTCTTCTTCAAACAGTTTATGTGATGATGTCATAGAAGTTTTATATTTGATCATTGTTTTAATTGATCCTAACTTTTACTCTTCAGAAACCATCAAACAGCTTTAGAAGTTAGCTTTGGTTTAAGCATGTGTTTGCTTGTCTTTCAAAGGTTAAGAATCAAATGATTGGATGGTTTTCTGGCTTCCATTGTGTGGTCTGAGTATTAAATCACTATGGAATGTATTTCTTCAGAAGGAACTTTCTTTTCTATACTGGTCTCCTTTTCTGGGAGATCAGAACTGAACTTGTATTGCATCTCTCACAAGATAAAATGAAAAAGTCTTCTTACGAACACTTCCTTGCCCAAAGTCAAATCTTGAAATTCCGTCAACCACAAAGGCGGGATCAGGAACAAGTTCCTGAAGAAGAAAAGAAGAAGTTACGTTACAGAAATGTTATTCTAACCCTGCGGGTCTTCTCATTGGCAGTGCTCCCTTGCTATGCCACAGTTCATCTTTCACAATGTTACTTAACTTAAACCCACCTGGTAAAACTATTCTTTGGCAACCCAGTGAGCCGGAGACTTTTTCTGAAGTATATTTCACATAAAGGCCGAATAATAACTGTAGATATTTTATATTTTAAAATGTGAATATTGACATTTTATTTTCACATTTATTTCTATGTTCCTACTCACCATGGTTACCGGGATCTACGTTCTTATCCTCATCATGGTAACCGGGATCTACGTTCCTACCCTCACCATGGTAACCAGGAACTACGTTCCTATCTTCACCATGGTAACCAGGATCTACTTTCCTATCCTCATCATGGTAACCAGGATTTACGTTCCTACCTTCACCATGGTAACCTGGATCTATGTTCCTACCCAACAGTGCTCAATAGTGTTTTAGAAACCTTTGGTTTGACTCAACATGTGAAAGATCCCATCCACAGCAGAGGTCACGCTCTGGACCTCCTCATTATTAAACGAGTTAACGTTAGTAATGTGATTGTGTCTGATGTTGCCTTATCTGATCATTTCTGTGTCTTCTGTGACCTCACTGCCGCTCCCAGGCCACCGCCTAGACTGGCAGTTATTCACAGCAGACACATAAATGACAACACACGTGTACAGTTCATGGTAATGGTTTATTTTGGAAGATTTCTCGAGTTTTGATGTAAACGATTTGGTTACCTCTTGTGTTGTGAATGTTCTGGATGCCATTGCCCCAATGAATTTGAAACCAGATAAAAATAAGCAGAAAGCACCTTGGAGAAACGATGATTCAGTCAAAGCACAGAAACGGGAGTTCAGGAAAGCTGAGCGTAAATGGTGCAAATTTGAGCTCCAGATTCACTACGAGATTTATAGAGAAAAGTTACACGTCTACAATCAGATCTTATTTCAAACCCGAGAGATGTATATCTCTAAAACAAATGGAAACTGTAATAATAACTCACGTGTTTATTTTGCAACTATAAATAGATTAACAAATCCCCCAACTCAAATCGTCGCTGAATTGGTTTCGACAAAACAACTTTCTCCAGCTAAACTCAGACAAAACTGAAATCATTGTCTTTGGCCCACAGAAACAAAGAGAAAGTGTCATCAGTTACCTTCAATCTCTCTCTCTAGAACCGACAAATCAAATTAGAAATCTGGGAATAATAATGGACTCAGACTTTAACTTCAACAGTCACATCAAATCAATTACATCAGCAGCCTTTTACCACCTGAGAAACATTGCCAAAATCAGAGGTTTGGTTTCTAAAACAGACTTAGAGGTTCTTATCCATGCATTTGTTTCCAGTAGGTTAGAGTATTGCAACGGTCTACTCACTGGTCTGAAAAAAAGGCCTTAAAACAACTGCAGTTTATTCAAAATACCGCTGCTCGAGTCCTAACAAGAACTAGAAAATACGATCACATTAGTCCTGTGCTAAAGTCTCTGCACTGGCTTCCTGTGGCTTCGAGAATAGACTTTAAAGCTGTTCTGCTTGTGTTTAAGTCTCTCCATGGTCTAGCACCAAAGTACATCTGTGATATGTTAGTACCTTATGAACCATCTAGAACTCTGAGGATCTCTGGGACCGGCCTCCTGCTGGTGTCTAGAGTCAGGACTAAACATGAACCATCTAGAACTCTGAGGTCCTCCGGGACCGGCCTCCTACTGGTGTCTAGAGTCAGGACTAAACATGGAGAAGCTGCATTTCAATTTTATGCTGCAAAAGTCTGGAACAAACTTCCTGAGGCCGTGAGACAGTTCTGTAATGTGACAATGTTTAAATCTAGGCTGAAAACAGTTCTGTTTAACTGTGCTTTTGATTATTCACTCTTTTTATCTGTTTTAATGATTTTATATATTTATTTTTTAAACTTTTTGATTCTATGTTTTGTGATTTTAATGCATTCTTTTTCTTTTCTTTCTTGTGAATCACTTTGAATTACATTTTGTATAAATTGTGCTACAAATAAACTTGCCTTGCCTTGCCTTACCCTCACTATGGCAACCAGGATCTACGTTCCTACCCTCACCATGGTAACCAGGATTTATTTTTTTACCCTCACCATGGTAACTGGGATCTATGTTCCTACTCTCACCATGGTAACCAGGATCTACGTTCCTACCATCACCATGGTAACCAGGATCTATGTTTCTACTCTCACCATGGTAACCAGGATCTACTTTCCTACTCTCACCATGGTAACCAGGATCTACGGTCCTACCATCACCATGGTAACCAGGATCTATGTTTTTACTCTCACCATGGTAATCAGGATCTACGTTCCCACTTCCGCAACCCGGCCCCGGGTAAGCGAAATACGACTGAATATAATAGAATTTATTTCTTTAATCAGTCTTAAAGTCAAATGACTACTAAATTCGATTCAACCTGGAATTTCTTTTTAATATTTTCAGAATAAAACACAACAAAATAAAATTAATTTTAACGGAATATATTTTTAGTGATAAATTCTATAGTTTCATAAAATCAACTTGGTTTCATCCCAAACACACGCACGCACGCACGCACGCACACACACGTACACACACAGAGAATCTTGTGAATCATGCTACTTTAATTGCAGCTGTCATTATTTTAACTTCATTTTTTTTTTCAAGATTTGAACTTAAAAGAGATTTTTTTTTAAAACAGAAAAAAGTGTGAAGCATTTAAAAAAAAAAAAAAGAGAGAGACTACTTTGTTGTTTTATCTTTTTTGGGAGACTGAACGATCATCAAGGGAGCACTGGATTCTAAGTCCTCCAACCCATTTAGTTTTTTTTAAACCAAATTCTAAACTGAAACACTTAAAGTACAACATTAAAAAAGAAATTTCTTGACTGAAAGTCTCACCGATGGCCTCAGCCACTTCACTGTGGGCAGTTCATTAGGGTATAGGACCTCCTCACCGATGGAACTCTTGTCAGGTGGGAACATCTCATCGATGAACTGATCCTTCTGTGTTTGGCTTAATTGCTTCATTTCCCTGAAGTCTTGGTTGAGGAACTTCTCGGGCTTATCGGATGTTCCAAAACCGTCTTTCTTTTGACGAGCACTGATGATGTTCATGCACACCCCAGACGAAGACATCTCGGCAGAGACTGAAGACTAAAACACAGACAGGATTCTAAAACGAACGCAGTGGAGACAAGTTTAACTAAAAGTTACACTGACAAAAAAAATGTGTCATCAGTCAAAACAAAACAGCAAAGTTATTTTTATCTATTTTTAGATAAAGTAAAATCTAAGACGCCAAACGAACGTCTTGGGTGTTAGAAATAAAACCTTTAACACTGAACTAAAAATATCAAACTTACCAGACGTTCCAACTCTCTAAAGCAGTTCTACAAGGTGTAGAAGGTGTTTGGATCTACACTGATGTGACAAGAGTTTTTATACAGTCAGAAAGAGCCTGAGGGCTCTACTGTAAACACAGGATCCTAATAAAACTCTGCATCACCTGAAGTGATGTTTTCATTCCTCAGCTTTAAATGGTGTGAAAATAAAAGACTTTCACATAAAACCAGCCTCACCTAGAAGCCCTTGTTCTGATTGGTCCTTTTCAGACTTTATGGTTTTTATTTCTAGTTTTTTTGTTGTTCTTCTTCTTCTTGTTTTCACAAATGTCTGAATAAATAAATTGAAATTGAAATGAAAAAGAAACCTTTAGAAACCAGGCTGTCCTAACAGGAGGAATTCACGCACCCTAAAAGAAGACTAAAATCTCAAGCTGTCAGTCACATTTAATCTTTCATTCATCTCCAACAAGCTGGAGGGCTCCAAAGACGACCATGTAAACAGAATATTAAGCTGCTTCAGACTCAGCGTGGCTGCTATTTCTCTAACAGGTTGAAAAAAAAAAGTACAATTAGCCTTTTTTAGTCAAATAAATGACAAATTGGTCCCAGGAGGCAGTGGCCTCGTGGTAGAATTTCCCCCTTTCGACAGGGAGGACCTGGTTTGATTCCCACAGGGCCCAAGCTGCCCTGGGACTACCTGATCAAAGAAAACAAAAGATAGAAGAAAAAAAGAAAGACGACAAAAAAATTAAATAAATGACAAACTGTCACAAATTTTACTGGTTAAACAATAAAAGGTGTATCTTTTGTTTTTCTTTCTTTAATTGGGCTTCAAGGACTTCTGTTTTTTTTTGGAGGGTACGCCCTTTGAGATGCACCATCTTGATTTTGAAAGGTCCTCAATCTAACACACATGGAGGTAACCCACGCATACATGGGGAGAACATGCAAACTCCACACAGAAAGGCCAGTGTCTCAAACCTCATCCCTCACCCAGGGTTTTACCCCAGTACCTTCTTGCTGTAAGGCCACTGTGCTACCCACTGTGCCACCATGCTGTCAAGGATTGATGTCTCCACAGCACCTTTGGTTGTTTCCGGGCTTTCTTGTGCTGTGGTTCTCTTTGTAACAGGTGGAGTTTTTTACTTCATGCTTTTTTTTTATAGTTTTATTCTGCATGTTTTAGTTGTCTTAATTATTTTATTTACTTCACCTGCTTCTAAGAAGAGATGCAGACCCTGATTGGCGTACTGGGGGCAGAAGAGGAGAGCCATCATCAGAGAAGAACAAGCCAAAGCAGTAGCGGACACACCCCCAAAGGGAGCCCTTCTTCTGAACTATGGGCAGCCTGCACACCACCGTGAAGCTAGGGCTCGTCCTGCAAGGAGACACTGGGTGTGGATCCCCACTAGTAGAAATTGTCCCGTCGAGAAGCAGACCATGTCCGAGCGAGTGGCCCCATCAGGGAGCAGACGCGGGACGAAAGGTGCCAGTCGGCTACACCCAGCATGTAAACTCAATTTTAAAGACTGCCATTTTAGCATATTTATATTAATAGGGGCAGGGTACACCCCGAACAGGTCGCCTGTCTGTTGCAGGGCCACATACACAACTATCCACACACACTCATGGGACGGTTTAGCACCTGCCAATCAACCTAACATGTATGTTTTTGGAGGGTGGGAGGAAACCGGAGTACCCGGAAAAAACCCACGAAGACATGATTAGAACATGTAAACTCCACACAGAAAGGACAGTGTTCCAAGCCTCGACCCCACCCGGGACTTGAACCCACAACCTTCTTGCTGTGAGGCCCCATAGTATATTTTTAGTGTTAAATAAATAATGTTAAAACTGGTTTTATGGTCTGTGCCTCTGCTTCTCTGGCACACCCTGCCCGATCCTGAACCGGCAGACACTCTACTGCCACATCTTCATTAGTTTCTCTCACTTGTCCTCGAGCTACCACACATTTCTACCAGGATATGATTAACATTGTCTGTCTATCCTGAGACCTCTTTCATGTGGATCCCCATTAAGTTTCTTCTGTTTTTCACTTTTTCTTTTAGGAGTTTTTCCGTCAAAGTCGGGTCTCATAAAGGGATCTCAAACGTGTAGCATGCATATCACATGTGGCCCGCTGAATAGGGATACCAATAACCCAGTGGCGGGCTGTCAGAGTTGGCAAGGCCTTCTCTGCTGGCCTAACTTAACCTGACATCATTATCATAATTATAATAATAGTCAATTTCATTTTAAATGTATTATTCCTAACTATACTATATATATAATTATTCTCCATATTCTGTTTTCTTCATGTCATCCATATGGTTATACTGCTTTCAGTGTTGTAGTGTTAGGTTAAAGTTTTTATCCAATCAGAATTCAGCTAGTGGGTGTCGCAAGGCTGTATGAAATCTGCCCGAGGCCTTCAGAATCAGCAGTGCAGGCGCTGCATACTGCTAGTGAACGGACATGTCTAGTTTCTGACAGCCAATCAGATCATGAGTTGGTGACATTTACGCCTTCGCGAAGGCCCATGTTGAACGTGACATGTACGCGTCTTGTGATTGGATACTCACTTGACATAAGCGGAAGCAGGACCCAGGATCTTTAAAAGAAAAAACTGAAATATCTACTCGTTTTTTTAACCCACAATGGCAGAAGGATTTCAGAAAGGCATTTTTGATTTCAAGACCACAAAAAATGACTGTTTCTCTCCCTTCTCAATCCTCAGCACTTTCAGACATATCGGAGAAAATTTCCATTAATTGGCCTCCATGTCGATAGAAAAGAATTTATTGTTGAAACTGAAACGCACAAAATGTGCAACTGAGTCATTCACGCCTTCTTGAGGAAAGAAAGTAGAATGGATTTTGTGTTGAAATCTGTGTTTTGGGGGACAGCCATTTTGTGAGTGCCACCATTTTATTTATATTTATGTGTTTCATATGCAGGTCTATTGATGTTTAAATGCTCTTGAAAATAGCCTGTGTTGTACACTAGTGGTCTCCAATCACCAGGCCGTGGACTGGTTCTGGGCCGCAGGTCATGTGTTACCGGGCCGCAAAGAACTGTTGTTTCTATTCACTTTGTTTTTGTGATGTCTTTTATTTTGAAAGTACATGTTTACCGTTACCATAGCAACAAGAGTGCATTTGAGCAGAGATAATGTGTCCACGTTATAAAGACGCTGCTAATAAATTTTCTTTTTGAAGACAAAGTGGATTTAAGTTTATTATTATTGATTTTAAAAAGCCATTTTTTCAGGCTGGTCTCATCACCTTAAGACCGGTTTGTGAAAATATTGTTAGACACTAAACCAGTCAGTGGCGCAGAAAGGGTCTTACACAATTAAGGTGATGCCATGCCCAGTGGTGCCTACGTGTGCTTCTGTATATGATTTCTCCAGCCGTGGTGTCCTTAATGATGGTATTTGAGGGGTATTTATTCAAGTTGGACAAAATAGCACATCACCGAAGGCCTAGGTGTGAAATGCACCGACCGCCACTGCGATAACCATACCGTTTGGCAACGTTACCCATTTAGGATTTTTTTTACCGGACCGAAAACTTTTAATCGTATCGGTATTCTTAATGGTAACGGTGGAGGGGCGGGGCTACAGAGCAAACATAGGACAAATTACCTTTTTTTTTTTTTTTTTTAATCGTCATCACTGTACGACTAGAAGGAGCTGCAAAAACCATTGAAACTTGGCACCATGGTCTCCTTAGCTGCCTTTAAGTCGTCCAGAACGTATTTGGTTTGTGATGAATGGAGTTGTTTTTAAGTGTATTTTTACTGTAAATAGTCATCGCTTGCCTCTTAAGGACTCTTTTTGTGAAAGTGTATTTTGTCATGTTTTATTTGTTTGTAATCATAAGGACTCTTATTGTGAAAGTGTCTTATGTCGTGTTTTATTTGTTTGTAATCTTAAGAACTCTTATTATTAAAGTGTATTTTTGCCATGTTTTATTTGTTTTTCAATATTAGTCAGTCAGTCATCTTCTTATCCGTCTATCTCTTATGAGGTTGCGGGGGTGCCGGAGCCCATCCCGTCTGATTCAAGGCGAGGGGCAGGGTACACTCCGAACAAGTCGCCCGTCTGTAGCCAAACATACAACCATCCGCACACACACTCAATCCTAAGGGCAATTTGGCACCGGCCAATCAACCTAACATTGCATGTTTTTGGAGGGTGGGAGGAAAGGGGAGTACCCGGAGGAAACGCTTGCAAACACGGGGAGAACATGCAAACTCCACACAGAAAGGACAGTGTTCCAAGCCTCGTTTCCACCTGGAACTCGAACACACGGCCTTCTTTCTGTGAAGCCACCGTGCTGGCTTGTAATCTTATATTGTTTTAATTTATTGGTTGTGCTGCTTCGGCTCAGGTCGTCCTTGTAAATGAGAAATTGTTCTCAATCGACCACCTGGTTAAATAAAAATAAATCACTTTTCATTTCTCTTTACCTCCTTTTGAACATTAAGTTTCTAAATGACATAACTTGATTTTCAGCGCCCTTTACGACTTTTTTTTAATGCCTTCAAGACGTTGGTTTTATGTCCCTGCAAGGACGACAAACCGTTTTTCATATTCTTTTGAGCCCATGGGAATTAAATTAAATTCTTGAGTTAGTCATGTTTTACATGTTTTTTTAACTGGGTGTTTGTTTGGGGTTTCTTAACTGAACTGGTCTCACCAAGGCTGTGTGTTTTTATTTTATTATTTTATGTGATTTTTATTATCTTTTGAGTGAGATGTGTCTGTTGAAGTAAATTCCCAAGAAAAGCAGTAAAACAATTGTTGTCTGGGACTAATAAAGATTTCTGATTCATAATGAACAGTACTGCTTTTTGTTTTTAAATGATGATTCTTATGTTTTTAGCAAACATATAAATTATTTTAAGAGTTTTTGTAATAACCTTGACCTCGAGGAACACCATGACTGATTGTTTTAAAGTTCATGTGAGTCAAAGTCACATTCTGTCAGGGTGTTGACCCGATTGCAGACAAGAAACACGTTCTATTGAAACAAGGAGTCCATTATTGCAGTAAAAAAACACATGGATCAGTGAAAGGTCATGAAGTTATTGTTCAAAATGTAATTCAAGGTCAGGCAGCCAGGAAGACCTGGCTGGAATGGAAGGTATGACCCGACACCTGAAGGGAAGACAGGCTGCCTTTTTAAAGGCAGCTGCACAAAGTCCTTCAGGTGTCTAAAATCAGGCAAATGGTTTTAGGCCCCGGGTTCCATCTGGTGGTGGGTGAGGGAACCATGACACATCCAAGATTTCGGGGATATTAAGCAAATTAAAATGATTTTACACCTTTGTCAAGAAGCAGACCAGAGTTCTATTAGTTCAAAAATTGGTGACATTTTCCAACAAATGACATAGACTTTGGCCTTAGTCTGATCTAAACATGCCCGGTTTTCAGACTCTGAGGGAACCATGTGAGAATCACCATCCAAATCCCAGAGGAAAAAAAGGTATTCAGCAGTTCAGGGACAAGCATTTTTTTATCTCTGGTTTCATCCTCTGGTTCATTCCACCATAAGTCGGTTTGATGAATTCAGACCAGAACCACATTTTGATCTGTGTCCCTTAAACATATTGATATTTCTTCCAACAAGAACTCAGAGTTTCTGGAAGCTCTGAATCCAGAAATGAATAATCAGATGATTTCAGAAAATAAAGAGACATAATAAAGAGGAGCCATTAGGAGTCCAGACTGGAACTATCTGTAAATAAAGTAAGTTTTAAATCAGACACAATTCTTCTTCTTCTCCTTTCGGCATTTCCCTTCAGGGGTCGCCACAGCAAGTCAGTTTCTTCCATCTAAACCTATCTGCTGCATCCTCTTCAGTCACCACGCCAACTATCTTCATGTCTTCCTTCAATGTATCCATGAACCTCCTCTTTGGTCTTCCTCTAGCCCTCTTTCCTGGTGGTTCCAAATCCAGCATCCTTCTGCCGATGTACTCGGTCTCTCTCCTCTGCACATGTCCAAACCATCTCAGTCTGGCCTCCCGGACGTTATCTCCAAAACCTCTAACATGTGCTGTTCCTCTGATATACTCATTTCTGATCCTGTCCATCCTGGTCACTCCCAGAGAGATCCTCAGCATCTTCATCTCTGCTACCTCCATCTCTGCTTCCTGTCTTTTCCTCAATGGCACTGTCTCTAGACCAAACAGCATGGCGGGTCTCACCACGGTTTTGTACACTTTTCCTTTCATTTTAGCTGAAACTCTTCTGTCACACATCACACCTGATACTTTTCTCCACCCGTTCCAGCCTGCTTGAACACGCTTCTTCACCTCTTTTCCACACTCTCCATTGCTCTGGACTGTTGATCCTAGATACTTAAAATCTTCCACTTTGTTTATCTCTTCTCCCTGTAACCTCACTTTTCCATTTGGATCCCTCTCATTCACACACATGTACTCTGTCTTACTCTGACTAATCTTCATTCCTCTTCTTTCTAGTGCAAACCTCCACCTCTCCAGCTTTTCCTCCACCTCTTCCCTCCTCTCACTGCAGATCACAATGTCATCTGCAAACATCATTGTCCATGGAGATTCCTGTCTGACCTCGTCTGTCAGCCTGTCCATCACCATAGCAAACAGCAAAGGACTCAGAGCAGATCCTTGGTGCAGTCCCACCCCCACACTGAACTCCTCTGTCTCACCTACAGCACACCTCACCACTGTCTTACAGCCCTCATACATGTCCTGCACCGCTCTAACATACTTCTCCGTCACACCAGACTTCCTCATACAATACCATAGTTCTTCTCTAGGTACCCTGTCATACGCTTTCTCAAGATCTACAAAGACACAGTGCAGCTCCCTCTGACCTTCCCTGTACTTCTCTATCAGTATCCTCAAGGCAAATACTGCATCTGTAGTGCTCTTTTTAGGCATAAAACCATACTGCTGCTCACAAATTCTTACTTCAGATCTTAGCCAAGCTTCGACAACTTTTTCCCATAACTTCATCGTTTGACTGATCAGTTTAATTCCTCTGTAGTTACCACAACTCTGCACATCTCCCTTGTTCTTAAAAACAGGAACTAGCACACTTCTTCTCCATTCATCAGGCATCTTCTCACTTTCTAATATCCTGTTAAACAGCCCAGTCAGAAACTCTACTGCCACCTCACCTAAACACTTCCATACTTCTATAGGGATTCCGTCAGGGCCGAGAGCCTTTCCACTCTTCATCCTCTTCAGTGCCCTCTTTATTTCTACCTTACTGATCCTAGCCACTAGGATCACTAGGATTTAAATGAGACACAATTACATTATTTAAAACAGATAGAGCATCTGGGGAATCCTTGTTCTGTTTCTGTTCTGTTTGCTTGAACCCAGGACACAATGGTAGACCTCAGAAACTGTGGTGTGACTCCTTCTGGTGTCTGTTGTTTGTCTTTGTGTTTTATTACCCCCTTGTTTCTTCCAGGTGCTGAGTGTGGTGGCTGCTGATTGGAGGACCTGCAGCTCCATTCTATATAAGACCTGGGTCCTGTACTGCGAACGTCTCTAAACCTATCCTGGATAAGCGCGCCATGTCTGGATTCACAAAATGAGATTTACGTCTCTCTGGATAACCTGTACGACTAAGCGAGTTCACGTCTCGCTCTGTTCACATAAATGAGGCGGGGTTAGCGCACGCCGGCCAATTAAAACAATGGATGAGGCAAGAGCGTCATAGAGAAGCAGAGGATTACTCTATGAAAATATGAGGAAATAAAAGAAGAAATCCTTCCAAAAGGAAACACAGTGGCAGCAGCTAAAGTCAGAAAGAAAGCTGGTAAAAAATAACAGATACTGTGAATGTTTGAGTTTGATGTAGCGTGATACCAGGACACAGCAGTTAAAAAACCAGAGGTCAAGCTGGTAGGATTAGCATTGCTAGAGAGCCACACACCATCTCATGGATGTTATTAAAGACATTTTCAGTGACTCTAAAACTGCACAAAAAAATCCCAGAAGGGCGAAAACAATTGTAAAAAATGACATGGTGATTGTTATTTTCTAAGTCTGTCAAAAATCCTGATGAAAAAAAAAAATCAGCATTCTGATGGATGCGGACATTGGAAATGTGAAAACGCTCTGTGTGGTGGTTTGTTTGGTTGTTTTTTTCGATGAGGCTAAAAACAGAGTTCAGAGTCGGTTTTTAAACTGGTGCAAATATTTTGGGGACGGCCAAGATTCTGCCAGAGAAGGAGCCACAGCTGAACGGCTGTGTGAAAAAAATGATTATGTGTGTTTGAGAAGACCATGGCGGACACAGTTCTGATCGGCGCAGATCGGTGTGCAATGCATGCCGGTTAGTTTTTGCGTTCGAGATTTCACTGACTTGCTCTGATGTCACCTGTGCGCCGACAACGAGACTCTCGGGAGAGCAAGGTGGACACAGTTGCTTTTTACCAACTGCGCCGCCTGTATGGACTACAAACCCTAATGGCATGATGGGAAATGCAGCCTTTGCGGCATGTGTACTGGCAACTCCCTCTGATCTCAAAGGCAGAAGCCGCCGCAACAATATCCTAATCACTGGACTTCCTGAAAACATTTGGACCAGATCCGCAGTGGGACTGCCGCGAATTTGACCCGTCAGGAGCCGGATCACCGGAGGCCAGCCCGTCGCAGGCCGGAACGTCGCAGGCCAGAAAGAGGAGAAAACACAAACTATTATTGAAATTTTCCAAAACCCTGCTGAGAGGAGGACGACAGCTTTGGAAACGATAGTTCAACCTGAAATGAGAAGAGCGCGAGTATGTTAAGAAAAAAGAAGGAAGATGTTTTAAGAAAAAATATTAACCAGGTTGTTAATCCAACAAAAATGATAACTTGCATGGGCTCAATAGCTGAAGAGCTCAAGAAGATAAAACAGCAGCAAAAATAAATAAAAACAAAACTCAAAGAATGTAGAAAAAAATTACATTTTCCGGAGAGCTGGATGCCCGGGAGGAGGCAGGAAGCCTGGCCCAGATGGACTGGCTTCTTCACATATTAGAAAAGATGACAAACAAAACTGAGTTTCCGTTCTTTTTTCACTACTTTTGTTACTTTACAACAATTTATTTGCCAGCCTCCAAGTCATTATTGTCATTAAATTTGTTTGTGTATTGTCATTAAATGAACGTGTTCACTAGCATGTTTAGTGTGTGTGAAGATGTTTACTAATTACACTTCATTGTTTTCATTTTTTTAATCATCAGGTCAATATTTAAAATAACAAATGCACAAACAGATCACAGGTAGAACATGTAGATTAATTCTTTATTACCAAAAAATAAGTTGTCAACCAGTGAGTAAATGTTGTTAGAGGGTGATTTTTATTATTGAAGTCCAGCCAAATGCTTGTTTTTTTTTGTCTTTAATAGTGTTGTAAAGTGGGGGTAGGCTTAAAATAAGTTTTTTACTTCTACCTAAACCCCTTTCAGTCTCTGTTTGTTTTTGGGGTTTTTTTTTTACTTGTGTAAATTTTCTGTCAAGTGTCTGACTGAATAAAAATCTAACTAACTAACTAACAATAGGGTTGAAGCTGGGGGGGTCGCTCTTCATCTGGTCTCTATCCTTCCACTAATTCAGCATGGGTGTCTCTGCCAGGAGTATAAACGCCAGCAGAAATAGCTCTAGGGGTCATGGAGACACACGAACTGCCCCAAAATGGTATGGTATTGATCCCTCAGGGACAGACAAATTAGCATGTCTGACAAAAAGAAAAGAGGAAAATGAAATGAACATCAAGACAACTATTTGGGTCAAAATCAGTCATGAAATAAGTATAAGATAAAGTTTAAAATAAAAATGAGTCTTTTGTCTTCTTCAGACATTGATGAAATGATTAAACAGGCTCCTGCAAAATAAAAATTATAATGATGCATAGTTCTGGTCCTGTGATGGTGCTGAGAGACAGACAGAAAGCCTGTTTCTGATGAAGGAGCCTGAGCTCCTCTGAAGATCTTCTGGTGGGACAGGGACATCAGGCTGTAGCTCCGGCTCCTCAATGATATCCCCCGCTGGTCAGTTATCGAAAAAAAGAGGAAATGAAAAAATTAAGGGAAAAAGAAATTACTATTCAGAATTAAATAGAAGAGAGAAGTGTGTGTGTGTGTGTGTGTGTGTGTGTGTGTGTGTGTGTGTGTGTGTGTATACACTCTACATGACATACTACATGCATACATATATAAATATGTCGAAACACTTTTTTATCTATTGAATAAATTCTAATGAACAGAAAACTTGAAAATGATCATTTACCAAACATTTCTCAACATGACAATCCTAAAGTGGATGGTGTCTGAAACATCGTGGTGTGTTGACACAGTGACAGGATATTCTGAATAGTGATTATAATAACAATCTTATCTTAAAAGTTGGATCTTGCTAAAAGTTTTTTTTATAACATACTCAGTTCACCTCAAACAGTAATGATATTTTAATGTGAATAAAATATGATGAGCGATAATTTTATAAACAAAGAATAAAACCAAACAAACAGGAAACTCAGACATTCATCTTATAATTACCTCTCATCCACGCAAATCCGCGAGGACATGATGGTTTGGAAGCCTAGCATTTGAATGAAAAGAAATACTTTTCATTATAAATAATACTGTGAGGGGACCAGGTTAGTAGAGAGTCATTTTTTGTTTACCATGATAACAATGATCCCTCAGCTATTGCTGTCTCGCTGAACAGGGTGGTACATATTGGCCCCTGACCACTTTTTTCCCACCCAGTCAGTTTTGGTGTGGTAGATTTGTCTAATTTTGAAATAGTCGCTATAATAATATCAGTACAACAATTATTATTGTGTAGTAAAAATAAAGTAAAAGTCTATGACACATTATGCATAGATGAAAATATCTTGACTTGGCAAAAGCAAGGGCCATTAGTGTTTCTGTTACCAAACCAGCTCATGAAATGTGACAGCACTATTCATCACCTCCAATCCCAACGTGACCTGTCTCCCAAATTAACACAAATTCCCTGTCCACAGCACCCAACACCAAGTATCCCAGAAAAAACTCTTGTGAAAATTTACCCTCTCCTACTGAAGACCTTTAAGCAGAAATAACAAAGTCAATGTAAAAATTTGATATTAAAAATTTAACAAAACCAGGGGCACAGAAACCAGTTCACTGACTTTTGTGTTATTATTTTTTCTGATTTTTTTTGTACCAAAGTACCCTTCTTCCAGATTCAACATATTTTCATATTTACATCAATTTTGAAAACAAACAACAAAAAAAACCCGTTACTTTTCCTAAAAACAATTTTTTGTTTTTTCAGACAGAGATGTGGGGGAAGGATGGCTCAGTGGGTAGGGCGACCGCTCCGTAACCGGAAGGTTGCAGGTTCGATCCCCCGCCCAGAGTCCATGCCGAGGTGTCCTTGAGCAAGACTCCGAACCCCCAGTTGCTTCTGATGATAGTGGTCTGCGCCTTGCATGGTAGCTCCCATCATCAGGAATGAATGTTGTGTGTGTGAATGATTGTATGGAGTGAATGAATAATGCATATATATACAGTATATGTAAAGCGTCTTTGAGTGTCTAGAAAAGCGCTATATAAGTTCAATGCATTATTATTTTCATGTATATTATTCAAAACTTCAATTTAATTTTTGAATCCCTTCTGGGGAAATTTGATGTTTCTAAATTTTATAAATATGCTAATAAATGTAAGTAAAAGCTGAAAGAAAAAAGTAAATTAAAATATTTAGTAATGATTTTTAATCTTTAGATGGCCTCACTTTACGTCACAAGAACTAGATTTATTGCTAGATTTTTATTTTTTAGAGTAAAAATCAGACTGATTGAACATTGTTAGTGGCTAAAAAGAAAAATCAGAAGCAGCATCTGAACCAGATTCAACACAGACTGTGTTCAGGAAGGTAATGTAGACTGAAGCAAACGCTAGAGGGCAGCATTACGACATCTCCAACACAGGCTGCTGACCCGGAAACAGATCAGGTTAACATCCTGTCTGAAATAAACGGCGATGGGGGAGTAAAATTAAAAGATGTACAGCGACATTATTTTCTTAAACTTCAAACTCCAATAGTTTGTTGGATTCTGATGCTTGTTGGTTTCTGACCTCTGCAGAGCAACTTGTTGGAGAAAAAAAGAATCAGAGGAAGAATCATCGTGAAGGAGGTGAGAATTTACATCATTTACTGTGAAATGTTTCTTCTTTCTTTCCAAGTTTTTCGGTTCAATCCGTCTTTTTTCTGAAAAATCAGTGAGAGAGGGTAAACAGGAAGTTATAAATGAATGTTTATTGTTGTTTTCTTTGTTGTTTTCAATGGAGAGTGTGGAAAAGAGGTGAAGAAGCATGTGCAGGCAGGCTGGAACGGGTGGAGGAAAGTATCAGGTGTGATGTGTGACAGAATAGTTTCAGCTAGAATGAAAGGGAAAGTGTACAAAACCGTGGTGAGAGCGGCCATGCTGATTGGTCTAGAGACAGTAGCACTGAAGAAAAGACAGGAAACAGAGATGGAGGTAGCAGAGGTGAAGATGCTGAGGATCTCTCCGGGAGGGACCAGGATGGACAGGATTAGAAATGAGTACATCAGGGTAACAGCACATATTAGAAGTATTGGGGATAAAGTTCGAGAGGCCAGACTGAGATGGTTTGGACATGTGCAGAGGAGAGAGAGGGAGTACATAGGAAGAAGGATGCTGGATTTGGAACCACTAGGAAAGAGGACTAGAGGAAGGCCAAAGAGGAGGCTCATGAATACAGTGAAGGAAGACATGAAGATAGTTGGTGTGACCAAAGAGGATGCAGCAGATAGGGTTAGATGGAAGAAACTGACTTGCTGTGGTGATCCCTGAAGGGAAATGCCAGAGGAAGAAGAACATAATAATTATTAAATCCTTCGATAATTTCTTTTATATTTTCCAGCTTTAAGCTTTTTTTTTATTAAAATGTTTTGGTATTTCATATTTTTTTAATCTTTTATTTGAATTACTTTATTAATGACATTCCATGTTCCCTTCTTTTTGCTCTTCAAATAATTTATGAAAGTAGTCTGTTTTGTTTTTCCGCAAAATACTAGTCAATTTGTTTTTATCATTTTTATATTTTATTTCAGATTCCTTAGTTTTGTGTTGAATAAACTTTTTATATAATATATTTTTCTTCTTACATACATTTTGTAATCCCCTCGTTATCCGTGACTTTATTTTAGAATTTTCTTTAAGCCTTATCTTTTCTTAATGGGCAGGTTTTTTTTTAGATTTCTAAAAACCTGGTTATAAAATTTTCATATGCTCTATTTGGGTCAGTTTGGTTATAGACCTAATCCCATTTCTGTTTTAATAAGTCTTCTTTAAGTTTATTTATAGTTTGGTGTCACTTGCCTAATATATCTAAATGTTTCTGAATTTTCTTTGTTATTAGTTATAATTTTATTTTGAAATATAGCAAAAACTGGTTGGTGGTCACTTATATCACTGACAAGAAGGCCACCAACAATTTTAGCTACAATATTGCTTATAAAAATATTATCTATTAGAGTGGAGGAATCAATAGGTATCCTTCTGGGTTTATCAATAATTGGTAGTAACATATTAGATTACATCATATTTATAAAGTCAGTGTTTTTCCCATGAGTAGTTGCCTTAAGCAAAATTTTATTTAAATTTCCACTTATTAATAATTCCTTTCTGGAATATCTATTAATATTTATCATTTCATTAATTTTTTTCAATCGGTGAACCAGGGGTTCGGTATACACAAGTAACATGGACATTTTTTGTTTTCTTAAATTCAATTTCAACAGTAATTAATTCCGGCACATTGTGTACAGTTACTGATTTATCTTCATCAAGTTTACAAGTTAATAACAAAAAATAACAAAGTCAATGTGTTATTAAAAATGTAATAAATCCAGGCTGCACAGAAACCAGTTCACTGCCTTTCGTCTTATTAATTTTTTCGGATTTTTTGTTTTACTAAAGTGCTCTTCTTCCAGTGAGGCTGAAATAAAATGGGGTTTTTTTTGTTTGTTTGTTTGTTTTTCAACTTTTTGCCAGGTTCAACATATTTTTATATTTATATTATCAATGTATAATATATTAATAAAGTGTATTGTTAATAGTTTTTTTTTTCCTAACAACAGTTATTTATTTATTTTATTTTCAGACAGAGATGTCCTATTTTCATGTATAAATATTCAAAAATTTAATTTACATTAATTTGATGTTCCTAAACTTTAGAAAATGGGCGGCACGGTGGCGCAGTGGATAGCACAGTGGCCTCACAGCAAGAAGGTCATGGGTTCGAGTCCGGGTGGGTACGAGGCTTGGAACACTGTCCTTTCTGTGTGGAGTTTGCATGTTCTCCCCGTGTTTGCGTGGGTTTCCTCCGGGTACTTCGGTTTCCTCCCACCCTCCAAAGACATGCATGCTAGGTTGATTGGCCAGTGCCAAATTGCCCGTAGGAATGAGTGTGTGTGTGGATGGTTGTATGTGTGTGGCCCTGCGACAGACTGGCGACCTGTTTGGGGTGTACCCTGCCCTTTGCCTCAAATTAGCCGGGATGGGCTCCGGCACCCACCGCAACCCCGAAAGGGACAGACGCATAAGAAGATGACTAACTGACTGACTAAACTTTAGAAATATGTTAGTAAATGTAAGTAAAAGCTGAAAGAAAAAAGTAAATTAAAATATTTAGTAATGATTTTTAATCTTTAGATGGCCTCACTTTACGTCACAAGAACTAGATTTATTGCTAGATTTTTATTTTTTTAGAGTAAAAATCAGACTGATTGAACATTGTTAGTGGCTAAAAAGAAAAATCAGAAGCAGCATCTGAACCAGATTCAACACAGACTGTGTTCAGCAAGGTGATGTAGACTGAAGCAAACGCTAGAGGGCAGCATTACGAACTCTACAACACAGCGTCCTGACCCGGAAACAGTTCAGGTTCACATCCGGTCTTATGTAAACAGTGATGGTGGAGCAAAATCGAAAGAAATTCAGCGACATTATTTTCTTAAACTTCAAAGTCCTATAGTTTGTTGGATTCTGATGCTTGTTGGTTTCTGACCTCTGCAGAGCAACTTGTTGGAGAAAAAAAAAGAATCAGAGGAAGAATCATCGTGAAGGAGGTGAGAATTTACATCATTTACTGTGAAATGTTTCTTCTTTCTTTCCAAGTTATTAGGCGTGTTTGAGATGACACAGGCGGACGCAGTTCTGATCGGCGCAGATCGGTGCGCAATGCATGCCGGTTAGTTTTTGCGTTCGAGATACCGCCGACTTGCTCTGATGTCACCTGTGCGCCGGTAACGAGACTCTCGCGAGAGCAAGGCGGCCGCAGGCTTTGAGCCAGGCGGACGCAGCTGCTTTTTACCAACTGCGCCGCCTGTATGGACTACAAAGCGAACGGCATGATGGGAAATGGAGTCTTTTAAAGATGTGTACTGATAGCTGATTGGCTCTCAGTGATGTTTTCATCAGAAACTCTTTGATTTCTTATCGATACATATCTGCTCTGTTTATATGTATTTCATTGCTCCTTTAAGTTTTATCTATTTTTTTACGTCTGTCGCTCACACACTCGCTGATGATCTTTTACTGACACGTTTTTATTTTAATTCTTCAAATATGACGGAAATGATTGTAAGACATGAAAATATGGAACTTAATTACCTTCATTTATATTAAAACAATCTAAAATAACTTCTGAGTGGAGTCTAAAAAACATAAAAAACTAAATTAACTTTCACAAGTTTTTGATTTGATGCGTTTTTTTCTACAAATAGACACATTTATTATGTAAAAATTTATAATCGGATATAAATAACTGTTACATCCTGTTCTTGTCTTTCTAAACTTTAAGAAAACTGGTCGACTTTATTCCAGGCGCCTTTCTCCGCCCCCTGCAGCGGCCGCCTGGTCTCGTCTGAAATCCAGGCAAGACGCAAATCATCTCAAACACGCCTATTCAGTTCAATCCGTCTTTTTTCTGAAATATCAGTGAGAGAGGGTAAACAGGAAGTGATAAATGAATGTTTATTGTTGTTTTCTTTGTCTGAAACAAATGCTAGCAGTAGCTAACTGCGTTTTATACTAATATTTATTCTTTCAGCATTTTCTCTTCAGGGGTCGTCACAGCAAGTCAGTTTCTTCCATCTAACCCTATCTGCTGCATCTTCTTCGGTCACACCAACTATCTTCATGTCTTCCTTCACTGTATCCATGAACCTCCTCTTTGGTCTTCCTCTAGTCCTCTTTCCTGGTGGTTCCAAACCCAGCATCCTTCTTCTGATGTACTCTCTCTCGCTCTCCTCTGCACATGTCCAAACCATCTCAGTCTGACCTCTCTGACTTTAAAACCTCTAACATGTGCTGTTCCTCTGATCCTGTCCATCTTGGTCACTCCCAGAGAGATCCTCAGCATCTTCATCTCTGCTTCCTGTCTTTTTCTCAGTGCTACTGTTTTAGACCAGTGCTTCACAAATAGTGGGGCGATGCCAGGAGTTTGGGGGTGGGCGGAGCGTGTGACCCTGTGGAACATGTTTTTGGTTTTTTGCCATACTAGAATAGTGTAGAAAAGTGTAATTGCACATCCCCTAAAGCAAAGGTCCTCAACCTTTCCTGCGCTACAGACTGGTTTAGTGTCTGATAATATTTTCACAGACCGATCTAAAGGTGTAGCAGAAAAACAAAATAAATTTAGCCTAAAAAATGTTTTGTTTTTTGTTTTTTTTTAATAAATAAAAAAATTAAAACCTTCTTGGTTGGGGACCACTGGTTCAAATAAGAATTTAATTTTTTTTTCCAAGTTAATTGATGCACTTTAAATATTTTCTGTTATAGACTAAAAAATAATGTTAATAAAGCTGTTCTTTTTCTTTCTTTTTTGTCTTTAATGTTAATGAGGATACGTTGTATTGTAGAGGTGTACTTATAACAAATTAATTGACAAATGATAGTAATTATAGTCACGGTGGAGACGGGGGGACGCAAAATATTTTCTTCTTGCAAAGGGGGGGCGCAACAAGAAATGATCGAGAAGCACTGTTTTAGACCAAACAGCATGGCCGGTTTCACCTCGGTTCTGTACACATCACGTTGGATACTCTTCTCCACTTTATACTAAGACACAACAAGTTTCTTCTAACAAAAAGTACAATTTAATATCCAGATGTTTCATCTTCAAAACAGATGCATGATCAATCACTATCAATAAATAGGGCACCTCTTTTTAGACCTTAGTGTAACCTTTGACCATAATGACCAGATGATCTTATGCTAAAGATTTGAATGTGACATAAACTGTCCTTAAGAAACATAATCATCCACTGTTATGCAGATGATACACAGATGTAATTATCAGTTAAACCTGACCAGAGTGATCACGGAGAGAAACTCACTGGCTGCCGGCGTGAGGGACATAAAGACCTGGACTACAATCAATTATCTTCTCTTAAACCATGGGTAGGTGAACATTTACAATTTGACAGATAAGCCGGGTCAGCACAAGATACCATACATACAGTATAAAAAACTCAATTAGTTAACAATGACTATCTGATATACTAAGAAAAAAAGCAATTTAATATTAACTTACTTGGTTAAGAAAAATAACCTCTAACTCCGGGTTGTCTTCTCTCTCTTTGTCCTGAATTCTCTAGAGTATTTTGATGTTTTGTTGTCTGATTTGGTGATTCATCTGTGGTAACGTTGGTGAGCGTACTCCCAAGGTAACTCATACCAAAGTTTTTGACCTCTGTCATACTGTCAAATAAAATCCTCTCAGCGTGTTTTTCCGTTAAGGGAATCTGTGTCCAAAAACTCCTCCAGCATCACAAAATTCTTATCAATCCCTCTGATAAAAATTAAAATCTGAGCTGTGTCTTGTTAGTTAAGATGTTCATCAATTCTTTTAATACAGTGAATGTCTGACCTGGTTGAGGAGCTGATTTGTTTCTAATTTGTTTACTTTTTTTTACACTACTGTGGATGGATACCAATCTGACCAGTAGAAGTGCAATTATTAAAAATAGCAGATGCTCAAATTCTTCAACTCTCATTCTCTATCATTTTATGATTTGCACACAGGAGCTCCTTAGTGCCTTAGTTATGAAATAGTCCATGCTCTTTATCACTTTTACAGATATGCATAAAACTTGGCTTAATGCAGCGCTTCTCAATTATTTCCTGTTGTTCCCTCTTAGGAAGAAGATAATATTTTGGGCTTACCCCACTCTCCACCATGACTATAATTAGTATAATTAGTTTATGAATTGTTATAAGTACACCTGTTCATAACATTGTATCCTCCTTAACATTAAAGAAAAAAAAGAAAAAAGAAAAAGCAACGTACAACAAAGAACAGCTTTATTAATATTGTTTTTTAGTCTGAAACAGAAAAGATTTAAAGTGCACCAATTAACTTAAAATTAAAAAAAGTTAAATTCTTATTTAAACTATAAATATTTTTGATTAATTGAACCATTTGATCAGTGTTGGGTTTTGGACAGTCCAAAGCCTGTTTAGACAGGACGGTTCATTTGTTAGAAATGGACTACAATCAATTATCAACTCGATTCATTTGTTAGAAATGAATCGAGTTGATTTGCGAATAACTTTTCCAGTATTTTAGAAAACTGTGGTAGCAGTAAGATCAGTCTATAATTAGAGATAACTTCTTTGTTACCATTTTTGTAAACTGGGATCACCTTTACAGATTACATTTACAGATGAAACTACTGCACGACCAAGCTAAAGATCTTCTGTTCTTGTTTTAGATCTTCTCAATTATCTGTTTATATATATAAAATAATAACTCAGGAGATTCCACTGATTCCCTCCATCCCATCAGTAAGACGGTTGTTTTTAGCTACAGGGAAGCAGTGTGAGGTGGGCAAATACAGGAAATATGTTCTGTGAAAAACAAGAAAGTACTAACTTTTTGAGATTTAAACAAACTGTACAGAAGACAAAGCTAATCTGTTTCATTTATAAAATGATGTATGTCAGTTACAAAAAAATGTGACCGTTAGGTTAAAATTTAAAACCATGTAGACGGTCCTAAAAGTTAATCTATTCTCTTCTGCTACAGCGTTTCTGTCAATTCTGCTGCTGCAACTGGTGATGATGGAAAATAACTCTGTGAGATGTTCAAACAGCAACTAGATATTTGAAAAGGACAAGAATCACCAGAAAAATTTCAAGAGTAAAAATGGAAATGCCAAGTGGACAAAAACCATTAAGCTTTGACGAATGTGAACAAAGATCTAGACTAAAAAACAACTTCATGTGTAATAACTGTGGACACAGATTTAACAAGAAACACCATTTAAAACAGCACATGAGAATCCATACCGGGGAAAAACCATTCCGCTGTGATGAATGTGGACAAAGATTTAGTCAAAAAAGCAGCTTAAACCGGCACATGAGAATCCATACAGGAGACAAACCATTCAGCTGTGATGAATGTGGACACAGATTTAGTCTAAAAAGCCACTTAAACCAGCACATGACAATCCATACAGGAGACAAACCATTCTGCTGTGATGAATGTGGACAAAGATTTAATACAAAAGGAAACTTTAACCAGCACATGAGAATCCATACAGGAGACAAACCATTCTGCTGTGATGAATGTGGAAAAAGATTTAATGTAAAAGCAAGCTTAAACCAGCACATGAGAATCCATACAGGAGAGAAACCATTCAGCTGTGATTTATGTGGACAAAGATTTAGTCAAAAAAGCCACTTAAACCAGCACATGATAATCCATACAGGAGACAAACCATTCTGCTGTGATTTATGTGGACAAAGATTTAGTAAAAAAAGCAACTTAAACCAGCACATGAGAATCCATACAGGAGACAAACCATTCCGCTGTAATAAATGTGGACAAAAATTTACAAAAAAAGGCCACTTGAACAAACATATGAAAATCCACACAGGAGCAACACTGTTGTCTGTTTGATTTGTGATAAATTATACAGTAGGTTTTAAAGTCTAAAGACCCACATGCAATTTCACAAAGAATAAAAAAAGTTTTTTTTATTTTATTTTGTTACATTGTTTTCTAAGAGGGGGGTATAGCGGTGTGCCCCAACCACAGAGGAAACATGTCAAGCTTGACATTATTTTAGTTGTGTTCTGTATGGTTTTTATTTGTTCCTTTATGGATTCTGCCCCCATCTTGTAAACAGGAAGAGAACTGATTGGGACTTTGAGTCAATCAAGAGAATTGGGGCCAGCTCTGCGCTGGTAATGGACCTTTTTTGGGGAGGAGTTCCAGCAAGGCAGCGTCGAGATGGAGAAAAAGCTGAGAGAGTTTGGCAGAAAAAGGACTAGAAGGCTCCAGATCCACCACATAGACGCTGCCAGCGGTCTGCTAGCTTACTGAGCCACTGCTAGCAACTTACTTCAGACTCCTAGCTGCTTTAGAAGAACTCAGCTGGAGGAGCAAAGGGTCCAGCGGCGTGTATGTGCAGGAGTGTGGGAGATCAAGCTGCAGTATCTGCTGCGACCGCCGGAACACCGGCGTTGGAGGAGGAAACTTCCGAACCGACGGTCTATATTGACTAGCTGAAACAACCGCCGGCAGTGGAATGACGACAGCGACCGTGAGACTTCTCAACGGGATCCCCCTTAGCGGACCAGCTGACGATGGTGGACGGCGACCCCACCCTGGACAGGATTGCCAGGTTTTGTTTGTGTTGGTCGGAGGGGCAACCAGTACAGAACTTAAATTTGTTTTCACCTTCACTCTTCCCTGCTGGAGTTAGTCATCCGGGGAATAGGGCTGCGTCAGTCGTGACCGGTGACTAGTGACATTTGCCCACCTAATGTGAGCTGTGTTAAGGGTTTAAGTATCAAGGCTGGAGCAGGATGAGATTTTGGTCTGACTTCATGGGTGATGGTAGTGGAATTACAGGATATACATTCTTTACATTTCATTCAGTAAGTCTAAGTAAACATAACGTCAAAGTCCTGCTGTATGTGATCATTTTAACAGTTACATGCTCTGGGGTTAATGATAAACATAAAAAGCCCTTTACCCTTGTGGTGCCACACACCAACTGGGAGAAGCTGTACAGAAATGTTAAAAAAATGAATGTAATAGTAACTTTTTTAATGATACAAAAACAATACACGGCACTGCAAACTAATGCTACGAAAAATGTACTAAAACTAGAGATGGAAAAAGTGAGACCTAAAGAAAGAGCCTGGTCTTTATGAGATCTTATGACATTTATCCTATTATCCAACATTTATCACATTTTACCAGATTTTATAACATTCACTTATAATGTACACCTTCAAATTTAATTAAACCATGTACAGTAAACTAAAAATATAAGCTGTTTATTCTATTATTTTCCGTTTTACATATTATTGTGAATCATCAGACCTAATCCAACTGGGCTCATGTCTAGGTGTCCTTGGGGAAGACACATAACCCCCTGTTTCTCCCACCATTGGCACCGTCCTGTTTGCCTGCTGCGGTGTAGCACAGAAATGTCCCAGTTGAGAGAAGAACTAAATATGTAAAAATAAAA
The DNA here is from genome assembly GCA_902685375.1 of Neostethus bicornis. Lineage (NCBI taxonomy): Eukaryota > Metazoa > Chordata > Actinopteri > Atheriniformes > Phallostethidae > Neostethus > Neostethus bicornis. The sequence continues at coordinate 25,898,124 of LR738552.1, forward strand.
AAAACCAAACAATAAATTAAATTATTGTTGGTGCAGTGTATGGATTGTTTCACACAAACAGAACTTTTTAATTGTGAGCCACCTTTGATCAGATCATCATACTGACCAGAACCAGCAGTCCACCTCAGGTCCTGCAGCAGTGACATCTTTCTGACAGTAGGTTAGATATTTGTTTAACATGCTGAATGAAGTCATGAAGCCATTTTTTTTATGGTTTGGCATGTTCTTTTTTTTAGATACTTGAAGAAACAATATATTTAAATATAAGCAGTTTTTTAATCTGTAGAGACTGCCTCAGAAATATTTTTGTATACCAGCATCCTCTGTTCCATGTATTGAAATTTCTTCAAAGCTGGTGAATTAAAGAGTCAAATCTGAAGTAAAACTAAAGCCTTCAACTGTTAAAGAACTTCTATTTGTGAATAAAAACATGTGAGATATAAATTGTGTTCTATTTCTTACTATTCAGTGTAAAAATACATTTTTATTTATGACCAGAAAATAGTTTTAGGTTCCCAAAAAGTCGTGTGCTGGTTAGCAGTGGTTTAAATTGTCCACTGAAGAATGTTTTTTCCCCGAGGCTTCAGAGACTTGAAAACATTTGATACAATTTTACTTCAAAGAAATTTTTTTTCTCGGTGCATTAAAATTTATATGGACTTAAAAGCTGCTCAACTCAAAATAAATATTGTTCAATTTTAACGCACATTTGAGAGAAAAAAAATCTATTTGCAGTCAAAATCTGATGCAGTCAAAATCTGAGCAAAGTTTTACAGTGGGTTTGGCTTCTAAACACTCACGGTTTTTTTTTTATGAAATAGTTTGCGTCAATTCTCCCAATCACAGATTTGGGTTGTTTACGTTCGTCTTAGATGAACCAAAGTTTTTCTAAGTTCTCCTCTCTTGAGTACGTCGAGTTTTAAACTAAAATACACAAAAAGTATCTGCTAGTGTTAAGATTGGGGCTCCTGTTTGAATCATTGTGTTATTATGAGAAGAGCCAGATTTACAGTGACTGTGGTTACCTAAATATTTACTGTTTTTGTTTTGTATAATGTTCTTAAAGTATTTGGCCATCTAGACGTTCAGTGTGCAACCTGACTCCTGCAATCATGCTGCTCCAAGAAACAAAGAAAAATCTGCTGGATCTGAAAATCACACAAAAATGAAACACGTTACATACGTGTTTAATAGGTTTGAACTATAGGTTAAACTATAGTTCAGCCTTCATGAAGCCAAACTGCAATCAGCCTAATCATTGCTGAGACAAAGAAAATGGAATCAAAGTAAGAAACACAGAACATCGGGCCGTGGCTCGGGTGTTCAATACTACCCCGAGACATTCTCAGGGTTTCACTCAGGGTAGTTTAAACTCATAAGATTCATTCAGATTTAACAGAGTGAAAACACGTAACAGATCAACTTGAACCAAAATGAGGTGTCTGATAAGTAACAAAATCTGCCAAAAATTTTATAAAGATATCTTTGCCTTTACCTTATGGATTAAGTTAAGATTTTCTGAGTACAGACCTGATTGACTCACTAAAAGGTCTTTAAGTGCTATGAAAAATGAAAACCTGACCCCCTTTTGAACATTTTCTGAAACACCCATGGTGGTAGCATCCCTCCACACCTGGTTCCGGTGAACCACGACACCAGAATCATGGTGGTAGTAAACAATATGGGGGAGGGGAAGGTCAGTGACAAAATGGTCATCTTTGGACCGAAGAGTTGCGGGTTTAAATCCTGCTGAGCTCATGCGTAGGTGTCCCTGGAGCAGACATCTAACCCTTAGTTTCTCCCACCATTGCGGTGTAATGCAGCTCAGGAATTTCCCCATGAGGGATTAATATAGTATTCTAAAATAAAAAATAATAATAATAAAATTACTTGGGGGCGGGGAGAGCATGGAGCGGGAGATCGACAGGTGGATCGTTGCAGCGTCAGCAATAACAAGGACGCTGCATTAGTCTGTTGTGGTAAAGGAAGAGCTGACCTTAAAAGTCGATCTATGTTCCCGCTCTCATCTATGGTCACTGTTAGATAAGCTTGAATTATATCCTATTATTGTGTTTTAAACTTGCTAAGGGTAATATCTACAGTACCTGTACATTATTATCATAAGGTTTCATGACACAGTCTAATCATCTGCTCTCTCACTCTTAGTTGTTGAAGCCTACTTTCAGCATTTACTTACAATTACACCCACACAAACCTAACGGAACTGTTTTCAACTGAAATACAACACCCTTCTGCTTTTTGACGCCTGCGAGCATCTTTGAAAAGCCTGTGACTTATCATGCTTTCATAAAAGCAGCTCGCGAAGAGAGATCAGAGACAGACTTGTGAAGGAGCTGAGACATTACACTTCTCTCTCTTCTCATCTCTCCCTGCTATAGCTGGAAAAAGAATTCTGCTTCTCTGGTGGACTTATTGTTGGTACGAATCCTGAAAGGTCCTAAATTGGATAAGATTTGGACCCAACTGTCACCAGCTGTGGGTGGTGACCGAAAAAGTGAGATTGCGGAGACAAGAAATGAGCTTCATCCTCAGGGTGGCTGGGCTCTCACTCAGAGATCGGGCGAGAAGCTCTGCCATCCGGGAGGAGCTTGGTGTCGAGCCGCTCCTCCTCCAGGTCAAGAGGAGCCAGATGGGGGGGTTTGGGCATCTGGTCATGATCTTTTAACATCTAGCCAGGGTAACACCTCCTGGTGCCTACTCTGAATTACATTTTACTCTCTAGTCTGATATCTCAGGTTAGGTTGAGAGTGGGAGTTGGTGTTCGCGTTTTCAGCTAGGTTATTTTTTTTAAGCAAATTCAATTAATGTAAATTCTTTACACATTGTAATGGTTAAAGGGTAGTGTTTTTTTTTTTTAATCTAGTAATGAAAAATATTTGTTTACAAGGTTCACAAGCTTATTTTTTGATAGTGTAATCCCTCACTTGTGCCAAGCAGCCAGCGTGCTGGTAAGTCTGCTTTGTCTGTCTCGATAGATAGCTTTACATATCTGGTTTCTGCCCTCAGGTTGCCTCCAAGGTGTTGGACTACTTCCAGCTTCTGATCTAATCCACTAAGCTATGAGACCCAGACTTTCAGGAAAAATGGAGCAAAGACCTCAAGCCCTACTGTTGACGCCCAACCAATCAAACATTCCTCAAACAAACCTAACCCATTCCAACACCCATAAACCGTCGACTTAACCTTCCATTTACACAATACTGTAAAATCGGAATCAGAAATGCTTTTATTGCCATCGTCAATGAAGAGGATCAGAGACTAGGAACTAGCTGTGGTACTAGTGTAAATAAATTATTAACAATAATATATAATAATAGTAAATTAATAGTGTAATTAAAAAAAATTAAAAAAATAAAATAATAATTTTAACAAAACTAAGAGTGCTCAGAAAGAAAAAGAAAAGTGGTGCAATGACATAGAAAATGATAAAGATAGTAAAGTGACAAGTGCGAAGTGGCTAAGTGATGAGCGGGTTATAAAATGTTCATAAGTCCAACGGCAGAAAGGAAGTAGCTGTTTTTGTGGCGGGACGTTCTGGTCCGAATGGACCGGAGCCTCCTGTCCGAAGGGAGTTGCTTAAAAAGTCCATGCCCAGGGTGGGAAGGGTCAGCTGCTATCCGACCTGCATTCCCCCGAGTCCTGGAGACGTACAGGTCATGGAGAGATGGAAGGCTGCAGCCAATCACCTCCTCCATGGAGCGCACAATGTGCTGCAGTCTATGTTTGTCCCTGGCTGTGGCTCCAGCGTACCACAAGGTGATGGAGGAGGTGAGGATGGACTCGATGATGGCTGTGTAAAACTGCACCAACATCTGGGCGAGCAGCTTGGCTTTCTTCACCTGCCGCAAAAAGTACATCCTCTGCTGGGTCTTTTTGATCAAGGGAGCTGATGGACGGCTCCCATGTTAGGTCCTGTTTGATGGTAGTGCCGAGGAAGCGGAAAAAGTCTACAGTGGTGATGGGGGAGTCTGTCAGTACAAGGGGGGCCAGGCGGGTGGTATGGCGGCTGTGACTTTCCTGAAGTCCACAATCATCTCCACTCTCTTCTGAGCGTCTGTGGCACCATCAAACAATAATCTTAGACACATTGGGGATCCTCGTCCTGGGGGAGGGATCTCTCTTTCGTGTGGATCCCCACGATGTTTCTCATTTTTTTCCCCACTGATGGTTTTTTTTAGGAGTTTTTTTCTCACCACGAAGGAGAGTTTATACATTCCTCTTTTTCTTGGCGTTTTTATTTCCTTCTGAATTTTTCATGTGAAGCCCATTGAGACAGAAATTCTGTGATTCTGGGCTATACAAATAAAATTGAAATTGAATTGAGCAATGAGCTCCAAGTTGTTGCTGCTGCACCAGGACACCAGCCAGTCTACCTCCATCCTGTAGGCTGACTCATCACCATCAGAGGTGAAGCCGATGAGGGTGGTGTCATCCGCAAACTTGATCAGTTTGACAGAGTCATGGCTGGAGGCGCAGGAGTTGGTGTACAGGGAGAAGAGCAGGGGAGAGAGGACACAGCCCTCGGAGATCCTGTGCTGATAGTCCGAGAGGTGGAGACATTCTTCCCCAGCCGCACGCACTGCCTCCGGTCTGTCAGGAAGTCAGTGATCCACCTGCAAGTGGAGTCAGGCACGTTGAGCTGAGAGAGCTTGTCCTGAAGCAGGGCAGGGAGGATGGTGTTGAATGCAGCGCTGAATTCAACAAACAGGATCCTAGCATAGGTTCCCGGAGAGTCCAGGTGCTGCAGCACCTCACAACTTGCTAACGACCATAGCTGTTTTACTGTCTGCAGTAAACCTGTGAAAAGGGGCGCACTACGGTTTCTGTTTGGATTACAGCTGACCACGACGAAGTGAATGGCGGCTGGCTTGACCGCAGTAGAAGAAAGGGGAGAGCAAGAAAACAAAAATACACAAAGACATACAAGTACAAAATGTGAAATAGAACATAACAGTAACAAAAAAACAGATGAAAAGTTCACCAGAAGATGAGCTTAGCCTGCTTTTCACGTGACATTAAATAACGTACAAAATTCCATAAATAAACCAAACCAAGACTACCAGTGGTAAGATTTATTACCATCATCTTCAATCAATAAAAGTTACTCGTCGCATTTTTATTAATTCTATAATTTATAAAATACTTTACTGAAATACTTTAAGGAGATTATACAAAACAAAAACAGTAAGTATGTAAGTAATCACACACACTGTAAATTTGGCTCTTCTCATAATAACACAATGATTCAAACAGGAGCCCCAATCTTAACACTAACAGATACTTTTTGTGTATTTTAGTTTAAAACAGGACATACTCAAGGAGAGGAGAACTAAGGAAAGCTTTGGTTCATCGAAGAAGAACGTAATCAACCAAAATCTGTGATTGGGAGAATTGACGCTAAATATGTCATGAAAAACGTGACTGTTTAGAAGCCACACCCACTGTAACACTGCTCTGATTTTAACTGCATCCCAATAATAGATTTTTTTCCCAAATGTGCGTTAAAGTTGAACAATATTTATTTTGCGGTGGGCAGCTTATAAGTCGTTGAACTCAAAGAAGTACTTACAGATGTTTTTAGTGCACCGAGAAAGAAAATATTCTTTGAAGTAAATTTGAATCAAATGTTTTCAAGTCTCTGAAGCCTTGGCTGAACAGCGACCTTTAGTGGACAATTTAAACCACTGCTAACTAGCATGCGACTTTTTGGGAACACAAAACTATTGTCCAGTCAGAAATACATATGTATTTTAGACTGAATCATTAGAAAATTAACACAATTTATATCTCACGTGTTTTTATTCACAAATAGAAGTTCTTTAACAGTTGAAGGCTTTAGTTTTATTTCAGATTTGACTCTTTAATTCACCAGCTTTGGAGAAATGTCTATATGGAACAGAGGATGCTGGTACACAAACATACTGTATTTCTGAGGCAGTCTCTACAGATTTAAAACTGTATATATTTAAATATGTTGTTTCTTCAAGTATCTAAAAAAAACATGCCTAACCGTAAAAAAATTGGACTCATGACGTCATTCAGCATCTTCTATTTGGACTCTAACAGAATTGTGTTCATATTAGAAGCCTGAACTGAATATAGTCTTCATACTAATAAACAGTTCCATACATGATGGTAATATGATTTAATCAAATATCTAACGTACTGTCAGAAAGATGTCACTGCTGCAGGACCTGAGGTGGACCGCTGGTTCTGGTCAGTATGTGTTAAGTCCAAAAACTTTTATTCAATATAGTAGTTTCAGAATCAAAACCAACAATAAAATTCACAAAACAGAAAGTGACAATTGTCTTTTTCAGCCGAAAAAAGAGAGGAGAGCGAGAAGTGTTTACGCTCGCTGGTCCAAAAAACTCTCTGCTCTCTGTCTCCTGCTTTCTTCCTTTTAGTTAGCAAGAGGGAGTAGCCGAAAGTGGCCTTGAGGCCAGATGCTCCGGAGTCCGATAAGAAGGATAATTGTTCGTGCAAACAGTATGTGGGAGAGCTTGGTGAAATGTTGGTTATAAAATGATGATTAGAGAATTTGCACATTCTAATCATCAGTAAAAGCAGTATTAAAAGCAAAAATTAAACACATGGTTATGTCTGATGTAAAAACACACAAATACTTCAAAATTGAGCTTATCTTACATTTCCCCCCTGTTGTGAGTTTTGAGCATCAGACGTAGCACAACTAAATTAGCTTTAAGATACATCATCATTAAAAACAAAACAACAGGGTGATAACTCAGGGACGGTCGAAAAACCCACAAAGAGAGCGAGAAAAGTCGCCTCCTACCCTCCGCACGGAGCGGCAGCCTTCTTGACCAGAGATATCAGGGAAAAAGGGAAAAGAAACTTTAAGAAAAACCTGACCGGGGGCGCCACAACGGGTAAACTCCCGCGGGTGCTTGTTGGTGGGGAGACCACGGTGCAGGGTCAGGAAGCCAGGCACCCTGAGAATGCACCTATTGTGCAAACAGTCCAAACGGGTGAAGCAGGAACAGAGGTTGCTAGCACATGTTCCTGGAGTAAGGGTAAGGGGCTTAGAGAGAGGTGGTGGCAAGGTCAAGGGAATCCAAGTCTTGAGTGGGGAGCAGATTGTATTGGTAGATCTGGGCCAGAAATATTCTGCGGACAGTTTGTTTTGCCATGGGGATGACGCAACAGGAGCAGAGGACACAGAAGAGGAGCAGAAACACTAAAAGGCCAATGAAGGGGAGGATGGCCTTCGGGAGAAATTGGGACCAGGAGCCTGAGAAAAGCCAGTCAATTCAACCAGGAGCAGGAACAGAGTCTTGGGGCATGGCTTGGCAAAGGTTCCTCATAGTCTGCATGACATCCAAAAAATGAGGGAGTTGTCAGGGATGTAAGCACAACAAGAATCACCAATCACAACAAATACCCCACCCTGGGGGGCAAGGCTTCAGTCCAAAACCGTCCGGTCCTCAATCCTCTCCATTCTTCTTCTAGAAAGGCGTTTTTAAATAAAATGAATGAATGAACAAATTAATCAATCAACCAATTAATTAACTAATTTTGTCGCCCGGTTTCAGGAGTCCCAAAAATGTCTGTGGGTTGTGAGAAAAACTGGAGACACAGAGCAACCAGGAAATGTCTCTGGCAAAAGACAAAATAAGCCATCTATAAATAGGGCGCAGTTCAGCTGATTTCGTCACCGCTTTGAGACGCTGGCCCCTAGTGGCTACCCGCTTCTTTGAAACGGACTTCCACTACTACCCCATCGGTCGTTGTGGCTCAGATTAGCTACAGCAGAGAATAGGCTCCTGAGGAGGCAAGGTTTAGTATCTACTGTAAAGAGTCCGTCCGGGTTAGAGGTGGCCCCGGCTGTAGTCCACTGTTCTTTTTCAGAGGCCGGGGCATGATACTACATGTCTCGCAGTACTTGAAGGGGGATGATGGTTGGTAGGTCGGGTTGTGATTGTTGAGTGGTGGAGGTGAGGATCTGTGTAAGAGCGGAGGCTGCCCCCTTAGCAGCTGCATCAGCCTTGGCGTTACCCAAGGAAATGGGATCAGTGTCTCTGGTATGTGCTTTACCTTTACAAACAGAGATAGTCCGCGGTAGGAGCACAGCAGAAAGAAGCTCAATGAGTAACCGAGCATGTTGAACGGGTGTTCCCGAAGAAGTCTTCATCCCTCTCCTGGCCCACTGTGTAGCAAAGATGTGGAGTGTCTGAGGGTGCATTTTGACTGTCAGCGTAAATGGTGACGTATGTGTCATGGTAGAGTTTACATGCTTCTGTTGGTGCCATCCGGAGATTTGGAGGAGGAGCCATCTACGAAAACAACATCCCCATACGGCAGCAGTGTGTCATGTAAATCAGGTCTAGGTTTACAGCATGTGTCTGCTCTTTCTTGGTTACTGTGTGGATCACCATGCTCAGCAGTAGGGAGTAGGGTGGCAGGATTGAGCAAGTTTCTTTGAGTAATAGGCCACAGGTTTTAGTTTCAAGCCGTAGGACTGGAGTAGCAGGGAAGTCATAAATCCCTGTTTTTGGGATTTTGGGTCTTCAGTGTACATAAGATCCAAAAGGGGCTGAGTTTGTTGGATGGCACCAGCTCGACCCATTTGGTCTAAGAATCAACTATTACCAAACAGTACTTGTAGGGATCACTTCTACTCAATTCAATGAAATCTAAGTGAATGATCTCAAACGGGTAAATGCCAACTGGACATTTTCCTCTCTGTGGTCTGACATTTCCTTGCGAATTGTGTCTACAACATGTGATACATCTTCTACAAAAATGTTTAAAGTAGGTGTGTAGACCTTTGGTAATGTGAAATACCTCCCCTACAATTCTCAGCATCCCCCCGAGCGCCCTCCCCCGGTGAGACATGGCCAAGCCCGTGGCTCACTATAGTTACAGTTTGAAATCACACTTGGGCTATCTGTATGTGTGGTGATCTCATGTCCCATAAAAATTCCCAAACTCCCAATGCTGCATGAGGTTCTGCAAATTGTGCTGAACAGTTTTAAATTCAATTATTTCTGTTTCTGTCATCACAGCACATCCAAATTTATGCTCCCCAAATTATCTTTTGTGGCTGATTTAGTAACACAAAGGCCTGGTCAGCCTGTGGATCCCACATTATCTCATCTCTTAACTGTAAGTCCCTGCCAAATATTACTTGAAGTGGCTACAGTACTTGTGCACAGTCTGGGTAGGAGTTTTCTGCAGATGTCACAAAGCCTTAAAAATGACATCATCTGTTCGTTCTGCGGCCTGCTGTGCCACACCTCCAACATGTATTATTTAGTTCCTCTCTGCCTGTCTGATAAGTGAAGGTCACAAAAGTTAATTATTATTATTTCTAATTAATTTATGTCTCCTATAGAAGTAAAACATCTGTTTAAACACATGGTTATGTCTGATGTGAAAAAACACACAAATACTTCATAGTCGAGCTTATCTTACAAAACCTCAACGAGCTCTTTTCCTTATTGTTTTAGTTAGAGATGGAAAATGAAGCTCTGTGAGGGATTTAACCCTTTGAAGTGAAATTGTATCAAATGTTTTCAAGTCTCTGAAGCCTCGAGTGAACATCGACTTTAGTGAACAATTTAAACCACTGCTAATCAGCACGTGGCTTTTTGGGAACACAAAACTATTTTCCAGTCAGAAGTAAAAATGTATTTCAGACTGAATAGTTAGAAAATGAACATAAGTTATATCTCACGAGTTTTTATTCACAAATAGAAGATCTTTAACAGTTGAAGGCTTTGGTTTTACTTCAGATTTGGCTCTTTAATTCACCAGCTTTGAAGAAACTTCTTTAAAGAAAGATGCTGGTACACGAATATATTTCCTGAGGCAGTCTCTACAGATCAAAAAACTGTTTGTATTTAAATATGTTGTTTCTTCAAGTATCTAAAAAAAAAACATGCCAAACCATAAAAAAATTGGCCTCATGACCTTATCCTACATCTTCTGTTCATATTAGAAGCCTGAACTGAATATAGTCTTCATACTAATAAACAGTTCCATACATGATGATAATATGATTTAAACAAATATCTAACCTACTGTCAGAAAGATGTCACTGCTGCAGGACGTGAGGTGGACCGCTGGTTCTGGTCAGTATGATGATCTGATCAAAGGTGGTTCACAATTAAAAAAGTTCTGTTTGTGTGAAAAAATACTTGTGTAAAACAATCCATACACCGCACCAACAACAATTATTTTTTTATTGTTTTATTGTTTGTTTTTTTTTATTTTTACATACTTAATTCATACCTCAACGAGGACATTTCTGTACTGCATTGCACAGCAGCAGACAAACAGGACGGCACCACTGGTGGGAGAAATGGGGTGGTAAGGGTCTTCCCCCAGAACACCTAGACATGAGTCCAGTGGGAATAGTTCTGATGATTTACAATAATATGTAAAAATGAACATAATTGAATAAACAGCTTATATTTTCAGTTTATTATACATGATTTAATTAAATTTGAAGGTGTTCATTAGAAGTGAATGTTATAAAATCTGGTAAAGTGTGATAAATGTTGGATAATAGGATAAATGTCATAAGATCTTATAAAGAACATGCTGTAAATAAGAAAATATGATCCTCTGGTTCAAACCAAAAAAAAAAAAAACTGCTGTAAATAATAAAGCATGTTACATATTAGTTAAGATTTTAAATTCAATTCAATTTTTTTTTTTTTTTTTTTTTTTTTTTTTATTTATTTATTTATTTCGGTCACAGTGCAACCTCATATCAATGAAATAAAGAAATCAACCATATTCCAGCAAAGGACCGAAAAGGTAACGGCTGAAGCAAACGCTTATTACGCCGACCCTTTTTTTTTTTTTTTTTTTTTTATGTCATAATAAAAGCAAAAAGACATAAGTAAATACTAAGTCATCATAATTGTTATAACACATAACATAATAATATCATAATACATCATAACATAATCATAACACATCATAACATATAACATAATCATAACACATATTCGTAACACATAATCATAATCATAACACATCATACTTGTTTACTTTTTATAGAAGCTTGAATTTAACCATCAAGACTTGCATATTTTTTAAGTATTAATAACTTAAATTTCTTTTTTAAACATAAAAGATTTAAACACAATTTAAGTTCATCATTACAATTATTCCAAAGATCCACACCTTTAATAGAAATACAGAATTTTTTAACATTTGTTCTAAATTTATTTTTAATGAACACATCATTTCCTCTTAGTTCGTATGGACTTTTCCTAATAATAAACATATTTTGTAGAGAGTTTGACATCATGTTTTTTTTATCTTAAACATAAATTTTAAAGTGTGTAATTCCACTAAATCATAGAACTTTAATGTTTTTAAATTTATAAATAGATTATTGGTAGGTTGATTATAAGATGAGAATGTTATTGCTCGTATTGCTTTTTTTTGTAAAATATAAATTGGTTTTGTGTTAGTTTTGTACGTATTTCCCCAAATCTCGATACAATAAGTTATATATGGAAGTACTAATGTATTATATAACATAAACAAACTTTTTTTATTTAGGACAAATCTGAATTTATAAATGATTGCTATTCTATTCTATTAATTAATTTATTAATTCTATTAATTCTATTTGTATAGCCCAAAATCACAATTTCTGTCTCAATGGGCTTTACAAGAAAAGGAGAAATGTATTAGAATGTATAATCTGTAATTCTTCTACCATCACCCGTGAAGTCAGACCATAATCTCATCCTGCTCCAGCCTTGATACAAGCCAAAGGTACGGAGAGAAATCACCACCATGTGCTTCTTAAAGAAAAGCGCTCCCAAGCACTGAGGGACAGTTTTCAGTTTACTGACTGGAGGACTCTCATGGGGTGGATATTGATGGTGTTAAGAGCTGCATACCTGATTATATTTATTTCTGTAAAGTTCAGGGGTGTCTAAATCCGGTCCTCAAGAGCCGGTGTCCTGAAGGTTTTCCATATGTTCTAGCATCTACACACCTGATCCAGTTAATTAAGTCATTGCGCCAAATTCTTTTGGCTGTTGATTTCACTGTCTGTGCATCAGCTGTATTGAACCAGGAACATGTGTGGAAAACTATCTGGACACCGGCCCTCAAGGACAGGCGTCGGAGACCCCTGGTATAGATGTTGTGGTTCCTACCAGAACCGGTTGCTGTGACTCAAACAACAAGCTCTGGTTTACCAGTAACTTCAAAGACCTTCCTAACAAAAAGAAGAGAAGTAAGAAGGGAGATCGGCAGGAGCTAAAAAGATGTTCAAAAGTTGCTTACGGCTCAACTGAGAAACTACAGTTGAACAGCACATCAGATATGTAGAATAGCATGCAGACCATCACGGGATGCAGCCCCCAAGAAAATGAGGGGTGTGATTGTCACGGCCAAAAGGCTCTTTAAATCCTACAGCGACAGAGACAACACACGGGAAACTATTGCTGTACACTACTTTAATGGGTACATACTTAAACTCTTAACATACCACACATTAATAATAACACCCCAATCCCTTAAACACAACACCCAAAACCCTTAAACACAACACACATTAATGATAACACCCAAAACCCTTAAACACAACACACATTAATGATAACACCCAAAACCCTTAAACACAACACACATTAATGATAACACCCAAAACCCTTCAACACAACACACATTAATGATAACACCCAAAACCCTTAAAAAACACACACTAGGTGGGCAAATGTCACTGGAGAGATAGGTCATGACTGATGCTCTCCGGATGACTAACTCCAGCAGAGAAGAGGGAACGAGAAAACAATTTAAAGTCCTGTACTGGTCTCCCTTCTGATCAACACAAGCAAAACCTGGTAATTTCCTCCGGGGTAGGGTTGTCGTCGAACCTCGTCAGCTGGTCCACTAAGTGGGATTCCAATGAGAAGTCTCAAGGTCGTCACTCCATCGCTGGCAGTCGTTACAGCCAGTCAATATAGACCGTCGGTTCTGAAGCTTCCTCCTCCATATCCGGAATTCCAGCAGTCGCAGCAGATACTGGAGCTAGATCTCACACGCTACTGCAAATTAACGCTGCTGGACATTTTGATCCTCCAGCTGAGTCTTTCTAAAGCAGCTAGTAGTCTGAAGTAAGTTGCTAGCAGTGGCTCAGTAAGCTAGCAAACAGCTAGGAGCGTCTATACTGTATGCCTGCTAGTCTTTTTTCTGCCAAACTGTCTCAAATTTTCTTCCTTCTCCACGCTGACTTGCTGGAACTCTTTCCCAAACAAAGTCCATTCCCAGCACACAGCTGACCCCAATTCTTTTGATTGGCTCAAAGTCCCAATCAGTTCACTTTCCATCCAGAAGATGGGGGCACAATCCATAAAGGAAAAAACAAAACATACAGAACACAAGTAAAATAATATCCCGCTTGACATGATCCCTCTGTCTTCTTAGAAAGAAGAGCCACCATCCCCTGTTCTCAAATCCTGATGTCCATATGATGGTGCAAACGCCATCCAGAACCTTCAGGAGGTTTGGATGAATTTCCATCACCCCTAAAGTCCTGCTGCCGAACAGGTTTTAAACCACATCAACAACCTTGACACCAGAGATAGGAGGATAGGAGACTGCATGAATGAATATAAATGATGGCAACACTTTTCATAATAATACAAAAAACAAAGATGAACAAAAAAAATTCTGGTTGATTCATGCTGCAGTTCCAAAGGGTTTGGTTCAGCATCCAGTACCCCTTGTGTCGACGAGTGGCATGGGGGTCACTATCTCAAGAACAACAGATAATTTTGCCTTCATAGCTCGGGCTTTCCACCTCAACAATAGACATACAGATCAGAGTCTATTTTGACTCTATGTCCCCTACCTACTCTGGTACCCAGAGAAGTTCTGCCAGACGTGTGCATAGAAGCTCTGTCTGGTCAAAGGACCTACCAGAGCAGCAGGTCACCCTTTCTACTAAACTGTTGTTTCTCTGACAAAATAAAAAAAACAAACTCTTTTTATTTTTTGTGAAATTGCATGTGGCTCTTTAGACTTTGAAGCCTATTGAATAATTTATGACAAATCAAACAGAGAACGGTGTTGGTCCTGTGTGGATTCTCACATGGTTGTTCAAGTGGTCTTTGCTAGTAAATCTTTGTGCACATTTATCACATATGAATGGTTTGTCTTCTCTATGGATTCTCATGTGCCGATTTAAGTTGCCTTTTTTTCCAAATCTGTGTCCACATTCATCACAGCAGAATGATTTGTCTCCCGTGTGGATTTTCATGTGCTGGTTTAAGCTGCTTTTTTGATTAAATCTTTGTCCACATTCATCACAGCAGAATGGTTTTTCTCCGGTACGGACTTTCATGTGCTGTTGTAAATAGTGTTTCTTGTTAAATCTGTGTCCACATTCATTACACATGAAGCTGTCTTTTGGACTAAATATTTGTTCCCATTCGTCAAAGCTTAATGGTTTTTGTCCACCTGGCATTTCCATTTTTATTCTTGAGATTTGTCGGATGATTCTGGTCCTTTTCAAATATCTAGTTGCTGTTTGAACGTCTCACAGAGTTATCTTCCGTCATCACCAGTTGCAGCAGCAGAATTGACAGAAACTCTGTAGAAGAAGAGAATAGAATAAATTAAATTTTAGGACCATCTGCATGGTTTTAAAATTTAAACTGACAGTCACATTTGTTTGTAAGTCACATACAGTACATCATTTTATTAATGAAACAGATTAGCTTTGTCTTCTGTACAGTTTGTTTAAATCTCAAAAAGTTAGTACTTTCTTGTTTTTTACAGAACATATTTCCTGTATTTGCCCACCTCACACTGCTTCCCTGTAGCTAAAAACAACCTTCTTACCGATGGGATGGAGGGAATCAATGGAACCTCCTGAGTAATTTTTTTTTTATATAAATAAACAGATAATTGAGAAGATCTAAAACAAGAACTGAAGTAATAACAAAAGATCTTAAGCTTATGTGCAGTAGTTTCATCTGTAAAGCGAGTCCTCATCAAAACTGGCATTAAGCCAAGTTTTATGCAAATCTGTAAAGGTGATAAAGAGCATGGACTATTTTTGTCAGAGGGATCGATAAGAATTTTGGGATAATGGAGGAGTTTTTTGGATGTAGAATCCCTTAAAGGAAAAACACGCTGAGATGATTGATTTGACAGTGTGACAGAGGTCAAAAACTGTGGTATAAGTTACCTCGGGAGTGCGATCACCAACGTTACCACAGATGAATCACCAAATCTGACAAGAAAAACATCAAAATACTCTAGAGAATTCAGGACAAAGAGAGAGAGGACAACCCTGAGCTAGAGGTTATTTTTCTGATTAAAAAGTAAGTTCATATTAAATTGCTTTTTTTTCTTAGTATATCATATAGTCATTGTTAACTAATTGAGTTTTTATACTGTATGTATAGTATCTTGTGCTGCTCATCTGTCAAATTTGAAAAGTTCGCCCACCCCTGGTTTAAGAGAATATAATTGATTGTAGTCCAGGTTTTTATGTCCCTCACGCAGGCAGGCAGTGAGTTTTTTCTCCGTGATCACTCTGGTCAGGTTAACTGATAATTTTATCTGTATATCATCTGCATAACAGCGGATGATTATGTTTCTTGAGGACAGTTTATGTCACATTTAAATCTTTAGCATCAGATCATCTGGTCATTAGTGTCAACGGTTACCCTAAGGTCTAAAAATGGGTGCACTATTTATTGATAGTGATTGATCGTGCATCTGATTTGAAGATGAAACATCTGGATATTAAATTGTACTTTTTGTTAGAAGAAACTTGTTGTCTTAGTATAAAGTGGAGAAGAGTATCAGGTGTGATGTGTGTAGGGATGGGTTCTAAGAACCGTTTTTTTCGGAACCGGTTCCGCGGCCGTCATTGCGGTATGACGTGAAACAGGGCGTGGCCTGAGGGTAGCAGGAGGAAACTCCTTTCAATTTTAAAAGTGCAAGTAAACATGTGTTGGTTGTTTACATTTTTCACCTTATATTTTTCTCCGTTTACGTGAGCTTCCTCTTCATCATGTCCTCGTGGAATCGCGTGGACGAGAAGTAATTATAAGAGGAGCGTCTGAGTTTCCTGTTTGTATGGTTTTATTTGTTTATAAACTTATCGCTCATTATATTTTATTCACCTTAAATTATCAGTAATGTTTGAGGTGAAGTGAGTGTGTTATAAAAAAAAAACTTTTATCAAGATCCAACTTTTAAGAGAAGATTGTCACTATATATTGCACCCATTACCCCCCTTGCACTGACAGACTCCCCCATCACCACTGTAGACTCTTTCCGCTTCCTCGGCACTATCATCACACAGGACCTAAAGTGGGAGCCGTCCATCAGCTCCCTGATCAAAAAGGCCCAGCAGAGGATGTACTTTCTGCGGCAGTTGAAGAAAGCCAAGCTGCCCGCCCAGATGTTGGTGCAGTTTTACAGAGCCATCATCGAGTCCATCCTCACCTCCTCCATCACCGTGTGGTACACTGGAGCCACAGCCAGGGACAAATACAGACTGCAGCGCATTGTGCGCTCTGCAGAGAAGGTGATCGGCTGCAGCCTTCCATCTCTCGAAGACCTGTACGTCTCCAGGACTCGGGGGCGTGCAGGTCGGATAGCAGCTGACCCTTCCCACCCTGGACATGGACTTTTTGAGCGACTCCCCTCGGGCAGGAGGCTCCGGTCCATTCGGACCAGAACGTCCCGCCACAAAAACAGCTTCTTCCCTTCTGCTGTTAGTCTAATTAATACTTTATAACCTGAACCCCACATCTCTTAGTCACCTCCCTCTTGTTACTTTACTATCTTTATTATTTTTTATTATTTTCTATGACATGGCACTACTTTTCTTTTTCTTTCTGAGCACTCTGTTTTGTTAAAATTATTTAATTTATTTTATTTTTTATTATTTTTTATTATTTTCATCTTATAATATTGCACAGCTGTATCAAAGCAAGTTCCTAGTCTCTGATATTCTCATTGACATGGCAATAAAAGCATTCTGATTCTGATTCTGATAATTACTATTCAGAAGATCCTGTCACTGCTTCTACGCACCACGATGTTTCCAACATCATCCACTTTAGGAGGGTCATGTTATGAGAATTATTTGGTGGTAAATGATCATTTTCAAGTTCTCTGTTCATTAGAATTTATTCAATAGTTACATAAGTGTTTCTGCATATTTATGTATGTGCAAGCATAAATGTCATGTAGAGCGTGTACTCTTCTTTTTGATTACTGACCAGCTGGGGATATCTTTGAGGAGCCGGAGCTACAGCCACATGACCCTGATGTCCCTGTCCCTCCAGAAGATGTCCAGCGGACCTGGGGGTCCTACATAAGAGACAGGCTCTCTACCTGTATCTCAGCACCATCACAGGACCAGAACTATGCATCATTATGATTTTTTATTTTGCAGGGTGCTGTTTAATTATTTCATCATGTCTGAAGAAGACATAAACTCATTTGATTTTAAACTTGATCTTATACTCATTTCATGACTGATTTTGACCCAAATGGTTGTCTTGATGCTCATTTCAGTTTCCTCTTTTCTTCTTGTCAGACATGCTAATTTCTCTGTCCCTGAGGGATCAAGACCTTACCGTTTTTGGGCAGCTCGTGTGTCTCCATGACCCCTAGAGCTATGTCTGCTGGAGTCTATAACCCTGGCAGAGGCACCCATGCTGAGTTAGTCGAAGGATAGAGACCAGATGAAGAGTGATGCCCCAGCTTCAACCCTATCCTCACAATCACACTCTAACAACATTTACTCACTGGTTGACAATTTATTCTTAGTAATAAAGAAATAATCTACATGTTCTACCTGTGATCTGTTTGTAACTGTGTGCATTTGTGTTTGAAACATTGACCTGATGATTAAATAAATGAAAACAATGGAGTGTAATTAGCAAACATCTTCACACACACTCAACATGATAGTGAACACGTTCAGTTAATAACGGTACACACATGGATCAAAATGAAGACTTCGAGGCTGGAAAGGAAACTGTTATAAAATAACAAAAGTAGTGAAAAAAAGAACATAAACTCATTTTTATTTGCCAGCTTTTCTAATATGTCAAGAATCCAGTTCATCTGGGCCTGGCTTCCCGCCTCCTCCCGGGCATCCAGCTCTCTATTTCCAGCTTCACGTCAAGAAGCATCCACCTTGAGGAATTCAAGGAGGTATAAATTCAATTATAAAAAAATACTTGTCCCTGAACTGCTGGATACCTTTTTTCCTCTGGGATTTGGATGGTGATTCTCACATGGTTCCTTCAGAGTCTGCAAACCGGGCATGTCTAGATCTGACTAAGGCCAAAGTCTATGCAATTTGTTGGAAAATGTCACCAATCTTTGAACTAATAGAACTCTGGTGTGCTTTTTTGACAATGGTGTAAAATTATTTTAGTTCTCTTGATACCCCCGAAATCTTGGATGTGTCATGGTTCCCTCGCCCACCACCAGATGGAACCCAGGGCCTAAAATTATTTGCCTGATTTTAGACACCTGAAGGATTTTTTGCAGCTGCCTTTAAAAAGACAGCCTGTCTTCCCTTCAGGTGTCGGGTCATACCTTCCATTCCAGCCAGGTCTTACTGGCTGCCTGACCTTGAATTACATTTTGAACAATAACTTCATGACCTTTCACTGAACCATGTGTTTTTCTTTACAGCAATAATGGACTCCTTGTTTCAATAGAACGTGTTTCTTGTCTGCAATCGGGTCCACACCCTGACAGAACGTGACTTTGACTCACATGAACTTTAAAACAATCAGTCATGGTGTTCCTCGGGGTCAAGGTTAGAACAAAAACTCTTAAAATAATTTACATGTCAAACAGAAGAACCATCAATTAAAAACAAAAAGCAGTACTGTTCATTATGAATCAGACATCTTTATTAGTCCGAGACAACAATTGTTTTACTGCTTTTCTTGGGAATTTACTGCACCAGACACATCTCAATCAAAAGATAATAAAAATCACATAAAATAATAAAATAAAAACTCACATCTTGAGTCAGACCAGTCCAGTTAAGAAACCCCAAACAAACACTCAGTTAAAAAAACATGTAAACCCTGACTAACTTAAGAATTTAATTCCCATGGGCACAAAAAAATATGAAAAACGGTTTGTCGTCCTTGCAGGGACATAAAACCAACGTATTGAAGGCATTAAAATAAAGTAGAAAAGGGCGCTGAAAATCAAGTTATGTCATTTAGAAACTTGACAATGTTCAAAAGGAGGTAAAAAGAGATGAAAAGTGATTTATTTTTATCTAACCAGGTGGTCGATAAAGAACAATTTCTCAGTTACAAGGACGACCTGAGCCGAAGCAGCACAACCAATAAATTAAAACAATATAAGATTACAAGCCAGCACTGTGGCCCAGTGAGTAGCACAGTGGCCTCACAGCAAGATGGTCGTGTGTTCGAGTCCCGGGTGGAAACGAGGCTGGAACACTGTCTTTTCTGTGTGGAGTTTGCATGTTCTCCCCGTGTTTGCATGCGTTTCCTCCTGTGCTCCGGTTTCCTCCCACCCTCGAAAGACATGCAATGTTAGGTTGATTGGCCGGTGCCAAATTGCCCCTAGGAATGAGTGTGTGTGTGGATGGTTGTATGTGTGGCGCCCCACAACAGACTGGCGACCTGTTCGGGGTGTACCCTGCCCCTCGCCTTGAATCAGCCGGGATGGGCTCCTGCACCCCCCGCAACCTCATAAGAGATCGACGGATAAGAAGATGACTGACTGACTAATATTACAAACAAATAAAACACGACAAAATACACTTTCATTATAAGAGTTCTTATGATTACAAACAAATAAAACATGACAAAATCTTCTTCTTCTCCTTTTGGCATTTCCCTTCAGGGGTCGCCACAGCAAGTCAGTTTCATCCATCTAACCCTATCTGTTGTATCCTCTTCGGTCCCACCAACTATCTTCATGTCTTCCTTCACTGTATCCTTGAACCTCCTCTTTGGTCGCCCTCTAGGCCTCCTTCCTGGTGGTTCCAAACCCAGCATCCTTCTGCCGATGTACTCGGTCTCTCTTCTCTGTACATGTCCAAACCATCTCAGTCTGGCCTCTCGGACTTTATCTCCAAAACCACCATTTCTGATCCTGTCCATCCTGGTCACTCCCAGAAACATTCTCAGCATCTTTCCTGTCTTTTTCTTCAGTGCCCTTGTCTCTAGACCAAAACAGCATCGCCGGTCTCACCACGGTTTTGTACACTTTTCCTTTCATTTTATCTGAAACTCTTCTATCACACATCACACCTGATACTTTTCTCCATCCGTTCCAGCCTGCTTGAACACGCTTCTTCACCTCTTTTCCACACTCTTCATTGCTCTGGACTGTTGATCCGAGATACTTAAAATCTTCCACCTTTTTTATCTCTTCTCCCTGTAACCTCACTTTTCCATTTGGATCCCTCTTATTCACACATATGTACTCTGTTTTACTCTGACTAATCTTCATTCCTCTTCTTTCTAGTGCAAACCTCCACCTCTCCAGCTTTTCCACCACCTCTTCCCTCCTCTCACTACAGATCACAATGTCATCTGCAAACATCATTGTCCATGGAGATTCCTGTCTAACCTCATCTGTCAGCCTGTCCATCACCATAGCAAACAGCAAAGGACTCAGAGCAGATCCCTGGTGCAGTTTCACTTTACACTTTCACAATAAGGGTCCTTAAGATTACAAACAAATAAAACATGACAAAATACATTTTCACAATAAGAGTCTTTAAGAGGCAAGCGATGACTATTTACAATAAAAATACACATAAAAACAACTCCATTCATCACAAACATCGAGGTCGCAGAGCCGGACCAACATTAAGATGAACAGGAGGAGATTTAAGCTTGCTGTGCCTGCAGTTATTATGGGAAATGTGCGCTCACTGGCTAACAAGACCGAGGAGCTAACGGCGCTAATCAACACACAAGCGGGGTATCAGGAATGCAGTTTACTGAGCTTCACTGAGACATGGCTGCATTCCCACATCCCAGAAAGTAGCGTCGCGGTTACTGGTTTTGTGACTGTGCGGGCAGACAGAGATGCAACTGGCAGCGGTAAGAAGAGAGGAGGTGGGCTTGTGCTCTATGTGAGTGAGCGCTGGTGCAATCCAGGACATGTCTGCGTCAAGGAGCGTCTCTGTACACCGCATGTTGAGCTACTGGCGGTAGTACTCTGGCCTTACTATCTTCCAAGAGAGTTTACATTGGTTGTGAACATGACTATTTACGTTCCTCCATCTGCTGATGCTGAGACCGCCAGTGACGTCATTGCAACCACCGTTTCCCGCCTGCAAACACAGCAGCCCATCGCCTTCTGTATCATAACTCGTGACTTCAACCACATCAACATGAACAGATCACTTGTTGACTTCACCCAGTATGTGGACTGCCCCACAAGGGAGAATAATTCTCTGGACCTCCTGTAAGCAAACATACAAAATGCATACAGAGCCACAGCCCTTCCTCCCCTTGGCAGGTCTGATCACAACCTGGTTCATCTAAGACCGTGCTATGTCCCTGTCACCTTGCGGAAGCCTGTGTCCAACAAAACTGTAAGGAAGTGGACTCCGGAAACAGAGCGGGCCCTGAAGGACTGTTATGTATCCACGGACTAGGATGCACTCTGCACATCTCACGGGGAAGACATTAATGGCATGACAGACTGCATTACAGAATACATTAAGTTCTGTGAGGAGTCTGTCTGTCCCACCCGGACTGTTCGATGCTTCCCCAACAACAAACCCTGGATCACCTGTGACCTAAAGACTCTCCTTAACAGGAAGATAGCAGCCTTCAGGTCTGGAGACCGGGAGGAGCTGAAGATAGTGCAGCATCAACTCCGAGACCAGCTGAGGAAGGGAAAAGATGCATACAAGAAGAAGCTGGAATCCAAACCTCAGCGGGACAACATGAGTGTACTGTTGCATCCAATTTGACCCAGTGTCCTAATTGGGATTCGCAGCCAGCTAAATTCTCCTTTCCATCAATTCCTCCAAAGAACAGTCCGTTGTAGCTTTTTTAGAATTTAATAGAAAGAAGTGTAAAACTGTAAACATACAGAAAACAAATAAATGAGCATCTAGTCATATACATTTGAAAATAATGCTACAAACAAACATACAATCATGAACATAACAAACTACTCACTCATATTGCCGCTCAAAGGGCTCGAAAAGTGTTGATGGTTGATGATTAGATTCAAACTAGGATGGTCTCTGGCACTGCTAGCTTAACTCTTAACTTCTTACTTCCTATTTCCTACTTCCTGAACACGAATAAACATTAGATCGCTAGCGCCCTCTACCGGCCCGGCGGAACAATAAATTGTTCCAATACAATGAGGGAGGTGTGGTCTGGAATGAAAAAGATCACTGGATTTAGGGGGAGAAGCAGACCCACTAGTGGTAGCAAAGATAGAGCTAATGACTTTAATAGCTTCTTCAATAGGTTTAGCTCTCTGAATGCCTCTGCCTCCCCTTACCAGCCTCCATCACACCTGCCACCAGCGTCTGCTCCTGCTCAGCTATTCAACCGACTCGCTGATGAACCCCCCCTCACCCAACTGCCACTCATCTTCCTCTGTCACACTAAGCTTGCTAGGACCACAGACCGTCACCCGTTCCTCCATTCCACCGACCCACTCGTCCATCCCCAGTCTGACTGTGACCACCTACCAGGTGAAGAAACAACTGGAGGAGCTAAACCAGCACAAAGCAGCCGGCCCGGATGGCATCAACCCTCGTACTCTGAGGACCTGTGCGCTCCAGCTGTGTGGGGTTCTCCAGCACCTATTCAACCTGAGCCTCAGGCTGGAGAGGGTTCCGCTTCTCTGGAAGACATTG
The DNA here is from genome assembly GCA_902685375.1 of Neostethus bicornis. Lineage (NCBI taxonomy): Eukaryota > Metazoa > Chordata > Actinopteri > Atheriniformes > Phallostethidae > Neostethus > Neostethus bicornis. The sequence goes on from LR738552.1 coordinate 25,921,015, forward strand.
TGCCGGGTCCCTGTACCCAAGAAACCATCTTCATCTCACCTCAGGGATTTCCGTCTAGTTGCCCTCACATCTCATGTGATGAAAGTGCTGGAGAGGCTGGTGTTGGCTCACATGAGACTGCTGGTGAATTGTTCTTTGGACACCCTGCAGTTTGCCTACCGGCCGCGCCTGGGAGTCAAGGATGCCGTCATCCATCTGCTGCAGCGAGCTCATTCACATCTGGATGGTGGTGGGGGCATGGTGAGAATCACCTTTTTTTATTTCTCTAGTGCCTTTAACACCATCCAGCCCTCATTACTGGATGATAAGCTGCGGCTGATGGGTGCTGGTACGTCCATCGCCTCCTGGATCACTGATTAACACTGATTATTCTCTGATGACTCTGCATTTGTAGGGTGTGTAAGTGGTGGACAGGAAGAGGAGTATAGGAGAGTAGTGGACGGATTTGTGGAGTGGGCGGGAGAGAATCAACTACTGCTCAATGTAGACAATACCAGGGAGATGGTGATTGACTTCCAGAAGAACAGATCTGCCTTGCGGCCCCTCTACATTCTGGGTAGGGATGTTGAGGTTGTGGAGGAGTACAAATACCTGGGAGTGACCATCGACAGCAGACTGAACTGGAGGAGCAACTGTACTGCTGTGTACAAGAAGACCTGCAGCCGACTTTACTTCCTAAGGAAGCTGAGGTCCTTCAATGTGTGCTGCAAGATGCTGGAGACCTTCTACCAGTCTGTGGTGGCCAGCACCTTGTTCTTCTCCGTCATCTGCTGGGGGAGCAGCATTGCAGCCAGTGACGCCAACAGACTTAATAAACTGATAAGAAAGGCTGGCTCTGTCATTGGCTGCCAACAGGACACTCTCGAAGCAGTGGTGGAGAGGAGGTCACTGAATAAACTTTTATCCATCATGGACAACCCTGACCATCCTCTCTACCCACTTCTGGACAAGCAGCGGAGCTCCTTCTCCAAGAGGCTCAGACATGATAACTTACAGAATAGCAAATAACTGGTTCATGCTCATGTAATTCATCACTGTTTGTCACTTTATGCTTCTTATGCCACTTTTTTTTTACCCCCTTATGCACTTTCAGTCCGTATTGACCTCAATGTTTTGTCACATTATTCCATCTATTTTATTATTTTAATATTTTATTATTTTTTTATTTTCCTTCTTGTATATATACTGTCTATTTCTTTCTTGTTGCTGCTGTAACGCACAAATTTCCCAAGTATGGGATCAAATCTAATCCAATCTAAAGGTAGTTTGTCCCATGTTTGCTCTGTAGCCCCGCCCCTCCACCGTTACCATTAAGAATACCGATACAATTAAAAGTTTTTGGTCCGGTAAAAAAAACTCCTAAATGGGTAACGGTGCCAAATGGTATGGTTATCGCAGTGGCAGTCGGTGCATTTCATACCTAGGGCTTCGGTGATGTGCTACTTTGTCCGACTTGAATAAATCCCCCTCAAATACCATCATTAAGGACACCACGGCTGGAGAAATCACATACAGAAGCACACGTAGGCACTACTGGACGTTGCATCACCTTAATTGTGTACAACAAGGGTCCCCAACCTTTTCTGCGCCACTGACTGGTTTAGTGTCTGACAATATTTTCATGGACTGGTCTTAAGGTGATGAGACCAGCCTGAAAAAATGGCTTTTTAAAATCAATAATAATAAACTTAAATCCACTTTGTCTTCACGAGAAAATTTATCAGCAGCGTCTTTATAACGAGTGTCCGGTATGTCTGAAAGTGCTGAGGATTGAGAAGGGAGAGAAACAGTCATTTTTTGTGGTCTTGAAATTGATTCAGCCATTCTGAAATCCTTCTGCCATTGTGGGTTAAAAAACCGAGTAGATATTTCAAATTTTTCTGTTAAAGGTCCTGGGTCCTGCTTCCGCTTATGTCAAGTCAGTATCCACTCACCAGACGCGTACATGTCACGTTCAACGTGGGTCTTCGCGAAGGCGTAAACATCACCAACTCATGATCTAATTGGCTGTCAGAAACTACACATGCCCGTTCACTAGCAGTATGCAACGCCTGCACTGCTGATTCCGAAGGCCTAGGGCAGATTTCATACAGTCTTGCGATACCAACTAGCTGAATTCTGATTGGATTAAAACTTTAACCTAACATTACAACACTGAAAGCAGTATAACCAAATGGATATGACATGACGAAAACAGAATATGGAGAATAATTATATATATAGTATAGTTAGGAAAAATACATTTAAAATGAAATGAACTTTTATTATAATTATGATAATGATGTCTGGTTAAGTTAAGCCAGCAGAGAAGGCCTTGCTGGCTCTGACAGCCCGCCACTGGGTTATTGGTATCCCTATTCAGGGGGCCCACATGTGACATGCATGCTACACATTTGAGATCCCTATATGAGACCTGAATTTGACAGAAAAACTCCTAAAAGAAAAAGTGAAAAACAGAAGAAACTTAATGGGGATACACATGAAAGAGGTCTCAGGATAGACGGACAATGTTAATCATATCCTGGTAGAAATGTGTGGTAGCTGGAGGACATGTGAGAGGAACCAATGAAGATGTGGCAGTAGATGGTCTGCTGTTTCAGAATCGGGCAGGGTGTGCCAGAGAAGCAGAGGCACAGACCATAAAACCAGTTTTAACATTATTTATTTAACACTAAATATATACTATGGGGTGGCACGGTGGCACAGTGGGTAGCACAGTGGCCTCACAGCAAGAAGGTTGTGGGTTCAAGTCCCGGGTGGGGTCAAGGCTTGGAACACTATCCTTTCTGTGTGGAGTTTGCATGTTTTACTCGTGTCTGCGTGGGTTTTCTCCAGGTACTCCGGTTTCCTCCCACACTCCAAAAACATACACATTGGGTTGATTGGCAGGTGCTAAACTGTCCCAGGAATTTGTGTGTTTGGCCCCGCGACTGACTGGCGACCTGTTCGCGGTGTACCCTGCCCCTATTAATATAAATATGCTAAAAATGGCAGCCCTTAAAATAGAGTTCACATGCTGGGTGTAGCCCACCGGGTCCGCTCCCTGATGGGGCCACTCGCTCAGACATGGTCTGCTCCTGGACGGGACCCTTTCTACCAATGGGGATCCACACCCTGTTTCTCCTTGCAGACGAGCCCTGGCTTCACGGTGGTGTGCAGGCTGCCCATAGTTCAGAAAAAGGGCTCCCTTTGGGTGTGAGTCCGCTGCTGCTTTGGCTTGTTCTTCTCTGATGATGGCTCTCCTCTTCTGTCCCCGGCTGCATTTTATACGCCAATCACGGTCTGCATCTCTTCTTAGAAGCAGATGAAGTAATTAAAATAATTAAGACAATTAAAACATGCAGAATAAAACTATAAAAAGTATCAAATAAAAACTCCACCTGTTACAAAGAGAACCACTGCACAGGAAAGCCAAGAAACAACCAACGGTGCAGTGGAGACGTCAATCCTTGGCAGCATCGTGGCACAGTGGGTAGAACAGTGTCCTCACATCAAGAAGGTCGTGGGTTCAAACCCCGGGTGGGGGACGAGGTTTGAAACACTGGCCATTCTGTGTGGAATGTGTATGTTCTCCCAGTGTATGCGTGGATTACCTCCATGTGTGTTAGGTTGAGGACCACCTTGAAAACGAGATGTTGCACCTCAAAGAGTGTACCCTCCAAAAAAAAAAAAATCCTTGAAGCTCAATTAAAGAAAGAAAAACAAAAGATACACCTTTTATTGTTTAACCAGTAAAATTTGTGACAATTTGTTATTTATTTAATTTTTTTTCTTCTTTCTTTTGTTTTCTTTGATCAGGTTGTCCCAGGGGCAGCTTGAGCCCAGTGGGAATCGAACCAGGTTCTCCCTGTCGAAAGGGGGAAATTCTACCACTAGGCCACCGCCTCCTGGACCAATTTGTCATTTATTTGACCAAAAGAGGCTGACTGTACGTTTTTTTTCAACCTGTTAGAGAAATAGCAGCCATGCTGAGTCTGAAGCAGCTTAATATTCTGTTTTCATGGTCGTCTTTAGCTTGTTGGAGATGAATGAAAGATTAAATGTGACTGACAGCTTGAGATTTTAGTCTTCTTTTAGGGTGCGTGAATTCCTCCTGTTTGGACAGCCTGGTTTCTAAAGGTTTCTTTTTCATTTCAATTTCAATTTATTTATTCAGACATTTGTGAAAACAAGAAGAAGAAGAACAACAAAAAAACTAGAAATAAAAACCATAAAGTCTGAAAAGGACCAATCAGAACAAGGGCTTCTAGGTGAGGCTGGTTTTATGTGAAAGCCTTTTATTTTCACACCATTTAAAGCTGAGGAATGAAAACATCACTGCAGGTGATGCAGAGTTTTATTAGAATCCCTCAGGCTTTTTCTGACTGTATAAAAACTCTTGTCACATCAGTGTAGATCCAAACACCTTCTACACACCTTGTAGAACTGCTTTAGAGAGTTGGAACGTTTGGTAAGTTTGATATTTTTAGTTCAGTGTTAAAGGTTTTGTTTCTAAGACCCGAGACGTTCGTTTGGCGTCTTAAATTTTATCTAAAAATAGAGAAAAATAACTTTGCTATTTCATTTTGACTAATGACACTTTTTTTTGTCTGTGTAACTTTTAGTTAAACTTGTCTCCACTGCGTTCGTTTTAGAATCCTGTCTGTGTTTTAGTCTTCAGTCTCTGCCAAGATGTCTTCGTCTGGGGTGTGCATGAACATCATCAGTGCTCGTCAAAAGAAAGACGGTTTTGGAACATCCGATAAACCCGAGAAGTTCCTCAACCAAGACTTCAGGGAGATGAAGCAATACTGCCAAAACCGGAGGGTTCAGTTCATCGATGAGACGTTCCCACCTGACAACAGTTCCATTGGTGTAAATCTCCTAGAGAAACTGGGCGGAGTGGAGTGGCTGAGGCCATCGGTGAGACTTCCAGTCAAGAGATTTCTTTTTTAATGTTGTACTTTAAGTGTTTTAGTTTGGAATTTGGTTTTAAAAAAGCCAAATGTGTTGGATGACTTAGAATCCTGTGCTCCCTTGTGGATCGTTCAGTCTCCCAAAAAAGATCAATCAGCAAAGTAGTCTCTCTCCTTTTTTTTTTCTTTTTTTTTTTTTTTTAATAAATGCTTCACACTTTTCTCTTTTTTTTTAAAAAAAATCTCTTTAAGTTCAAACCTTGAAAGAAAAAAAGAAGTTAAAATAATGACAGCTTCAATTAAAGTAGCATGACTAACATGATTCTGTGTGTGTGTGTGTGTGTGTGTGTGTGTGTGTGTGTGTGTGTGTGTGTGCGTGCGTGCGTGTGTGTGTGTGTGTGTGTGTGTGTGTGTGTGTGTGTGTGATGAAACCAAATTGATTATATGAATCTATACAATTTATCACTAAAAATTATTCAGTTAAAATTCATATTATTTTTTGGAATTTTATTCTGAAAATTAAAAAAGAAAGTTTTTTTTTTTTTCCAGGGTGGATTAAATTTGGCAGTCATGTGACTTTAAGACTGTTTAAAGAAATAAATTTGTTTACATTCCGTCGTATTCCGCTTACCCGGGGCCAGGTTGTGGGGGCATAGCCTCAGATGGGAAACCCAGGCTTCTCTCACCCCGGCTGCATCCTCCAGCTCACCCAGCAGGAGCTTGAGGTGTCCCCTGTCCAACTGTGAGACATAGTCGGTCTGGCTCTGGGTGTCCTCCTGGTGGAGAACATCTCACCAGAGGTGCTCTGGAGGCATCCTAACCAGATCCCCAAACCAACTCATCTGGGTTGTCTCGACCTGGAGGAGCAGTGGCTCTACTCTGAACTCCTGGTTGTCAGAACTCCTCCCTCTATCTCTGAGTGAGAGATCAGCCACCCTGCAGAGGAAGATCATTTCAGCTGATTGTAACCAAGATCTCGTTCTTTTCGTCACCATCCACACTGGTTTCCATGGTGAGGGTAGGAACCTAGATCCTGGTTACCATGGTGAGAGTAGGAACGTAGAACCTGGTTACCATGGTGAGGGTCGGAACGTAGATCCTGATTACCATGGTGGGGGTAAGAACGTAGATCCTGGTTACCATGGTGAGGGTAGGAACCTAGATCCTGGTTACCATGGTGATGGTAGGAACGTAGATCCTGGTTACCATGGTGATGGTAAGAACATAGAAATAAATGTGAAAATAAAATGTTAATATTTACAGTCAGTCAGTCAGTCATCTTCATATCCGTCTACCCCTTACAAGGTTGTGGGGGGTACCGGAGCCCATCCGGGCTGATTTAAGGCGAAGGGCAGGGTACGCCCCGAACAGGTCGCCAGTCTGTCGCAGTAATATTTTCATTTTAAAATATAAAATATCTACAGTTATTTTCGGTCTATATGTGAAATATACTTCAGAAAAAGTCTCCGGCTCGCTGGATCTCCAGAGAACAGTTTTACCAGGTGGGTTTAAGTTAAGTAACGCTGTGAAAGATGAACTGTGGCATAGCGAGGGGGCACTGCCAATGAGAACACCTGCAGGGTTAGAATAAGATTTCTGTAATTTAACTTATTCCTTTCTTCTTTAGCAAATTGTTCCTAATCCCGCCTTTGTGGTTGACGGAATTTCAAGATTTGACTTTGGGCAAGGAAGTGTTGGTGAGAAAACTTTTTCATTTTGTTCTTGTGAGAGATGCAATACAAGTTCAGTACTGATCTCCCAGAAAAGGAGACCAGTATAGAAAATGGGAAATACATTCTGAGGAAATACATTCCATAGTGATTTAATACTCAGACCACACAATGGAAGCCAGAAAACCATCCAATCATTTGATTTTTAACCTTTGAAAGACAAGCAAACACGCGCTTGAACCAAAGCTAACTTCTAAAGCTGTTTGATGTTTTCTGAAGAGTAAAAGTTTGGATCAATTAAAACTAGTTCTGCAACTAACGATTATTTCTATATTCGATTAATCTGTCGATTATTGGATCGATTAATCGGATAAAATGACAGCTTTAAAAATATTAGGTTTTCAGCATTTTATTGAATGTAATTGTGTAAAACACAACTCATAACCACTTAAACAACACGTTGGGCTTGCACAAGTAAGTAAAAATGTTAATCTTTCTGTGAAATAAAGTAAAATATTACCATTTCTAGAGCAAATATAAACTAATAACTGTACTTACTGTATACAGTAAAAGTAAATCATAAGCATCCATAAAATGTGCTTCAGTAGGACTGGCTAACAAAATATCAAATATAAACTATTGACTATCCAGGATCACATTTGAAAACAAAAAATCTTTAACACTTTTACAGATGCTAATTTAACCTTGTTCAGAGGTATAGAACCAAACAAAAATGGCCCCAGATTAACATGAGTAAAAATATACAAAAACATCAAAATTGTGTGGTTTTGAGCAAAAAAAACCAAAACAAAACAAAAACACTGCCTCAACAGTAAAAATAGTGACTTTAGTAAATAAAATGACCTGGGTCCATCTTTATCACTTACAACAAACACATCAGTGTTTACAAATCTACTAATCGGTAAAGGGGAAGCCAATTCACAACACCCATTTGTTGTGGGGAAAAATGTGCATTGCAGTGTAAAAGAGGGGGTCTTGTATCCTGGATTGAATTTAGCGATCTTTTTTGTTTTTAAACCCCTCGTCTCCCACCACAGACAGAGGCCTTTTGTCAGACACGGTCATTTCCAAAATAAAAGTCCGTGAGTGAAGCACTCTGCGGCGGAATGCACTCGTTTTTCCACCAAAAATAATTAATGTTGGTTTGTTTTTTGCAAGCAATAAAAAGTGTATTTAGCGATCAGTGTAATTGTTTTTATCAGAAATAACGTCATGTTCATTACCGCTCCGGTTTGTCGTCTCCCGACATGTTTTTTTTTTTTTTTTTTTAATGTTTGTGCAGCAACGTTATGCTTCCGTGCCAAAATGTGTCTGTTTAGCAAACTCTGCATTTTAATGCGAGTCTTTCTCACATTTAGCGGAACATGATCCCAAACATTGAAAGATTTTGTTTGTTTGTTTTTTCTGTCTGCCGTCTTGTTGAATCTGCCAGATCACGTGAGGCGGGGTAAAATGAAGGCCAATGATTGGCTACTATCGTCTTCTCCTCCTGTTTTAATAATAATAATAATAATTATTTAATCGATTATAATCGATTATCAAAATAGTTATTGACTAATTTGGTCATCGATTAATCGTCTAAAAAGTTTTTGCTGTCAACCGCACTTAAATTGGTCTCCATATGGGGCAGTAGAGAGCAAATTGACGATGCCAGCTACCAACATAGGAGGAGAAGAAGACAGCAGCCAATCATTGGCCTTCATTTCACCCCGCCTCACGTGATCAGGCAGATTCAACAAGATGGCGGAAAGAAAAACACATACAAAATCATCAGAAGTTTGGATCATTTTCCGCTAAATTTGAAAAAGACTCGCGTTAATATGCAAAGTTTGCGAAACTGACACGTTTTGGCATGGAAGCATAACGACGCTGCACGAACAGCAAACATTTGCTCTTACTGGAATAAACCCAACGTGTTGTTTATGTGGTTATGAGTTTGGTTTTACACAATTACATTCTATAATTTGCCGAAAAAGTAATATTTATTAAATTGTCATTGTTATCCGATTAATCGAATAATCGATCCAATAATCGACAGATTACTCGATTACCGAATTAATCATTAGTTGCAGCCCTAGTCCAAACCATCTCAGTCTGGCCTCTCTGACTTTATCTCCAAAACCTCTAGCATGTGCTGTTCCTCTGATCCTGTCCATCCTGGTCACTCCCAGAGAGATCCACAGCATCTTCATCTCTGCTACCTCCATCTCTGTTTCCTGTCTTTTCCTCAGTGCCACTGTCTCTAGACTAAACAGCATGACCCGTCTTCATGGGGAAATTTCTTTGCTGCATTGCACCGATACATTGACAGCGCCAATGGTGGCAACTAGGTGAAAAGGTGTCTGCTCTAGGAACACCTCTGAGGCTCAATGGGAATCGAACCAGCTTCTCCTGGACAAGGACAAACACTCTTCCCCTGAGCCTACGACTTCCTTGTTAGGATTCGTAACAAAAAATCGTAATGAAAAACGCTGAGCTACAGTATTTACTATATTTTGTGGTTTCGTTTTTTCCTGCTGTGAGGTCTCTTTAAACCTTCAATGTCTTCAGTTAGTCTGTGTCAGGCTTGGACTAAGGTAGGACCCAGAAGCAGAAAGGAACGTAATCAATTTTATTTTCTTTGACGTGTCTCAAGATAAGTATCCAAAACAATCTGGTACAAGACAAAGAGGAAGGAGATACACAGGAGGAAACAATCAGGGAGGATGAGACAATCACAATCCAAGGGAAATATACCGGGACAGGAAGTAACATGGCCTTAAACGAGAGGAGAGTTAGTGTTTCAAAATAAAACATGAAGTAACACAAGACAACACAAACAAGACATGGACCACGAAGTGTACAACTAAAACAAAACATTAAAGTCTGAAGTTTAAAGATCCAGACAGTGAACTGGTTTTCATAAAGTTTTATGTAAATGTACGCATGTGTTTTTAATCTGAAAATAAAATGTCATTTTGTTTCATTTGATGTTTTAAAGCAAACTGTTGGTTTATTGCATCCATCGGACCTCTGACTTTCCAGAAGGAAATCTTTGCCCAAGTTGTTCCTCTTGAGCAAGATTTTGACAAGGACTACTGCGGCTTGTTCCATTTCAGGGTAAATAATCACCTTCATCCAGAAAGGCAGGGAATGTGCATTTGTCTGTTTATATTTATTAAGAGATGTGTTTATATAATGTGTTATATAACGATGTGGGTGCAGAAGAAGGAGGACGACCCAAATGCAGGACAACAAACATGGTTTATTGAGTAAAGGAAAAACACATGGATGAGTGAAATGTCGTGAGGTTATTGTTCTAAGTGAATCTCATGGTCAGGCAGCCAAGAAGGCCTGGCTGGAAGGGATGATCACCCGACCCTGAAGGGAAGGCAGACTGCCTTTTTAAAGGCAGCTACTCAAACACCATCAGGTGTCACAAATTAGGCAGATGAAAGAAGGTCCCGGGTTCCCTCTGGTGACGGGCGAGGGAACCATGACATAATGGATCAGATTTGAAACGTAAAATCTTTTGCATCACCTGGGTTCGGGCCACATCCGTTGGCTCATCCTGGAAGATCCCAATACCAACCCACCTACACACAAGTTGACCAGCTCACATGTTTCCATATCCGTGCAGGATTTATGATTTTTATGCCAGTTTTTCAGAGAATATGAACGATAACCCTAAAGATTCATGGCCACTTGCTGGTTGGAGTTGAGTCAAGGTATTTATGTTTTTAACGTACTATATTCCCCTCAATGGGGAAATTCATGTGCTGCATTGCACCGCAGCAGGCAAGCATGACGGCGCATATTGGGGGGTTAGGTGTCTTCTCCAGGAACACCTCTGGGGCTCAGTGGAATTTGAACTGGCTTCTCCCGGTTCAAGGGCAAACAGTCTACCACTGAGTTATCGCCTCTCCATTTAGGCCTGATCGGATATTTTCTTTTTGAGATCCATGACGAGACCGATTTAAACGGTCACTGAAAGGCCTTTTTTTTTTTTTAAGTATTTGTTTAAGCCCAGATTTGGAGTTGCTGGTTTCCATCCCAGCTGCTTCACACTTAAACCGGATCAAATCCGCTTGTGTTTCCCTTTTCATTATGAGAGAAATTAATCTTTAAAATCTACATTTTTTTTAATTCTTTTTTTCTCAAGTTCTGGAGATTTGGGACATGGGTTGATGTTATCATTGATGACAAACTACCAACAATCAATGGAAAACTGATCTTTGTTCAGTCCAAAGACCCCAGAGAGTTCTGGCCCGCACTGTTGGAGAAAGCCTATGCAAAGTACGTCCATGTGCGTCTGTATGCGGCTGGTGGTTGAAAGTTTTTATTACAACAGTAATGAGAGTTCTTTTTCAGGGTGTGTGGATCTTATTCAGACATGAATTTGGGATTTCCTTCTGAAGCTATGCAGGATTTCACCGGCGGCGTCCCGATTGAAATTGAACTGACGTCTCCACCTGCAGGCCTGTGGGAGCTGATGCGCAGAGCTGCACAATCACGTTCACTCATGGGATGTGGGACACCACCGGGGGTGAGACCATACCATAAAACCTAAAGTCCTTTCTTTTTTAATGTGATGGTGGTGATAGTTCAGGACCGAAATGCAACACTTAGAAAGTTTATCCTCAGTTTATTATTTAGGATGACTTGTTTAGGAGGCACAGACAAGGTCAAAGACAGGCAGCAGGTCAAATTACCAGGGCAGGAGATCAGAAAGAGCCTGGACAGTCCAGGTTGGTCACAGGAAGACAGACGTTCAGGAAGTGAAGATTGAGTCACTATGTCAGTTGATGATCTGAAAGGGCCAGGTTGAACGCTGAGGGTTTCTACTGGACAGGGAGATGATTGGACACAGGTGTGGGAGGTGATGATTAGGAGAGAGAGATGCAGTGGAAAAACACCGGCTTCAGTCTGCTAAGGGTACTAAACGGAAGACTTGTCTGTCAGGAGGGGATGGTGGCGCAGACGGGGTGAGGGGCAGGGTCGCGGAAGGGTGGGTGTGTTTCACGTGGTGGTTAGGTTTGATGGGGGTGAGGGATTGAGGGGTTATGATCCTTTGAAGCTGACCAAGATTTTGAAGGACAAGGTGGGAGAAGTTCGGTTTGCTAGAGTGTTAGATGATGGGAATCTTTTGATAGGGTGTTGGGATGTAGATCAGGCAGGTAAAGCTTTGAAATTGCAAGTGGTGGGGAAGTGTAAGTTTGTCAGAGTGGTTAGAGTGGGGGATAGATCGGGGGGTGCGTGTGCTGGGGTTATATCAGGGGTTCCGGGGGGGGGGGGTCAGTGAGGAGGACCTGGTTAAACACTTGATAGTGGATAGGGGAAAGGTGGTGAGGGCAGAGAAGCTTGTGAGAGCGGGTGTCAGACCAGACACTGTGTCGGTGAAGTTATTGTTTGAGGGCAAGGACTTGCCAGGGATAGTGTGTATTTTGGATTAATTAGGTTCAGAGTGAGGGAGTTTGTCAGGGCACCTATCAGGTGCTTTAAGTGCCAGCAGTTTGGGCATATGGCCTGGGCGTGCAGGAATGGTAGGAGGTGTGGTCGGTGTAGTGGTGACCATGAGGAGGGGCCATGTGGGGAGGGCGTGGGGCTTAAGTGTTGCATTTGCGGGGGGGTTCGGGGGGCATAGTGTTTCATTTATGGGGTGTGAGGCCATGAAGAAGGAGTTGAGAGTGCAGCAGGTTCGTCGGGAGGATAAATTGTCTTATGCGGAAGCTGTGAAGGCTGTTGGGGGTTCTGAAGTGAGGTCGTCTGGATTGGGGACGGTCTGTGCCGATGTGGGAGTGTCTGACGGTGGTCCGGTAGGGTGGGTGTCACCACAGACTCTGGTGGCTTTTGTCGCAGGGATGATAAATGCTACTGCGGGATTAAAATCTAAGACGGAGAGGTTACAGGTTGTGGTTAAGGCGGCTGTGAACCATTTTTGTCTGGTTGGTTTGACGTGGGAGGAAGTGAGGGATGATTTGACTGAGGAGGCTGGGTTGGACGCGGCAGGATCTTCAGTTTCCTTATGTTAGTTCTCCAGTGGAATGCAAGGAGTTTGTTGGCTAATGGTCAGCATTTTAAGGCTTTTATTGCAGGTGGCATGGTTAAACCTGATGTTGTTTGTGTCCAGGAGACATGGTTGAAACCGAGGTTTGATTTTGTGTTGCGTGGATTTGTTGGGATACGACGGGACAGGCTTGAGAGAGGGGGTGGTGGCTGTGCGACCTTTGTAAGGGAGGGGTTGCCTTATCAGGTGATGGGGAAGGTTGTGGATGGGGAGTATGTGGTGGTGCGTGTCTGGGCTGGGAGTAAGGCTGTTACGGTTATTAATTATTATAATCCAGGGAAGGGTTTAGTTGTGGACGAGCTAGATGGTGTTGAGGGACAGGATGGTGGTTCTGTTCTCTGGTGTGGGGATTTTAATGGGCAAAGTGTGCTGTGGGGAAGTGATAGGACGGATGCTAATGGTAGGGTGGTGGAGCAGTTGCTTGAGGGGAAAGGCTTGGTATGTCTAAATTCTGGTGAAGGAACGAGACTGGATGTTGCCACCAGGAGGGAGTCAGTGCTTGACTTGACATTGGCGTCTTCTGGGATGGCCCCTTTGTGTGAGTGGTGGGTGCATAGGGATGGCACAATGGGCAGTGACGATTATCCAATTTGGTGCAGGTGGGGGGTAGGGGTAGGGCCATGGGTGGATCGGGGTGGGGCTAGGTGGGTGTTAGATAAGGCTGACTGGAGGGGGTTTGCGGAGGACAGTGATAGATTGTTGGGTGTTGTGGATGGAGACTTGGATTTTGAGGTGTTGGATAGACGGATTAAGGGGGGCATATTGGAGGCGGCGGGGAAATTTATTCCGAGGAGCAGGGGTAGAGGCGGAAGGCGGTTGGTGCCGTGGTGGAACAGTGAGTGTGCTGTTGTTGTTAGGGAAAGGAACCGGGCTTTACGATTAGTGAGGCGTTAACATAACTTTGAGCACCTTGTAGTATCCTTTAAAGAGAGCTCAGGCTAGGGTACGCAGGACAATTCGGGCAGCAAAGAGGGGTTATTGGAGGGGCTATTGTGGCACTATTGGCAGAGATGCTCCAGTTGATTCAGTGTGGGGTATGATTAGGAGGATGGGTGGGGGTGCACAATGTTTTTGATTACCCGGCTCTACAGGATTGGGATCGGATGGTGGTTGGGGACCAGGAAAAGGCAGAGGTGTTGGCACAGTGGTTTGTGGAGATTCAGAGTGTTGCAGCTTTGTCGGTGGAGGGGCGAGCTGTGAGGTGTCAGTTGAAGGAAGAATTTGCTGGGGAGCTGGGCAGGGATGGTGATGTGCCGGAGGAGGTGAATGATGTATTTACAATGGGGGAGTTGGAAGCAGCTTTGGCGAGAGGGGGTCAGTCGGCGCCTGGTAAGGATGGAATTGTGTATGGCACGCTAAGACAGCTGGAGAGTGTGGGTAAAGTGAAACTTTTGGACTTGTTTAATAGGGTGTGGAGAGAGGGGGTGGTGCCGGCAGAGTGGAAGGAGGCAGTGATTCTCCCGATTAGGAACCCTGGTGCGGAAACTAGTGATCCAAGAAACTACAGACCTATAGCATTGACGTCTGTGGTATGTAAGTTAATGGAGAGGTTGGTATCCATGAGGTTGGATTATAACTTAGAGAAAGGGAATCTGTTGTCGCAATACACAGGGGAGTGTAATTAGCCCAACCTTGTTTAATGTTATGTTTAATGGTGTGTTTAGTGGGGTGGGGAATGATTTAGGTAAATCACTGTTTGCTGATGATGGGGCATTGTGGAAAAGGGGACGGAACAGGGCGTATGTGGTTGGGAAGGTGCAGGAGGGTATAGACAGGGTGCAGGCTTGGGGTGATAGGTGGGGTTTTAGATTTTCGGTGGTCAAGACAAAAGGTAAGATGTTCTCGAGGGGCCGGGTTGGCACTGTGAAGGGTTTGCAGCTCTATGGTAGGCCCATTGAGATGGTGGGGTCTATTCGTTTTTTGGGTTTAACTTTTGATAGGCAGTTGGTGTGGAGGGAACATGTAAGGTACTTGACCAGTAAGTGTGAAAAGATACTAAATGTCATGAGATGTCTGGCTGGGGTGAACTGGGGGGCCAGTGCCTGTATGATGCCCTGATAAAATCTAGATTAGATTATGGATGTGTGGTTTATGGTTCGACGGCGCCTACGGTGTTACGGGTTTTAGATGTGGTGCAGGCCAACGCCCTGAGGATTTGTTTAGGTGCTCTGAGGACTTTGCCAGTGAGTGCACTGAGGATGGAGGCGGGTGTCATGCCACTCGCACTGAGGAGGAAGCACCTGGCGGTGAATTATTGGGTTACCTTGGGAGGAAAGAGCCATACCCACCCTGGGCGGGGGGTTCTGGAATGGTCCTGGGACAGGGGTGTGAAGGAAACTTTGAGTTTTGGTTGGGTGGGGGGGTTGTGGGCACGGGAATTGAGTGTGGGGGATTTGGAGTTGGAGCGGGAGGAAAATTTTTGGTTGGTGCCACAGTGGAGGCTGGGAGAGGTGAGGGTGGAGTTGGGGATGGTGGGGTGGAGACGGAGGTTTGGGGATGTGAATGTGGTGGTAGCATTTAGGAGTATTATTGAGGAGAATTATGGGGATTACACGTTGGTGTTTACAGATGGTTCAAGGGATCCGGTTTCGGGGAGGACGGGTGCGGGAATAGTGATGGAAGGGCCCGGGGTGGAGGTAGTGGTTCGCATGTCAGATCACTTATGTATTTTCACGGTGGAGTTATATGCAATGTGGATGGCTGTGGTGTGGGCGGTGCAACATGGTGGTGGGAAAGTACTTATATGCACAGACTCGTTGCCAGTGGTTCGGGCTCTTGAACTGGGGAGGGTGAGGTATCATCAGGGTTTGTTTTGGGATGTTTTAAATGCGGTGTCAGGGGTGATAGGAGGGTCATTTGTGTTTATGTGGGTTCCGGGCCATTCTGGGATTGGGGGGAATGAGCGGGTGGATGAGGTGGCGAAGAGGGTGGCGGATCGGGTGGTGGTGGAGAGGGTTGTGGCTCTGTCACAAGGAGAGGTGAAGGCGTTAGTCTGGAAGGGGATAATGCAGCAGTGGCAGTTGGAGTGGGACTCAGAGGTGAAGGGGAGACACTTGTTTGAAGTACAGAGGACGGTGGGGTGACTGTGGATCTGGTGGGTTGTGGAAGGCGGGTGCAGGTGGTTTTTAGCCGGTTACGTATTGGGCACACGGGATTAAATGAAACGCTCAAGATACTGGGTAAACATTTGGATGGGTGTTGTGATTTCTGTGGGGAGTTGGAAGGGGTTAGTCACGTGGTGTTATCATGTAGGAAATATGAGGAAGAAAGAGAGGCTATGTTGGGGGTGCTGAGGAGTGCTGGGATGAGGTGGGTGAGTTTAAAGGTGTTTTTGTATGGACGTCAGGGGAAAGGTTTAGGTGCCCTGTACACTTTTTTAAGGTGTACAGGGTTATTGAGGAGGATCTAAGGTCCATGGGCGTCAGTAGATGGCGGTAATGCACCCAAGTTGGTGCTTCATGCCGCAAATCAAAGAAGAAGAATCCATGACAAGTTGGAAGCAGTAACACACTTTCAATTATTTCCTACAAAAGTAAAATAAATGGATGCAGTCTGTCTGGCTCTAGTAACACATCCTAAACAGAGAGCAGTGCCTCGCAGGAAAAAGTTTAAGACATGAAAATGTTCTTTTTAGGATCCTGGAGAGCCAATCGGATGAGCTGTGTTAGTTAAACAGGAGTTGTCAATCAAACACCAAAGACACTGTTTAAGTAAAACATAAATTAAGAAAATATTTTATATGACATTAAACCGGCCATGCTGATTGGTCTAGAGACAGTGTCACTGAGGAAAAGACAGGAAACAGAGATGGAGGTAGCAGAGATGAACATGCTGAGGATCTCTCTGGGAGTGACCAGGATGGACAGGGTCAGAGGAACAGCACATGTTAGAGGTTTTAAAGTCAGAGGCCAGACTGAGATGGTTTGGACATGTACAGAGGAGAGAGAGGAACTGTGGTCTGGAGGAGGTAACTGGTCTAGAGGAAGACCAAAGAGGAGGTTTGTGGATACAGTGAAGGAGGACATGAACCCTAGAGGATGCAGGAGACAGGATTAGATGGAAGGAACTGACTTACTGTGGCGCCCCTGGAGGGAAAGGATGAAAGGAGAAGATGAAGATTTCATATTTCGTGTCACATTTTAAACCTCCTTTATTTTTTACAAGCGTGCTTTTGCCTCCATCACAGTGATTTTTTTGCTCATGTTTTATAGACTTTGAGATTTTTCCTGAAGCTGGTTTCACACTGGAAACATTCTCATAAACCTGGAGGTGACTTTGGTCTTAGTTCATTCCCAAAACATTCTTACACAGAATCATTTAGAGCATCATTTGTTATCTAATATGTTACCAGTTCACCCTACCAATCTATCCCTTATTTTACCAGGATTACAAGTTTTATTCCCAAAACCACCCAGTCTGTTCTTCTTGTAGCCAGCTTTTAGTCACATGGAAACTAATTCTCATGTAAAAATGGTCTCAACAGAAACCAAAATGCTGCTAAAAAAAAAAAAAATCCAGCAAGATTATAACTGATTCCAACTTAATAACTGGAAGTTTTAAGTGATTTCTACAGGTGCAGTGTTTAGCACGGTGACGTCACTGTGAACCCTTAGGGTTCAAATCACAGGTGGGGATGAGGCCTGGAACACTGTCCTTTCTGTGTGTAGTTTGCATGTTTTCCTTGTGTATGTGTGTGTTTTCTGTGGTTTCCTCTAAAAACACATGTTAGGTTGACTGGCTGCTATGAAAGAGCCCCTCGAAATGAGTGTGTGGATGTTTGTATGGGGCCCTACAACAGACTGGTGACCTGTTCAGGTTGTACCGTACTTCTTGTCTTGAATCCACCGGGAAACTCTACACCCCGCTTATAGCCCCCCCCATTTGCCTTGTCAGGGAATAAGGAGTTGATTTCTTCATTTTGTTCTGCGTTGTTTCTTAATGTTTTAAATATATTTTTTAGGAACAATCAGAAAACGTGTTACCTAATGGACTGGTGCAGGGCCACGCTTACGCTGTCACCGGCTTAAACAAGGTAACATGTTTCCTCTTTGACATGAAAATTCCCATCAAACAGTATTAATTCAGCCTGTGGTTTAAAACCTATTAAAGGATAAATGTTAACAGATGTTTATCTTGTGTTCATGGGTTAGGTCACCAGCGATGGAAAGGAGGTAAAGCTGGTGCGTTTAATGAACCCCTGGGGACGCGGAGAGTGGAACGGAAACTGGAGTGACAAGTTAGTCTGACTCAAACAAAATACATGCAGACATTTACAATAAAACTATCTCTTTTCCTTCTACCGAGGGCTGAAAAAAATAGGTCTTACTTTTTATGTTGGTGTGAATAATGTTAAAAATGAGTTTTAATGTGTTTAAAGAAGTGAACAAAAACGCAAAAGTCATTAAAGCCCTGCCCACATGAGCAAGCCATCGGACGACGATGCGTCTTTCTGGGCTAAAATAGTCAAATTGGAGCTCAGTTTGAGCGTACGTCTCACTCATCGAGCGTCTAACAACAGATCATATCATTATCGCTCTGACTTAAAATATTTGTGACTGTCACAGGACCCCTCTGCATAACACTGCATCCTTATTAACGTAGAAGAGAATTAAAAAAAGAAAGAAATATGGATCAAATTAATATTATTTAGTATGTACATCATGGTCAGGCAACCAGGAAGACCTGGCTGGAATGGAAGGTATGACCTGACCAGGAAGTCTGGGGTGATTGCATTTAAATAGGCACCAGGCTGACGGTGCACAGCTGCCTCATCACCCAGGTGTTTGGGATCAGACTGGAGTCCGATTGACCAAAAATTGACCATTTTAAAACACTTTTGTTTAAATGTTCATTTTTAATTTTAAAAAGATGGTTTCATTATTATTCATGTAAATGTTGTAAAATACCGTATTTTCCGCACTATATGGCACACTGCATTATAAGGCGCACCTTCAATAGATGACATTTTTAAAAACCTTTTTTCCATATATAAGCGCACCGCATTATAAGGTGCCACAGTAAAGGCTGGGGTTACGTTGTGCATTCGCTAAATGCACTAAAGGAAATGTAAAAAAAAACAGTCAGATAGGTCAGACAAACTTTATTAACAATTACAAAACAGCTTTCTGTTTTTACTCCCAAAATGAATAAACAGCTGTTTTATTATTTTCTTCGAGATAAAGTATTAGTAGTTTCGTGACACGGTTTATCTTCTATTGAAGATAAACACTGTTTAGTCTTACTTACTTGGCGCAGCGCATCCTTTTGTTTCCTCCACCTCGTCACCATTGATTCATTGATGTTAAACTCTCTCGCTGCGGCTTTATTCCCGTGTTCTACTGCGTGACCGATCGCCTTGAGTTTAAACTCTGCGGTGTTTAAACTCTGTAGGTGCATTCGAGATGACACAGGCGGACACAGTTCTGATCGGCGCAGATCGGTGCGCAATGCATGCCGGTTAGGTTTTGCATTCAAAAAACACCTCGAACACACCTAATGAGATGCCCTTTCATATATCCCAGCATGCACCGCGCACTACTTCTTCTACGAGGAAATGGAGTCGGCGGCTGCTTACCGCAGTTGCTACACCTCGAACACACCTAATGAGACGCCCTTTCATATATCCCAGCATGCATCGCGCACTACTACTTCTACGGGGGAAATGGAGTCGGCGGCTGCTTACCGCAGTTGCTACACCTGTTGTAGTTCAATATTAATCCATATATAAGGCGCTCCGGGTTAAAAGGCACATCGTGGACTTTAGAGAAAATTTAAGGTTTTTAGGTGCACCTTATACGTAGTGTGGAAAATACGGTAAATGCTCTTATGTTTTGAAAAACTGGCCAATGAGATCCGGCCAATTTTTTACCCTTTTCTAGGTTTGAATAAAATACTTTCAATGAATCCCATATTTAAATAACAAGCGACCAGAAAATAACCCTTATTTTTTAGGAGCTTCTTCTGAGCTGGCTTTGATTTTTTTTTGTGTCAAGCTGGATATCTATTTATGTTTAATTTCCACCTGCTTCTTTTGACTCTTCTATGAGGAATCATTAATTTTGTTTTCTGCTTCTCCTTTGAACCCATCTCTAAAGGTCCCGTTTGTGGAGCACGGTGAGTTCTACAGAGCGAGATGCTTGCCTGTTAAACAGAGAAGACGGAGAGTTCTGGTGAGACACAAAATGGCTTTAATCGATTCCCAAAAGACACAAATCTACAATTGTTATAATTGTTCTTCCAACGTGAAATCTCATGGGGTTTTTTTTTTTAAAGGATGGCCTTCGAGGAGTTCTGTAGCAACTATTCAGATATGGACATCTGCTCCATGAGCCCGGCCTTTATTGATGGGAGTTCTCCTTCCCAATGGAGGGCCTCCTCCTACGAGGGCCGCTGGGTGGCAGGAACAACCGTAGGAGGGTGCTTAAACCACCGTGGTACTTCTCATTACCTACAAAACAGAATGCTACACTCGAGCAGATTTTTAGGGCAGATTGTACCTTGGTTTTAAGGATCGCAGGGGTAATAGCCTTGGATGGGAAGCCAAGGCTTCTCTCACCCTAGCTGCATCCTCCAGCTCACCCTGGAGGACTCTGAGGTGTTCCCTGTCAAGCTGTGAGACATAGTCTCTCTAACAGGTCCGGGCTCTGCCTCTGGGTCTCCGCCCGGTGGGATGTGCACAAAACACCTCACCAGTGAGGCGCTCCGGAGGCATCCTGACCAGATGAATTCTCTCATCTGGCCATTCTAGAACTGGAGGAACAGCGGCTCTACTCCGAGCTCCTTCTGGATGGCAGAGCTCCTCTATCTCTGAGTGAACGGCCAGCCACTATGCAGAGGAAGATCATTTAAGCCACTTGTATCCGCGATCTTGTTCTTTAAGACACCAATCACAGCTGGTTACCATGGTGAGGGTAGGAACATAGATCCTGGTTACCATGATGAGGGTAGGAACGTAGATCCTGGTTACCATGGTGAGGGTAGGAACGTAGATCCTGGTTACCATGATGAGGGTAGGAACGTAGATCCTGGTTACCATGGTGAGGGTAGGAACGTAGATCCTGGTTACCATGGTGAGGGTAGGAACGTAGATCCTGGTTACCATGATCAGGGTAGGAACGTAGATTCTGGTTACCATGGTGAGGGTAGGAACGTAGATCCTGGTTACCATGATGAGGGTAGGAACGTACAGTAGATCCTTGTTAGTATGGTGAGGGTAGGAACGTAGATCTGGCCCGAAAAAAAATGGCAAGAACAGACTGCTGACCAGCTGCGTTTGTTCAGGTTATTTTTTTGTTTTAATGCTCTGTTCTTTTTTTCGACAACAGACTGATGCAGCATTCTGATTATTGAGAATGCCGCACTGTTCCACCTATTGATCTAGCGCTCCGTCCTTTTCTTCTCAGACTAAATTTTTGTAGGTTTTGGAAGAACTCTTCAATCATTTCCTGTTTGTTTGTTTTTTCTAGGAAGCTCTGGACTAATCCACAATACCGTTTGGAGGTTGGAAAACTATATGAGCAAGGTTTCCCAAAACAAAGTGAGAATAACATCCTGGTGACTCTCCTGCAAAAACCCGACAAGCGAAACAGGAACTCAGTGACAAATCCCGTCATCGGATTCTCTGTATTCGAGGTAACAGTTGTGATTTTTTTAGTCTTAAATTAAGTTTTTCTGTCTTATTATTTATTTTAACTTTGTTTTGATTCATGAAACTCATCAAAAATCATTAAGTTATCAATATACTAATTTGATTTTTTTTTTTCTTTTTTTGTTTCTTAAAGGTGCCTAAAGAAGTAAGTTTTTCCTCACATTTTTTTTTCATAACAAGTTTTAAGTCCATAAAAAGACCAAAAACTAAAACTGACTGTTTTTATTTTGTCAACTAACCTCAGTACAAAAACATGACAGGAAAGTTTCCAAAAGAGTTCTTCAAAAGGAACTTGCCTCTGCCCAGCTCTAAAAACTTAGTGAACTCTCGTGAGGTGATAGAGCAGATGACACTGAAGCCTGGAGACTATGTGATCGTTCCCTGCACGTTTGAACCCAATGAGACCGCCTCCTTCATCCTCACCATTCACTCCAAGGGAGAATTCCACGCCTAGTGAGTCACTCTTATTCTGGGATTACAGACGCCACTCGTTTAGTGGGCTTAACATTAAAACATTAAAAACACGACACTAAGATTTAATTAAATGCTGGTACCTGAAATGTTTTTATTCAAATTTGATGCATTTATTTTGAATAAAACAACACTTATTAGGTGTTTTTATCAACAATAAACACCTGTTGTCTCAACAGGGCTGGTCTTATGAAATCACTTTGGATTACCCATGAAAGCCATCAGGACCAAATTTTATCTGCAGTTAATCTAAAGTGCTTCCTTGTTTTTTGTTTCCCTCTCTTTTTTTTTTTTTTTTTTTTACGCGCTTCTGAACGCTTATAAAACGCTCTTCCAACGCTAGATATAAAATCTAATGAGCTTGATTTAACATCTATCTCTTCTTTTCCTTCCATCATTTCCCTTCAGGAGGCGCCACAGCAAGTCTGTTTCTTCCATCTAACCCTACCTGCAGCATCTTCTTTGGTCACACCAACTATCTTCATGTCTTCCTTCACTGTATCCATGAACCTCCTCTTTGGTCTTCCTCTAGTCCTCTTTCCTGGTGGTTCCAAACCCAGCATCCTTCTTCTGATGTACTCTCTCTCTCTCCTCTGTACATGTCCAAACCATCTCAGTCTGGCCTCTCTGACTATAAAACCTCTAACATGTGCTGTTCCTCTGATCCTGTCCATCCTGGTCACTCCCAGAGAGATCCTCAGCATCTTCATCTCTGCTACCTCCATCTCTGTTTCCTGTCTTTTCCTCAGTGCCACTGTCTCTAGACCAATCAGCATGGCCGCTCTCACCGCAGTTTTCTACATTTTTTGTCTCATATTATGTCTCATGTTTCCTGTCAGTGAGAATTCAGTCGTCCAAGAAATCAACCAAGAAATCAACCAAGAGTACATGGCGACTGGACTGGTAATCAATCAATCATGAAATATTTATTACAAAGGAAGCTTTCACACATTCTAGTCTTGCTCTGTGCAGTCAGCGTCCCTGCGGTGATGGGCTTCCTAATCATTCAATCTTTCAGTTTCAGGCCCAAAATTCCATTCAGTGCTTTGGCCGAGTGGGACTCCAATCCGGTTCTCCTGGGCAAGAGACGGTAATTCTACCAGTAGGCTAGCGCCCCCTGGGAATATTTCTCTGAGCAGCCATGTTTTAAAGTGTCATCATCAAGTCACATTGTGGTTCTTAGAATCATGTGAAGATTCAAAAGAAAGTAAGAAAAACACACATGATGTGTTGAATTAAATCTTGTTTTGCAGAACAAACACAAGGAAAATGGAACCGATGACGACGATAAGAGAAAATTGTTCCACAAGTTTTCTGACGAGGTTTGTCCCAAAAAAGTGAAAGTTCCCTTCTGTTCCTCTTTTACGGAGGCTGGGTCGCCGAGGCAACAGCTTCAGACAGGAAGTCCAGGCTTCTCCCACCCCAACGGCATCCTCCAGCTCACCCGAGAGGATCCTGAGTTGTTCCCTGTCCAGCTGTGAGACATAGTCTCTCCAGTGGGCTGGGGTCTGCCTCTTAGTCCCTTCCCGGTAGTACATGCCAGAAACACCTTCGTATCGAGGTGCTCAGGAGGCATCCCGACCAAATGCCCGAACCACTCCATATGAATTTTCTCAATCTGGAGGTGCAGTGGCTCTACTCCAAGCTCCTCCTGAGTGGCAGAGGTCCTCACTTCATCTCTGAGAGCCCAGCCACCCTGCACAGGACGCTCATTTCGGCCACTTGTGTTTGCAATTTCATTCGTTCGGTCACCACCTACTCTGGTTACCATGGTGAGGGTAGGAACGTAGACTCTGGTTACCATGTTGAGGGTAGGAAAGTAGATTCTGGTTACCATGTTGAGGGTAGGAATGTAGATCCTGTTTACCATGGTGAGGGTAAAAACGTAGATCCTGCTTTTCGTCTAAACTCTTTCTTTACCAAGACAGATAGATACAGTGTCCTGATTATTGCAGACGCTGCACCGATCCGTATGTGAAAATGAAAGTTTTATTTTCTAATAAAAACTTAACTGAGTACATTTTGACTGAAACTTTTAGCATCGTCAAGTGGACGCTGAGGAGCTCCAGGAGATCCTCAATGAAAAAATACTATCAGGTTTGATTTGTCTTTCCTTCTAGAAGCAGGTTTGATGTCGTTTATGTCAAACTTAATGAAATGTTCTTGTTTTTGTCTGCAGGAGATTTGAAGTCTGGGGGCTTCAGCCTCGATGCGTGTCGCAGCATGGTCGCTCTCATCGACGTATCCTTGCTAACCCACTTGTGCTTGATTTGATGTTCATAGCATGTACTTTATAATACACCTGCCAGAACAGACATGACCTCCTAGCTATTTTAATCCCCTGATTTTTACAGGACAATCTGAACATGAACATGTGGACCATTAAAACCTTAACGAGATGTTGAACAGACGTCTATCACAGGCAGACTGAACACCGAGGAATTTGTACGACTTTGGAAGAAAATGACTTCATACAAGGTAAAATCCAAAACCCTCGTTCTGAGAACAATGTTCTATGAATGGACATTAAAAGAGAAGTGTGAAGAAGACAGAGGTGAGGAGATGATGGAGGGGTGACTGCTTTCACAGCTGTCTGTGAGACGTGAGGTGGTGGTCTTGATGGTCAAACAGTCCGTATCCTGGGTGGGTGGGGTCCATCGCTATCCGTCTTAACATCTGCTGAACTCGGGAGCTGTAGATTGAATCCAGATCTGGCAGCCGGCACCCTATGATCCCCTGTACAGTCTTGACCTCCCGAACCAAGTCCTTTTTATCCTGTGTGGTGCAGCTGCCGTACCACGCAGTCATGAAGCCTCATGTTTTAGTTTGCTCACTGCAGGTTGCATCACAGGAGCGAGATGAAGGGAGAATTTAGTATTTAGAGCAGGAAGGAAATTGGGGGAAAAAAGCTTTTTATGTCAGTTGTTTTTGTGGCAAAGAGTGTTCCCTGTCCAGCTGAGAGACAAAGTCTCTCCAACAGGTCCGGTGTCGAGTCTACTCCTGGTGGGATGAAACACCTCACCAGTGATGCGCTCCTGAGGCATCCTGACCAGCTATCCAAACCATCGCATCTGGCTTCTCTTGACTTGAAGGAGCAGTGGCTCTACTCCAAGCTCCTCCTGGATGTTAGAGTTTTTCACCCGATCACTGAGTGAGAGCCCAGCCACCCTGCAGAGGAAGATCATTTCGGCCACAATCTTGTTTCCGCGATCGCGTTCTTTTGGTCACCACCCACAGCTGGTGACTGTAGGTGAGGGTAGGAACGTAGATTCTGGTTACCATGGTGAGGGTAGGAACATAGATCCTGGTTACCATGGAGAGGATCGGAACGTAGATCCTAGTTACCATGGTGAAGATAGGAACGTAGATCCAGGTTACCATGGTGATGGCAGGAACATAACTGTTTAATGTTATTTTTGCCTGAGGTGCACAAACTTTTAATCCCCCCTCCAGTAGCTGGAGAGGAACATAAACAACCTCTCAAAAGATTTTCAGATGGATTCTTTATTTCTGCAGGACATCTTCTTCCGCTGTGACGTTGACAGAAGTGGAACTCTGTCGCTGAGCGAGCTGAGGAACGCCTTCCTCGCTATAGGTAATCCCAGCTCCCCCACCTTGTAGAACTAGATCAGTTAATATTAAATTCACAGTGTGAGAGGGCACGGTGGCGCAGTGGGTTCACAGTGGCCTCAGAGCAAGCAGTTTGTGGCTGGGTAAACAAATCAATTGAACAACTCTTTCTGTTTTCTTTTGTTTCTTAGAAAAAGGTGTCAGTGATAACATGCTGAACCTGATGGCTCTGCGTTATGGAGGCTCTGGTTTCATCACTCTGGAGAGTTTCATCAGTCTCATGCTACGCTTGGACTGCATGACCCGTGAGTTCTTCAACCGTAAAAATCCTCTAATTAAACCAAAACATTTCTCCCTGTGGTTCTCTTGGTTCTACAGATGTTTATTGTTTGAGAGTCATAAAGATGACGATCTAGATCAGACTGCTTAGAACAAGTTTAACTCTTTTTTTCTTATTGAAAAAAGTCATTCCAATTTAGTTTTTATTTAAACCGCCCCTCCCCCAGGCGCCCCAGGCTAGTTAGCAGCATTCACTAACTAGCGTGCTGTCAACTAGCGAACATGTTTAAAATAAAAGAGAATGTGAAGACCTCCTCAATTCCACCAACATGTCTTCCGATGAGGAAGCAGAGTCTTTGGAATCCGGGATGGGTCTTCCTATCTCTGACGCCGAGGTCGCCGAGGTAGTCAAAAAGCTCCGCCGCGGCCGGGCTCCAGGGGTGGATGAGATCTGCCCAGAGCTCCTAAGGGCTCTGGATGGTGTTAGGCTGTCCTGGCGGACATGCCTTTGCACCATTGCATGGACATCGGGGACAGTGCCTCTGGATTGGAAGACTGGGTGGTGGTTTCTCTTTATAAGAAGGGGGATCGGAGGGTGTGCTCCAACCACCGAGGGATCACACTCCTCAGCCTCCCTGGGAAGGTTTATTTGGGGGTATTGGAGAGGAGGGTTCGTCGGATTGGAGAGTCTCGGATTGAAGAGGAGCAGTGTGGTTTCCGTCATGGACGTGGAACTACGGACTGGGAAGTACGGAGTTTGCCCAACCAGTCTACATGTGTTTTGTGGATCTGGAGAAGGCATTCGATCGTGTCCCTAGGGGACTCCTGTGGGGGGTGCTCCAGGCGTACGGAGTCTCGGAGCCCTAAGTACAGGCTGTCCGGTCTTTGTACAACCGGAGCCAGAGCTTGGTCTGTATAGCAGGCAGTATGTCGATTCCATTTCCCGTGAGAGTTGGACTCCGCCAAGGCTGCCCTTTGTCACCGATTCTGTTCATCACCTTTGGGGACAGAATATCTAGGCGCAGTCGAGGCGTTGGAGGGATCCAGTTTGGTGACCTCAGGATTGGATTTCTGCTTTTTGCGGATGATGTGGTCCTGTTGGCTTCATCGGACCGTGATCTCCAGCTCTCGCTGGATCGATTTGCTGCCGAGTGTGAAGCGGCCGGGATGGGAATCAGCGCCTCCAAATCCGAGACCACGGTCCTCGCCCGGAAAAGGTTAGAATGCCCCCTGCGGGTCCGATACAGGGTCCTGCCCCGAGAGGAGGAGTTTAAGTATCTCGGGGTCTTGTTCACGAGTGGGGGAAGGAAGGAGTGGGAGATCGACAGGCGGGTCGGTGCAGCGTCAGCAATAACAAGGACGCTGGATCGGTCCGTCGTGGTAAAGAGAGAGCGGAGCCGAAAAGCAAAGCTCTCGATTTACAAGTCAATCTACGTTCCAACCCTCACCTATGGTCACCAGCTGTGGGTAGTGACCGCAAGAGTGAGATTGCGGGTACCAGCGGCCGAAAGGAGCTTCCTCCGCAGGGTGGCTGGGCTCTCACTCAGAAATCGGGTGAGGAGCTCTGCCATCCGGGAGGAGCTCGGTGTCGAGCCGCTCCTCCTCCAGGTCGAGAGGAGCCAGATGGGGTGGTTCGGGCATCTGGTCAGAATGCCCCCCGAGCGCCTCGCGGGCGAGGTGTTTCGGGCACGTCCCACCGGGAGAAAACCAAGGGGTAGACCAGCTGGCCGGGGAACGACTTGGGATCCTTCCGGGTGAGCTGGAGGATGCAGCCGGGGTGAGAGAGGGCTGGGCTGCCCATTTGAGGCTGTTGCCCCCGCGACCCGAACCCGGAACAAGCAGAAGATAACGGAACGGAACGGTGAAGAAAACAATATCAATACAATGTACGGAAACTTTTGCTAACTTTTGCAACGCTACCGCTAGCATTAGCCTAGCAGTGAAGACATTTAGCTAGCCACAGGAAAACTCTTCATCAAAATAAACTAGAGAACATTCCACATATTACTGAGTTACACTACTCTGAGTTACTTTTAGTTCTGATTTCCTGATGACAACCGAATGGGAGTCGCTATTGTCATCAGCCAATCAGGAGCCAATCAGGAGCCAGTTAGATCAGCCAATCAGGAACTGAATAGATTGTGCAATAGACAAACAGATTGGGGAAAAAAATATTTGCGGCCAGGTCACGATGGCTACAGCCTCAGCCAGAGTCTCTCCACCAGGTCCGGGGTCTGTCTCTGGGTCTCCTCTCGGTGCGTCGAGCCTAGAACACCTCACCAGAGAGAGCTTGTCATTTTATCAGAATGAAAATTTTGACAGCTTTGAATCCTTTTCTACAATCTAATATTTTTTGGGCCAAAAAAAAAAAAATTCATATTTTAAATGAAACATCCACTGTTTATTTTAACAGATGACTTTTGTTTGGTAATAAAAAAACTTTTTTTCTGTTCAGACATCTTCAAGCAGCTCTCCGATGGGACCAACATGACTCTTAATGAACCAGAGGTGACGTTATTTAACCATCTGAATTTCTGAAGTATTCTAATGAAACTAAATGGGTTTGTTTTCTCTAACAGTGGATGCACCTGACCATGTACTCTTAAACCACGGACCTACTCCAAGACGCTGCTGCACGGACTTCATCTGAAATTAAAGCATATAGTATCTGTTTTTTTCTGATCTGTTAAGCCTGAGTAACGAGTTTAATCATTTCTAATCAAAATATAATTTTAATATTTAAACTTTTAAACAATCACAAAATGAATCATTAATGAATGAAATCTGAATGAAAATTAGTTTAAAGCATCATTTGTGTTCAAAATATTTTTTTTGTTTTTTGCTATTTTGTTTTCAAAAAGTGAGAAGGTTGGGGTTCGAGTCCTGGGTGGCACAAGGGTTCAGAGACTGGCCTTGTCAGTGTGGAGTTTGCATGTTCTCCCTCTAAGCAAGGGGTTTCCTCCGGAGCTCCGGTTTCCTCTTACCCTCCAAAAACATGCATGCCAGGTTGATTGGACAGTACCAAATTGCCCCTTGGAATGAGTGTGTGTGTGTGGCCCTGCGACAGACTGGTGACGTGTTCGGGCTGTACCCTGCCTCTCACCTTGAATCAGCCGGGATAGGCTCCAGCACTCCCCGCGTCGCCGTCTGGGAATAAACGTCCGAAAGACGTGAGGGAAACCCAGGCTGCATCCTCCAGCTCACCCGGAAGGATCCCGAGTCGTTCCCCGGCCAGCTGTGAGACATGGTCTCTCTAGCAGGTCCGGGGTCTGCCTCTTGGTCTCGTCCCATTGGAACGTGCCCAAAACACCTACCAGTGAGGCGCTCAGGAGGCATCCTGCCTAGATGCCCGAACCAGCTTATGTAGCCGAGGATCTGACCGTCAGAGTCCACGTTGTTGGCTACCACCCATCTCCTCCTTCACCCTACTCCTAAGGCCCCTCTTGCAGGTGGTGAGCCCACTGGAAGGCTGGCCCATGTTCCCTGTTTTTGCCCGAGTCTGTTCTGTAGGCGGAGCCACAATAAAACCACTGAATTCCCTTTAATTTAGGAGTTTAAATCAAATCATTTCCTGATCAGAATAAAAAATATTTACCAATAATTTTCACATCTATTTAATTTAAATTGGCATCAAAAAGTTGGGACAAAATTTACCAATAATTTCCACAGTGTTTAATTTGAGCGTTTTTATTTACATTTAAATGCATGCTTTAATTTTTTTTTATTAAATCAATAATTTTTCAGATTCAGTCGAACTGATTTAAGCATCGACTTTTATTTTAAATTCTGTCTGATTTATTTCTCTCAGGTTTTTAAGTGATTATAACTGGTGGTGGGATTACAACACTTTTTATCCAATTAGGTGACGGGTAACTTCCTGAGGTTTTTTGTGGAGGAGTTTTACCATCAGATCATTTCTATCAAGTTGTTTGAATCATAGAAAAGTCTTCAAAGAGTCTTCTGGACTGTGTATTTGATGATCGAGACGTTTTGAGAACTGGTTCTATATGTACTGTGTTCCCTAAGGAGGGGCTAAACCGAACAAGCCTGTAAAAGATGTAACCTACCTGGAGTTTACTATACTATCCTCACTCACTGGTCCAAATAGGACGATTCGTAACCCAGAATCTATTCTCTCTTCAGTTTCAGCTCACAGGGCTATCATCATGGGAACCCTAGGGGAGCATCTTGCTGGTTGTTTAGTTTTGGTGAGGACCTCTTCTTCTTCTTTCATCATTTCCCTCCAGGGGGCGCCACAGCAAGTCCGTTTCTTCCAACTAACCCTATCTGCTGCATCCTCTTCATTGTCTTCAGTCACACCAACTATCTTCATGTCTTCCTTCACTGTATCCATGAACCTCCTCTTTGGTCTTCCTCTAGTCCTCTTTCCTGGTGGTTCCAAACCCAGCATCCTTCTTCCGATGTACTCTCTCTCTCTCCTCTGCACATGTCCAGACCATCTCAGTCTGGCCTCTCTGACTTTAAACCTCTAACATGTGCTGTTCCTCTGATCCTGTCCATCCTGGTCACTCCCAGCGAGATCCTCAGCATCTTCATCTCTGCTACCTCTATCTCTGTTTCCTGTCTTTTTCTCAGTGCTACTGTTTCTAGACCAAACAGCATGGCCACTCTCACCATGGACAATAGAACGTAATTAGACCACTTTAGACATTAGCTAGACCCACTCACTTGTAAACAAGGTACCTTCCTGTCCAGTCACGGTTGGGTACGGGCTTGTTTGGGTCAGACCCTCTTTAGGAAACATAGTAAATATACCTCACCAGCAAGACAAACCAGTTCTCAGACCATTTTATCAGATTGAAAAGGATTTCCGGATCGAAGTCGAAACATCTCGATCAGAAATTATACTGTGAAGATACTTTAAAGATTTATTTACGATGGATCACTTCTGAATGAAAGAGGGATTACACGGTATGACGTGTTTGGATGTTTGATTAATAGTGAGCAGGTTGTACTGACGAGTCCACTCTCTGCAAACTGAGGTCAAACAGATCAAAACATGTTACCTGTGTGAAATTAAATTATCGTTTCTAGCTTTTTATTAAGACTTTTTAATCAGAAATGTATGTTTTCCTAAATAAAGACTATCCAAGCATTCATCACGTGGGAGTTTATTTTCTATTTGACAGCAGTTTTACATAAAAACACAGTTCCTACTTTGACATGCACACCTGTGAAATGCACCCCTGTGTGAATATAGAATCATAGTGTTTTAAAGAAATATTTAAGTTTTGTTTTCTTTCACAGTTTTAGGACAAACCAGGTGTTTAAGTTGATATCTGTCACGGTGCGGGTGCAGAAGGAGGATCCAGGTGCAGAACAACAACCATTATTTATTTAGTAAGAAGTCCAGTAAAACAGGGCACAGGATTAAAACAAGGAATGCCTCTATGTCGGGCAGCCAGGAAGACCTAGCTGGAAGGAGTGATGACCCGACCACGAAGGAAAGGCAGACTGCCTTTAAATAGGTAGCAGATCACAATCAGGAGATGGGGGAAGGTCCCAGGCTCCCTCTGGTGGTAGGTGAGGGAACAATGACAATATCGTTTGCTTCTTTAAACGGCCCATCTCATGCAAATTGGACTTTCCCGAGTTTTCTACCTTGTAAGAGTGATGTCCTGGCCTTGTATATGTCACCAAAGGGGTTTCTAGATTGATTTAGCCCGTTTTTCACAAATTGCTGTGGATTTCTGGTACGCTCAGAAAAAACAACCAATGAGCAGATGTCTAAAGTATGATGCATTTGACGTAGCCAGGACGGACTTCGCACACGCCCCCTCCGCAGCAAACCCTCCCTCCTCACTACCCGCCCGCCCTCCTCACCCACCTCCACTCCGGCCTTACGCCCTCACAAACTCGCTTTCAACGTCCGATATACAGGCTGGTTCGCTACTCCGCGTCTTTTTTATTTTCTTGCTCGAAACACGCTTTTTTGATAAATCGACATGATAAAATCTTATTTCAGACGCTACCAAACCGCTACGCATGGGTTTACGCCTGCCCTCCCCCTCCCGCTCAGAGATGGGCGGAGGAATAGTGGCTCAGTGAGAGCATAGGGCGGAGCTTGTACTTTCTCAGGGCGGGGGGATGAGCAGACCCGGCCTTTCATAGTTCCGGGTCTGTGACTGTGCTCCACCAAATCAATATATTTTCATAACTATCATGTAATGCATGTTGCAAACCCCACATTTTGTGTGTGTATGTGCATAGGATACAATGTGAAAAGAGTTATTTTGCATGAGATGGGCTCTTTAAAGCAAAACGTAACATGTCTGCAGAATCACTTTGGAAACTTAAAGTCCAAGAAATCCTGGACACACAAATAACTGATGAGAAATAACACTGATGAGAAGTAACACGGAGTCAGAGAGGAAAGGCATGAGCATCACTATAGGATCAAAGAAACCAATGAAAAGGGAGTTTTGGTACCATGATGACCTGAACGTAGTTAGTGGAATGATTCCTGATGGCTGTGACAGGCTGGCGACCTGTTCGAGGTTTACCCTGCCCCTCGCTATTAATCAGCTGGGATGGGCTCTGGCACCCTCCGCACCACCGTAAGGGATAGACAGTCAAGAAGATGAGTGATAGACTGATTCCTGATGGAAGCCATAGTTCCAGGTTCACCGGTCCAATGTCAGAGGTTCATGAAGCGTTTTGTAAGAGAGGCTCATTCAGAGGCTTCTGATCTACACACACCTCTGAGGATGAAGAGTCTGTTAGTCTGAGGAAAACCCCAACAGGACTGGGTTCAGGCATGATTTCAGAATGTCTGTCAGCAACTTTACAGTAGCATCTGAATAAAAGACCACTAGACGGGAACATACAGGTAACGGTAGCTCAGAAACAATCGATGGTTAAGGCCCCAGAGATCTGGATAAAATGACAACACACCTGAAAATACGGTGTGAGGTGGGGAAGGTGTCAAATGGCAAGAGGTTCAAAAGCCATTTTATATCCTGCCACGTTACAAAGTGTTGCCTTCAAAAGGAGAGTTTAACTAAGCTCTACTTAGCCTCGTTCTGTAACTCCACAGCAGAGGTACAACCCTGCAGAGGAGCACAACAATCAGTAGAAAGTTTTTTAAGGTTTTTCATTGTCCCACTTCTGACCATAAAGAGTCTGTCAGTCTAAGAAAAACCAGTGACTGTTACTGAGCACAACAGGAACGCGTTCAGTACATCAACGTTTCAAAAATGAAAACAGTTGAAACATTATTTTTTGAAAAAGAAATGTTTCCATTACAAATCAATAGTATTTCAAGCTAAAAATGACTAAATGACGGAGGGGCTAAAACCCTCAAATTCTGGGGTGTGTTTTAAGGGTCAGACAGATAAATCATGTTACAAAGTTTGGGGTCTGTACGTCCCTTAATGATGAGGTATTAAAAGAATAAAACGTCTCCCCATAAAATGTTATCATTGAAATGTTTTTTTTTTTAAATTCTACCACAACGCTATTTTCTTTCTCATAAAAACTTACAAATAAAAACTTTAAAGACTCATGAAAGTTTTCAGTAGACCAATCAATGGAGGGCTTCATCCCCAAATGACCATCTCATCTCTACAAACAATAGAAAGAAATCAAAGACATAGAAAATAGCAGGAGCCTGTTTCTCATCTTGTGGTCTTCGGCAGTGGGTTTCACATCAAAGTCTAAAAAAAGACTCTTCTTGTTACAAACTTAGTGATAGAAAAAGATGTTTCTTACTGAAAAATTATAGCACGAATCAGAAGAAGGTCAGTAATAAAAAGCCCCACCAAGAGATGGTGAGGTCGACATTAAAGCATCCGATGGAAACATGCCCATCCTCTTTATGCTAATTAGCCAGATTTAGCATCTGGCTCCTGTCAATCATCTCCTCTTGGTCATCCTGGTCAGTGGGTGACCTCTAAGAAATCCTTCATGTATATGGTGCAGTTTTATTATCGTAAGGCCCCCTAGGGGCTGGCGACCTTCAATTCAACCCAAAAGCAGATGTCTCAGTGAATGAAATGATTATCTGAAAATGGCTATATTTTCAGACACGACACTATAAACAATTAATAATGTTTAACAAAATTTAACTAAAAAAGGGCAGAAAGACCCCCTAACCCTTCTGTGCACTGTCCCTAAACCTCCTGTGCACCGTCCCTAACCCTCCTGTGCAGTGTCCCTAACCCTCCTGTGCACTGTCCCTAACCCTCCTGTCACTGTCCCTTACCCTCCTGTGTACTGTCCTTAACCCTCCTGTGCACTGTCCTTAACCCTCCTGTGCAGTGTTCCTAACCCTCCTGCGCAGTGTCCCTAACCCTCCTGTGCAGTGTCCCTAACCCTCCTGTGCAGTGTCCCTAACCCTCCTGTGCAGTGTCCCTAACCCTCCTGTGCACTGTTCCTAACCCTCCTGTGCACTGTCCCTAACCCTCCCTATTCAAATAAATAACAAATAAATTTAAAAAAACAGTTGGAGGGTTGTTATTATTTGATTGTTCTTTTTCTTTTTTTTTTTGTCTTTAATGTTAATGAGGATACATTGTTATGTAGATGTGTACTTAGAACAAATTCAGTGACAATGGATACTAACTATAGTCACGGTGGAGAGTGGGGGGGGAAGCGGGGTAAATATTTTCTTCTTACAAACGGGGGCGCAACAAGAAATAATTGAGAAGCACTGTTTTAGACCAAACAGCATGGCCGGTTTCACCACGGTTCTGGACACATCACGTTAGATACTCTTCTCCACTTTATACTAAGACACAACAAGTTTACTGTATTCTAACAAAAAGTACAATTTAATATCCAGATGTTTCATCTTCAAATCAGCTGCGCGAACAATCACTATCAATAAATAGGGCACCTCTTTTTAGACCTTAGTGTAACCTTTGACACTAATGACCAGATGATATTATGCTAAAGATTTGAATGTGACATAAACTGCCCTTAAGAAACATAATCATCCACTGTTATGCAGATGATATACAGATGTAATTATCAGTTAAACCTGACCAGAATGATCACGGAGAGAAACTCACTGGCTGCCTGCGTCAGGGACATAAATACCTGGACTACAATCAATTATCTTCTCTTAAACCAGGGGTGGGTGAACATTTAATTCGTCACGTTGTAATTTTACATTAAAGAAAAGCAAAAAATTGTATTTTATCAACAAAACTGAAAAGGTATCGGCTGAAGCAAACGCTTTTTACGCCGACCTTTTTTCCAAATCACCATGAACGCAAAAACATATAAGTAAATGTTCAGAAATCCATCATAACACATAAAATGAAAATTAGAACATCAAATGAAAAAGTAATACAATTGTTATTTTAAATTCATTATATATAAGCTTGAATATATCCATCAAGACTTGCATATTTTTTAAGCAATAATAACTTAAATTTCTTCTTTAAACAGAAAAGATTGAAACATAATTTAAGTTCATCATCACATTTTTTTCCAAAGAGCCACACCTTTAATGGAAATACAGAATTTTTTACCATTTGTTCTAAAAAATTTTTTCTTTAATGAATAAAAAGATCAGTTTTGTCTAAACCCGTATTGTTTCTCACTAAGGAGCTGGTGTTTCTCTAAAGATTTATCTAATCTTATTACAAATACTTTTTCTATTATTTTTGAAAACTGTGGAAGTATGGATATAGGCCGATATTTGAAAATAAGTGTTTTTTGCCACTTTTGTAGACTGGAGTAATTCTAGTTATTTTCATTTTTTCAGGAAATTTACCGATTTGAAAAGACTCGTTGCAAATATATGTTAGAGGCTGTGCAATAGGCTCTATTGTATTCTTTATTAAATTCATATCAATGTCAAGTGTATCTTCAGATGTTTTTGATTTAAATTGCTTTACTATTTTAATTATTTCTTTTTCATTTGTTGGGTTTAAATAAAATGTAAAAGGATTTCTATTAACAGCATGAAATGGGCTTATTTTATGCTTCTCAATACTTTCGGCCAAAGTATTTCCTACATTAACAAAATCATGATTAAATCCTTCTATAATTTCTTTTGTATTTTCCAGCTTTGAGCTTTTGTTCATGAAATGTTTCGGTATTTCCTATTTTTATCTTTTATTTTAAAATATTTTATATTTTATTTCAGATTCCTTGGTTTTGTATTGAATAAACTTTTTATATAATATATTTTTCTTCTTACATACATTTTGTAATCCCCTCGTTATCCATGGTTTTATTTTAGAATTTTCTTTAAGCCTTACTTTTTTTAATGGGCAGTTTTTATTGTAGATTTCTATAAACCTGGATGTAAAATTTTCATACGCTCCATTTGGGTCAGTTTGGATGTAGACCTCATCCCATTTCTGTTTTAATAAGTCTTCTTTAAGTTTATTTAGTGTTTGGTGTCTCTTGTCTAATATATCTAAATGTTTCTGAATTTCCTTTGTCATTAGTTATAATTGTATTTTGAAATATAGCAAAAACTGGTTGGTGGTCACTTATATCACTGACAAGAAGGCCACCAACAATTTTAGCTTCACTATTGTTTAATAATATTATCTATTAGAGTGGAGGAATCAATAGGTATCCTTCTGGGTTTATCAATAATTGGTAGTAACATATTAGAATACATCATATTAATAAAGTCAGTGGTTTTCCCATGAGCATTTCCACATATTATTTCCACATATTATTGATTCCTTTGTGGAATATCCATTAATATTTATAATTTCATTCATTTTTTCATTAAATAAATCAATCGGTAAACCAGGGGTTCGGTATACACAAGTAACATGGACATTTTTTGTTTTCTTAAATTCAATTTCAACAGTAATTAATTTCAGCACATCGTGTACAGTTACTGATTTATCTTCATCAAGTTTACAAGTTAATAACAGAAAATAACAAAGTCAATGTGTTATTAAAAATGTAATAAATCCAGGCTGCACAGAAACCAGTTCACTGCCTTTCGTCTCATTAATTTTTTCTGATTTTTTTTGTTGGACCAAAGTGCCCTTCTTCAGGTGAAATGAAATGATTTTTGTTTTGTTTTTTTCAACTTTTTGCCAGGTTCAACATATTTTCATATTTATATCTTTAATATATGATAAATTAACATATTATATTATTTATAGTTTACCTTACAGCAGTTTTTTTTTATTTAATTTTTTAGACAAAGATGTCCTATTTTAAATAAAGAAATGTTCAAAAATTTAATTTACTTTCTTAGTCCTTCTGGGGAAATTTGATGTTTCTAAACTTTAGAAATATGCTAATAAATGTAAGAAGAAGCTGAAAGTGAAAAGAAAATTAAAATATTTAGTAATGATTTGTAATCCTTAGATGGTCTCACTTTACTTCACTAGAACTAGATTTATTGCTAGGTTTTAGTTTTTTTACAGTAAAAATCAGACTGATTGAACATTGTTAGTGGTTAAAAAGAAAAATCAGAAGCAGCATCTGAACCAGATTCAACACAGACTGTGTTCAGCAAGGTGATGTAGACTGAAGCAAACGCTAGAGGGCAGCATTACGACCTCTACAACACAGGCTGCTGACCCGGTAACAGTTCAGGTTCACATCCGGTCGAGAATGTAAACAGCAATGGTGGAATAAAATTAAAAGATATTCAGTGATATTATTTTATTAAACTTCAAACTCCAATAGTTTGTTGGATTCTGATGCTTGTTGGTTTCTGACCTCTGCAGAGCAGCTTGTTGGAGAAAAAAAAAGAATTAGAGGAAGAATCATCGTGAAGGAGGTGAGAATTTACATCATTTACTGTGAAATGTTTCTTCTTTCTTTCCAAGTTTTTCAGTTCAATCCGTCTTTTTTCTGAAATATCAGTGAGAGAGGGTAAACAGGAAGTGATGAATGAATGGGGTTTAACGAAATAAAACTAGCCTAAAAAAGTTTTTTTTTTAAATAAATAATAAACTTAAAACCTTCTTGGTTGGGGACCACTGGTTCAAATAAGAATGTCTTTTTTTCCAAGTTAATTTATGCACTTTAAATCTTTTCTATTACAGATTTAAAGATAATATTAATAAAGCAGTTCTTTTTTTATCTTTAATGTTAATGAGGATATTTTGTCATATAGATGTGTACTTAGAACAATTTCATTGACGAAGGATACTAGATATAGTCACGGTGGAGAGTTGTTGGGGGGATAAATATTTTCTTCTTTCAAAGAGGGGAGCAACAAGAAATAATTGAGAAGCACTGTTTTAGACCAAACAGCATGGTCGGTTTCACCACGGTTCTGTACACATCACGTTGGATACTCTTCTCCACTTTATACTAAGACACAACAAGTTTCTTCTAACAAAAAGTACAATTTAATATCCAGATGTTTCATCTTCAAAACAGATGCAGGAACAATCACTATCAATAAATAGGGCACCTCTTTTTAGACCTTAGTGTAACCTTTGACACTAATGACCAGATGATCTTATGCTAAAGATTTGAATGTGAAATAAACTGTCCTTAAGAAACATAATCATCCACTGTTATGCAGATGATACACAGATGTAATTATCAGTTAAACCTGACCAGAGTGATCACGGAGAGAAACTCACTGGCTGCCAGCGTGAGGGACATAAAGACCTGGACTACAATCAATTATCTTCTCTTAAACCAGGGGTGGGCAAACATTTCAAATTTGACGAAGGAGCCGGGTCAGCACAAGATACCATACATACAGTATAAAAAACTCAATTAGATAACAATGACTATCTGATATACTAAGAAAAAAAGGAATTTAATATAAACTTACTTTTTAATGAGAAAAATAACCTCTAGCTCCGGGTTGTCCTCTCTCTCTCTTTGTCCTGAATTCTCTTAAGTATTTTAATGTTTTTTGTCTGATTTGGTGATTCATCTGTGGTAACGTTGGTGAGCATACTCCAGAGGTAACTCATACCACAGTTTTTGACCTCTGTCATACTGTCAAATAAAATCCTCTCAGCGTGTTTTTCCGTTAAGGGAATCTATATCCAAAAACTCTTCCAGTATCTGAAAATTCTTATCAATCCCTGTGATAAAAATTAAAATCTGAGCAGTGTCTTTATTACTTGCTTTGTTCCAGTGCCAAAGAATCTAATGGAAATGACTCGGCCTTTTTGTGTAGTTTGTTTGTTAGATGTTCATCAATTCTTTTAATACAGTGAATGTCTGATCTGGGTGAGAAACTGATTTGTTTCTAATTTGTTTACTTGTTTTTACATTACTTTCGATGGATACCAATCTGACCAGTAGAAGAAGTGCAATTATTAAAAATGGCAGATCAAATTCTTCAACTCTCATTCTCTATCATTTTATGATTTGCACACAGCAGCTTCTTAGTGCCTTAGTTATGAAATCGTCCATGCTCTGTATCACCTTTATATATATGCATAAAACTTGGCTTAATGCCAGTTTTGAGGAAGACTCACTTTACAAATGAAACTACTGCACGACCAAGCTTAAGATCTTTTGTTATTACTTCAGTTCTTGTTTTAGATCTTCTCAATTATCTGTTATTTTGTATAAAAAATAACTCATGAGGTTCCATTGATTCCCTCCATCCCATCAGTAAGAAGGTTGTTTTTAGGTACAGGGAAGCAGTGTGAGGTGGGCAAATACAGGAAATATGTTCTGTAAAAAAGCAGAAAGTACTAACTTTTTGAGATTTAAACAAACTGTACTGAAGACAAAGCTAATCTGTTACATTTATAAAATGATGTATGTGAGTTACAAAAAATGTGACATCCAGCTTAGATTTTAAAACCATTAAAATTTTAAACCCATTAAAATTTAATTTAATCTATTCTCTCCTTCTACAGAGTTTCTGTGAATTCTGCTGCTGCAACTGGTGATGACGGAAGATAACTGTGAGATGTTCTAACAGCAACTAGATATTTGAAAAGGACCAGAATCACCAGACAAATCTCAAGAGTAAAAATGGAAATGCCAGATGGACAAAAACCATTAAGCTTTGACAAATGTGAACAAAGATTTAGACTAAAAGACAACTTCATATGTAATGAATGTGGACACAGATTTAGTCAGAAGGGCAGCTTGAACCAGCACATGAGAATCCATACAGGAGACAAACCATTTTGTTGTGATGAATGTGGACACAGATTTAGTCAAAAAGGCAACTTGAACCAGCACATGAGAATCCATAGAGGAGACAAACCATTCTGCTGTGATGAATGTGGACACAGATTTAACAAGAAACAACATTTACAACAGCACATAAAAATCCATACCGGAGAAAAAGCATTCACCTGTGAGCAATGTGGACAAAGATTTAGTGTAAAAGTAAGCTTACACCGGCACATGAGAATCCATAGGGGAGAAAAACCATTCAGCTGTGATGAATGTGGACACAGATTTAACAGGAAACAACATTTACAACAGCACATAAAAATCCATACCGGAGAAAAAGCATTCACCTGTGAGCAATGTGGACAAAGATTTAGTGTAAAAGTAAGCTTACACCGGCACATGAGAATCCATACGGGAGAAAAAACATTCAGCTGTGATGAATGTGGACACAGATTTAGTCAAAAAGACAGCTTAAACCAGCACATGAGAATCCATACAGGAGACAAACCATTCTGCTGTGATGAATGTGGACAAAGATTTAGTCAAAAAAGTAACGTAAACCAGCACATGCGAATCCATACAGGAGACAAACCATTCTGCTGTGATGAATGTGGACACAGATTTATTAGAAAAACAAGGTTAAATCAGCACATGAGAATCCATACATGAGACAAACCATTTAACTAAACCATTTAACCCCACATGGACAAAAATGTACTAGAAAAAAATAATTGATCAACCATATGAGAATCCACACTTGAGCAACACCGTTCTGTGTTTGATTTGTGATTACAGTAATTATTCAGTAGGCTTCAAAGTCTAAAGACCCACATGCAATTTCACAAAGAATAAAAAGAGTTTGTTTTTTGATTTTGTCAGAGAGTAACAACAGTTTAGTAGAAAGGGTGAACTTCTGCTCTGGTAGGTCCTTAGAAAAGACAGAGCTTTTATTCACATGTCTGGCAGAACTTCTGTGGGCAGTGTCAGAATGGACTCTGATCTGCTCGTCTATTGTCGAGGTGGAAAGCCTGAGCTATGAAGGCAAAATCATCTTTTGTTGAGGTGGTGACCTCCGATCCCACTGGTGGACACAAGCGGTACTTTGTTTGGGGTTGAGTTCCTGCAAGGCAGCGTGGAGAAGAAGAAAAACCTTATAGAGTTTAGCATTTATGTGCAGGAGTGTGTGAGATCCAGCTCCGGTATCTGCTGCGACAGCCGGAACTCCGGAGATGGAGGAAGAAGCTTCCAAACCGACGGTCTATATTGACTGGCTCAAATGACCGCCGTCGGTGGAGTGACGACCAAGACCGTGAAACTTCTCATCTGGATCCCCCTTAGCGGACCAGCTGACGAGCATGGACAGCAACCCTACCCTGGATGGAATTGCTAGTTTTTATTTGTGTTGGTTGGAGGGGCGACCAGTACAGAACTTTAATTTGTTTTCGTTTTCTCCTTCCTCCTTCCTTGCTGGAGTTAGTTGTCCGAGGAACGTCAGTCGTGACCGGGCTCCCCAGTGACATTTGCCCACCTATTATGTTTTGTGTTTAAGGGTCTTGGGTGTTATTATCAAGGTGTGATGTGTTATGGGTTTAAGTATGTATCTAATAAAGTAGTGTACAGCTACAGCTGTCCGTGTGTTGCCTGTGTCCCCGGAGGATTTAAAAAGCCATTTGGCCGTGACAATCACACTCTTCATTTTCTTGGGGCTGCATCCCGTGATGATCTGCATGCTATCGTACATATCTAATGTTCAACTGTGGTTTCTGCTCTGCTTTTCTCAGTTGAGCCGTAAGCAACTTTTGAAAATCATTTTAGCCCCTGCCGATCTCCCTTCTTACTGTAGTTCTCTTCTTCTTGTTAGGAAGGTCTTTGAAGTTACTGGTAAATCAGCGCTTGTTTGAGAAACAGCAAACAGTTCTGGTAGGAACCACAACATCTATACAGAAGTAAATATAATCAGGTATGCAGCTGGTTACACCAACAAGGTCCACCCCATGAGAGTCCTCCAGTAAGTAGACTGAAAACTGCCCCTCAGTGCTTGGGAGCGCACTTTTTGAAGGAGTGCATGGTGCTGATTTGTTTCCGTACCTTTGGCTTGTATCAAGGCGTGAGCAGGATGAGATTATGGTGTGACTTCATGGGTGATGATAGAGGAATTATAGATTATACATTCTTTACATTTGCATTCAGTAAGTTTAAGTAAACATATCTATGAGATCAATTCTTCTTTCGGCATTTCCCTTCAGAGGTCGCCCTAGCAAGTCATTTTCTTCGTTCTAAGAATTTTCTTCCATCAATGTCCTGTTAATGATAACAGTTACATACTCTGGGGTACACCATCTGTTAGTGATAAACATAATAAGCCCTCTACCCTTATGGTTCTACACATCAACTGGGAGAAGCTGTACAGGAAATTAAAAAAAAAAAGTAAATTTAACTTTTTTAAATGGTACAAAACACGGCACTACAAACTACTACTACAAAAAAATGTACTAATATTAGAGATGGAGAAAATGAGACGGAGCTCCAGAGCATATCTCTTTCTGAAACTATTTGTATCAAGACTGCATTGGATCTTGCCTCCTTCCAGCTGCTGAAGTCATTATAGGGTTAACATTCCAGCTTGTGGTAGAAAATTTAAGATTAAGTAAGATTAATATTCACTTTGAAAACATCTTAGTGACAATGGGTATCTTTAATTAACTTGATGTGCTGAAACAAGACATCTATCTAACATCCATGGTGTGAGAATCTTGTTCCAGCCTGTTCACACTGACTCCTAGCTGCTCAAGGACAAGCAAAGAATGCAGGTACAGATAAGGACATGTTTGCTCAGCCCAGTAATAAATATACATAAATTATCAGCCTATTAAAATGAAACATTCAGCCTAGCAACGAAAAAGCCTACGCTGACAACAAGGATCCTTAAACATGTGTGTTGGGGGAGTTCGTTAAACTTCTGCCATCAAATTTTGGTGCATGAACTTCCAATGCTACAGCATTTTATCGTGAGAAGTGAGAAATCAACAAAGGAAAGTTCAACAAGAAGTGGGAACAAGTTTTAAAAAATTATTTGAACCTCCCCTCCTACCACCCCACTGTACAAACAAAGAAGTGTGCTTCCTCTTTTTTCTTTCCTTTTAATGTAACACGGAAAAATGTATTTATTATCATTAATCTATGACAGCCAAAAAAAAAAAAAAAACAAAGAAAACAACAGTAAACAAAAGGACAAAAAGAAAATATCACATCAAACAGTTCACTACCTTTCATATCATTATTTTTTTCAGATTTTTTGTTGTACCAAAGTACCCTTCTTCCAGTGATGCTGTAATAAAATGTTTTGGGTTTTTTTCTAATTTTTTGTCCGGTTCAACATATTTTCATATTTACATTATTGTTGTAAAAAAAGTTAACTTTTTCTCACAACAGTTTTTTTATTCTTATTTTTCAGACAGAGATGTCCTATTTTCATGTATAAATATTCAAAAATTCAATTTACCTTGTTTATCCCCTCTGGAAACATTTGATGTTTCTAAATTTTAGAAATATGCTAATAAATGTAAGAAGAAGCCGAAAGTAAAAACAAAATAAAAATATTTAGTAATGATTTGTAATCCTTAGATGGCCTCACTTTACTTCGTAAGAACTAGATTTATTGCTAGGTTTTTATTTTTTAGAATAAAAATAAGACTGATTGCACATTGTTAGTGGTTAAAAAGAAAAATCAGAAGCAGCATCTGAACCAGATTCAACACAGACTGTGTTCAGCAAGGTGATGTAGACTGAAGCAAACGCTAGAGGGCAGCATTATGACTTCTAAAACACAGGCTGCTGACCCGGAAATAGACCAGGTTCACATCCGGTCGAAAATGTAAACAACAATGGTGGAGTAAAATTAAAAGATATTCAGCGACATTATTTTCTTAAACTTCAAACTCCAATAGTTTGTTGGATTCTGATGCTTGTTGGTTTCTGACCTCTGCAGAGCAGCTTGTTGGAGAAAAAAAAAGAATCAGAGGAAGAATCATCGTGAAGGAGGTGAGAATTTACATCATTTACTGTGAAATGTTTCTTCTTTCTTTCCAAGTTTTTCAGTTTAATCCGTCTTTTTTTCTGAAATATCAGTGAGAGAGTGT
Organism: Neostethus bicornis; assembly: GCA_902685375.1. Classification (NCBI taxonomy): domain Eukaryota; kingdom Metazoa; phylum Chordata; class Actinopteri; order Atheriniformes; family Phallostethidae; genus Neostethus; species Neostethus bicornis. Next base: position 25,964,814 of record LR738552.1, read on the forward strand.
AAACAGGAAGTGATAAATGAATGTTTATTGTTGTTTTCTTTGTTTGAAACAAATGCTAGCAGTAGCTAACTGCGTTTTATACTGAGATTCTAAGATTTCTTCTTTCAGCAAATTTCTCTAAGGGTGGGCGAATCGATCCTAATATCGATAATATCGAAACCAACGCTGGTATCGATATCGATCGATACTCGAAACACAATATCGATACTTTGGTTGAAGTTTTACCCCTCGCACTTTGCTTCCGTTTTTGTTTTCTTTTTCTTTTTTTTTCAAAAAGTTAACCTAACTGATCTGTCTGCAAAATATGCGTAAATGCTGTGTGTCGCGCCTGTATGCTAAAGCGAGGTGGCCCCGCCCCTTCCTCTCTTTCGCTTTGACTTGTCACATGACTCAGCGACTCGGGGCCAGGAAACAAAAAAAAAAAAAAAAAAAACGCAAGTCGGTAAAAGTAGAGAGAGATGGAAGGAAAAAAGAGAGTAACCGTGTGGCTGTACTTTGAGGCTACCTGCACCATTTACAGAAAGGCTGTTAAATATAGTAACACTATAAATTAAAGAATCACCCCAAAGAAAAACTTCAGAAACGGAGGAGAAAACCCTGACCCCTTCTGTTTCCCAGAGGCAGCGCTCATTAACAGAGACGCTCCAATTTTAATTATGAAAGTACAACATAATATTCTTTAACATTAGTTAACATTTGTTTGTTGGTAGGTAGAGCTATCGCTCTACCTACCAACCTGTGTTTATACATATACTTGGTCATACTATATATATGACCCTAACCCTTGATGCAAAAATAGTCATTTAAAAAATTTAAATATCGGTGTTGATATCGGCGATATTGGTCTGGTGTTTACTTGGTATCAGATCGATACCAAAACTTGCGGTATCGCACACCCCGACTAGCAAACTAGTGATGTGTCGGTCGCAAAAGAAACGGCTCTTAGAGCCGGCTCTTTGAAGTGAATGACGGGAGATTGCTCCTGATTGGGACCCGTGTGTTGACTGGTTTCGGAGCCCCACCCCACCCCAATCACCCCGCCTCCTCCCCACTACTCTTTGAAGTTAACGACGTGCTCCCCACCCTCCGCGGTATCTTTTCCCCGCTCTGTGCTAACTCTCGCTGTCCCATCCGCGTTCTCTCTCTCTCACCCACCCACTCAAGCCGCACGTGATTGGCTAATATGTGTTTTCATACGTTGTGCACATGAGAAGAAGGGGCAAAAACACACCTCCGGGAACCTGACCCCCTCTCAAAAAATATATACTCTATATATATATATATATATACAAAAAGAAAGTCAATTGTTTGTGCTGTAATCATTTAAAAATCTGAAAAACTAAAATAGCACAAACAAACATTTTTACAACACAAACGATTGACATTTTTTTGTTTATATATTTTTTTCAAGAGGGGTCAGCTTGAAAAAAGCCATTGTGCTACCCACTGCACCACTGTGCTGCCTTATACTGTGTGATGACCTGTGTGTTGGTCGTCACACAGGTCATAGACACACTTTTCTCAAACTGTACAGATAATTACAGACAAAAGACCCCGGTTCACTTCTTCAAAACTGCAGCACTTTGTGTTTCTAAGTGTAAGACGGTGGCTCAGTGGTAGAGCGTGTGCCCGTGGACCGGAAGTTCGCAGGTTTGATTCCCACTGAGTTCACGTCTAAAGTTTTTGGAGAAGACACTAAAACCCCCGTTTCTCCCGCTATTTGCGCCGTCGTGGCAGCGTGCTGCGGTGTAGTAGAAGTGTAGCACACACATTTTCCCAGTGAGGGATTAATAGACTATGTAAAGATAAAATAAATACCGATCTGGGTGCTATTTTTTGTTTTCTTATTTTGATTTATATTTATGTTGTATTTTGATTTAAATGTTCTGTGTTTGTTAATTTTAAATTTGTTTAAAAAGTTGAAAAATTCAAATTGTTCAAATTTGAATTGTAAATACTAGATTGTTTTTTTAATTTTTACATTTTATTATAAATTTTATATAAATTTTTATATTTTTTATGGTAAGTAGAAGCAGGTTTATATAATAAAAGTATTTAAAACAAAAGCAGGAATTAATTTGCGCATAGTTTAAATGAATCAATTAAAAAAAAAAAAAAAAACTGTCTTTTTAGTGAGCCGATCCGAAAGAGCCGGCTCACTAAAATGTCATGTGATGACGTCGCACGTTACGTCACCAACCTGGAAGTATGTGTCCACTCCTTTATTAGAATCAGAATAAACTTTAATCATCCCCCACATGGGAAATTTGTGTGTCACAGCAACAACTTGCTATCTGCTAAGTGAGTCGTCGTAGAGCCCGATCACGTACGGGAAGATAGAACTGCGGTAACGAGACGTTCTCAAGATGAGCTGTCTGAGCCTCTTGGAGAAGGAGCTCCGCAGTTCATCCAGGAGCAGGTAGAGCGGATGGTCATGATTGTCCATGATGGAGAAAAGTTTTTTCAGTGACCTCCTCTCCACCACTGCCTCAAGTGAGTCCTGTTTGCAGCCAATGACAGAGCCAGCCAGTCTGATTAGTTTATTCAGTCTGTTGGCGTCACTGGCTGCAATGCTGCTCCCCCAGCAGACTACAGAGAGAAGATCAAGCCTTATTAGCCTTCAGATCTGCAGCTGAGTAGAAATTCGGGGTGAATTGCAGGCATCAAATTGGGATTGTTTGAAAATAAATTATTTAGAAATGTATAGGGATCTTCTCCACCAGTCAACAAAAAGTATTGCTTTGATAGTTTCATCCTGATCCCGCCCAACTTTGGGGTTTTAGTCAAGTGGGTTAATACGCATTTTAAGGACAGTTTATGTCCCATTCAAATCTTTAGCATAAGATCATCTGGTCATTAGTGTCAACGGTTGCACTAAGGGAGGGGTGCTCGTTACGTCGATTGTGATCAACTACTCGATTGCAAAGGCATTATGGGTAGATGGCACGGCGTTGCAAAAAAAAAAAAAAACTTAAAAAAAAAAGTGTCAATCTAGCTGCTTTTCTGCTGTTACTGGAGATTTTTCAAGTCTGTGACATGAAATCACGTTATTAAGCCTGTAATCCATAAGCAGCCCGCAATGCTGCTGTGGTCCCTCCCCCTTGCAAAGCACTGTGAGTGTGTGCGTGTGTGGATGTAACAAATAGTGTTGTAGGGGTAGTTACAGCAGGCTGAAAACGATCTGTGGGGTTTGCGACGGTTTGGGACTGGTAGATTTCAGGAGGTTTGATATTTGTAAAGTACAAAGTAAATCTTGGGACAAAAAAGGTTGGGCACCCCTGATCTTTCTTGTGTGAAGAAACATAATCATCCACTGTTATGCAGATGATATACAGATGTAATTATCAGTTAAACCTGACCAGAGTGATCACAGAGAGAAACTCACTGCCTGCCTGCCGGCTTGACGGACATAAAGACCTGGGCTACAATCAATTATCTTCTCTTAAACCAGGGGTGGGCGAACATTTCAAATTTGACAGATGAGCCGGGTCAGCACAAGATACTGTACCATACAGTATAAAAAAAACTAAATTAGTTAACAATGACTATCTGAAATACTAAGAAAAAAAGCAATTTAATATTAACACTCGCTTTACAGATGAAACTACTGCACGACCAAGTTTAAGATCTTTTGTTATTACTTCAGTTCTTGTTTTAGATCTTCTCAATTATCTGTTATTTTGTATAAAAAAATCCATTGATTCCCTCCATCCCACCAGTAAGAAGGTTGTTTTTAGCTACAGGGAAGCAGTGTGAGGTGGGCACATACAGAAAATATGTTCTGTAAAAAAACAAGAAAGTACTAACTTTTTGAGATTTAAACAAACTGTACAGAAGACAAAACTAATCTATTTCGTCTATAAAATGATTTATGTGAATTATAAAAAAATGTGACTGAGGTTAATTTTTAAAACCATGCAGATGGTCCTAAAGTTGAATTTAATCTATTCTCTTCTTCTACAGATTTATTGTTAATTCTGCTGCTGCAGATGACGGAAGATAACTCTGTGAGACGTTCAAACAGCAACTAGATATTTGAAAAGAACCAGAATCACCAGACAAATGTCAAGAGTAAAAATGGAAATGCCAGGTGGACAAAAACCATTAAGCTTTGACAAATGTGAACAAAGATTTAGACTAAAAGACAACTTCATATGTGATGAATGTGGACACAGATTTAACAAGAAACACCATTTACAACGGCACATGAAAGTCCATACCGGAGAAAAACCATTCAGCTGTGATGAATGTGGACAAAGATTTAGTCAAAAAAGCAACTTAAACCAGCACATGAGAATCCATACAGGCGTCAAACCATTCTGCTGCGATGAATGCGGACACAGATTTGGTCTAAAAGGCAACTTAAAGCTGCACATGAGAATCCATACAGGAGACAAACCATTCAGCTGCGATGAATGTGGACACAGATTTAGCAGGAAAAACACCTTAAACCAGCACATGAAAATCCATACAGGAGACAAACCATTCGGCTGTGATGAATGTGGACAAAAATTTAGTCAAAAAAGCAGCTTAAACCACCACATGAGAATCCATACTGGAGAAAAACCATTCAGCTGTGATGAATGTGGACAAAAATTTAGTAAAAAAAGCAGCTTAAACCAGCACATGAGAATCCATACAGGAGACAAACCATTCTGCTGTGATGAATGTGGACAAAGATTTAGTCAAAAAAGCACCTTAAAAAGGCACATGAGAATCCACACAGAAGCAACATCGTTCTCTGTTTGATTTGATGAATTATTCAGTAGGCTTCAAAGTCTAAAGACCCACATGCAATTACACAAAGAATAAAAAGAGTTTGTTTTTTTTATTTTGTCAGAGTGAAACAACAGTTTAGTAGAAAGGGTAAACTTCTGCTCTGGTAGGTCCTTTGACCAGACAGAGCTTCTGCCATACGCGTGAAACGTATGGCAGAACTTCCCTGGGTAGAGGACATGGGTCAAAATGGACTCTGATCTGCTCGTCTATTGTCAAGGTGGAAAGCCCGAGCTATGAAGGCAAAATTATCTGTCATTGTTGTTGTGGTGACCCCCGATACCACTGGTGGACACAAGTGGTAAGGGATGCTGAACCAAACCCCCCAGAACTGCAGCAAAAATCAACCATCATTTTTTTTTTTTTTTTCATTTTCTCTTTTCTTGTATTAGTATAAAAATGGTGCCATCATTTATATTGATTTATGCAGCTCATTTATATTCGTTTATGCAGCCTCCTATCCTCCTACCTCTGTGTCAAGTTTGTTTATGTACTCGAAAACCTGTTCGGCAGCTCTAGGGGTGAAGGAAATTCATCCAAAGCTCCTAAAGTTTCTGGATGGCGTTTGCACCATCACATGGACATCAGGATTGGAGGACAGGGATGGTGGTTCTTCTTTCTAAGAAGAGGGATTGGAGGGTGTGCCCCAACCACAGAGGGATCATGTCAAGTGGGACATTATTTTAGTTGTTTTCTGTTGTTTTTTTTTTGTGTGTTTTTTTCCTTTATGGATTGTGCCCCCATCTTGTGGATGGAAAGAGAACTGATTGGGAGTTTGAGCCAATCAAGAGAATTGGGGTCAGCTGTGTGCTGGGAATGGACCTTGTTTGGGGAGGAGTTCCAGCGATGCAGCGTGGAGAAGGAGGAAAAGCTGAGAGAGTTTGGCAGAAAAAGGACTAGAAGACTCCAGATTCACCATATAGACGCTGCGAGCGGTCTGCTAGCTTACTGAGCCACTGCTAGCAACTTGCTTCAGACTCCTAGCTTCTTTAGAAGGACTCAACTGGAAGGGCAAAGTGTCCAGCAGCGTGTATGTGCAGGAGTGTGTGAGATCCAGTTCCAGTATCTGCTGCGACCGCAAGCACTCCGGAGTTGGAGGAGGAAGCTTCCGAACCGACGGTCTATGTTGACTAGCTGAAAGGACAGTATCCTTGAGACTTCTCATCGGGATCTTTCTAAGTGGAGCAGCTGACGATGGTGGACAGCAACCCTACCCTGGATGGAATTGCCAGGTTCTGTTTTTGTTGGTCGGACGGGGCGACCGGAAAAAAAAGTTTAATTTGTTTTTGTTTTCTCCTTCACTCTTCCCTGCTGGAGTGAGTCATCCAGAGAACAGGGGAGCGTCAGTCGTGACTCGGCTCCCCAGTGACATTTTCCCACCTAATGTGTGTTGTGTTTAAGGGTTTTGGGTGTTATCATTAATGTGTGTTGTTTTTAAGGGTTTTGGGTGTTTTCAATAATGTGTGTTGTGTTTAAAGGTTTTGGGTGTTATTATTAAGAAGTGGTGTGTATCAGGGTTTAAGTATGTATCTAATAAAGTAGTGTACAGCAACTGCTGCCTGTGTTTTGTCTGTGTCACCGGAGGATTTAAAGAGCCTTTAGCTTGCACCTTTGATTTGCACACAGTTATCATCAGTGTGCTCAGAAAGATTCTGTGTTTTCTTAGACACATAAAAAATTAGAGGGAACATTGCCTTAGCCTAGAAAATACCACCTCGCTCCCTAGTTCACCACCACCAATGGGCACCACGCCCTTGCCCACCATCCTCTGTATGCCATATAACAGACTTTCTGTCCTTTCTCTCAGTATCACACCGTCTGACAGTGCTGAAGAACCTCCTTCGACACCAATATTTTTCCTTTCTCCCTGAGACAAAGCAATGGCCCTCTCAAACACCTCCCCTTCAGCTGTCCTCTTTGCCACCCCATCGGCCCATTCATTACCCGCAATCCCAATGTGACCCAGCACCCACAATACCAAAATATCTCTGTTCACAGCACCCAACGCCAAGTATCCCACAAAAAAACTCTGGTGAAACTTTATCCTCTCCTACTGAAAATCTATAAGCAGAAATAATAAAGTCAATATGAAAATTTGAAGTGAAAAAATTTAATAAATCCAGGCTGCACAGAAACCAGTTCGCTGCCTTTCGTCTCATTATTTTTTTCTGATTTTTTTTTTTGTTGTATCAAAGTGCCCTTCTTCCAGTGATGCTGAAATAGATCAAATAAAATAAACATTTCTCAACTTTCTGCCAGGTTCACCATGTTTTTATATTTACATGGGTGTTGCAAAAAAAAAAAAAAAAAGTACTTTTCCAGTCAATAGGTTTTTTTTCTTTTTCAGAATGAGATGTCCTATTTTAATGTATATATATTCAAAAATTCTTTATTAAACCCGTCTGGAGAAATTTTATGTTTCTAAATTTTAGAAATATGCTTATAAATGTAAGTAGAAGCCAAAAGAAAATTAAAATTATTTGTAATGATATGTAATCCTTAGATGGCCTCACTTTACTTCACAAGAACTAGATTTATTGCTAGGTTTTTATTTTTTTTAGAGTAAAAATCAGACTGATTGCACATTGTTAGTGGTTAAAAAGAAAAATCAGAAGCAGCATCTGAACCAGATTCAACACAGACTGTGTTCAGCAAGGTGATGTGGACTGAAGCAAACGCTAGAGGGCAGCATTTCGACCTCTCCAACACAGGCTGCTGACCCGGAAACAGACCGGTTTCCTATCCGATCTTGTGCAAACAGCGATCGTGGAGTAAAATTAAAAGATATTCAGCGACATTATTTTCTTAAACTTCAAACTCCAATAGTTTGTTGGATTCTGATGCTTGTTGGTTTCTGACCTCTGCAGAGCAGCTTGTTGGAGAAAAATATTGGAGCAAAAAAAAAATCATCGTGAAGGAGGTGAGAATTTACATCATTTACTGTGAAAAGTTTCTTCTTTCTTTCCAAGTTATTCAGTTCAATTCGTCTTTTTTCTGAAAAATCAGTGAGAGAGGGTAAACAGGAAGTGATAAATGAATGTTTATTGTTGTTTTCTTTGTCTGAATGAAATGCTAGCAGTAGCTAACTGCGTTTATACTAAGACACAACAAGTTTCTTCTAACAAAAAGTACAATTTAATATCCAGATGTTTCATCTTCAAATCAGATGCACGATCAATCACTATCAATAAATAGGGCACCATTTTTAGACCTAAGACAAAATTAGCTATTTAATATGAACTGTTACCATGACAGCAACGATTGTTGCGTTATGGATACTGACAGTTGACAGCTGTTGTTGTTTATTTTGAAGAACAACAAAAGCTTGCCGTTTGCTAACTGTTAGTAGTTTGTAGTTTGTTAGTTTTTAAAAAAATGTTGAACTAGGATGAGTGTGGTATGATACCTATGAAGAGCAGCAGAGCGACTGGTTAGGACATTCAAACAGTCTCTGCGAAAGTCCAAATTGCCAGTCAGGAAAGCACTGCAAGAATTCTTAATGCAGTACAGACGGATGCCGACATCCAGTGGGTTTTCGCCCAGCGAACTGTTACAGGGAAGGCAGATTCGCACAAAAATTGACATTCTGCTGCCGTCACCAACTCATGTTGCTCAGCAGAGGCAAAGAAAGGTTTTCTTCCTTTTCTTCTTCATTCTCCTCTTCATCTTTCTCCCCGTCATCATCCTCCTCGTCTTGTTGTTATGTACTGGAGCTCCTCATGAATTTTTTGCTCCATTGATTTCTCTCCCAAACCAAAGTTTTTTAAGGTCATCACAGCATTAAAGTCTGCTCCAATAATAACTCCCACTTCTATGGATGCTTTGAATCACCTCATCAATGTCTGACCTGAATTTCTCTTTCTCCTCGATGTCACATCCTACTTGTGGAGCATACCCACAAACAACGTTTAACACCACCCCTTCAATTTCTAGTTTAAGGCTCATCACCCTATCTGAACTTCTTTTTACCTCCAGAACATTCCCAACAAACTCCTCCTTCACTATAACTCCTACACCATTCCTCTTTCTATCGACACCATGATAGACAACTTGAACCCCACTCCTAGACTTCTAGCCTTGCTACCTTTCCATCTAGTCTCCTGGACACACAGGATGTTTACTTTCCTTTTCTGCATCATGTTAACTCGCTCTCTACCTTTACCCGTCATAGTCCCAACATTCAAAGTTCCCACCCTAAGTCCTAGACCAGCGGTCGGCAACCTTTGACACCGAAAGAGCCATTTGAACCCGGTTTCCACGGAAAAGAAAACACTGGGAGCCGCACATCTAAAATGAAAAAAAAAAAAACTTCTACTACTTTACCGCAGCATGTTTCTTATGAAATCCACGTGCTACAGAGAAAATTACATTTTATTCATTTAATGAACACATTTTGAACATTTTGAATTCTTGAAAAATAATAACAATGAATGTCTCTTTCAAATAAATTAAAAAGCTGAATTTAAATTGTCCATGTAGCAAACGAAAGCAGAAAAATGCCATGAGGCGTCATCCTTATATCCATTTATCTAAAATGAAGATAACACTGTATATATTGCTTTTTCTTACCTTTACACTTTGTATAAACAACTATAGTGTGGTTATGTCTTATGAAGTGCTACGGAGAAAATTAAATTTTACCGATGTAATGAACACATTTTGAATTCTTGAAAAAATAATAATGTCTGAATGTCTCTTTTGAATAAATTAAAAAGCTGAATTTAAATTGTGCATGCAGCAAACAAAAGGGAAAAATCCGTGAGCCGTCATCCTTATATCGCCTTGTGATTTCAAAGTATGCAGCGGAGCATACTTTGTGATATTTCAAGATCACAATAATCTTTAAATTTAGAACTAAAATAATATAAAAACTAACACAAATAAAACACACTTCAATTAAATACAAAAAAATTTTTTTTAGTAATTTATTTTCCCAAGCCAATCAGAGCCGCATTATAAGGATGAAAGAGCCGCATGAGGCTCCGGAGCCGCGGGTTGCCGACCGCTGTCCTAGACTCTTCATGTTTCTCTTCTCTCGCTTCCTATGTATGCGTCTTCCTCCTCTTCTTCTTTGACCACCAGTAGTCCAATTTCCACCAGCACCCTGTTCAAGTTCAAGTTTGATTTATTTCGGTCACAGTGTAATTTCACATTAAAGAAAGAAAGAAAAAAATAATTATATTTTACCAAAGAACCGAAAAAGTATCGACTGAAGCAAACGCTTATTTCGCCGACCCTTTTTTAAAATCATCATAAAAGCAAAAAAACATATAAGTAAATACTTAGAAATCCATCATAAAACATAAATCAATCATAATACATAAAATGAAAATGTACTGTTGGTCAACAGTACTGATGGCGGTCGTTGTTAACCTGGGCCACGACCGATCCGGTGTGATATTTCTAGAACTGACTTGCATATTAATATTTGGCGTAGTTTTACGTCGGATGCCCTTCCTGACACAACCCCTGTGATGATTTGGGCTAATGCCCATTGCACAACCATTTGGATGGGTAGCGTTTAGATGTTTCACTGAGGATTACAACATCTAAATGTGCAATGAAATGGAGATGGTAAATGGACTCTACTTATAAAACACCTTTCCACCTGCGTAGTCACTCAAAGCACTCTATAGTGAAGCTCACATTTACCCATTCACACACACATTCATACCATAAACTCAATTCAAACAAATCAGTTTGAAATGACTCCAGAATACTGCGCACATTCGAAACCTTCAATTTGAATCTCTGTAAAAAAATTCAAAGATTGAAATTGTTGTTCGAATGCTCGAACTATCAAATTCATCTTTCTCACAAAAAGACTAACACTAGTACACAAATACACTATACAAATATATATTATCTACAATATATACAAATATAGCAATTTATATACAGACGTGGACAAAATTGTTGGTACCCTTCAGTTAAAGAATGAAAGACCCACAATTCTTACTGAAATCACTTGAAACTCACAAAAGTAACAAAAAATAAAAATGTATTGAAAATTAAACAATCAAAAGCAGCCATTACTTTTGAATTGTTGATTAACATAATTATTTAAAAAAAAAAAAAAACTAATGAAATAGGGCTGGACAAAAATGATGGTACCCATAATTCAACATTTTGTTGCACAAGCTTTTGAGGCAATCACTGTAATTAAACGATTTCTGTATTTGTCAATGAGCGTTCTGCAGCTGTCAACAGGTATTTTGACCCACTCCTCATGAGCAAACAGCTCCAGTTGTCTCAGGTTTGATGGGTGTCTTCTCCAAATGGTATGTTTCAGCTCGTTCCACGTGTGTTTAATGGGATTCAGATCTGGGCTCATGGAAGGCCACTTTAGAATAGTCCAACGCTTTTCTCTCAGCCATTCTTGGGTGTTTTTGGCTGTGTTTTGGATTGTTGTCCTGTTGGAAGACCCATGACCTGCAACTGAGACCAAGCTATCTGACACTAGGCAGCACATTTCTCTCCAGAATGCTTTGATAGTCTTCAGATTTAATTATATCTTGCACACTTTCAAGACACCTTGTGCCAGATGCAACAAAGCAGCCCCAAAACATTGCTGAGCCTCCTCCATGTTTCACCGTAGGGAGAGTGTTCTTTTCTTCGTATGGTTGGATTTTGAGTCAACAAACATGGAGTTGAAAAATCATAAAAAAGCTACAGTGGAATTTGCAAAAATGCATGTTGACAAGCCACAAAGCTTCTGGGAGAATGTCCTTTGGACAGATGAGACCAAACTGGAGCTCTTTGGTAAGGTACATCAACTCTGTGTTCATAGACTGAAAAACCAACCATACGAAGAAAAGAACACTGTCCCTACGGTGAAACATGGAGGTGGCTCAGTGAGAGCTGAAACATGCCATTTGGAGAAGACACCCATCAAACCTGAGACAACTGGAGCTGTTTGCTCATGAGGAGTGGGTCAAAATACCTGTTGACAGCTGCAGAACGCTCATTGACAAATACAGAAATTGTTTAATTGTGCAGTGATTGCCTCAAAAGCTTGTGCAACAAAATGTTGAGTTATGGGTACCATCATTTTTGTCCAGCCCTATTTCATTAGTTTGTTTTTTTTTAAATAATTATGTTAATCAACAATTCAAAAGTAATGGCTGATTTTGATTGTTTAATTTTCAATAAATTTTTATTTTTTGTTACTTTTGTGAGTTTCAAGTGATTTAAAGGTCCTATATCATGCCTTTTTTCCCTTATTTTATCCTGTTCTATGTATCATTATATGCATAATTTTACATTCCGCCACAATGTCAACACAAAAGGTTATAAATAATACCCTGTTTGGGAGCGCAGTTTCATACCCGGAAGTCAAAACAGCTTGTTTCAGTTTTTTTTTCTTTTTTTTTTCCCGGGACCCGCCCCGTTGGTTGCGATTGGTTGTCATTCATTGTGATTTCCCCACCCACCCAGCACAGCGTGGAGCGGGAGGGGCGAGACGTATTGAGTAAACAAAGCGTTTCGGAAATGGGTGGATATGAGGGTGGAGAGCAGGTAGAAGTGGGGGAGGGTGTTTGAGCTGCAGGGGGCTGAACAAAAAACAGATGTACGTCACTATGTTCCACCAGTCGTTAGAGGTTTGGAGAACACGCCCATTACTTTGAATTTAAATATCTCAAAATAGCATGAATCACAATAAAACACACTTTGGGGGATTGTTTGGGGTAGTACTAAGTAAAATAAAAGGTTAAAACCTCATAAAAGTCCGTTTTGCATGATATAGGACCTTTAAGTGAGATTTGTGAGTTTTTCGTTCTTTAACTGAGGGGTACCAACAATTTCGTCCACGTCTGTACATACAATACATACATATATAAAAATTCAAACAAAAATGCAATTGTACTTTTGATTTTGAGGGAAACATTCATTCCCTCAACCTTCGAACTTTTTGTTCGTACATTTTCTCATCAGTTCAGTGTTAGTTTTTCAGAGTAAAACACAAAAAAAACGAAGCCTAAAACATCTGCTTGGTGAATCCTTGAAGCACTTTGAACATATTCTTCTGTTTAGCTATTTTAAAGATGATTTAGACGATATAAGAACCACAAAAATAAATTCTATTTCAGACAATAATGATCATAAAAAAGAAGATATTGCTGCTAAAACGGTGAGATATATAAAATTGTATATTTTTGTAGGATAAGTAATGGCAGATTTATATAATGAGAATATTTAAAACCAAAAGCAGGAATTAATTTGTGCATAATTTAAATGAATCAATTCAAACAAAAAACAATCTGAAGAGACGTTCATGAACCGAAATAGCCGGCTCACTAAAAAGAGCCTGACTTTCCATGACTTGTGAGAAGGTTGTTTTTAGCTACAGGGAAGCAGTGTGAGGTAGCCAGATACAGGAAATATGTTCTGTAAAAAACAAGAAAGTACTAACTTTTTGAGATTTAACCAAACTGTGCAGAAGACAAAGATAATCTGTTTCATTTATTAAATGATAAATGTGAGTTACAAAAAAATGTGATAGGTTAAATTTTAAAACCATGCAGATGGTCCTAAAATTTCCTAAAATTTTCTTCTTTTACAGAGTTTCTGTCAATTCTGCTGCTGCAACTGGTGATGACGGAAGATAACTCTGTGAGATGTTAAAACAGTAACTAGATATTTGAAAAGGACCAGAATAACCAGAAAAATCTCAAGAGTAAAAATGGAAATGCAAGGTGGACAAAAACATTTAAGCTATGACAAATGTGAACAAAGATTTAATCTAAAAGACAACTTCATGTGTAATGAATGTGGACACAGATTTAGTCTAAAAGGAAACTTAAACCAGCATATGAGAATCCATAAAGGAGACAAACCATTCTGCTGTGATGAATGTGGACAAAGATTCAGTCTAAAAGGAAACTTAAACCAGCACATGAGAATCCATACAGGAGACAAACCATTCTGCTGTGATGAATGTGGACAAAGATTTTGTCAAAAAAGCAACTTAAACAAGCATATGAGAATCCATACAGGAGACAAACCATTCAGCTGTGATGAATGTGGACAAAGATTTAGTCAAAAAAGTAGCTTAAACCAGCACATGAGAACCCATAGAGGAGACAAACCATTCTGCTGTGATGAATGTGGACAAAGATTTAGTGTGAAAGCAAACTTAAACCAGCACATGAGAATACATACAGGAGACAAACCATTCTGCTGTGATGAATGTGGACAAAGATTTATTCAACAAAGCAGCTTAAACCAGCACATGAGAATTCATACAGGAGACAAACCATTCTGCTGTGATGAATGTGGACACAGATTTAACAAGAAACAACATTTACAACAGCACATGAAAATCCATACCGGAGAAAAACCATTCACCTGTGAGCAATGTGGGCAAAGATTTAGTCAAAAAAGCAACTTAAACCAGCACATGAGAATCCATACAGGAGACAAACCATTCGGCTGTGATGAATGTGGACAGATTTACTAGAACAGGCAACCTAAACAGCCATATGAGAATCCACACAGGAGCAACACCGTTCTCTGTTTGATTTGTGATAAATTATCCAGCAGGCTTCAAAGTCTAAAGACCCACATGCAATTTCACAAAAAATAAAAAGAGTTTTTTTCAGAGAGAAACAACAGTTTTGTAGAAAGGGTGAACTGCTGCTCTGGTCGGACCTCTGACCAGACCTTCTATTCACACGTTCCTGGCAAAACTTCTCTGGGTACCAGAGGAGGTAGGAGACATCTAGTCATAAAGATTGGAAGACAGCAATGGTGGTTCTTCTTTCTAAGAAGGGGAGTTGGAGGGTGTGCCCCAATAACAAAGAGATCATGTCAAGTGGGACATTATTTTAGTTGTGTTCTGTATGGTTTTTTGTGTTCTGTATGGATTGGGGCCAGCTGTGTGCTGGGAATGGACCTTTTTTGGGGAGGAGTTCCAGAAAGGCAGCATCGAGAAGGAGGAAAAGCTGAAAGAGTTTGACAGAAAAAAGATTAGCGGACTCCAGATCCAACATATAAACGCTGCCAGCTTACTGAGCCACTGCTAGCAACTTGTTTCAGGCTCCTAGGTGCTTTAAAAGGACTCAGCTGGAGGGGCAAAGTGTCCAGCAGCGTGTATGTGCAAGAGTGTCTGAGATCCAGTTCCAGTTTTTGCTTTGACCTTCGGAAATCCGGAGTTGGAGGAGGAAACTTCCAAACCGACGGTCTATATTGACTGGCATAAATGACCGCTGACCTCTCATCTAGATCGTTCTTAGCGGACCAGGTGACGAGCATGGACGGCAACCCTACCCTGGACAGAATTGCCAGGTTTTGCTTGTGTTGGTTGGAGGGACGACCAGTACAGAAATTTAATTTGTTTTCTCCTTCCTTCTTTCCTGCTGGAGTTAGGCGTCCGGGAAACAGGAGAGGGTCAGTCGTTACCGGGCTCTCCAGTTACATTTGCCCGCCTAATGTGTGTTGTGTTTTAGGGTTTTGGGTGTTATCATTAATGCGTGTTGTGTTTAAGGGCTTTCGGTATTATCATTAATGTGTGTTGTGTTTAAGGGTATTGAACACATTAATGATAACATTAATGTTATCAATAATGTGTGTTGTGTTTAAGGGTTTTAGGTGTTATTATTAAGGTGTGGTGTGTTTAAGGGTTTAAGTATGTATCTAATAAAGTAGTGTACAGCAACAGCTCCCCGTGTGTTGTCTGGGTACCAGGAAGATTTAAAGAGCCTTTAGGCCGTGACAATCACTTTCCATTTTTTCTTAGCACTGCATCCCATGATGGTCAGCATGCTATCCTACATATCTGATGTTCTGTTCGACTGTAGTTTCTGCTCTGCTTTTCTCAGTTGAGCCGTAAGCAGCTCTTGAACATCTTTTTAGCTCCTGCCGATCTCCCTTCTTAGTTCTCTTCTTTTTGTTAGGAAGGTCATTGAAGTTACTGGTAAACCAGAGCTTGTTGTTTGAGAAACATAGAACGGTTCTGGTAGGAACCACAACATCTGTATATATACGTATATATATATCATTTTTATTTCTAAAGGCTTTTCAACAAAGTTTTGAGTGTTTTTTTGTGTTGTGGTTTTATGTAATTGTGCTGTTTGTTGTTGCTTTTGGTCATTGTAGCACTTTGAGATCTCCACTGGAGAAATAAAGTGCGTTACAATTAAAATTATTATTATTATACAGAAGTAAATATAATCAGGAATGCAGCTGGTAACACCATCAATGTCCACCTAATGAGAGTCCTTCAGTCAGTAGACTCAAAACTGTCCCTCAGTATCAATAACGTCATGGTATCGTGATACAGCGCTCAGGACTTCAGAGCATTTCCGATTTTTAGAAGCGCTAAACTTCAAACCTGTTAAAGATGTTCTGTATCTGTTAAACATGTTGGTATGTTGGACAGGGAGGAGGATTGGAAGAAGTTTGTGGGAATTTTGGTAACTTTTGTCATCTGTTGAAGTTAACAAGTCGGGAAAAAAAGGATCCACGTTTGAAAATCTCTTATTAAATCTTAACCAATATGTAACATGATTTATAATTTACAGCATGTTTTTTATGTTGGTTTGAACCAGATGAACATATTTTCTTATTTACCGCATGTTCTTTATACGATCTTATGACATTTATCCTATTATCCAACATTTATCACATTTTACCAGATTTTATAACATTCACTTCTAATGAACACCTTCAAATTTAATTAAACCATGTTCAGTAAGCTGAAAATATAAGCTGTTTATTTAATTTTGTTCCTTTTTACATGTTATTGTAAATAATCAGAACTATTCCCACTGGGCTCATGTCTAGGTGTCCTTGGGGAAGAAACCTATCCCGCCGTTTTTCCCACCATTGGGTTTGTCGTGTTTGCCTCTTGCAGTGCATTGCAGCACAGAAATGCCCCCGTTGAGGGAAGAATTATTTATGTAACAAAAGAAAAAAATCAATAAAAAATTCTTGTAGGTGCGGTGTATGATTTGCACACAAGTATTGTTTCACACAAACAAAACTTTTTTAATTGTGAGCCACCTTTGATCAGATCATCATACTGACCAGAACCAGCGGTCCACCTCAAGTCCTGCAGCAGTGACATCTTTCTGACAGTAGGTTAGACAGGGACAGTGCACAGGAGGGTTAGGGACGGTGCACAGGAGGGCAAGGGGCAGTGCACAAGAGGGTTAGGAACGGTGCACAAGAGGGTTAGAGCCAGTGCACAAGAGGGTTAGGGACAGTACACAAGAGGGGTAGGGACAGTGCACAGGAGGGTTAGGGACAGTGACAGGAGGGTTAGGGACAGTACACAAGAGGGGTAGGGACAGTGCACAGGAGGGTTAGGAACAGTGACAGGAGGGTTAGGGACAGTACACAAGAAGAATAGGGACAGTACACAAGAGGGGTAGGGACAGTACACAAGAAGAATAGGGACAGTGCACAGGAGGGTTAGGGACAGTGCACAGGAGGGTTAGGGACAGTACACAAGAGGGGTAGGGACAGTACACAAGAAGAATAGGGACAGTACACAAGAGGGGTAGGGACAGTGCACAGGAGGGTTAGGGACAGTACACAAGAAGGGTAGGGACAGTGCACAGGAGGGTTAGGGACGGTGACAGGAGGGTTAGGGACGGTGCACAGGAGGGTTAGGGACAGTGCACAGGAGGGTTAGGGTCGGTGCACAGGAGGGTTAGGGTCGGTGCGCAGGAGGGTTAGGGACAGTGACAGGAGGGTTAGGGACGGTGACAGGAGGGTTAGGGATGGTGCACAGGACGGTTTGGGACAGTGACAGGAGGGTAGGGATAGTGCACAGGAGGGTTAGGGACTTTGGACAGGAGGGTTAGGGATGTTGGACAGGAGGGTTAGGGACGGTGCACAGGAGGGTTAGGGACAGTGCACAAGAGGGTTAGGGGGTCTTTCTGCCCTTTTTTAGTTAAATTTTGCTAAACATTATTAATTATTTAGAGCAGTGGCGGTCCGTGCATTTCACACCTAGGCCTTCGGTGATGTGCTACTTTATCCGACTTAAATAAATACCCCTCAAATACCATCATTAATGACACCACAGCTGGAGAAATCATATACAGAAGCAGAAGTGGGCACTACTGGGTGTTGCATCACCTTAATTGTGTACAACAGGGGTCCTCAACCATTTCTGCGCCACAGACCGGTTTAGTGTCTGACAATATTTTCACGGACTGGTCTTAAAATGATGAGACCAGCCTGAAAAAACTGGCTCTTTAAAGTCAATACTAATAAACTTAAATGGACTTTGTCTTCACGAGAAAATGTATCAGCAGCGTCTTTATAACGTGGAAATATTCTCTCTGCTCGAACGTAATCTTGGTATGGTAACGGTAAACACGTACCTTCAAAATAAAAGACGTCACAAAAAGAAAGTGAATAAAAATAACAGTTCTGTGCGGCCCAGTACCAGTCCGCAGCCCGGTGGTTGGGGACCACTGGTGTACATCACAGGCTTTTTTCAAGAGCATTTAAACATCAATAAACCCGCATATAAGTAAAATAAATAAATGCTTGCACTCACCAAAACGGCTAACCCCCAAAACACTTATTTCAACACATAATCCATTCTCCTTTTTTTCCTCAAGACATGGAGGCCAATGTTTTCCATGTTTGTGGAAATTTTGCTGTTTGTGGAAATTTTCTCCGGTACGTCTGAAAGTGCTGTGGGTCAAGGAGGGAGAGAAACAGTCATTTTTCGTGGTCTTGAAATCGGTTCTGCCATTCTGAAACCCTTCTGCCATTGTGAGTTAAAAAAACGAGTAGATATTTCAGATTTTTCTGCTAAAGCTCCTGGATCTGGCTCTGTGTCGCTTTGTTGACATGCGAAGGGTTGCTTCCGCTTACGTCAAGTGAGTATCCAATCACAAGACGCGTACATGTCACGTTTTACGTAAGGTATTCTAGCAGGCTTTCTTGTCACCAACTGATGATCTGATTGGCTGTCAGAAACTACAGGTGCCCGTTTACTATGGAGTAAGCAGGGCTCGCACTGCTCGATCTGAAGGCCTAGAGGCAGATTTCATCCAGCCTAGCGACACCAGCGAGCTGAATTCTGATTGGATAAAAACTTTAACCTAACGTTACAACACTGAAAGCAGTATAACCAAATGGATATGACATGAAGAAAACAGTATATGGAGAATAATTATATATATATTTAGGGAAAATACATTTCAAATGAAATTGACTTTTATTATAATTATGATGATGATGTCTGGTTAAGTTAGGCAAGCAGAGAAGGTTCTGCTGGCTCTGACCACCCACCACTGGTTTAGAGTGTCGTGTCTGAAAATATAGACAATTTTCAGATAATCATCTCTTTCACTGAGACATCTGCTTTTGGGTTGAACTGAAGGTCGCCAGTCCGTAGGGGGCCTTACGATAATAAAACTGCGAAATGGGAGACGACAGCACAGTGGTTAGCGCGTTCGCGCGCGGACCGGAAGGTCGCGGGTTTGCGGCCCACACAGAGCACATCTAGGGTCCTTGGAGAAGACACCTAACCCCCGCACCATTGGCGCCGTCGAAGGGCAGCCTGCTGTCGTGTAAGGAGTGCAGCACACAAATTTTCCCGGTGAGGGATGAATAGAGTAATTCCTTTAATTTTAATTTTTAATTTATATAAAAGATTTCTTAGAGGTCACCCACTGACCAGGATGACCAAGAGGAGATGATCGACAGGAGCCAGATGCTAAAACTGGCAAAATAGCATAGAGAGGATGGGCATGTTTCCATCGGACGCTTTAAAGTCGACGTCTCCATCTCTTGGTGGGGCTTTTATTACTGACCTCCCTCTGATTCGTGCTATAATTTTTCTGTAATAAACATCTTTTTCTATCACTAAGTTTGTTACAAGAAGAGCCTTTTTTAGAGTTTGATGGGAAACCCACGGCCGAAGACCACAAGAAGAGAAACAGGCATTTTCTATGTCTTTGATTTCTTTCTATTGTTTGCCGAGCTGAGATGGTCATTTGGGGCACCATCTTGTGCACCATCGCAAACCAAAAGATGTCAAACGACACCCTTAAAATGGAACAGAAATAGGACCTGTGTTTTTATGTCAAACTGTAGTCAAATAGAAAATAAACTCCCACGTGGTGAATGCTTGGATTGTCTTTATTCAGGAAAAAGTACATTTCTGTTTAAAAAGTCTTAATAAAAAGCTAGAAACGATCATTTAAGTTCACACAGGTGACATGTTTTGATCTGTTTGACCTCAGTTTACAGAGAGTGGACTCGTCAGTACAAGCTGCTAACTATTAAGCAAACATCCAAACATGTCATACTGTGTAATCCCTCTTTCATTCAGAAGTGATCCATCGTGAAAAAATCTTCAAAGTGTCTTCACAGTATAATTTCTGATCGAGACTTTTGGACTTCCATCCGGAAATCATTTTCAATCTGATAAAATGGCCTGAGAACTGGTTTGCCTTGATGGTGAGGTATATTTACTATGTTTCCTAAAGAGGGTCTGACCCAAACAAGCCTGTACCCAACCGTGACTGGACAGGAAGGTACCTTGTTTACAATTGAGTGGGTCTAGCTAACGTCTAAAGTGGTCTAATTATGTTCTATTGTCCATGGTGAGAGCGGCCATGCTGTTTGGCCTAGAAACAGTAGCACTGAGAAAAAGACAGGAACCAGAGATACAGGTAGCAGATATGAAGATACTGAGGAACAGCACGTTAGAGGTTTTGGAGATAAAGTCACAGAGGCCAGACTGAGATGGTTTGGACATGTGCATAGGAGAGAGAGAGTACATCGGAAGAAGGATGCTCGGTTTGGAACCACCAGTAAAGAGGACTACAGGAAGACCAAAGAGGAGGTTCATGGATACAGTGAAGAAAGACATGAAGATAGTTGGTGTGACCGAAGAGGATGCAGCAGATAGGGTTAGATGGAAGAAACAGACTTGCTGTGGCGCCCCGTGGAGGGAAATGATGAAAGAAGAAGAGGTCTGAAACTAGACAACCAGTAAGATCCTCCCCTAATGTTCCCATAATGATAGCCCTGTGAGCTGAAACTGAAGAGATAGATTCTGGGTTAAGAATCGTCCTGTGTTGGACCAGGGAGTGAGAATGCTACAGTAAACTCCTGGTAGGGTACATCTTATACCGGCTTGTTCGGTTTAGCCCCTCCTTAGGGAACACAGTACATATAGAACCAGTTCTCAAAACGTCTCGATCATCAAATACACAGTCCAGAAGACACTTTTAAAACTTTTCTATGATTCAAACAACTTGATAGAAATGATCTGATGGTAAAACTCCTCCACAAAAAACCTCAGGAAGTTACCCGTCACCTGATTGGATAAAAAGTGTCATAATCCCACCACCAGTTATAATCACTTAAAAACCTGAGAGAAATAAATCAGACAGAATTTAAAATAAAAATTAATGCTTAAATCAGTTCGAATGAATTTGAAAAAATTATTGATGTAACTAAGAAAACTAGAAGAAAGTAAAGCATGCATTTAAATGTAAATAAAAACTCTCAAATTAAACACTGTGGAAATTATTGATAAATTTTGTCCCAACTTTTTGATGCCAATTTAAATGTAATAGATGTGACAATTATTGGTAATTTTTTTTTTTTACTGTGATCAGGACAAGATTTATTTAAACTCCTAAATTAAAGGGCATTTAGTGGTTTTACTGTGGCACCGCCCACGGAAAAGACTCAAGCAAAAGACGGGACATGAGCCGCCCTTCCAGTGGACTCACCACCTGCAGGAGGGGCCTCAGGAATTGGGTGAAGGAGGAGATGGGCAACAGCCAATGACGGGGACCGTGGTGGTCAGATCGTTGGCTGCATAAGCTGGTTCAGGTATCTGGTCAGGATGCCTCCCGAGTGCCTTGCTGGTGAGGTGTTTTGGGCATGCCCCACTGGGAGGAGACCAAGAGGCAGACCCCGGACCTGCTGGAGAGACCATGTCTCACAGCTGGCTGGGGAACGACTCAGGATCCTTCCGGGTGAGCTGGAGGATGCAGCCTGGGTTTCTCTCACGTCTTCTGGACGTTTATTCCCAGACGGCGACGCGGGGAGTGCTGGAGCCTATCCCGGCTGATTCAAGGTGAGAGGCAGGGTACACCCCAAACACGTCACCAGTCTGTCGCAGGGCCACACACACTCACTCCTAGGGGAAATTTGGTACCGTCCAATCAACCTGACATGCATGTTTTTAAAGGGTGTGAGGAAACTGGGTCCCCAGAAGAAACCCCTTGCTTACAGGGAGAACATGCAAACTCTACACTGACAAGGCCAGTCTCTGAACCCTTGTGCCACCCGGGACTCGGACCCCAACCTACTCGCTTTTTAAAAACAAAATGGCAAAAAAAAAAAAAAAATTTACACAAATGATGCTTTAAACTAATTTTCATTCAGATTTAATTCATTAATGATTCAGTTTGTGATTGTTTAAAAGTTTAAATATTAAAATCATATTTTGATTGGAAATGATTAAACTCGTTACTCAGACTTAACAGATCAGAAAAAAACAGATAGTAGATGCTTTCATTTCAGATGAAGTCCGTGCAGCAGGGTCTTGGAGTAAGTTCATTGTTTAGGAGTACATGGTCAGGTACATCCACTGTTAGAGAAAACAAACCCATTTAGTTTCATTAGAATACTTCAGAAACTCAGATGGTTAAATAGCGTCACCTCTGGTTCATGAAGAGTCATGTTGGTCCCATCGGACAGCTGCTTGAAGATGTCTGAACAGAAAAAAAAAATGTTTTATTCCCAAACAAAAGTCATCTGTTAAATTAAACAGTGGATGTTTCATTTAAAATATGGATTTATTTATTTTTTACCCAAAAAATATTAGATTGTAGAAAAGGATTCAAAGCTGTCAAAATTTTAAATCTGATAAAATGACAAGCGCTCTCTGGTGAAGTGTTCCAGGCTCGTCGCACCAAGAGGAGACCCAGAGACAGACCCCAGACCTGGTGGAGAGACTATGGCTGAGGCTGTAGCCCCCGTGACCTGGCCGCAAATATTTTTTCCCCAATGTGTTTGTCTATTGCATCTATTCAGTTCCTGATTGGCTGATCTAACTGGCTCCTGATTTGCTGATAACAATGGCGACTCCTATTTGGTTGTTATCAGGAAATCAGAACTAAAAGTAACTCAGAGTAGTGTAACTCAGTAATATGTGGAATGTTCTCTAGTTTATTTTGATAAAGAGTTTTCCTGTGGCTAACTAAATGTCTTCACTGCTAGGCAAATGCTAACTGTAGCGGTGGGGTCCCCACGCCCGGCGGGGGGCAGGAGGGAGGTTTGGTTTCTATTGTAGTGTCTGAAAATATAGATTAATTCAGATGAATATTTCATTCACCAAGACATCTGCTTTAGAGTTCAAATTAAGGTTACCAGACTTGGTGGAACCAAAAGCTAAAATAAATCTCTGCATTTGTTTGAGAGACATCTCAAAAGTTCAACTGGTGACCTATAGGATTACCACCAGGATGACTGATTGAAAACAGATGGTAGAAAAGGGATCTCTCTGTGCCGAAAATTGGTAAAATATGATAAAGAAGGATCGGCAACTTTCCATCAGAGCCCTTTAAAAGACACCTCACAATCTGTCGGTGTGGCTTTTTCATCTGACCTCCATCCAATTTGTTACCATGATTTTTCTGTAATAAACCTTTTTAATATCACCAAAATTCCTTGCAAGAAGTCTTTTTTCAACTTTGATGGGGACCCCGCAGCCAAAATCTACTTTAATATAAAAACTAGTTTGGAATTACTTTTTTCAAAAAGAAAAAAAAAGTTAACTTGTTGTAAGCAGTCTGATCTAGATCGTCATCTTTATGACCCTCAAACAATAAACATCTGTAGAACCAAGAGAACCACGGAGAAATCTATTGGTTTAATTTGAGGATTTTTACGGTTGAAGCACTCACAGGTCATGCAGTCCAAGCGTAGCATGAGACTGATGAAACTCTCCAGAGTGATGAAACCAGAGGAGGCACCATAACGCAGAGCCATCAGAATCAGCATGTCATCACTGACACCTTTTTCTAAAAAAACAAAAGAAAACAGAAAGAGTTGTTCATTTGATTTGTTTACCCACCCACAAACTGCTTGCTGTGAGGCCGCTGTGCTACCTAATACGCCACCGTGCCCACTCACACTGTGAATATTAGCTGATCTAGTTCTACAAGGTGGGGGAGCTAGGATTACCTTGTATAGCGAGGAAGGCATTCCTCAGCTCGCTCAGAGACAGAGTCCCAGTTCTGGAAACATCACAGCGGAAAAAGATGTCCTGCAGAAACAAAGAATCCATTTGAAAATATTTTGGAAGGTTGTGTATGTTCCTGTCCAGCTATTGGAGGGGAGATAAAAAATTTGGGCACCTTAGGAAAAATTAACATTAAACAGTTACGTTCCTACCATCACCATGGTAACCAGGATCTACGTTCCTACCCTCACCATGGTAACCAGGATCTACATTCCTACCCTCACCATGGTAACCGGGATCTACGTTCCTACCCTCACCATGGTAACCAGTATCTACGATCCTACCCTCACCATGGTAACCACTATCTACGATCCTACCCTCACCATGGTAACCAGGATCTACATTCCTACCCTCACCATGGTAACCAGGATCTATGTTCCTACCCTCACTATGGTAACCAGGATCTACGTTCCTACCCTCACCATGGTAACCAGGATCTACGTTCCTATCCTCACCATGGTAACCAGAATCTACGTTCTTACCCTCACCATAGTAACCAGGATCAATGTTCCTACCCTGACATATGGTCACAATCTGGGGGTGGTGACCAAAAGAGTTACTTCTCCTCCAGGGCAAGAGAAGCCAGATAGGTCGGTTTAAATATCTGGCCAGTATGCCTCCGGAGCGCCTCGCTGGTGGGGTGTTTTGGGCAGGTTCCACCAGGAGGTGACCTAAAAGTGGACCTTGGATATGCTGGAGAGACTATGTCTCACAGCAGGACAGGGAACATCCTTTCCATGTCCAGTGAAGGAACTGACGTTAAACCTTTTTTTCCAGTTTCTTTCCTGCCTTGTGTTCAAGATAACGTCAGCTCCACCTCTCGTGGACACCTGGTGAAGAAGGCCTAAAAACAAGTCTTCCTCCTCAGAAAGCTGAAGTGCTCTGGACACTCCTCTCAACTATAAACAAACTTCTACAGAGCCACTATAGAGAGCATCCTGTCTCTCAGCATGACTGTGTGGTATGGCAGCTGCACCACACAGGATAAAAAGGACTTGGGCTAGCTGGTGAGAACTGCAGAGAGGATCATAGGCTGCCAGATCTGGGTTCGGTCTACAGCGCTCGAGTTCAGCAGAAAGCAAGAAGATAGCAACGGAACCCACCCACCCAGGATACGAGCTGTTTGTACCTCTCCCATCAGGACCATCAAGACCACCATCTCACGCCTCACAGACAGCTGTGAAAGCAATACCCCTTCCATCATCTCCTCACCTCTGTCTTCTTCACACTTCTCTTTTAATGTCCATTCATAGAACATTGTTTTCTGAACGAGGGTTTTGGATTTTACCTTGTATGAAGTCATTTTCTTCCAAAGTCGTACAAATTCCTCGGTGTTCAGTCTGCCTGTGATAGACGTCTGTTCAACATTTCGTTAAGGTTTTAATGGTCCGCATGTTCATGTTCAGACTGTCCTGTAAAAATTAGGGGGTTAAAATTGCTAGGAGGTCATGTCGGTTCTGGCTGGTGTATTATAAACTACATGCTATGAACATCAAATCAAACACAAGTGGGTTAGCAAGGATACGTCGATGAGAGCTACCATGCTGCGACACGCATCGAGGCTGAAGCCCCCAGACTTCAAATCTCCTGCAGAACAAAACCAAGAACATTTCATTAAGTTTGACATAAATGACATCAAACCTGCTTCCAAAAGAAAACAAAGAAAAACAAATCAAACCTGATAGTATTTTTTCATTGAGGATCTCCTGGAGCTGCTCAGCGTCCACTTGATGATGCTGAAAGTTTAATTCAAAATGGACTTTTTTTATTAGAAATTAAAACTTTCATTCTCACAGACGTATCGGTGCAGTGTCTGCAATAATCACGACACTGTATCGATCCGTCGTGTTAAAGAAAGAGCTGAGAAGAACAGTAAAACTCGATTTCCAAGTCGATCTATGTTCCTACCCTCATCATGGTAACCAGGATCTACGTTCCTACCCTCACCATGGTAACCAGGATCCACGTTCCTACCCTCACAATGGTAACCAGAATCTATGTTTCTACCCTCACCATGGTAACCTGGATCTACGTTCCTACCCTCATCATGGTTCCAAACCTCTCCATGGTAACCAGGATCTACGTTCCTATCGTCACCATGGTAACCAGGATCTACGTTCTTACCCTCACCATGGTAACCAGGATCTACGTTTCTACCCTCATCATGGTTTCTAACCTCATCTTGGTAACCAGGATTTACGTTCCTACCCTCACCATGCTTCCAACCCTCACCATGTTAACAAAGATCTATGTTCCTATCGTCACCATGGTAACCAGGATCTACGTTCTTACCCTCACCATGGTAACCAGGATCTATGTTCCTACCCTCATCATGGTAACCAATGTGGGTGGCGACCGAAAGAATGAGATTGCGAAAACAAGTGGCTGAAATGAGCTTCCTCTGCAGAGTGGCTGGGCTCTCAGAGATGAAGTGAGGATCTTGCCACTCAGGAGGAGCTTGGAGTAGAGTCACTGCACCTCCAGATTGAAAAAATCCAGATGGAGTGGTTCTGGCATCTGGTCAGGATGCCTCCTGAGCGCCTCGATACGAAGGTGTTTCTGGCATGTACTTCCGGCAGGAGACCAAGAGGCAGCCCCCAAACATGCTGGAGAGGCTATGTTTCACAGTTGGACAGGGAACACCTCAGGATCCTCTCGGGTGAGCTGGAGGATACCACCGCGGTGAGAGAAGCCGGGACTTCCTATCTGAAGCTGTTGCCTCAGCGACCCAGCCCCCAGAGAAGAGGAACAGAAAGGAACTTTCACTTTTTTGGGACAAACCTCGTCAGTAAATTCCTGGAACCATGTTCTCTTGTCGTCGTCATCGGCTTCATTTTCCTCATGTTTGTTCTGCAAAACAAGATTTAATTCAGCACATTATGTTTGTTTATCTACCTTCTCTTGAATCTTCACATGATTCTAAGAACCACAATGTAACTCGATGACACTTTAAAACATGGCTGCTCAGAGAGACATTCCCAGGGGGGTTAGCCTAGTGGTGGAATTACCGTCGCTTGCCCAGGAGAACCGGATTGGAGTCCCACCGGGCTAGAGCTCTTCATGGGATTTTGGGCCTGAAACTGAAAGATTGAATGATTAGAAAGCCCATCACTGCAGGGACACTAACTGCACAGAGCAAGACTACTAGAATGTGTGAAAGCTTCCTTTGTAATAAATATTTTATGATTGATTAATTACCTGTCCAGTCGCCATGTACCCCTGGTTGTAGTCATGGTAGCCTGAATTCTCACTGAGAGGAAAGATGGGAAATAATATGAGACAAAAAGTGTACAAAACCGTGGTGAGACCGGCCATGCTGATTGGTCTAGAGACAGTGGCACTGAGAAACAGACAGGATAAAGAGATGGAGGTAGCAGAGATGAAGATGCTGAGGATCTCTCTGGGAGTGACCTGGATGGACAGGATCAGAGGAACAGCACATCTTAGAAGTTTTAAAGTCAGAGAGGCCAGACTGAGATGGTTTGGACATGTGCAGAGGAGAGAGAGAAAGTACATCGGAAGAAGAATGCTGGGTTTGGAACCACCAGGAAAGAGGACTAGAGGAAGACCAAAGAGGAGGTTCATGGATACAGTGAGGGAAGACATGAAGATAGTTGGTGTGACCGAAGAGGATGCAGCAGACAGGGTTATGTGGAAGAAACAGACTTGCCGTGGCATCCCCAGAAGGGAAATGATGGAAGGAAAAGAAGAGATAGATGTTAAATCAAGTGCATTAGATTTTATATCTAGCGCTGGATGAGCGTTTTTTAAGGGTTCAGAAGCGCGTAAAAAAAAGTGAGGAAAATAAAAAACAAGCGCTTCAGATTAACTGCGAATAAAATTTCGTCCCAATGGCTTTCATGGGTGATCCTAAGTGGTTTCATAACACAAGCCCTGTTGAATCAACAGGTGTTTATTGTTGATAAAAAACACCTAATAAGTGTTGTTCTATTCAAAATAAATGCATGGAATTTGAATAAAAACATTTCAGGTACCAGCATTTAATTAAATGTTAGTGATGTGTTTTTATTAGTGGTGACAGTCGATTAAAAAAATTAATAGAATTAATCATATTTTAATGTTATATCTGCTAAAAGATGTCCTGATAAAGAATTTGAATTCTAGGATATTAAAAGATCTACTGTATGACTAATCAATTGAATCCAGTAAGAAGAGAAGATTTTAAATCCAATTTATTATTGATGAACTGTGCCTCATGAGCCCAGGTGCATCATTAATAAAGTAAAACAAGGGTTAGAGTTCCTTAGGGTTCGTTCTTATCTTCAACAATAGAAATTGACCTGCAATCAGCAGCAACCCACTTTACGATAGTATTTGTCAATTTCTCTGTTGTGGATTTGCTCTTTCGCTTGCCAAAGTCAGCTAGCTTGGTTTGGCAGAGCGAGCTCCCGGTAGCCACACTCGCAACAGAGGAACTTGCCTGAACATGTTTTGCGTTTAGATGGTATGTCAGGCTGGATTTGCTCCAGTGGTAGGAGAACTCCTTTTAGAAAAAAACTACAAATTACTAAGTTTTTATTTATTGTCCCGTATTATTTTTGTATAAAAACTTGCCTTTCAGTGGTGAATACAGGATTTTCTAAAGGGGGGCGGGGGCATGAGGAAGATCCCCTCCCCCCCCAGAACATTTTGAAAAATAAGTCATTTTTCTGCATTTTGGTTCATATTTTGCCCAAAGTTTATAATAATTAAAGTAGTAAGAACACTTTTTTGTGGACCAAAATGGGTGGGGGTGTGCCCCTACACCCCCAACCTTTGGATCCGCCCCTGCGACTGTCTCATCCTCCTTAGTCCTGTCTGTGTCTGTTGTGTGCGACCACTGCTGCCTCGTTAATTTGCCAGTGCAGACGATGTAGGACGGCCGAGAAGGTTACAATTCCTTCAATAAGCCAAAATTCAAGTGTGCAACTTTGGCTCGCCATCGATATGACGTCATAATTAATTGCGTTAATTTTTTAAACACATTAAAATGCGGCGTAATTAATTAATTGAATTAAAGCGTTAAAATGTTGGCATTAGTTTTTAATGTAAAGCCCACAATAAAAGAGTGGCGTCTGTAATCCCAGAATAAGAGTGACTCACTGGGCGTGGAATCCTCCCCTGCAGTGGATGGTGAGGATGAAGGAGCCGATCTCATCGGGTTTTAACGTGCAGGGAACGATCACGTAGTCTCCAGACTTCAGTGTCATCTGCTGCATTAGCTCACGAGCGTTCACAAAGTTATTAAGGCTGGGCAGAGGCGAGTTCTTTATGAAGAACTCTTTTGGAAACTTTCCCTTCATGTTTTTGTACTGAGGTTAGTTGACAAAATAAAAACAGTCATTTATAGTTTTTGGTCATTTTATGGACTTAAAACTTATTATGAAAAAAAAAAGGTGAGAAAAACTTACTTCTTTAGGCACCTTTAAGAAACAAAAAAAGAAAACAAAAATCAAATTAGTAAATTTATAACTTAATCATTTTGATGAGTTTCATGAATCAAAACAAAGTTCGAATAAATAATAAGACAGAAAAACTTAATTTAAGACAAAATAAATCACAACTGTTACCTCGAATACATACAATCCGATGAAGTGATTTTTCACCGAGTGCCTGTTTCGCTTGTCGGGTTTTTGCATGAGAGTCACCAGGATGTTATTCTCACTTTGTTTTGGGAAACCTTGCTCATTTAGTTTTTCAACCTCCAAACGGAATTGTGGATTAATCCCAAAGCTTTCTAGAAAAACAAACAAACAGGAAATGATTGAAGACTTCCTCCAAAACCTTCAAAAATGTAGTCTGAGAAGAAAAGGACGGAGCGGGAGATCAATAGGTGGATCAGTGCGGCATCCTCAATAATCAGAATGCTGCATCAGTTTGTTGTCGATAAAAACAACAGAGCAATAAAACAAAAAAATAACCTGAACAAACTCAGCTGGTCAGCATTCAAGCAGTCTGTTCTTGCTATTTCTTTTTGTTCCTACCCTCATCATGGTAACCAGGATCTATGTTCCTACCCTCACCATGGTAACCAGGATCTATGTTCCTACCCTCACCGTGGTAACCAGGATCTACGTTCCTACCACCACCACGGTAACCAGGATCTATGATCCTACCAGTGGCAGCTGGTGACGTGTAGCGCAGTGGCACCGCCCCCCGTTCTGATCACCAAAACTAACAATAAAAAACATATAAACATTTATATGTTCGTAAGTATGTAAAACTGTCTTGTGTGAAGACTATATGCATTTTAATCACGTTTTACATCGTTTTATTTTATTTCTTATTTTATTTTCTTACTCATTTTATTTCTACTTCCTGTGAAAAACGGAAAACCGGCGCACCCCGGATATGCCCCGCAAGGAAAACGCATGAGTGTGTATGTGGTTTCCGGTATATCTGAAAAAAACGTGACGTCAGCTCCAACGTTCCCTCTAATTTTTTAAGTGCCTGAGCAAACACACAAGCTTCCTGAGCAGAAGGGGGCGGAGCAAAAACTTTTACTCTTTTGTGACGTCACCAATAGTGACGCGCCAAATTCCAAAGCAGTTGTTTGAAGCAATTTGTTTCAGAAAGAAAGAAGAAAGAGGTATGTTCCGAAGCTCTGTCTTGTTTTACCATCTTTAGTTTAAACTTCTTTTTTGTGCGCTGCATAGGTCTTCTTGTGCGCTATTGATCTGCAAGCAGTGCGCAATTGCGCAGGCGCGCAGCTTTGAGGGAACACTGGTCAGCTCTGAATTTCATTCTATTAATTTGTATTGCAAACCATAACCCCGCCGCCCAAAAACACTGTGATAGGTTATTCTCTCTGTCAGTCTGTGACGTGAACCAATCGATTAGATATAAACTTGACCTATAATCCCGCCAGGGACGCTCCCATCCTTGGGGTTGATAGGTTGTGTTAAAAATCCATAGAGAATCCACAGAGAAAGTCTTAAACCAAGAAAAAATAAAGATGACTTCTACAACTTAATCATAAAACTTCTCGGCGGATGGACTTCAGTAAAAGTAAGGAGACAACTGATTCTGTTTGTTTAAAAAAGAAAAATTGAAAAAAATAATATAAATACATGTTTTTCCTTGAAGATTTTTGCTTTTTTTTTTTTTTTTAAATCATTTTAAAAATCAAATTTTATTAAAATTTAGTTAAAGACCAGGATTTAAAATTTGAAAAATAACAATTTTTTACTCTTGGTCAAAATGAAACCTTTGTATTTTAATTTGTTTATAGTATTAATGAATTTCTTAAAATCTATCCATGCCTATAAAAGAGACAAATCTGATCCTGTGTTTTTGTTTGTGGATGTGATTGAAAGAGGAATGCTGACTGGATATGAAGCGTTATGAATAGTTATGGACCACAGACCATCACCCCTTCCTCTATCCCACCTACCCACTCGTTCACCCCCAGTCTGACTGTGACAACCTACCAGGTGAAGAAACAACTGGAGAAGCTAAACCAACACAAAGCAGCCGGCCCGTATTGCATTAACCCTCGTACTCTGAGGACCTGTGCGCTCCAGCTGTGTGGGGTTCTCCAGCACCTCTTCAACCTGAGCCTCAGGCTGGAAAGGGTTCCGCTTCTCTGGAAGACATCGTGCCTGGTCCCTGTACCCAAGAAACCATCTTCATCTCACCTCAAGGATTTCCGTCCAGTTGCCCTCACATCTCATGTGATGAAAGTGCTGGAGAGGCTGGTGTTAGTTCACATGAGACCGCTGGTGAATTCCTCCCTGGACCCCCTTCAGTTTGCCTACCGGCCACGCCTGGGTGTTGACGACGCTGTCATCCATCTGCTGCAGCGACCTCATTCACATCTGGATGGTGGTGGGGGCCTGGTGAGAATCACCTTCTTTGATTTCTCTAGTGCCTTTAACACCATCCAGCCCTCATTACTGGGTGATAAGCTGCGGCTGATGGGTGCTGGTGCGTCCACCGTCTCCTGGATCACTGATTACCTGACGGACAGGCCACAGTTCGTCCGGCTGGGCAAAGTCCTGTCTGATGTGGTTCTGAGTGGTGTAGGAGCCCCACAGGGCACTGTGCTCTCTCCATTCATCTTCAAATTGTACACCTCAGACTTCCAGCACAACTCCGATTCATGCTACCTACAGAAATTCTCTGATGACTCTGCAGGTGTAGGGTGTATAAGTGGTGGACAGGAGGAGAAGTATAGGAGAGTGGTGGACGGATTTGTGGAGTGGGCGGAAGAGAATCACCTACTGCTCAATGTAGACAAGACCAGGGAGATGGTGATTGACTTCCGGAAGAACAGATCTGCCTTGTGGCCCCTCTACATTCTGGGTAGGGATGTGGAGGTTGTGGAGGAGTACAGATACCTGGGAGTGACCCTCGACAGCAGACTGAGCTGTAGGAGCAACAGTACTGCTGTGTACAAGAAGACCTGCAGCCAACTTTACTTCCTAAGGAAGCTGAGGTCCTTCAATGTGTGTTGCAAGATGCTGGAGACCTTCTATCAGTCTGTGGTGGCCAGCTCCTTGTTCTTCTCTATCATCTGCTGGGGGAGCAGCATTGCAGCCAGTGACGCCAACAGACTTAATAAATTGATAAGGAAGGCTGGCTCTGTTATTGGCTGCCAACAGGACACACTCGAAGCAGTGATGGAGAGGAGGTCAATGAATAAACTTTTATCCACCATGGACAACCCTGAACATCCTCTTTACCCACTTCTGGACAAGCAGCGGAGCTCCTTCTCCAAGAGGCTCAGACAGCTCCGCACAAAAAACGCCCGGTACGGAAATCTTTTATTCCCAACACAATAACACTTTATAATAACTCACAGAAAAGTAAATAACTGGTTCATGCTCATGTAATTCATCACTGTTTGTCACTTTATGCTTCTTATGTCACTTTTATTTATTTATTTATTTTTTACCTCCTTATGCACTTACAGTCTGTATTGATCTCAATGTTTTGTCACATTATTTCTTCTATTTTATTATTGTAATATTTTATTATTTTTTATTTTCCTTCTTGTATATATACTGTCTATTTCTTTCTTGTTGCTACTGTAACGCACAAATTTCCCAAGAGTGGGATCAATAAAGTACAAGTAAATCTAATCTAATCTAGTAAGATGCAGTTGGATGAATGCTTAAATTAAATGGATTTTTAAGTTCTTACAATTATAAATCAATAAATAGATCTAGGCGCAGCCAAGGCGTTGGAGGGATCCGGTTTAGTGACCTCAGGATCGGATCTCTGCTTTTTGCGGATGATGTGGTCCTGTTGGCTTCATCGGACCGTGATCTCCAGCTCTCACTGGATCGATTTGCTGCCGAGTGTGAAGCGGCCGGGATGGGAATTCGCACCTCCAAATCTGAGACCATGGTCCTCGCCCGGAAAAGGGTGGAATGCCCCATGCGGGTCAGGGACAGGGTCCTGCCCCAAGTGGAGGAGTTTAAGTACCTCAGGGTCTTGTTCACGAGTGGAGGAAAGATAGTGCGGGAAATCAACAGGCGGATCGGTGCGGCATCAGCAATAACTAGGACGCTGCATCGGTCCGTCATGGTAAAGAGAGAGCTGAGCCGAAAAGCAAAGCTCTCGATTTACAAGTCGATCTACGTTCCTACCCTCACCTATGGTCACCAGCTGTGGGTGGTGACCGAAAGAATGAGATCGCGGGTACAAGCAGCCGAAATGAACTTCCTCCGCAGCGTGGCTGGGCTCTCACTCAGAGATCGGGTGAGGAACTCTGCCATCCGGGTGGAGCTCGTTGTCGAGCCGCTCCTCCTCCAGGTCGAGAGGAGCCAGATGGGGTGGTCCGGGCATCTGGTCAGGATGCCCCCCGAGCGCCTCGCAGGCAAGGTGTTTTGGGCACGTCTCACCGGGAGGAGACCAAGGAGCAGACCCCAGACCCACTGGAGAGACTATGTCTCACAGCTGGCCGGGGAACGACTTGGGATCCTTCCAGGTGAGCTAGAAGATGCAGCCGGGGTGAGAGAGGCCTGGGCTGCCCGTTTGAGGCTGTTGCCCCCGCGACCCGACTCCGGAACAAGCGGAAGATGACAGAACGGAACAATTATAAATCTAACTATTGAGGAGTTAGTGCCTCCCCAGACATGAACCTCACCGCATGTCATGTGAGACTTTGATCAGAAAGTAATTAAAAATTTTTGTAGCAGAAAGAAAGAAGGGCCAAATTTCTGTTCAAAAAGGGTGGCTCATATACATGTGAAAATAAAACTTTTAAATTTTCATGTACTGGCATGTGATATCTTTTATACAGAGGATATCTCAAAATACTGTATATCTACATATTTTTGTGTGTGCGTGTGTGTTTGAAAAATGTGCGCCCCCCAGTTTTTTTTTTTACCACCAGCTGCCACTGGTTCCTACCCTCACCACGGTAACCAAGATCCACGTTCCTACCCTCACCATGGTAACCAGGATCTACGTTCCTACCTTCTTCACGGGAACCAGGATCTACACACCTACCCTCATCATAGTAACCAGGATCTACGTTCCTACCCTCACCGTGGTAACCAGGATCTACGTTCCTACCCTCACCATGGTAACCAGGATCTACGTTCCTACCCTCACCATGGTAACCAGGATCTACATTCCTACCCTCATCATGGTAACCAGCTGTGAGTGGTGACTTAAAGAACAAGATTGTGGATACAAGTGGCTGAAATGATCTTCCTCTGCAAGGTGGCCTGCTGTTCACTCAGAGATAAAGGGAGGAGCTCTGCCATCCAGGAGGAGCTCGGAGTAGAGCCGTGTCTCCTCCAGGTCAAGAATGGCCAGACTAGGGAATTCATCTGGTCAGGCTGCCTCCAGAGCGCGTCACTGGTGAGGTGTTTTGTGCACATCCCACCGGGCGGAGACCTGGAGGCAGACCCCGGACCTGTTAGAGGGACTATGTCTCACAGCCTGGGCTTCCTGTCCGAGGCTGTTACCCCTGCAATCCTTAAAACCAAGATACAATCTGCCCCTAAAAATCTGCTCGAGTGTAGCATTCTGTTTTGTAGGTAATGAGAAGTACCATGGTGGTTTATGGCCCCTCCTGCGGTTATTCCTGCCATCCAGCGGCCTTCATAGGTGGAGGCCCTCCATTGGGAAGGAGAACTCCCATCGATAAAGGCCGGGCACATGGAGCAGATATCCAGAACTGAATAGTTGATACAGAACTCCTCGAAGGCCATCCTTATAAAAAAAAACAAAAACAAAAAAAAAAACAGAGATTTAATGTTGGAAGAACATTTGTAACAAATGTGGATTTGTGGCTTTTGGGAATCGATTAAAGCCATTTTGTGTCTCACCAGAACTCTCCGTCATCTCTGTTTACCAGGCAAGCATGTCGCTCTGCAGAACTCACCGTGTCCCACATAGGGGACCTTTAGAAATGGGTTCAAAGGAGAAGCAGAAAACAAAATTAATGGTTCCTCTTAGAAGAGTCAAAAGAAGCCGGGGGAAATTAAACATAGATAGATCTCCAGCTTGACACAAAAAAATTAAAGCCAGCTTAGAAGATGCACTTATAAAATAAGAGTTATTTTCTGGTCACATGTTATTTAAATATGGGATTCATTGAAAGTATTTTATTCACACCTAGAAATGGGTAAAAATAGGCCGAATCTCATTGGCCAGTTATTCAAAACATAAGAGCATTTATTTTGACAACATTTACATGAATAATAATGAAAGCCTTTTTTTTTAATTAAAAATTAACATTAAACAAAAGTGTTTAAAACGATCAATTATTGTAAATCACTTTTCTTGGATCAGTCATGATCCCCTCACTCTGCCACAAGAGGAAACCCTGGGCCTTTCTCCCTCTCCTGGACTCCAGTCTGATCCCAAACACCTGGGTGATAAGGCAGTAGTGCATCGTCAGCCTGGTGCCTATTTAAAGGCAATCACCCCGGACTTCCTGGTCGGGTCATACCTTCCATTCCAGCCAGGTCTTCCTGGTTGCCTGACCATGATGTACATACTAAATAATATTAATTTGATCCATATTTCTTTCTTTTTTTAATTCTCTTCTACGTTAATAAGGATGCAGTGTTATGCAGAGGGGTCCTGCGACGGTCACAAATATCTTAAGTCAGAGCGATAATGATATGATCTGTTGTTAGACGCTCGATGAGTGAGACGGACGCACAAGCTGAGCTCCAATTTGACAATTTTAGCCAAGAAAGACGCATCGTCATCCGATGGCTTGCTCATGTGGGCAGGGCTTTAATGACTTTTCCATTTTTCTTCACTTCTTTAAACACTTTACAACTAATTTTTAACATTATTTATATCAACATAAGAAATAAGACCTAATCTTTTCAGCCCTCGGTAGCAGGAGAAGAGATAGTTTTATTGTAAATGTCTGCATGTATTTTGTTTGAGTCAGACTAACTTGTCGCTCCAGTTTCCGTTCCACTCTCCGTGTCCCCAGGGGTTTATTATACGCACCAGCTTTACCTCCTTTCCATCGCTGGTGACCTAACCCATGAACACAAGATAAACATCTGTTAACATTTATCCTTTAATAGGTATTAAACCACAGGCTGAATTAATACTGTTTGATGGGAATTTTCATGTCAAAGAGGAAACATATTACCTTTTTTAAGCTGGTGACAGCGTAAGCGTGGCCCTGCACCAGTCCGTTAGGTAGCACGTTTTCTAGTTTGTCCTAAAAAATATATTTAAAACTTTTAGAAACAGCGCAGAACAAAATGAAGAAATCAACTGCTTATTCCCTGACGAGGCAGAAGGATGGCTGTGGGAGGGAGGGGCGGAGCGTTTCCCGTCTGATTCAAGAAAAGAAGTACGGTACAACCTGAACAGGTCACCAGTCTGGTGTAGGGCCCCACACACACACAAACATCCACACACTCATTCCGAGGGGCTCTCTCATAGCAGCCAGTCAACCTAGCATGCATGTTTATGGAGGAAACCACAGAAAACACACACATACACAAGGAAATCATGCAAACTACATACAGAAAGGACAGTGTTCCAGGCCTCGTCCCCACCTGGGATTTGAACCCTAAGGGTTCACAGTGACGTCACCGTGCTAAACACTGCGCCTGTAGAGATCACTTAAAACTTCCAGTTATTAAGTTGGAATCAGTTATAATATAATATAATATAATTTTGGGAATGAACTAAGACCAAAGTCACCTCCAGGGTTATGAGAATGTTTCCAGTGTGAAACCAGCTTCAGGAAAAATCTCAAAGTCTATAAAACATGAGCAAAAAAATCACTGTGATGGAGGCAAAAGCACGCTTGTAAAAAGTAAAGGAGGTTTAACACTAGAACCCTCACGAGTGGGCCAATTGACCACCACTACCTGAAAGCCCGTGGAGGTGTGTCAAGACGCCAGGCCTTCTGCTTGAGTTATTAAAACAAGACACTTCAGAGTCGTTTGGAAGGCATTCAACACTCGGAGACTAGGACTAGGAGACTCTAATTGAATTGCAAAAACGACTCTGCTCCTCAATGTGCAGGTCAGGTGGAGGTGTCAGATGACTCTTTCTGGGGTATACAGGAGGTTGAGAAAATCTTGGAGCTTCTAGTGTTAAAATGTGACACTCACATGAAATCTTCTTCTTCTTTCATCATCTCCCTCCAGGGGGCGCCACAGTAAGTTAGTTCATTCCATCTAATCCTGTCTCCTGCACCCTCTGGGTCCATGTCTTCCTTCACTGTATCCATAAACCTCCTCTTTGGTCTTCCTCTAGACCTCCTGCCTGGCAGTTCCTCTCTCTCCTCTGAACATGTCCGAACCATCTCAGTCTGGCCTCTCTGACTTTAAAACCTCAAAAACATGTGCTGTTCCTCTGATCCTGTCCATCCTGGTCACACCCAGAAAGATCCTCAGCATCTTCATCTCTGCTACCTCCATCTCTGCTTCCTGTCTTTTCCTCAGTGACACTGTCTCTAGACCAATCAGCATGGCCGGTTTAATTTCATATAAAATAATTTCTTAATTTATGTTTTACTGAAACAATGTCTTTGGTGTTTGATTGACAGCTCATGTTTATCTAACACAGCTCATCTGATTGGCGCTCCAGGATCATAAAAAGAACATTTTCATGTCTTAAACTTTGTCCTGCCAGGCACTGCTCCCTGTTTAGGATGTTTTACTAGAGCCAGACAGACTGCATCCATTTATTTTACGTTTGTAGGAAATAATTAAAAGTGTGTTACTGCTTCCAAATTGTCATGGATTGGTCTGAAGCCGGTGTTTTTCCACTGCATCTCTCTCTCCGGATCATCACCCCCCACACCTGTGTTTGATCATCTCCCTGTCCAGTAGAAACCCTCAGCTTTCAACCAGCCCCTTTCAGATCATCAACTGACATGGTGACTCAATCTTCACTTCCTGAACGTCTGTCTTCCTGTGACCAACCTGAACTTTCCAGGCTCAAGTCATCCTAAATAATAAACTGAGGATAAACTCTTTCTAAGTGTTGCATTTTGGTCTTGAACCATCACCATCATCACATTAAAAAAGAAAGGACTTTAGGTTTTATGATATGGTCTCACCCCCGATGGTGTCCCACATCCCATGAGTGAATGTGATTGTATAGCTCTGGACATCAGCTCCCACAGGTCTGGAAGTAGACGCAACAGTCTAATTTCAATCTGAACCCCGCCGGTGAAATCCTTCATAGCTTCAGAAGGCTTTCCAGAATTCATGTCTGAATAAGATCCACACACCCTGAAAAAGATTTCTCATTAATGTTGTAATGAAAACGTTCAACCACCAGCCGCATACAGACGCACGTGGACATACTTTGCATAGGCTTTCTCCAACAGTGCTGGCCAGAACTCTCTGGGGTCTTTGGACTGAACAAAGATCAGTTTTCCATTGATTGTTGGTAGTTTGTCATCAATGACAACATCAACCCATCTCCCAAATCTCCAGAACTTCAGAAAAAAGAATAAAAAAATGTAGATTTTAAAGATTAATTTCACTCATAATGAAAAGGGAAACACAAGCGGATTTGATCTGGTTTAAGTGTGAAGCAGCTGTGATGGAAACCAGCGACTCCAAATCTGGGCCATGGTAGGAAAAGGTGGAGCACCCTTTACAGGACACAGTCCTGCACCGAGTGGAGAGAGTTTAAAAACCACTGGTTGATGAATGTAGAAGGAATGGAACAGGATATCGACAAACAGATCAACACTGCGACCAAAACAGTTTGGATGCTCGGCCTATCGACAAAAAGGTTGCCAATTAGTCGCTGAAGAGGAGAGAGAGCATGGTGGCATTTATTAAAACCAGTTCTTTAATTTGATTTACAGATTAATACGGATGAGTGTACGCTCAACAGGAATTATGACAACCCGGCCTCTTTTTCTTTAGGACTTTCCCAGTTGCCACTGTCCAACTATTTTTTTTTTTTTAAATATACTTTATTCATCCCTCAACGGGAAAATTTGTGTGCTGCTTCACACCGCAGCAGTCTGCCAGGATGGCACCAATGGTGGGAGAAATGGGGGTTAGGTGTCTTCCCCAAGGACACCTAGACATGAGCTCAGTGGGATTTGATCCGGAGAACTTCCGGTCTAAGGACGAACGTTCTACCACTGAACTATCACCCCTCCTGATAACTTGTCTCCTCCGTTTTTGTAGAACCCAAAGGCATCTCCAC
Source organism: Neostethus bicornis (assembly GCA_902685375.1). NCBI lineage: Eukaryota > Metazoa > Chordata > Actinopteri > Atheriniformes > Phallostethidae > Neostethus > Neostethus bicornis. The sequence goes on from LR738552.1 coordinate 26,004,448, forward strand.
TAACCTGGGCATTAATTCTGATAAATTTGCCCATTAATAACGCCTGCAATGAAAATGTCATTACTCATGAATGTTAAACAAATACTTATACAACAAAAAAAAAGGCCTTTCAGTGACCGTTTAAATTGGTCTCATCATGGATCTCAAAAAGAAAATATCCGATCAGGCCTAAATGGGGAGGCGATAACTCAGTGGTAGACTGTTCGTCCTTGAACCGGGAGAAGTCGGTTCAAATTCCACTGAGCCCCAGAGGTGTTCCTGGAGAAGACCCGTAACCCCCGCCCCACAATATGCACCGTCATGCCTGCCTGCTGTGGTGCAATGCAGCACAGGAATTTCCCCATTGAGGGGAATGTAGTATGTTAAAAAAAATAAATACCTTGACTCAACTCCAACCAACAAGTGGCCATGAACCTTTAGGGTTATTATTCATATTCTCTGAAAAACTAGCATAAAATGATAAATCCTGCAAGGATATGGAAACATGTGAGCTGGTCAACTTGTGTGTAGGTGGGCTGGTATTGGAATCTTCCAGGATGAGCCAACGGATGTGGCCCGAACCCAGATGAGGCAAAAGATTTTACATTTCAAGTCTGATTCATTGTGTCATGGTTCCCTCGCCCGTCACCAGAGGGAACCCGGGACTTTCCTTTATCTGCCTGATTTGAGACGCCTGATGGTGTTTGAGTAGCTGCCTTTAAAAAGGCAGTCTGCCTTCCCTTCAGGGTTGGGTCATCATCGCTTCCAGCCAGGCCTTCTTAGCTGCCTGACCATAAGAGTCACTTAGAAAAATAACCTCATGACATTCCACTGATACAAGTGTTTTCCTTTACTCAATAAACCATGTTTGTTGTCCTGCATTTGGGTCGTCCTCCTTCTGCACCCACGTCGTGACACATTATATAAACACATCTCTTAATAAATATAAACAGACAAATACACATTCTGTGCCTTTCTGGATGAAGGTGATTATTTACCCTGAAATGGAACAAGCCGTAGTAGTCCTTGTCAAAATCTTGCTCAAGAGGAACAACTTGGGCAAAGATCTCCTTTTGGAAAGTCAGAGGTCCGATGGATGCAATAAACCAACAGTTTCCTTTAAAACATCAAATGAAACAAAATGACATTTTATTTTCAGATTAAAAACACATTTACAAAAAACTTTATGAAAACCAGTTCACTGTCTGGATCTTTAAACTTCAGACTGTCATGTTTTGTTTTAGTTTTACACTTCATGGTCCATGTCTTGTTTGTGTTGTCTTCTGTTACCTCCTGTTTTATTTTGAAACACTAACTCTCCTCTCGTTTCAGGCCATGTTACTTCCTGTCCTGGTGTATTTCCCACAGGTGTGATAGTCTCATCCTCCCTGATTGTTTCCTCCTGTGTATCCCCTTCCTCTTTATCTTATACCAGATTGTTTTGGGTACTTATCTTAAATTGATTACGTTACTTTCTGCGTCTGGGTCCTGCCTTAGTCCAAGCCTGACACAGACTAACTGAAGACATTAGGGCGTGTTTGAGATGACACAGGCGGACGCAGTTCTGATCGGCGCACATCGGTGCGCAATGCATGCCGGTTAGTTTTTGAATGCAAAACCTAACCGGCATGCATTGCACACCGATCTGCGCCGATCAGAGCTGCCCCCCTAGTTGCCACCATTGGCGCTGTCAATGCATCGGTGCAATGCAGCAAAGTAATTTCCCCATGAAGACCGGCCATGCTGATTGGTCTAGAGACAGAGGCACTGAGGAAAAGACAGGAAACACAGATGGAGGTAGCAGAGGTGAAGATGCTGAGGATCTCTCTGGGAGTGACCAGGGTGGACAGGATCAGAGGAACAGCACATGTTAGAGGTTTTGGAGATAAAGTCAGAGAGGCCAGACTGAGATGATTTGGACATGTGCAGAGGAGAGAGAGAGAGTACATCAGAAGAAGGATGCTGGATTTGGAACCACCAGGAAAGAGGACTAGAGGAAGGCCAAAGAGGAGGTTCATGGATACAGTGAAGGAAGACATGAAGATAGTTGGTGTGACCGAAGAAGATGCAGCAGATAGGGTTAGATGGAAGAAACTGACTTGCTGTGGCGCCTCCTGTAGGTAAATGCTGAAAGAGGAAGAAGAAGGGACTAATAAAGGTATTCTTCTTCAAACAGTTTTTGTGATGATGTCATATAGGTTTTATATTTGATCATTGTTTTAATTGATCCTGACTTTTACTCTTCAGAAACCATCAAACAGCTTTAGAAGTTAGCTTTGGTTTAAGCATGTGTTTGCTTGTCTTTCAAAGGTTAAGAATCAAATGATTGGATGTTTTTCTGGCTTCCATTGTGTGTCTGAGTTGTAAATCACTATGGAATGTATTTCTTCAGAAGGAACTTTCTTTTCTATACTGGTCTCCTTTTCTGGGAGATCAGTACTGAACTTGTAGTGGATCTCTCACAAGAACAAAATGAAAAAGTTTTCTTACCAACTCTTCCTTGCCCAAAGTCAAATCTTGAAATTCCGTCAACCACAAAGGCGGGATTAGGAACGATTTGCTGAAGAAGAAAAGAAGACGTTACATTACAGAAATGTTATTCTAACCCTGCAGGTCTTCTCATTGGCAGTGCCCCCTCGCTATGCCACAGTTCATCTTTCACAGCGTTACTTAACTTAAACCCACCTGGTAAAACTGTTCTTTAGAGACCCAGCGAGTCAGAGACTTTTTCTGAAGTATATTTCACATATAGACCGAAAATAACTGTAGATATTTTATATTTTAAAATGTGAATATTAACATTTTATTTTCACATTTATTTCTATGTTCCTACCATCACCATGGTTACCGGGATCTACGTTTCTACCCTCACCATGGTAACCAGGATCTACGTTCCTACCCTCACCATGGTAACCAGGATCTACGTTCCTATCCTCATCATGGTAACCAGGATCTACGCTCCTATCCTCACCATGGTAACCAGGATCTACGTTCCTATCTTCACCATGCTAACCAGGATCTACGTTCCTACCCTCACCATGGTAACCAGGATCTACGTTATTATCTTCACCATGGTAACCAGGATCTACGTTCCGACCCTCACCATGGTAACCGGGATCTACGTTCCTACCCTCACCATGGTAACCTGGGTCTATGTTCCTACCCAACAGTGCTCAATAGTGTTTTAGAAACCTTTGGTTTGACTCAACTTGTGAAAGATCCCACCCACAGCAGAGTTCACACTCTGGACCTCCTCATTACTAAAGGAGTTAATGTTTCTAATGTGATTGTGTCTGACGTTGCCTTATCTGATCATTTCTGTGTCTTCTGTGACCTCACTGTCGCTCCTAAGCCACCGCCTGGACCGGCACTTATTCACAGCAGACACATAAATGACAACACACGTGTACAGTTCATGGAAATGGTTCATTTTGAAGGTTTCTCGAATTTTGATGTTTACGATTTGGTTACCTCTGTTTAGTCTTGTGTTATGAATGTTCTGGACCCCAATGAAGGTGAAAACAGTTCAAAATAAGCAGAAAGCACCTTGGAGAAACGTTAGTCAGTCAAAGCACAAAAATGGAAGTGCAGGAAAGCTGAGCGTAAATGGCGCAAATTTGAGCTCCAGATTTACCACGAGATTTATAGAGAAAAGTTACATGTCTACAATCAGACCTTACTTCAAACCAGAGAGATGTATTTCAATAAAATAATTGGGAACTGTAAGAATAACTCACGTGTCCTTTTTGCAACAATAAATAGATTAACAAATCCCCCAACTCAAATTATTGCTGAATTGGTTTCGACTTCAAAATGTGATGAGTTCGCTGTATTTTTTCATGACAAGGTTCAGAACATAAACAATTCCATCAAAGCCACAGTTCAAATGACAATCTTACCACCATCTAGATCAGGGGTCACCAACACGGTGCCCGCGGGCACCAGGTCGCCGTAGCAACCGCATCAGTCACCCGCGGGCCAGTTCTAAAAATAGCACTAATCAGGAACTAGCTCTGTCTAAAATTTTATTTAATTTTGTTGCTATTCTGTTTGAATTTTATTTACAGTGATGTAAATTTAAAAACAATTACATAAAAAACATTTTAAAAAATGTATATCACAAAAAAAAGTTTAATATAAGGACTCGGCTTTGCTGAGATGAGCTCGTAGCGCGTTTTCTACCCACAAAAACATGGTAGAGAAAAGGAAGAAAACTTGGAGGAAGAGTTCTTTTTTTTACCAGCGTGAACTATGTGTGTCTCATCTGCGGTGCGACTGTGGGGACGCGTAAGCGGCACAACGTGGAGAGACATTTCAATTCATGTCACAAAAGCTACCATGCTAACTACCCACCAGGCAGCGCAGTACGGACGGGAAAAGCCAGTGAGTTAAAGACAGCTTTGGGCAAACAGCGGTCTTTTTTTACGAGGCCGGTGAAAAACTCTCAAAAAGCAACTGAAGCCTCATTTAGAGCTATATATTCTTTGATAAAAAAGAACAATTAACAGAGTACACAGTACACTGGTGAAGAGCATGCGATGCCAGGCCTCCCACTAACAAGGAAACAAATGCCAGATGTTGGTGGCAACATGTAAGTACCATAGCAAAAATAAATTTTAATATATTGAAATTCTGTTACAGATGTGTTACTAGGTGTAACAGACGTGATGATGTTTTTTAATGGCTGCAAATGTATTGATTAGTACAAATGTGATAAGATTTATTTTGAAAGGAGTAGAGTTTTGTTAAATCATTTGTACAAACATGGTTCAGAGTTTATGATTTGATAACTGTTGGTGACTGGTAAAAATGGAAAAAGATTTCCTGCAAAATGTTGTGGAAGTGATCATTTGAAAATGAAACACTTGGATCTTGCATATTGAAATGTATCTGTTTTTCTTTAATCACACTGAAATAATTATTGTGATGGATCATTAACAATCTTTGTCTTCACATAGAATATCATTAATAATAATATGAAATAAAAGGTACACAGTGTAACTTTGTTGTTTCAGAAGTGTATTATCAAAGTAATAGCCCTTTGCATTACTCAGTGCCCTTGAAGTAGCCCTCAGTATCAAAGAAGTTGGTGACCCCTGATCTAGATTGGTAAAGCTAAATGACTTCACCTCAGTAACAGAAACAACTGTTGAAGAAATTATCACTAGTCTGAGTTCATCTACTTGCTCTCTTGATGTATTACCCACCAGATTTCTAAAATCTTTATAACCAGCATGTTGGCACCAATCACTCAAATAGTCATTGTGTCACTTCAAACCGGAACTTTCTCAAGTGCCTTGAAAACTGCGGTCATCAAGCCACTCTTAAAGAAAAGTAGTCTTGATGCCACACTACTTAAAAACTATCGGCCTATTTCAAAATTATCGTTTACAGGAAAAATTCTTGAGAAAGTTGTTTACCAACAACTGACTAAATTTATTTTTGTGAACAACCTATTTGATGTCTTCCAGTCAGGTTTTAGACCTCATCACAGCACAGAGACAGCTCTGATCAAGGTAACAAATGACATTCGTATGAACACTGACAGCTGGCAAAGTCTCTGTTTTAATCCTGTTGGACCTGAGTGCTGCGTTTGACACTGTAGATCATGAGATCCTACTACAGAGGCTAGAGAACTGGGTGGTGTTTCTGGTACTGTACTTCATTGGTTTAAATCTTATTTAGAAGGACGCAAGTATGTTTTAGAAATTGGAAATTGTGTGTCAGATCACATGCCTTTGACCTGTGCGGTTCCCCAGGGGTGAAATCTTGGACCCCTGTTGTTTAGCCTCTACATGCTGCCGTTAGGGCAATTGATAGCCAGTAATAACGTGTCCTATCACAATTACGCAGATGATACTCAGATCTATGTGTCACTGAAAGCAGGTGAACATGGAGCTGTGGATTCACTCTGTCACTGTATTCAACAAATCAGAGTCTGGATGCAAAACAACTTTCTCCAGCTAAACTCAGACAAAACTGAAATCATTGTCTTTGGCCCACAGAAACAAAGAGAAAGTGTCATCAGTTATCTTCAATCTCTCTCTCTAGAACTGACAAATCAAGTTAGAAATCTGGGAGTAATAATGGACTCAGACTTTAACTTCAACAGTCACATCAAATCAATTACATCAGCAGCCTTTTACCACCTGAAAAACAGACAAAATCAGAGGTTTGGTTTCTAAAACAGACTTAGAGGTTCTTATCCATGCATTTGTTTCCAGTAGGTTATATTATTCTAACGGTTTACTCACTGTCTGAACAAAAAGGCCTTAAAACAGCTGCAGTTTATTCAAAATGCTGCTGCTCGAGTCCTAACAAGAACTAGAAAGTATGATCACATTAGTCCTGTGCTCAAGTCTCTGCACTGGCTTCCTGTGGCTCAGAGAATAGACTTTAAAGCTGCTCTGCTTGTGTTTAAGTCTCTCCATGGTCAAGCACCAAAGTACATCTGTGATATGTTAGTACTTTATGAACCATCTAGAACTCCGAGGACCTCTGGGACCGGCCTCCTGCTGGTGTCTAGAGTCAGGACTAAACATGAACCATCTAGAACTCTGAGGACCTCCGGGATCGGCCTCCTGCTGGTGACTAGAGTCAGGACTAAACATGGAGAAGCTGCATTTCAATTTTATGCCTCAAAAGTCTGGAACAAACTTCCTGAGGCCGTGAGACAGACCTCTACTGTGAAAATGTTTAAATCTAGGCTGAAAACAGTTCTGTTTAACTGTGCTTTTGATTAATTACTCTTTTTATATGTTTTAATAATTTTATTTATTTATTTTTTAAACATTTTGATTCTATGCTTTGTGATTTTAATGCATTCTTTTTTCCTTCTTGTGAAGCACTTTGAATTATATTTTTTTATGAATTGTGCTTCATTGGCGCCGTTGAAGGGCAGCCTGCTGCGGTGTAAGGAGTGCAGCAAACAAATTTCCCCGGTGAGGGATGAATAGAGTAATTCAAAATAAACAAATAAAAAATAAAATAAATAAACTTGCCTTACTTTGCCTTATCCTCACCATGGTAACCAGGATCTACGGTCCTACCCTCACCATGGTAGATAGGATCTACAATCCTACCCTCACCATGGTAACTAGGATCTATGTTCCTACCCTCACCATGGTAACCAGGATCTACGTTCCTACCCTCATCATGGTAGATAGGATCTACGTTCCTACCCTCATCATGGTAACTAGGATCTATGTTCCTACCATCACCATGGTAACCAGGATCTACGTTCCTACCATCACCATGGTAACCAGGTTCTACGTTCCTACCCTCACCATGGTAGATAGGATCTACGTTCCTACCCCGCGACCCGGCCCCGGGTAAGCGGAATACGACGGAATGTAACAAAATTTTTTTCTTTAATCAGTCTTAAAGTCCCATGACTACCAAATTTAATCCAACCTGAAATTTCTTTTTTATTATTTTCAGAATAAAACACAACAAAACAAAATTAATTTTAACTGAATATATTTTTAGTGTTAATTTTATAGTTTCATAAAATCAATTTGGTTTCATCACACACGCACGCATGCACGCACACACACACACAGAATCATATGAATCATGCTACTTTAATTGAAGAAGTCATTATTTTAACTTCATTTTTTTTCAACGTTTGAACTATAAAGAGATTTTTTTTTTAAAACAGAAAAAAGTGTGAAGCATTTAGAAAAAAAAGAAAGAGACTACTTTGCTGATTGATCTTTTTTGGGAGACTGAACGATCAACAAGGGAGCACTGGATTCAAAGTCACATTTAGCTTTTTTTGCACAAAATTCCAAACTAAAACACTTAAAGTACAACATTAAAAAAGAAATCTCTTGACTGGAAGTCTCACCGATGGCCTCAGCCACTCCACTGCTGCCAGTTCATCAGGCTTTAGGACCTTCACACCGATGGAACTCTTGTCAGGTGGGAACGTGTCATCGATGAACTGAACCCTCTGCGTTTGGCAGTATTGCTTCCTTTCCCTGACGTCTTGGTTGAGGAACATCTCGGGCTTATCGAATGTTCCAAAACCGTCTTTCTTTCGACGAGCACTGATGATGTTCATGCACACCCCAGATAAAGACATCTTGGCAGAGACTGAAGACTAAAACACAGACAGGATTCTAAAACGAACGCAGTGGAGACAAGTTTAACTAAAAGTTACACAGACAAAAGAAAGTGTCATCAGTCAAAATGAAACAGCAAAGTTATTTTTCTCGGGTCTTAGAAATAAAACCTTTAACACTGTGCTAAAAATATCAAACTTACCAGACGTTCCAACTCTCTAAAGCAGTTCTACAAGGTGTGTAGAAGGTGTTTGGATCCACACTGATATGACAAGAGTTTTTATGCAGTCAGAAAGAGCCTGAGTGCTCTACTGTAAACACGTGATCCTAATAAAACTCTGCTTCACCTGAAGTGATGTTTTCATTCCTCAGCTTTAAATGGTGTGAAAATAAAAGGCTTTCAAATAAAACCAGCCTCACCTAGAAGCCCTTGTTCTGATTGGTCCTTTTCAGACTTTATGGATTTTATTTCTATTTTCTTGTTGTTGTTCTTCTTGTTTTCATAAATGTCAGAATAAATAAACTGAATTGAAAAAATAAACCTTTAGAAACCAGGCTGTTCAAACAGGAAGAATTCACGCACCCTAAAAGAAGACTAAAATCTCAAGCTGTTAGTCACATTTAATCTTTCATTCATCTCCAACAAGCTAAAGACGACCATGAAAACAGAATATTAAGCTGCTTCAGACTCAGCATGGCTGCTATTTCTCTGACAGGTTGAAAAAAAAACGTACAATCAGCCTTTTTTAGTCAAATAAATGACAGATTGGTCCCAGGAGCCGGTGGTCTAGTGATGGAATTTCCCCCTTTTGACCGTGAGAACCTGGTTCGATTCCCACTGGGCCCAAGCCGCCCCTGGGACTACCTGATCATAGAAAACAAAAGACAGAAGACAAAAAAATTAAATAAATAAATGACAAATTGTCACAATTTTTACTGTTTAAATAATAAAGGTGTGTTTTTTGTTTTTCCATCTTTAATTGGGCTTCAAAGACATTTTTTTTTTTTTTGGAGGGTACGCCCTTTGAGATGCAACATCTCGTTTTTGTGGAGGTCCTCAACCTAACACACATGGAGGTAACCCACACATACACGGGGAAAACATGCAAATTCCACACAGAAAGGCCGGTGTCTCAAACCTCGTCCCCCACCCAGGGTTTAAACCCACGACCTTCTTGCTGTGAGGCCACTGTGCTACCCACTGTGCCACCGTGCCACTCCATAGTATATTTTTAGTGTTAAATAAATCATTTTAAAACTGGTTTTATGGTCTGTGCCTCAGTTTCTCTGGCACACCCTGCCCGATCCTGAACCGGCAGACCATCTACTGCCACATCTTCATTGGTTCCTCTCACATGTCCTCCAGCTACCACATATTTCTCTCAGGATATGAGTAACATTGTCCGTATATCCTGAGACCTCTTTCATGTGGATCCCCATTAAGTTTCTTCTGTTTTTCACTTTTTCTTTTAGAAACTTTTCCGTCAAAGTCAGGTCTCCTAAAGGGATCTCAAACGTGTAGCATGCAAGTCACATGTGGCCCCCTGAATAGGGATACCAATAACCCAGTGGCGGGCCATCACAGCCAGCAAGGCCTTCTCTGCTGGCCTAACTTAACCAGACATCATTATCATAATTATGATAAAAGTCAATTTCATTTTAAATGCGTTTTTCCTGAATATATATATATGAAGTACAAGGGATGTTACCTGCGAGAACACACCGCCTGGTTGGTTATGGAATATTGTCTGGGCTCAGCTTCAGATTTACTAGAAGTTCACAAGAAACCTTTGCATATATATATATATATATATATACGTATATATATATAATTATTCTCCATAATCTGTTTTCTTCATGTCATATTATATCCATTTGGTTACACTGCTTACAGTATAACCAAGATGGTTAGCGTGTTTGCGCACGGACCAGAAGGTTGCGGGTTCGCGGCCCACAGAGAGCACGTCTAGGGTCCTTGGAGAATACACCTAACCCCCGCTTCTCCCACCATTGACACCGTCAAAGGGCAATGGTCAAAGGGCCACTCCTGCTGTGGTGTAAGGAGTGCAGCACACAAATTTCCCCGGTGAGGGATGAATAGAGTTATTTATTTATTGTAATGTTACGTTAAAGTTTTCATCCAATCAGAATTCAGTTAGTTGGTGTCACAAACAAAGCAAACACAGGACAAACTACCTTTTTTTTTTTTTTTTTTTTTACTGTCATCACTGTACGACTAGAAGGAGCTGCAAAAACCATTGAAACTTGGCACCATGGTCTCTGTAGTTGCCTTTATGTCGTCCAGAACGTATTTGGTTTGTGATGAATGGAGTTGTTTTTAAGTGTATTTTTATTGTAAATAGTCATCGCTTGTCTCTTAAGGACTCTTATTGTGAAAGTGTATTAAGTCATGTTTTATTTGTTAGTACCGTAATTTCACTGCTATAAGGCGCATATAAACGTCTTAGATTTTCTTCAAAATGAGTGGTGCGCCCTTTCGTGCGGTGCGCCTTGTGTGTGAGAAAAGGTGGACCTAAAAGAAAAAGCGGTGCCAGTGAGGCGAGGCGGACCTGAAAGAAAAGGCATGAGAACGTTAAAGAGTGAAGTGTGGGCGTGGATTGTGTATAAAAAAGGTATGCGCTGTATGCATATAAGCTGAAGGCAATCAGCTACGCGGAGAAACATGGAAATCGAAAAATCTCAGCATTAATGAGTCAATGGATTGTGGATGCTTGGACTAACGTGTCTGCTGGTACTGTTATCCGAGCTTTCGCAAAAGCTGGTATCTTTTCTGAGGAGCCGCATAGTACAGACAGTGACTTTGACAGCGAGGAGCGAAGTGGACCTGCTCTGTTGGATTTTGCACAGCTGTTCGATTCCGAAATAGAGGATGAGGACTTTGACGAATTTGAATAAAGACTATTACCGGTAATGTGCTTGTTTAGTATCGTTACTACTTAAATAAAGCACAACCAAACTCAGTTTTGCTCGCGATCTATTACTTAGTAATAAGTAATTAGTAATAAGTAGTAATAAGAACATTTGCACGCTTGCGTGTGTGTTGTTGGAAGGCGGTGTGTGACTGAGACTGCGCCTTTTCGAACGGTGCGCCTTATGTGTGTGTTAAATACAGCAATGGCGCACATAACCGAGACTGCGCCTTTTCGTACGGTGCGCCTAATGGTCATGAAATTACGGTAATCTTAAGAATTCTTATTGTGAAAGTGTATTATGCCATGTTTTATTTGTTTGTAATCTTAAGGACCCTTATTGTGAAAGAATTGTTTTATTTGTTAGTAATCTTACGGACTCTTATTGTGAAGGTGTATTTTGTCAGGTTTTATTTGTTTGCAATCTTAAGGACTCTTATTGTGAAAGTGTCTTATGTCATGTTTTATTTGTTTGTAATCTTATATTGTTTTAACTTTTTGGTCGTGCTGCTCCGGGTCAGGTCGTCGTTGTAAATGAGAAATTGTTCTCAATCGACCACCTGGCTAGATAAAAATAAATCACTTTTCATCTCTTTTTACTTCCTTTTGAACATTGTTAAGTTTTTAAGTGACATAACTTGATTTTCAGCACCCTTTACGACTTTATTTTAATGCCGTCAATACGTTGGTTTTATGTTCCTGCAAGGTCGATGAACCGTTTTTCATATTCTTTTGAGCCCATGGGAATTAAAGTCTTGAGTTTGTCATGTTTTTTTTTAACTGGGTGTTTGTATGGGGTTTCTCAACTGGGGCCCCGTTTCAAGAAGGAAGTTCAAGAAACTTTGAGTTTGAATCTAAACCTTGAGTTGATCAACTCTGAGATTGAAAACCCTGAGTTTTCGGTTTCAGATCAGCTGAAAACAGTTGGTTTAATCAACTTGATTGACTCAGAGTATAGAAAATGCACCTTGAGAATTAAAAGCCCTGATCAATGGAGTACAGACATTAGGAGTTACCACGGAAACAGGAGCAAACACATAGGTCTTCCTTCATATTTCTCACAGACAGAGCTGGATGTCCTATTCAATTCAATTTTATTTGTATAGCCCAAAATCACAGAATTTCCGTCTCAATGGGCTTCACAAGAAAAAGAGGAATGTATTAACACAAATACACAGCAAGAAAAATAACTAGCAAGTGCTAACTAAACAAGACTAGCACATTTATGCACTTAGACTCTCCTTCTCGGTGAGGAAAAACTCCTAAAAAACCCATCAGTGGGGAAAAATAAGAAACCTCGTGGGGATCCACATGAAAGAGAGATCCCTCCCCCGGGACGAGCAACCAATGTGTCAAAGATTATTGTTTAAATATTAGCTCATTCTAATCTACAGCTAAATATCTAAAGAAGTCAACAGATGTTCTTCATCCTGATGGAAACACGGGAGACTCCTCAGCCCGGAGATGTCCAGTACGGGGATGAGTAGATGTTCTTCATCCTGATGGTTACACGGGGGATTCCTCAGCCCAGCGATGCCCTGGACGGGGATGAGTCGATGGATTTCATCCTGATGGAGCGGGGATGATGAAGCGTGTAGGTCTCCTCGGTGTGGCCATGCCCAGGACAGGAACGCAGAGTCCTGAATGGGTCTTTCTCCCAGAGAGGAGGGAGAGAGGTGGACAACATGTGAATTGTATTGTACCAACTAGCAGTGTAATTCTAAATAAACAGACAATAGAGAACAATGAATGAGATAGAAAGCCAGCGGTTAGGGAGGGGGGAAGGGGATACAGACCCTGGTTAGGGTTGGGGGTAAGGAGAAGCAGGGATACAGACCCTAGTTAGGGTAGCGGTGGGGTTACAGACCCTGGTTAGAGTAGGGGATAAGGGGAAAGAGCCCAGGCAGTCTGGCAGAGAATAGTAGATAGAATTAGAGGACAGAACCCCAATGTACCATACTTTCCCCAGCTTTTACTATCTAGCAGCCAATCTGTTTCTATATGGCCTGTTGATAAGCTTGTTCAAACAGAAATGCTTTAAGCCTCCCTTTAAATGTAGGAACACTGTCTGCCTCTCTCACTTAAGCTGGGAGTTTAATCCATAAAACTGGAGCTTGGTAGCCAAAGGCTCTGCCTCCAACTGTACTTTTAGAAATCCTAGGAACCACCAACAGCCCTGCATTTTGTGAGCGGAGTGTTCTGCTTGGTTGATAACGTACTATAAGTTCACTAATGTAGGATGGAGCCATGCCGTTTAGGGACTTGTAGGTTAGTAAGATGATTATAAACTTGATCCTAAACTCAATAGGAAGCCAATGGAGAGACGCTAGCACAGGAGTAATATGACCTCTTCTATGAGTTCCTGCTAATAGTCTTGCTGCTGCATTTTGAACCAGCTGAAGACTTTTTAGGGAAGACTTAGGGCATGCTACGAGCAAAGCGTTACAATAATCCAATCTCGATGTAACAAATGCATGGATGAGTTTTTCAGCATCACTTTTACATAAGATATTTCGGATTCTAAAAATGTTGCAAAGGTGAAAAAAATGCAGTTTTACAAGTCTGTGCTATGTGAGCTTTAAATGATAAATCTGGATCAAATAAAACTCCTGGGTTTCTAACAGTGGGGCTAGAAGCCACAGTTACTTCGTCAAAGAAGACTGCTTGGTCAGTAAAAACATCTCTCAGATTTTTAGGACCTACTACAATAACTTCAGTCTTATCTGAGTTTAAAAGGAGATAATTGATTGTCATCCAAGTCTTTATGTCCCTGATACAGGCATTAAGTTTTTCTATATGGTCACTCTGGTCAGGTTTTACTGATAAGTACAATTGTGTATCATCTGCGTAACAGTGAAAATTAATACTGTGTTTTCTGATTATGTTTCCCAGGGGCAGCATGTAGAGCATGAACAGAATAGGTCCAAGAACTGAACCCTATTGCAGACATACAGCGAGTATGAGCACAGTTTTATTTAAAAAATATCTGGAGGTATATTCCTCCAAAGAGAGAGAAAAAACCTGGATGGAAAGATCTCCTAGAAGAAATACATAAGTTTACATTTAATCATAGTGTCCGGTGTAACTAATAACTGAATAATGGTAGCACTGGGGGCAGGCGGTAGCTCAGCGGTAGAACGTTGCCCTGTGGACCGGAAGTTCAAGGGATCGAATCCCACTGAGCTCACGGCAGCGCCCACATTTTAACGTTGAGTTATGTGTATATATATTTATTTTCTCGTTGTCGTATTCCAGTAAAATAGGAAATCATTCTTAATTTTTCAATAATTTAATAAATTACTTCAGTAATTAAATAGAAGATTAATATTTGTATGAATTAAAAGTACTTTTTAAACTTCTCGTTGTGGATGAGTGGATGAGGTGGGATTTTTACAGTAATGATAATCCTATTATAAAATATGTTTTATGGAGAACAATAAATACATAAATGTAAATGTGTTTTTAAACTTTACCAACACTGATGTACTTATATAAATAATCCTGTCGGCATTAAAAGAATATGCCAGCAGCAAAAAATCAAACATAAAACCATAATTCAAACAGGTAAGACATGATGATGTCATAGATCACAGCTAGACCACCTTACTTTACAAACATTTCACATATTAAATAATTAAGTCTATCAGTGCAGCAGCTGCAAACTGTGCCCGTACCAACGCGCTCAGCATCTCCAACTTTATAAAGAAAAAAAAAAAAATGTTACGCAACATGCGATAAAAGAGGGGGTGATGTGTCTGATGGATGGACAAGATTACAGTATTAATGTATGTCATGGAGTCTCAAGAAAAACGATACCGCCCAAATAAACATGAATGAAGAGATGATAGAAAATTAACTCCTGGTCTCAAAATTATTTTGTGGCATTAATTCAATTCCCTGTGAATTAATCCAGCGTCCTCATCTACAGGATGATCTAGAAACGGACATGCCATTTTGGTCTCTGCGTGAAGGAAACAGGTGTTTTTATAATTTTTACAGACTTTATTTTTCCCTCATCGGGGAAATGTCTGCAATTTATCTATTAATGTACAAAACGATTGAACGAGGTAGACCTATTTAAACACCACACCGTTCACTTTAAAAAGGAGCGGAGATCGAAAGAAACTCTGGGTTTCCCCAAATAAACCTGCTCCCGACCAGGTTTGGTTTGCTGAGTCAGTTGCCGTAGTTACCGACTCTGAGTTTTGATTAACTCTCTTCTTGAAACCGGCTTAACTTACCCCGCTATCACTGGTTTAACTTACCTCCCTTTCTGAAACCGAAAAGTCTGAGTTTTCCACATTCTGGGGTTAACAAACCTTGAGTTTCAACAAAACCTCCTTCTTGAAACGGGCCCCTGGACACCTGGGCCACACCTAGACTTTATTATTTTAATTATCTTTTGAGTGAGATGTGTCTGGTGAAGTAAATTCCGACGAAAAGCAGCAAAACAATAGTCGTCTGGGACTAGTAAAGATTTCCTGATGAAAAAAAAAAAAATCAGCATTCTGATGGATGCGAACATTGGAAATGTGAAGACGCTCTGTGTGGTGGTTTGTTTGGTTTGTTTTTTTGATGAGGCTGAAAACAGAGTTCAGAGTCGGTTTTTAAAAACTAAATAAACAACAAAACTAAATAAAACCAAAACTCAAAGAATATAGAAAAAAAATTACATTTTCCAGCCAATGTTGTGTGAAATATTCTTTTTTTTTAAACAGTACAAAAATGTAAAGAAAGATGAGCAAAATCATAATTGCATAAAATAGTGAAAAGTTTTGTTTTTAAACTTTACTTAGGTTTTCAGGAGCCAATCAAAAGGTAGATTAGATGTACCTTGTTTATGTTAACAATATGTTCCATGAAATGATTTCTAAGCTTCAGAACTAAATTTATATTTAATTTTCCCTGTAAATCATTTCTGTTCTGAACCTGCCAGCAAATTCTTCCCTTGAGTGAGTAAAAAAAAAAGCCAGAAAGTTTGATGTTGATCTAAATTTTCAAATTTCTCTGCTCAATAATCTGATAAATCTAGATTAATGTGCCTGCTACACATTATTTGACATATTACACTGACAACAGATTCTGACTGGCCCGATCCCAAACCAACTACTTGAGCACTGGTGTGCTTGAGCCCTGAGTCCTTAAAGACTAAATGACGTCACGTGCGCAAGCGCTCGACTGTGAGAGGCTTCAAGGACTCCAGTTGATTTAAAAAGAAATGGGACACCCCTTTAAAAACCTGCACCGCTAGGAGACAAGTGAAGGTGCACAACAACAAACGAGATGAAATCGCAAGATTTTATTTATTTATTTTTATTTAACCAGGGGGTCGATTGAGAACAATTTCTAATTTCTAACCTGAGTCGGAGCAGCACAACTAATAAATAAAAACAATATAAGATTACAAACAAGTAAAACATGATATAAAACACTTTTAAAATGAGAGTCTTTAAGAAACAATCTGTTCCTGTAATTTATGGAAATTTAATTTGACCAAAACCGTTCGAATTAAACTTAATGTGTGTTTTTATTAACTTTTTTTGTCCGTGCTTAGAGTCATCATTTCAGAAATGAGACTGGAGAAACACGTGAACCCCAGCCAGGCTGCCAAAAAATGGGTTAACTTAAAGAAATAAGATAGGGTTAACTATTTCTAATGTGTGGTGAATGGGTCGCTGGGTCACATGTGGAATGTTCCTCTGTTTCAATTTAACAACGATGGTGATTCTTCCTGTCCTTTTAGTTATGTGTCACCACACTGAATTTGATCTCTTTTCTCAGAGGATCTCATCTTACCACGTACAGGTGCTGGCCTGCTGCCCCTCAGCATCATTTCCACGGCAGTGGACCCCGAGGCTGAGGTGGATTCTGATGAGAGTGCCTCAACCCCAAGTGATGACCTGCCCTGTGTCCCATCCACCAGCGGTGCCCCAGAATCCAGTAGAGGACCATGAGAACACTCTACCCTCGCTCAACCTTCTGAGAGCTTGGGAAAAGAGTGAGTATTGAAATACTTGAATTCCTCAAATAGGATGCTTCCAGAGGTGAAGCTGGAAATAGAGAGCTGGATGCCCGGGAGCAGGCGGGAAGCCTGGCCCAGATGGAGCGGCTTCTTGACATATTAGAAAAGATGACAAACAAAAATGAGTTTACGTGATTTTTTTATTACTTTTGTTACTTTACAACAATTTATTTGCCAGCCTCCAAGTCTTTATTGTCATTAAAAATATTTTGATTGTCACTTTGTGTATTGTCAGACTGGCGAGCTGTTCGGGGTGTACCCTGCCCTTCGCCTTTAATCAGCCGGGATGGGCTCCGGCACCCCCCGAAACCCCAACAGGGACTCAAGAATAAGAAGATGACTGACTGACTGACTGACTTTGTGTATTGTTATTAAATGAACTTGTTCATTAGCATGTTGAGTGTGTGTGAAGATGTTTACTAATTACACTCCATTGTTTTAATTTATTTAATCATCAGGTCAATGTTTCAAAAACAAACGCACAAACAGATCACAGGTAGAACATGTAGATTAATTCTTTATTACCAAAAAATAAATTGTCAACCAGTGAGTAAATGTTTTTGGAGGGTGATTGTGACGATAGGGTTGAAGTTGGGGGATCACTCTTCATCTGGTCTCTGTCCTTCCTCTAACTGGGTAAGGGTGTCCCTGCCAGGAGCATAAACTCCAGCCGACAAAGCTTTAGCGGTCATGGAGATACACAAGATGATCCCTTGGGGCAGACAAATTAGCATTAGTGATGGAAAGTCCGGCTCTTTTTGAAGAGCCAGCTCTTTCAGCTCGGCTCATTAAAAAGAGCCAGCTCTTTCGGCTCCCGAACGGATCTTCAGATTATTTTTTGTTTGAATTGATTCATTTAAATTGTGCACAAATTAATTCCTGCTTTCCTCCTTCTGTACCGTTTCGTTCGCGACCAACACATCATTAGTTGGTAGTTTATCCAAGACTGGCTGCAGAAACATCGTGGTTGTAGGTGTTTTAAATGGGGGTGCATGTATGGCTTCTGAATATGTATCAATACACGAGTCTATATAATCAATCACAGTCTGTCCTGGTTTATACTGAGGTTATGTTGGGTTAGTCGGGTTTGAATGTGGAAACATTTCCTTCAGTACCAGTAAAAATCTACCTCAAAAGGTTCGTCATTTAGCAGCCACCTGAGTCCAGTTTTCTTCATAATAATCTCATATCTATCGGACGTAGTGGATGTCGCCACTAATCCTCTAGTTCTGTGTGTGTGGTGTGTGTGTTTGAACGTGTGTGTGTTACATGGGGACAGTGTTGATGCGCTACCGCAAAACTTCTAAAGCAAGTGCGCCTGACCCACGCTGGCCTATGCGCGTAAAGCTGTGGCGCACAATAAAACATCAACCAGTGAGAGGCATCGCCTTGTGTGTGTGTTTGTGCTCGCGCGTGCGCGTGCCTGGGTGTGTATGCTGAAGACCTTTAACCAGAAATAACAAAATCAATGTAAAAATTTAATATAATACTTAATAAATCCATCTTGCATAGAAACCAGATCGCTGCCATTCGTGTTCTTATATTTTTCTGATTTTTTGTTGTAACAAATAGCCCTTCTTCCAGTGATGCTGACATCAAATGTTTTTTTTTTTTAACTTTCTGTCAGGACCAAATTTTTTTTATATTTCCATGGATGTTGCAAAAAAAAAAAAAAAAGAAAGTTTACTTTTCCTAACAACAGCTCTTTTTTCTTTTTTAAAACATAGAAGTCTTATATAATTTATAAATATTTAAAAATTTAGTTTACTTTATTAATCCCTTCTGGGGAAATTTGATGTTTCTAAATTTTAGAAATATGTTAATAAAATGTAAGTAAAAGCCGAAAGAAAAAAGAAAATTATAATATTTAGTAATGATTTGTAATCTTTACATGGTCTCACTTTACTTCATAAGAACTAGATTTATTTCTAGGTTTTTATTTTTTTACAGTAAAAATCAGACTGATTGAACATTGTTAGTGATTAAAAAGAAAAATCAGAAGAAGCATCTGAACCAGATTCAACACAGTGTTCAGCAAGGTGATGTAGACTGAAGCAAACGCTAGAGGGCAGTATTAATACCTCTCCAACACAGGCTGCTGACCCGGAAACAGACCAGGTTCACATCCGGTCGAGGATGTAAACAAAGATGGTGGAGTAAAATTAAAAGATATCAGCGATATTATTTTATAAAACTTCAAACTCCAATAGTTTGTTGGATTTTGATGATCCATTATCTCATAATTCTTATCGATCCTTTTGATAAAAAATTCAAATCTGAGCAGTGTCTTTATTACTACTTTTAATTTATTATTATCTATTTATTGCACCAGGGAGACACTTTTCCCCAATCCCCGGGTGCCAAGCCACCGGGGATTGGCCCGTATTAAACCACTTAACGGGCCGCATGTGGTCCGCGGCCCGTGGTTTGCCCATGCCAGCTTTAGAGTCTATTGACATTCTGATTCGGTCAAATTGTGTTGAATCTGGTTCAGATGCTGTTTCTGATTTTTATTTTTAGCTCTACTACCAAAGTTAAAACTGTTGCACTAACAATGTAAAGTCATTTTTTTTTCATTCTTTTCTTTCTGATGTAAATATAATTTTGTAAATGTTTTTGTCAAAAAAAAACAGAAACTGACAGAACCTCAACAGAGGATGTTGCTACACAAATGTATTTCTGAGGGCGTCTCTACAAATTAAAAAAACTGTTTATATTTAAATATGTTGTTTCTTCAAGTATCTTAAAAAACAAAACAAAACATGACAAACGATAAAAAATTGGCCTCAATGGCTTCATTCAGCACCTTCTGTTTGAACTCTGTAACAGAATTGTGTTCATATTAGAAACCTGAACTTAAAATAGTCTTCATACTAATAAACAGTAACAATTTTTCAATAACAAGTTTGAAGCTTAGCGCTTCTAAAAACCGGAAATGCTATGAAGGTCCTGAGCGCTGTCTTTCATACCGTGACGTTATGACACAAACAGGAAAGCAGAAGGGGGCGGAGCCTACTGTGGATTTTTTTTAAATAAAATGTCACACAAACAAGAAGAGAAAAATAGAATTTAATCATTTAAAAAAGATTAAATGCTGCAGCATTGGAAGTTCATGCAAACCAAAGTTTGATCGGCAGAAGTTTAACGAACTCCCCCCACACACATGTTTAAGGATCCTCGTTGTCAGCGTAGGCTTTTTCGTTGCTAGGCTGAATGTTTCATTTTGATAGGCTGATAATTTATTGATATTTATTACTGGGCTGAGCAAACATGTCCTTTTCTGAACCTGCATTCTTTGCTTGTCTTTGAGCAGCTTGGAGTCGGTGTGAACAGGCTGGAACAAGATTCTCACACCATGGATGTTAGATAGATGTCTTGTTTCACCACATCAAGTTAATTAAAGATACCCATTGTCACTAAGATGTTTTCAAAGTGAATATTAATCTTACTTAATCTTAAGTTTTCTACCACAAGCTGGAACGTTAACCCTATAGTGACGTCAGCAGCTGGAAGGAGGCAAACTCCAACGCAAAATCTCGATACAAATTGTTTCAGAAAGAGATATGCTCTGGAGCTCTGTCTCATTTTTTCCATCTCTAGTTTTAGTACATTTTTGTAGTAGTAGTTTGTTGTGCCGTGTGTTGTTTTTGTACCATTTTAAAAAGTTACATTTACATTCATTTAATTTTCATTTCCTGTACAGCTTCTCCCAGTCGGTGTGTGGCACCACAAGGGTAGAGGGCTTTTTATGTTTATCACTAACAGATGGTGTACCACAGATTGCTGGCTACGGCCGAGCAGTCTCTCTGGTTGGACTCTAGAGCAATGACCAGAGCAATGGTCGATTTTTATTTTTGAAATCACAGGGGATTTCGGTTCCCTGTTAGGCGTAATATACCAACACTGGTATCTCGCGACATTCTACAAGCAAGCAAGCAAGCAGATCATGTAACTGTTAAACTTAACGGAACATTGATGGAAGATATTTCTTAGGTGGAAGAAACTGACTTGCTGTGGCGACCCCTGAAGGGAAATGCCGAAAGAAGAATTGACCTTATAGTTATGTTTACTTAGACTTACTGAATGCATATGTAAAGACTGTATAATCTGTAACTCCTCAACCATCACACATAAAGTCAGACCAGGCATGGGCAAACTATGGCCTGCAGGCCACATGCGGCCCGTTAAACGTTTTAATTCGGCCCGCCTAACTTGAAAAAATGAAATCAATAAACCTTGTTAATGTTTTATTTCTCCTGCAACTCTGACGTTCCTTCACTAGTTGGCACACTCTATATACAACAACACTGCTCCCGTTAAAATGTGTGTGTCTCCGTGATACGCAAATTGTCAAAATAAACAGTGCACACAGATTTGGAAAGCTATCGGGGCCAATACACACACGTAAAAAACTTTACATTTCAAACCTACATTTTCAACCTAGTGCTATAAAATATTTTGTTATAATGCTTTTTTTCCTTTTCATTGGAATTTAAAGCACGTGTTTTCTCCTTATCCCAAGATGTGAATTTTTTCTCCAATGAGGTGAGGTTACCAAAGCATGCCATCCAAACGGGCCTTTTGTCAAATGTTAGAGCTCAATGTGACCCACGAATGAAAAAGTTTCCCCACCCTGAGTAAGACCATAATCTAATCCAGCTCCGGCCTTGATACAAGCCAAAAGTACGGAGGGAAATCATCACCATGCACTTCTTCAAGAAGTGCGCTCCCAAGCACTGAGGGACAGTTTTCTGTCTACTGACTGGAGAACTGTCATGGGGAGGACATTGATGATGTTACCAGCTGCATACCTGATTATAATTACTTCTGTATAGATGTTGTGGTTCCCACCAGATCTGTTTGCTGTCTCTCAAACAACAAGCTCTGGTTTACCTGGAACTTCAAAGACCTTCCTAACAAAAACAAGAGAACCAAGTAGGGAGATCGTCAGGAGATAAAAAGATGTTCAAAAGTTGCTGATGGCTCAACTGAGAAAAGCAGAGCAGAAACCACAGTTGAACAGCACATCAGATACGTAGGATAGCCTGCTGACCATCAAGGGATGCAGCGCCAAGATAATGAAGAGTGTGATTGTCACGGCCAAAAGGCTCTTTAAATCCTCCGGGGACACAGATAAAACATAGGCAGCTGTTGCTGTACACTACTTTATTAGAAACATACTTAAACCCTTAACACACCACACCTTAAAAATAACACTCAAAACCCTTAAACATAACACACATTAATGATAACACCCAAAACTATTAAACACAACACATACTAGGTGGGCAAATGTCACTGGTCACCGGCAGAGGTGTCAAAAGTACCAACATTTTCTACTCAAGTAGAAGTATAAATACCGAGGTAAAAAACTACTTTAGTAAAAGTAGAAGTATCAACTCAAGTTTTCTACTTAAGTAAAAGTAAAAAGTAACCTATTTTTAAAACTACTTAAAGTAAAAAAAAGTAAAAGTAATTTTCAGAAAAAAAGGAATATTGTTAACAAAAGCGTATGAACATATTTTTTAACTATTATCACATGCTTTAAGGAGCAGAAAATATGATAATAAATTAAAGTGTTTTGGTGTGAAACTTTATGAATCAGAAACATTTATTTCTTAATAATCTTTATTGGAAATCGATTAATGAACACAATCAAATGTATTATCATAAGCAGGGCATTATGTAACGTCCCTTCAGCTACCAAGCTTCACTCTGCATCACCTAATTTAACCAACTTCAGCAGACACAAACACACTCAATGTAAAAAAAAACAAAACACAAAAACAATGTAAAAAAAAAAAAATAAAAAAAAAAATGACCAAAAGGCTTTTGGTCTTCGCTACTTGACACCTCTGATCACCGGTAATGAGTGACGCTCTCCTGTTCCCCAGATGACTAACTCCTGCAGGGAAGGGGGAAGGAGAAAACAAAAACATATTATAGTTCTCTACTAGTCGCTCCTCCTCCAACCAACACAAACAAAACCTGACAATTCTGTTCAGGGTAGGGTTGCCGCCCACCCTCGTCAGCTGGTCCACTTAGGGGCAATCCGATGAGAAGTGTTATGGTAATCACTCCACCGCCGGCGGTTGTTTCAGCCAATCATTATAGACCGTCGGTTCAGAAGCTTCCTCTTCTAACTCCGGTGTTCCGGCAGTCGCAGCAGAAACTGGAGCTGGATCTCACACACTCCTGCACATACACGCTGCTGGACACTTTGCTCCTACAGCTAAGTTCTTCTAAAGCAGCTAGGAGTCTGAAGTAAGTTGCTAGCAGTGGCTCAGTAAGCCAGCACACAGCTGGCAGCGTTTATATGGTGGATCTGGAGTCTGCTAGTCCTTTATCTGCCAAACTCTCTCAGCTTTTCTACCACATCAACAACCTTGACACCAGAAATAGGAGGATAGGAGGCTGTATGAATGAATATAAATGATGGCAACATTTTTTATACTAATACAAAAAAAAACAAAAATGAACAACAACAAAAAATCTGATTGATTTATGCTGCAGTTCTGGGGGGTTTGGTTCAGCATCCCTTACCGCTTGTGTCCACCAGTGGGAATGGTATGCAAAATGGTTTCAACAGAACAGGGAGTTTCATGTCCTGCAACTATCTGTGATTAGCTGTTAAGGGAGGAATGTTCTGGTATCCAGTTGGTCTCTATATGTGCTGATTAACCCCTCAGGAATGGGAGAGCATCATTTACTTCTAAAATAGCTGACATGCCTAAGATGGCTGATGCCCATGTATCCTTGGCAAAATGTTAAAAACACACATTATAAAGAGTAAAATCATCAGCTTATCTTACAAGATCAGAGTCCATTTTGACAATATGTCCCCTACCTCCTCTGGTACCCTGAGGAGTTGCGCCGGACGAATGAATAGAAGCTCTGTCTGGTCAAAGGACCTACCAGAGCAGCAGTTCACCCTTTCTACTAAACTGTTGTTTCTCTCTAACAAAATAAAAAAAAACAAACTCTTTTTATTTTTGTCAAATTGCATGTGGGTCTTTAGACTTTGAAGCCTATGGAATAATTTATCACAAAACAGAGAATGGTGTTGCTCCTGTGTGGATTCTCATATGGTTGTTCAAATGGTCTTTTCTAGTGAATCTTTGTCCACATTCATCGCAGCTAAATGGCTTGTCTCCTGTATGGATGCTCATGTGCTTGTTTAAGTTGCTTTTTCGACTAAATCTGTGTCCACATACATCACAGCAGAATGGTTTGTCTCCTGTATGGATTCTCATGTGCTCATTTACGTTGCTTTTTTTACTAAATCTTTGTCCACATTCCTCGCAGCTAAATGGTTTGTCTCCTGTATGGATTCTCATGTGCTGGGTTAAGTGACTTTTTTGAATAAATCTTTGTCCACATTCATCACAGCAGAATGGTTTGTCTTCTGTATGAATTCTCATGTGCTGGTTTAAATATGCTTTTACACTAAATCTTTGTCCACATTCATTACAGCAGAATGGTTTGTCTGCTCTATGGATTCTCATGTGCTGGTTTAAGCTTGCTTTTCGACTAAAATTTTGTCCACATTCGTCACAGCTAAATGGTTTTTCTCCTGTGTGGATTCTCATGTGCTGGTTTAAACTGCTTTTTTGAATAAAACTTTGTCCACATTCATCACAGCTGAATGGTTTGTCTCCTGTATGGATTCTCATGTGCTGGTTTAAGCTGCTTTGTTGACTAAATCTTTGTCCACATTCATCACAGCTGAATGGTTTGTCTCCTGTATGGATTCTCCTGTGCTTGTTTAAGCTTGCTTTTAGACTAAATCTTTGTCCACATTCATCACAGCAGAATGGTTTGTCCCCTGTATGGATTTTCATGTGCTGGATAAAGCTTGCTTGTAGACTAAATCTTTGTCCACAAACATCACAACAGAATGGTTTCTCTCCTGTATGGATTCTCATGTGCTGGTTTAAGCTGCTTTTTTTACTAAATCTTTGTCCACATTCATTACAGCTGAATGGTTTGTCTCGTGTATGAATTCTCATGTGCTGGTTTAAGCTGCTTTTTTGACTAAATCTGTGTCCACTTTCATCACAGCTGAATGGTTTGTCTCCTGTATGAATTCTCATGTGCTGGTTTAGGCTGCTTTTTTGACTAAATCTTTGTCCACATTCATCACAGTAGAATGGTTTTTCTCCGGTATGGATTCTCATGTGCCGTTGTAAATGGTATTTCTTGTTAAATCTGTGTCCACATTCATTACATATGAAGTTGTCTTTTAGTCTGAATCTTTGTTCACATTTGTCAAAGCTCAATGTTTTTTGTCCACCTGGCATTTCCATGTTTATTCTTGAGATTTGTCTGGTGATTCTGGTCCTTTTCAAATATCTAGTTGCTGTTAGAACATCTTACAGAGTTATCTTCCATCATCACAAGTTGCAGCAGCAGAATTGACAGAAAATCTGTAGAAGAGAGAATAGATTAAATTAAATTTTAGGACCATCTGCATGGTTTTAAAATTTAACAATGCAGCAGTGGTCCAACACAACAGACATGGACAAGACTCAGGAAAATGAGGGGCAAATACCGGAAGAACTGTGGGGGCCGCATGCACCCTCGCTACCCATTTTGGTCCACAAAAAAAAAAAAAATGTTCTTACTAGTTTATTATAAACTTTGGGCAAAATATGCACCAAAATGCAGAAAAATTACTTATTTTTCTAAATGTTTTGGAGAGAAGGACGTGGGAGGAAATGCCTCTTCACGCCTCCCGTTTGGAAAATCCTGGATTTGCCCCTGAGTCGAGCCACTAAAAGGCAAGTTTTACAAAATAATAGAGACGGGACAATAAATAAAACCGTAGTAATTTGTAGTTTTTTCTAAAAGGAGTTCTCCTACCACCGGAGCAACTCGAGCCTGACATACTATCTAAACGCAAAACATGTTCAGGCAAGTTCCTCTGTTGCGAGTGTGGCTACCGGGAGCTCGCTCTGCCAAACTAAGCTTGCTGAATTTGGTAAGCGAATGAGTGAATCCACAACAGAGAAATCGCAAAGTGGGCTGCTGCTGATTGCAGGCCAATTTCTATTGTTGAAGATAAGAACGAATCAGGATTCGTTTTACTTGTTTTAAATGATACACCTGGCCTCATGACGTACAGTTCACCAATAATAAATTGGATTTAAAATCTTCTCTTCTTACTGTATTCAATTGATTAGTCATAGAGTACAATTTTTTAATATCCTGGAATTCAAATTCTTTATCGGGAGACCTTTAGCAAATATGACATTAAAATGTGATTCATTTGATTATTAGCCTCATTACACCAACTTTCCCAGCGACGGTACGTTTTTTGTGATTTTAAAATGTCTGCACTCATAACAACACTTATTCTTTGTTCAACTCCTGCAAGTTATGCCTCATTTTAAAGCTTAGACTTTCAAGAAAACGATCATAACATTCATTCATATGTTTTCACTAGTTTCAAGAATAAATAACTAATTATCCGCAAAAAAAATCAAACTGTGTAGAGCAAAAGTAATCTCAAAAGTAATCCAGTTTTGAGAAATACTCCAAAAACATGTTTTTTTTTTCCCGTGACAAATCCCATTATACAACGTAGCAGTCGCATTCCAATCTCCATAGCAACTGCTAAGCTGTGTTTCTAACTCCGTCCTGGGTATGTTTTTATTTCTTCATGAAGTTAGCTACAAAATGCGACCGTTTGCTAGATTTTCCAATCATGGGCTTGTTGTTAGATCCCTTTGAATGAAACAAGCGCTCCTCACTCACCTAACATGGGCATTAGCTTGTCAGCTGCTAGCTGGCTAATCATATAGCTTTTTACTGAAAGATTGAAACTGACTTGCTGTGGCGACCCCAAAAGGGTAATTGCCGAAAGAAGAAGAAGATTGTCATGAAAAAATGGCCAATAATTTGAGCTTCTAAACGAGGAGGTGTACTCTTGACCGGACCAATCACTGAACTTGTTATTCAAATGCGTAATGACATTTTCTGACCAAAACACGCGACCATCTTGGATCGTCATGAGTGATAGTGAGTTTTTTGGACAGAACAGAGAGAGAAACATATAGCGATATGATTTATTTCCAACTTTTCTTTTGGCAAACTGTATTTCTGGGGTTTTGGAGCATATTTTTTGCCAAAAGAAATTTCTTGTGCATGAACTTTATGGAAAAATTCATAATTACAGCCAAAATAGGAAAATATAAATTTGAAAAATAATGAAAAAAAAAATCTGTGGGGGGTATTTAAAGTCACAGAAACACAAATATGCATTTTTATGACTAAAAACGTGATAGAATTGCAAAAATCCTATTTGGCACATTTTGGCACATACGTACAGTATTTGGATAGCTTGTTCCAAATGGACATTTTTATACTCAAAGGTCAATAACTCAAAAACCCTTGTACCTAGAAATCTGAAACTTTACACAGTTGTTGTCAACATGATTATTATCATACAAATGGAAAAGATTATGCCTACTAAGATGTACTGTATGTCTTGGCTAGGAACATTGGA
Organism: Neostethus bicornis; assembly: GCA_902685375.1. Classification (NCBI taxonomy): domain Eukaryota; kingdom Metazoa; phylum Chordata; class Actinopteri; order Atheriniformes; family Phallostethidae; genus Neostethus; species Neostethus bicornis. Next base: position 26,031,952 of record LR738552.1, read on the forward strand.
AAATGAACAAAATTAGGCGAGGTTAAAAATGTACAATTTTTTTTATGTTTGAACTACTGTAGGATAGGTTCTGAAGCTCTGACACTCTTCATGTACATATCTGCAGGAACTAGAAGGTCTAAGCGTTATTTTGATGTATAGTACAAGCATGTGACTTGAAAGATGTTGCTGTAATAAGCAATGGCATTTGGGTATGTCCAACTATTGTGCATAGCCCGAAGATAGGTGGGTGTAAAGAGGTTAATTACAAAATCCTGTAATTAATTTGTTTAATTTTATTTAATCGACTGACACCACTAGTACAAACATAAGCTGTTTCTAAGCTGCAGGAGCCAGCTTCTTTATCAGCAGCTCCGTTACTTTTAACTTAAAAACTGCTTCATTTCTTCAAGAATTTTTTTATGATTAGAGTGTGTTTACGTTTTCATCACGAGGCACAAAATTATAATAAAGTTCAAACTTGTGTAAAAGGAGTAAATAAAGAGTGGTATATCTAATTCTTTTATTGAGAAAAGTTTAGAACAGGAAATGGTGGATGGTAGCGGTGCTGTCGCGGTGCCTGAAAAGTTTGGCCCAAAAGGGCCCGAGCTTGACAGAATGTGGCCCGAGCCCGACAAGAACACTTTGATTGACATCCCAAACCCGTTTAGAGCCAGACATTATTCAAATGTCCGCATGGCGTACACACACAGCTTTTGCCAAGAATGAGATATTTATACATGATTTAACACAGTTTATTGACCCCTCATTGAGCACAGCGATCTAGATGAAGAGCTACAAAGAGCATCACACGACCATTCACGTGTGAGCCTGACCCCGACCCGAGTAAAAATATCAGAAATTGAGTACCCGACAGTCGGATCAGGCCAAGAATTACAGCTCTAGTTCAGACGGTAGATTGTTCCTTGTTGTTCTTCCTGCTTCCATCCATCGGTGTAAATACAAACCCCCGGCTACAGTAGTGTCTCAGTGGTACCGTTTCTGCTCGAGCGCCCCCTCGCATCCACTAGAAAAATTTATAAATACGCTGCAGGGTTGAAAGTTTGTAAAAAAAAGTCACACCTTATACACCGGAAATTACATTCAGAGTTTGTCCCATTCTTTTGTGCCCTTAGTATTTAAATTTTTAAATGAAGTCATCATCGTTCACATGGTGGATTTCTCTGTAAAACTCTCTAAAAGCACATTTCCACTCTGGAAACATTTTGATCCAATAGAAACTCTTCTTACCTCCTGCAGTCCTTTCCCCGTCAGCTGGAAAACTCCAGTCTTCTGGGAGGTTTCCAGATGAGACTTAAGCGCGCTGTTCCCCATCTGGACCAGTCCAACTACCAGTCCTGTTCTTGTCTGTGTGCCAGTCCTGTGACGGTCTAGCTACCAGTTCTCTAATGGTCCACCAACATGTTCTGTATGACCTCCTCGAGGATCATATGATGGACTCCTGCATGACAAACAGGTCCCAAGATCAGTCCTGGTTTCAGAGAAGCCTTTCACTCTCAGAAATTTAGCCTGGTCTGCATGTTCAACAGGCTTTTATTTTTTATTATGCTCTAGTTCCTGTTTTATTTTTGAAGATATTTCTCCACTTCCTGTCAGGCCTCACACTTCACATACAAAACAAATACAAAAAAATGGATGAAAATCAACGTATAAATTTCATTCTTTTCACTTAATTCTCAAACAGGTCATTTTTTTTTTTTTTGCTGTGAAGTCACCTCGATCATTGGTCGTTTGTTGAGAAAATACTACATGGTCTACGTTGCCTTGTCTGGATCTGGTGTGTGTGTTTGCATTCGTAATGATCGGAGGGCATGATGGTGCAAAAAGGCACCATCCTCATTTCCGTAAGTCTCTCCCGGATCAGCTACAGTAGCTTACCATTACCAGGTATGAAGTGAATAAATAATGCATACGTGAAGCGTCTTTCAGCGACCTGAAAAGCACTATAGAAGTTTAATGTATTACAACGTGGGCTAAAAGCTTCCTGAGAGTCCACTGGGACAGAACGTGAGTAGAATAAAAACTCTAATGGGTTCCAACCAGTCGCTGCATCAGGATTAGAGGACATTGAAATAAGAAGGCTGTGTGTAAATGGTACAATAAGAAGGGAGTGTGTGTTCAGGGACAGACAGAACCTAATAAATTTCCTTTTGAAAAATACGCCTCTCGTGATGGCAGCAGGTCTGTGTTAAGTCAGAGCGGGTGTGTCGAGATGTTGTTCCATGCTGGAGTGAAGCAAATATTCTAGGCCGAGGCGGTGTGGGATCTGATTACTCAGGATTGGATCTCTTATTTTTGCAGATGATGTGGTTCTGTTGGATTGATTGGGCCATGGTCGCCGCCTCTCACTGGACCGATTTGCTGTCGAGTGTGAGACGACCAGGTTGGGAATCAGAGTCTCCAAATGTGAAATCATGATCCTCGCCCGGAAAAGGGTCGAAGGAGTTTAAATATCACCACGACAGATTGGTGCAGCGTCTGCACTAATCAGGACGTCCTTGGAGAAGACACCTAAGCCCCGCTTCTCCCACCATTGGCGCCGTCGAAGGGCAGCCTGCTGCAGTGTAAGGAATGCATCACACAAATTTCCCCGGTGATGGATAAATAGAGTAATTCTACGTTTCTATGCTCACCGTGGTAAGCAGGATCTACGTTCCTCCCCTCACTATGGTAACCAGGATCTACGTTTCTATGCTCACCGTGGTAACCAGGATCTACGTTCCTACCTTCACCATGGTAACCAGGATCTAGGTTCCTCCCCTCACTATGGTAACCAGGATCTACGTTTCTATGCTCACCGTGGTAACCAGGATCTACGTTCCTACCTTCACCATGGTAACCAGGATCTAGGTTCCTCCCCTCACCAAGGTAACCAGGATCTACGTTCCTCCCCTCACTATGGTAACCAGGATCTACGTTTCTACGCTCACCGTGGTAACCAGGATCTACGTTCCTACCTTCACCATGGTAACCAGGACCTACGTTTCTACCCTCACCGTGGTAACCAGGATCTACGTTCCTACCCTCACCATGGTAACCAGGTATGTTCCTACCCTCACCATGGTAACCAGGATCTACGTTCCTCCCCTCACTATGGTAACCGGGATCTACGTTTCTACCCTCACCGTGGTAAGCAGGATCTACGTTCCTACCTTCACCATGGTAACCAGGATCTACGTTCCTCCCCTCACTATAGTAACCAGGATCTATGTTCCTACCCTCACCATGGTAACCAGGATCTACGTTCCTCCCCTCAACTATGGTAACAAGGATCTACGTTCCTACCCTCACCATGGTAACCAGGATCTACGCTCCTACCCTCACCATGGTAACCAGGATCTACGCTCCTACCCTCACCATGGTAACCAGGATCTACGTTCCTACTCTCACCGTGGTAACCAGGATCTATGTTCCTACCCTCACCATGGTAACCAGGATCTACGCTCCTACCCTCACCATGGTAACCAGGATCTACGTTCCTACCGCAGACCCTGGAACTTCTGGAGAGACTATGTCAGCTAGACAGGGATCACCCTGGGATCCTCCTTGGGTGGATTAAGGATTTAGTCAGGGTGAGAGAACCCGGGCTTCCGTCTGAGGCTGTTGCCTCTGCGACCCGGCCCAGATAAACCAATGACAACAGAACATGAAAAAACCCCATAAAAATATATACTGTACACATATTATTCCACAATGTTAATTATTTTTTTGATGCTCTCAGTGTGATTCTACAAATTTCATGCCCATAAAAAGAATAATAAATCCTGTTTAAATAAGAAGGTGTGTCTGTACTGTTAATAACATGTTAAAATAAATATTTTTCTTGTCCTTAGCTCCAGTCTCTAATGAACACTGACAGTCTTTTCAACATGGATCCGCTGTGACGTCATACAAGCCTAGGATTAGTAACGGTTTAAATCATCAAAAACCAGGCTTACCTCAGCTGGTACCTGTACAAGGTAAGAAGAAGATGTTTAGAAACGACCTGCAAAGAGATGGGATTAAAACAAGGGAGATTTCATCAGGAGAGCAGCTGGACTTCAGCTACACACTCCATTACACTAAGGTGGAACTCTCGCGAGATTTGGGTGTTGGTAGTTCCTTCCGCTACCACTAGAGAGAGACAAAAACACTCAGTTTTAATACGTCAGTTAATGTTTTTTTTAAAGTTAATAAAAACAATGTGTAACTAAAATTATGATTAATGTTTATCAAAAATTTACTTTGTGATATTTCAAGAATTGCTTTGAAAAAAACGTAATAACAGGTTGTAATGTTTTAAGGATTTAATTTAAACATTTTTGGCCTGTTTTTTTTTTATTTAATTGTGTTTTTATTTGTTTATATTTATAGAAAACAAACTAAACAAGATGAAAATCAACATATTATATTTTATGAATTTAACTAACTAGATCTGTGCTGTTTTTAAAAACAGCACAGATCTAGTTTTTTATATAAAAATTTAGTGAAATATAAAAGTTATTAAAAAGTGACGTAAACCTGTAGGTGACTGTGGTAAACAGTAGAGGGCAGCAAAAAAACTATCACTTCTGATTAAACCGTAAAAGAAGCTGAAAGACGCGTAGAAGAAGAAAGGCGGGGAATAATACCGGAAGTTTATTTCAATCAAAACATGTAGGTAGCCCTAAATCATTCTTTTTACCTCGTTTTTAATTATTTCTCTGAAATCCAACTTTTGATTAGTGATGGTTAAATGAAGTTTTAAGAAATTAAACTCATTTATTAAATAAATTAAAACGTTTTAACGCGCTTATTGATCAGATATAAAAACAGTAAACATGAACAGAATCATAGTTTTAAGGATTTATTTAATTTTTTAAAAACTACTAAGTCATCGATTAAAAAATAATAATTAAAAAAGTTGAATCTTTTCGGATCAGGTTTAGTATCTCTGGGTCTTGTTCACACTGGGGGAAGGATGGAGCGGGAGATCGACAGACGGATCGGTGCGGCATCTGTAAAAATTAGGATGATCCATCAGACCATCATGGTGACGAAAGAGCTGAGCCAAAAAAGGAAAGCTCTGGATTTACGAGTCGATCTACGTTCCTGCCCTCACCATGGTAACCAGGATCTACGTTCCTACCCTCACCATGGTAACCAGGATCTACGTTCCTACCCTCACCGTGGTAACCAGGATCTACGTTCCTACCCTCACCGTGGTAACCAGGATCTACGTTCCTACCCTCACCATGGAAACCAGGATCTATGTTGCTACCCTCACCGTGGTAACCAGGATCTACGTTCGTACCCTCACCGTGATAACCAGGATCTACGTTCCTACCCTCACCATGGTAACCAGATCTATGTTCCTACCCTCACCATGGTAACGGACTGTGGGTGGTGACCTAAAGAATGAGATCTCGGATACAAGAGGCCGGGTCGTGGGGGCAACAGCCTCAGGAGGAATCCTGATAACAAATCAATATCAATCAGTAAATAAATAAATAAATAAAGGAACAAACAGTATGTGGTAGGAGTATGTGGGGTGGATGCCTGAACCACCAAGTCTGGCTTCTCTCGATCTGGAGGAGCAATGACTCTACTCCGAGGTCCACCCAGATGGCAGAGTTCCTTCCTCTATCTCTGATTGAGAGCCCAGCCACCCTGCCAGGAAGTTCATTTCAGCAGCTTGTATCTGTGATCTGGTTCTTTCGGTCACCACTCACACTGATTACCATGGTGAGGGTAAAAACATAGATGGACTGTATCACATCATACACATAGATGTTCTGTTCCGTCATCTACCGCTTGTTCCGGGGCCGGGTGGCGGGGGCAACAGCCTCAAACGGGAAGCCCAGGCCTCTCTCTCCCCGGCTGCATCCTCTAGCTCACCCGGAAGGATCCCAAGTCGTTCCCTGGCCAGCTGTGAGACATAGTCTCTCCAGCGGGTCCGGGGTCTGCCCCTTGGTCTCCTCCCGGTGGGACGTGCCCAAAACTCCTCGCCCGCAAGGCGCTCAGGGGGGCATTCTGACCAGATGCCCGAACCACCCCATCTGGCTCCTCTCAACCTGGAGGAGGAGCGGCTCGACACCGAGCTCCTCCCGGATGGCAGAGCTCCTCATCTGATCTCTGAGTGACAGCCGAGCCACCCTGCGGAGGAAGCTCATTTCCGCTTGTACCCGCGATCTCATTCTTTCGGTCACCACCCACAGCTGGTGACCATAAGTGAGGGTAGGAACGTAGATCGACTTGTAAATCGAGAGCTTTGCTTTTCGGCTCAGCTCTCTCTTTACCCCGACGGACCGATGCAGCGTCCTAGTTATTGCTGATGCCGCACCGATCCGCTTGTCGATCTCCCGCTCCATCCTTCCCCCACTCGTGAACAAGATCCCGAGATACTTAAACTCCTCCACTTGGGGCAGGACCCTGTCCCTGACCCGCAGGGGGCATTCCACCTTTTTCCGGGCGAGGACCATAGTCTCGGATTTGGAGGCGCTAATTCACATTCCCATCCACATAGATAATTATTAATAATAATAATAATTAAAACATCAAGCTAGGCCACGTCATCATGGCTCTCCTTTGTTCACTAGTAATTTCAGGTCCCATCGGTTCATTTAAATACCGTTACTTATGCATCGGGTCATTTCATGATCCATATATTGACTTCTTAGAGGTGTCGTTCGGGCGGGATGGAGATCAAGTTGGCTTATCCCAGAGATTTGTCGCGTGTGTGATTTGTGAAGCTTACATTGTGTAAGAACAGGTGCAGTGACGTAGCGTAAGCACCGCTGCACTGCTGAGCACTGCTCAGACAAAGATCTCTTTAAATCTTAGTAAATGAGACCTCAGGTCCAGTTTTTTTTCTTTTCCAGATGGATCCGTGCATCCAGTCACCTGCAGCCGTTCTGCTGACATCATGTGTATCTGCAGGAGCTGTAGCTCAGGTAAGAACATCAGGTCCAAATAAAGGCAGCTGATTGGTTCTGGTATCGAGGAGGTGTGACCAAAGTTATTTTCACTATATTTTTAAAATGGGAATTATTTATATCAAATCAAATTTTATTTATAGAGCACTTTTCCAACACAAGGTCACACAAAGTGCTGAACAGAACAAACAAAAACGTAAACAACAATAAAAGTAAAAAAAAACAAAAAGACAAAAAAAAACAAGCATCCATCAACCCCCCGCCCCCCCCCCCCAAACTCACACAAAGCGCTGCACACATGCAACGACGTTCACATAGCGCCCCCACCCACCCTACCACTCATACGCCCATCCGTTCCCAAACCCCATTAAACCTGAACTGCAAGCTACTGTCTCTTTAACGGAAATAAAAATAAACATCTGGCCTGATGCTGTGAGGAAATAATAACTGGGGATCAATCCACACCAGGAGTCGGCCCGCCCATGACTGCAGCGGCCAAACCACAGTGGTTCGCACCACCCAGGCCAGTCAGACCCCCACACACTGAGAGCAGGCAGATCTGCTGGAATGGAGGATCCCCATGAGGAAACACTGGATTAAGACACAGAATAAAAACTAAAACCAGTAAAACCCCTAAAAAAAAAAAATCTCAATCAGAAAAATAAAATAGGAAAGTAAACAAACATAAAAAACATCTTAAACAAAAATGAAAATCAGGTAAAAGCCAAGTTAAAAAGGTGTGTTTTCAGCCTCTTCTTAAAAACATGAACAGACTCTACGGCCCTGAGTTCCTCTGGCAGGTTATTCCACAGGCGAGGACCGTAAGACTGGAATGAGGCCTCACCGTGAGTTTTTGTTCTAACATGTGGTGCTACTAAAAGGCCGATACCAGAAGACCTCAGGGTCCGGGAGGGGTCATACCTCAGAGTCCGTGAGGGTCATACCTCAGGGTCCGTGAGGGGTCATACCTCAGGGTCCGTGAGGGTCATACCTCAGGGTCCGTGAGGGTCATACCTCAGGGTCCGTGAGGGGTCATACCTCAGGGTCCGTGAGGGTCATACCTCAGGGTCCGTGTGGGTCATACCTCAGGGTCCGTGAGGGGTCGTACTTCACAAGGAGGCCCAAGACCGTTAAGACTTTTAAAAACCATTAAAAGAACCTTAAAATCGATCCCGAAACGCACAGGGAGCCAATGCAATGATTTTAAAACTGGGGTAATGTGTTCCCTAGGGATGGGTATCGATAAGGATTTATCGATACTAGTCCTTTTATCGATACCGCTTAACAAACCGGTTCTTTAACGAATCTCTTATCAATAATTTTAGAAACAAACAAATAATTATTCTGAACATAAAAACTTTAATTGGATGATTTTGGAACTCACAAACAGAACAATATTTAATTAAATATACCTTACTTTAATTAATAAACAGGATACTTCAAAATAAATCTGAACTGGACTGAAATAAAAACAAATAAAATGTCAAAGTTAGAAAAATAAATAAATATTACCGGTTTTTAAGTTTAACAGCAACAAATGTTTTTTTTTTCAACAATAAAAATGTGCACTTTTTTTTTTACTAACAAGTTAAAATATTAATTAAAGCAGCACTTTTATTGTTTTGGTTTTTTTTAATAATAAAACATGGAGCACGTGCGTTTTTAAACATGCTTGTGCCGTAATTTGTTAGCATACCTGTTCCTCGCAGTCGGAGCTGCTTCAACGCGCTCGTCAAACACACTGCATCCTTCAGTCTGAATGTCGTGGATTTTGGTTCCGTATTTGAACAAATGGCTTGTGGTTCAACTTTTACATTAAAAATACTTTATTACACTTAAGACAACATGCGTTGTCGACCTCGATATCGGTGAAATAAAGACAAGTTGGAGATAACTTTGCACGTTCTGCCATTACGCCTCGCTCGGCTTAAAAATTTGCATGTGTGCGGCAGCAGCGCACGTGCACACCGCCCCTTAGCGAGTGAGCGGGCGGAACCGATAGCAGATCCGTTTGGACTAGCGCTTATCGATCCGGGTAAAATGGCGGCCGCGGAACCGGTTCCAAAAAAAAAAAAAACAGTTCTAGGAACCCATCCCTAGTGTTCCCGGCCCCTGGTCCTTGTTAGAACTCGTGCCGCCGAGTCCTGCAGTAGCTGCAGACTATAAATATTTTTTTAGGGAGACCAGAGAGCGGGGCATTACAATAATCTATTCTACTAGAAATAAAAGCATGCATGAGAACTTTGTGCTGGCTAGAGAGAGAAACGGATGGACTCTTTCTTTGTTTTTAAGATGATAAAATCCCGTCTTTGTCACGTTTTTTATGTGGAATAAAATTCAGCTCAGTGTCAAAAAGAACACCCAAACTAATGACACAATGGGTTGGTTTAAAAGGGTGCAATCTGGGTAAAATCATCTCTCTCTTGTCTTTAGGACCAACAATTAAAACTTCAGTTTTGTCCGGGTTGAGCTGTAAGAAGTTCTCTGCCATCCATAACTTTATATCTAAAATACAATTTAAAAGAACATTAACAGGTTCTAGGTCATCAGGAGACACGGCGATGTAAAGTTGTGTATCATCAGCATAGCTGTGAAAATCCACACCGTGTCGCCTGATGACATCCCCAAGTGGCAGCATGTACAGATTAAAAAGTATTGGGCCTAAAATTAATCCTTGGGGAACCCCACATTCAATTTGATAAATTTTTGAGAAGCATATTTACATAAAACCGTCTATTTGTGAGATAGGAGTAAAACCATTTAAGAACAGTACCAGAGAGGCCCACCAGACTCCTGAGTCTGTGTAATAAAATCTGGTGATCTACTGAGATCCAGTAGCACCAGCACAGAAAGCTTCTGTGCATCCATGTTATATTTTAGATCATTAACAATCTTTAAAAGGGCTGTCTCTGTGCTGTGGTTTGACCTAAAACCAGATTGATATTTTTCTAAGATGTCTTTTAAATAGACACAATATCTTAGTGATTTTGTGTCTTTCTTTATGACACAAAATGTCATAATTTGATAAAGTTACCATAGCGTCATGCTGATGAAATACCGAGTTTAAAAACTTGTGTATTTGATTAAACACAACTTTCTCAACTAATTTGCTTAAAAAGGTAAGTTGATTACAGGTCTATAATTATCAAGACTTTTAGGATCCAAATTACTCTTCTTCAGAAGGGGCCTCACCACCGTCGTTTTACAAGCAGATAGAAAGACAGCCGTCTGAAGAGAGCAATTTACAATATTTAAAAGCTCAGACTCAAAGAAGCCATAGAAAGTCTTAAAAAGTGATGAGGGAATAATAATAATAATAAAAATTTTATTTGTAACGCACTTGACCAAAAGGAACAACAAACAGCAAAATTAAATAAAACCACAAAAAACAACACTAAAAACTTTGTTTAAAAGCCTTTAGAAATAAAAATGTCTTCAGTCTTTTTTTAAAAACCTCAACGCTCTGTGGAGCCCTCAAGCTCTCTGGAAGAGCGTTCCAGAGCTGTGGAGCAGCTGCCTGGAAGGCCCTGTCCCCCATAGTGGAGAGTTTGGTCCTTGGTTGGTGCAGGCAGGAGGAGGAGGAGCGCAGGTCTCGGACAGTGGTGTGGAGGGTTAGGAGTTCTTGGAGATAGACAGGTGCAGTGCCGTGTATGCACTGATGGGTGAGGAGGCAGAGCTTGTTCTGAATTCTGTATTTAACGGGTAGCCAGTGGAGGGATTTGAGGATGGGAGTGATATGGTCATTTTTGCGCCTCCTTATCAGGATCTGGGCAGCGCAGTTCTGGATGTGCTGGAGCTCGGAATGGGGTCTAAAAGGCAGGTTGTTTTGTTTATTTGGGAGAAAACTCGACCAAGTGTAAAAGCATCAACCAGAACAAAACTCTCCAGTGTTTCCTCTGGTAAATATGATGCTACAGATCTGATAAAATGACTGGCTTCGTTTTCATCTCTTTTGTTTTAAAAGTTGCTGATTTCAGTTAAAATCATCGACAATAAGATCAGCTGATGCAGGTGAAATCAGAGCAGGAGTTTTAGTTAAGATTTTAATAAAATTTTCAGCCACTTCAGGAGTAATATATCATTTCCTCACAGTTCTCACCGAGGCTTCCGTTTGGCTAAACCCAGACATGTTAAAAAACACACAGGAATGGTCTGAAATGGCAAAGTCAACGACAGAGGACACACCAGTGGACAGGCCAGAAGTGATGACCAGGTCCAGGATGTGTCCTCTGTTGTGAGTTGGATGTGTTACATGTTGATAAAAATCTAAGCAGTTTAAAATATTTAAAAATTCCTTTGCAAAGGGGTCTGAATCATTATCAATATGTATATTAAAATCCCCTGTTATTAAAATCTTATCATATTTAAAGTAAATACTTGATAAAAATTCCTGTATAAAACACAGAGAAGGCTTCGGGGGTCTATAAACAGTCACACATAAGATGGGAGGGGTATTAAAAACAAAAGCATGATGCTGGAATGACTGGTAATGATTAAACGTTATTGCTTTAGATACAATTGATGCAGTACCACCACCTCTTCTTCTCTGTCTGGTTGAAAATAAAAAAAAAATTAAAATGTGAAGCCTCAGTGAGAACAGAGGGCGCCTCTGCACCAAGCCAAAAAGAGACAGTCAATATTTTTATCTAAAATCAGATCATTAATAATAAAAGATTTGTTGACGAGCGATCGGATGTTTAAAACGGCAAAGTTAAAAGTGATGAGTGGGATTAAAAGAGGTTTCTGTGTGTGAGACGCTGTGTGAATGTGATGCAGAAATCTAAACAAAGTGTGTTTATGTAGATCTGAGCTGTTTGTGATGTGAACCGGAATGTGTTGATCAGAAAACAGATTTGTTGGGCGAGTCCGTTGGTGAAGTCAGTCTGTGAATGGTTTACAGGAACGAAGTGTGAGGTGGATAAAAGTTGTGATCCTGTATGGTTGAGGTGAAGACAGTCTGGTTTGAAAAGGTTTGGTTTATTGTAAAAAGTTGTAAAATTGTCCTTTAAGCCAGATATGAAGTTGTTGTGCTCTACTGAATTTAATGTTGCCAAAACGGGGGGACGGAAGTGGACCAGAGATGTTGTTTGTTTACCTTACTGATGCTGTGGATGAGATGGAGGAAGTCCTTCTTAAGAATTTCAAACTGCTGGAATTTGAAGTCATTTGTACCGGAATGAACAACGATGGTGGAAGCAGATGGATATTTGAGAGATGATTGAAGTGGTGATGTCCTTGGTAACAGCTCCTGGTTTACAGATGGTAAGGCTGTTAGCAACACCAACATACCAGACTAAAGAATCCCCAATAATCAGCGTGCGGGGGCTAGGACTGATTATAGCCCCTGATGAAGGAGCTCTGCAGAGCTGACGGGAGACGTGGAGGTGGTCTGCACTGCATCTGGAGGCATGATGATGGTCAGTGGGGCAGCAGATGGAGTGATACTGGTGGATCCCACGGTGGCTGGACCCCTTTAAAACTGATTACTGGTGACATTTAAAAATAGCAGTGGTACCAGTTTGATAAGGCCATTAAAAAGAAAACATTCATTAAATTCATTGCGGGTACAAGCGGCCGAAATGAGCTTCCTCCAGAGGGTGGCTGGGTTCTCACTCAGAGACCGGGTGAGGAGCTCTGTGTCGAGCCGCTCCTCCTCCAGGTCGAGAGGAGCCTGATGGGGTAGTTCGGGCATCTGGTCAGGATGCCCCCCGAGCGCCTCGCGGGCGAGGTGTTTCAGGCACATCCCACCGGGAGGAGACCAAGGGGCAGACCCCAGACCCGCTGGAGTAACTATGTCTCACAGCTGGCTGGGGAAAGACTTGGGATCCTTCCGGGTGAGCTGGAGGATGCAGCCGGGGTGAGAGAGGCCTGGACTGCCCGTTTGAGGCTGTTGCCCCCACGACCCGACCCCAGAACAAGCGGAAGATGACGGAACGAAACATTCATTAAATCTTTTCATTTCCTTTTAGCAGCTTCAGTGCTCACATGAGCAACGACAGTGAGACCTGGAGGGGAGTGATTGGGAGGAACGGCCCCCCTGATCTAAACCCGAGTGGTGTTCTGCTGCTTGACTTCTGTGCTCGTGACGGATTGTCGGTAGCGAACACCATGTTCAAGCATAAGAGTGTCCACATGCACACGTGGCACCAGGACACTCTAGACTGCAGTTCCATGATCGACTTCATAGTTGTTTCATCAAACTTGCGGCCGCATGTCTTGGACGCTCGGGTGAAGAGAGGGACGGAGCTGTCAACTGATCACCACCTGGTGATCAGTTGGCTTCGATGGTGGGGGAGGAAGCCGGTCAGACCTGGCAGGCCCAAACGATCTGTGAGGGTCTGCTGGGAACGTCTGGTTGATCCTTCCATCAGAGAGAGTTTCAACTCACACCTCCGGCAGAGCTTCTCACGGGTACCGGAGGAGGTGGGGGACATCGAGTCAGAGTGGACTCTGTTCCGCACCTCTATTGTCGAGGCGGCGAGCCGGTGCTGTGGACGCAAGGTCATCGGTGCCTGTCGTGGCGGCAACAGACTTCCCGTTTGAGGCTGTTGCCCCCGCGATTCGGCCCCGGAACAAGCGGAAGATGACGGAACAGTTTATATCTAACGGGGTCGCGGGAGTCCCGGAGCCTTCAGCCGAGAGTCAGAATACACCCCAAACAGGTCCCCGATCTTCTACGGGGCCACACACACTCATTCCTAGGGGCTATTTAATAGCAGCCAATCAACCTAACATGTATGTTTTTGAGGAAACCAGAGAAAACGCACACATACACGGGTAGAACATGCACACTACACACTGAAAGACCAGTGATTCAAGCCTTGCCTCCTCTCCAGGACTCAAACCCTGACCTTCTTGCTGTGATGCCACCGTGCTAACCACCTTATTTATTTCTTAAAATTGTTTTTTTTTTTTTTTTGTTCAGCAACATTTTTTTGTGGTTGAATTTTTTTGTTTTTCTTCAAAAGTTTAAATGTTTTAATTGACTTTTTTCCATAAAGTTTATAAACATTGTGCGACACATGGTTAAAAAATGAAAAAAGAGAGTGTGTTTAAATGAGACCTCGTGTAAGTTTAGTTTCTGAACGTTGAAGTCATCATTTTTAGTTTTGGGGTAACGGTAGCGGTGTAACGTAGTCTGACCAAATGAAAGCTTTGTCACCAAAGTTTTATAGAAATTCCTTCATAAAAATATCTCATTCATGAAAGTGTTATGAATGAATGAAGGGCTTCACGATGGTTGGCACGGTAACAAATCCGTATATTCCCTCATTCGTCCAGGAGTGATCCATCATAGAAAAGAATTAAAAGTGTCTTCTAGTCGTGAATTTTCTGATCGAGACGTGTAAGACCACTTGAGTTTTTACATGAGTATGAGGATTATAGAGAAGCGTTAATCTAGTTAGTCTGTTTTCAGTTAGGACAGTAATGTACAGGACAGAGCAAAAGTTTGGACACCCCGTCTCATCAGTGTTTGGAAGAACAAAACGTGTGCACTCATTAAACCAACTGAAAGTAAAATAACATTAAATGAATATTTGGTGTTGGTATTGTGAGAGGGGGCTTCATCCATCCCACCACCTGATGTGTGTTTTTTTTTCAGCTGCGTCTCCAGTTGGAGCTCCTGAAGACGGAGGAACAAAACGCTGACATTGCTCATGTTTTCCACCTGGGTGAGTTAGTTTACATCATTGACTGGTTTGGTTTGAACCAGACCATCACCAGGTTCCGTCATCTTCCGCTCATCCGGGGTCGGGTCGCGGGGACAACAGCCTCAGACGGGAAACCCATGCTCCTCTCAACCCAGCTGCATCCTCCAGCTCACCTGGATGGATCCCAAGTCGCTCCCTGGCCAGCTGTGAGACATAGTCTCTCCAGCGGGTCTGGGTTCTGCCTCTTGATCTCCTACTGGTTGGACGTGCCTGAAACACCTCACCAGCGAGGCACTTGGGGGGGCATCTTGTCCAGATGCCCGAACCACCCCATCTGGCTCCTCTCAACCTGGAGGAGGAGCAGCTCGACACCAAACCAATGATTCTGGCCACCAGAGTCTTGTTCAGGAGCCTCGTCTCTGAGCCGTAGAGCAGGATAGAGAGTACAGTGGAGTTTTAGATCCGGAGCTTCACCTTGTGGGAGATGGATGAATGTCACCAGAGTGGTTTCCAGAAGGGACAGAAGGGCTGAGGCTGCCAGGGCTCTTCTTCAGTTGAACAATGGGTGCATTGGCTGCCAGGGAAAAGGGGCAGAGGTCTTTCTAATTCTTTTTAAATTCACCAACAGATCGATGTGTTAGACGTGGTGACGGTCTTCAGGGCTACGTGTTAGTGACATTATCATTCTTCATGAGTAATCTCAGGAGCCTCCTCCTCATTGGAGGATCATTACACATGCATCCCATTGTTTACATGATCCACATATGGGGTATTAGAGGCGTGTATTAGAGGGGTATTAGATGGGCGGGATGGATTTAGATTTGGCTTACACCTAAGATTCACTTCAGGTTAAATCTTTGAAGCTTTTTATTTCGTCTTAAATTTGCGTGGTGTAAGCACTGCTCAGCCTAAAATCTATAGAACTGTTAGTAAATGAGACCCTGGTCTGAGTCCCACAGTCCTGGAGTTTACTCATTCTGACCCAGATGTTGTGCAGGTCAGCGGAACCAGCAGCTGCAGACGTTTGGGCGTCACCTGATGGTCCTGCTGAAGGAGCAGAAGAGCCTGAGGCAGAGACTGATGAAGCCGCTAGCTCACACTAACCTTCCCATCATGGCTGACCTGCACAGGTAAATCTAGTTTCTATGGCAACTCAAGCCTGCTCCTGATTCGCTCTGCGTTCCAGGTCTGTGACGGATTCGTTCAGTTTCATGATGGACTTCATCCAGTGTCTGGAGGAGAAACTGGGATCTGCACGGGACCAGACCAGAACCCCGGACTGCCTAGCTCTGCTGGTCTGTCACACAACCTCACTGGAAACCAGTTCTTCCTGTTCATCTTCCTGACTGGTTTCATTCTTATCTTGTTGCTAGGAGACGTCTCACACACAGCTGGTCAGTCTGGCTGCTGAAACAGAGATCCTATCCACACAGATCCTTCAACGGACAGAAAAGAACCGAAATACCGAGATCTCTGAATCAGTTCTGGACAAACATAGTGGAGTGTTGGGCTCCGTTCTGGATTAACAAACTGTTTTTATTATAAAAGTGTAATAAAGATGTTTTAATAACTGGTGTCGTGTAAAACTTTTTCAGATTTCGGGCTTCATTCACGCCCAAATCTGAGCGTTGGACGACTTCTACACACTGATTTATGAAAGTGGTGGAGGGACAGACTGATAGATGAGGTCAGACATTCGTCTTCTGAACCTCTTAAAGGAACATCTTTAACAGGTTTGAAATTTAGTGCTTTTAAAAACTGGAAATGCTCTGAAGTCCTGAGCGCTGTCTCTCCATACTGTGACGTTATTGACACAAACAGGAAAGCAGAAGGGTGCGGAGCCCTGTAGTGACATCGGCAACTGAGGCAAGATCCATCCAACAGGACATTGACCTTATAGTTAGGGACGGGCGAAATGAAATGAGATCTGTACCGAACAAAAGTGGGCGTTCCCGATGGAGACTCACACAGAAGCGTGCATCATGAACAAGCCAATGACGTGATGAGATCTCACCTAGAGAGTGTGACGTCAGACTGAATTTTCACTCTGAATGATCACCTGCTAGTCTCAGTACTAGTTAATGTGCTGAGAAATCAAATCCATTTACAGATGCAGTCATCAAGTTTTATGTCATAAGGTTGGATTGAATTAATGACTTTAAAGTTTAACAATCTTACAAATCAGAAAAAAGACTGAGACACTCATAAATTCATATTTATCATAAACCCTATTGACAAAAATCAAAGCTGCTTTACCCAACCCAATACAAGAGTTTTCTATGCTCCCAGTATCCTGTCTCTTATGAAAGAGTTTTCTCAAAAGCTGGAAACATTCTTTAAAAAAAAAGAAAGAAATCGTCTGAGTCCAAAAACCCTTGAGAAAGTCGTATTTTTAAATAAAAATAAAACAGAATGGTGTGAATTTTTTTATTATTTATATGATCAGAAAATACTTTAATGATACCACACATGGAAATTTGTGTGTTACAGCAACAACCAGTTATCTGCTGACTTTCAGTGAGTCGTAGAGCCTGACCATGTAGGAAAAGAAAGACCCCCAGTACAGAGTGGTTTTGGAGCGGAGCTGTCTGAGCCTCATGGAGAAGGAGCTCCGCTGTTTGTCCAGAAGTGGGTAGAGAGGATGGTCATGGTTGTCTAATAATAATTTTATACAGGCCTTTATAAATATTTAGTGTTAGTTAAAAATGTTGTAATTGAAAATACATTATTTATCCTCGAAGGGAAATTTGAGTGCGCAGTAATGTATGCAAAGTACAAGCAGATGGCAACACTATGAGATCTCATTACTGGACCACATTTTGAATCATTTGGCTGTGAGATCTCATGAGCTCTCATTTTCCCGATCACTACTTGCAGTTATGTTTACTTCGTTTTACTGAATGCAAAATGTATAATCTGTAATTCCTCTACCATCACCCATGAAGTCAGACCATAGACTCATCCTGTTCCCGCCTTGATACTGAAACCCTCAAAACACCAAACCTTAATAATAACACCCAAAACCTTTCAACACAACACACCTTAATGATAACACCCAAAACCCTTAAACACAACACACATTAATGATAACACCCAAAACCCTTAAACACAACACACATTAATGATAACACCCAAAACCCTTAAACAAAACACACATTAGGTGGGCAAATATCACTGGGGAGCCCGGTCACCATTAAAGCTCCCCTGTTTCCCAGATGACTAACTCCAGCAGGGAAGAGAAGGAGAAAATGAAAAACAAATTAAAGTTCTGTATTGGTTGCCCCTCTGACCAACACAAACGAAACATGGCAATTTCATCCAGAATAAGGTTGCCGTCCACCATCGTCAGCCGGTCCGGTAAGGGGGATCCCGATTAGAAGTCTCCAAGGTGCGGTCGGCACTCACCGCCGGTGATCATTTCAGTCAACATAGACTGTCGGTTCGGAAGCTTCGTCCTCCAACTCCGGAGTTCCGGCGGTCACAGCAAATACTGGAGATGGATCTCACACACTCCTGCACATACACGCTGTTGTACACTTTGCCCCTCCAGCTGAGTCATTCTAAAGCAGCTAGGAGTCTGAAGCAAGTTGCTAGCAATTGCTCAATGAGCTAGCAGACAGCTGGCAGCATCTGTATGGTGGATCTGAAGTCTGCTATTCTTTTTTCTGCCAAAGTCTCTCAGCTTTTCCTCCTTCTCAACGCTGCTTTGCTGGAACTCCTCCCTAAACAAGGTCCATTCCCAGCACACAGCTGGCACCATTTTTTATGCTAAAAAAAGACAAAGATGAATAAAAACAATTCTGCTTGATTTATGCTGCAGTTCTGGCGGATTTGGTTCAGCATGCCTTATCCACTGTCCACCAGTGGGATTGTGAGTCACCATCTCAACAAAAACAAATGATTTTACCTTCATAGCTTGGGCTTTCCACCCTGACAATAGACGTGCAGATCAGCGTTCATTTTAACCCTATGACCACTACCTACTCTGATACCCAGTCAAGTTCTACCGGACGTTTGAATAGAAGCTGTGTCTGGTCAAAGGACCTACCAGATCAGCAGCTCATCCTTTCTACTAAACTGTTGTTTCTCTCTGACAAAATAAAAAAAAAAAAACCCTCTTTTTATTCTTTGTGAAATTGCATGTGGGTCTTTAGACTTTGAAGCCTACTGAATAATTTATCACAAATCAAACAGAGAACGGTTTTGCTCCTGTGTGGATTCTCATATGGTTGTTCAAGTTATCTTTTCTAGTAAATCTTTGTCCACATTCATCACAGCAGAACGGTTTGTCTCCTGTATGGATTCTCATGTGATGGTTTAAGTTGCCTTTTTGAATAAATCTTTGTCCACATTCATCACAGCTGAATGGTTTGTCTCCTGTATGGATTCTCATGTGCTGGTTTAAGTTGCCTTTTTGAATAAATCTTTGTCCACATTCATCACAGCTGAATGGTTTGTCTCCTGTATGGATTCTCATGTGCTCGTTCAGGCTGTATTTTTTACTAAATCTGTGTCCACATTCATCACAGCTGAATGGTTTGTCTCCTGTATGAATTCTCATGTGCTGGTTTAAATGTGATTTTACACGAAATTTTTGTCCACATTTATCACAGCAGAATGGTTTGTGCTCTCTATGGATTCTCATGTGCTGGCTTAAGTTACCTTTTAAAATAAATCTTTTTCCACATTCATCACAGCTGAATGGCTTTTCTCCTGTATGGATTCTCATGTGCCGGTTTAAGCTGCCTTTTTGACTAAATCTTTGCCCACACTCTTTACACATCAAGTTGTCTTTTAGTTTAAATCTTTGTTCACATTTGTCAAAGCTTAATGGTTTTTGTCCACCTGGCATTTCCATTTTTACTCTTAAGAATTGTCTGTTGATTCTGTTCCTTTTCAAATATCTAGTTCCTGTTAGAACATCTCAGAGTTTTCTTCCATCATCACCAGTTGCAGCAGCAGAATTGACAGAAACTCTGTAGAAGAAGAGAATAGATTAAATTAAATTTTAATGGTTTTAAAATTTAACCTGACAGTCACATTTTTTTTGTAACTCACATACATCATTTTATACGTAAATGAAACAGATTAGCTTTGTCTTCTGTACAGTTTGTTTAAATCTCAAAAAGTTAGTATTTTCTTGTTTTTTACAAAACATATTTCCTGTATTTGCCCACCTCACACTGCTTTCCTGTAGATAAAAACAACCTTCTTACTGATGGGATGGAGGGAATCAATGGAACCTCCTGAGTTATTTTTATACAAAATAACAGATAATTGAGAAGATCTAAAACAAGAACTGAAGTAATAACAAAAGATCTTAAAGGTCCCCTATTATGCAAAACTGACTTTTATGAGGTTTTAACCTTTTATTTTACTTAGTACTACCCCAAACAATCCCCCAAAGTGTGTTTTATTGTGATTCATGCTATTTTGAGATATTTAAATTCAAAGTAAGGGGCGTGTTCTCCAAACCTCTAACGACTGGTGGAACATAGTGACGTACATCTTTTTTTTGTTCAGCCCCCTGCAGCTCAAACACCCTCCCCCACTTCTACCTGCTCTCCACCCTGATATCCGAACCGCTTTGTTTTACTCAATACGTCTCACACCTCGCCCCTCCCGCTCCACGCTGTGCTGGGTGGGTGGGGAAATCACAATGAATGACAACCAATCGCAACCAACGGGGCGGGTCCCAGGAAAAAAAAAAGAAAAAAAGACTGAAACAAGCTGTTTTGAGTTCCGGGTAGGAAACTGCGCTCCCAAACAGGGTAGTATTTATAACCTTTTGTGTTGAGATTGTGGCGGAATGTAAAATTATGCATATCAGATACATAGCACAAGATAAAATAAGGGAAAAAAAGGCATAATAGGGGACCTTTAAGCTTGGTCGTGCAGTAGTTTCATCTGTAAAACGAGTAAGTTCATTCTAAATTGTTTTTTATGTTAGCATATCAGATAGAAAATGTTAACTAATCGAGTTTTTTTTTTTTACTGTATGTACAGTATCTTGTGCTGTCCCGGCTCATCTGTCAAATTTGAAATGTTTGCCCACCCCTGGTTTAAGAGAAGATAATTGATTGTAGTCCAGGTCTTTATGTCCCTCACACAGGCAGCCAGTGAGTTTCTCTCCGTGATCACTCTGGTCAGGTTTAACTGATAATTACATCTGTGTATCATCTGCATAACAGTGGATGATTATGTTTCTTAAGGACAGTTTATTTCACATTCAAATTTTTAGCATAAGATCATCTGGTCAATAGGGTCAAAGGTTACACTAAGGTCTAAAAATGGGTGCCCTATTTATTGATAGTGATTGATCGTGCATCTGATTTGAAGATGAAACATCTGGATATTAAATTGTACCTTTTGTTAGAAGAAACTTGTTGTGTCTTAGTATAAAACGCAGTTAGCTACTGCTAGCATTTGTTTCAGACAAAGAAAACAACAATAAACATTCATTTATCACTTCCTGTTTACCCTCTCTCACTGATATTTCAGAAAAAAAGACGGATTAAACTGAAAAACTTGGAAAGAAAGAAGAAACATTTCACAGTAAATGATGTAAATTCTCACCTCCTTCACGATGATTCTTTTTTTTTTTTGCTCCAATATTTTTCTCCAACAAGCTGCTCTGCAGAGGTCAGAAACCAACAAGCATCAGAATCCAACAAACTATTGGAGTTTGAAGTTTAAGAAAATAATGTCGCTAAATATCTTTTAATCGTACTCCGCCATTGTTGTTTACACCAGACCGGATGTAAACCTGGTCTGTTTCCGGGTCAGCAGCCTGTGTTTTAGAGGTCGCAATGCTGCCCTCTAGCGTTTGCTCCAGTTTACATCACCTTGCTGAACACAGTCTGTGTTGAATCTGGTTCAGATGCTGCTTCTGAGTTTTCTTTTTAACCACTAACAATGTTCAATCAGTCTGATTTTTACTCTAAAAAAATAAAAATCTAGGAATAAATCTAGTTCTTGTGACGTAAAGTGAGGCCATCTAAAGATTACAAATCATTACTAAATATTTTAATGTAGTTTGTTGTTTCGGCTTCTATTTACGTTTAGAAGCATATTTCTAAAATATAGAAACATCAATTTTCCCCAGAAGGATTAATAAAGGAAATTAAGATTTTGATTATTTTATAATATTATTTAAGATTGTTTTTTACATAAAAATAGAACATCTACGTTTGAAAAATAAAAAATAATGTTGTTAAGAAAAGTAAACTTTTTTTTTTGCAACATCCATTTAAATATAAAAATATGCTGAACCTGAAAGAAATGTGAAAAAAAAAAACGTTTTATTTCATCATCACTGGAAGAAGGGTACTTTAGAACAACAAAAAATTAGAAATAAAATAATGAGACGGAAGTCAGTGATCTGGTTTCTGTGCAGCCTGGATTTATTAAATATTTATATAAAAATTTTTCATTGACTTTGTTATTTCTGCTTAAAAGTCTTCAGAAGGAGAGGGTAAAGTTTCACCAGAGTTTTTTGTGGGATACTTGGCGTTGGGTGCTGTGGTCAGGGATTTTGTGTTAATGTGGGTGTCGGGTCACGTTGGGATTGGGTAATGAATGGGCTGATGGGGGGCAAAGAGGACAGCTGGTGTTTGGTGTTTGAGAGGGCCATTGCTTTGTCTCAGGGAGAATGTAAAAACATTGGTGTAGAACAGTGCTTCTCAAATAGTGGGGTGCGCCCCACTATTTGAGAAGCACTGGCAAGGCATTCTGAGAAGGAGCAGAATGCCTTGGCGCCCCTCGTACTCCAACCAAGCCCGAACAGATAACCAGCAGAGTGCCTCCGTGCCCCTGGTGCTCCACCCCAGCCTAAACAGAAAAGGAGCAAAGGGCCTTGGCGTGACTGGTACTCCAACCGAGCCCGGACAAAAAAACAGCTAGGTGCTTTCGCACGTAGGGAGTCCCGGCTACTCCATCCGCCTACCCCCGCTTCCCAGGGCAACCTTCACGTCAACCAGGCTCCAGACAGACGGCCTGGACACGCGCTGTGGGGCTCTGGTATCCCACATTGACCCCGGTGACCTCAGAGCCACACTCATTCTCCGTGCCGCCCGCACACACCTTAAGAGAGTTACGGCTACTCCATCCATCAATCAACCAATCAATCAATCAATCAATCAATCAATAATAACTATATTTGTCCATTTGGAGCTTCATTTACAGACAGAGCGTCGGGACAAACGCAGACAAATGTATAAAAAACACATTCATTGAAACATCATGAAACAATAAAATAGAAGTAAATGAAAATAAATAAATGAATTACTCTATTCATCGCTCACCGGGGAAATTTGTGTGCTGCACTCCTTACACCGCAGCAGGCTGCCCTTTGACGGCGCCAATGGTGGGAGAAGCAGGGGTTAGGTGTCTTCTCCAAGGACCATAGAGATAAATAAGTAGGAAAATATAAGAAAGCAATAAAATAAAAAAAAATAAGAACATTTAGTCGTCATTTTCTAGGTACGTGGCCACCCGTCACAAGGCCCCTCAGCCGTTCAACAGTCGGATTCAGATAGGTATGAAGCTGCAAGGGGCTCTCTTGGTCTTAAGTGCGAGGGACCTGAACCTGCGACCCCCGTGATCCCGGGGACAAACATTCTCCATGCCTCGCACACCTTCAGACAGTAACAGCTGCACTATCTGTCACCCCCTGCCCCCCCACTCTGCTTCCCAGACCAACCTCCACGTCACCGGGGCTCCAGACAGACGGCCTGGACAGACACCGCAGGAGTCCGGTGTCCCACCGTGACCCGTGTGTCACAGGGGCCCCCACTTGGAGACAAGTTCGAGGGTGGGGCACGAGAGCGAGCGCCTGGAGGCCAGGCTTTTACCCATGGGGCCCAGCCCGAACAGGGAACATGGGCCGCCCTTCCAGTGGACTCACCACCTGCAGGAGGGGCCATAGGGGTCGGGTGAAGGAGGAGATGGGTGGCAGCCAACGGCGGGGACCCTGGCGATCAGATCCTTGGCTGCATAAGCTAGCTCTAAAGACGTGGAATGTCACTTCTCTGGCGGGGAAGGAGCCCGAGCTGGTGCGCGAGGTCCAGCGGTCGCGGCTGGTTATAGTTGGACTCGCCTCGACACACAGCTTGGGCTCCGGAACCAGGCCTCTTGACGGGGGCTGGACCCTGGTTTATTCTGGAGTTGCCCTTAGTGGAAGGCACCGGGCTGGAGTGGGCATACTTGTTGCCCCCCAGCTTGGCTCCTGTGTGTTGGAGTTCTCCCCGGTGGACGAAAGGGTTACTTCCCTCCACCTTCGGGTGGGGGGATGGGTGTCGTTTGTTGCTATGCACCGAATGGCAGTGTAGACTACCCACCATTTTTGGAGTCTTTGGGGGGGTACTGGAGGGGCTCCCCCCCGGGGACTCCATTGTCCTCCTCGGGGACTTCAGTGTTCACGTGGGCAACGACAGTGAGACCTGGAGGGGAGTGATTGGGAGGAACGGCCCCCCGGCTCAGGAGGGGAAAGCAGTGCACCATCAACACCGTTTACGGTGGGGATGGGGAGCTACTGACCTCGACTCGGGACGTTTTGGATCAGTGGAAGGAAAACTTTGAAGACCTCCTCAATTCCTCCAACATGTTTTCCGATGAGGAAGTAGAGTCTTTGGAATCCGGGATGGGTCTTCCCATCTCCGGTATCGAGGTCGCCGAGGTGGTCGAAAAGCTCCGCAGCGGCTGGGCTCCGGGGGTGGATGAGATCTAACCCGCTGGAGAGACTATGTCCCACTGCTGGCCGGGGAATGACTGGGATCCTTCCGGGTGAGCTGGAGGATGCAGCTGGGGTGAGAAAGCCTGGCCTTCCCATTTCAGGCTGTTGCCCCGGCGACCTGGCCGCAAGTAAGCGGAAGATGACCGAACGGAAGGTTTGAAATCTAAGCACTTGAATTGACATTTTGCTTGTTTTGAACTAAAACGCTTATTTACGTACGTGGATTGAATCCGCTGGTTTTTCATATCATTGCACACTGTTTATTTTGACAGCGTGGGCATCATGGAGACACACACATGTTAATGGGAGCATTGTTGTTGTATCTAGAGTGCGCCATCTAGTGATGAGACATCACAATAAAACATTAAAAAATAAAACATTAGCAACGTTTTTTTATTTAAATTTTTTGTAGTTACGCGGGCCAGATTAAAACATTTAACCGGCCGCATGTGGCCTACGGGCCGTAGTTTGCCCATGCCCGCTTTAGAGTCTATTAACTTTCTGAAAACGGTCAGTTTGTTTTGAGTCTGGTTCAGATGCTGTTTCTGATTTTTATTTTTAGCTCTACTATCAAAGTAAAAGCCGTTGCACTAACAATGTTTACTCATTTTTTTTCTAATGTTTTGTTTCTGATATAAATATAATTTAAAAAAATATATAAAAAAAAAAACAAAAAAAAAAACAGAGAAGCTGACAGAACCTCAACAGAGGATGCTGGTACACAAAGATATTTCTAAGGCAGTCTCTACAATCAAAAAAACTGTTTATACTTAAATATGTTGTTTCTTTAAGTATCTAAAAAAACATGCCAAACCATGAAAAATTGGCTTCAATAACTTCATCCAGCATCTTCTGTTTGGACTGTGTAACAGAATTGTGTTCATATTAGAAACCTGACCTGAATATAGTCTTCATACTATTAAACAGATCCATACATGATGGTAATATGATTTAAACAAATATCTAACCTACTGTTGTTGGGGAAAATGAAGTGGAATCGGACTCAGCTCAGTACTCAAAAGGGTCTGTTTATTCATGAATAAAGTCAGAGAACACTTCAGCGTGACCGGTCAGAGTTTTTTAGAATGAGCCCCCCAATCTCGGTCCTTCTCCCATATTTATACGTACACACACACACTCTTTGGCCTAACATCCTGTCTTACACAATCGTCTGCGTCAAACATCGTCCTTACACAACTACCTTTCCTGGAACATTTTGTTTATCCAATTGTTTGGACACTTGGCAGGACCATGTCCTGATAACCTGGGTCATTATGTTCTGTGTTCTGGGTCATTATGTTCTGGCACACAAACACATTATACAAACCACCACCAACTCCACCGCCCAGTTCCTCGGTCAAGCCAAGTTCCCACAGAAACCCAAGATAAACTTTTCTCTTACATATCCCCCCTCAGGTCGCGAAGCGACCTTCAATTGCCACGAACACCACGTAGACACCCTCTGTACTTTAATAGACATGAGTAAACTGTAAGCCTGTGACTAATGCAAATGATTACAGGTATGAAATAGTGCAAACCTTATACAACACTTGAAGAAAAGTCCTGTAAGTGCTGCTCACAAGCAGGTGTCTAATGCGCAGATAAAGAGTAATACATGTATAACTGATGTGCTGGGCTACACAGTAAACTTAGCTTCGTATGCATTTATACGGACTACCACAGTGAAATATATAGTGCGAATGCACAGTAAAATTTGATTACAAAACATTGGATTACAAAATTGGATTCAAAACATGATAACGTATAATGAGTAAAATCATGTATATTCATAACCCTCTAGGTACCTCACACAGATAATACTGTAGCAACTGTAAGTCTAGCAGATGATGTAGGTATGATCCTATGAATATAACATCAGTTCCACCTCGCATTTTCTGAACACATTAAGCGTCACCCCCTACTCTGTGTCTTACTATCACAGGAGCAGCTTGCAACGATCACAGTCAGGTATGCATCTGTGAGTCATATGTGCAATATCGAAAACCCCTCCGGCGATCAGACCCTTTGACATACTCAAATTGTTGATTGGTAGAGGGGAAACTATATTGCTGCTTTGGCGCCGTCCAACAGCAACCCCGCAGGATACATATGTCCCCAGATACATCACCTTATTGCAGGCAGGTAATTTATAATCATGTAGAACAGTTATAAAGACACTTCATCCAAACACATATGACATCACACTCCATTATATGTTTTTTCTCTTTTTTTTTTTTTTTTTTTTTTTTCACAAACTTTTGTTTCAGTCCCAACAGTCTTCCAACCGACTTTCACAGTCTCGCATTTGTCTGGACCTGTACCCAGGTCAGTGCCACAAAAATGACAAGTCACGTGGTTGCGGACTCTTTCCTTTGACAGCTCTGCAATTCCGGACTTGCAGAGGGAGTTCCCTTTCATTACCGTCCTCGTTCACAGTCAATGACGCGCACTCTTCTACAGCTGCGGAAACCAGCTGTTCCTCAATCGAGCAAAAGAAAAGAAAAATGAAATAGTTCTCCGCTGTTCCAGCCACAGGAGTTTACTGAAAGATACTTCCGACAGCTCCAGAGGTCTTTCAGCTCCTGTGACACCTCCCACGCCGGGGTCACACACTTACGTCACTCCAGCCGTTTCCTCCCTTGGTGTCCTCGGGACACAGGTTCTCAATGTGCATCTGGACCATCTGGAACTCAGCCATTCGGTTCACCGTCATCTTTTGGACCCTCGCGTCCAGGAGTTTGAGGCACAGGCTCTTTGTGACTGGCACACAGCAGCCGACCAGCAGGATCAGGCCAATAAGGACCACAGCTGCCCCTAAAGCTGCCTTTACAAGCACATCCTTCCACTGTCCCCAAGAACCCAACCAGCTCCAAGCTTCATTCTGCCCTGCATTTTCAGCTAGTTCAGTCTGCAGTCCACTAAGTTTCTCCATCGCTTTCGTGAACGTTCCTCCTACAGCTGTATTATTGGGGATGTAGGAACAGCAATATTCTCCAAACATGTGACATACTCCACCCTTCTCTGCCAACATCCAATCCAACACTTGCCTATTCTGCCATGCCATACGACTAGTTTCATGCACTTGTTCTCCTATGGCCTTTAACGCTTCACTGGTGATGTTAAACATTCGCTGTTGGTTAAAATAAATATAATTTATCCAATCCGCCTGTTTTACGATGGCAATTATAGGTATGATAGCCTCGAACCCTGCAATAATTTTGCTTCTAGCCTTGAACTCTTCTGGGATACCTCGTGGTTGTCCGATCATGTCCAACTTCACTACCTGATCCTCTACCAGATGCCTCTTTACTCTTAAAGGGATTTTCGTATCATTTGGGCTAGCTTCCTGTTTTATTCCTGGATAAATCATTAACAATGGGACTTTCATTCGTACTAGAGCGCACAAACCTATCCACCCATATGGTAAAGTGTTCCTTAGCTCATTATTGCCACATATCCAAAAGCTATCTGCTACTGCCAGTGACTGTGCTGCTAAAAACTGCAAAAAAGGTATTGTCATTGTGATATTGTGACAGGTTTGGTCTAGGGGCTCTGGATTTTCATACCAGATTGGTTTTGTAGGAAATATTGGAGTCATATTTGCATGCGGGAACCAGGAGGCTACCCAAGTTACCTTGCAATTTACACTGGTGTTTCCCACATTACTGCTGTTATTAAGGGTTAAAAATCCTCCACTGGCAAAACATTCATAGTCTGCGAGTTCGTCTACTGTATACGTGGCAGGAGGTCTATCCTGTGATGTACGAATATTAAAATCAGCACACACTTTAGTAAGGTGTTTCCTGCTTAAATAATTTAGATTATCCTGATATCCATGCATTAACCTGCACTGACTTGCACACATCGGGAGTTTGAAGAGTGACATTACCTGTGTTGGTGGGACAAATCGACCTTCTCTGCATTCCTGCTGCTGTATTTTCGCACAATCTTCAAACGTGTGTTTCTCTGGTACAACTACGGGGACTGAACCTGGTGTTGCAGAACATAGGACGCACTCTTTTGATGTTAAATCTTTAGCTGTATACCACGCCCACTTGTACCAGCTATTGTGATTGGCTTTTAACCATAGTTTCTCTTGTATCTTCCCAAAACTCCTCACGTGTAGTCCTGTCTTATCCTGACCATACTGCTCACTCTCACCCCCTTGTTGACCATCTGTCCCGTCAGAAAGGTCAACATATCCAGTGAAATTTAGATCAACCAATAGCCCTGGAGATCTGGCCACAACCTGCGAACTTCTGTTAAACTTAACCCCATCCGCAGTCTGTGGTCTCGGTGGCAGGCCCTCCTGGTCCGGACCCGCCTCCTCCCGAGTCAGATTCACCTTTGTCTGTGGCTTCTCGTGAGGCACCAATGTCTCTGACAGGCTTGTTCTGCAGTTCATTCAACTGGAGCTGCGTGACTTTTCTCTGATTCCGCATGTCTTGCTCCCTCTGTTGTTCCTGCTCTTTTCTGTATTTTTCAACCACGTGGACCACATGGTCCCGGAACTGTCTGTGTGGCATAGTACTCAGCCCCACCACATCCTCCAGTTTGGCCTGGGCTGGGGCCGGCAAGGCTTCAATTATTGTTTCTCTGAACAGAGTCATTAAGAGCGGAGAGCACTCAGGCTCCTCCTCTGTCTCTTGCTTCCACCTCTTCATTTGTTTGTTTATGTATGCAATGGGATTCTCATTGTCCATCAATGGCTCACCTTTCAGTGCTTTGCGGTCAATCTTGTTGGGAAATTCCTCCCTCAGAGCCCGCCATATGGAAGCACGGTAAGCATTAAACTCAGTCCCATCAGCCCTGTGACTCTTCATCCAGACATAACCAGTCTTGTGGATGATGTTTTCCATAGCTGGAACCCCCAAAACCTGTGCCAGAACTGCCTTTATGTCACCAATAGCCAACATCTTCCCCACTGTCTCTTCCTCAAAGACTCGAATCCATTTAGCTGCACCGTCATGTAAGTCAGGGAGCCGGGCAACCAGCCCAGTCAAATCCACAGACTGCCATGGTATGTAGTGTGCCTGTGTTCCTTTTATTAAAATTGGAAATTGACCTGGATCAGTATATCGATCTGGTGGATGTATGTGAGGCCGATATCTAAGATCATATCGCTCTTCTCTTCCTTTTTTCTGATTTCCGACTGTTTCGGAGTGAGCTTCTGCATTTACTGACAAAGGGTCAAGCTTCTTACCACAATATGTGTTGTACATTTCATTTAGTTCCTCTTCACACTCATCAAAAAATGTTTTTTCCCTTCCTCTGGGTTGATTCGCGTTTAATGGGTCAGCCAAATCAATCCAGAACGACCCCTTCTGTGCTCCCCCTGTCTGAGAAGTTCGTTCACTATAGCAGTCTAGTACTTGGCTCAGTCTGGTCTTTCTTTCCTTCCGTCCTGTGCTACAATGCTGAGGCTGTGGATTTTCCCGTTCTATCCCCTCAACACTATCGTACTGACCCTGCTCTGCAGATGGAGAGCGACCACCTTCTGTTCCTTTCTCCAGTTCGGCAGCTTCCACTGATCTTCCCGGTGCCCTTTGAGGAGAAGGTTCCGCATTTAAATTAAAGCTGACTCCCTTCTGGGTATTTGCTTTGTCATATTCAAAGTTCCCATTAATGCTTAATGTTCCAGCTAGAGATGGGTATATTCCTGCAGATGTATTGAAATCTAGGTTTTTCTCATTGTTGCTCTTTATTTTAAGAGTGTTCAGTTCAGCTCGTTTTTCTCTGATTTTATCTCTATAGTTTTGGCCTTCGGTTCTAAACAAATCGAGTATTTGTAATTCAGTCTGTCTCTTTTGGTTGCGTTTTTTACTGTGATCTTTAGGTTTGTAATCTTTAATTCGAGTTTCCATTATTGTGCACACGTAAACATCAAATGTACCATCTTTAGGCCAAGGTGAGTCGAGCTTTTGAGTTCGCTTGTGCCATTTTTCCGATATTTTTGGAATTTCATTGACCCACTGTGGGTACTTCACACTTAAAATAGTGTTTGGAGTCAAGGTTGCCTTCGTTTGCAGGGCCATCTTCCTTATTGAGATTGTTTAAGCTGACTGTTAAAATGTGTTTATTATTTTGTTCGCGTTTAAAGTCCTTTTTATTCGTTCTAAATGGTTAATCAATTCAGGTTAACTTATTTTATGCTCCTTTTATTGTAGGGATGTTACCCTGCTCAAAATAATTAAACTGAGTTAAAGCTAAACTCCTAAGTTGGAATGAGTAGTTTTTTTTTTTTTTTAAATAAAGGGTTTGGAAAAACGTTCTTCTTTTTTTTTTCTCCTTATCAGCCTGCTCGCACAGTCAGAGCGAGAGAGCTGGTGGGGGCTCTTTGGCAACTCTCCAAGCACAACCCAGACAGCAGCATAAACTATGTCCACTCCCCTATCACCTTTCTCCTCCTTTTGTCTCCTCCTACAATCGCATCAGCCATACACATGCAAGGGGCGTGACAGGAGACCGCCCTACGTAATCGATATTTGATCCAGTCTACTGCTTGTCCACTGGAGAAATAGACCGCAACACCAACGCTCAATCCTCATCCACAGAACCAGCTACGCAGCTCACAGTGAGATTCAGATGAACAAATGGAACACACACACAGCCTCTACGCTACGCCCTTTTTACATGTTATGCGCACAAATTTACAAAGCATTTACACATTTGCACAAGATTATAATCATCAGTTTATTCTGTACAAGAGTCCAGACCAATAGAGATAATTTTGTCTTTTTAGTTTGGTTCTTAAGTACAGTTTCAAAGTTTTGTTACGTCAGATTTTAACTTTTTATGGAGCTCCAGTCTTTTTAGTTTACTCTTGAGCGCTTTCTCAGTTTACACACAAGCATACGCACACATTCCACGCGCTCCGCACATCTGGTTTCAATCAAAATGCGCTTTCACACACATACCCACACACAGAGAGCCGGCCCTCCCCCCAATCAGAGACAGCAGATTCACACAGGGAACCCACCAACAGGAAAGCACACACTCGCTCGAAGGAGAGCCCGAGCGTATAGGACGTAAGCGAAAGAAGAAGTTTGGAAGTATACATATAGTCAAGACAGGATTCGAGGAATAATGCGTCCGGACACAATCTAGCAGTTATTTATAATATTTTGATCAGTCTATTGTCATAAAATCACCCACTAAGTGCTGAACGAACTTACGGGGATACTCCTCCGTGGAGGAGCCCTCCCTTAGCGCAGAAAATTTTCCACGTATTCAATTGTAGGCACGCTGCGTCCGTCCTTTTAATTGAGCCCAGGGACGTGTAAGCTCTTCGGATTGACGCAATCAAGGTTTACGTTACCTACTCATCTGAGCTCTAAGGTCACATTTTCCATGCGCCCCGCTCTCCTGGCTGGCTCGCCAAAGTTTATCCAGAATTTCAGCACTCGTATAACAGCTGCTACCTTGCAGCCTGACACACTCACAGCTTTGGGCTAAGCTGATGGCCAAACAACTTTTTCTCTGCCTCTGCTTTTCTCTAGCAGACCAGAATTTCACAACAGCGCTTCACACATTTTTTGGATCCTTTTTTCCTTCTCCTCCCCTCCTCCTAAAACTGAAGGACGGGGGGGGGGCTTATTTGTACTTAAGTTTCTTTTAATTGATTAATGCTTAGTTTATTTATTTTGTTATTTTAGATATTATTTGCCAATTAAATCAACCTAATTTATGGCTCTCATTCCCTCCGAGCACAGCCGAGTCCAAGTTCGGAGCCGCCAGGCCCCGTGCCGCCTCCCCAAACCAAATCACCAATTAAATCACCAATTTAAGAGATAATTCTCTTACCTCGTATTCTTTGTCAGCGAGCTCGGAGATGATCGGAGGGGATGCGGCACGGTAACCTTCGCGGCCCCACGTTGGGCGCCAATTTGTTGGGGAAAATGAAGTGGAATCGGACTCAGCTCAGTACTCAAAAGGGTCTGTTTATTCATGAATAAAGTCAGAGAACACTTCAGCGTGACCGGTCAGAGTTTTTTAGAATGAGCCCCCCAATCTCGGTCCTTCTCCCATATTTATACGTACACACACACACTCTTTGGCCTAACATCCTGTCTTACACAATCGTCTGCGTCAAACATCGTCCTTACACAACTACCTTTCCTGGAACATTTTGTTTATCCAATTGTTTGGACACTTGGCAGGACCATGTCCTGATAACCTGGGTCATTATGTTCTGTGTTCTGGGTCATTATGTTCTGGCACACAAACACATTATACAAACCACCACCAACTCCACCGCCCAGTTCCTCGGTCAAGCCAAGTTCCCACAGAAACCCAAGATAAACTTTTCTCTTACACTGTCAGAAAGATGTCACTGCTGCAGGACCTGAGGTGGACCGCTGGTTCTGGTCAGTAACATGATCTGATCAAAGGTGGCTCAGAATTAAAAAAGTTCTGTTTGTGTGAAAATACTTGTATGCTAATCATACACCGCACCAACAAGAATTAATTTTTTACACACTCAATTCATCCCTCAACGGGGACATTTCTGTGCTGCATTGCACCGCAGCAGGCAAACAGGACGGCACCAATGGTGTGAGAAACGTGGGGTAGGTGTCTTTTTCAAGGACACCTAGACATGAGTCCAGTGGGAATAGGTCTAATGATTTACAATAATATGTAAAAAGGAACATAATTGAATAAACAGTTGGGACACTGCACATATTGTGAATAAAAACAGAATGCAATGAAGTGAAAGTTTCAAATATCAATGTTTTATTCAGAATATAACTTAGATGATTTATCAAATATTTAAACTGATCAATGTATAACTTTAAAGGAAAAAATTAAGTTGTTTTCACATTTCAAGGCATTAACACATCTTTAAAAAGTTGAGACAAGGCTGTTTTTACAACTGTGTGCAACTCCCTCTTCTTTTGATCACAGTCTGCAAACGCCTGGGGACTGAGGAGACAAGTTGCTCAAGTTTTGGAAAAGCAGTGCTGTCCCATTCTTGTCTAATACAGGCTTCCAGTTGCTCAACTGTTTTAGGTCTTCTTTGTTGCATCTTTCTCTTTATGATACGCCAAATGTTTTCTATGGGTGAAAGATCTGGACTACAGGCTGGCTATTCAAGTACCCGGATCCTTCTGGAACACAGCCATGATGTTGTAAATGATGCAGTATGTGGTCTGGCGTTGTCTTGTTAAAACTACTTTATTAGATACATACTTAAACCCTTAAACACACCACACCTTAATAATAGCACCCAAAACCCTCAAACACAACACACCTTAACCCAAAACCCTTAAACACAACACACCTTAGCCCAAAACCCTTAAACACAACACACATTAGGTGGGAAAATGTCACTGGGGAGCGCCGTCACGACTGACGCTCCCCTGTTCTCTGGATGACTCACTCCAGCAGGGAAGAGGGAAGGAGAAAACAAAAACAAATTAAAGGTCCCCTATTATACAAAACTGACTTTTATGAGGTTTTAACCTTTTATTTTACTTAGTACTACCCCAAACAATCCCCCAAAGTGTGTTTTATTGTGATTCATGCTATTTTGAGATATTTAAATTCAAAGTAAGGGGCGTGTTCTCCAAACCTCTAACGACTGGTGGAACATAGTGACGTACATCTTTTTTTTGTTCAGCCCCCTGCAGCTCAAACACCCTCCCCCACTTATTCCTTCCTCCAAACCGCTTTGTTTACTCAATACGTCTCACACCTCGCCCCTCCCGCTCCACGCTGTGCTGGGTGGGTGGGGAAATCACAATGAATGACAACCAATCGCAACCAACGGGGCGGGTCCAAGGAAAAAAAAAAGAAAAAAAGACTGAAACAAGCTGTTTTGAGTTCCGGGTATGAAACTGCGCTCCAAAACAGGGTAGTATTTATAAACTTTTGTGTTGAGATTGTGGCGGAATGTAAAATTATGCATATCAGATACATAGCACAGGATGAAATAAGGGAAAAAAGGCATAATAGGGGACCTTTAAAGTTCTGTAAAGTTCTGTGAAGGTGCAAACGCCATTCTGAAACTTTACAAGCTTTGGATGAATTTTCTTCACCCCTGGAGTCCTGCTGCCGAACAGGTTTTCGACTACATAAACAACCTTGACACCAGAGATAGGCGGATAGGAGGCTGCACAAATTAATATAATGATTTTTTTTTATACTAATAAAAAAAAAGATAAAATGAAGAAAAAAAAGAAAATAGATGCTTGATGCATTTCTGGGGGGTTTGGTTCAGTATCCTTTACCACTGTGTCCGCCAGTGGTATCGGGGGTCACCACAACAACAACGACAGACGATTTTGCCTTCATAGGTCGGGCTTTCCACCTCGACAAAAGACGAGCATGTCAGAGTCCATTTTGACTATGTCCACTACCCACGGAAGTTCTGCCAGACGTGGGTAGTGTTTAACTCAAAAGTTTAACTCATTTCTTTGTGCCTGCAGACGTCTAAGATTCTGGCTCTTTTCATTTACGTGTGAATAGAAGCTCTGTTTGGTCAAAGGGCATACCAGAGCAGCAGTTCACCCTTTTTACTAAACTGTTGTTTCTCTCTGACAAAATAAAAAACAAACTCTTTTTATTCTTTGTGAAACTGCATGTGGGTCTTTAGACTTTGAAGCCTATTGAATGATTTATCCCAAATCAAACAGAGAACAGTGTTGCTCCTGGTTGAACGGTGTGGATTCTCATGTGCCTGTTTAAGGTGCTCTTTTGACTAAATCTTTTTCCACATTCATCGCAGCAGAATGGTTTGTCTCCTGTATGGATTCTCATGTGCTCGTTTAAGTGGCTTTTATTACTAAATGTTTGTCCACATTCTTCACAGCTGAAGGGTTTGTCTCCTGTATGGATTCTCATGTGCTGCTTTAAGCTGCTTTTTTGAATAAATCTTTGTCCACATTCATCACAGCGGAATGGTTTGTCTCCTCTATGGATTCTCATGTGCTGGATTAAGTTTCCTTTAAGACAAAATTTTTGTCCACATTCATCACAGCTGAATGGTTTCTCTCCTGTGTGGACTCTCATGTGCTCGTTTAAGTGGCTTTTTTTACTAAATCTTTGTCCACATTCTTCACAGCTGAATGGTTTGTCTCCTGTATGGATTCTCATGTGCTGGTTTAAGCTGCTTTTTTGACTAAATCTTTGTCCACATTCATGACAGCAGAATGGTTTGTCTCCTGTATGGATTCTCATGTGCTGGTTTAAGTTTCCTTTTAGACTAAATTTTTGTCCACATTCATCACATACGAAGTTGTCTTTTAGTCTAAATCTTTGTTCACATTTGTCAAAGCTTAATGGTTTTTGTCCACCTGGCATTTCCATTTTTACTCTTGAGATTTGTCTGGTGATTCTTGTCCTTTTCAAATATCTAGTTGCTGTTTGAACATCTCACAGAGTTATCTTCCGTCTTCACCAGTTGCAGCAGCAGAATTGACAGAAAATCTGTAGAAGAAGAGAATAGATTAAATTAAATTTTAGGACCATCTGCATGGTTTTAAAATTTAATCTCACAGACACATTTTTTTTGTAACTCATATAAATCATTTTATAAATAAAACATATTAGCTTTGTCTTCTGCACAGTTTGTTTAAATCTCAAAAAGTTAGTACTTTCTTGTTTTTTACAGAACATATTTCCTGTATTTGCCCACCTTACACTGCTTCCCTGTAGATAAAAACAACCATCTTACTGATGGGATGGAGGGAATCAATGGAACCTCATGAGTTATTTTTGATACAAAATAACAGATAATTCACAAGATCTAAAACAAGAACTGAAGTAATAACAAAAGATCTTAAGCTTGGTCGTGCAGTAGTTTCATCTGTAAAGTGAGTAAGTTAATATTAAATTGCTTTTTTTCTTAGTATTTCAGATAGTCATTGTTAACTAATTGAGTTTTTTTTTACTGTATGTACAGTATCTTGTGCTGACCCGGCTTATCTGTCAAATTTTAAACGTTTGCCCACCCCTGGTTTAAGAGAATATAATTGATTGTAGTCCAGGTCTTTATGTCCCTCACGCCGGCAGGCAGTGAGTTTCTCTCTGTGATCACTCTGGTCAGGTTTAACTGATAATTACATCTGTATATCATCTGCATGACAGTGGATGATTATGTTTCTTAACACAAGAAAGACGCTAGATCAGGGGTGCCCAACCTTTTTTGTCCCAAGATTTACTTTACAGATATCAAACCTCCTGAGATCTACCAGTTCCATGTTACCATCGCAAACCCCACAGATCGTTTTCAGCCTGCTGTAACTACCCCTACAACACGATTTGCTACATCCACACACGTGCACATACTCACAGCGCTTTGCGAGGAGGAGGGGCAACAGCAGCACTGTGGGCTGCTTATTGATTACAGGCTTAATAACGTGATTTCACGTCACAGACTCCAAAAAATCTTCAGTAACAGCAGAAAAGCCGCGAGATTGACACTTTTTTTTTAAAGTTTTTTTTTTTTTTTTTTACTTTTTTTCAATGCCATGCCATCTACCCATAATGCAATCGACTAGTCGATCGCAATCAACGTAATGGGCACCCTGCCTTAGTGCAACCGTTGACACTAATGACCAGATGATCTAATGCTAAAGATTTGAATGGGACATAAACTGTCCTTAAAGAGCGTATTAACCCACGTGACTAACACCCGGAAATCGAGCGGGATCAGGATGAAACTATCAAAGCAATATTTTTTGTTGACTGGTGGAGAAGATCCTTATACAATTCTAAATAATTTATTTTCAAACAATCCCAATTTGATTCCTGCAATTCACCCCGAATTTCTACTCAGCTGCAGATCTGAAGGCTAATAAGGTTTGATCTTCTCTGTCGTCTGCTGGGGGAGCAGCATCGCAGCCAGTGACGCCAACAGACTGAATAAACTAATCAGACTGGCTGGCTCTGTCATTGGCTGCAAAAAAGACTCACTTGAGGCAGTGGTGGAGAGGAGGTCACTGAAAAAACTTTTCTCCATCATGGACAATCATGACCATCCTCTCTACCCACTCCTGGACGAACAGCGGAGCTCCTTCTCCAAGAGGCTCAGACAGCTCCGCTCGAGAACATCTCGTTACCGGAGGTCTTTCTTTCCGTACGTGATCGGGCTCTAAAACGACTCACTTAGCAAATAGGAAGTTGTTGCTGTGACACAAAAATTTCCCATGTGGGGGATGATTAAAGTATATTCTGATTCTAATAAAGGAGTGGACGCATATTTTCGGGTTAGTGACGTAACGTGCGACGTCATCACATGACGTGGCGGGACTGGCAGATCTCAAGAGGATGCTTCGCTTGTTGAAAAGTAGATCTTGGGACAAAAAAGGTTGAGCACCCCTGCCATAAGGTCTAAAAATGGGTGCCCTATTAATTGATAGTGATTGATCGTGCATGTGATTTGAAGATGAAACATCTGGATATTAAATTGTACTTTTTGTTAGAATAAACTTGTTGTGTCTTAGTATAAAACGCAGTTAGCTACTGCTAGTATTTGTTACAGACAAAGAAAACAACAATAAACATTCATTTATCACTTCCTGTTTACCCTCCGTTCCGTCATCTTCCGCTTGTTCCGGGGTTCGGTCGCGGGGGCAACGGCCTCAAACGGGAAGCCCAGGCCTCTCTCTCCCCGGCTGCATCCTCTAGCTCACCTGGAAGGATCCCAAGTCGTTCCCCGTCCAGCTGTGAGACATAGTCTCTCCAGCGGGTCCGGGGTCTGCCCCTTGGTCTCCTCCCGGTGGGACGTGCCCAAAACAGCCCGCCCGCAAGGCGCTCGACGGGCATCCTGACCAGATGCCCGAACCACCCCATCTGGCTCCTCTCTAGCTGGAGGAGGAGCGGCTCGACACCGAGCTCCTCCCGGATGGCAGAGCTACTCACCCGATCTCTGAGCGGTAGCTCAGCCACCCTGCGGAGGAAGCTCATTTCGGCCGCTTGTACCCGCGATCTCATTCTTTCAGTCACCACCCACAGCTGGTGACCATAGGTGAGGGTTGGAACGTAGATCGACTTGTAAATCGAGAGCTTTGCTTTTCGGCTCAGCTCTCTCTTTACCACGACGGACCGATGCAGCGTTCTAGTTATTGCTGATGCTGCACCGATCCGCCTGTCGATCTCCCGCTCCATCCTTCCCCCACTCGTGAACAAGACCCCGATATACTTAAACTCCTCCACTTGGGGCAGGACCCTGTCCTTGACCCGCTGTTTACCCTCTCTCACTGATATTTCAGAAAAAAGACGGATTGAACTGAAAAACTTGGAAAGAAAGAAGAAACATTTCACAGTAAATGATGTAAATTCTCACCTCCTTCACGATGATTCTTCCTCTGATTCTTTATTTTCTCCAACAAGCTGCTCTGCAGAGGTCAGAAACCAACAAGCATCAGAATCCAACAAACTATTGGACTTTGAAGTTTAAGAAAATAATGTCACTGAATATCTTTTAATTTTACTCCGCCATTGTTGTTTACATCCTCGACCGGATGTGAACCTGGTCTTTTTCCGTGTCAGCAGCCTGTGTTAGAGAGGTATTAATGCTGCCCTCTAGCGTTTACTTCAGTCTACATCACCTTGCTGAACACAGTCTGTGTTGAATCTGGTTCAGATGCTTCTTCTGATTTTTCTTTTTAACCACTAACAATGTTCAATCAGTCTGATTTTTACTGTAAAAAAATAAAAATCTAGAAATAAATCTAGTTCTTGTGACGTAAAGTGAGGTCATCTAAGGATTACAAATCATTACTAAATATTTTATTTTTTCTTTCGGCTTTTACTTACATTTATTAACTTATTATTCATTAGTTCATTTTTTTTTTTTTTTGCAACATCCATGTAAATATGAAAATATGTTGAACCTGGCAGAAAGTTGGGGAAAAAAAACTAAACCTTTGATTTCAGCATCACTGGAAGAACGGCATTGGGTCCAATAAAAAATCAGAAAAAAATGACAGTGAAAGGAAGTGAACTGGTTTCTGTGCAGCCTGGATTTATTAATTATTTATATAAAATTTATACATTGACTTTGTTATTTCTGCTTGAAGGTCGGTCTTCAACCGCCCCGCCCTCAAACCCCCCCCCCCCCCTCCGCCCAACACACACACTCATACACACACGCAAACATACTGAGCGATGCCTCTTACTGGTTGCTGTTTTATTGTGCGCCACAGCTTTACGCGCATAGGCCAGCGTGGGTCAGGCGCACTTGCTTTAGAAGTTTTACGGTAGCGCAGCAACACGGTCCCCATGTAACACACACACGTTCAAACACACACACTACACACACAGAACTAGAGGATTAGTGGCGACTTCCACTACGTCAGATAGATATGAGATTATTATGAAGAAAATGACGAACCGTTTGAGGTAGATTTTTACTGATACTGAAGGAAATGTTTCCACATCCAAACCCGACTAACCCAACATAACCTCAGTATAAACCAGAACAGACTGAATGTTTACACTTAGTATTTAAAAATACATGGAAGTCTTAGTTGTGCTCTGTGTTTAACTGACAGATGACACATGCTCAGACATGGAAAGCATCTATTTATAATCCTTCTTAGTCTTTGGAGAGTCACTCAAGACATGAAAAGACAACAAAAATAGAAACAGTTAATAAAGATTAAAGCATAATAGGAGTATTTAATGAAGGCTTTGAAACAAAATCTGAATTTGGAAACTACTCCCCAATCACAAAGCACCCAGGCACTGTCAAGAAAAGGACCCCTGACCCTTTTCCCAAAAATCAGGCTTCTACAAATTCTGACTAATACAATAAATAAAAAAATGCACAAACTTTATACTTCTTTTGTTTTATATTTTGAAGGCACATAAGAAACCTTATTCTACTATTTACTGAATATATGTGTGTATATAAATTTATATGTGTGTATATTTGATTCTCAAATATTTAAATGTTTGGGGCCGAAGTGCAGCTTTAATCGTTTATTTCATACTAAAATAGTGCACTTATTTCTGTTTGAATGTTTGAACTTAGAGAGGTTTTAAACAAGAGAGAGAAAAGTGTGAAAATATTAGTGTCTGTCAGAAAAAAGTCATTGTGAGGTGAGTTGTGAGGATTTTTTTTCAGCATTAAGAGACTGCAGAGGGTTGTCAAAGCATCTCAGAGGATCATCAGCCCACCTCTCCGCTCCCTGTCAGACATCTACTCCTCCTGCTGTCTCAGCAGAGTGGAAAAATTCAGGACAGCTCCCACCCTGGCTTTAAGGCCATTAACTTGCTGAACACAGTCAGTTTGAGTTGAATCTGGTTCAGATGTTTCTGATTTTTATTTTTAGCTCTACTATCAAAGTAAAAACTGTTTCACTAACAATGTACACTCATTTTTTTCATTCTGATATAGAGATGGAAAACAAAGCCCTGTGAGGGATTGAACCCTTTGAAGTAAAATTGTATCAAATGTTTTCAAGTCTCTGAAGCCTCGAGTGAACACCTACCTTTAGTGGACAATTTAAACCACTGCTAACCAGCACGCAACTATTTGGGAACCCAAAACTATTTTCCAGTCAGAAATAAAAAATGTATTTTAGACTGAATAGTTAGATAATGAACACAATTTATTTCTCACATGTTTTTATTCACAAATAGAAGTTCTTTAACAGTTGAAGGCTTTAGTTTTACTTCAGATTTGACTCTTTAATTCACCAGTTTGGAGAAATTTCTTTACATGGAACAGAGGATGCTGGTACACAAAAATATTTCTGAGGCAGTCTCTACAGATTAAAAAACTGTACATATTTAAATATGTTGTTTTTTCAAGTATCTAAAAAAATAAAAAACACACAGAACCATAAAAAATTGGCCTCACGGGTCCGGGGGCGGTCTCGCCTGGCCCTGCCGGGGCCCCTCGTCACCAGTTGGGGTTAAGAGATGCACTGGGGTGAGCAACACTAGAGAGTTGGCAGGACTACAGGTGAGGGACTAGGGTAGTGAAGAGGGACATTAGGTGTGCGGAGGTGGTTTTTGGGCTGCCTGGGTCGGGCACCTGGCTGGGTGTTGGGCTGTGGTGACTGCATATGGGGTAGCCTGGCCCTGCTGGGCCCCCGGTTGAGCCGTGGCTCGGGGATTATCGGGTCCCTGGGCCCTTGAGGTGAGTGCTCCCCTCTCGGTCCGGGCCTTGACTTCTGTCACCACCTGGGCTCGTCTAGGGCCGTGGGGTACGGTTGCCGCGTCTGCCCCAAGGCCTGTGGGTCCTGGCATCGGGGAGGCCTGTGCTCCTTGGTACTGGGGTGACCCTGGCAGGGGTTTCTTGATGCGCCTTGCTGGGTGGGTGGGCGGCTCCTCGGCCCAGCCTCGGGGTCCCGGGATCTGGATGGGCGTGGGCCCGGGTAGCGTGTGTCTCTGCCTCCCTCGTTCCAATCTTTTGGGGCTGGTGACAATCCGTTGGTCCTAATAAGCACATGGTTCACATCGGCAGCATGCATGTATGTACTTTCACTCACAGTCTATATCACTCTGTTTACTGTCCGCTATGTTCCTTGCTTCCAACCAATATTATTATAACTCTACTAACATGTGTTTGTGTTGTACATCATTTGCTATAGAAGGTTTTGTTGTGTGTGTCAGTTTTATCACTGGTTTAAACTCTTGTTTGTACTTTTTTTTTCCAGCAAGTTGGTTGTGATGCAGAATACTGCAACTTCAGATTTTCTTTTTACTTTCTCCCCCTTTCTTCTTCTTCTGTACGCTATTCCTCCTCTTTTTCACCCCACCTACCTGAGGTAGAACAAAACTGCCCAGCAATACTTGACATACAGATCATCATTCTGCTTGTCAAAAGGCCGGACAGGACAGGTCAAAAAAAAAAAATTGGCCTCAGTGACTTCATTCAGCATCTTCTGTTTGGAGTCTGTAACAGAATTGTGTTTATATTAGAAGCCTGAACTGAATATAGTCTTCATACTAATAAACAGTTCCATACATGATGGTAATATGATTTAAACAAATATCTAACCTGCTGTCACAAAGATGTCACTGCTGCAGGACCTGAAGTGGACCGCTGGTTCTGGTCAGTATAATGATCTGATCAAAGGTGGCTCAGAATTAAAAAAGTTCTGTTTGTGTGAAACGATACTTGTGTGCAAATCACACCAATTTTTGGTACTTAATTCATCCCACAACGGGGTCATTTCTGTGCTGCGTTGCATCGCAAGAGGCAAACAGGACGACACCAATGGTGGTAGAAACGGCAGGATAGGTTTCTTCCCCAGAACACCTAGACATGCTGCAGGACGTGAGGTGGACCGCTGGTTCTGGTCAGTATCATGATCTGATCAAAGGTGGCTCAGAATTAAAAAAGTTCTGTTTGTGTGAAAATACTTGTGTGCTAATCATACACCACACCAACAAGAATTAATTTTTTACACACTCAATTCATCCCTCAACGGGGACATTTCTGTGCTGCATTGCACCGCAGCAGGCAAACAGGACAGCACCAATGGTGTGAGAAACGTGGGGTAGGTGTCTTCTTCAAGGACACCTAGACATGAGTCCACTGGGAATAGCTCTGATGATTTACAATAATATGTAAAAAGGAACATACAGTAATTGAATAAAAAGCTTACATTTTCAGTTTATTGTACACGGTTTAATTAAATTTGAAGGTGTTCATTATAAGTGAAAATATATAAAATCTGGTAAAATGTGATAAATGTTGGATAATAGGATAAATGTCATAAGATCTTATAAAGAACATGCTGTAAAAAGGAAAATATATTCCTCTGGTTCAAACCAATTAAAATAAACCTGCTGTAAATAATAAAGCATGTTACATATTAGTTAAGATTTTCAATTCAATTCAATTTTATTTGTATAGCCCACAATCACAGAATTTCTGTCTCAATGGACTTCACAAGAAAAAGAGGAATGTCTTAACACAGATACACAGCAAGAAAAATAACTAATAAATGCTGACTAAACAAGACTAGCACATTTCTGCCCTCTCCTTCACGGTGAGGAAAAACTCCTAAAAAACCCATCAGTGGGTAAAATATAAGAAACCTCGTGGGGATCCACATGAAAGAGAGATCCCTCCCCGGGACGAGCAACCAATGTGTCAAAGATTATTTTTAAAATATTAGCTTATTCTACTCTACAGCTAAATATCTAAAGAAGTCAATAGATGTTCTTGATTCTGATGGAAACACTGAGACTCCTCAGCCCAGCGATGTCCAGTACGGGGATGAGTAGATGTTCTTCATCCTGATCCTCCCCCTTCCCAAACCAGGGTCTGTTTTCCCTACCCAAACCAGGGTCTGTATCTCCCCTTTCTTTCTATCTCATTTATTGTTCTCTATTGTTTAGATTTACACTGCTAGTTAGTACAGTACAATTCACATGTGGTTTTCTTGCTATGTATTTGTGTTTATACATTCCTCTTTTTCTTGTTTTTCTTCTTTCTGAATCTGCAATGTGAAGCCAATTGAAACAGAAATTCTGTAATGTTGGGCAATACAAATAAAATTGAACTTGTTAACTTAAACAAACGCCAGAAGTGACCAAAAATCCCACAAACTTCTCCCAATCCTCCTCCCTGTCCAACATACCAACATGTTTAACAGATTAACGGGTTTGAAGTTTAGCGCTTCTAGAAACTGGAAATGCTCTGAAGTCCTGAGCGCTGTCTTTCATACCATGACGTTATGACACAAACAGGAAAGCAGAAGGGGGCGGAGCCGCAACGTTAACCCTATAGTGATGTTAGCAGCTGGAATGAGGAAAGCTCCGACGAAAAGTGTCGATACAAATTGTTTCAGAAAGAGATATGCTCTGGAGCTCCATCTCTAGTTTTAGTACACTTTTTGTAGTAGTAGTTTGTAGTTACGTACAAGTCTTTTTCGGTACCATTTAAAAAAGTTCAATTTACATTAATTTTTTTTAATTTCCTGTACCGCTTCTCCCAGTTGGTGTGTGGCGCCACAAGGGTAGAGGGCTTTTTGTTTATCACTAACAGATGGTGTACCCCAGATCATGTAACTGTTAAACTTAACAGGACATTGATGGAAGAAGTTTCTTAGATGGAAGAAACTGACTTGCTGTGGCGACCCCTGAAGGGAAATGCCGAAAGAAGAAGAAGAATAATGGACCTTATAGTTATGTTTACTTAGACCTACTGAATTTTCAAATGTAAATTTGAATGCAAATGTAAAGAATGTATAATCTGTCATTCTTCTACCATCACCCATGAAATCAGACCATAATCTCATCCTGCTTCAGCCTTGATACAAGCCAAAGGTAAGGACGGAAATCCCCACCATGCGCTTCTTCAAGAAGAGTGCTCCCAAGCACTGAGGGACAGTCTTCAGTCAACTGACTGGAGGACTCTCATGGGGTGGACATTGATGGTGTTAAGAGCTGCATATCTGATTCTATTGACTTTTGTCCAAATCTGTGTCGGTGTCCAAATCTGGTCCTCGAGGGCCGGTGTCCACAGGTTTTCCATATGTTCTAGCATCTACACACCTGATCCAGTTAACTGAGTCATTGTGCCAAATTCTCTTGGCTGTTGATTTCACTGTCTTTGCACCAGCTGTATTGAACCAGG
The DNA here is from genome assembly GCA_902685375.1 of Neostethus bicornis. Lineage (NCBI taxonomy): Eukaryota > Metazoa > Chordata > Actinopteri > Atheriniformes > Phallostethidae > Neostethus > Neostethus bicornis. Next base: position 26,076,775 of record LR738552.1, read on the forward strand.
AACGTGTGTGGAAAACTATCTGGATACCAGCCCTCTAGGACCGGCGTCGGACACCTCTGGTATAGATGTTGAGGTTCCTATCAGAACCGTTTGCTGTCTCTCAAACAACAAGCTCTGGTTTACCAGTAAGTTCAAAGACCTTCCTAACAAAAAGAAGAGAACTCAGATGAGAGATCGGCAGGAGCTAAAAAGATGTTCAAACGTTGCTTACGGCTCAACTGAGAAAAGCAGAGCAGAAACGACAGTTGAACTGCACATCAGATATGTAGGATACCATGCAGACCATCACGGGATGCAGCCCCAAGAAAATTAAGATTCTGAGTGTCACGGCCAAAAGGCTTTTTAAATCCTCCGGGGACACAGACAACACACGGGCAGCTGTTGCTGTACACTACTTTATTAGATACATATTTAAACCCTTAACACACCACACCTTAATAATAACACCCAAAACCCTTAAACACAACACACATTAATGATAACACCCAAAACCCTTAAACACAACACACATTAATGATAACAACCAAAACCCTTAAACACAACACACATTAATGATTAAAACCCAAAACTCTTAAACACAGCACACATTAGGTGGGCAAATGTCACTGGGGAGCGCGGTCACGACTGATGCTCTCCTGTTCCCCATCTGACTAACTCTAGCAGGGTAAAGGGAAGGAGAAAACAAAAACAAATTAAAGTTCTGTACTGGTTTCCCCTCCAACAAACACAAACAAAACCTAGCAATTCCGTCCATGGTGCCGTCAACCCACGTTAGCTGGTCCGCTAAGGGGTATCCCGATGAGAAGTCTCACGGTTGCGGTCGTCACTCCACCACCGGTGATCATTTCAGCCAGTCAATATAGACCGTCGATTGGGAAGCTTCCACCTCCCACTCCGGAGTTCCGGCGGTCACAGCAGTTACTAGAGCTGGATCTCACACACTCCTGCACATACACGCTGCTGGACACTTTGCTCCTCCAGCTGAGTCCTTTTAAAGCACCTAGGGCCTGAAGCAAGTTGCTAGCAGTGGCTCAGTAAGCTAGTAGACAGCTGGCAACGTCTAAATGGTGGATCTGGAGTCTGCTAGTCCTTTTTCTGTCAAACTCTCTCAGATTTTCCCTCCTTCTCAACGCTGCCTTGCTGGAACACCTCCCCAAAAAAGGTCAATTCCCAACTCAGCTGGCCCCAATTCTCTTGATTGGCTCAAAGTCCCAATCAGTCTCTTCCCATCCACAAGATAGAGTATTAGGGGAGAATTCATAAAGGAAAAAAAAAAAACATACAGAATACAACTAAAATAATGTTCCACTTGATATGCTCCGTCTGTGGTTGGGACACACCCTCGACACCCCTTTACTAGAAAGAGGAACCCCTATTCCTCTCCTCCGATCCTAATTTCCATGTGATGGTGCAAATGCCATCCAGAAACTTTAGGAGCTTTGGATGAATTACGTTCAACCCTGGAGTCCTGCAGCCAAACAGGTTTTCGAGCACATTAACAACCTTGACACCAGAGATAGGAGGATAGGAGGCTGCACAAATTAATATAAATGATGGCATAATTTCTCATACTAATACAAAAAAGACAAAGATGAACAAAAAAAAAATCTGGTTGATTTATGCTACAGTCCTGGTGGGTTTAGTTCAGCATCCCTTACCCCTTGTGTCCACCTGTGGGATCGGGGGTCACCAAGTCAACAACGACTACTGATTTTGCCTTCATAGCTCGGGCTTTCCATCTCGACAATAGACATGCAGATCAAAGTCCATTTTGACTGTTCGACCCCTACCTCCTCTGGTACCCGGAGAAGTTCTGCCAGACGTGTGAACAGAAACTCTGTCTGGTCAAAGGACCTACCAGAGCAGCAGTTCATCCTTTCTACTAAACTGTTGCTTCTCTTTGACAAAATAAAAAAACAAACTCTTTTTATTCTTTGTGAAATTGCATGTGGGTCTTTAGACTTTGAAGCCTACTGAATAATTTATCACAAATCAAACAGAGAACGGTTTTGCTCCTGGTTGAACGGTGTGGATTCTCATATGGTAGTTCAAGTTTTCTTTTCTAGTAAATCTTTGTCCACATTTACCACATATGAATGGTTTCTCTCCTGTATGAATTCTCATGTGCTGGTTTAAGTTGCCTTTTTGAATAAATCTTTGTCCACATTCATCACAGCTGAATGGTTTGTCTCCTGTATGGATTCTCATGTGCTGGTTTAAGCTTGCTTTTACACTAAATCTTTGTCCACAAAGCTTACAGGTGAATGGTTTTTCTCCCGTATGGATTCTACTGTGTCGGTTTAAGTAGCGTTTTACTTTAAATCTTTGTCCACATTCATCACAGGTGAATGGTTTTTCTCCTGTTTGGATTTTCATGTGCTCATTTAATTGTGTTTTACTGTTACATCTGTGTCCACAAACATCACAACTGAATGGTTTTTCTCCGGTATGGATTCTCATGTGCAGGTTTAGTTGGCTTTTTTGAATAAATCTTTGTCCACATTCATCACAGCAGAATGGTTTGTCTCCTGTATGGATTTTCATGTGCCGGTTTAAGTTTCTGTTTCGAGTAAATCTTTGTCCACATACATTACAGCAGAATGGTTTGTCTCCTGTATGGATTTTCATGTGCTGGTTTAAGCCTGCTTTAAGACTAAATCTTTGTCCACATTCATCACAGCTGAATGGTTTCTCTCCTGTATGGATTGTCATGTGCTCGTTTAAATTTCCCTTTCGAGTAAATCTTTGTCCACATTCATCACAGCAGAATGGTTTCTCTCCTGTATGAATTCTCATGTGGTCGTTTAAGTTTCCTATTCGAGTAAATCTTTGTCCACATTCATCACAGCAGAATGGTTTGTCTCCTCTATGGATTCTCATGTGCTTGTTTAAGCTTGCTTTTAGACTGAATCTTTGTCCACATTGCTCACAGGTGAATGTTTTTTCTCCAGTATGGATTCTCATGTGCTCATTCAAGTGTGATTTTTTGTTAAATTTGTGTCCACATTCATCACATATGAAGTTGCCTTTTAGTTTAAATCTTTGTTCACATTTGTCAAAGCTTAATGGTTGTTGTCCACCCGGCATTTCCATTTTTACTTTTGAGATTTGTCTGGTGATTCTGGTTATTTTCAAAGATCTAGTTGCTGTTTGAACATCCCATACAGTTATCTTCCGTCATCACCAGTTGCAGCAGCAGATATGACAGAAACTCTGTAGAAGAAGAGAATAGTTTAAATTTTAGGACCATCTGCATGGTTTTAAAATTTAACCTGACGGTCGCATTTTTTTGTAACTCACATACATCATTTTATAAATGAAACAGATTAGCTTTGTCTTCTGCACAGTTTGTTTAGATCTCAAAAAGTTAGTACTTTCTTGTTTTTCACAGAACACATTTTCTGTATTTGCCCACCTTACACTGCTTCTCTGTAGATAAAAACAACCTTCTTACTGATGGACAAGAACAGAAGATCTTAAGCTTGGTTGTGCAGTAGTTTCATCTGTAAAGCGAGTCCTCATCAATACTGGCATCAAGCCAGTGCTTCTGAAATAGTGGGGTTGCGCTCCCTTGAGGCGATACCATGGGGGCGCGTTTGACCCTGTGATTTTATTTAATTTATTTTTCAGTATCAAATGGTTCAATTAGTCGAAAATGTTTATAGTCTAAATAAGAATTTATTTATTTATTTCAAGTTAATTGATGCACTTTAAATCTTTTCTGTTACAGAGTAAAAAACAATGTTAATAAAGCTGTTCTTTGTTGTACGTTGCTTTTTCTTTTTTTGTTTTCTCTAATGTTAATGAGGATACAGTGTCATGAAGAAGTGTACTTATAACAATTCATAAACTAATTATACTAATTATAGTCATGGCGGAGAGTGGGGGAGACGAAAATATTTTCTTCTTCCTAGGCGGGGCGCAACAGGAAATAATTGAGAAGAATCGCATTAACCCAAGTTTTATGCAAATCTGTAAAGGTGATAAAGAGCATGGAATATTTCATAACTAAGGCAGTGAGGAGCTGGTGTGTGCAAATGGTAAAATAATAGACAATGAAAGTTGAAGAATTTGAGCATGTGCCATTTTTAATAATTGCACTTCTTCTACTGGTCAGATTGGTATCCATCGACATTAGTGTAAAAAGTAAACAAATCAGCTTCTCACCCAGATCAGACATTCACTGTATTAAAAGAATTGATGAACATCTAACTAGCAAACTACACAAAAAGGCCGAGTCATTTCCATTAGATTCTTTGGCACTGGACCAAAGCAAGTAATAAACACACTGCTCAGATTTTAATTTTTATCAGAGGGATTGATAATAATTTTGAGATACTGGAGGAGTTTTTTGGATATAGATTCCCTGAAGGAAAAAACCCGCTGACAGGATTTATTTGACAGTGTGACAGAGGTCAAAAACTGTGGTATGAGTTACCTTTGGAGTACGCTTACCAATGTTACTACAGATGAATCATCAAATAGGACAAGAAAAACATCAAAATCCTCAAGAGAATTCAGGACAAAGAGAGAGAGGACAACCCTGAGCTAGAGGTTATTCTTCTGATTAAAAAGCAAGTTAATATTAATTTTTTTTTCTTAGTATTTCAGATAGTCATTGTTAACTAATTGAGGTTTTTTTATACTGTATGTATAGTATCTTGTGCTGACCCAGATCATCTGACAAATTTGAAAAGTTCGCCCACCCCTGGTTTAAGAGAAGATAATTGATTGTAGTCCAGGTCTTTATGTCCCTCGCGCAGGCAGGCAGTGAGTTTCTCTCCGTGATCACTCTGGTCAGGTTTAACTGATAATTACATCTGTGTATCATCTGCATAACAGTGGATGATTATGTTTCTTAAGGGCAGTTTATGTCACATTTAAATCTTTAGCATCAGATCATCTGGTCATTAGTGTCAAAGGTTACACTAAGGTCTAAAACTGGGTGCCCTATTTATTGATAGTGATTGATCGTGCATGTGATTAGAAGATGAAACATCTGGATATTATATTGTACTTTTTCTTAGAAGAAACTTGTTGTGTCTTAGTATAAAGTCGAGAAGAATATCCAACGTGATGTGTGACGGAAGAGTTTCAGCTAAACTAAAAGAGAAAGTGTACAAAACCGTGGTGAGACCGACCATGCTGTTTGGTCTAAAAACAGTAGGACTGAGAAAAAGACAGGAAACAAAGATGGAGGTAGCAGAGATGAAGATGCTAAGGATCTCTCTGGGAGTGACCAGGGTGGACAGGATCAGAGGAACAGCACATGTTAGAGATTTTGGAGATAAAGTCAGAGAGGCCAGACTGAGATGGTTTGGACATGTGCAGAGGGGAGAGAGTACTGAGATGTAGTGATGGGAAGTCTGGCTGTTTTTAAAGAACCGGTTCTTTCGGTTCGGCTCACTAAAAAGAACCGGCTCTTTCGGCTCCCGAACGGCTCTTCAGATTGTTTTTTTGTTTGTTTGAAATTATTTATTTAAACTATGCACACATTAATTCCTACTTTTGTTTTTAAATTTTTATACAAACCTGCTATTTCTTACTGTAAAAAAATAAAATATAAAAATGTATATAAAATTTATTATAAAATGTACATAAAAATTTCTGGTATTTTTAACTTTGAACAATTTAAATTTATCAGCTTTTTAAACAAATTTAAATTGAACGGACACAGAACATTTAAATCAAAATACAACATAAATATAAAATAGGCAAACAAAAAAAGAGCGACCAGATCTTTACCCAAGATTGGCATTTAGAAACACTAAGTGCCGCAGTTTTAAGGAGCTCATCCGGTTTCTTCTGTTTGTAATTATCTGCCCAGTTTAAGAAAAGTGTGTTTTTGACCTCTGTGATGTTGGCCCCTCTCATATATGTATGTATGTATATATACCGTAATTTCACGGCCATTAGGCACACCGTACGAAAAGGCGCAGCCTCAGTTTTGTGCGCTGTTGCTGTATTTAACACACACATAAGGCGCACCGTACGAAAAGGCGCAGTCTCAGTCACACACCGCCTTACAACAACAAACGCAAGCATGCAAATGTGCGTGTTAAAAAATAGTCCAGTGCTTAAATAGTTTAAATAAGAATTATTTTTTTTAAAATTCAAGTTAATTGATGCACTAAATATTTTCTGTTACACACTAAAAAACAATAAAGCTGTTCATTTTTTTTTCTTTAATGTTTAATGTTAATGAGGATACAATGTTATGCAGAAGTGTACTTAGAACCAGGGGTCCCCAACCTTTTCTGCGCCACGGACTGGTTTAGTGTCTGATAATATTTTCACGGACCGGTCTACAGGAGATAAGATCAGTCGGAAAAACTGGCTTTTTTAATCAATAATAATACATTTAAATCCACGTTGTCTTCACGAGAAAATTTATTAGCAGCGTCTTTATAACGTGGAACAATTCTCTCTGCTCGAACGCACTCTGGGTGCCTTGGTAACAGTAAACATACCTTCTTAATAAAAGACATCACAAAAACAAAGTGACTAGTTAGGCCCCTCACACCAGGGGTGGTCCACCTGGTGGTTGGGGACCACTGCTTATAACAATTTCATAGACAAATGATACTAATTATGGTCATGGCGGAGAGTGGGGGAGCGGGGGGCCACGCCCACACTTCACTTTTTAACGTTCTCATGCTTTTCTTTCAGGTCCGCCTCGCCTCACGGGCACCGCTTTTTCTTTTAGGTCACACAAAAGGCGCACCGCACGAAAGGGCGCACCGCTCATTTGGAAGAAAATTTTAGACTTTTAGGTGCGCCTTATGGCCGTGAAATTACGGTATATATATATATATATACATATATATGTATATATATGATATATGTATATACCATACATATACCATGTATATGTATGGTATATATATATATGTATATATATATAAATATGTTAATCATTCGCGCTATGTTTGTGCTGTAAAAATTTGTGTTTGTGCTATTTAAGTTTTTTTTAAACATATATTTACGATTCTTTTTAGATGTATCTGACGTAATCCAGCCCCATATTTTGCTTGAAAATGCAAGAGAACTCCTAAAAATGCTGTCAATCGTTTGTGCTGTAAAAAATTTCATTTGTGCTATTTTTTTAGTTTTTTTTTATTTTAAGAAATACAATCTGGGTGACGACGTCATACAGCCCCTTATTCTGGTAAAAAAAAAAAAAAAAACATGGCACCGCCTGATCGTTGCCAGAAATAGGGATGCAGACATTCAAATCTTCTTAAAATAAAAACAAAAAACTAAACTAGTACAAAGGAACATTTTTACAGGACAAACGATGGACATATTTTTTATTATATATATATATTTTAAGAGGGGCCAGCTTCACGGAGGTGTGTTTTTGCTCCTCCTTCTCATTGTGCACAACACATGCAAACACTTATTGAGTAATGACGTGCAGCTTGAAGAGTGGGTGAGAGAGACAGAGAGAGAGAACGCGAGTGTGACACCGACAGTTAGCAGAGAGCAGGGGGAAAAAAAGCGGGTCAGGGAAGGGCGACCCGGCTCCCAATTAGGAGCCGGTTAAAAGAGCCGATTCGTTTGCGACCGACACATCACGACTAAGAATACTGTGGAACCTCCAGGAAAGAGGACAAGAGGAAGACCAAAGAGGAGGTTCATGGATACAGTGAAGGAAGACATGAAGATAGTTGATGTGACTGAAGAGGATGCAGCAGATAGGGTTAGATGGAATGATGCGGAGACCCCTGAAGAGAAAATGCTGAAAGGAGAAGTATAAAACACAGTTAGCTCCTAGCAGTAGCTAACTAGTAGCTAACTTGTTTCAGACAAAGAAAACAACAATAAACATTCATTTATCACTTCCTGTTTACCCTCTCTCGCTGATATTTCAGAAAAAAGACGGATTAAACTGAAAAACTTGGAAAGAAAGAAGAAACATTTCACAGTAAATGATGTAAATTCTCACCTCCTTCACGATGATTCTTCCTCTGATTCTTTTTTTTTCTCCAACAAGCTGCTCTGCAGAGGTCAGAAACCAACAAGCATCAGAATCCAACAAACTATTGGAGTTTGAAGTTTAAGAAAATAATAACGCTGAATATCTTTTCATGTTACTCCACCATCTTTGTTTACATCCTCGACCGGATGTGAACCTAGTCTATTTCCGGGTCAGCGGTCTTTGTTTTAGATGTCGTAATGCTGCCCTCTAGCGTTTGCTTCAGTCTACATCACCTTGGTGAACACAGTCTGTGTTGAATCTGGTTCAGATGCTGCTTCTGATTTTTCTTTTTAACCACTAACAATGTTCAATCAGTCTGATTTTTACTGTAAAAAATAAAAATCTAGAAATAAATCTAGTTCTTATGAAGTAAAGTGAGGTCATCTAAGGATTACAAATTATTACTAAATATTTTATGTTTTCTTTCGGCTTTTACTTACATTTATTAACTTATTATTCCTTAGTTTGTTTTTTTTTTTTTTGCAACATCCATGTAAATATGAAAATATGTTTAACCTGGCAGAAAGTTGAAAAAAAAAACAAAAACAAAACGTTTGATTTCAGCATCACTGGACGAAGGGCATTGGGTCCAAAAAAATCAGAAAAAAATGACAGTGAAAGGTAGTGATCTGGTTTCTGTGCAGCCTGGATTTATTAATTATTTATATAAAATTTATACATTGACTTTGTTATTTCTGCTTGAAGGTCGGTCTTCAACCGCCCCGCCCTCAAACCCCCCCCCCCCCCTCCGCCCAACACACACACACATACACACACGCAAACATACTGAGCGATGCCTCTCACTGGTTGCTGTTTTAATATGCGCCACAGCTTTACGCGCATAGGCCAGCGTGGGTCAGGCGCACTTGCTTTAGAAGTTTTACGGTAGCGCAGCAACACTGTCCCCATGTAACACACACATGTTCAAACACACACACTACACGCACAGAACTAGAGGATTAGTGGCGACTTCCACTGCGTCAGATAGATATGAGATTATTATGAAGAAAACTGGACTCAGGGGCAAAGAGGACAGCTGAAGGGGAGGTGTTAGAGAGGGTCGTTACTTTGTCTCGGGGGGAAAGGAAAAACATTGGTGTAGAACAGTGCTTCTCAAATAGTGGGGCGCACCCCTTGGGGGTGAGGGATGCAGCGCGATGCCTGGGGTCACACGCGTGTGTTGTTGTTTTTTTTTCGTACTAGAGTAAAGTGTAATTGCACATCCACTACAGTAGTTATAGTTTAAAGAAGCATTATTATTTTTTTAATTTTCAAGTTAATAGATTCACTTTAAATCTCTTCTGTTACAAAGTAAAAAACAATGTAAATAAAACTGTTCATTATTAGGTCGGTTTTTCGCCTCCTTTCGCCCCGTTTTCACCCCCGATGCACTCTTTGCTCTTCTTTTTTCTCTTTCTCTCTTTTCACCGCTCCACATCAAGGCGACGGGCGTCCGGAGCTTCCCGGCCCCGCCGAACCGGCCCGAGCGCCAACAGGTCCGGCCTGCGAGTGTATGGGGACAGGGAGGAACGCCACCACCCCCGCCCAGCGCTCTTCCTCCTCCTCCCACGTTGATTTTCCGCCCCCCACCTTCCCTCTCTTTGTCGGATTCTCCCGCTCCTCGCCGCTCTCTGTCTGTCATTCTATTTTCTCCCCCGTGGGGTCCCGCCATGTCGGGGTGTGTGCTCCGGCGAGATCTCGGATACAAGTGGCCGAAATGAGCTTCCTCCGCAGGGTGGCCGGGCTCTCACTCAGAGATCGGGTGAGTAGCTCTGCCATCCAGGAGGAGCTCGGTGTCGAGCCGCTCCTCCTCCAGGTCGAGAGGAGCCAGATGGGGTGGTTCGGGCATCTGGTTAGGATGCCCCCCGAGCGCCTCGCGGGTGAGGTGTTTTGGGTACATCTCACCGGGAGGAGACCAAGGGGCAGACCCCGGACCTGCTGGAGAGACTATGTCTCACAGCTGGCCGGGGAACGACTTGGGATCCTTCCGGGTGAGCTGGAGGATGCAGCTGGGGTGAGAGAAGCCTGGACTTCCCATTTCAGGCTGTTGCCCCGGCGACCCGGCCCCGGGTAAGCGGAAGATGACGGAACGGAAGGTTTGAAATCTAAGCACTTGAAGTAACATTTTGCTTGTTTTTAACAACTAAAACGCTTGTTTATGTGCGTGGATTGGATCCGATGGTTTTTCTTATCATTGCATACTGTTTATTTTGACAGCGTGCGCATCATGGAGACACACACACATGTTAATGGGAGCATTGTTGTTGTATCTAGAGTGCGCCATCTAGTGACGAGACATCACAATAAAACATTAAAAAACAAAACATTAGCAGCGTTTTTTTATTTAAATTTTTTGTACTTACCGGGCCGGATTAAAACATTTAACCGGCCGCATGTGGCCTACAGGCCGTAGTTTGCCCATGCCCGCTTTAGAGTCTATCAACCTTCTGAAAAAGGTCAGTTTGTTTTGAGTCTGGTTCAGATGCTGTTTCTGATTTTTATTTTTAGCTCTACTATCAAAGTAAAAGCCGTTGCACTAACAATGTTTACTCATTTTTTTCTAATGTTTTGTTTCTGATATAAATATAATTTTAAAAAATATTAAAAAACACACACAAAAAAAAAAAACCCAAAAAAAAACACAGAAGCTGACAGAACCTCAACAGAGGATGCTGGTACACAAAGATATTTCTAAGGCAGTCTCTACAATCAAAAAAACTGTTTATAGTTAAATATGTTGTTTCTTTAAGTATCTAAAAAAACATGCCAAACCATGAAAAATTTGCCTCAATAACTTCATCCAGCATCTTCTGTTTGGACTGTGTAACAGAATTGTGTTCATATTAGAAACCTGACCTGAATATAGTCTTCATACTAATAAACAGTTCCATAGATGATGGTAATATGATTTAAACAAATATCTAACCTACTGTCAGAAAGATGTCACTGCTGCAGGACGTGAGGTGGACCGCTGGTTCTGGTCAGTAACATGATCTGTTCAAAGGTGGCTCAGAATTAAAAAAGTTCTGTTTGTGTGAAAATACTTGTATGCTAATCATACACCACACCAACAAGAATTAATTTTTTTATACACTCAATTCATCCCTCAACGGGGACATTTCTGTGCTGCATTGCACCGCAGCAGGTAAACAGGACGGCACCAATGGTGTGAGAAACGTGGGGTAGGTGTCTTCTGCAAGGACACCTAGACATGAGTCCAGTGGGAATAGGTCTAATGATTTACAATAATATGTAAAAAGGAACATAATTGAATAAAAAGCTTATATTTTCAGTTTATTGTACATTGTTTAATTAAATTTGAAGGTGTTTATTATAAGTGAATGTAATAAAATCTGGTAAAATGTGATAAATATTGGATAGTAGGATAGTGTTACATAAACAAACCCAATTCCAAAAAAGTTGGGACACTGCACATATTGTGAATAAAAACAGAATGCAATGAAGTGAAAGTTTCAAATATCAATGTTTTATTCAGAATATAACTTAGATGATTTATCAAATATTTAAACTGATCAATGTATAACTTTAAGGGAAAAAATTTAGTTGTTTCCAAATTTCAAGGCATCAACACATCTTAAAAAAGTTAAGACAAGGCTGTTTTCACAACTGTGTGCAAGTCCCTCTTCTTTTGATCACAGTCTGCAAACGCCTGGGGACTGAGGAGACAAGTTGCTCAAGTTTTGGAAAAGCAGTGCTGTCCCATTCTTGTCTAATACAGGCTTCCAGTTGCTCAACTGTTTTAGGTCTTCTTTGTTGCATCTTTCTCTTTATGATACGCCAAATGTTTTCTATGGGTGAAAGATCTGGACTACAGGTTGGCAATTCAAGTACCCGGATCCTTCTGGAACGCAGCCATGATGTTGTTAATGATGCAGTATGTGGTCTGGCGTTGTCTTGTTGAAACTACTTTATTAGATACATACTTAAACCCTTAAACACACCACACCTTAATGATAACACCCAAAACCCTTAAACACAACACACATTAGGTGGGAAAATGTCACTGGGGAGCCCCGTCACGACTGACGCTCCCCTGTTCTCTGGATGACTCACTCCAGCAGGGAAGAGGGAAAGAGAAAACAAAAACAAATTAAAGTTCTGTAAAGTTCTGTGAAGGTGCAAACGCCATTCTGAAACTTTAGAAGCTTTGGATGAATTTCGTTCACCCCTGGAGTCCTGCTGCCGAACAGGTTTTCGACTACATAAACAACCTTGACACCAGAGATAGGAGGATAGGAGGCTGCACAAATTAATATAAATGATGGCACCATTTTTTATACTACTAAAAAAAAAGATAAAATGAAGAAAAAAAGAAAAATGATGGTTGATGCATTTCTGGGGGGTTTGGTTCAGCATCCTTTACCACTGTGTCCGCCAGTGGTATCGGGAGTGGTATCGGGGGTCACCACAACAACAACGACAGATGATTTTGCCTTCATAGGTGGGGCTTTCCAACTCAACAAGTGTAGTTTCAGAGTCCATTTTGACTATGTCCTCTACCCAGGGAAGTTCTGCCAGATATGTGAATAGAAACTCTGTCTGGTCAAAGGACCTACCAGAGCAGCAGGTCACCCTTTCTACTAAACTGTTGTTTCTCTTTGACAAAATAAAAAAACAAACTCTTTTTATTCTTTGTTTAATTGCATGTGAGTCTTTAGACTTTGAGGCCTATTGAATAATTTATCCCAAATCAAACAGAGAACAGTGTTGCTCCTGGTTGAACGGTGTGGATTCTCATGTGCCTGTTTAAGGTGCTCTTTTGACTAAATCTTTTTCCACATTCATCACAGCAGAATGGTTTGTCTCCTGTATGGATTCTCATGTGCTCGTTTAAGTGGCTTTTTTTTATTAAATCTTTGTCCACATTCTTCACAGCTGAATGGTTTGTCTCCTGTATGGATTCTCATGTGCTGGTTTAAACTGCTTTTTTGACTAAATCTTTGTCCACATTCATCACAGCAGAATGGTTTGTCTCCTGTATGGATTCTCATGTGCTGCTTTAAGTTTCCTTTTAGACTAAATTTTTGTCCACATTCATTACATATGAAGTAGTCTTTTAGACCAAATCTTTGTTCACATTTGTCATAGCTTAATGGTTTTTGTCCACTTGGCATTTCCATTTTTACTCTTGAGATTTGTCTGGTGATTCTGGTCCTTTTCAAATATCTAGTTGCTGTTTGAACTGCTCTCAGAGTTTTCTTCCGTCATCACCAGTTGCAGCAGCAGAATTGACAGAAAATCTGTAGAAGAAGAGAATAGATTAAATTAAATATGATGACCATCTGCATGGTTTTAAAATTTAACCTCACAGTCACATTTTTTTGTCACTCACAAACATCATTTTATTAATGAAACAGATTAGCTTTGTCTTCTGTACAGTTTGTTTAAATCTCAAAATGTTAGTACTTTTTGTTTTTTACAGAACATATTTCCTGTATTTGCCCACCTCACACTGCTTCCCTGTAGATAAAAACAACCTTCTTACTGATGGGATGGAGGGAATCAATGGAACCTTTTGAGTTATTTTTGATACAAAATAACAGATAATTGAGAAGATCAAAAACAAGAACTGAAGTAATAACAAAAGATCTTAAGCTTGGTCGTGCAGTAGTTTCATCTGTAAAGCGAGTAAGTTAATATTAAATTGTTTTTTTTTTTTTTAGTATTTCAGATAGTCATTGTTAACTAATTGAGTTTTTTTTTACTGTATGTACAGTATCTTGTGCTGACCCGGCTCATCTGTCAAATTTGAAAAGTTCGCCCACCCCTGGTTTAAGAGAAGATAATTGATTGTAGTCCAGGTGTTTATGTCCATCAAGCAGGCTGGCAGTGAGTTTCTCTCCGTGATCACTCTGGTCAGGTTTAACTGATAATTACATCTGTGTATCATCTGCATAACAGTGGATGATTATGTTTCTTAACACAAGAAAGACGCTAGATCAGGGGGCCCAACTAATTTGTCCCAAGATTTACTTTACAAATATCAAACCTCCTGAGATCTACCAGTCCCATGTTACCATCGCAAACCCCACAGATCGTTTTCAGCCTGCTGTAACTACCCCTACAACACCATTTGTTACATCCACACACGCACACACTAACAGCGCTTTGCGAGGGGCGGGGGCCACAGCAGCACTGCGGGCTGCTTATTGATTACAGGCTTAATAACGTGATCCACAACACAGACTCCAAAAATCTCCAGTAACAGCAGAAAAGCTGCGAGATTGACACTTTTTTTTAAGTTTTTTTTTTTACTTTTTTTTTCAATGCCATGCGATCTACCCATATGCCTTTGCAATCGACTAGTCGATCGCAATCGACGTAATGGGCACCCTGCCTTAGTGCAACCATTGACACTAATGACCAGATGATCTAATGCTAAAGGTTTGAATGGGACATAAACTGTCCTTAAAGAGGACAGGTGACTAAAACCCCGAAGTCGGGCGGGATCAGGATGAAACTATCGAAGCAATATTTTTTTGTTGACTGGTGGAGAAGATCCTTATACAATTCTAAATAATTTATTTTCAAACAATCCCAATTTGATGCCAGCAATTCACCCCGAATTTCTACTCAGCTGCAGATCTGAAGGCTAATAAAGTTTGATCTTCTCTGTCGTCTGCTGGGGGAGCAGCATCGCAGCCAGTGACGCCAACAGACTGAATAAACTAATCAGACTGGCTGGCTCTGTCATTGGCAGCAAACAGGACTCACTTGAGGCAGTGGTAGAGAGGAGGTCACTGAAAAAACTTTTCTCCATCATGGACAATCATGACCCACTACCCACTCCTGGACGAACAGTGGAGCTCCTTCTCCAAGAGGCTCAGACAGCTCCGCTCGAGAACATCTCGTTACCGGAGGTCTTTCTTTCCGTACGTGATCGGGCTCTAAAACGACTCACTTAGCAAATAGGAAGTTGTTGCTGTGACACAAAAATTTCCCATGTGTGGGATCATTAAAGTATATTCTGATTGTAATAAAGGAGTGGATGCATAATTCCGGGTTGGTGACGTAACGTGCGACGTCACCACATGACGTGGCGGGACTGACCCTTGCGGGTCAGGGACAGGGTCCTGCACCAAGTGGAGGAGTTTAAGTATCTCGGGGTCTTGTTCACGAGTGGGGGAAGGATTGAGCAGGAGATCGACAGAGGGATCGGTGCGGCATCAACAATAACTAGGACGCTGCATCGGTCGGTCGTGGTAAAGAAAGAGCTGAGCCGAAAGTAAAGCTCTCGATTTACAAGTCGATCTACGTTCCAACCCTCACCTATGGTCACCAGCTGTGGGTGGTGACCGAAAGAATGAGATCGCGGGTACAAGCGGCCGAAATGAGCTTTGCCATCCAGGAGGAGCTCGATGTGGAGCCACTCCTCTTCCAGGTCGAGAGGAGCCAGATGGGGGCATCTGGTCAGGATGGTCCCCGAGCGCCTCGCAGGCGCCTCGCAGGCGAGGTGTTTCGGGCACGTCCCACCGGGAGGAGATCAAGGGGCAGACCCCGGACCCGCTGGAGAGACTATGTCTCACAGCTGGCCGGGGAACGACTTGGGATCCTTCCAGGGGAGCTGGAGGATGCAGCCGGGGAGAGAGAGGCCTGGGGTTCCTGTTTGAGGCTGTTGCCCCCGCGACCCCAACCCCGGAACAAGCGGAAGATGACGGAACGGAACATCTGGATATTAAATCGTACTTGTTCTTAGAAGAAACTTATTGTGTCTTAGTATAAAACGCAGTTAGCTACTGCTAGCATCTGTTTCAGACAAAGAAAACAACAATAAAAATTCATTTATCACTTCCTGTTTACCCTCTCTCACTGATATTTCAGAAAAAAGACGGATGAACTGAAAAACTTGAAAAGAAAGAAGAAACATTTCACAGTAATTGATGTAAATTCTCACCTCCTTCACGATGATTCTTCCTCTGATTCTTTTTTTGCTCCAACAAGCTGCTCTGCAGAGGTCAGAAACCAACAAGCATCAGAATCCAACAAACTATTAGAGTTTGAAGTTTAAGAAAATAATGTCGATGAATATCTTTTATTTTTACTCCGCCATTGTTGTTTACATCCTCGACCGGATGTGAACTTGGTCTATTTCCGGGTCAGCAGACCGTGTTATAGTGGTCGTAATGCTGCCCTCTAGCGTTTGCTTCAGTCTACATCACCTTGCTGAACACAGTCTGTGTTGAATCTGGTTCAGATGCTGCTTCTGATTTTTCTTTTTAATCACTAACAATGTTCAATCAGTCTGATTTTTACTCTAAAAAAATAAAAACCTAGCAATAAATCTAGTTCTTATGAAGTAAAGTGAGGTCATCTAAGGATTACAAATCATTACTAAATATTTTAATTTGTTTTTTCTTTTGGCTTCTACTTGAATTTATAAAAATATTTCTAAAATTTAGAAACATCAAACTGTCAAGAAAAGGACCCCTGACCCTTTTCCCAAAAGTCAGGCGTCTACAAATTCTGACTAAAACAGTAAATTAAAAAACTCACAAACTTGGTACTACTTTTGGTTTTTATTTTGAAGGCACATAAGCAACCTTATTTTATTATTTACTTAATATATGTGTGTATATAAATTTATATCTGTGTATATTTGTTTCTCAGAGATGTAAATGTTTGGGATCGAAGAGTGGCTTTAAAAGTTTATTTCATTCTAAAATAGTGCACTTATTTCAGACAGAAATAAGTGCACATTGAGTTCTAACATTTGACAAGGGGCCGGAACAGGAGCAGATGGATGGCATGCTTTGGTAACCGCTAAATTAGACCGATAGAATGGTGCGCTAGATTTTAAACAAGCGCGCTAAATGTTTAATCAAGAGCGGTAAATTTCAAATCCAGCGGCGCTAGGTCTGAAATCTAGTACGATAGCACATAAAAACGTCCATTTAGCAGCGCTAGGTTTGAAATCTAAGCGCTTAATGTAACATTTTGCTTGTTTTAACATCTAACACGCTTGTTTACGTGCGTGGATTGGACCAAATGGCTTTCCATATCTCCGCACACTGTTTATTTTGACATCGTGTGCATCACAGAGTCACACACATGTTAATGGGATCAGTGCTGTTGTATCTAGAGTGCGCCATCTAGTGAGGAAACGTCAGAATTACAGAAGAAATAAAACATCAAGTTTATTTATTTTTTTCAAGTTCGGCGGGCCGGATTAAAACGTTTAACGGGCCGCATGTGGTCCAGCTTTAGAGTCTATTGACATTCTGAACACGTTCAAATTGTGTTGAATCTGGTTCAGATGCTGTTTCTGATTTTTATTTTAAGCTCTACTACCAAAGTTAAAACTGTTGCACTAACAATGTAAAGTCTTTTTTTTTTCATTCTTTTCTTTCTGATGTAAATATAATTTTTTGTAATGTTTTTGTCAAAAAAAAAAAAACAGAAACTGACAGAACCTCAACAGAGGATGCTGCTACACAAATGTATTTCTAAGGGAGTCTCTACAAATAAAAAAAACTGTTTATATTTAAATATGTTGTTTCTTCAAGTATCTAATAATAATTAAAAAAAAAACATGACAAACGATAAAAAAATTGGCCTCAATGACTTCATTCAGCACCTTCTGTTTGAACTCTGTAACAGAATTGTGTTCATATTAGAAACCTGAACTGAAAATAGTCTTCATACTAATAAAGAGCAACAGTTTTTCAATTAACAGGTTTGAAGCTTAGCGCTTCTAAAAACCGGAAATGCTCTGAAGGTCCTGAGCGCTGTCTTTCATACCGTGACGTTATGACACAAACAGGAAAGCAGAAGGGGGTGGAGCCTACTGTGGAATTTTTTTTTTTTGTATTTTTGTATTTTGAATTACTCTATTCATCCCTCACCGGGGAAATTTGTTTGCTGCACTAAGATGTCACACAAATGAGAAGAAAAAAATAGAATTTAATCATTTAAAAAAGATAAAATGCTGCAGCATTGGAAGTTCATGCAAACCAAAGTTTGATCGGCTGAAGTTCGACAAACTCCCCCCACACACATGTTTTAAGGATAAAAAATAGATCGGGATCAAAACTGAGTTTGGTTGTACTTTATTTAAGTAGTAACGCTACTAAACAAGCACATTACCAGTAATAGTCTTTATTCAAATCCGTCAAAGTCCTCATCCTCTGTTTTGGAATCGAACAGCTGCGCAAAGTCCAACAGAGCAGGTCTACTTTGCTCCTTGCTGTCAAAGTCACTGTCTGTACTGTGCGGCTCCTCAGAAAGGATAACAGCTTTTGCGAAAGCTCGGATAACAGTACCAGCAGACATGTTAGTCCAAGCATCCACAATCCATTGACTCATTAATGCTGAAATTTCTCGAGGCGGCTCGATTCCCATGTTCCTCCGCGTTAGCTGATCAGCTTAAACTGAGCGTCATAAGCGTGTCTCTTTGCCATTTTCAGGGTTAATACAGCAATATTGTGCATACAGCACATACCTTTTTTATACACAATCCACGCCCACACTTCACTCTTTAATGTTTTTATGCCTTTTCTTTCAGGTCCGCCTCGCCTCACGGGCACCGCTTTTTCTTTTAGGTCCACCTTTTCTCACACACAAGGCGCACCGCACGAAAGGGCGCACCGCTCATTTTGAAGAAAATCTAAGACGTTTATATCCGCCTTATAGCCGTGAAATTACAGTAAGTACAGTAACAAAGTACATTTACTTCGTTACGTTCCACCACTGGTTGGGGCACACCATCTCCAATGCTCCGATCCTAATGTCCATGTGATGGTGCAAACGCCATCTAGAAACTTTAGGAGCTTTGCTTGAATTACCTTCACGCCTGGAGTCCTGCTGCCGAAAAGGTTTTTGACCACATTAACAACCTTGACACCAGAGATAGGAGGATAAGAGGCTGCATGAATGAATATAAATGATGGCACCATTTTCTATACTAATACAAAAAAAGAAAAAGATGAAAAAAAAAATTCTACTTGATTTATGCTGCATTTCTGGAGGGATTGGTTCAGCATCCCTTACCACCAGTAAAATCGGGGGTCATCACCACAACGACGACAGATAATTTTGCCTTCATAGCTCAGGCTTTCCGCCTTGACAATAGACGTGCAGATCAGAGTCCCTTTTGACTCTATGTCTCCCACCTCCTCCGGTGCCCTGAGAAGTTCTGCGGGACGTGTGAATAGAAGCTCTGTCTGGTCAAAGGACCTATCAGAGCAGAAGTTCACCCATTCTACTAAACTGTTGTTTCTCTCTGACAAAAAAAAAACCCAAAAAAACCCTCTTTTTATTCTTTGTGAAATTGTATGTAGGTCTTTAGACTTTGAAGCCTACTGAAAAATTAATCAAAAATCAAACAGAGAATGGTGTTGATCCTGTGTGGATTCTCATGTGGTTGTTCAAGTGGCATTTTACAGTAAATCTTTGTCTACATTTATCGCATCTCGTCTTTTGTATGGATTCCCTTGTGCCGGTTTAAAGTGTCTTTCCTTCTAAATTTGTGTCCACATACACCACAGCTAAACGGTTTGTCGTCTCTATGGCTTCTCATGTGCTGGTTTAAGTTTCCTTTTAAATTAAATCTTTTTCCACATTCATCACAGCAGAATGGTTTGTCTCCTCTATGGATTCTAATGTGCTGGTTTAAGTTGCTTTTTTGAATAAATCTTTGTCCACATTCATCACAGCAGAATTGTTTGTCTTCTCTATGGATTCTCATGTGCTGGTTTAAGTTTCCTTTTAGACTGAATCTTTGTCCACATTCATTACAGCTGAATGGTTTGTCTCCTGTATGGATTTTCATGTGCTGGTTTAAGCTTGCTTTTACACTAAATTTCTGTCCACATTCATCACAGCAGAATGGTTTGTCTCCAGTATGGATTCTCGTGTGCTGGTTTAAGTTCGCTTTTAGACTAAATCTTTTTCCACATTCATCACAGCTAAATGGTTTTTCTCCAGTATGGACTTTCATGTGCTGTTGTAAATGGTGTTTTTTGTTAAATTTGTGTCCACATTCATCACATATGAAGTTGTCTTTTAGATCAAATCTTTGTTCACATTTGTCAAAGCTTAATGGTTTTTGTCCATCTGGCATTTCCATTTTTACTCTTGAGATTTGTCTGGTGATTCTGGTCCTTTTCAAATATCTAGTTCCTGTCCATCTCACAGAGTTATCTTCCGTCATCATCAGTTGCAGCAGCAGAATTGACAGAAACTCTGTAGAAGAAGAGAATAGATTAAATAAGATTTTAGGACCATCTGCATGGTTTTAAAATTTAACCTGACAGTCACATATTTTTGTGACTCACATACAACGGGGGAAATAAGTATTTCATGCGTGAGCATTTTCATCAGTAAAGGAGGAGACGGTGGCCCCGTGGTCAGAGCGTTTGCGCACAGACCGGAAGTTAGCGAGTTTGCGTCCCACAGAGAGCACGTCTGGGGTCCTTGGAGAAGACACCTAACCCCCGCTTCTCCCACCATTGGCGCCGTCGAAGGGCAGCCTGCTGCGGTGTAAGGAGTGCAGCACACAAATTTCCCCTGTGAGGGATGAATAGAGTAATTCATTTATTAATTTATTATTTATTTCTAAGTGGGCTTTTGACACCAAATTTACACCAGGTATAGTCATTACACCAAATATTGAATTCACAGAAAGAAATCAGAACTTGTAAGTATATAGATTGAGTTATGATAAATAAAGTGAAATGACACAGGGAATAAGTATAGAACAAGTGAAGATAACAGTCTGCTAAATGGCATAGAAAACCATGAGATCACCTGAAATTCACCAGTATTGGGAGAAAAACCCTGCCTGTATCAGTACCAAATGAAAGTAGCTCCTTTAGTCCTAACTGATTGGCTAGAAAGGCTTCTCATTACCCATGATGCAAACAGAAAATACTTCAGGATGGGTCAGAGCAAAGAACTCTCT
The DNA here is from genome assembly GCA_902685375.1 of Neostethus bicornis. Lineage (NCBI taxonomy): Eukaryota > Metazoa > Chordata > Actinopteri > Atheriniformes > Phallostethidae > Neostethus > Neostethus bicornis. Next base: position 26,097,675 of record LR738552.1, read on the forward strand.
CAAGATCTTCATAATCTTACTATTGAAAAGCATTTTGACAGGAATAATTTTAGGCGCATTTCTAGTATGCTGAATGTTTTTGGGAGCACTGTGGGGGCCATCATACAGAAATGGAAAAATGAAAAAAAAAAAAGAATTACTCTATTCATCCCTCACCGGGGAAATTTGTTTGCTGCACTCCTTACACCGCAGCAGGCTGCCCTTCAACAGCGCCAATGGTGGGAGAAGCGGGGGTTAGGGGTCTTCTCCAAGGTCCCTAGATATGCTCTCCGTGGGATGCGAACCCGCGACCTTCCGGTCCACGGGCGAACGCTCTAACCACGCGGCCACCGTCTCCCCAACAAAAAAAAAGCATCAGTTCTTCATAAACCTTCCACGATTAGGTACTCCATGTAAGATCCCTGTCTGTGGAATACAAAGAATAATCAGGAGAGTTCTCCAAGAGCCAAGTACCCCTCAGGCAGAACTTCAGGAAGATCTGGCATCAACATCTACTGATGTTTTAAAGAAAACCCTAAGCAATGCACTGAACTGCCATGGCCTCCATGCACGGTCACCAAGTAAGACTCCATTGCTGAACAAAAGGTATGTTGAAGCTTGGTTACAGTTTGCAAAGCAACATTTGGAGAATCTGTGGATTATTGGGAGACTTTATCAAGGCCAGATAGAAGCAAAAACAAACTTTTGGCAGTCATTCTCCACATCATGTTTGGAGAGGAAATGACACTGCTCAGCATCCTAAGAACACCCTACCAACAGTGAACTTTGGTGGTGGTAGTATTATGGTCTGCAGCTGCTTTTCATAAAGACTTCATATTGTTGAAGACGATGAATGGAGAAATGTAGCAGGACATTTTGGATAAAAATTTGCTGCCATCTATCAGAAAGCTGAACACAAAAGCAGTTGGACATGTCAGCAAGACAGCGATCCTCAACACAAGGCCAAGAAAACAATATAGTGGTCTCAAAGAAAGAAAATAAAATTTGCTTGAATGGCCCAGTCAATTGCCTGAAACACATCCCATAGAAAATCTATGAAGAAAACTGGAGATCAAAGAGGACCAAGGAACCTTTAAGATTTAAAGACAGATTGTTTAAAAGAATGGGCCGAAATCACTCCTGAGCATTGCAGAGGACTGGTCTCTCATACACGAGGCATCTAGAAGCTGAAATCACCAACAAAATCTATTCTACATAGAAAGTATTAAATGAAGTGTGTTTAATACTTATTCCTCGTGTCATTTCACTTTGTTTATTATAACTCAACCTGTAAATTTAAATGTTCTGATTTATTCGTAGGAATTGAATATTTGACTTGATGACTATATCTGGTGTAAATTTTGTGTCAATAGCCCACTTAGAAGTACCCTGACTGATGAAAATGCAGATGCGTCAAATATGAAACAGATTAGCTTTGTCTTCTGTACAGTTTGTTTAAATCTCAAAACGTTAGTACTTTCTTGTTTTTTACAGAACATATTTCCTGTATTTGCCCACCTCACACTGCTTCCCTGTAGCTAAAAACAACCTTCTTACAGATGGGATTGTCAGGAGAGTAGTCTGTTCCCTCTGTGTCGTGTTTCCCCCCTCCATCTTGTCCCTCCTTCTTGTCCCCTCCTACGTCAGAACCTGCCTAATTAATCTGTTTTTGTCTTCTTTGTCTGAACTTTTTATCAATCTAATAAATCTGCTTTTGAATTCTTCATCTGAGCCTGTCTGTTGTGTCAAAGGTATATTTTTGGCCTCAGCTCCACATTATGACAGAACGATCTGGCCTTCTGTCGTAATATGGAGACGTAGGAGTTGGAGCCAAAAACTGGATAGTTAGTCAAGCATGGTAAACAAACGATCTGGCGAAGAGCGTGTGAAAAACTGATCCATTTATGCTGCAGCAGATGAATAGATTAGTTTCAGGTGTGACTTGTTGCAGCTCCCAGCAGGGTCAACCCAACTCCACAACCACACACAGACAAAGAGAGACAAGAGGGAGGGGGGAAAAAGGACACCGAGGGAACGGACTACTCTCCTGACAGGGATAGAGGGAATCAATGGAACCTTCTGAGTTATTGTTTTGATACAAAATAACAGATAATTGAGAAGCTCTAAAACAAGAACTGAAGTAATAACAAAAGATCTTGGTCGTGCAGTAGTTTCATCTGTAAAGCAAGTCCTCATCAAAACTGGCATTAAGCTAAGTTTTTATGCAAATCTGTAAAGGTGATTACGAGCATGGACTATTTCAAAACTAAGGCAGTGAGGAGCTGCTGTGTGGAAATCATAAAATGATAGAGAATGAGAGTTGAAGAATTTGAGCATGTGCCATTTTTAATGATTGCACTTCCTCTACTGGTCAGATTGGTATCCATCCACAGCAGTGTAAAAAAAGGTAAACAAATTTGAAACAAATACGCTTTTCACCCAGATCAGACATTCACTGTATTAAAAGACTGTATTTTCACGACCATAAGGCACACGTAAAAGTCTCAAATTTTCTTCAAAATAAACCTATCGTGCAGTGTGCCCTATGAGATTTGTGGACGTATTAGAGAACCATGAGGCGGACGTAGTTGAGAACATGAAAGGGGGAAGTGTGGGCATGGCTTGTGTCTAAAAGAACAGGTGTGTGCTTTATGCAGAACATTGCTGTTTTAGCAACACTGAAAATGGAAAAGAGACACGCTTATGAAGCTCAGTTTAAACTGATGGCGATCAGCTACACAGAGGAACGTGGGAATCGAACTGCTGCAAGAAAATTCAAAATTAACCAGTCGATGGTTCGTGAGTGGAGGAAGCTGGAAAACGAGCTGCGACAGGTAAAGAAGACGCAGCTGAGTTTCCGCGGGAATAAGGCGAGGTGGCCAGAGTTGGGGGAAAGACTCCAGCAGCGGATCGAGCAAAAAACGACTGGGAGGAGTGTTTCCACTGTCACTATTCGGCTAAGGGCAGTAACACTAGTGGAGGAAATGAAAATCGAGCATTTCCAAGGAGGTTCATCTTGGTGCTTTCGCTTTATGAAACGCTGCAACTTTTCCATCCAGAACCAGGACTACAATAGCGCAGCAGCGTCCGGCGGATTATAATGAAAAGCTGGCCAACTTCCGCCTCAACTGCAGCATGCACATCGGCGACAAACGAATCCAGCCGAGCCACATCACTAACATGGATGAGGTGCCATTTACGTTTGACATCCCGGTGAGTAACACGGTGGAGAAAAAGGGAACCAGCACGGTAGCCATACGCACAACGAGTACGAAAAGGCTTCGTTTACTGTTGTGCTTGGTTGTCACACCAATGGTGATTTTTAGGAGAAAGACTTTGCCAAAAGAGACGTTTCCAACAGGCATCATTATTAAGGCAAATGAAAAGGGCTCGATGGACAAGGAAATGATGAAAGAGTGGCTGAGGCAGGTATATGTAAGGAGACCGGATGGTTTTTTTCCACAAATCACCATCGCTTCTGATTTTTGATTCTATGCGTGCTTATCTCACCGCCGACAAGAAAAAAACAAGTGAAGCAGATGAACACTACGCTTGTTGTGACTCGCAAAAGCAGGCATCATTTCCACAAAGCTGCACGGTTCAGAAAGTGACTCCGACAGCGAGGAAAGTGAACCTGCGAAGTTACATTTAGCGCACCTGTTAGATTCCGGAACAGAGGATGAGGACTTGGATGGATTTGAAAAACGACTTTATGACGACTGTAACTAATATTTAAATAAAGCCAATCAAACTCAGTTTTACTCCCGATCTAGTTTTAAAATGTGCACACTTGTCTGCTTGTGTGTGTGTTGTTGTAAGGCAGACGGTGTAGAGGATCTGTATATAAATCCTGCGCCCCATCATCAGGTGTGCCTTATGTGTGTGTTAAATACAGAGCACATGAAATTTGGATTGTGCCTTTGGATTTGGATTGAAAGATTTTGGATTGTGAAAATACGGTAATTGACGAACACCTAACTAGCAAACTACACAAAAAGGCCGAGTCATTTCCATTTTATTGTTTGGCACTGGACCAAAGCAAGTAATAAAGACACTGCTCAGATTTAAATTTTTTATCAGAGGGATCAATAAGAATTTTGAGATACTGGAGGAGTTTTTTGGATAAAGAATCCCTTAAACGAAAAACATACTGAGAGGATTTTATTTGACAGTGTGACAGAGGTCAAATAACTGTAGTATGAGTTACCTCCAGAGTACGCTCACCAACGTTACCACAGATGAATCACCAAATCAGACAAGAAAAACATCAAAATACTCAAGAGAATTCAGGACAAAGAGAGAGAGGACAACCCTGAGCTAGAGGTTATTTTTCTGATTTAAAAAGTAAGTTGATATTAAATTGCCTTTTTTCTTAGTATTTCAGATAGTCATTGTTAACTAGTTGAGTTTTTATACTGTATGTATAGTATCTTGTGCTGCTCATCTGTCAAATTTGAAATGTTGCCTCGTTGCAATCTTTTTGGGCTGGTGACAATCCGTTGGTCCTAATAAGCACATGGTTCACATCGGCAGCATGCATGTACTTTCACTCACACTCACACACTCTATCACTCTGTTTACTGTCCGCTATGTTCCTTGCTTACAAACCAATATTATTATAACTCTAGTAACATGTGTTTGTGTTGTACATCATTTGCTATAGAAGGTTTTGTTGTGTGTGTCAGTTTTATCACTGGTTTAAACTCTTGTTTGTACTTTTTTTTTCCCCTCAGATAATCCAGCAGGTTGGTTGTGATGCAGAATACTGCAACTTCAGATTTTCTTTTTACTTTCTCCCTCTTTCTTCTTCTTCTGTACCCTATTCCTCCTCTTTTTCACCCTAGCTACCCCCGCCCCTCTCCTTAGTAATTCCCGTCAGGTCCAGCACAGAAAGCATATATATTTTGATTGTAAAGCATTAAAAAAAAAAAAAAAAATTGAAATGTTCGCCCACCCCTGGTTTAAGAGAAGATAATTGATTGTAGTCCAGGTCTTTATGTCCCTCGCGCAGGCAGGCAGTGAGTTTCTCTCCGTGATCACTTTGGTCAGGTTTAACTGATAATTACATCTTTGTATCATCTGCATAACAGTGGATGATTATGTTTCTTAAGGGCAGTTTATGTCACATTTAAATCTTTAGCATCAGATCATCTGGTCATTAGTGTCAAAGGTTACATTAAGGTCTAAAACTGGGTGCCCTATTTATTGATAGGGATTGATCATGCATCTGATTTGAAGATGAAACATCTGGATATTAAATTGTACTTTTTGTTAGAAGAAACTTGTTGTGTTTTAGTATTAAGTGGAGAAGAATATCCAACATGATGAGTGACAGAAGAGTTTCAGCGAAACTAAAAGAGAAAGTGTACAAAACCGCAGTGAGACCGGCCATGCTGTTTGGTCTAAAAACAGTAGAACTGAGAAAAAGACAGGAAACAAAGATACAAAGAAGGTAGCAGAGATGAAGATGCTGAGGATCTCTCTGGGAGTGACCAGGATGGAGAGGATCAGAGGAACAGCACATGTTAGAGGTTTTGGAGATAAAGTCAGAGAGGTCAGACTGAGATGGTTTGGACATGTGCAGAGGAGAGAGAGAGAGTATTGAGAAGTAGTGATGGGAAGTCCGGCTCATTTTAAAGAAACGGTTCTTTTGGCTTGGCTCACTAAAAAAATTAGACTCTTTCGGCTCCTTAACGGCTCTTGAGATTGTTTTTTGTTTGTTTGAAATTATTCATTTAAACTATGCGCAAATTAATTCCTACTTTTGTTTGAAAATATTTTATACAAACCTCCTGTTACTTACTGTGAAAAAATAAAATATAAAAATTTATACAAAATGTAAAAAAAAAAACCCAAAACTGGTATTTCCAACTTTGAACATTTGAATTAACACATGAATTAATCAGCTTTTAAAACAAATTTATCATGAACACACACAAAACATTTAAATCAAAATACAACATAAATATAATTTAAAATATGCAAAAAAAAAAGAGCAACAAGATATTTACTCAAGATTGGCATTTAGAAACACTAAGTGCCCTTAGATTTGAAGAGCTGATCCGATTTATTCTGTCTGTAATTATCTGCCCATTTTAAGAAAAGTGTGTTTTTGACCTCTTTGATGTTGGCCCCTCTCATATATATGTATACAGTATGTCTATATATATATACAGATATATGAACAAAAAGTATAATAATCCTTTGCGCTATGTTTGTGCTATTTAAGTTTTTTTTAATTTACGATTCTTTTTTAGGTGTATCTGCAGCAATCCAGCCCCTCATTTTGCCAAAAAATGCAATAAAATTTCTAAAAATGAATTGAATCGTTTGTGCTGTAAAAATCTTAGTTTGTGCTAATTTTTTTTTTATTTTAAGAAATACAATTTGGGTGATGACGTCATCCAGTCCCTCATTCTGGTAAAAAAAAATGACACTGCCTAATCATTGCCGGAAATAGGGATGCAGACATTCAAATCGTATTTCTTAAAATAATAATAATAATACCTGTAAATAACATAGTACAAACTTAAAAACTTTTACAGGACAAACGATGGACATATTTTTTGTTATATATATATATATATTAAGCTTTGCCAGCTTCACGGAGGTGCGTTTTTGCCCCTCCTTCTCATTGTGCACAACATATGCAAACACACATATTGAGTAATGACGTGCAGCTTGAAGAGTGGGTGACAGAGAGAAAGAACGCGAGGGGGACACCGACAGTTAGCAGAGAGCAGGAGGAAAAAAGCGGGTCAGGGAAGGGCGACCCGGCTCCCAATTAGGAGCCGGTTCAAAGAGCCGATTCATTTGCGACCGACACATCACTACTAAGAAGGCTGTGGAACCTCCAGGAAAGAGGACTAGACGAAGACCAAAGAGGAGGTTCATGGATACAGTGAAGGAAGACGTGAAGATAGTTGGTGTGACTGAAGAGGATGCAGGAGATAGGGATATGTGGAAGAAACTGACTTGATGTGGCGACCCCTGAAGAGAAAATGCTGAGAGACGTATAAAACACAGTTAGCTGCTAGCAGTAGCTAACTAGTAGCTAACTTATTCCAGACAAAGAAAACAACAATAAACATTCATTTATCACTTCCTGTTTACCCTCTCTCACTGATATTTCAGAAAAAAGACGGATTAAACTGAAAAACTTGGAAAGAAAGAAGAAACATTTCACAGTAAATGATGTAAATTCTCACCTCCTTCACGATGATTCTTCCTCTGATTCTTTTTTTGCTCCAATATTTTTCTCCAACAAGCTGCTCTGCAGAGGTCAGAAACCAACAAGCATCAGAATCCAACAAACTATTGGAGTTTGAAGTTTAAGAAAATAATATCGCTGAAAATCTTTTAATATTACTCCGCCATCTTTGTTTACATCCTCGACCGGATGTTAACCTGGTCTATTTCCGGGTCAGCAGTCTGTGTTGGAGAGGTCGTAATACTGCCCTCTAGCGTTTGCTTCAGTCTACATCACCTTACTGAACACAGTCTGTGTTGAATCTGGTTCAGATGCTGCTTCTGATTTTTTTTTTTAGCCACTAACAATGTTCAATCAGTCTGATTTTTACTGTAAAAAAATAAAAACCTAGAAATAAATCTAGTTCTTGTGAAGTAAAGTGAGGTCATCTAAGGATTACAAATCATTACCACTAATTTTTTAATTTTCTTTTTTCTTTCGGCTTCTACTTACATTTATCAGCATATTTCTAAAATTTAGAAACGTCAAATTTCCCCAGAAGGGATTCATAAAGATTTTTGAATTTTTTAATAATTTTACATGAAAATAGGACATCTCTGTCTGAAAAAAACAAAACTATTGTCTGAAAAAGTACTTTTTTTTTTTGCAACATCCATGTAAATATGAAAATATGGTGTACCTGGCAGAAAGTTGAGAAATTTTTATTTTATTTGATCTATTTCATCATCACTGGAAGAAGGGTACTTTGATACAACAAAAAAATCAGAAAAAATAATGAGACGAAAGGCAGCGAAATGGTTTCTGTGCAGCCTGGATTTATTAAATTTTTTTATATCAAATTTTCAAATTGACTTTGTTATTTCTGCTTAAAGATTTTCAGTTGGAGAGGGTAAAGTTTCACCTGAGTTTTTTGTGGGATACTTGGCGTTGGGTGCTGAGGACAGGCATTTTTTGGTATTGTGGGTGCTGGGTCACATTGGGATTGTGGGTTAATGAATGGGCCGATGGGGTGGCAAAGAGAATACCTGAAGGGGAGGTGTTTGAGAGGGCCATTGCCTTGTCTCAGGGAAAAAGGAAAAATAAATAAATGAATTACTCTATTCATCCCTCACCGGGGAAATTTGTTTGCTGCACTCCTTACACCGCAGCAGGCTGCCCTTCAACGGCGCCAATGGTGGGAGAAGCGGGGGTTAGGTGTCTTCTCCAAGGATCCTAGACGTGCTCTCCGTGGGACACGAACCCACGACCTTCCGGTCCGCGGGCGAACGCTCTAACCACGCGGCCACCGTCTCCACCCAAATATTGGTGTAGAACAGGGGTGGGCAATTAATTTTTATCAGGGGCCGCATGAGAAGCCTGAGTTGTGTCAGAGGGCCACCAACTTTCTTTCATTGTAAAATACTTCAATATTTTGAATAGCTGGTACTGATAATCAGAAGAATAAAGCACTCTGTAAATATGTATATCAGGTTATGTGAAACTGTGGTCTATTGGTTAAATAGACCACCTTGGGGTGTGCCGACATCTTGGGGATAACCTGGCGAACAGCATCACCTTCACTCACACACGTGTATGCGCAAGTGAAGGTGCTACGTCTACGACGTGCATACGTAGCGATGTAACGCTTTTCAAAATAAAATTTCAAAATAAAAGTTTAAAAAAAAGTTTAATTTATGGTGTTTATGATTGGCCTCACGGGCCGGACAGGGACGTACAAAGGGCCGGATGTGGCCCGCGGGCCTTAATTTGCCCAGGTCTGGTGTAGAAGGAGGCTTTTTTGTACTGGCAGGCGAAGTGTGATATGGAGAGAAAAGACAGAAAGTTAGTTATATGGCATACAGAGGATGGTGGGTGAAGTCGTGGTGCGTATTGGTGGTGGTGAACTAGGGAGCGAGGTGGTATTTTGTAGGCTAAGGCAATGTTCCCTCTAATTTTTTATGTGTCTAAGCAAACATAGAAGCTTTCTGAGCACACTGATGATAACTGTGTGCAAATCAAAGGTGCAAGCTGTGGCCACACACCAGTATCACGCTTGTTCTACACCTTGGATCATCACAAGTTAAATAACTTATTAAAATAATCAAATTACATCAGTTTTTGTTATTATATTTTTAATATAAGGGATTTGACTCATATAAAATGAAAGACCAAAATCCTGTTATTCATGAGATGTGTAGTATGTTACATGAGTGAGAGTCCTGTTTTGACCATGAGAAGAGTTCTGCTGAATGTGATGCTTGAGGTAGTCTAACTTCTATTCTGTTTACATTTTTCCCTCTGAATACTCACAAGCCACTTCAGCTTTACTGTATGTTTTGCAGAGAAGACCTTTCTCACTCAAAATAAGAGAAAAAAAAAAAACTCAGAAAAAGAGAAGAAAACCAAAACATTCAGAGTTTCTGCTTGTCCTTCTGTTTCTTTTATTTGCAAAAACACCAAAATCCATTCCATCTTTTTGTTTTTCATTTCTTTAATAATTTTGTCAATAATTGCCTCATTCAGTATTTTTTTTCTGGACACTGTAACAGAAGTGTGTCCATATGGTAAGGTTAAATTTAGGTCAAATTGTAGCCTTTATGTTTGAAAAAAAAGTCTCATAAATTATACGAATATTATTGAATTAAATGTTTTAGCTACTGTCAGAAAGATGCCACTGCTGCACGGTGGGTGGTGAGCTGCTGGCTCCGGGGCTGGGGGCGGTCTCTCCTGACCCCGTCGGGGCCCCTCGTCACCAGTTGGGGTTAGGAGGTGCACTGGGGTGAGCAACATTAGACAGTTGGCAGGGCTGAGTGGCTAGGGTAATGAAGAGGGACATTAGGTTTGCAGAGGTGGTCTTTGGGCTGCCTGGGTCGGGCACATGGCTGTGTTTTGGGCTGTGGTGGCTGCATATAGGGTGGCCTGGCTCTGCTGGGCATCTGGTTGAGCCCTGGCTTAGAGGATTGGGGTCCTTGGGCTCTTGGGGTGAGTATCCCTGGGCTTGCCTTAGGCCATGAGGTACGGTTGCCGCGTGTGCCCCATGGCCTGTGGGCCCTGACATCGGGGACGCCTGTGCCCCTTGGTGCTGGGGGAGCCAGCAATACTTGACATACAGATCATCATTTCTGCTTGTCACAACGCCAAACAGGACAGTTTAAAAAGCTTCAGCTCTGCATTCAACACTATCCTCCCTACCCTGCTTCAGGTCAAGCTCTCTCAGCTCAACGTGCCAGACTCCACCTGCAGGTGAATTACTGACTTCCTGACAGACCGGAGGCAGTGCTTGAAGCTGGGGAAGAATGTCTCCACCTCTCGGACTATCAGCACAGGATCTCCACAGTGCTGTGTCCTCTCTACCCTGCTCTTCTCCCTGTACACCAACTGCTGCACCTCCAGCCATGACTCTGTCAAACTGATCAAGTTTGCAGATGACACCACCCTCATTGGGCTCATCTCTGATGGTGATGAGTCAGCCTACAGGATGGAGGTAGACCGGCTGGTGTCCTGGTGCAGCAACAACAACCTGGAGCTCAACGCTCAGAAGACAGTGGAGATGATTGTGGACTTTAGGAAAGTCACACCCCCCATTCCCCCCTTGCACTGACAGACTCCTCCATCACTACTGTAGACTCTTGCCGCTTCCTCGGCACTACCATCACACAGAACCTAAAGTGGGAGCGGTCCATCAGCTCCCTGATCAAAAAGGCCCAGCAGAGGATGTACTTTCTGCGGGAGTTGAAGAAAGCCAAGCTGCCCGCCCAGATGTTGGTGCAGTTTTACACAGCCATCATCGAGTCCATCCTCACCTCCTCCATCACCGTGTGGTACGCTGGAGCCACGGCCAGGGACAAACACAGACTGCAGCCCATTGTGCGCTCCGCAGAGGAGGTGATCGGCTGCGGCTTTCCTTCTCTCCATGACCTATGCGTCTCCAGCACTCGGGGGCGTGCAGGTCGGGTAGCAAGTGACCCTTCCCACCCTGGACATGGACTTTTTGAGCGACTCCCCTCGGGCAGGCGGCTCCGGTCCATTCGGACCAGAACGTCCCGCCACAAAAACAGCTTCGTCCCGTCTGCCGTTGGACTAATGAATGCTTTATAACCTGGATCCCCACATCTCTTAGTCACTTTATAACCTGGATCCCCACATCTCTTAGACACTTTATAACCTGGATCCCCACATCTCTTAGTCACTTTATAACCTGGATCCCCACATCTCTTAGACACTTTATAACCTGGATCCCCACATCTCTTAGACACTTTATAACCTGGATCCCCACATCTCTTAGACACTTTATAACCTGGATCCCCACATCTCTTAGACACTTTATAACCTGGATCCCCACATCTCTTAGTCACTTTATAACCTGGCTCCCCACATCTCTTAGTCACTTCCCTCTTGTCACTTTACTATCTTTATTATTTTCTATTATTTTCTATGACATTGCACTACATTTCTTTTTCTTTCTGAGCACTCTTACTTTTGTTAAAATTATTATTATTTATTTTATTTTTTATTATTTTAATTTTATATTTTTGCACACCTGTATCAAAGCAAGTTCCTAGTCTCTGATATTTTTCATTGACATGGCAATAAAAGCATTCTGGTTCTAATATGACTGTGTGGTATGGCAGCTGCACCACACAGGATAAAAAGCAGTTGGCCCGGGGGTGTAGACTGCACAGGGGATCGTAGAGTGCTGGCTGCCAGATCTGGATTCGGTCTACAGCTCCCGAGTTCAGCAGAAGATGATTAGCGATGGACCCCACCCAACCCAGGTTACGGACTGTTTGTAACTCTCCCATCAGGGAAACGGTACAGGACCATAAAAACCACCACTTCACGTCTCGGAAACAGTTTTTTTCCCCAGAGCTGTGAAAGCAATCACCCCTCCAACCTCCATCCTCTTGTACACTCATCTGACTAGTACTAAGGACACTTTACATCAGCACACACTTTAACAACTCTGCACTGGTAATTCTTTTTTTAAAAATCATTCAGTTGTCTAATTAAACTGTTTTTGTGTGATTTTATTCTGTTTTTGTTATTTTTACTTTTATTTCTACTTATTTTTCATATAAATATGTTTTTTAGCCTGACGCCTGTCTAAATTTCACTGTGAGAACGGTGACAATAAAAGTGCCCAGGGGTGCTACAACGGACTCTTTCCCACTTTAAAAATCCAGCCTCAAAATTCATCTTTTCAGGAAATCCCACAGTCAGTCCAGTTTTCTATATTTGCTTTGGCTTGATTTGTTTTGATCTGTTTCTAGTTTTATTTTATTATTTAATTTATTGTTTTTTAAATTCTGTTTTATTGGATATTTTATGAACTGTACAGTGAACTTGGGTGTCCAGAAAAGTAATTCTAAATAAAATGCATTCTTCTTCTTCTTAATGAACTTTTTAAAATTCAAATTAATTTAATTATTAAAATATATTTTACACATAGAAGTCATATTCAATGCATTTCAAAAACAGAAGAAGAAAACTGACTGCATCAGGCTGATATTTGTCTGCATACAGATTTATTTAAATTTCATAGAATTCCAATCAGATGAGGGTAACATAATATTTTTGGGTGTTAATGTAGAAAATTAAAGTGAGATGTGGAGAGCTGATGGGAGATTATTAACTATGGAAACATATTTTACACACACACTGACATCAGACTAATTTTACATTCAATTTTAAATTATTATTGTTCAATTATTTAATTACATTCACATTTTACATTCAATTTGTAAAAAATTATGCCAAAAAATAATTTCAGACAAAAACAATGGAGCATCGAAAAACTGAGCAATGACGCCATCAAAGTGCGTCTCAGCCCCAGCTTCTTGCGGTGAAAAAAAGTTGAATTACCAACAAATTGGCTTAATGTTTTTATTCTTTTGCATCAAAAAGTTGTTTTTTTGGTTTCTCGTTGTATTCGGGTCGGTTTTAGAGTTTAATAACAAGTTGCGGGGTTCCCAGAACCAAAAAAGGGCTGAAAATATTGTTTAAAAAAAACACCAAAAACCCAACTTCTTTTTGTCATTATTTATTTAAAAAAAACCTCCGATCATGTGCGGGACACCTCAAAGATTAATACCATTCTATTACCCCCTGCCCCAAACCCTCTCCTTCCCCCACACACGCACGTACGCACGCACGCACGCACGCACGCACGCACACACACACACAGTTTTAATGTGTGGAGGTTTTTAGAAGGTTTTTTGGCTAGTCGTAACTTGTCAACTCGTTGCTTTTTGGCACAACACCAGAACGTTAACCCTATAGCAGACACGGGCAAATTACGGCCCGCGGGCCACATCCGGCCCTTTGTACGCCCCTGTCCGGCCCGCGTGAGGCCAATCATAAACACCATAAATTAAACTTTTTTTTTTTTTTTTTTACTTTTATTTTGAAATTTTATTTTGAAAAGCGTTACGTCGCTACGTATGCGGAGTTTTTTCAAAATTCTCAAAATTTCAAAACTCTTGAGAGTGAAATGCACATGGTTTGTTCTCCCTTCAACTGCAATGTGGATGATGCACCAAGTGAAGTGATCTGCAGTGTGACACACATCTGGCAGATCACTTCAAATCAATCTCACTGCTGGACTTTTACTCCGCCCTCAAAGAGGAGAACTTTCCACACATGCTCAGAGGATCCTAGTCCTCTTTGGATCTACCTATCAATGTGAACAGACATTCTCAGTTATGAAGTTCAACAAATCCAAACACAGATCCTCTATGACTGATGACCACCTCTCAGCTGTCCTTCGCATAGCCCAGGGGTCGGGAACCCCTGTTGTGTGAACCCCTTTTGTGTGAGAAAAGGCGGACCTAAAAGAAAACGCGGTGCCCGCGAGGCGGACCTGAAAGAAAAGGCATGAGAACGTTAAAGAGTGAAGTGTGAGCGGCGTGGGAGCGATGGATGACCGAAGGAGACCACAGTTTCACGAAGGGTGGAAGGCAGCGCCGGGCGAGTTACGCTACAGTTTGCCAATGGATTGTAGACGCTTGGACTAACGTGTCTGCTGGTACTGTTATCTGAGCTTTCGCAAAAGCTGGTATCCTTTCTGAGGAGCCGCACAGTACAGACAGTGACTTTGACAGCGAGGAGCGAAGTGGACCAGCTTTGTTGGATTTTGCACAGCTGTTCGATTCCAAAACAGAGGATGACGGATTTGAATAAAGACTATTACCGGTAATGTGCTTGTTTATACTACTTAAATAAAGTACAACAAAACTCAGTTTTGCTCCAGATCTATTTTTTAATACGCACATTTGCATGCTTGCGCGTGTGTTGTCGTAAGGCGGTGTGTGACTGGGACTGCGCCTTTTCGTACGGTGTGTGACACATAACTGCTGATTTTAAAAGGACAGGAAGAATCACCATCGTTGTTAAATTGAGACAGAGGGACATTCCACATGTGACCCAGTGACCCATTCACCACACGTTAGAAATAGTTAACCCTATCTTATTTCTTTAAGTTAACCCATTTTTTGGCAGCCTGGCTGGGGTTCACGTGTTTCTCCAGTCCCATTTCTGAAATGATGACTCTAAGCACGCACCAAAAAACAGTTAATAAAAACACACATTAAGTTTAGTTCTAACGGTTTTGGTCAAATTAAATTTCCATAAATTACAGGAACAGACTGTTTCTTGAAGACTCTCATTTTAAAAATGTTTTATATCATGTTTTATTTGTTTGTAATCTTATATTGTTTTTATTTATTGGTCGTGCTGCTCCGACTCAGGTTAGAAATTAGAAATTGTTCTCAATCGACCCCCTGGTTAAATAAAAATAAATAAATAAAATCTTGCGATTTCATCTCGTTTGTTGTTGCGCACCTTCACTTGTCTCCTAACGGTGCAGGTTTTTAAAGGGATGTCCCATTTCTTTTTAAATCAACTGGAGTCCTTGAAGCCTCTCACAGTCGAGCGCTTGCGCACAAGACGTCATTTAGTCTTTAAGGACTCAGGACTCAAGCATACGAATGCTCAAGTAGTTGGTTTGGGATCGGGCCAGTCAGAATCTGTTGTCAGTGTAATATGTAAAATAATGTGTAGCAGGCACATTAATCTAGATTTATCAGATTATTGAGCAGAGAATTTTGAAAATTTAGATCAACATCAAACTTTCTGGCATTTTTTTAACTCACTCAAGGGAAGAATTTGCTGGCAGGTTCAGAACAGAAATGATTTACAGGGAAAATTAAATATAAATTTAATTCTGAAGCTTAGAAACCATTTCATGGAACAAATTGTTAACATAAACAATGTACATCTAATCTACCTTTTGATTGGCTCCAGAAAACCAAAGTAAAGTTTTAAAACAAAACTTTGCACTATTTTATGCAATTATGATTTTGCTCTTCTTTCTTTACATTTTTAACTGTTAAAAAATGAATATTTCACACAACATTGGCTGGAAAATGTAATTTTTTTTTCTACATTCTTTGAGTTTTGGTTTTATTTATTTTTGCTGCTGTTTTATCTTCTTGAGATCTCCAGCCATTGAGCCCATGCAGGTTATCATTTTTGTTGGATTAACAACCTGGTTAATATTTTTCTTAAAAAAATCTTCCTTCTCTTTTCTTAACATACTCTCTCTCTTCTCATTTCAGGTTGAACTATTGTTTCCAAAGCTGTCGTCCTCCTCTCAGCATGGTTTTGGAAAATACTCCTCTTTCTGGCCTGAGACAGTCCGGCTTGCGACGGGCTGGCCTCTGGTGATCCGACTCCTGACGGTCCAAGTCGCGGCAGTCCCACCGCGGATCTGGTCCAAATGTTTTCAGGAAGTCCAGCAATTAGGATATTTAAGATCGGAGGGGGTTGTCAGTACACATGCCACAAAGACTGCATTTCCCATCATGCATCATGCCATTAGGGTTTGTAGTCCATACAGGCGGCACAGTTGGTAAAAAGCAACTGCGTCCGCCTTGCTCTCGTGAGAGTCTCGTTGTCGGCGCACAGGTGACATCAGAGCAAGTCGGCGGCATCTCGAACGCAAAAACTAACCGGCATGCATTGTGCACCGATGTGCGCCGATCAGAACTGTGTCCGCCATGGTCTTCTCAAACACACATAATCATTTTTTCATACAGCCGTTCAGCTCTGGCTCCTTCTCTGGCAGAATCTTGGCCGTCTTCAAAAAATATTTTCACCAGTTTAAAAACCGACTCTGAACTCTGTTTTCAGCCTTATCAAAAAACAAACCACGACGCAGAGCGTCTTCACATTTCCAATGTCCGCATTCATAAGAATGCTGATTTTTTTTTCAATCAGGATTCCTGACAGACTTAGAAAATAACAATCATTATGTCATTTTTAACTATAGCTTTCGTCCTTCTGGGATTTTTTGTGCAGTTTTAGAGTCACTGAAAATGTCTTTAATAACATCCAAGAGATGGTGTGTGGCTCTCTAGCAATGCTAATCCTACCAGCTTGACCTCTGTTTTTTTTTACTGCTGTGTCCTGGTATCACGCTACATCAAACTTAAACATTCGCAGTATCTGTTATTTTCTGACTTTAGCTGCTGTCACTGTGTTTCCTTTTGGAAAGATTTCTTCTTTTATTTCCTCATATTTTCATAGAGTAATCCTCTGCTTCTCTATGACACTCTTGCCTCATCCATTGTTTTAATTGGCCGGCATGCGCTAACCCCGCCCCTTTTATGTGACCAGAGAGAGACGTGAACTCGCTTCGTCGTATAGGCTATCCAGAGAGACGTAAATCTTGTTTAGTTAATCCAGACATGGCGCACTTATCCAGGATAAGTTTAGCGACGTTCGTAGTACAGGACCCATGTCTTATATAGAATGGAGCTGCAGGTCCTCCAATCAGCAGCCACCACACTCACCACCTGGAAGAAACAAGGGGGGGAAATAAAACACAAAGACAAATGACAGACACCAGAAGGAGTCACACCACAGTTTCTGAGGTCTACCATTGTGTCCTGGGTTCAAGCAAAAGAACAGAAACAGAACAAGGATTCCCCAGATGTTCTATCTGCTTTAAATAATGTAATTGTGTCCGATTTAAAACCTACTTTATTTATTGAAGAGTGTCACAAAGACTACCAGCACAGGTAGTTCCAGTCTGGACTCCTAATGGCTCCTCTTTATTATGTCTCTTTATTTTCTGAAATCATCTGATTATTCATTTCTGGATTCAGAGCTTCCAGAAACTTTGAGTTCTTGTTGAAAGAAATATCAACATGTTTAAGGGACACAGATCAAAATATGGTTCTGGTCTGAATTTATTAGATCGACTTATGGTGGAATGAACCAGAGGTCTAAAAAATACTTATCCCTGATCTGCTGAATACCTTTTTTCCTTTGGGATTTGGATGGTGATTCTCACATGGTTCCCTCAGAGTCTGCAAACAGGGCATGTCTAGATCTGACTAAGGCCAAAGTCTATGCCATTTGTTGGAAAATGGCACCAATCTTTGAACTAATAGAACTCTGGTCTACTTTTTGACATAGATGCAAAATTATTTTAATTCTCTTAATACCCTCAAATTCTTGGATGTGTCATGGTTCCCTCATCCACCACCAGAAGGAACCCAGGGCCTAAAATCATTTGCCTGATTTTAGACACCTGAAGGACTTTGTGCAGCTGCCTTTAAAAAGGAAGCCTGTCTTCCCTTCAGGTGTCGGGTCATACCTTCCATTCCATCCAGGTCTTCCTGGCTGCCTGACCATGAAATACTGTGAACAATGTGAATATTTTGAACAATAACTTCATAACCTTTCCACTGATCCATGGGTTTTTCTTTACAGCATTAATGGACTTCTTTATTCAATAGAACGTGTTTCTTGTCTGCAATCGGGTCATCACCCTGACAGAATGTGACTTTGACTCACATGAACTTTAAAAGAATCAGTTGTGGATTTCCTCGAGGTCAGGGTTGGTACAAAAACTCTTAAAATAATTTACATGTCTGGTGAAACAGAAGAATCATCATTTAAAAACAAAAAGCAGTACTGTTCATTATGAATCAAAAATCTTTATTAGTCCCAGACGACTATTGTTTTGCTGCTTTTCTTGGAAATTTACTTCACCAGACACATCTCACTCAAAAGATAATAAAGATCACATAAAATAATAAAATAAAAACACACAGCTTGGGTCAGACCAGTCCAGTTAAGAAACCCCAGACAAACACCCAGTTAAAAAACCATGACTAACTCAAGACTTTAATTCCCATGGGCTCAAAAGAATATGAAAAACGGTTCATCGACCTTGCAGGAACATAAAACCAACGTATTGACGGCATTAAAATAAAGTCGTAAAGGGTGCTGAAAATCAGGTTATGTCATTTAAAAACTTAACAATGTTCAAAAGGAAGTAAAAAGAGATCAAAAGTGATTTATTTTTATTTAACCAGGCGGTCGATTGAGAACAATTTCTCATTTACAACGACGGGCCGGAGCACCACGACCAAAAAATTACCGTAATTTCACAGCTATAAGGCGCATTTAAAAGTCTTAGATTTTCTTCAAAATGAGCGGTGTGCTTTTTTGTGTGGTGCGCCTTGTGTGTGAGACAAGGCGGACCTAAAAGAAAACGCGGTGCTCGTGAGAAAAGGCGGACCTAAACAAAAACGCGGTGTCCGCAAGGCGGACCTGAAAGAAAAGACATGGGAACGTTAAAGAGTGAAGTGTGAGCGGTGTGGGAGCGATGGATGACTGAAGGAGACCACAGTTTCATGAAGGATGGAAGGCAGCGGCGGGCGAGTTACACTACAGTTTGCCAATTGATTGTAGATGCAACGTGTCTGCTGGTACTGTTATCCGAGCTTTCGCAAAAGCTTGTATTCTTTCTGAGGAGCCGCACAGTACAGACAGTGACTTTGACAGTGAGGAGCGAAGTGGACCTGCTCTGTTGGATTTTGCGCAGCTGTTCGATTCCAAAACACAGGATGACGGATTTGAATAAAGACTATTACCGGTAATGTGCTTGTTCAGTATCATTACTACTTAAATAAAGCACAACCAAACTCAGTTTTGCTCCCGATATATTTTTTAATACACACATTTGCATGTTTGCGCGTGTGTTGTTCTAAGGCGGTGTGTGACTGAGACTGCGCCTTTTCGTACGGTGCGCCTAATGGTCGTGAAATTACGGTAAAACAATATAAGATTACAAACAAATAAAACATGACAAAATACACTCTCACAATAAGAGTCTGTAAGATTACTAACAAATAAAACATAACAAATTTTATCCCACACAAATTTCCCAATGTAGGGATCATTAAAGTATGTTCTGATTCTGATTCTGATAACATAATATTCTTTCACAATAAGAGTCCTTAAGATTACAAACAAATAAAACATGGCATAATACACTTTCACAATGAGAATTCTTAAGATTACCGTAATTTCACGACGATTAGGCGCACCGTACGAAAAGGCGCAGTCTCGGTTATGTGCGCCATTGCTGTATGTAACGCACACATAAGGCGCACCGCACCGTACGAAAAGGCGCAGTCTCAGTCACACACTGCCTTACAACAACACACACGCAAGCATGCAAATGTGTGTATTAAAAAATAGATCGGGAGCAAAACTGAGTTTGGTTGTACTTTATTTAAGTAGTAACGATACTAAACAAGCACATTACCGGTAATAGTCTTTATTCAATTCCGTCAAAGTCCTCATCCTCTGTTTTGGAATCGAACAGCTGTGCAAAATCCAACAGAGCAGGCCCACTTCGCTCCTCGCTGTCAAAGTCACTGTCTGTACTGTGCGGCTCCTCAGAAAGGATACCAGCTTTTGTGAAAGCTCGGATAACAGTACCAGCACACACGGTAGTCCAAGCATCTACAATCCATTACCTCGTTAATGCTGAAATTTCTCGCGGCGACTCGATTCCCATGTTCCTCCGCGTAGCTGACTGCCTTCAGCTTAAACTGAGCGTCATAAGCGTGTCTTTTTGCCATGTTGTGCAAACAGCACATACCTTTTTTATACACAATCCACGCCCACACTTCACTCTTTAACGTTCTCATGGCTTTTCTTTCAGATCCGTCTCGCCTCACGGGCACCGCTTTTTCTTTTAGGTCCACCTTTTCTCACACACAAGGTGCACCGCACGAAAGGGCGCACCGCTCATTTTGAAGAAAATCCAAGATGTTTATATGCGCCTTATAGCAGTGAAATTACGGTACTAACAAATAAAACATAACATACTGTAATACACTTTCACAACAAGAGTCCTTAAGAGACAAGCGATGACTATTTATAATAAAAATACACTTAAAAACAACTCCATTCATCACAAACCAAATACGTTCTGGACGACTTAAAGGCAGCTAAGGAGACCATGGTGCCAAGTTTCAATGGTTTTTGCAGCTCCTTCTAGTCGTACAGTGATGACGATAAAAAAAAAAAAAAAAAGATAGTTTGTCCTGTGTTTGTTCTGTAACCCCGCCCCTCCACCGTTACCATTAAGAATACCGATACGATTAAAGGTTTTCGGCCCGGTAAAAAAAATCCTAAATGGGTAACGGTGCCAAACGATATGGTTATCGCAGTGGCGGTCCGATCATTTCACATCTAGGCCTTCGGTGTTGTGCTACTTTGTCCGACTTGAATAAATACCCCTCAAATACCATCATTAATGACACCATGGCTGGAGAAATCTTATACAGAAGCACACGTAGGCACTACTGGGGCGTTGCATCACCTTAATTGTGTACAACAGGGGTCACCAACCTTTTCTGCACCACAGAATAGTTTAGTCTCTGACAATATTTTCACAGACTGGTCTTAAGGTGATGAGACCAGCCTGAAAAAATGGCGTTTCAAAATCAATAATAATAAACTTAAATCCACTTTGTCTTCATAAGAAAATCTATTAGCAGCGTCTTTATAAAGTGGAAACATTCTCTCTGCTCGAAAGCACTCTTGTTGCTATGGTAACAGTAAACATGTACCTTCAAAATAAAAGACATCACAAAAACAAAGTGAATAAAAATAACAATTTTGTACGGCCCAGTACCAGTCTGCGGTCTGGTGGTTGGGGACCACTGGTGTACAACACAGGCTATTTTCAAGAGGATTTAAACATCAATAAACCCACTTATAAAACATGTAAAAATAAATGAATGCTTTTCACTCACCAAAACGGCTGTCCCCCAAAACACTTATTTCAACACAGAATCCATTCTCCTTTCTTTCCTCAAGAAGACGTGAATGACTCGCTTGTACAGTTTGTCCGTGCGTTTCAGTTTGAACAATAAATCCTTTTCTATCGACAAGGAGGCCAATGGAAAAGGCTGTTTGTGGAAATTTTCTCCGGTATGTCTGAAAGTGCTGAAGGTCGAGAAGGGAGAGAAACAGTCATTTTTTGTGGTCTTGAAATCGATTCTGCCATTCTGAAATCCTTCTGCCATTGTGGGTTAAAAAAACGAGCAGATATTTCAGATTTTTCTGTTAAAGGTCCTCGGTCCTGCTTCCGCTTATGTTAAGTGAGTATCCAATCACAAGACGCGTACATGTCACGTTCAGCGTGGGCCTTCGCGAAGGCGTAAACGTCACCAACTCATGATCTGATTGGCTGTCAGAAACTACACGTCCCTGTTCACTAGCAGCACCTGCACTGCTGATTCTAAAGGCCTCGGGCAGATTTCATACAGCCTTGCGACACCAACTAGCTGAATTCTGATTGGATAAAAACTTTAACTCAATTAACATTACAACACTGGAAGCAGTATGACCAAATGGATATAATATGACATGAAGAAAACAGAATATGAAGAATAACTAGAGTATGCTGTTTCGGAGAAACAGCGCGTTGAATGCCTGCTCGCGGGGGGCGAGGACGCTGAAGCCAGTTTATTTTTTGATTTCGTCCTCTGATGCTGAAAATGACCTGAAAGCTGGCTAAAAAAAAAAAACCTGAATGTACATGTGTGCTGGAAAAGGATTTCAAACACATAAAATTTTTATAAAGTTTTGTCTTTTATTGTGAAAATGTCGTTAAAGTTGTGTAATTATGCTTTAAAGTTAAGAAAACAAAACAGCGTTAAAGTTTTTTAAAAAAAAAAATTTTAATGTAAAAGTGTGTAAAAGATGATAATTTTTCATTATTTTGAGTCTTTTATTGTGAAAATCTCATTAAAAATGGCGGGAAATGCTTTTAAGATGAATTTTAAAAAAAGACGAAGAATGATTAAAAAAAGAAAAAAATTATTTTGTAAAAATGTGTGAAAGATAATAATTTTTAATTATTTTCGGTCTTTTATTGTGAAAATCTCGTTAAAGTTGTCCAATTATGCTTTAAAGTTAAGAAAACAAAACAACCCTAAAGTTATTTAAAAAAAATAATTTTAATGTAAAAGTGTGTAAAAGATGATAATTTTTCATTATTTTGAGTCTTTTATTGTGAAAATCTCATTAAAAATGGCGGGAAATGCTTTTAAGATGAATTTTAAAAAAAGACGAAGAATGATTAAAAAAAAAAAAAATTAATGTAAAAATGTGTGAAAGACAATAATTTTTTATTATTTTAGGTCTTTTATTGTGAAAATCTCGTTAAAGTTGTCTAATTATGCTTTAAAGTTAAGAAAACAAAACAACTGTAAAGTTATTTAAAAAAATAAAAAAAAGAATTTTAATGTAAAAGTGTGTAAAAGATAATAATTTTATATTATTTTAGGTCTTTTATTGTGAAAATCTCATTAAAGTTGTCTAATTATGCTTTAAAGTTAAGAAAACAAAACAACTGAAAAGTTCTAATGAGCTGTCTTCCCATCAGAGCTCCTTAATTGCGCCTCAAAACACACCTGATGCAGGTCACAAGACCACAGAAACAGAATCTGCATACAGCCAGCACAGCCTACTTCCAAATAAGGAAATGTCTGTGACATCACACAGACTCCTTCATTACCTTATAAGGAGATGAGCCTCTGAGTGCTCATTAATTGGGCGGCAAAACACACCTGCTCAGGTGGGACAGAGAATTTCTGAAAAGGCAAACAAATGCTAATTACGCGAGAATGGAAACAGATAGAAAAAAAATTCTTTCAGATTCTGAAGCAGGACGATGAAATCTACTTGGGGATGTAATTTTATTTTTGTAGCTCAAACAGAAAAAAAATGGCAGCCATTTTAGTGTCGAAAAATGTCACTTTTTGGGGGGAGGTCTCCTTCTGAGGATCATAGAGGAAAATCTGTCGGTCTGACAGATTCAAGAGTGACCTTGGATGAAAGAGGACAAGAATTCCTCCGTTTTGAGCTAAAATTTATGTTTGTGAGATAAAAACTCAAAGAGTTATAAAAATTTGTTTGGAAGGGTAAAATTTTAAAATCCGGTCAGAGGGACGAAAAATAGACCTGACTTCTCGACCTTCGGGAGCCCGTAGCGGCTAAACCGTCGCTCTGACGAAAAAAATGCTCCATTCCAAAGTTGTTCGCAACGAAATTTCCTTCGTTTTGATATAAAGTTTTTGCAGATCGGTTCAGAAATGTAGGCTCTGGCGCTCCTTGAACACAAATTTTGTGAATTCTGTTCGCACTCTGTTTTTACAGTGCGAGCGAGGCAAAAAAAAAAATCTGATTTTTTCATTTTTTTCACTTTTTTTATAAAGTGATTGCTCTGAAACCGTAGAAGGTATGAAAGTGTCCTTTAGATGTTATAGAGGTCAAATCCTTGTGACCCGTTTAAACTTTAAATGGTGTTTCTAGCTAAAACTATGCCAGAGCTGGATAGCTTTGAAGAGCATGTGGTATTTGGCCAAAATCCCATTATTTTCCTATGGGGCCCATTTTTTTTCGTGTTTTTTTGCGATAAATCGGAAACCGAATAAAATTTCAAAAAGTTGAATAGATCCGTAAATCTCATTTCCGAGCCGGTCGTTTAGAGCCCTGAACGGCTGCGCTCGGGCAAACGGATGTTGAGATTTTACGTGTCAAATAACGTACGGAAGAAGTACGGAAGATTGCTACTAGAGTATGCTGTTTCGGAGAAACAGCGCGTTGAATGCCTGCTCGCGGGGGGCGAGGACGCCCTTTTTTTTTTTTTCATCCTCTGATGCTGAAAATGACCTGAAAGCTGGCTAAAAAACAACCTGAATGTACATATGTGCTGGAAAAGGATTTAAACACATACAATTTTTATAAAGTTTTATCTTTTATTGTGAAAATCTCGTTAAAAATGGCTAAATATGCTTTTAAGTTGAATTTTAAAAAAAGACGAAGAAATATTAAAAAAAGAAAAAAGTAATATAAAAATGTGTGAAAGATTATAATTTTTTATTATTTTAGGTCTTTTATTGTGAAAATCTCGTTAAAGTTGTCTAATTATGCTTTAAAGTTAAGAAAACAAAACAACCCTAAAGTTATTTAAAAAACATAATTTTAATGTAAAAGTGTGTAAAAGATAATAATTTTATATTATTTTAGGTCTTTTATTGTGAAAATCTCATTAAAGTTGTGTAATTATGCTTTAAAGTTAAGAAAACAAAACAACTGAAAAGTTCTAATGAGCTGTCTTCCCATCAGAGCTCCTTAATTGCGCCTCAAAACACACCTGATGCAGGTCACAAGACCACAGAAACAGAATCTGCATACAGCCAGCACAGCCTACTTCCAAATAAGGAGATGTCTGTGACATCACACAGACTCCTTCATTACCTTATAAGGAGATGAGCCTCTGAGTGCTCATTAATTGGGCGGCAAAACACACCTGCTCAGGTGGGACAGAGAATTTCTGAAAAGGCAAACAAATGCTAATTGCGCAAAAACGGTAATAGATAGAAAAAAAATTCTTTCAGATTTAGAAAGAGGACGATGAAATCTACTTGGGGATGTAATTTTGTTTGCGATGGTAATTCAGAAAAGAAATGGCAGCCATTTTAGTGCCACAAAAATGTCACTTTTTGGGGGGAGGTCTCCTGCTGAGGACCATAGAGGAAATTCTGTTGGTCTGACAGATTCAAGAGTCACCTTGGATGAAAGAGGACAAGAATTCCTCCGTTTTGAGCTAAAATTTATGTTTGTGGGATAAAAACTCAAAGAGTTATAACAATTTGTTTGGAAGGGTAAAATTTTAAAATCCGGTCAGAGGGACGAAAAAACGACCTGACTTCTCGACCTTCGGGAGCCCGTAGCGGCTAAACGGTTGCTCTGAGGCAAAAATGGGTTCTAGAGTCTAAATTTTCCTGACAAAATTTCCTTCGTTTTGATATAAAAAACTTTCCGGTGTGCCAAAAATTGTGGGAGCTAGAGCCTTTTGAACACAAAGAGTCTGGTTTCTGTCACCACTCTGTTTTTACAGTGCGATAGAGGAGAAAAAAAAAAACCTGATTTTTTCCATTTTTTTCACTTTTTTTATAAAGTGATTGCTCTGAAACCGTAGAAGGTATGAAAGTGTCCTTCGGATGGTAAAGAGGTCAAACCCTTGTGACCCGTTTAAACTTTAAATGGTGTTTCTAGCTAAAAGTATGCCAGAGCTGGAAAGCTTTGAAGAGCATGTGGTTTTTGGCCAAAATCCCATAATTTCCAATGGGGCCAATTTTTGTCGTGTTTTTTTGCGATAAATCGGAAACCGATTAAAATTTCAAAAAGTTGAATAGATCCGTAAATCTCATTTCCGAGCCGGTCGTTTTGAGCCCTGAACGGCTGCGCTCGGGCAAACGGATCTTGAGATTTTACGTGCCAAAAACGGGACGGAAGAATACGGAAGATATCTATATAGCAAAACAGGATCACTATAGTTGAATGCCTTTTAGGCATTCAACTGACTAGAGTATGCTGTTTCGGAGAAACAGCGCGTTGAATGCCTGCTCGCGGGGGGCGAGGACGCCGAGGCCCTTTTTTTGTTTTTTTCATCCTCTGATGCTGAAAATGACCTGAAAGCTGGCTAAAAAAAACCCTGAATGTACATATGTGCTGGAAAAGGATTTCAAACACATTAAATTTTTATAAAGTTTTGTGTTTTATTGTGAAAATCTCGTTAAAGTTGTGTAATTATGCTTTAAAGTTAAGAAAACAAAACAGCGATAAAGTTATTTAAAAAAATAATTTTAATGTAAAAGTGTGTAAAAGATGATAATTTTTTATTATTTTGAGTCTTTTATTGTGAAAATCTCATTAAAAATGGCTAAATATGCTTTTAAGTTGAATTTTAAAAAAAGACGAAGAATTATTAAAAAAAGAAAAAAACTAATATAAAAATGTATGAAAGACAATAATTTTTTATTATTTTAGGTCTTTTATTGTGAAAATCTCGTTAAAATTGTCTAATCATGCTTTAAAGTTAAGAAAACAAAACAACTGTAAAGTTATTTAAAAAACATAATTTTAATGTAAAAGTGTGTAAAAGATAATAATTTTATATTATTTTAGGTGTTTTATTGTGAAAATCTCATTAAAAATGGCTAAATATGCTTTTAAGATGAATTTTAAAAAAAGACGAAGAATTATTAAAAAAAGAAAAAATTTAATGTAAAAATGTGTAAAAGATGATAATTTTAAATTATTTTAGGTCTTTTATTGTGAAAATCTCATTAAAGTTGTCTAATTATGCTTTAAAGTTAAGAAAACAAAACAACTGAAAAGTTCTAATGAGCTGTCTTCCCATCAGAGCTCCTTAATTGCGCCTCAAAACACACCTGATGCAGGTCACAAGACCAGAGAAACAGAATCTGCATACAGCCAGCACAGCCTACTTCCAAATAAGGAGATGTCTGTGACATCACACAGACTCCTTCATTACCTTATAAGGAGATGAGCCTCTGAGTGCTCATTAATTGGGCGGCAAAACACACCTGCTCAGTTGGGAGAGAGAATTTCTGAATAGGCACACAAATGCTAATTGCGCGAAAATGGAAACAGATAGAAAAAAAATTCTTTCAGATTTAGAAGCAGGACGATGAAATCTACTTGGGGATGTAATTTTATTTTTGTAGCTCAAACAGAAATGAAATGGCAGCCATTTTAGTGTCACAAAAATGTCACTTTTTGGGGGGAGGTCTCCTTCTGAGGACCATAGAGGAAAATCTGTTAGTCTGACAGATTCAAGAGTCACCTTGGATGAAAGAGGACAAGAATTCCTCCGTTTTGAGCTAAAATTTATGTTTGTGGGATAAAAACTGAAAGAGTTATAAAAATTTGTTTGGAAGGGTAAAATTTTAAAATCCGGTCAGAGGGACAAAAATAAAACCTGACTTCTCGACCTTCGGGAGCCCGTAGCGGCTAAACGGTTGCTCTAATCAAAAAATTTTCTAGTGAGGTCAAATTTTCCTGACAAAATTTCCTTCGTTTTGATAAAAAAAAATTTCCGGTGCGCCAAGAATTGTGGGAGCTAGAGCCTTTTGAACACAAAGAGTCTGGTTTGTCTCCACACTCTGTTTTTACAGTGCGATAGAGGAGGAAAAAAAAACCTGATTTTTTCCATTTTTTCACTTTTTTTATAAAGTGATTGCTCTGAAACCGTAGAAGGTATGAAAGTGTCCTACGGATGGTAAAGAGGTCAAACCCTTGTGACCCGTTTAAACTTTAAATGGTGTTTCTAGCTAAAAGTATGCCAGAGCTGGAAAGCTTTGAAGAGCATGTGGTTTTTGGCCAAAATCCCATTATTTCCAATGGGGCCCATTTTTTTCGTGTTTTTTTGCGATAAATCGGAAACCGATTAAAATTTCAAAAAGTTGAATAGAAGCACCAATCTCATTTCCGAGCCGGTCGTTTTGAGCCCTGAACGGCTGCGCTCGGGCAAACGGATCTTGAGATTTTACGTGTCAAAAAACGTACGGAAGAATGCGGAAGATTTCCATATAGTAAAACAGGATCACTATAGTTGAATGCCTTTAGGCATTCAACTGATAAAAATACACTTAAAAACAACTCCATTCATCACAAACCAAATATGTTATGGACGACTTAAAGGCAGTTAAGGAGACAATGGTGCCAAGTTTCAATATTTTTTGCAGATACTTCAAGTCGTAAAGTGATGACGGTAAAAAAAAAAAAAGAAAGGTAGTTTGCCCCGTGTTTGCTCTGTAGCCCCGCCCCTCCACCAATACCAGTAAGAATATCGATTAGATTAAAAGTATTCGGTCCGGTTGAAAAATCCTAATGGTTAACGGTGCCAAACGGTATAGATATTGGTATCCCATCCCTATTCAGTAGGCCACATGTGACATGTGTGCCATACGTTTGAGATCCCTTTTTAGACCTGACTTTGAAGGGAAAACTCCTAAAGGAAAAAGTGAAAAACAGAAGAAACTTAATGGGGATCCACACGAAAGAGGTCTCAGGATAGACGGACGATGCTAATCATATCCTGGTAGAAATGTGTGGTAGCTGGAGGACATGTGAGAGAACTCAATGAAGATGTGGCAGGAGAGGGTCTGCTGGTTCAGGATCGGGCAGGGTGTGCCAGAGTAGCAGAGGCACAGACCATAAAACCAGATTTAACATTATTTATTTAACAATATAAAATGTATTATGGGGCGGCACAGTGGGTAGCACAGTGGCCTCACAGCAAGAAGGTTGTGGGTTCAAGTCCCAGGTGGGTACGAGGCATAGAACGCTGGCCTTTGTGTAGAGTTTGCATGTTCTACCCATGTCTGTGTGGATTATCTCAGGGTACTCCGGTTTCCTCCCACCCTTCAAAAACATACATGTACAATCATACATAGGTTGATTGGCAGGTGCTAAACTGTCCCAGGAATGAGTGTGTGTGGCCCCGCGACTGACTGGCGACCTGTTTGTGTTGTACACCGCCCCTATTACTATAAATATGCTAAAAATGGCAGTCTGTAAAAAAGAGCTCACATGTTGGGTGTAGCCCACCGGCACCTTTCGTCCCGAGTCCGCTCCCTGATGGGGCCACTCGCTCGGACATGGTCTGCTCCTCGACAGGACCATTTCTACCAGTGGGGATCCACACCCAGTGTCTCCTTGCAGGACGAGCCCTGGTTTCACGGTGGTGTGCAGGCTGCCCATAGTTCAGAAGAAGGTCTCCCTTTGGGTGTGTGTCCGCTACTGCTTTGGCTTGTTCTTCTCTGATGATGGCTCTCCTCTTCTGCCCCCGGATGCATCTTATACGCCAATCAGGGTCTGCATCTCTTCTTAGAAGCAGGTGAAGTAAATAAAATAATTAAGACAATTAAAACATGCAGAATAAAACTATAAAAAACATGAAATAAAAAACTCCACCTGTTACAAAGAGAACCACAGCACAGGAAAGCCAGGAAACAACCAACGGTGCCATGGAGACATCAGTCCTTGGCAGCACGGTGGCACAATGGGTAGCACAGTGGCCTTACAGCAAGAAGGTTGTGGGTTCAAACGCTGGGTGAGGGATGAGGTTTGAGACACTGGCCATTCTGTGTGGAGTTTGCATGTTCTTCCCGTGTATGGGTGGGTTGGGTTGAGGACCTCCTCGAAAACGAGATGTTGCATCTCAAAGTGTGTACCCTCCAAAAAAAAAAAAAAATTTCCTTGAAGCCCAATTAAAGATAGAAAAACAAAAAACACACCTTTATTATTTAACCAGTAAAACTTGTGACAATTCGTCATTTATTTAATTTTTTGTCATCTTTCTTCTTTTCTTCTATCTTTTGTTTTCTTTGATCAGGTAGTCCCAGGGGCGGCTTGGGCCCTGTTGGAATTGAACCAGGTTCCCCTGGTCAAAAGGGGGAAATTTCACCACTAGCCCACCGTCTTCTGGGAACAATTTGTCATTTATTTGACTAAAAAAGGCTGATTGTACTTTTTTTTTCAACCTGTTAGAGAAATAGCAGCCACGCTGAGTCTGAAGCAGCTTAATATTCTGTTTACATGGTCGTCTTTAGCTTGTTGGAGATGAATGAAAGATTAAACGTGACTGACAGCTTGAGATTTTAGTCTTCTTTTAGGGTGCGTGAATTCTTCCTTTTTGGACAGCCTGGTTTCTAAAGATTTATTTTTTCAATTCAATTTATTTGTTCAGACATTTGTGGAAACAAGAAGAAGAACAACAAAAAACTAGAAATAAAATCCATAAAGTCTGAAAAGGACCAATCAGAACAAGGGCTTCTAGGTGAGGCTGGTTTTATGTGAAAGCCTTTTATTTTCACACCATTTAAAGCTGAGGAATGAAAACATCACTGCAGGTGATGCAGAGTTTTATTAGGATTACGTGTTTACAGTAGAGCCCTCAGGCTCTTTCTGACTGTATAAAAACTCTTGTCACATCAGTGTAGATCCAAACACCTTCTACACCTTGTAGAACTGCTTTAGAGAGTTGGAACGTTTGGTAAGTTTGATATTTTTAGTTCAGTGTTAAAGGTTTTATTTCTAAGACCCGAGACGTTCGTTTGTTTGGCATCTTAAATTTTATCTAAAAATAGAGAAAAATGACTTTGCTGTTTCATTTTAACTGATGATACTTTCTTTTGTCTGTGTAACTTTTAGTTAAACTTGTCTCCACTGCGTTCGTTTTAGAATCCCGTCTGTGTTTTAGTCTTCAGTCTCTGCCAAGATGTCTTCGTCTGGGGTGTGCATGAACATCATCACTGCTCGTCAAAAGAAAGACGGTTTTGGAACATCCGATAACCCCGAGAGGTTCCTCAACCAAGACTTCCGGGAGGTGAAGCAATACTGCCAAAACCGGAGGGTTCAGTTCATCGATGACATGTTCCCACCGAACAACAGTTCCATCGGTGTGAAGATCCTAGAGGAACTGAAAGGAGTGAAACCGGAGTGGCTGAGGCCATCGGTGAGACTTCTAGTCAAGAGATTTCTTTTTTAATGTACTTTAAGTCTTTCAGTTTAGAATTTGGTTTAAAAAAAGCTAAATGTGTTTGATGACTTAGAATCCAGTGCTCCTTTGTTGATCGTTCAGCCTCCCAAAAAAGATCAATCAGCAAAGTAGTTTGTTGTTTTGGTTTTTTTAAATAAATGCTTCACACTTTTCTCTGTTTTTTAAAAAAAATCTCTTTAAGTTCAAAACTTTTTTTTTTCCAGGGTGGATTCAATTTGGCAGTCATGTGACTTTAAGACTGTTTAAAGAAATAAATTCTATTACATTCCGTCGTATTCCACTTACCCAGGGCCGGTTCGTGGTGGCAAACCCTTAGATGGGAAACCAAGGCTTCTCTCACCCAAGCTGCATCCTCCAGCTCACCCTGGAGGATCTTGAGGTGACCCTTCTCCAACTGTGAGACATAGTCGGTCTGGCTCTGGTTGTCCTCCTGGTGAAGAACATCTCACCAGAGAGATGCTCGGGAGGCATCCTAACCAGATCCCCAAACCACCTCATCTGGGTTCTCTCGACCTGGAGACGCAATGGCTTTACTCTGAGCTCTTCCTGGATGGCAGAACTCCTCCCTCTATCTCTGAGTGGTAGATCAGCCACCTAGCAGAGGAAGATCAATTCAGCCGCTTGTATCCATGATCTCTTTCTTTTCGTCACCATCCACACTGGTTTCCATGGTGAGGGTAGGAACGTAGATCCTGGTTACCATGGTGAGGGTAGGAACGTAAAACCTGGTTACCATGGTGAGGGTAGGAACACAGAACCTGGTTATCACGGTGAGGGTAGGAACCCAGATCCTGGTTACCATGGTGAGGCTAGGAACGTAGATCCCGGTGACCATGATGAGGGTAGGAACATAGATTCTGGTTACCATAGTGAGGGTAGGAACATAGATTCTGATTACCATGGTGAGGGTATGAACGTAGAAATAAATGTGAAAATAAAATGTCAATATTTACATTTTAAAATATAAAATACAGTATCTGCAGTTATTTTTGGTCTACAAGTGAATTATTCTTTAGAAAAATTCTCCAGCTCGCTGGGTCTCCAGAGAACAGTTTTATCAGGTGGGTTTAAGTTAAGTACCGCTGTGAAAGATGAACTGCGGCATAGCGAGGGGGCACTGCCAATGAGAAGACCTGCAGGGTTAGAATAATATTTCTGTAATGTAACTTCTTTTCTTCTTCAGCAAATCGTTCCTAATCCTGCCTTTGTGGTTGACGGAATTTCAAGATTTGACTTTGGGCAAGGAAGAGTTGGTAAGAAAACTTTTTCATTTTGTTCTTGTGAGAGATGCAATACAAGATCAGTACTTATCTCCCAGAAAAGGAGACCAGTATAGAAAAGAAAGTTCCTTCTGAGGAAATACATGCCATACTGATTTACAACTCAGACACACAATGGAAGCCAGAAAACCATCCAATCATTTGTTTCTTAAACTTTGAGAGACATGCAAAAACCCAGCATCGTTCTTCCTATGTACTCTCTCTCTCCTCTGCACATGTCCAAACCATCTCAGTCTGGCCTCTCTGACTTTAAAACCTCTAACATGTGCTGTTCCTCTGATCCTGTCCATCATGGTCACTCCCAGAGAGATCCTCAGCATCTTCATCTCTGCTACCTCCATCTCTGTTTCCTGTCTTTTCCTCAGTGACACTGTCTCTGGACCAGAGGTATCAAAAGTACCAACATTTTCTACTCAAGTAGAAGTATAAATACCGAGTTAAAAAACTACTTTAGTAAAAGTAGAAGTATCAACTCAAGTTTTCTACTTAAGTAAAAGTAAAAAGTAACCTATTTTAAAACTACTTCAAGTAAAAAAAGTAAAAGTAATTTTCAGAAAAAAAGGAATATTGTTAACAAAAGCGTATGAACATATTTTTACTATTACCACATGCTTTAAGGAGCAGAAAATATGATAATAAATGAAAGTGTTTTGGTGTTAAACTTTATGAATCAGAAAAATTTATTTCTTAATAATCTTTATTGGAAATTGATTAATGAACACAATCAAATGTATTAACATAAGCAGGGCATTATGTAACGTCCCTTCAGCTACCAAGCTTCACTCTGCATCACCTAATTTAACCAACTTCAGCAGACACAAACACACTCAATGTAAAAAAAAAATAAATAAATGAAAAAAAAATGACCAAAAGGCTTTTTTAAGCCTTGAAGGCAGCTAGTTTTCAAAGTTCTTTGAGGCAATACTGAATAGTCTTTATCAAGTTGATAAGGTTGGGAGTGCCACATACAGCCTGCGTGACACCTGGAACCAGCGTTGCCAGGTGGGAGGTGCTGGATTATCGTACTAATGACGTAAAATTATCGTATTTTACAAAAAATATCGTACACCCAGTAAAACCACGCCCATTGACAAAATAACACCCTTTACATGCACTCGTAAGGCAGTGGGAGTGAAGGAAACACACAGGAGGAAAAATCCTTGAATTCTTTTTCTAAAATTTTAAGAACTGTAAAAATGAAAAAATAACCAGAGAAACAAGATTTAAAAAAAACAGTAGGGGCGGGACCTAGGAGACGGTGTATATAAATTTACATATATACATATCTACATATATATGTGTACATACATATAAGGTTTTTTTAATGTTAACCCAAACATCTACATGATACAAAATCTAAGCGATGTGTAGTTTTAATCTCCTCAGTCAGTCTTTATAAACTAATCAATAACATTTTGGATGCTTTTAAGCACAAATACTTCATCCACTACTATTTATGGATGAATCAGTTCAATTAGCTTTGTTTCTAAAGATAAAATAGTGCGTCACAGATCAAAGTTATTTTTATAAAAATACCATCTACAACATTTTCAGCAAAGACGTTTACAATAACCGCAGACTGAAAATAATAATAAAAAAACATTTCTTTGCTGTTGTTTTTTTTTAAAAAAATGATAATTCAATCAAAGTTCAGTGTTGCAGCATCAGAAACACTTTGATTTCCGAGCCCGAGTCTCAAACACGGAAATTGACGTCCCTGCTCTTTAAAAGTTTGTGGGCGGGGCTACTCGCTCCAAAGTAATGATTGACTGGACCTTTCAGCCAATCATTCATCTGTTCCTTTGTTTGATGCATTCAGGGTTCATAAAAAAAAAAAACTCCGACAAACAGTCGCGGCTTTTTAACGGTGACAAAATGGCGAAAGTAGCGACTACTTTTTATAAAATGAACGAAGTAAAAGTACAGATAATTGCATAAAAAAGTAGTGAGTAAAAGTAAAAAGTAGACAAAAAAATAATTACTTCGTTAAAGTAAAGATAACGAGATTTTCTACTTGAGTAAGGTAACGAAGTAGACTTACTTCGTTACTTGACACCTCTGCTCTGGACCAATCAGCATGGCCGGTTTTCATGGGGAAATTACTTTGCTGCATTGCACCGATGCATTGACAGCACCAATGGTGGCAAGGGGGTAAGGTGTCTGCTCTTGGAACACCTCTGAGGCTCAGTGGGAATCGAACCAGCTTCTTCCGGACAAGGACAGACACTCTTCCCCTGGGCCTTCGGCTCCCTTGTCAGGATTTGTAACAAAAAATGTAATGAAAAACGCTGAGCTACAGTATTTACTATATTTTGTGGTTTCAGTTTTTCCAGCTGTGAGGTCTCTTTAAACCTTCAATGTCTTTAGTTGGTCTCTGTCAGGCTAGGACTAAGGCAGGACCCAGACGCAGAAAGTAACGTAATCAATTTTATTTTCTTTAACGTGGCTCAAGATAAGTATCCAAAACAATCTGGTACAAGATAAAGAGGAAGGAGATACACATCAGGAAACAATCAGGGAGGATGAGACAATAACACCTGTGGGAAATACACCAGGACAGGAAGTAACATGGCATGAAACGAGAGGAGAGTTAGTGTTTCAAAATAAAACAGGAAGTAACACAAGACAACACAAACGAGACATGGACCATGAAGTGTAAAATTAAAACAAAACATGACAGTCTCAAGTTTAAAGATCCAGACAGTGAACTGGTTTTCATAAAGTTTTATGTAAATGTACACATGTGTTTTTAATCTGAAAATAAAATGTCATTTTGTTTCATTTGATGTTTTAAAGGAAACTGTTGGTTTATTGCGTCCATCGGACCTCTGACTTTCCAAACGAACATCTTTACCCAAGTTGTTCCTCTTGAGCAAGATTTTGACAAGGACTACCGCGGCTTGTTCTATTTCAGGGTAAATAATCACCTTTATCCAGAAAGGCAAGGAATGTGCATTTGTCTGTTTATATTTAGTAAGAGATGTGTTTATATAATGTGTCACGATGTGGGTGCAGAAGAAGGAGGACGACCCAAATGCAGGAAAACAAACATGGTTTATTGAGTAATGGGAAAACACTTGTATCAGTGGAATGTCATGAGGTTATTGTTCTAAGTGAATCTCATGGTCAGGCAGCCAAGAAGGCCTGGCTGGAAGGGATGATCACCCAACCGTGAAGGGAAGGCAGACTGCCTTTTTAAAGGCAGCTGCTCAAACATCATCAGGTGTCTCAAATCAGGCAGATGAAGGAAGGTCCCGGGTTTCCTCTGCTGGCGAGCGAGGGAACCATGACACAATGAATCAAATTTGAAACGTTAAAATCTTTTGCCTCATCTGGGTTAGGGCCACATCCGTTGGCTCATCCTGGAAGATCCCAATACCAGCCCACCTACACACAAGTTGACCAGCTCACATGTTTCTATATTCTTGCAGAATTTATCATTTTTATGCCAGTTTTTCAGAGAATATGAACGATAACCCTAAAGGTTCATGGCCACTTGTTGGTTGGAATTGAGTATTTATGTTTTTAACGTACAAAGTACTATATTCCCCTCAATGGGGAAATTTCCGTGCTGCCTTGCACCGCAGCAGGCAGGCATGACGGTGCATATTTTAGGGGGGTTAGGTGTCTTCTCTAGTAACACCTCGGGGACTCAGTGGAATTTAAACCGGCTTCTCCCAATTCAAGGGCGAACAGTCTACCACCGAGTTATCGCCTCCCCATTTAGGCCTGATCGGTATTTTCCTTTTGAGATCCATGACAAGACCGATTTAAACGGTCACTGAAAGGCCTTTTTTTTTAAGTATTTGTTTAAGCCCAGATTTGGTGTTGCTGGTGTTGTGATTCCCTCACCCACCACCAGAGGGAGCCATGGACCATCTCACCATTCACCCAATTCTACCTGATTTGGACCACCTGCGCCTAATCTCTCTGCTGACTATTTAAAGGCAGGCTCTCCAGCATTCCCTGTCGGCTCTTCATGCCTTCCTGCCTTGGCTGACTCCCGACCCAACAGATATCCTTTTGGAACTGAGATTAACTATTTGAAAACTTTAGTAATCCCTTTTGACTTTTGTTCCTTTGCTTACAACCTTGCTGATCCTTGGTGAAATAAATCTTGTTTGATGTCCTGCATTTGGGTCCTCCTCCTTCCACACCACAACAGCTGGTTTCCATCCCAGCTGCTTCAGACTTAAACTGGATCTCATCTGCTTGTGTTTCCCTTTTCATTATGAGTGAAATTAATCTTTAAAATCTATATTTTTTCATTCTTTTTTTCTCAAGTTCTGGAGATTTGGGAGATGGGTTGATGTTATCATTGATGACAAACTACCAACAATCAATGGAAGACTGATCTTTGTTCGCTCCAAAGACCCCAGAGAGTTCTGGCCCGCACTGTTGGAGAAAGCCTATGCAAAGTATGTCCACGTGCGTCTGCATGCGGCTGGTGGTTGAAAGTTTTCATTACAACAGTAATGAGAGTTGTTTTTCAGGGTGTGTGGATCTTATTCAGACATGATTGCTGGAACACCTTCTGAAGCTATGAAGGATTTCACCGGCGGGGTCCACATCAAAATTATACTGACGTCTCCACCTGCAGACCTGTGGGAGCTGATGTGCAGAGCTGTACAATCACGTTCACTCATGGGATGTGGGACAGCATCGGGGGTGAGACCATAGCATAAAACCTAAAGTCCTTTCTTTGTTAATGTGATGGTGGTGATAGTTAATGATTTTCTACAAACGTAAAATAAATGGATGCGGTCCGTCTGGCTCTAGTAAAACATCCTAAACAGGGAGCAGTGTCTCGCAGGACAAAGTTTAAGACATGAAAATGTTCTTTTTATGATCCTGGAGAGCCAATCAGATGAGCTGTGTTGGATAAACATGAGCTATCAATCAAACACCAAAGACACTGTTTCAGTAAAACATAAATTAAGAAAATATTTGATATGAAATTAAACCGGCCATGCTGATTGGTCTAGAGACAGTGTCACTGAGGAAAAGACAGGAAACAGAGATGGAGGTAGCAGCGATGAAGATGCTGAGGATCTCTTGGAGTGACCAGGATGAACAGGATCAGAGGAACAGCACATGTTAGAGGTTTTAAAGTCAGAGAAGCCAGACTGAGATGGTTTGGACATGTGTAGAGCAGAGAGAGGAACTGCCAGGCAGGAGGTCTAGAGGAAGACCAAAGAGGAGGTTCATGGATACAGTGAAGGAGGACATGAACCCAAGAGGATGCAGGAGACAGGATTAGATGGAAGGAACTGACTTACTGTGGTGCCCCCTGGAGGAAAATGAAGAAAATAATTTCTTCATTTTGTTCGGCGTTGTTTCTAATGGTGTTAAATATATTTTTTTTAGACAGAAAAAGAATACGTGTTACCTAACGGACTGGTGCAGGGCCACGCTTACGCTGTCACCGGCTTAAACAAGGTAACATGTTTCCTCTTTGACATGAAAATTCCCATCAAACAGAATTAATTCAGCCTGTGGTTTAAAACCTATTAAAAGATAAATGTTAACAGATGTTTATCTTGTGTTCATGGATTAGGTCACCAGCCATGGAAAGCAGGTAAAGCTGGTGCGTTTAATGAACCCCTGGGGACACGGAGAGTGGAACGGAAACTGGAGCGACAAGTTAGTCTGACTCAAATAAAATACATGCAGACATTAACAATAAAACTATCTCTTCTCCTGCTACCGAGGGCTGAAAAGATTAGGTCTTACTTTTTATGTTGATATAAATAATGTTAAAAATGAGTTTTAATGTGTTTAAAGAAGTGAAGAAAAATGTAAAAGTCATTAAAGCCCCGCCCACATGAGCAAGCCATCGGACGACGATGCGTCTTTTCTGGGCTAAAATTGTCAAATTGGAGCTCAGCTTGTGCGTCCGTCTCACTCATCGAGCGTCTAACAACAGATCATATCATTATCGCTCTGACTTAAAATATTTGTGACCGTCGCAGGACCCCCCTGCATAACACTGCATCCTTATTAACGTAGAAGAGAATTAAAAAAAGAAAGAAATATGGATCAAATAAATATTGTTTAGTATGTACATCATGGTCAGGCAACCAGGAAGACCTGGCTGGAATGGAAGGTATGACCTGACCAGGAAGTCTGGGGTGATTGCATTTAAAAAGGCACCAGGCTGACGATGCACCGGTGCCTCATCACCCAGGTGTTTGGGATCAGACTGGAGTCCGATTGACCGATAACTGACCGTTTTAAAACACTTTTGTTTAAATGTTAATTTTTAATTAAAAAAAAAACCCTTTCATTATTATTCATGTAAATATTGTAAAAATAAATGCTCTTATGTGTTGAAAAACTTGCCAGTGAGATTCGGACAATTTTTACTTATTTCTAGGTTTGAATAAAATACTTTCAATGAATCCCACATTTAAATAACAAGTGACCAGAAAATAACCCTTATTTTTTTAAGAGCATCTTCTGAGCTGGCTTTAAATTTTTTTTGTGTCAAGCTGGAGATCTATCCATGTTTAATTTCCACCTGCTTCTTTTGACTCTTCTATGAGGAACCATTCATTTTGTTTTCCTGCTTCTCCTTTGAACCCATTTCTAAAGGTCCCGTTTGTGGGCCACGGTGAGTTCTACAGAGCGAGACGCTTGCCTGGTAAACAGAGATGACGGAGAGTTCTGGTGAGTCATAAAATGGCTTTAATTGATTCCCAAAAGATTCAAATCTACATTTGTTACAAATGTTCTTCCCAACATTAAAATCTCATGTTTTTTTTGTTTTAAGGATGGCCTTCGAGGAGTTCTGTATCAACTATTCATTTCTGGATATCTGCTGCATGTGCCCGGCCTTTATCGATGGGAGTTCTTCCTCCCAATGGAGGGCCTCCTCCTATGAGGGCCGCTGGGTGGCAGGAACAACCGCAGGAGGGTGCTTAAACCACCGTGGTACTTATTACCTACAAAACAGAATGCTACTCTCGAGCAGATTTTTTAGGGGCAGATCGTATCTTGGTTTTAAGGATGTCAGGGGTGACAGCCTCAGACGGGAAGCCCAGGCTTGTCTCACCCTAGCTGCATCCTTCAGCTCACCCTGGAGGATCCAGAGGTGTTCCCTGTACAGCTGTGAGACATAGTCTCTCTAACAGGACTGGGCTCTGCCTCTGGGTCTCCGCCCGGTGGGATGTGCAGAAAACACCACTAGTGAGGCGCTCGGGAGCCATCCTGACCAGATGAATCCCCTCATCTAGCCATTCTTGACCTGGAGGAGCAGCAGCTCTACTCCGAGGTCCTCCTGGATGGCAGGGCTCCTCCCTCTATCTCTGAGTGAACGACCAGCCACCATGCAGCCACCACGCAGAGGAAGATAATTTCAGCCACTTGTATCCACAATCTTGTTCTTTAAGTCACCATTCACAGCTGGTTACCATGGTGAAGGTAGGAACGTAAATCCTGGTTACCATGGGGAGGGTCGGAACGTAAATCCTGGTTACCATGGTGAGGGTAGGAACGTACATCCTGGTTACCATGGTGAGGGTAGGAACGTAGATCCTGGTTACCATGGTGAGGGTGGGAACGTAGATCTGGCCCAAAAAGAAATAGCAAGAACTGACTGCTGACCAGCTGAGTTTGTTCAGGTTATTTTTTTGTTTTAATGCTCTGTTCTTTTTTTCAACAACAGACTGATGCAGCATTCCGATTATTGAGGATGCCGCACTGTTCCACCTATTGATCTCCCGCTCCGTCCTTTTCTTCCCAGACTAAATTTTTGAAGGTTTTGGAAGAACTCTTCAATCATTTCCTGTTTGTTTGTTTGTTTGTTTGTTTGTTTTTCTAGAAAGCTTCTGGACTAATCCACAATTCCGTTTGGAGGTTGGAAAACTGTATGAGCAAGGTTTCTCAAAACAAAGTGAGAATAACATCCTGGTGACTCTCCTGCAAAAACCCGACAAGCGAAACAGGAGTTTAGTGACAAATCAGTCCATCGGATTCTCTGCATTTGAGGTAACAGTTGTGATTTTTTTAGTCTTAAATTAAGTTTTTCTGTCTTATTATTTATTTTAATTTTGTTTTGATTCATGAAGCTCATCAAAATCATTAAGTTATAAATTTACTAATTTGATTTTTTTCTTTTTTTGTTTCTTAAAGGTGCCTAAAGAAGTAAGTTTTTCCTCACATTTTTTTTTCATAACAAGTTTTAAGTCCATAAAATGACCAAAAACTAAAACTGACAGTTTTTATTTTGTCGACTAACCTCAGTACAAAAACATGAAGGGAAAGTTTCCACAAGAGTTCTTCAGAAGGAACTCGCCTCTGCCCAGCCTTAATCACTTTGTGAACGCTCGTGAGGTGATGGAGCAAATGACACTGAAGCCTGGAGACTATGTGATCGTTCCCAGCACGTTTAGACCCAATGAGACCGGCTCCTTCATCCTCACCATCCACTCCAAGGGAGAATTCCACGCCTAGTGAGTCACTCTTATTCTGGGATTACAGACGCCACTCATTTATTATGGGCTTTACATTAAAAACACAATATTTAATTAAATGCTGGTACCTAAAATGTTTTTATTCAAATTCCATGCATTATTTTGAATAAAACAACACTTATGAGGTGTTTTTATCTACAATAAACACCTGTTGATTCAACAGGGCTGGTCTTATGAAACCACTTTGAATTACCCATGAAAGCCATCAGGGCCAAATTTTATTCGCAGTTAATCTAAAGCGCTTCCTTGTTTTTTGTTTTCCTCTCTTTTTTTTCCCCCACGTGCTTCTGAAGGCTTAAAAAAAAACGCATATAAAATCTAATGTGCTTGATTTAACATCTCTTCTTTTCCTTCCATCATTTCCCTTCAGGGGGAATCACAACAAGTCAGTTTCTTCCATCTAACCCTACCTGCTGCATCTTCTTCGGTCACACCAACTATCTTCATGTCTTCCTTCACTGTATCCATGAATCTCCTCTTTGGTCTTCCTCTAGTCCTCTTTCCTGGTGGTTCCAAACTCAGCATCCTTCATCTGATGTACCCTCTCTCTCTCCTCTGCACATGTCCAAACCATCTCAGTCTGGCCTCTCTGACTTCAATTCAATTCAATTCAATTTTATTTGTATAGCCCAAAATCACAGAATGTCCGTCTCAATGGGCTTCACAAGAAAAAGAGGAATGTATTAACACAAATACACAACAAGAAAAATAACTAACAAATGCTAACTAAACAAGACTAGCACATTAATGCATTTAGACTCTCCTTCTCGGTGAGGAAAAACTCCTAAAAAACCCATCAGTGGGGAAAAAATAAGAAACCTCATGGGGATCCACATGAAAGAGAGATCCCTCCCCCGGGACGAGCAAACAATGTGTCAAAGATTATTGTTTAAAAATGAGCTTAATCTAATCTACAGCTAAATATCTAAAGAAGTCAATAGATGTTCTTCATCCTGATGGAAACACTGGGGGACATTATCTTCAAAACCTCTAAGACGTGCTGTTCCTCTGTTCCTGTCCATCCTGGTCACTCCCAGAGAGATCCTCAGCATCTTCATCTCTGCTACCTCCATCTCTGTTTCCTGTCTTTTTCTCAGTGCCACTGTCTCTAGACCAGGGCTTCTGAAATAGTGGGGCGCGTTTGACCCTATGGAACATGTTTTGGTTTTTTTGCCGCACTAGAATAAAGTGTAGTTGCACATCCACAACAGTAGTTGGCGCTCTCATTGTCAGAGTGTGCGCAGGGAGTATTAACTCTGTGGTGTAGAGCAGGGGTCCCCAACCATTTCTGCGCCACAGACCGGTTTGGTGTCTGACAATATTTTCACGGACTGGTCTTAAGGTGATGAGACCAGCCTAAAAAAATGGCTTTTTAAAATGAATAATAATAAACTTAAAACCACTTTGTCTTCACGAGAAAATTTATTAGCAGCGTATAAAGACATGGCAACAAGAGTGCTCGAACGTACTCTTGTTGCCATGGTAATGGTAAACATGTACCTTCAAAATAAAAGACATCACAAAAACAAAGTAAATAAAAATAACAGCTTTGTGCGGCTCGGTACCACACGACCCGCGGCCCGGTACCAGTCCGCGGCCCGGTGGTTGGGGACAGCTGATGCAGAGTTTTTTGCACCGAACATTTATGAACACAGCACAGAGCAAGGTATAGGCTTCAAAAAGCTGTGCACTGCAAAACGTGCTCATTTAGCCTCTAGCTCTGACTTTCTTATTTTCATTAAAAAAACAGCGCAAATTGTTTGATTCATTTTTGTTTCGTAGATTAAAGTGTTTTATAGTTTGTGCTCTTGAGGTAATGTTACTGATCAATTTAAATGGATTGATGTTATTTATTTTTCAGTATCAAATGGTTCCAAAAATGTTTATAGTTTAAATAAGAATTAAATTTATTTGAATTTCAAGTTAATTGATGCACTTTAAATCTTTTCTGTTTCAGACTAAAAAACAATGTAATAAAGGTGTTCTTTTTTGTTTTCTTTAATGTTAATGAGGATACAATGTTATGCAGAGGTGTACTTATGACAATTTCATAGACAAATGATACTAATTATAGTCACGGTGGAGATTGGAGGGGGGGTGCGAAATATTTTCTTCTTCCTAGGGGGGCGTAACCGGAAATAATTGAGAAGCACTGCTCAAGACCAATCAGCATAGCCGCTCTCATCACGGTTTTCTACACTTTTTGTCTCATATTATGTCTCATGTTTCCTCTCAGTGAGAATTCAGCCTGCCATGACTACAACGGCGGGTACATGGCGACTGGACAGGTAAATATTTATTACAAAGGAAGCTTTCATACATTCTAGTCTTGCTCTGTGCAGTCAGCGTCCCTGCACGGATGGCCATCTAATCATTTAATCTTTCAGTTTCAGGCCCAAAATCCCATTCAGTGCTTTAGCCCAGTGGGGCTCCAATCCAGTTCT
This sequence comes from Neostethus bicornis, assembly GCA_902685375.1. Classification (NCBI taxonomy): domain Eukaryota; kingdom Metazoa; phylum Chordata; class Actinopteri; order Atheriniformes; family Phallostethidae; genus Neostethus; species Neostethus bicornis. Next base: position 26,140,793 of record LR738552.1, read on the forward strand.
CCCGGTCAAGAGACGGTAATACTACCAGTAGGCTAACGCCCCCTGGGAATGTCTCTCTGAGCAGCCATGCTTTAAAGTGTCATCATCAAGTCACATTGTGGTTCTTAGAATCATGTGAAGATTCAGGAGAAACAAAGAAAAACAAACATAATGTGTTGAATTAAATCTTGTTTTGCAGAAAAAACATGAGGAAAATGGAACCGATGACGACGACAAGAGAACTGTGTTCCGCAAGTTTTCTGACGAGGTTCGTCCCAAAAAAGTGAAGGTTCCATTCTGTTCCTCTTCTCCGGGGGCTGGGTCACCGAGGCAACAGCTTCAGACGGGGTGGAGGACACCCCGACGGCATCCTCCAGCTCACGCGAGAGGATCCTGAGGTGTTCCCGGTCCAGCTGTAAGACATAGTCCCTCCAGTGGGTTCGGGGTCTTGCCCCAGTAGTACATGCCAGAAACACCTTAGTAGCGAGGCGCTCAGGACGCATCCTGACCAGATGCCCGTACCAGTCCATCTGGATTTTCTCAATCTGGGGGTGCCGTGGCTCTACTCCAAGCTCCTCCTGGGTGGCAGAGCTCCTCATTTCATCTCTGAGAGCCCAGCCACCCTGCAGAGGAAGCTCATTTCAGCCACTTGTATTCGCAATCTCATTCGTTCGGTCACCACCCGCACTGGTTACCATAATGAGGGTAGGAATGTAGATCCTGGTTACCATAGTGAGGGTAAGAACATAGGTCCTGCTTTTCGTCTCAACTCTTTCTTTACCACGGTGGATCGATACAGTGTCCTGAATATTGCAGACGCTGCACAGATCAGTCTGTGAAATAAAAGTTTTATTTTCTAATAAAAACCTAACTGAGTCCATTTTGAATGAAACTTTCAGCATCATCAAGTGGACGCTGAGGAGCTCCAGAAGATCCTCAATGAAAATATACTATCAGGTTTGATTTGTTTTTCCTTTTAAAAGCAGGTTTGATGTCATTTATGTCAAACATAATGAAATGTTCTTGTTTTTGTCTGCAGGAGATTTGAAGTCTGGGGGCTTCAGCCTCGATGCGTGTCGCAGCATGGTCGCGCTCATCGACGTATCCTTGCTAACCCACTTGTGTTTGATTTGATGTTCATAGCATGATCCCCTGATTTTTACAGGACAGTCTGAACATGCAGAGCATTAAAACCTTAACGAGATGTTGAACAGACATCTATCACAGGTAGACTGAACACCGAGGAATTTGTACGACTTTGGAAGAAAATGACTTCATACAAGGTAAAATCCAAAACCCTCGTTCAGAAAACAATGTTCTACTAATGGACATTAAAAGAGAAGTGTGAGGAAGACAGAGGTGAGGAGATGATGGAGGGGGGATATCTTTCACATCTTTCTGTGAAGCGTGAGGTGGTGGTCTTGATGGTCCTGATGGAAGAGGTAGAAACAGCCCGTGTCCTGGGTGGGTGGGGTCCATCGCTATCCGTCTTAACTTCTGCTGAACTCGGGAGCTGTAGATTGAATCCAGATCTGGCAGCCGGCAGCCTACGATCCCCTGTACAGTCTTTCACCCGGACCAAGTCTTTTTTATCCTGTGTGGTGCAGCTGCCGTACCACGCAGTCATGCTGAGAGACAGGATGCTCTCTATAGTAGCTCTGTAGAAGTTTGTTCATAGTTGAGGAGAGTCCAGAGCGCTTCAGCTTCTTGAGGAAGAAGAGATGGGTTTTTTTTGGGCCTTCTTCACGAGGTGTCCACGAGAGGTGGTGGTGACGTTATCTTGAAGACAAGGATTCGTAAAGTTTCTTTCATGCTTAAACGTTGCTTCTACATCTAAACATCACTTATATTTCCGTTCCATCATTTTCCGCTTATCTGGGGCAGGGTCACAGATAAGCAACAGCCTCAGACGGGAAGCCCAGGCTTTTCTCTCCTGGCTGCATCCTCTAGCTCACTCGGAAGGATCCCGAGTCTTTCCCTGGCCAGATGTGAGACATAGTCTCTCCAGCGGGTGGGATGGTAGGAACGTAGATCCTGGTTACCATGGTGAGGGTAGGAACATAAATCCTGGTTACCATGGTGAGGGTAGGAACGTAGATCCTGGTTACCATGGTGATGGTAGGAACGTAATTGTTTAATGTTAATTTTTCCTGAGGTGCCCAAACTTTTGATTCTCCTCCGGTAAGCTGGAGAAGAACAAGCACAACCTGCCAAAAGATTTTCAGATGGATTCTTTGTTTCTGCAGGACATCTTCTTCCGCTGTGACGTTGACAGAAGTGGGACTCTGTCTCTGAGCGAGCTGAGGAATGCCTTCCTGGCTACAGGTAATTCCAGCTCCCCCACCTTGTAGAACTAGATCAGCTAATATTCACAGTGTGAGTGGGCAAGGTGGCGCAGTGGGTAGCACATGGCCTCACAGCAAAAAACTCGTGGGTGGAGAAACAAACCGAATGACCACCTCTTTCTGTTTTCTTTTGTTTCTTAGAAAAAGGTGTCAGTGATAACATGCTGAACCTGATGGCTCTGCGTTATGGTACCTCCTCTGGTTTCATCACTCTGGAGAGTTTCATCAGTCTCATGCTACGCTTGGACTGCATGAGCCGTGAGTTCTTCAACCGTAAAAAATCCTCTAAATAAACCAACACATTTTTCTCTGTGATTCTCTTGGTTTTACAGATGTTTATTGTTTGAGGGTCATAAAGATGACGATCTAGATCAGACTGCTTACAACAAGTTTAACTCTTTTTTTCTTTTTGCCAAAAATAATTCCAAATTAGTTTTTATAGACACCAGGGGTGGATCAGGGTTGGTCAGATCCCTTGTGGTCCACAAAAACAAAAGAAGAAAGTAAAGGGGACTAGTCAAGCTATCCCCTTGCAGGGCCAGCGAATGGGCACCAAAATTCAGCAAAAGGACTCTTATTTTCAAAATGTTCAGGGGGGAACGCCCCCAGCCTCCCTATGCTGGATTTGTCAATGACCTCAAGCCCCTGGCCCCCTTTTAGAAAATCCTGGATCCGTCCCTGTAAACTTCGTCTTCCACTTATCCAGGGCCGAGTTGCAATTATTTTTATCCTAATCTGTTCCTCAGTTGTACAATCTACTCAGTTCCTGATTGGCTGTAGGGAATACGCCCACTTAAATCCATTGACGCTCACTTCGGCTTGCCAGAACGACAATGGCGACCACCCTTTCTGATGACATCACGGGCAAAAGTAATGAAAAGTTTCCGGTCGCGCCGCTACAGTAAGCATTCGCTTAGCAGTGAAGACGTTTAGCTAGCCACAGGAAAACTCTTCATCAAAATAAACTAGAGAACATTCCACATATTACTGAGTTACACTACTCTGAGTTACTTTTAGTTCTGATTTCCTGATGACAACCGAATGGGAGTCGCTATTGTCATCAGCCAATCAGGAGCCAGTTAGGTCAGCCAATCAGGAACTGAATAGATTGTGCAATAGACAAACAGATTGGGGAAAAAATATTTGCGGCCGGGTCACGGGGCAACAGCCTCAGAAGGGAAGCCTTGACTTCTCTCACCCCAACTGCATCCTCCAGCTCACCCAGGAGGATCCCGAGGTGTTCCCTGTCCAGCTGTGAGACATAGTCTCTCCAGCAGGTCCGGGGTCTGCCTCTGGATCTCCTCCTGGTGCGTCAAGCCTGGAACACCTCACCAGAGAGAGCGCTTGTCATTTTATCAGAATGAAAATTTTGACAGCTTTGAATCCTTTTCTACAATCTTATATTTTTTGGGCCAAAAAAAAAAATCCAAATTTTAAATGAAACATCCACTGTTTATTTTAATAGATGACTTTTGTTTGAAATAAAACCCTTTTTTTTCTGTTCAGACATCTTCAAGCAGCTCTCCGATGGGACCAACATGACTCTTAATGAACCAGAGGTGACGTTATTTAACCATCTGAATTTCTGAAGTATTCTAATGAAACTAAATGGGTTTGTTTTCTCTAACAGTGGATGCACCTGACCATGTACTCTTAAACCACGGACCTACTACAAGACGCAGCTGCACGGACTTCATCTGAAATGAAAGCATCTACTATCTGTTTTTTTCTGATCTGTTAAGCCTGAGTAACGAGTTTAATCATTTCTAATCAAAATATGATTTTAATATTTAAACTTTTAAACAATCACGAAATGAATCATTAATGAATGAAATCTGAATGAAAATTAGTTTAAAGCATCATTTGTGTAAAAAAAAAAAAATTTTTTTGTTTCTATTTTGTTTTCAAACGCGAGAAGGTTGGGGTTCGAGTCCCAGGTGGCACAAGGGTTCAGAGACTGGCCTTCCCAGTGTGGAGTTTGTATGTTCTCCCCCTGATCAAGAGGTTTCCTTCAGGAATCCGGTTTCCTCCTACCCTCCAAAAACATGGATGCCAGGTTGATTGGACGGTACCAAATTTCCCCTAGGAATGAGTGTGTGTGTGTGTGTGTGTGTGTGTGTGTGTGTGTGTGTGGCCCTGCGACAGACTGGTGACGTGTTCGGGTTGTACCCTGCCTCTCACCTTGAATCAGCCGGGATAGGCTTCAGCACACCCCGCGACCCTGTCTGGGAATAAACGTCCAGAAGAAGTGAGAGAAACCCAGGCTGCATCCCCCAGCTCACCCGGAAGGATCCTGAGTCGTTCCCCGGCCAGCTGTGAGACATAGTCTCTCCAGCAGGTCCGGGGTCTGCCTCTTGGTCTCCTCCCGGTGGGACGTGCCCGAAACACCTCACTACCAAGGTGCTTGGGATACATCCTGACCAGATGCTCGAACCAGCTTATGCAGCCAAGGGTCTGACCGCCAGGGTCCTCATTGTTGGCTACCACCCATCTCCTCCTTCACCCGATTCCTGAGGCCCCTCCTGCAGGTGGTGAGCCCAATGGAAGGGCGGCTCATGTCCCGTCTTTTTGCCCGAGTTTGTTCCGTAGGCGGAGCCACAGTAAAACCACTTAATGCCCTTTAATTTAGGAGTTTAAATCAAATCATTTCCTGATCAGAATAAAAAATATTTACCAATAATTTTCACATCCATTTAATTTAAATTGGCATCAAAAAGTTGGGACAAATTTTATCAATAATTTCCACAGTGTTTGACATTTGAGCGTTTTTACTTACATTTAAATGCATGCTTTACTTTCTTCTAGTTTTCTTAAGGAAATCAATATTTTTTAAAATTCATTTGAACTGATTTAAGCATTAATTTTTATTTTAAATTCTGTATAATTTTATTTCTCTCAGGTTTCTAAGTGATTATAACTGGTGGTGGGATTATGACACTTTTCATCCAATCAGGTGACAGGTAACTTCCTGATGTTTTTTGTGGAGGAGTTTTACCATCAGATCATTTCTATCAACTTGTTTGAATCATAGAAAAGTCTTTAAAGTGTCTTCTGGACTATGTATTTGATGATCGAGACGTTTTGAGAACTGGTTCTGTATTTACTGTGTTCCCTAAGGAAGGGCTAAACCGAACAAGCCTGTAAAAGATGTACCCTAACTGGAGTTTACTATACCATCCTCACTCCCTGGTCCAAAGAGGACGATTCTTAACCCAGAATCTAGTCTCTCTTTAGTTTTAGTTCACAGGGCTATCGGAACAGAGTAAATATACCTCACCAGTATGGTGAACCAGTTCTCAGACCATTGTATCAGATTGAAAATGATTTCCGGATGGAAGTCAAAACGTCTTGATCAGAAATCACACTGTTCAGAAAACACTTTGAAGATTTTTTCCAGATGGATAACTCATGAATTAAAGAGGGATTACACGGTACGGCGTGTTTGGATGTTTGCTTAATAGTCAGCAGATTGTACTGACGAGTCCACTCTCTGCAAACTGAGGTCAAACAGACCGAAACATGTCACCTGTTTGAACTTAAATGATTGTTTCTTTCTTTTTTTCTTTCTTCTTCTTTCTTTCTCGAAGACTTTTTAATCACAAATCTACGTTTTCCTGAATAAAGACTATCTAAGCATTCACCACATGGGAGTTATTTTCTATTTGACTGCAGTTTGACATAACAACACAGTTCCTATTTCTGTGCCATTTTAAGGGTGTCATTTGACATTTTTTGGTTTGCGATGGTGCACAAGAGCTTCAGTGCAGCGTGCACTTTGACATGCACACCTATAAAGTGCACCCCTGTATGAATATAGAATCAAATTGAATATGCTTTATTTATCCCTGAAGATAAATTTAAGTGCTACAGTGTAAACACCTCGATGCCCCCTCGCCCCTATCCACCGCGTCCCAGTCCGGTCGCACTGTGTCCAACATGGCAACCCTAAAGCTGGAGTCTGGAATGGGGCCACAAAGCCAGGCCGTAGTGAAGAACACCAAACTGGTCTCTCTGTATTTCACTGGGTCCGAGTGAGCGCCTCCAGTTCCTCAAGCGAGCAACTGGACATTTCCACGGAAACCGTATAAACACAGGATGCACCTCCTATAGACCGTCTTCTTCTCTGCACCTCCTCTGGTTCGTCTCCTTCTCCTCAGCTGCCTCGTAACCAAACCATCTCCTCCAGCCATGATGAATGTGGCTCCGAGAGCCAGCAGACAGCAGAATGACTCCATAACCAGCTAGGCGTTGGGGGCTAGCCGTGGGGAGCTAGCCATTGGGAGTTAGCTGTGGAGAGTTAGCCGTTTGGGAGCTACTGTACCCGGACAATTTCTAAAAAACTTGTGCTGTGCGACACAAAACAACAAAGTTCAAAATAGAATAAAATCATAGTGTTTTAAAGTAAATGTTTAAGTTTGTTTTCTTTCACAATTTTAAGACAAACCAGGTGTTTGAGTTGATATCTGTCACGGTGCGGGTGCAGAAGGAGGATCCAGGTGCAGGACGACAAACGTTATTTATTTTGTAAAGAAGTCCAGTAAAGCAGGGCACAGGATTAAAACAAGGAAGGCCTCTTGGTCGGGCAGCCAGGAAGAGCTGGCTGAAAGGGGTGACGACCCGACCATGAAGGAAAGGCAGACTGCCTTTAAATAGGTAGCAGGTCAATCACCATCAGGTTTCCTGAATCAGGGAGATGGGGGAAGGTCCCAGGCTCCCTCTGGTGGTAGGTGAGGGAACCATGACAATATTGTTTGTTTCTTTAAAGCAAAATGTAAAATGTCTGCAGAATCACTTTAGAAACTTTAAGTCCAAGAAATCCTGGAAACAGGAATAACTGATGAGACGTAACACTGATGAGAAGTAACACAGAGTCAGAGAGGAAAGGCATGAGCATCACTATAGGGTCAAAGAAGTCAATGAAAAGGGAGTTTAGGTACCATGATGACCTGAAAGTAATTAATGGAATGATTCCTGATGGCTGTGACAGGCTGGCGACCTGTTCGGGGTGTACCCTGACCTTCGCCTCGAATCAGCCGGGATAGACTAGCAAGGAATAGTCAATAGTCGGTTAAGAAGGTGAGAGACTGACTGATTGATTCCTGATGGAAGCCATAGTTCCAGGTTCACCGGTCCAATGTCAGAGGTTCATGAAGCGTTTTGTAAGAGAGGCTCGTTCAGAGGCTTCTGATCTACACACACCTCTGAGGATGAAGAGTCTGTTAGTCTGAGGAAAACCCCAACAGGACTGGGTTCAGGCATGATTTCCGAATGTCTGTCAGCAACTTTACAGAACCATATAAAAGACCACTAGACGAGAACATACAGGTAACGGTAGCTCAGAAACAATCAATGGTTAAGGCCCCAGAGATCTGGATAAATGTCGACACACCTGAAAGGACTGCGTGAGGTGGGGAAGGTGTCAAAGTGCAAGAGGTCCAAGAGCCATTTTATATCCTGCCTTGTTACCAAGTGTTGCCTTCAAAAGGAGAGTTTAACTAAGCTCTACTCAGCCTCGTTCTGTAACCCCACAGCAGAGGTACAACCCTGCAGAGGAGCACAACAATCAGTAGAAGGTTTTTAAGGTTTTTCATTCTCCCACTTCTGACCATAAAGAGTCTGTCAGTCTTAGAAAAACCTGTTACTGTTACTGAACCCAACAGGACCGGGTTCAGTACATCAACGTTTCAAAAATGAAAACAGTTGAGCCATTATTTTTTGAAAAAGAAGCATTTCCATTAGAAATCAATAATATTTCAAGCTAAAAAGATTAAATGAGGGAGGGGCTAAAACCCTCAAATTCTGGGGTGTGTTTTAAAGGTCAGACAGATAAATCATGTTCCAAATACTCAATACTTTCAGCCAAGGTATTTCCTACATTAACAAAATAATGATTAAATCCTTCTATAATTTCTTTTATATTTTCCAGCTTTGAGCTTTTGTTCATGAATTGTTTTGGTATTTCATATTTTTTATCTTTTATTTTAATTATTTTATTAATGACATTCCATGTTCCCTTAATATTTTCTTTTTGTTCTTCAAATAATTTATGAAAGTATTCTTTTTTGGTTTTCCGCAAAATACTAGTCAATTTGTTTTTATAATTTTTATATTTTATTTCAGGTTCCTTGGTTTTGTGTTGAATAAACTTTTTATATAACATATTTTTCTTCTTACATGCATTTTGTAATCAACTTGTTATCCATGGCTTTATTTTAGAATTTTCTTTAAGTCTCACCTTTTTTAATGGGCAGTTTTTATTGTAGATTTCTAAAAACATGGATATAAAAATTTCATACGCTTCACTTGGGTCAGTTTGGTTGTAGACCTCGTCCCATTTCTGTTTTAATAAGTCTTCTTTAAGTTTATTTAGAGTTTGGTCTGTCACTCGCCTAATATATCTGAATGTTTCAGAGTTTTCTTTGTCATCAGTTATAATTTTATTTTGAAATATAGCAAAAACTGGTTGGTGGTCACTTATATCACTGACAAGAAGGCCACCAACAATTTTAGCTTCAATATTGTTTATAAAAATATTATCTATTAGAGTGGAGGAATCAATAGTTATCCTGCTGGGTTTATCAATAATTGGTAGTAACATATTTGAATGCATCATATTTATGAAATCAGTTGTTTTCCCATGGGTAGTTGCTTTAAGTAAATTTATATTTAAATCTCCACATATTATTAATTCCTTTGTGGAATATCCATTTATATTTATAATTTCATTAATTTTTTCATTAAATGTATCAATCGGTGAACCAGGTGTTCGGTATACACAAGTAACATGTACATTTTTTGTTTTTTTAAATTCAATTTCGACAGTGATTAATTCCATTATATTGTGTACAGATACTGATTTATCTTCAATGAGTCTACAGTTAAAGTTTGAGCCCACATAGAGGGCAACTCCACCTCCTTTTTTGTTGTTTCTAGTGACTGTAAATAGTTCGTATCCCTCTATCTTTACTAGTGTTAGAGGGTGCTTTAACTCGTCCAGCCACGTTTCAGATACAGCTATAACATTAAATTTACCAATTTTACAAAATTTACAATTTTATTTAAATGTATCACTTAAAACACACACACACATTCAACCAACATAGTCACACAGTCACACACAGATTTATTAGATTAGTTTTTAGGATTCACCAACACAAATATACTGTTTGGAATTGAGAGGTTCAAAGAGTTTTTGCGTGAATTGTATGAGAGTGAAAGGTGAGTGTGTGTTTGTGTGTAAGTTGTAAATGAGTCACAACCGTCAGCGTCATCTTCAGCGGAGAATGACAATTTGTGGGACCTGCTGGACAGCCGGGTTGGTACGTATTTTCATCTGATCTTCGATGTCCTCATGTTACATGGTTTTACTAACTTCTATTTTCTAGGTGAAACCCAGGGAAGTCAGTGCGCGACGGTGAACGACACGGTGGAGGTTCAGGGAGGTTCAGAGATACCTATCAGAGGTCTACCTCTCCAGGGGAGAAGACCCGCTCGCATTCTGGGCATTGAGGAGAACAGTTTACCCAAACCTGCCCAAACCGGTGAACCATCATCTCCACATGCCACCAACCCCGGTGCCTTGTGAGCAGGTCTTATCCAAAGTGGGAGAGGTAGTCAGTCTGAAGAGGAGCCAAGCACCGTGGAAAAGATTTTATTTTTAAATAAAAATCTACGACAAAACATTTGCAATAGTCCTGTTTCAGTTTTTTTTTCCTCGCTGTTTTAGATCCACAGAGACTCTCTTACGTCTTCCTAATTGTTGCTGCTTGTGTCACAGATAGTTGATTCAAATCGTATTTCATTTATACGTATTTCTCTTATCAAAGCATTACAAAGTGCTTTAGATTAAAAGAACCAAATCAAAACAGATTTTATTATTTAAACTTTATTTAATTGTGAGAACATCCAATTGAACAGAAGTGAAAATATCACACTCTCCCAAAGCCAAACTATTTTTATGAAATCATCCGTTGCCCGCTCTAACAAAAACGTCACTGTTAAATTGTATCAGTGTGTTCATTTTCCCTTCCGTAAGATTCTATCAGCCGATCCTCTAGTTATTCAAGTGACAAAAAAACAGTGGGTCAGTGTGTGTTTATTGAACATTTAATTACATTGTCAGTAACACAGTGAAATTTGATTGTTTAGGTTACTGTTACTATGGCAACGGATTAGCGCAATAATCTCATTTCATAATAAAAATAAAACTACAAGAGGAATTGCCCAACAATACCGACATTTCATCTTCTAGTAAGACAAAATTTGAGGCGTAAATTTTCTTTTTCTTGGAGTTTGTTTTTCATCTACGCATGCACAGCCTGCAGATGTGCCGACTCCTCGTGTCGACTTTTCGCAGATGCTTGAAGTTGCTCGATGAGTCGCGAGGCGTCGGATTTTCCATCTCTAGTATATGGTAGATTTGGAGTCTGCTAGTCCATTTTTCTGCCAAACTCTCTCAGTTTTTCCCCTTTCTCCATTCTGCCTTGCTGAAACTCCTCCCCAAACAAAGTCCATTCCCAGCACACAGCTGGCCCCAATTCTCTTGATTGGGTCAAAGTCCCAATCGGTTCTCTTCGCATCCACAAGATGGGGGCAGAATCCATAAAGGAAAAAAAAAACATACAGAACACAACTAAAATAATGTCCTACTTGACATGAGCCCTCTGTGGTTGGGGCACACCCTCCAGGCCCCCTTTTCTAGAAAGAGGAACCACCATCCCTGCCCTCCAATCCTAATGTCCATGTGATGGTGCAAAGCCATCCAGAAACTTTAGGAGCTTTGGATGAATTTCCTTCACCCGGCAGTACTTCACTTGGCAGTCCTGCTGCCAAACAGCTTTGACCACATTAACAATCTTGACACCAGATATATGAAGATAGGAAGCTGCATGAGTGAATATACCTGTAAATGATGACACCATTTTTCATACTAATACAAAAAAAGACAAAGATGAATAAAAAAAAAACTGTTACGGTTCTGGCGGGTTTGGTTCAGCATCTCTTACCCCTCGTGTCCACCAATGGGAACGGGGGTCACCACCACAACAACGACAGATGATTTTGCCTTCATAACTTGGGCTTTCCACCACGACAATAGACGTCCAGATCAACGTCCATTTTGACTCTGTGTTCCCTACCTCCTCTGATACCCAGAGAAATTCTACCGGACGTGTGAATAGAAGCTCTGTCTGGTCAAAGGACGTACCAGAGCAGCAGGTCACCCTCTCTATTAAACTGTTGTTTCTCTCTAACAAAATAAAAAACAAACTCTTTTTATTCTTTGAGAAATTGCATGTGGGTCTTCAGACTTTGAAGCCTCCTGAATAATTTATCACAAATCAAACAAAGAACGGTGTTGCTTCTGTGTGGATTCTCATATGGTTGTTCAAGTGGTCTTTTCTAATAAATCTTTGTCCACATTTATCACAGCAGAATGGTTTGTCTCCTCTATGGATTCGCATGTGCTGGGTTAAGTTTCCTTTTAAATTAAATCTGTGTCCACATTCATCACAGCGGAATGGTTTGTCTCCTGTATGGATTATCATGTGCCGTTTTAAGCTTGCTTTTCTAGTAAATCTTTGTCCACATTCATCACAGCAGAATGGTTTGTGTTGTTTATGGATTCTCATGTGCTGTTTTAAGTTTCCTTTTAAGTTAAATTTGTGTCCACATTCATCACAGCTGAATGGTTTTTCTCCGGTATGGATTCTCATGTGCCGTTGTAAATTGTGTTTCTTGTTAAATTTGTGTCCACATTCATCACAGCTGAATGGTTTTTCTCCGGTATGGATTCTCATGTGCTGTTGTAAATTGTGTTTCTTGTTAAATCTGTGTCCACATTCATTACATAGTATGAAGTTGTCTTTTAATTTAAATCTTTGTTCACATTTGTCAAAGCTTAATGATTTTTGTCTACCTGGCATTTCCATTTTTTCTCTTGAGATTTGTCTGGTGATTCTGGTTCTTTTCAAATATCTAGTTGCTGTTTGAACATCTCAAATCTTCCGTCATCACCAGTTGCAGCAGCAGAATTGACAAAAAAATCTGTAGAAGAGAATAGATTAAATTAAATTTTAATGGTTATAAAGTATAATCTGACTGTCACATTTTTTTGTAACTCACATACATCATTTTATAAATGAAAGAGATTAGCTTTGTCTTCTGCACAGTTTGTTTAAATCTCAAAAAGTTAGTACTTTCTTGGTTTTTACACATTTTTTCTTGTATTTGCCCACCTCACACTGCTTCCCTGTAGCTAAAAACAACCTTCTTACTGATGGGATTGGAGGGAATCAATGGAACCTTCTTAGTTATATTTTTGATAAAATTGAACAGATAATTAAGAAGATCTAAAACAAGAACTGAAGTAATAACAAAAGATCTTAAGCTTGGTCGTGCAGTAGTTTCATCTGTAAAACGAGTCCTCATCAAAACTGGCATTAAAGCCAAGTTTTATGCAAATCTGTAAAGATGACAAAAAACATGGACTTTTTCATAACTAAGGCACTAAGCAGCTGCTGTGTGCAAATCATAAAATGATAGAGAATGAGAGTTGAAGAATTTGAGCATCTGCCATTTTTAATAATTGCACTTCTTCTACTGGTCAGATTGGTATCCATCCACAGTAGTGTAAAAAAAAAAGTAAACAAATTAGAAACAAAACCAGCTTCTCACCCAAATCAGACATTCACTGTATTAAAAGAATTGATGAACATCTAACAAACAAACCACACAAAAAGACAGAGTCATTTCCATTAGATTCTTTGGCACTGGACCAAAGCAAGTAATAAAGACACTGCTCAGATTTTAATTTTTATCAGAGGGATTGATAATTAATTTGAGATAATGGAGGAGTTTTTTGGATACAGAATCCCTTAAAAGAAAAACACACTGAGAGGATTTATTTGTGTGAGTGTCAGAGGTCAAAAATAGTGGTATGAGTTACCTCTGGAGTACGTTCACCAACGTTACCACAGATGAATCACCAAATCAGACAAGAAAACATCAAAATACTCTAGAGAATTCAGGACAAAGAGAGAGAGGACAACCCTGAGCTAGAGGTTATTTTTATGATTAAAAAGTAAGTTAATATTAAATAGCTTTTTTTTTCCTAAAAATGGTGCCCTATTTATTGATAGTGATTAATCGTGTATCTGATTTGAAGATGAAACATCTGGATATTAAATTGTACTTTTTGAAGAAGAAACTTGTTGTGTCTTAGTATAAAACGTAGTTAGCTACTGCTAGCATTTGTTTAAAAGAAAACAACAATAAACATTCATTTATCACTTCCTGTTTACCCTCTCTCACTGATATTTCAGAAAAAAGACGGAGTGAACTGAATAACTTGGAAAGAAAGAAGAAACATTTCACAGTAAATGATGTAAATTCTCACCTCCTTCACGATGATTCTTCCTCTGATTCTTTTTTTTTCTCCAACAAGCTGCTCTGCAGAGGTCAGAAACCAACAAGCATCAGAATCCAACAAACTATTGGAGTTTGAAGTTTAAGAAAATAATAGGCGTGTTTGAGATGACCCGGGCGGACGCAGTTCTGATCGGCGCAGATCGGTGCGCAATGCATGCCGGTTAGTTTTTGCGTTCGAGATACCGCCGACTTGCTCTGATGTCACCTGTGCGCCGGTAACGAGACTCTCGCGAGAGCAAGGCGGCCGCAGGCTTTGAGCCAGGCGGACGCAGCTGCTTTTTACCAACTGCGCCGCCTGTATGGACTACAAAGCGAACGGCATGATGGGAAATGGAGTCTTTTAAAGATGTGTACTGATAGCTGATTGGCTCTCAGTGATGTTTTCATCAGAAACTGATTTCTTATCGATACATATCTGCTCTGTTTATATGTATTTCATTGCTCCTTTAAGTTTTATCTATTTTTTTACGTCTGTCGCTCACACACTCACTGATGATCTTTTACTGACACGTTTTTATTTTAATTCTTCAAATATGACGGAAATGATTGTAAGACATGAAAATATGGAACTTAATTAACTTCATTTATATTAAAACAATCTAAAATAACTTCTGAGTGGAGTCAAAAAACATCAAAACTAAATTAACTTTCACAAGTTTTGATTTGATGCGTTTTTTTCTACAAATAGACACATTTTTTATGTAAAAATTTATAATCGGATATAAATAACTGTTACATCCTGTTCTCGTCTGTCTAAACTTTAAGAAAACTGGTCGACTTTATTCCAGGCGCCTTTCTCCGCCCCCTGCAGCGGCCGCCTGGTCTCGTCTGAAATCCAGGCAAGACGCAAATTATCTCAAACACGCCTATTGTCGCTGAAAACCTTTTAATTTTACTCCATCGTCTTTGTTTACATCCTCGACCGGATGTGAACCAGAACTGTTTCCGGGTCAGCAGCCTGTGTTTTAGAGGTCGCAATGCTGCCCTCTAGCGTTTGCTTCAGTCTACATCACCTTGCTGAACACAGTCTGTGTTGAATCTGGTTCAGATGCTGCTTCTGATTTTTATTTTTAACCACTAACAATGTGCAATCAGTCTGATTTTTACTGTAAAAAATTAAAAACCTAGAAATAAATCTAGTTCTTGTGAAGTAAAGTGAGGCCATATAAGAATTACAGATCATTCCAAAATATGTTAATTTTCTTTTTTCTTTCGGCTTTTACTTACATTTATTAGCGTATTTCTAAAATTTAGAAACATCAAATTTCCCTAGAAGGGATTAATCAAGTAAAATGAATTTTTGAATATTTATTCATAAAAATATGACAACTCTGTCTGAAAAAAAACAGTTGTTAGGAAAAGTGAAGTTTTTTTTAACATCCATGTAAATATGAAAATATGCTGAACCTGGCACAAAGTTGAAAAAAAAAAAAAATTTATTTCAGCATCACTGGAAGAAGGGCACTTTGGTACAACAAAAAATCTGAAAAAACATAATGAAATGAAAGTCAATGAACTGGTTTCTGTGCAGCCTGGTTTTGTTAAATTTTTTATATCAAATTTTTACATTGATTTAAATGTAAATTAAAGGTCTGCAGTAGGAGAGGGAAAAGTTTCACCAGAGTTTTTTGTATGATACTTGGCGGTGGGTGCTGTGGACCGGCATTTTTTGGTATTGTGGGTGCTGGGTCACGTTGGGACTGGGGGTAATGAATGGGCCTTTGGGGTGGCAAAGAGGATACCTGAAGGGGAGGTGTTTGAGAGGGCCATTGCTTTGTCTCAGGGGGAAAGGAAAAACATTGATGTAGAAGAAGGTTCTTCAGCACTGGCAGGAGTGTGATATGGAGAGAAAGAACAAAAAATGAGTTATACAGCATACTACAGAGGATGATGGGGGAAGGCGTGGTGCCCATTGGTGGTGGTGGATTAGGGAGTGAGGTGGTGTTGAAGCTCATCAAGAGAATGCCAAGAGTGTGCAAAGCAGTAATCAAAGCAAAAGGTGGCTACTTTGAAGAACCTAGAAGATGACATATTTTCAGTTGTTTCACACTTTTTTGTTATGTACTATACTTCCACATGTGGTAATTCATAGTTTGGATGCTTTCAGTGTGAATCTACAATGTTCATAGTCATGAAAATAAAGAAAACTCTTTGAATGAGAAGGTGTGTCCAAACTTTTGGTCTGTACAGTATATGATTAGCCTATAGAGAAAGCTGACACTTACAGCTTCAAAACGAGGGGATTGGTCCAAAACCGGACCAATCCGATCGCTTGTTATTCAGCTGCGTAAAGGGAATTTCACAAAAACAAACGGCGCCATCTTGGTGCGTCACAGGATACATGGCTCCAGCTGCATGAGAGGCAGACAGGCTGAGTGGGTGAGTGATCAAAGATTGAAACATTTATTTATTTTTAGTTTATTTTCCACTTTTTTTTTTTTTTGGCAAACTATATTTGTAGGGCTTTGGAGTATATTTTTTATCCGAAAAAATTTTATTGTGCATGATTTTTATGAAAAAATATTATAATTACAGCCAAAATGATCTAAATAAAAAAAATAAATAAATTAAAAAAAGGAAAAAAAAAAAAAGATCTGCGGGGGTTTTTAAAGTCACAGAAACACTAATATGCATTTTTTTTATGACTAAAAAGGTGATAGAATGGCAAAGATTCAATTTGTTGCTTGTTCAGATTGGACATTTTTATACTAGAAGGTCAATAAATCAAACACTTTTGTACCTAGAGATCTGAAACTTTACACAGTTGTTGTCAACAAGATTATTATCATACATATGGAAGGAATTATGCCTACTAAGAAGTATGTCTTGGCCAGGGACATTGGAAAATGAACAAAATTAGATGGTTTTGTTTACCATTTTTTTATGTTTGAACTACTGTAGGATAGGTTCTGAAGCTCTGACACTCTCCATGTACATATCTACAGAAACTAGAAGGTCTAAGCTTTATTTTGATGTATAGTACAAGCATATGAATTGAAAGATGTTGCTGTAATAAGCAATGGCATTTAGGTATGTCCAACTATTGTGCACAGCTCGAAGATACAGTAGGTGGGTGTAAAGAGAACAGCCCTAAAACAATATATAAAAAACAAACCAACTAAGTGGGGCTATAAACTTTTTGTGCTTGCTGACTCTGCTACAGGATATACGGGGAACTTTTTTGTGTACGAAGGCAAGGCTTCTGACACTGGGAAAGGATTGAGTTATGACTCTGTAATGTCTCTAAAGGATATTCAAAACATAGGAACTGGATATCACCTCTTTGCTTCACTGTGGCACTATCAGAACCAACCATGTTGGGTTTCCTAGAACCACTTTGACACAGTTGGAGTTGAGCTCAACCAACCGTCCACCAACTCCTTGTCCAGATACAAACTCACATACACCAATGTATTTTGTAGAGGACAGTGATGTTCCCAAACATCTGTCTGGAGACGATGGTGCAAAGTCTGCCACAAAAAGACACCTGTAGGTTGCAGAGCATGTGAAGTTCCTCTTTTCTTTCTACCTGGTCGAGACTGCTATCACCAATGGGACCAAGAAAGAAACCTGTTGTAGACATTTATTTCATTTTGTTTTCTTGTAAATAGTTAAAGGTTTTACACTAATTGTAATAATTTTACTACAATTCTCAATATCATTTAGTTGCACAAAAGAAAGATTTTTTTATGTATATCTATTTTTTGTTATTGAAGAGGTTTTTTTTTTAACATCTGAGGTCTTGGTTTTATCTAAATAAAACATATAATTTATCCAGTTGTATATTTCATTTCTTGTGCATGATTTTTATGGAAAAATTTATAATTACAGTAAAAAATATTAAAATATACATTAAAAAAATTATGAAAAAAAATTATCTGTGGGGGGCATTCAAAGTCACAGAAACACTAATATGCATTTTTTTATAACTAAAAAAGTGATAGAATGGCAAAAATTCAATTTGGCACAGATTTGGACAGCGTGTGCCGAATGGACACTTTTTATAGTAAAAGATCAATAGGTCAAAAACACTTGTACCTAGAGATCTGAAACTTTATACAGTTGTTGTCAACAAGATTTTTGTCATACAAATGGAAGGAATTATGCCTACTAAGAAGTATGTCTTGGCTAGGGACATTGGAAAATGAAAAAAATTAGGCGAGGCTAAAATTGTACATTTTTTTTATGTTTGAACTACTGTAGGATAGGCTCTGAAGATCTGACACTCTTCATGTACATATCTGCAGAAACTAGAAGGTCTAAGCTTTATTTTGATGTATAGTACAAGCCTGTGACTTGAAAGATGTTGCTGTAATAAGCAATGGCATTTGGGTATGTCCAACTATTGTGCACAGTCCGAAAATAGGTGGGTGTTAAGAGGTTAATGCATAAAAAAAAATCCTCACAACGAGTGACTAATATTTTCACTCTTTTCTCTCTTGTTTAAATTCTCTCTAAGTTCAAACCTTCAAACAGAAATAAGTGCACAATTTTAGAATGAAATAAACTATTGAAGCCACTCTTCGAACCCAAACATTTGCATCTCTGAGAAACAAATATACACAAATATAAATTTATATACACACATACATTAAGTAAATAATAAAATAAGGTTGCTGATGTGCCTTCAAAATAAAAACCAAAAGTAGCATCAAGTTTGTGAGTTTTTTTTTATTTAATTTGGTCAGAATTTGTAGACGCCTGACTTTTGGGAAAGTGTCAGGGGTCCTTTTCTTGACAGTTTGATGTTTCTAAATTTTAGACATATTTTTTATAAATTCAAGTAGAAGCCAAAAGAAAAAAACAAATAAATTTTGTAATGATTTTGTAATGATTTGTAATCCTTAGATGGCCTCACTTTACTTCACAAGAACTAGATTTATTGCTAAGTTTTTATTTTTTTACAGTAAAGATCAGACTGATGTTCAGCAAGGTGATGTAGACTGAAGCAAACGCTGGAGGGCAGCATTAAGACCTCTCCAACACAGGCTGCTGACCCGGAAATAGACCAGGTTCACATCCGGTCTGGTGTAAACAGTAATCGTGGAGTAAAATTGGAAGATGTTCAGCGCCATTTTATAAAACTTTAAACTCCAATAGTTTGTTGGATTCTGATGCTTGTTGGTTTCTGACCTCTGCAGAGCAGCTTGTTAGAGAAAAATATTGGAGCAAAAAAAAGAATCAGAGGAAGAATCATCGTGAAGGAGGCGAGAATTTACATCATTTACTGTGAAATGTTTTTTCTTTCTTTCCAAGTTTTTCAGTTTAATCCGTCTTTTTCTGAAATATCAGTGAGAGAGGGTAAACAGGAAGTGATAAATGAATGTTTATTGTTGTTTTCTTTGTCTGAAACAAATGCTAGCAGTAGCTAACTGCGATTTATAGTAAGACACAACAGTTCTTTAAAATTTGACAGAGGAGCCGGGTCAGCCCAAGATACTGTATATACAGTATAAAAAACTCATCTAGTTAATTATTTATGTCTGATATACTAAGAAAGAAAGGTATTTAATATGAACTTACTCGCTTTACAGATGAAACTACTGCACGACTAAGCTTAAGATATTTTGTTATTACTTCAGTTCTTGTTTTTGATCTTCTCAATTATCTGTTATTTTGTATAAAAAAATAACTCATGAGGTTCCATTGATTCCCTCCATCCCATCAGTAACAAGGTTGTTTTTAGCTACAGGGAAGCAGTGTGAGGTGGGCAAATACAGGAAATATGTTCTGTAAAAAAAACAAGAAAGAACTAACTTTTTTAGATTTAAACAAACTGTACAGAAAGCTAATCTGTTTCATTTATAAAATGATGTATGTGACTTACAAAAAAATGTGACTGTCAGGTTAAATTTTAAAACCATGCAGATGGTCCTGAAATTTAATTTAATCTATTCTCTTCTTCTACAGAGTTCTATCAATTCTGCTGCTGCAACTGATGATGACGGAAGATAACTCTGTGAGATGTTCAAACAGAAACTAGATATTTGAAAAAAAACAGAATCACCAGACAAATCTCAAGAATAAACATGGAAATGTCAGGTGGACAAAAACCATTAAGCTTTGACAAATGTGAACAAAGATCTAGACTAAAAGACAACTTCATATGTAATGAATGTGGACACAGATTTAACAAGAAACAGCATTTACAACAGCACATGAGAATCCATACCGGAGAAAAACCATTCAGCTGTGATGTATGTGGACGAAGATTTAGTCAAAAAAGCCACTTAAAGCAGCACACGAGAATCCATACAGGAGACAAACCATTCTGCTGTGATGGATGTGGACAAAGATTTAGTCAAAAAAGCAGCTTAAACCAGCACATGAGAATCCATACAGGAGACAAACCATTCTGCTGTGATGAATGTAGACAAAGATTTATTAAAAAAAACGACTTAAACCGACACATGAGAATTCATACAGGAGAGAAACCATTCATATGTGATGAATGTGGACAAAGATTTACAAGAAAAGGCCACTTGAACAACCATATGAAAATCCACACAGGAGCAACACTCTTGTCTGTTTGATTTGTGATAAATTATTCAGTAGGATTCAAAGTCTAAAGACCCAAATGCAATTTCACAAAAAATAAAAAAAGTTTGTTTTTTATTTTGTTACATTGTTTTCTAAGAAGGGGCATAGGGGTGTGCCCCAACCACAGAGGGAACATGCCAAGTGTGACATTATTTTAGTTGTGTTCTGTGTGGTTGTTTTTTTTTTCCTTTATGAATTCTGCCCCCATCTTGTAAACAGGAAGAAAACTGATTGGGACTTTGAGTCAATCAAGATAATTAGGGCCAGCTCTGCGCTGGTAATGGACCTTGTTTGGGGAGGAGTTCCAGCAAGGCAGCGTGGAGATGTAGAAAAAGCTGAGAGTTTGGCAGAAAAAGGACTAGAAGGCTCCAGATCCACTACATAGACGCTGCCAGCGGTCTGCTAGCTTACTGAGCCAATGCAAGCAACTTACTTCAAACTCTGCTTTAGACGGACTCAGCTGGAGGAGCAAAGTGTCCAGCAGCGTGTATGTACAGGAGTGTGTGAGATCAAGCTCCAGTATCTGCTGCGACCGCCGGAGTTGGAGGAGGAAACTTCCGAACCGACGGTCTATATTGACTAGCTGAAACAACCGCCGGCAGTGGAATGACGACAACGACCGTGAGACTTCTCAACGGGATCCCCCTTAGCGGACCAGCTGACGATGGTGGACGGCAACCCTACCCTGGACAGGATTGCCAGGTTTTGTTTGTGTTGGTCGGAGGGGCAACCAGTACAGAACTTTAATTTGTTTTCTCCTTCGCTCTTCCCTGCTGGAGTTAGTCATCCGGGGAATACGGGAGCGTCAGTCGTGACCAGTGACATTTGCCCACCTAATGTGTGCTGTGTTAAGGGTTTAAGTATCAAGGCTGGAGCAGGATGAGATTATGGTCTGACTTCATAGGTGGTGGTAGTGGAATTACAGATTATACATTCTTTACATCTCATTCAGTAAGTCTAAGTAAACATAACGTCAAAGTCCTGCTGTATGTGATCATTTTAACAGTTACATAATCTGGGGTACACCATCTGTTAGTGATAAACATAAAAAGCCCTCTACTCTTGTGGTGCCACACACCAACTGGGAGAAACTGTACAGAAATGATAAAAAATGAATGTAATAGTAACTTTTTTAATGGTACAAAAACAATACACTGCACTACAAACTACTACTATGAAAAATGTACTAAAACTTAAGATGGAAAAAGTGGGACCTAAACAAAGAGCCTGCTCTTTATGAGATCTTATGACATTTATACTATTATCCAACATTTATCACATTTTACCAGATTGTATAACATTCACTTATAATGAACACCTTCAAATTTAATTGTACTATGTACAATAAACTGAAAATATAAGCTGTTTATTCTATTATGTTCATTTTGACATATTATTGTCAATGATCAGACCTAATCCAACTGGGCTCATGCCTAGGTGTCCTTGGGGAAGACACATAACCCCTCCCCCGTTTCTCCCATCATTGGTGCCGACCTGTTTTCCTGCTGCGGTGCAATGCAGCACAGAAATGTCCCAGTTGACAGAAGAACGAAGTATGTAAAAATAAAAAAAAAAAAAACAATAATAAAATTGTTGTTGGTGCGGTGTATGATTTGCACACAAGTATTGTTTCACACAAACAGAAATTCTTTCATTCTGAGCCACCTTTGATCAGAACATCATACTGACCAGAACCATCGGTCCACTGCAGGTCCTGCAGCAGTGACATCTTTCTGACAGTAGGTTAGATATTTGTTTAAATCATATTACCATCATGTATGGAACTGTTTATTAGTATGAAGACTATATTCAGTTCAGGCTTCTAATATGAACACAATTCTGTTAGAGTCCAAATAGAAGATGCTGAATGACGTCATGCGGCCAATTTTTTATGGTTTGGCATGTTCTTTTTTTAGATACTTGAAGAAACCACATATTTAAATATAAACAGTTGTTTAATCTGTAGAGACTGCTTCAGAAATATTTTTGTATACCAGCATCCTCTGTTCCATGTAAAGAAATTTCTCCAAAGCTGGTGAATTAAAGAGTCAAATCTGAAGTAAAACTAAAGCCTTCAACTGTTAAAGAACTTCTATTTGTGAATAGAAACATGTGAGATATAAATTGTTCTTTTTCTAACTATTCAGTCTAAAATACATTTTTTTTTCTGACTGGGCAATAGTTTTGGGTTCCCAAAAAGTCGCGTGCTTGTTAGCAGTGGTTTAAATTGTCCACTAAAGGTCGGTGTTCCCCCGAGGCTTCAGAGACATGAAAACATTTGATACAATTTTACTTCAAAGAAAAAAAAATTTTCTCGGTGGATTAAAAACATCTGTATGTACTTCTTTGAATTTGCCGACTTAAAAGCTGCTCACCTCAAAATAAATATTGTTCAATTTTAACGCACATTTGGGGGGGAAAATCTATTAGTGAGATACATTTGGGGGCGGAGGGGGAGGAGTGTCTATTTGTGGGATGCATTTAAAATCAGAGCAAAGTTTTACAGTGGGTGTGGCTTCCAAACACGTTTTTTATTGAATAGTTTGCATCAATTGTCCCAATCACAGATTTGGATTGATTACGTTCTTCTTCGATTAACCAAAGTTTTTCTTAGTTGTCCCATCTCGAGTACGTTGAGTTTTAAGCTAAAATATACAAAAAGTATCTGTTAGTGTTAAGATTGGGGCTCCTGTTTGAATCATTGTGTTATTATGAGAAGAGCCAGATTTACAGTGTGTGTGTTACCTAAATACTTACTGTTTTTATTTTGTATAATCTCCTTAAAATATTTCAGTAAAGTTATTATAAATTATAGAATTAATAACATGCAACGAGGAACTTTTATTGATTGAAGATGATGTTGACGTGATAAACCGTAGTGTTGGTATAGTTTATTTATGGAATTTTGTACGTTATTTAATGTCACGTGAAAAGCAGACTAAGCTCATCCTCTGGTGAACTTTTCATCTGTTTTTTTTTTTTAATGTTACGTTCTATTTCACATTTTAAAAGTCAATGTAAAAATTTAATATAAAAATTTAATAAATCCAGGCTGCACAGAAACCAGTTCACTGCCTTCCGTATTATTATTTTTTTCTGATTTTTTTGTTGTACCAAGGTTCCCTTCTTCCAGTGATGTAGAAATAAAATGTTTGATTTAGTTTCAACTTTCTGCCAGATTGAACATATTTTCATATTTACATTATTGTTGTAAAAAAAAAATATATATTTTTCGGGCAACAGTTTTTTTCTTTTTTGACAGATATGTCCTATTTTTATGTAAATATATTCAAAAATTTATTTTACTTTATTAATTACTAATGAGGAAATTTGATTTTTCAAAATTTTAGAAATTTGTTAATAAATGTAAGTAGAGGCCGAAAGAAAAAAAAACTACATTAAAATATTTTGTAATTATTTGTAATCTTTAGATGGCCTCTCTTTACTTCACAAGAACTAGATTTATTGTTAGGTTTTTATTTTTTTTAGAGTAAAAATCAGACTGATTGCACATTGTTAGTGGTTAAAAAGAAAAATCAGAAGCAGCATCTGAACCAGAGTCAACACAGACTGTGTTCAGCAAGGTGATGTAGACTGAAGCAAACGCTAGAGGGCAGCATTACGACCTCTAAAACACAGGCTGCTGACCCAGAATAAGATCAGGTTCACATCCGGTCGAGGATGTAAACAAAGATGATGGAGTAAAAATAAAAGATATTCAGCGACATTATTTTCTTAAACTTCAAACTCCAATAGTTTGTTGGATTCTGATGCTTGTTGGTTTCTGACCTCTGCAGAGCAGCTTGTTGGAGAAAAATATTGGAGCAAAAAAAGAATCAGAGGAAGAATCATCGTGAAGGAGGTGAGAATTTACATCATTTACTGTGAAATGTTTCTTCTTTCTTTCCAAGTTTTTCAGTTTAATCCGTCTTTTTTCTGAAATATCAGCGAGAGAGGGTAAACAGGAAGTGATAAATGAATGTTTATTGTTGTTTTCTTTGTCTGAAACAAATGCTAGCAGTAGCTAACTGCGTTTTATACTAAGACACAACAGTATCGTCTTTAAAGTTTGGCAGATGAGCCGGGTCAGCACAAGATACTGTACATACAGTATTAAAAACTCTAGTTAAACCATTTCTATCTGAAATACTAAAAAAAAGTAATTTAATAAGAACTTACTCCCTTTACAGATGAAACTACTGCACGACCAAGCTTAAGATCTTTTGTTATTACAATACTTCAGTTCTTGTTTTTGAACTGAAAACAAGAACTGAAGTTCTTGTTATAATCAAAAATAATTATTTTTGATTATTTTGTATCAAAAATAACTCAAGAGGTTCCATTGATTCCCTCCATCCCATCAGTAAGAAGGTTTTTTTTATCTACAGGGAAGCAGTGTGAGGTGGGCAAATACAGGAAATATGTTCTGTAAAAACACAAGAAAGTACTAACTTTTGTAGATTTAAACAAACTGTACAGAAGACAAAGGTAAACTTTTTCACTTATAAAATGATGTATGTGAGTTACAAAAAAATGTGACTGTCAGGTTAAATTTTAAAACCATGCAGATGGTCCTAAAATTTACTTTAATCTATTCTCTTCTTCTACAGATTTTCTGTCAATTCTGCTGCTGCAACTGGTGATGATGGAAGAAAACTCTGTGAGATGTTCAAACAGCAACTAGATATTTGAAAAGGAACCAGAAATTCCAGGCAGTAAAAATGGAAATGCCAGGTGGACAAAAACCATTAAGCTTTGACAAAAGTGAACAAAGATTTAAACTAAAAGGCAAATTCATATGTAATGAATGTGGACACAGATTTAGTGTAAAAGCACGCTTAAACCAGCACATGAGAATCCATACAGGAGACAAACCATTCTGCTGTGATGAATGTGGACACAGATTTAGTGTAAAAGCAAGCTTAAACCAGCACATGAGAATCCATACAGGAGACAAACCATTCAGCTGTGATGAATGTGGAGAAAGATTTAGAGTAAAATCACATTTAAACCAGCACATTAAAATCCATACAGGAGACAAACCATTCACCTGTGATGAATGTGGACACAGATTTACTCGAGAAGGAAACTTAAACCAGCACATGAGAAGCCATAGAGGAGACAAACCATTCTGCTGTGATGAATGTGGACACAGATTTAGTGTAAAAGCAAGCTTAAACCAGCACATGAGAATCCATACAGGAGACAAACCATTCTGCTGTGATGAATGTGGAGAAAGATTTAGTCAAAAAACTAGCTTAAACCAGCACTCGAAAATCCATACAGGAGACAAAACATTCTGCTGTGATGAATGTGGACACAGATTTACTCGAAAAGGAAACTTAAACCAACACATGAGAATCCATACAGGAGACGAACCATTCAGCTGTGATGAATGTGGACAAAGATTTAGAGTAAAATCACACTTAAACCAGCACATGAGAATCCATACAGAAGAAAAACCATTCATCTGTGATGAATGTGGACAAAGATTTAAAGTAAAACCCGACTTAAACCGACACAGTAGAGTCCATACAGGAGACAAACCATTCACCTGTGATGAATGTGGACAAAGATTTATTCAAAAAGGCAACTTAAACCAGCACATGAGAATCCATACAGGAGAAAAACCATTCATATGCGGTAAATGTGGAAAAAGATATACTAGAAAAGATAACTTGAACAACCATATTAGAATCCACACCGTTCAACCAGGAGCAACATCTCTCTCTGTTTGATTTGTGATAAATTATTTAGTAGGCTTCAAAGTCTAAAGACCCACATGCAGTTTTTAAAAAGAATAAAAAGAGTTTGTTTTTCTATTTTTTCAGAGAGAAACAACAGTTTAGTAGAAAGGATGAACTGCTGCTCTGGTAGGTCCTTTGACCAGACAGAGCTTCTATTCACACGTCTGGCAAAACTTCTCTGGGTACCAGAGGAGGTCAGGGACATAGAGTCAAAATAGACTGATCTACATGTCTATTGTTGAGGTGGAAAGCTGTAGCTATGAAGGCAAAATCATTAGTCGTTGTTGAGGTGGTGACCCCCATCCCACTAGAGGACACAAGGGGTACGGGATATTGAACCAAACCCCCCATAACTGCAGCATTAATCAACCAGAATTTTTTTAGTCATTTTTTTTTTTTTTTTTAGTAGTATAAAGAAATTGTGCCATAATTTATAGTCCTTCATGCAGCCGCCTATCCTCCTATCTCTGGTGTCAAGGTTGTGGATGTAGTTGAAAATCTGTTCGGCAGCAGGACTCCAGGGAAGAACGAAATTCATTCAAAGCTCCTAAAGTTTCTGGATGGCGTTTGCACCATCACATGGACATCAGGGTTGGAGGACAAGAATGGTGGTCCCTTTTTCTAAGAAGAAAATTTGGAGGGTGTGCGCCAACCAAAGAGGGATCATGTGAAGTGGGACATTATTTTATTTGTGTTCTGTTTTTTTTTTTTTTTTTTTTTTTTCCTTTATGGATTGTGCTTCCATCTTGTGGACGGATAGAGAACTGATTGGAACTTTGAGCCAATCAAAAGAATTGGGGTCAGCTGTGTGCTGGGAATGGACTTTATTTGGGGAGGAGTTCCAGCAAGGCAGCGTGGAGAAGGAGGAAAAGCTGAGAGAGTTTGGCAGAAAAAAGACTCCACATCCACCATATAGATGCTCTTAGCTGTTTGCTAGCTTACTGAGCTACTTCTAGCAACGTACTTCAGACTCTGCTTTAGAAAGACTCAGCTGGAGGATCAAAATATCTAGCAGCGTTTATGTGCAGTAGTGTGTGAGATCCAGCTCCAGTATCTGCTGCGACTGCCGGAACTGCGGAATTGGAGGAGGAAGCTTCCGAACAGACGGTCTATATTGACTGGCTGTAACGACTGCCAGCGATGGAGTGACGACCGTCAGACTTCTCATCAGGATTCCCCTTAGTGGACCAGCTGACGAGGTTCGACGGCAACCCTACCCTGGCTGGAATTGCCAGGTTTTTCTAGTGTTGGTCCGAGGGGGCACCAGTACAGGACTTTAAAATGTTTTCGTTTTTTTATTCCCCCTTCTCTGCTGGAGTTAGTAATCTCGGGATCATCAATCGTGACCTGGCTCCCCAGTGACATTTGCCCACCCATTGTGTGTGTGTTTTTTTTTTTTTAAGGGTTTTGGGTGTTATTATTAATGTGTGTTGTGTTTAAGGGTTTTGGGTGCTATTATTAAGGTGTGGTGTGTTTAAGGGTTTAAGTATGTATCTAATAAAGTAGTGTACAGTAACAGCTGCCTTGCGTTGTCTGTGTCTCTTGGTGATTTAAAGAGCCTTTTGGCCATGACAATCGCACTCTTTATTTTCTTGGCGCTGCATCCCGTAATGGTCTGCATGCTCTCCTACATAGTATCTGATGTGCTGTTCAACTGTAGTTTCTGCTCTTTTTTACTCAGTTGAGCCGTAAGCAATGTTTGAACATCTTTTTAGCTCCTGCCAATCTCCTTTCTTTGTTCTCTTCTTTTTGTTTCGAAGGTCTTTAGGAAGTTGAACATCTACAGAATACAGAAGTAAATATAATCTGGTTTCTAGGTGTTATTATTAACACCCTGGTTACTGGTAACCATAAGAGTCCTCCAGTCAGTAGACTGAAGACTGCTTAGGAGCGCACTTCTTTAAGAAGCGCATGGTGGTGATTTCTCTCTGATCCTTTGGCTTGTATCAAGGCTGGAGCAGGATGAGATTATGGTGTGACTTCATGGGTGATGGTAGAGGAATTACAGATTATACATTCTTTACATTTGCATTCAAATTTACATTTGAAAATTCAGTAGGTATAAATCTGTGCTTCTCAATTATTTCCTATTTTGCCACCCCCCCCCCCTAGGAAGAAGAAAATATTTCCACCCCCCCACACTCTCTGCCGTGACTATAATTAGTATCATTTTTATAATAAATTGTTATAAGTACACCTCTGCACAACCTTATATTCTCATTAACATAAAAAAAGCAACGTCCAACAAAGAACAGCTTTATTAACATAAAAAAAAACATGTTCCACGGGGTCACTTGCGCCCCCCGCCCCTGGCATCATGGCGCGCCCCACCTTGAAGGGCCCACCACACTATTGCAGAAGCACTGGTCTAAGTAAACGTAACTGTAAGCTCAATTCTTCTTCTTCTTTTGGCATTTCCCTTCAGGGGTCACCACAGCAAGTCAGTTTCTTCCATCTAAGAAACTTCTTCCATCAATGTTCTGTTAATTTTAACAGTTACATACTCTGGGGTACACCATCTGTTAGTGATGAACATAAAAAGCCCTCTACCCTTCTGGTGCCACACACCAACTGGGAAGAGCTGAACAGGAAATGAAAAAAAAAAAAAAGAATGAAAATTTAACTTTTTTAATGGTATAAAAACAATACACGGCACTACAAACTACTACTACAAAAAATGTACTAAAACTAGAGAAAAAATGAGACGGAGCTCCAGAGCATATATCTCTTTCTGAAACTATTTGTTTGGAGACTTTGCATCGGAGCTTGTCTCATTCCAGCTGCTGACGTCACTATAGCATTAACGTTATGGCTCCGCCCCTTCTGCTTTGTTGTTTGTGTCATAACGGTATGAGAGACAGCGCTCAGGACTTCAGGGGCATTTACGGTTTTTAGAAGCGCTAAACTTCAAACCTGTTAAAGATGTTCCTGTATCTGTTAAACATGTTGGTATGTTGGACTGGGAGGAGGATTGGGAGAAGTTTGTGGAAATTTTGGTTAAAAAAAAAAAACGGATTCATGTTTTTTTTTTTTCTATACCAAAATTCCATGTTGGTTTGAAGCAGAGGGACATATTTTCTTATTTACAGCATGTTCTTTATAAGATCTTATGACATTTATCCTATTATCCAACATTTATCACGTTTTACCAGATTTTATAACATTCCCTTCTGATGAGCACCTTCAAATTTAATTCAACCATGTTCAATAAACTAAAAATATAAGCTGTTTATTCTATAATGTTCCTTTTTTACATGTTATTGTAAGTAATCAGAACTATTC
Source organism: Neostethus bicornis (assembly GCA_902685375.1). Lineage (NCBI taxonomy): Eukaryota > Metazoa > Chordata > Actinopteri > Atheriniformes > Phallostethidae > Neostethus > Neostethus bicornis. Next base: position 26,170,113 of record LR738552.1, read on the forward strand.
CCACTGGGCTCATGTCGAAGTGTCTTTGGGGAAGAAACCCACTTCACCGTTTTTCCCACAATTGGTGCCTTCCTGTTTGAACTGAACCAGATTCAACACAGACTGTGTTCAGCAAGATAATGTAGACTGAAGCAAACGCTAGAGGGCAGCATTACGAACTCTCCAACACAGGCTGCTGACCCGGAAACAGACCAGGTTCACATCCGGTCGAGGATGTAAACAAGCGATGATGGAGAAAAAGGGAACGATATTCAACGTCATCATTTTCTTAAAGTTCAAACTCAAATAGTTTCTTAGATTCTGATGCTTGTTGGTTTCTGACCTCTGCAGAGCAGCTTGTTGGAGAAAAATATTGGAACAAAAAAGGAATCAGAGGAAGAATCATCGTGAAGGAGGTGAGAATTTACATCATTTACTGTGAAATGTTTCTTCTTTCTTTCCAAGTTATTTTGTTCAATCCGTCTTTTTTCAGAAATATCAGTGAGAGATGGTAAACAGGAAGTGATAAATGAATGTTTATTGTTGTTTTCTTTGTCTGAAACAAAGGCTAGCAGTAGCTAACTGCGTTTTATACTAAGACACAACAGTTTCTTCTTTAAAATTTGACAAATGAGCCGGGTCAGCACAAGATACTGTATATACAGTATAAAAAAAACCCAAATATTTCTATCTGAAATACTAAAACAAAAAAGGCCATTCAATATGAACCTACTCGCTTTACAGATGAAACTACTGCGCGACCAAGCTTAAGATCTTTTGTTATTACTTCAGTTCTTGTTTTAGATCATCTCAATTATCTGTTATTTTGTATCAGAAATAACTCAGGGGGTTCCATTGATTCCCTACATCCCACCAGTAAGAAGGGTTTTTTTTATCTGCAGGGAAGCAGTGTGAGGTGGGCAAATACAGGAAATATGTTCTGTAAAAAACAAGAAAGTACTAACTTTTTGAGATTCAAACAAACTGTGCAGAAGACAAAGCTAATCTGTTTCATTTATAAAATGATGTATGTGACTTACAAAAAAATTTGACCGTCAGGTTAAATTTTAAAACCATGCAGATGGTCCTGAAATTTAATTTAATCTATTCTTTTCTTCTACAGAGTTTCTGTGAATTCTGCTGCTGCAACTGGTGATGACGAAAAATAACTCTATGAGATGTTCAAACAGAAACTAGATATTTGAAAAGAACCAGAATCACCAGAAAATCTCAAGAATAAACATGGAAATGCCAGGTGGACAAAAAACATTGAGCTTTGACAAATGTGATCAAAGATTCAAACTAAAAGACAACTTCATGTGTAATGAATGTGGACACAGATTTAACAAGAAACACCATTTCCAACAGCACATGAAAGTCCATACCGGAGAAAAACCATTCAGCTGTGATGTATGTGGTCAAAGATTTAGTCAAAAAAGCAGCTCAAACCTGCACATGAGAATCCATACAGGAGACAAACCATTCAATTGTGATGAATGTGGACAAAGATTTAGTCAAAAAAGCCACTTAAAGCAGCACATGACCATCCATACAGGAGACAAACCATTCTGCTGTGATGACTGTGGACAAAGATTTAGTCAAAAAAGCAACTTAAACCAGCACATGAGAATCCATACAGGAGACAAACCATTCAGCTGTGATGAATGTGGACAAAGATTTACAAGAAAACTTGAAAAAACATGTGAGAATCCACACAGGAGCACCACTGTTGTCTGTTTGATTTGTGATAAATTAGTCAGTAGGCTTCAAAGTCTAAAGACCCACATGCAATTTCACAAAGAATAAAAAAAGTTTGTTTTTTTATTTTGTTACATTGTTTTCTAAGAAGGGGGAATGGGGTGTGCCCCAACCACAGAGGGAACATGTCAAGTGTGACATTATTTTAGTTGTGTTCTGTGGTTGTTTTTTTTTTCCTTTATGGATTCTGCCCCCATCTTGTAAACAGGAAGAGAACTGATTGGGACTTTGAGTCAATCAAGATAATTGGGGCCAGCTCTGCGCTGGTAATGGACCTTGTTTGGGGAGGAGTTCCAGCAAGGCAGCGTGGAGATGGAGAAAAAGCTGAGATAGTTTGGCAGAAAAAGGGCTAGAAGGCTCCAGATCCACCATATAGACGCTGCCAGCGGTCTGCCAGCTTACTGAGCCAATGCAAGCAACTTATTTCAGACTCTGCTTTAGACGGACTCAGCTGGAGGAGCAAAGTGTCCAGCAGCGTGTATGTGCAGGAGTGTGTGAGATCCAGCTCCAGAATCTGCTGCGACCGCCGGAGTTGGAGGAGGAAACTTCCGAACCGACGGTCTATATTGACTAGCTGAAACAACCGCCGGCAGTGGAATGACGACAATGACCGTAAGACATCTCAACGGGATCCCCCTTAGCGGACCAGCTGACGATGGTGACGGCAACCCTACCCTGGACAGGATTTCCAGGTTTTGTTTGTGTAGGTCGGAAGGCGACCAGTACAGACCTTTAATTTGTTTTCTCCTTCGCTCTTCCCTGCTGGAGTTAGTCATCCGGGGAATAGGGCTGCGTCAGTCGTGACCGGTGACTAGTGACATTTGCCCACCTAATGTGAGCTGTGTTAAGGGTTTAAGTATCAAGGCTGGAGCAGGATGAGATTATGGTCTGACTTCATGGGTGGTGGTAGTGGATTTACAGATTATACATTCTTTACATTTCATTCAGTAAGTCTAAGTAAACATAACGTCAAAGTCCTGCTGTATGTGATAATTTTAACAGTTACATAATCTGGGGAATACCATCTGTTAGTGATAAAAATAAAAAGCCCTCTACCCTTGTGGTGCCAAACACCAACTGGGAGAAACTGTACAGAAATGATAAAAATTGAATATGATAGTAACTTTTTTAATGATACAAAAACAATACACTGCACTACAAACTACTACAAAAAAAATGTACTAAAACTAGAGATGGAAAAAGTGAGACCTAAAGAAAAAGCCTGCTCTTTTTGAGATCTTGACATTTATCCTATTATCCAACATTTATCACATTTTACCAGATTTTATAACATTCACTTATAATGAACACCTTCAAATTTAATTAAACCATGTACAACAAACTGAAAATATAAGCTGTTTATTCTATTATGTTCATTTTTACATATTATTGTCAATGATCAGACCCAATCGAACTGGGCTCATGCCTAGGTGTCCTTGGGGAAGACACAATACCGCCCTGTTTCTCCCACCATTGGTGCTGTCCTGTTTTCCTGCTGCGGTGCAATGCAGCACAGAAATGTCCCAGTTGAGAGAAGAACTAAGTATGTAAAAATTTTAAAAAAACAATAAATAAAATTCTTGTTGGTGCGGTGTATGATTTGCACACACGTATCGTTTCACACAAACAGAACTTTTTTAATTCTGAGCCACCTTTGATCAGATCATCATACTGACCAGAACCAGCGGTCCACTTCAGGTCCTGCAGCAGTGACATCTTTCTGACAGTAGATTAGATATTTGTTTAAATCATATTACCATCATGTATGGAACTGTTTATTAGTATGAAGACTATATTCAGTTCAGGCTTCTAATATGAACACAATTCTGTTAGAGTCCAAATAGAAGACGATGAATGACGTCATGCGGCCAATTTTTAATGGTTAGGCATGTTTTTTTTTAGATACTTGAAGAAACCACACATTTAAATATGTAGAGTTTTTTAATCTGTAGAGACTGCCTCAGAAATGTTTTTGTGTACCAGCATCCTCTGTTCCATGTAAAGAAATTTCTCCAAAGCTGGTGAATTAAAGAGTCAAATCTGAAGTAAAACTTAAGCCTTCAACTGTTAAAGAACTTCTATTTGTGAATAAAAACATGTGAGATATAAATTGTGTTCTATTTCTTACTATTCAGTGCAAAATACATTTTTATTTATGACCGGAAAATAGTTTTGGGTTCTCAAAATGTCGCGTGCTGGTTAGCAGTGGTTTAAATTGTTCACTAAAGGTCGGTGTTTACTCGAGGCTTCAGAGACTTGAAAACATTTGATACAATTTTATGTCAAATTGTTTGTCAAAATGTATGTCAAATTGAATATTTTCTTTCTCGGTGGATTAAAAATATCTGTATGTACTTCTTTGAGTTCGCCGATATATAAGCTGCTCACCTCAAAATAAATATTGTTCAATTTTAACGCACATATGGGGAAAAAAATCTATTAGTGGGATGCAGTTAAAATCAAAGCAGTTTTACTGTGGGTGTGGCTTCTAAACACACGTTTTTTTATGCATTAGTTTGCGGCAATTCTCCCAATCACAGATTTGGGTTGATTACGTTCTTCTCTAATGAACCAAAGTTTTTCTTAGTTGTCCTCTCTTGAGTACGTCGAGTTTTAAACTAAAATACACAAAAAGTATCTGTTAGTGTTAAGATTGGGGCTTTTACTGTATCATTTAGGATTTTTTAGCATTTAAAAGTACTATGTCACACTCACGAACGCCTATTATTGTTATAATAAATGTGTTCTGTTTACAATTACTTTATTTACAAGTATGGTAATGAATAAAATTTGTTGGGTGCAGTGACAAACCAGGTCTTTCTTCCACACAGGTCTCAGACTGTCGCCATGACGATTTAGGTTAAACATCATTGGAATAAATCAAAACCTTTTATTTGCAAAATCTTAAAGTAAAAGTGAACATGTATCTTCTTAAATACTGTCAGCAATATAAAATCAACTATATTAAAAATAGCCATTTATTTTGTTTTTATTTTTGAACAAAATCATCAAAACAAAGGAACAAGTGAAAAATTGACAAAGGAAAGTTCAACAAGGAGTGGGAACAAGTAAAAAAACTTATTGAAACCCACCTCACTGTAAAAACAAAGAAGACTGCTTCCTGTTTTTTCTTTCCTTTTAATGGAACACAGAAAAATTAATTTATTACCATTAATCTATGAGAGCAAAAAACAAACAAACAAAACAACAGTAAACAAAAGGATTGGTCACAGTAATAAAAAGAAGATATAACCATAATTTTGTTTATTGCTTAAAGCCTGAGATAATTTGCTTTTAAATTTGAGCCCTGAATATCTTTATGGCTGTGCTTTGCTTTATTTCATCTGAATTCAATTCAAAAAAATTTTTTGTATATCGGTGGTCCTGAATCACAATTGTTTTTGCCTCAACGGGCTTCACATCGCATATTTAAAATGTACAAAAACAAGAAAACAGAAGAATGTATAAACACAAATACACAGCTAAAATTTAACTAACAAATGCTAGCTACACAATTTAAGCACATTCCTACCCTAGACCCTCCTTAACAGTGAGGAAAAACTCCAAAAAACCCATCATGGAGGAAAAATAAGAAATCTCAAGAGGAGCCACACGAAAGAGAGATTCCTCCCCCGAACAAGCATCCAATGTGTCTAAGACTATTGTTTAACTATAAGCTTCAGGTAGGTGGGTCAAAAAGATGCATTCCGTACAGCCTTAATCCCTTCTGGTGAAATTTGATGTTTCTAAATTTTAGAAATATGTTAATAAATTTAAGTAGAGGCCAAAAAAAAAAGAATATTAAAATATTTTCTAACGATTTGTAATCCTTAGATGGCCTCACTTTACTTCACAAGAACTAGATTTATTGCCAGGTTTTATTTTTCAGAGTAAAGATTAGACTGATGTTCAGCAAGGTGATGTAGACTGAAGCAAACGCTAGAGGGCAGCATTACGACCTCTCCATGACAGGCTGATGACCCAGAAGTAGACCAGGTTCACATCCGGTCGAGGATGTAAACAAAGATGATGGAGTAAAATTAAAAGATATTCCGCGACATTATTTTCTTAAACTTCAAACTCCAATAGTTTGTTGGATTCTGATGCTTGTTGGTTTCTGACCTCTGCAGAGCAGCTTGTTGGAGAAAAAAAAAGAATCAGAGGAAGAATCATCGTGAAGGAGGTGAGAATTTACATAATTTACTGTGAAATGTTTCTTCTTTCTCTCCAAGTTTTTCTGTTCAATCCGTCTTTTTTCTGAAATATCAGTGAGAGAGGGTAAACAGGAAGTGATAAATGAATGTTTATTGTTGCTTTCTTTGTCTGAAACAAATGCTAGCAGTAGCTAACTGCGTTTTATACTAAGACACAACAGTTTCTTCTTTAAAATTTGACAGATGAGCCGGATCAGCACAAGATACTGTACATACAGTATAAAAAAAACTCAATTAGTTAAATATTTCTATCTGAAATACTAAGAAAAAAAGCAATTTAATATGAACTTACTCGCTTTACAGATGAAACTACTGCACGACCAAGCTTAAGATCTTTTGTTATTACTTCAGTTCTTGTTTTAGATCTTCTCAATTATCTGTTATTTTGTATCAAAAATAACTCAAGAGGTTCCATTGATTCCCTCCATCCCACCAGTAAGAAGGTTGTTTTTAGCTACAGGGGAGCAGTGTGAGGTGGGCAAATACAGGAAATATGTTCTGTAAAAAAACAAGAAAGTACTAACTTTTTGAGATTTAAACAAACCGAACAGAAGACAAAGCTAATCTGTTTCATTTGTAAAATGATGTGAGTTACAAAAAAATGTGACTGTCAGGTTAAATTTTAAAACCATGCAGATGGTCCTGAAATTTAATTTAATCTATTCTCTTCTTCTACAGAGTTTCTGTCAATTCTGCTGCTGCAACTGGTGATGATGGAAGATAACTCTGTGAGATGTTCAAACAGAAACTAGATATTTGAAAAGGACCAGAATCACCAGACAAATCTCAAGAATAAACATGGAAATGTCAGGTGGACAAAAACCATTAAGCTTTGACAAATGTGAACAAAGATCTAGACTTAAATACAACTTCATATGTAATGAATGTGGACACAGATTTAACAAGAAACAGCATTTACAACAGCACATGAGAATCCATACCGGAGAAAAACCATTCTGCTGTGATGACTGTGGACAAAGATTTAGTCAAAAAGGCCACTCAAAGCAGCACATGACCATCCATACAGGAGACAAACCATTCTGCTGTGATGAATGTGGACGAAGATTTAGTCAAAAAAGCCACTTAAAGCAGCACATGACCATCCATACAGGAGACAAACCATTCTGCTGTGATGACTGTGGACAAAGATTTAGTCAAAAAAGCAACTTAAACCGGCACATGAGAATCCATACAGGAGACAAACCATTCTGCTGTGATGACTGTGGACAAAGATTTAGTCAAAAAAGCCACTTAAACCGGCACATGAGAATCCATACAGGAGAGAAACCATTCATATGCGATGAATGTGGACAAAGATTTACAAGAAAAGGCCACTTGAACAACCATATGAGAATCCACACAGGAGCACCACTGTTGTCTGTTTGATTTGTGATAAATTATTCAGTAGGATTCAAAGTCTAAAAACCCACATGCAATTTCACAAAGAATAAAAAAAAGTTTGTTTTTTTATTTTGTTACATTGTTTTCTAAGAAGGGGGACTGGGGTGTGCCCCAACCACAGAGGGAACATGTCAAGTGTGACATTATTTTAGTTGTGTTCTGTGTGGTTGTTTTTTTTTCCTTTATGGATTCTGCCCCCATCTTGTAAACAGGAAGAGAACTAATTGGGACTTTTAGTCAATCAAGACAATTGGGGCCAGCTCTGCGCTGGTAATGGACCTTGTTTGGGGAGGAGTTCCAGCAAGGCAGCGTCGAGATGGAGAAAAAGCTCAGATAGTTTGGCAGAAAAAGGGCTAGAAGGCTCCAGATCCACCATATAGACGCTGCCAGCGGTCTGCTAGCTTACTGAGCCAATGCAAGCAACTTACTTCAGACTCTGCTTTAGACGGACTCAGCTGGAGGAGCAAAGGGTCCAGCAGCGTGTATGTGCAGGAGTGTGTGAGATCCAGCTCCAGAATCTGCTGCGACCGCCGGAGTTGGAGGAGGAAACTTCCGAACCGACGGTCTATATTGACTAGCTGAAACAACCGCCGGCAGTGGAATGACGACAACGACCGTGAGACTTCTCAACGGGATCCCCCTTAGCGGACCAGCTGACGATGGTGGACGGCAACCCTACCCTGGACAGGATTGCCAGGTTTTGTTTGTGTTGGTCGGAGGGGCGACCAGTACAGAACTTTAATTTGTTTTCTCCTTCGCTCTTCCCTGCTGGATTTAGTCATCCGGGGAATAGGGCTGCATCATTCGTGACCGGTGACCAGTGACATTTGCCCACCTAATGTTGTGTTAAGGGTTTAAGTATCAAGGCTGGAGCAGGATGAGATTATGGTCTGACTTCATAGGTGGTGGTAGTGGAATTACAGATTATACATTCTTTACATTTCATTCAGTAAGTCTAAGTAAACATAACGTCAAAGTCCTGCTGTATGTGATCATTTTAACAGTTACATAATCTGGGGTACACCATCTGTTAGTGATGAACATAAAAAGCCCTCTACCCATGTGGTGCCACACACCAACTGGGAGAAACTGTACAGAAATGATAAAAAATGAATGTAATAGTAACTTTTTTAATGGTACAAAAACAATACACTGCACTACAAACTACTACTACAAAAAATGTACTAAAACTTAAGATGGAAAAAGTGAGACCTAAAGAAAGAGCCTGCTCTTTATGAGATCTTGTGACATTTATCCTATTATCCAACATTTATCACATTTTACCAGATTGTATAACATTCACTTATAATGAACACCTTCAAATTTAATTAAACCATGTACAATAAACTGAAAATATAAGCTGTTTATTCTATTATGTTCATTTTTACATATTATTGTCAATGATCAGACCCAATCGAACTGGGCTCATGCCTAGGTGTCCTTGGGGAAGACACAATACCGCCCTGTTTCTCCCACCATTGGTGCTGTCCTGTTTTCCTGCTGCGGTGCAATGCAGCACAGAAATGTCCCAGTTGAGAGAAGAACTAAGTATGTAAAAATAAAAAAAAACAATAAATAAAATTCTTGTTGGTGCGGTGTATGATTTGCACACACGTATCGTTTCACACAAACAGAACTTTTTTAATTCTGAGCCACCTTTGATCAGATCATCATACTGACCAGAACCAGCGGTCCACTTCAGGTCCTGCAGCAGTGACATCTTTCTGACAGTAGGTTAGATATTTGTTTAAATCATATTACCATCATGTATGGAACTGTTTATTAGTATGAAGACTATATTCAGTTCAGGCTTCTAATATGAACACAATTCTGTTAGAGTCCAAATAGAAGACGATGAATGACGTCATGCGGCCAATTTTTAATGGTTAGGCATGTTTTTTTTTAGATACTTGAAGAAACCACACATTTAAATATGTAGAGTTTTTTAATCTGTAGAGACTGCCTCAGAAATATTTTTGTGTACCAGCATCCTCTGTTCCATGTAAAAAAATTTCTCCAAAGCTGGTGAATTAAAGAGTCAAATCTGAAGTAAAACTAAAGCCTTCAACTGTTGAAAAACTTCTATTTGTGAATAAAAACACGTGAGATATAAATTGTGTTCTATTTCTTACTATTCAGTGCAAAATACATTTTTATTTATGACCGGAAAATAGTTTTAGGTTCCCAAATAGTCGCGTGCTGGTTAGCAGTGGTTTAGATTGTTCACTAAAGGTCGGTGTTTTCTTGAGGCTTCAGAGACTTGAAAACATTTGATACAATTTTACTTCAAAGAATATTTTCTTTCTCGGTGGATTAAAAACATCTGTATGTACTTCTTTGAGTTCGCCGACTTAAAAGCTGCTCACCTCAAAATAAATATTGTTCAATTTTAACGCACATTTGGGGGAAAAAATCTATTAGTGAGATACAGTTAAAATCAGAGCAAAATTTTGCAGTGGGTGTGGCTTCTAAACACTCACGTCTTTTATGAAATAGTTTGCATCAATTCTCCCAATCACAGATTTGGATTGATTACGTTCTTCTTTGATGAACCAAAGTTTTTCTTAGTTGTCCCATCTCGAGTACGTTGAGTTTTAAGCTAAAATATACAAAAAGTATCTGTTAGTGTTACGATTGGGGCTCCCGTTTGAATCATTGTGTTATTATGAGAAGAACCAGATTTACAGTGTGTGTGTTACCTAAATACTTACTGTTTTTATTTTGTATAATCTCCTTAAAGTGTTTCAGTAAAGTATTTTATAAATTATAGAATTAATAACATGCAATGAGTAACTTTTATTGATTGAAGATGATGGTGACGTGATATAAATAATAAATCTTACCACTGGTAGTGTTGGTATAGTTTATTTATAGAATTTTGTACGTTATTTAATGTCATGTGAAAAGCAGACTAAGCTCATCCTCTTGTAAACTTTTCATCTGTTTTTTGTTACTGTTACGTTCTTTTTCACATTTTAAAAGTCAATGTAAAAATTAAATATAAGATATATAATAAATCCAGGTTGCAGGGAAACCAGTTCACTGCCTTTCGTGTTATTATTTTTTTCTGATTTTTTTGTTGTACCAAAGTTCCCTTCTTCCAGTGATGTAGAAATAAAATGTTTGATTTAGTTTCAACTTTCTGCCAGATTGAACATGTTTTCATATTTACATTATTGTTGTAAAAAAAAAAAAAAAAGTTTACTTTTTCGGGCAATAGTTTTTTCTTTCAGACAGATATGTCCTATTTTCATGTAAAAATATTCAAAAATTCAATTTATTTAATTAATTACTAATGAGGAAATTTGATTTTAACTAAATTTTAGAAATATGTTAATAAATGTAAGTACAGGCCGAAAGAAAAAACTACATTAAAATATTTAGTAATGATTTGTAATCCTTAGATGGCCTCACTTTACTTCACAAGAACTAGATTTATTGCTAGGTTTTTATTTTTTTAGAGTAATAATCAGATTGATTGAACATTGTTAGTGACTAAAAAGAAAAATCAAAAGCAGCATCTGAACCAGATTCAACACAGACTGTGTTCAGCAAGGTGATGTAGACTGAAGCAAACGCTAGAGGGCAGCATAACGACCTCTTTAACACAGGCTGCTGACCCGGAAATAGATAAGGTTAACATCCGGTCGAGGGTGTAAACACTAATCGTGGAGTAAAATTGAAAGATGTTCAGCGCTATTATTTTCTTAAACTTCAAACTCCAATAGTTTGTTGGATTCTGATGCTTGTTGGTTTCTGACCTCTGCAGAGCAGCTTGTTGGAGAAAAAAAAAGAATCAGAGGAAGAATCATCGTGAAGGATGTGAGAATTTACATCATTTACTGTGAAATGTTTCTTCTTTCTTTCCAAGTTTTTAAGATCAATCCGTCTTTTTTCTGAAATATCAGTGAGAGAGGGTAAACAGGAAGTGATAAATGAATGTTTATTGTTGTTTTCTTTGTCTGAAACAAATGCTAGCAGTAGCTAACTGCGTTTTATACTAAGACACAACAAGTTTCTTCTAAGAAAAAGTACAATTTAATATCCAGATGTTTCATCTTCAAATCAGATGATCAATCATTATCAATGAATAGTGCACCCATTTTTAGACCTTAGTGTAACCTTTGACCCTATTGACCAGATGATCTGATGCTAAAATAAAAATAAAAATCTGATCAGTGTCTTTATTACTTGCTTTGGTCCAGTGACAAAGAATCTTAGGAAAATGACTCAATCTTTTTGTGTAGTTTGTTTGTTAGATGTTCATCAATTCTTTTAATACAGTGAATGTCTGATCTGGGTGAGAAGCTGATTTGTTTCTAATTTGTTTACTTTCCTTACACTACTGTGGATGGCTTAAAACTTGGCTTAATGCAATGCTTCTCAATTATTTCCTGTTGCGCCCCCCCTGGAAGAAAAAAAACTAGACTATAATTAGTATCATTTGTCTATGAAATTGTTCTAAGTACAACTCTGCATAACATTGTATCCTCATTAACATTAAATAAAACAAAAAAGAAAAAGCAACGTACAACAAAGAACAGCTTTATTAACATTGTTTTTTAGTCTGTAAAAAAAAAACATTCAATAGTTATTTAAACTATAAACATTTTTGACTAATTGAACCATTTAACACTGAAAAATAAATTTTAATAAGATCAATAAATTCCACAGGGTCACATACGCCCCCCTCGGCTCCCGGCATCGCGCTTCAAACCTCGAGGGGGTGCGCTTTACTATTTGAGAAGCACTGACTTAATGCCAGTTTGATGAGGACTCGCTTTACAGATGAAACTACTGCATGACCAAGCTTACAATCTTTTGTTTTAACTTCAGTTCTTGTTTTACATCCTCCCAATTATCTGTTTATTTTCATTAAAAAAAATAACTCAGGAGGTTCCATTGATTCCCTCCATCCCATCAGTAAGAAGGTTGTTTTTATCTACAGGGAAGCAGTGTGAGGTGGGCAAATACAGGAAATATGTTCTGTAAAAAACAAGAAAGTACTAACTTTTTGAGATTTAAACAAACTGTGCAGAAGACAAAGCTAATCTGTTTCATTTATAAAATGATGTGAGTTACAGAAAAATTTGACCGTCGGGTTAAATTTTAAAAGCATGCAAACGGTCCTAAAATTTAAACTATTCTCTTCTTCTACAGAGTTTCTATCAATTCTGCTGCTGCAACTGGTGATGACGGAAGATAACTCTGAGATGTTCAAACAGCAACTAGATATTTGAAAAGAACCAGACTCACCAGACAAATCTCAAGAGAAAAAATGGAAATGCCAGGTGGACAAAAAACATTAAGCTTTGACAAATGTGAACAAAAATTTATATTAAAAGACAACTTCATATGTAATGAATGTGGACACAAATTTAACAAGAAACACCATTTACAACGGCACATGAAAGTCCATATAAGAGACAAACTATTCAGCTGTGATGAATGTGGACACAGATTTAGGAGGAAAGACACTTTAAACCAGCACATGAGAATCCATACTGGAGAAAAACCATTTAGCTGTGATGAATGTGGACAAAGATTTAGTCAAAAAAGCAGCTTAAACCGGCACATGAGAATCCATACAGGAGACAAACCATTCCGCTGTGATGAATGTGGACAAAGATTTCATTTAAAAGGAAACTTAAACCAGCACATGAGAATCCATACTGGAGAAAAACCATTTAGCTGTGATGAATGTGGACAAAGATTTAGTCAAAAGAGCAGCTTAAACCATCAAATGAGAATCCATACAGGAGACAAACCATTCCGCTGTGATGAATGTGGACAAAGATTTCATTTAAAAGGAAACTTAAACCAGCACATGAGAATCCATACTGGAGAAAAACCATTTAGCTGTGATGAATGTGGACAAAGATTTAGTCAAAAAAGCAGCTTAAACCGGCACATGAGAATCCATACAGGAGACAAACCATTCCGCTGTGATGAATGTGGACAAAGATTTCATTTAAAAGGAAACTTAAACCAGCACATGAGAATTCATACAGGAGACAAACCATTCAGCTGTGATGAATGTGGACAAAGATTTAGTCAAAAGAGCACCTTAAACAGGCACATGAGAATCCATACAGGAGACAAACCATTCTGCTGTGATGAATGTGGAAAAAGATTTAGTCAAAAGAGCACCTTAAACAGGCACATAAGAATCCACACCGTTCAACCAGGAGCAACACTGTTCTCTGTTTGATTTGGGATAAATTATTCAATAGGCTTCAAAGTCTAAAGACTCACATGCATTTAAACAAAGAATAAAAAGAGTTTGTTTTTTTATTTCGTCAGAGAAAAACAACAGTTTTATAGATAGGATTAACTGCTGCTCTGGTAGGTCTTTTGACCAGACAGAGCTTCTATTCACAAGTCTGGCAAAACTTCTCTGGGTACCAGAGGAGGTCAGGGACATAGAGCCAAAATGGACTCTGATGTGCATGTCTATTGTTGAGGTGGAAAGCCTGAGCTATGAAGGTAAAATCATTAGTCTTTGTTGAGGTGGTGACTCCCGATCCCACTGCTGGACACAAGGAGAAAGGGATGCTGAACCAAACCCACCAGGACTGTAGCATAAATCAACCAGATTTTTTTTTATTGTTCATCTTTATCTTTTTTTTGTATTATTATAAATAATTATACTATCATTTATATTAATTCATACAGCCTCCTATCCTCCTATCTCTGGTGTCAAGGTTGTTGATGTGGTCGAAAACCTGTTTGGCAGCAGGACATCAGGGGTGAAGGAAATTCATCCAAAGCTCCTAAAGTTTCTGGATGGCATTTGCACCATCACATGGAATCAGGATTGGAGGACAGGGATGGTGGTTCCTCTTTCTGGTAAAGGAGGCGTGGAGGGTGTGCCCCAACCACAGAGAGATCATGTCAATTGGGAAATTATTTTAGTTGTGTTTTGTATGTTTTTTTTTTTTTCTTTTATGGATTCTGCCCCCATCTTGTGGACGGGAAATGAACCAATTGGGACTTTGAGCCAATCAAGAGAATTGGGGCCAGATGTGTGCGGAGAATGGACCTTGAGTTTCAGCAAGGCAGCGTGGAGAAGGAGGAAAAGCTGAAGCAGTTTAGCAGAAAAAGGAACAGCAGACTCCAGATCCACCATACAGACGCTGCCAGCGGTCTGCTAGCTTACTGAACCACTGCTAGCAACTTATTTCAGACTGCTTTAGTAGGACTCACCTGGAGGAGCAAAGTGTCCAGTAGTGTGTATGTGAAGGAGTGTGTGAGATCCAGCTCCAGTTTCTGCTGTGACCGCCGGAACTCCGGAGTTGGAGGAGGAATCTTCCGAACCGACGGTCTGTATGGACTAACTGAAACGACCGCCGGCGGTGGAGTGGCGACCGTGTGACTTCTCATCAGGATCTTGCTTCACGGACCAGCTGATGAGGGTGAACGGCAACCCTACTACAGATAGAATTGCCAGGTTTTGTTTGTGTGGGTTGGCGGGGCGACCAGTACAGGACTTTAAATTGTTTTTTTTTTTCTCCTTCCCTCTTCCCTGCTGAAGTTATTCATTCAGGGAACAGAAGAGCATCGGTTGTAACCAGTGACATTTGCCCAAAGGGTTTTGGGTGTTATCATTAAGGTGTGGTTTGTTAAGGGTTTAAGTATGTATCTAATAAAAAAGCGTACAGCAACAGCTGCCCGTGTGTTGTCTGTGTTCCCGGAAGATTTAAAGAGCTATTTGGCTGTGACAATCACACTCCTCATTTTCTAAGGGCTGCATACCGTGATGATCTGCATGCTATCCTACATATCGGATGTGCTGTTCAATTGTAGTTTCTGCTCTGCTTTTCTCAGTTGAGCCGTAAGCAACTTTTGAACATTTTTTTGGCTCCTGCTGATCTCCCTTCTTAGTTCTCTTCTTTTCGATAGGAAGGTCTTTGAAGTTACTGGTAAACCAGAGCTTGTTGTTTGAGAAACAGCAAACGGTTCTGGTAGGAACCACAACATCTATACAGAAGTAAATATAATCAGGTCTGCAGCTGGTAAAACCATCAATGTCCACCCCATGAGAGTCCTGCAGTCAGTAGACTGAAAACTGTCCCTCAGTGCTTGGGACCGCACTTCTTGAAGGAGCGCATGGTGGTGATTTGTTTTATTTGCACATTTTTAAAGTAAAATTGGATATGTATTTTATGGAGCTGGAGATCGACAGGCGGATCGGTGCGGCGTCAGCAATAACTAGGACGCTGCATCGGTTCGTCGTGGTAAAGAGAGAATTGAGCCAAAAAGCAAAGCTCTCGATTTACAATTCAATCTACGTTCCAACCCTCACCACGGTAACCAGCTGTGGGTGGTGACCAAAAGAATGAGATCGCGGGTACAAGCGGCCGAAATGAGCTTCCTCCGCAGGGAGGCTGGGCTCTCACTCAGAGATCGGGTGAGAAGCTCTGCCATCCGGGAGGAGCTCGGTGTTGAGCCGCTCCTTCTCCAGGTCGAGAGGAGCCAGGTGGGGTGGTTCGGGCATCTGGTCAGGATGCCCCCCGAGCGCCTCGCGGGCAAGGTGTTTCGGGCACGTTCCACCGGGAGGAGACCAAGGGGCAGACCCCGGACCCGCTGGAGAGACTATGTCTCACGGCTGGCCGGGGAACGACTTGGGATCCTTCCAGGTGAGCTAGGGGATGCAGGCGGGGAGAGAGAGGCCTGGGCTGCTCGTTTGAGCATGTTGCCCCTGCAACCCAACCCCGGAACAAGCGGAAGATGACGGAACGGAATGTATCTTCTTAAATACTGTCAGCAATATAAAATCAACAATATTAAAAATAACCATTTATTTATTTTGAACAAAATCATCACAACAAAGGAATAAGTGAAAAATCCACAAAGGAGAGTTCAAAAAGGAGTGAGAACAAGTTAATAAAAACTTATTTAAACCCACCTCACTGTACAAACAAAGAAGTCTGCTTCTTCTTTGTTCTTTCCTTTTAATATAACACAAGAAAATTTATTTAAGTATGTATGTAATGTATGAGAGGCAAAAAACAAACAAAACAACAGTAAACAAAAGGACCGGTTACAATAATAAAAAGAAAAATATAACCATAATATTTGTTTATTTCTCATAGCCTGAGATAATTTGCTTATAAATTTGAGCCCTGAATATCTTTATGGTTGATTTTTACTTTATTTCACTTGAATTCAATAAAAAAAATTTGTATACCGTGGTCCAAAATCACAATTTTTTTGGTCTCAATGGGCTTCATACCGCAGATTTAAAATGTACAAAAACAAGAAAACAGAAGAATATATAAACACAAATACACAGTTAAAATTTAACTAACAAATGCTAGTTTGTAAAAGTTTATTTTTCCTAATACCATTATTTTTTATTTTTCAGACAGAGATGCCCTATTTTCATGTATAAATATTCAAAAATTCAATATACTTTTTGAATCCCCTCTGGAGAAATTTAATGTTTCAAAATTTTAGAAATATGTTGATAAATGTAAGTAGAAGCTGAAAGAAAATAAAAGATTTAGTAATGATTTGTAATCCTTAGATGGCCTCACTTTACTTCACAAGAACTAGATTTTTTTAATTTTTTTTTTAGAGTAAAAATCAGACTGATTGCACATTGTTAGTGGTTAAAAAGAAAAATCAGAAGCAGCATCTGAACCAGATTCAACACAGTGTTCAGCAAGGTGATGTACACTGAAGCAAACGCTAGAGGGCAGAATTACGACATCTAAAACACAGGCTGCTGACCCGGAAATAGACCATGTTCACGTCCGCTGTGGTGTAAACAGCGATGGCGGAGTAAAATTGAAAGATTTTCACCGACATTTTTTTATAAAACTTCAAAGTCCAATAGTTTGTTGGATTCTGATGCTTGTTGGTTTCTGACCTCTGCAGAGCAGCTTGTTGGAAAAAAATATTGGAGCAAAAAAAAAATCAGAGGAAGAATCATCGTGAAGGAGGTGAGAATTTACATCATTTACTGTGAAATGTTTCTTCTTTCTTTCCAAGTTATTCAGTTCAATTCGTCTTTTTTTCTGAAATGTCAGTGAGAGAGGGTAAACAGGAAGTGATAAATGAATGTTTATTGTTGTTTTCTTTGTCATAAACAAATTCCAGCAGTAGCTAACTATGTTTTAAACGAAGACACACCAAGTTTATTCAAATAAAAATAAGGAAAAAATGCAGATATTTAACCGATAAAACTTAGAAGCAAAATAAACCTGATTTTCTATAACTAATAATTCTTACCACATTTTTACCATTAATGTATGAGAGCCAAAAAACAAACAAAACAACAGTAAACAATAATAAAAAGAAAATATAACGATCATTTTTGTTTATTTCTTAAAGCCTGAGATAATTTGCTTTTTAATTTAAGCCCTGAATATCTTTATGGTTGTGCTTTGCTTTATTTTATCTGAATTAAATTCATTTTTTTTTAGTCCAAAATCACAATTGTTTTTGTCTCAATGGGCTTCACATTGCAGATTTAAAAATTACAAAAACAAGAAAAAAGAAGAATATATAAACACAAATACACAGTTAAAATATTAACTGTGCATTAGTTACACAGACAGCAATTCCATGTTTCCGTTGTTTTTTTCTGAAGTGTTTCTTGGTCCATATGTTTGCACTCGATGTGAAACCATTTACAACAGCCATCATACTGTATCTGTAAAAGGGCACAAGTTAAATTTCATAGCATGTGAATGGAAATATTCTTTGCTCTCATCAAACTATTTAGCACTTCTGCATTTGGCTGTATTATAATTATTGACGTCTTAATTCCACGTTCATTAATATTTGAAAATACATAAAACAGCACAACAGCAATCACCCATCACTGAAAAAAGATTACCCAATCTGTGAAAGAAAGACCTGATCCTAGTGGCTTGATGGTTGAGCACATAGCATGATTTGTGTCTGTGCCTAGCACTAAAATAAAAAAACAGAGTGTAAAATTTTATATTTCAGTTTTAGATCGATTGTAATTTTTCCCCTAATGACAATACAAACAATTTGTAAGGAAAAGGTTACACACCAGAAGCTTGAAGTATTTCTTGTGCCTTACTCCTTGTTGTGGGTTTGAATTCCAGCTTTGGCTTATTTGGAAAAGCTTTCATGACCAACTCAGCATCTGAATGAAATAAATAGAAATACTTTTTATTATAAATTATATTGTGAGGAGACTATGTTATTAGAGTCATTATTTGTTTACCATGAACACAATGACCCCACAGCTATTGCCGTCTTGCTGAACAGGGTGGTGCAAAATGGCCCCTAACCATTTTTGTTCCACCCAGTCAGTTTTGCTGTGAGAGATTCCATTGAAATAACAAAATAAATGTAAAAATTTGATATAAAATGTAATAAATCCAGGCTGCACAGAAACCAGTTCACTGCCTTTCGTGTCATTATTTTTTTGCATTTACATGGATTTTGAAAAAAAAAAAAAAAAAGTTTACTTTTCCTAACAACAGTTTTTGTTTTTCCAGACAGAGATGTCCTATTTTCATGTATAAATATTCAAAAAGTCAGTTTACTGTATTAATCCCTTCTGGTGAAATTTGATGTTTTTAAATTTTAGAAATATGTTAATAAATGTAAGTAGAAGCCAAAAGAAAAAATAAAATTAAAATATTTAGTAATGATTTGTAATCCTAGATGGCCTCACTTTACTTCACAAGAACTAGATTTATTGCTGGGGTTTATTTTTTAGAGTTAAAATCAGACTGAATGAACATTGTTAGTGACTAAAAAGAAAAATCAGAAGCAACATCTGAACCAGATTCAACACAGACTGTGTTCAGCAAAGTGATGTAGACTGAAGCAAACGCTAGAGGGCAGCATTACGACCTCTCCAACACAGGCTGCTGACCCGGAAATAGACCAGGTTCACATCCGGTCTGGTGTAAACAACAATGGCGGAGGAAAACTAAAAGATATTTAGCGACATTATTTTCTTAAACTTCAAACTCCAATAGTTTGTTGGATTCTGATGCTTGTTGGTTTCTGACCTCTGCAGAGCAGCTTGTTGGAGAAAAAAAAAGAATCAGAGGAAGAATCATCGTGAAGGAGGTGAGAATTTACATCATTTACTGTGAAATGTTTCTTCTTTCTTTTCAGTTCAATCCGTCTTTTTTCTGAAATATCAGTGAGAGAGGGTAAACAGGAAGTGATAAATGAATGTTTATTGTTGTTTTCTTTGTCTGAAACAAATGCGAGCAGTAGCTAACTGCGTTTTATACTAAGACACAACAGTTTCTTCCTTAAAATTTGACAGATGAGCCGGGTCAGCACAAGATACTGTACATACAGTATAAAAAAAACTCATCTAGTTAAATATTTCTATCTGAAATACTAAGAAAAGAAGCCATTTAATATGAACTTACTCAATTTACAGATGAAACTACTGCACGACCAAGCTTGAGATCTTTTGTTATTACTGTTCTACAGTTCTACATTGTTGTACAGTTCTTGTTTTAGATCATCTCAATTATCTGTTATTCTGTATCAGAAATAACTCAGGAGGTTCCATTGATTCCCTCCATCCCACCAGTAAGAAGGTTGTTTTTATCTACAGGGAAGCAGTGTGAGGTGGGCAAATACAGGAAATATGTTCTGTAAAAAACAAGAAAGTACTAACTTTTTGAGATTTAAACAAACTGTACAGAAGACAAAGGTAAACTTTTTCATTTATAAAATGATGTCAGTTACAAAAAAATGTGACTGTGAGGTTAAATTTTAAAACCAGACAGATGGTCCTAAAATTTAATTTAATCTATTCTCTTCTTCTACAGAGTTTTTGTCAATTCTGCTGCTGCAACTGGTGAAGACGGAAGATAACTCTATGAGACGTTCAAACAGCAGTTTGAACAACAGTAGATAAAACACAAACTAGATATTTGAAAGGAACCAGACTTACCAGACAAATCTCAAGAGTGAAAATGGAAATGCCAGGTGGAGAAAAACCATTAAGCTTTGACAAACGTGAACAAACATCTAGACTAAAAGACAACTTCATATGTGATGAATGTGGACACAGATTTAACAAGAAACACCGTTTACAACAGCACATGATAGTTCATATAGGAGAAAAACCATTCAGCTGTGATGAATGTGGACAAAGATTTGGTCTAAAAGGCAACTTAAAGCTGCACATGAGAATCCATACAGGAAAAAAACCATTCAGCTGTGATAAATGTGGACAAAGATTTGGTCTAAAAGGCAACTTAAACCAGCACATGAGAATCCATACTGGAGAAAAGTCATTCAGCTGTGATGTATGTGGACAGAGATTTAGTCAAAAAAGCAGCTTAAAGCAGCACATGACCATCCATACAGGAGACAAACCATTCTGCTGTGATGACTGTCGACAAAGATTTAGTCAAAAAAGCAACTTAAACCGGCACATGAGAATCCATACAGGAGACAAACCATTCAGCTGTGATGAATGTGGACAAAAATTTTGTCAAAAAAGCGACTTAAACCGGCACATGAGAATCCATACAGGAGACAAACCATTCAGCTGTGATGAATGTAGACAAAGATTTAGTCAAAAAAGCGACTTAAACCGGCACATGAGAATCCATACAGGAGACAAACCATTCAGCTGTGATGAATGTAGACAAAGATTTAGTCAAAAAAGCGACTTAAACCGGCACATGAGAATTCATACAGGAGAGAAACCATTCATATGCGATTAATGTGGAGAAAGATTTAAAAGAAAAGGCCACTTGAAAAACATGAGAATCCACACAGGAGCAACACTCTTGTCTGTTTGATTTGTGATAAATTATTCAGTAGGATTCAAAGTCTAAAGACCCACATGCAATTTCACAAAGAATAAAAAAAAGTTTGTTTTTTTTTATTTTGTTACATTGTTTTCTAAGAAGGGGGCATAAGAGTGTGCCCCAACCACAGAGGGAACATGTCAAGTGTGACATTATTTTATTTGTTTTCTGTATGGTTGTTTTTTTTCCTTTATGGATTCTGCCCCCATACTGTAAACAGGAAGAGAACTGATTGGGACTTTGAGTCAATCAAGATAATTGGGGCCAGCTCTGCACTGGTAATGGACCTTGTTTGGGGAGGAGTTTCAGCAAAGCAGCGTGGAGATGGAGAAAAAGCTGAGAGTTTGGCAGAAAAAGGACTAGAAGGCTCCAGATCCACCACATAGACGCTGCCAGCGGTCTGCTAGCTTACTGAGCCAATGCAAGCAACTTACTTCAAACTCTGCTTTAGACGGACTCAGCTGGAGGAGCAAAGTGTCCAGCAGCGTGTATGTGCAAGAGTGTGTGAGATCCAGCTTCAGAATCTGCTGCGACCGCCGGAGTTGGAGGAGGAAACTTCCGAACCGACGGTCTATATTGACTAGCTGAAACAACCGCCAGCAGTGGAATGACAAAAACGACCGTGAGACTTCTCAACGGGATCCCCCTTAGCGGACCAGCTGACGATGGTGGACGGCAACCCTACCCTGGACAGGATTGCCAGGTTTTGTTTGTGTTGGTCGGAGGGGCGACCAGTACAGAACTTTAATTTGTTTTCTCCTTCGCTCTTCCCTGCTGGAGTTAGTCATCCGGGGAATAGGGCTGCGTCAGTCGTAACCGGTGACCAGTGACATTTGCCCACCTAATGTGTGCTGTGTTAAGGGTTTAAGTATCAAGGCTGGAGCAGGATGAGATTATGGTCTGACTTCATGGGTGGTGGTAGTGGATTTACAGATTATACATTCTTTACATTTCATTCAGTAAGTCTAAGTAAACATAACGTCAAAGTCCTGCTGTATGTGATCATTTTAACAGTTACATAATCTGGGGAACACGATCTGTTAGTGATAAACATAAAAAGCCTTCTACCCCTGTGGTGCCACACACCAACTGGGAGAAACTGTACAGAAATGTTAAAAAATGAATGTAATAGTAACTTTTTTAATTGTACAAAAACAATACACTACACTACAAACTACTACTACGAAAAATGTACTAAAACTAGAGATGGAAAAAGTGAGACCTAAAGAAAGAGCCTGTTCTTTATGAGATCTTATGACATTTATACTATTATCCAACATTTATCACATTTTACCAGATTTTATAACATAAACTTATAATGTACACCTTCAAATTTAATTAAACCATGTACAATAAACTGAAAATATAAGCTGTTTATTCTATTATGTTCATTTTTACATATTATTGTCAATGATCAGACCTAATCGAACTGGGCTCATGCCTTGGTGTCCTTGGGGAAGACACATAACCCCCACCCCGTTTCTCCCACCATTGGTGCTGTCCTGTTTTCCTGCTGCGGTGCAATGCAGCACAGAAATGTCCCAGTTGAGAGAAGAACTAAGTATGTAAAAATAAAAAAAAAACAATAAATAAAATTCTTGTTGGTGCGGTGTATGATTTGCACACAAGTATTGTTTCACACAAACAGAACTTTTTTAATTCTGAGCCACCTTTGATCAGATCATCATACTGACCAGAACCAGCGGTCCACCTCAGGTCCTGCAGCAGTGACATCTTTCTGACAGTAGATTAGATATTTGTTTAAATCATATTACCATCATGTATGGAACTGTTTATTAGTATGAAGACTATATTCAGTTCAGGCTTCTAATATGAACACAATTCTGTTAGAGTCCAAATAGAAGATGATGAATGACGTCATGCGACCAATTTTTTATGGTTTGGCATGTTCTGTTTTTAGATACTTGAAGAAACAACATATTCAAATATATACAGTTTTTAATCTGTAGAGACTGCCTCAGAAATATTTTTGTATACCAGCATCCTCTGTTCCATGTAAAGAAATTTCTCCAAAGCTGGTGAATTAAAGAGTCAAATCTGAAGTAAAACTAAAGCCTTCAACTGTTAAAGAACTTCTATTTGTGAATAGAAACATGTGAGATATAAATTTTTCTTTTTCTAACTATTCAGTCTAAAATACATATTTATTTCTGACTGGGCAATAGTTTTGGGTTCCCAAAAAGTCGCGTGCTGGTTAGCAGTGGTTTAAATTGTCCACTAAAGGTCGGTGTTCACCCGAGGCTTCAGAGACTTGAAAACATTTGATACAATTTTACTTCAAAGAAAAAAAAAATTTCTCGGTGGATTAAAAACATCTGTATGTACTTCTTTGAATTTGCCGACTTAAAAGCTGCTCACCTCAAAATAAATATTGTTCAATTTTAACGCACATTTGGGGGGAAAATCTATTAGTGAGATACATTTGGGGGCGGAGGGGGAGGAGTGTCTATTTGTGGGATGCATTTAAAATCAGAGCAAAGTTTTACAGTGGGTGTGGCTTCCAAACACGTTTTTAATTGAATAGTTTGCATCAATTGTCCCAATCACAGATTTGGATTGATTACGTTCTTCTTCGATTAACCAAAGTTTTTCTTAGTTGTCCCATCTCGAGTACGTTGAGTTTTAAGCTAAAATACATAAAAAGTATCTGTTAGTGTTAAGATTGGGGCTCCTGTTTTAATCATTGTGTTATTATGAGAAGAACCAGATTTACAGTGTGTGTGTTACCTAAATACTTACTGTTTTTATTTTGTATAATCTCCTTAAAATATTTCAGTAAAGTTATTATAAATTATAGAATTAATAACATACAACGAGGAACTTTTATTGATTGAAGATGATGGTGACGTGATATAAATAATAAATCTTACCACTGGTAGTGTTGGTATAGTTTATTTATGGAATTTTGTACGTTATTTAATGTCACGTGAAAAGCAGACTAAGCTCATCCTCTGGTGAACTTTTCATCTGTTTTTTTTTTTTAAATGTTACGTTCTATTTCACATTTTAAAAGTCAATGTAAAAATTTAATATAAAAATTTAATAAATCCAGGCTGCACAGAAACCAGTTCACTGCCTTCCGTATTATTATTTTTTTCTGATTTTTTTGTTGTACCAAGGTTCCCTTCTTCCAGTGATGTAGAAATAAAATGTTTGATTTAGTTTCAACTTTCTGCCAGATTGAACATATTTTCATATTTACATTATTGTTGTAAAAAAATATATATTTTTCGGGCAACAGTTTTTTTCTTTATAGACAGATATGTCCTATTTTTATGTAAATATATTCAAAAATTCATTTTACTTTATTAATTACTAATGAGGAAATTTGATTTTTCAAAATTTTAGAAATTTGTTAATAAATTTAAGTACAGGCCGAAAGAAAAAAAAAACTACATTAAAATATTTTGTAATGATTTGTAATCTTTAGATGGCCTCTCTTTACTTCACAAGAACTAGATTTATTGCTAGGTTTTTATTTTTTTTAGAGTAAAAATCAGACTGATTGAACATTGTTAGTGGTTAAAAAGAAAAATCAGAAGCAGCATCTGAACAAGATTCAACACAGACTGTGTTCAGCAAGGTGATGTAGACTGAAGCAAACGCTAGAGGACAGCATTACGACCTCTAAAACACAGGCTGCTGACCCAGAATAAGATCAGGTTCACATCCGGTCGAGGATGTAAACAAAGATGATGGAGTAAAAATAAAAGATATTCAGTGACATTATTTTCTTAAACTTCAAACTCCAATAGTTTGTTGGATTCTGATGCTTGTTGGTTTCTGACCTCTGCAGAGCAGCTTGTTGGAGAAAAATATTGGAGCAAAAAAAGAATCAGAGGAAAAATCATCGTTAAGGAGGTGAGAATTTACATCATTTACTGTGAAATGTTTCTTCTTTCTTTCCAAGTTATTCAGTTTAATCCGTCTTTTTTCTGAAATATCAGTGAGAGAGGGTAAACAGGAAGTGATAAATGAATGTTTATTGTTGTTTTCTTTGTCTGAAACAAATGCTAACAGTAGCTAACTGCGTTTTATACTAAGACACAACAGTTTCTTCTTTAAAATTTGACAGATGAGCCGGGTCAGCACAAGATACTGTACATACAGTATTAAAAACTCTAGTTAAACCATTTCTATCTGAAATACTAAAAAAAAGTAGTTTAATAAGAACTTACTCCCTTTACAGATGAAACTACTGCACGACCAAGCTTAAGATCTTTTGTTATTACTTCAGTTCTTGTTTTTGAACTGAAAACAAGAACTGAAGTTCTTGTTATAATCAAAAATCATTATTTTTGATTATTTTGTATCAAAAATAACTCAAGAAGTTCCATTGATTCCCTCCATCCCATCAGTAAGAAGGTTTTTTTTTTTATCTACAGGGAAGCAGTGTGAGGTGGGCAAATACAGGAAATATGTTCTGTAAAAAAACAAGAAAGTACTAACTTTTGTAGATTTAAACAAACTGTACAGAAGACAAAGGTAAACTTTTTCACTTATAAAATGATGTATGTGAGTTACAAAAAAATGTGACTGTCAGGTTAAATTTTAAAACCATGCAGATGGTCCTAAAATTTACTTTAATCTATTCTCTTCTTCTACAGATTTTCTGTCAATTCTGCTGCTGCAACTGGTGATGATGGAAGAAAACTCTGTGAAATGTTCAAACAGCAACTAGATATTTGAAAAGGAACCAGAAATTCCAGGCAGTAAAAATGGAAATGCCAGGTGGACAAAAACCATTAAGCTTTGACAAAAGTGAACAAAGATTTAAACTAAAAGGCAAATTCATATGTGATGAATGTGGACACAGATTTGGTGTAAAAGCAAGCTTAAACAAGCACATGAGAATCCATACAGGAGACAAACCATTCTGCTGTGATGAATGTGGAGAAAGATTTAGTCAAAAAACTAGCTTAAACCAGCACTCGAGAATCCATACAGGAGACAAACCATTCAGCTGTGATGAATGTGGACAAAGATTTAGAGTAAAATCACATTTAAACCAGCACATTAAAATCCATACAGGAGACAAACCATTCTGCTGTGATGAATGTGGACACAGATTTACTCGAGAAGGAAACTTAAACCAGCACATGAGAAGCCATAGAGGAGACAAACCATTCTACTGTGATGAATGTGGACACAGATTTAGTGTAAAAGCAAGCTTAAACCAGCACATGAGAATCCATACAGGAGACAAACCATTCTGCTGTGATGAATGTGGAGAAAGATTTAGTCAAAAAACTAGCTTAAACCAGCACTCGAAAATCCATACAGGAGACAAACCATTCTGCTGTGATGAATGTGGACACAGATTTACTCGAAAAGGAAACTTAAACCAACACATGAGAATCCATACAGGAGACAAACCATTCAGCTGTGATGAATGTGGACAAAGATTTAGAGTAAAATCACACTTAAACCAGCACATGAGAATCCATACAGAAGAAAAACCATTCACCTGTGATGAATGTAGACAAAGATTTAAAGTAAAATGCGACTTAAACCGACACAGTAGAGTCCATACAGGAGAGAAACCATTCACCTGTGATGAATGTGGACAAAGATTTATTCAAAAAGGCAACTTAAACCAGCACATGAGAATCCATACAGGAGAAAAACCATTCATTTGCGGGAAATGTGGAAAAAGATATACTAGAAAAGATAACTTGAACAACCATATGAGAATCCACACCGTTCAACCAGGAGGAACATCTCTCTCTGTTTGATTTGTGATAAATTATTTAGTAGGCTTCAAAGTCTAAAGACCCACATGCAGTTTTTTAAAAAGAATAAAAAGAGTTTGTTTTTTTATTTTGTCAGAGAGAAACAACAGTTTAGTAGAAAGGATGAACTGCTGCTCTGGTAGGTCCTTTGACCAGACAGAGCTTCTATTCACACGTCTGGCAAAACTTCTCTGGGTACCAGAGGAGGTCAGGGACATAAAGCCAAAATGGACTTTGATCTGCATGTCTATTGTTGAGGTGGAAAGCTGTAGCTATGAAGGCAAAATCATTAGTCGTTGTTGAGGTGGTGACCCCCATCCCACTAGAGGACACAAGGGGAAGGGATGCTGAACCAAACCCACCAGGACTGTAGCATAAATCAACCAGATTTTTTTTCTTTTATTGTTCATCTTTGTCTTTTTTTTGTATTAGTATAAAAAATTATGCCATCATTAATATTCATTCATACAGCCTCCTATCCTCCTATCTCTGGTGTCAAGGTTGTTGATGTGGTCGAAAACCTGTTTGGCAGCAGGACATCAGGGGTGAAGGAAATTCATCCAAAGCTCCTAAAGTTTCTGGATGGCGTTTGCACCATCACATGGAATCAGGATCGGAGGACATGGATAGAATTGCCAGGTTTTGTTTGTGTGGGTTGGCGGGGCAACCAGTACAGGACTTTAAATTGTTTTTTTTTGTTTTTTTCTCCTTCCCTCTTCCCTGCTGGAGTTATTCATTCAGGGAACAGAAGAGCATCGGTTGTGACCAGTGACATTTGCCCAAAGGGTTTTGGGTGTTATCATTAAGGTGTGGTTTGTATAGGGTTTAAGTATGTATCTAATAAAAAAGTGTACAGCAACAGCTCCCCGTGTGTTGTCTGTGTTCCCGGAAGATTTAAAGAGCTATTTGGCTGTGACAATCACACTCCTCATTTTCTAAGGGCTGCATACCGTGATGATCTGCATGCTATCGTACATATCGGATGTGTTTTTCAATTGTATTTTCTGCTCTGCTTTTCTCAGTTGAGCCGTAAGCAACTTTTGAACATTTTTTTGGCTCCTGCTGATCTCCCTTCTTAGTTCTCTTCTTTTCGATAGGAAGGTCTTTGAAGTTACTGGTAAACCAGAGCTTGTTGTTTGAGAAACAGCAAACGGTTCTGGTAGGAACCGCAACATCTATACAGAAGTAAATATAATTAGGTATGCAGCTGGTAAAACCATCAATGTCCACCCCATGAGTGTCTTCCAGTCAGTAGACTGAAAACTGTCCCTCAGTGCTTGGGACCGCACTTCTTGAAGGAGCGCATGGTGGTGATTTGTTTTATTTGCACATTTTTAAAGTAAAATTGGATATGTATTTTATGGAGCTGGAGATCGACAGGCGGATCGGTGCGGCGTCAGCAATAACTAGGACGCTGCATCGGTTCGTCGTGGTAAAGAGAGAATTGAGCCAAAAAGCAAAGCTCTCGATTTACAAGTCAATCTACGTTCCAACCCTCACCACGGTAACCAGCTGTGGGTGGTGACCAAAAGAATGAGATCGCGGGTACAAGCGGCCGAAATGGGCTTCCTCCGCAGGGAGGCTGGGCTCTCACTCAGAGATGGGGTGAGGAGCTCTGCCATCCGGGAGGAGCTCGGTGTTGAGCCGCTCCTTCTCCAGGTCGAGAGGAGCCAGGTGGGGTGGTTCGGGCATCTGGTCAGGATGCCCCCCGAGCGCCTCGCGGGCAAGGTGTTTCGGGCACGCCCCACCGGGAGGAGACCAAGGGGCAGACCCCGGACCCGCTGGAGAGACTATGTCTCACGGCTGGCCGGGGAACGACTTGGGATCCTTCCAGGTGAGCTAGGGGATGCAGGCGGGGAGAGAGAGGCCTGGGCTGCTCGTTTGAGCATGTTGCCCCTGCAACCCAACCCCGGAACAAGCGGAAGATGACGGAACGGAATGTATCTTCTTAAATACTGTCAGAAATATAAAATCAACAATATTAAAAATAACCATTTATTTATTTTGAACAAAATCATCACAACAAAGGAATAAGTGAAAAATCCACAAAGGAGAGTTCAAAAAGGAGTGGGAACAAGTTAATAAAAACTTATTTAAACCCACCTCACTGTACAAACAAAGAAGTCTGCTTCTTCTTTGTTCTTTCCTTTTAATATAACACAAGAAAATTTATTTAAGTATGTATGTAATGTATGAGAGGCACAAAACAAACAAAACAACAGTAAACAAAAGGACCGGTTACAATAATAAAAAGAAAATATAACCATAATTTTTGTTTATTTCTTATAGCCTGAGATAATTTGCTTATAAATTTGAGCCCTGAATATCTTTATGGTTGATTTTTACTTTATTTCACTTGAATTCAATAAAAAAAATTTGTATACCGTGGTCCAAAATCACAATTTTTTTGGTCTCAATGGGCTTCATACCGCAGATTTAAAATGTACAAAAACAAGAAAACAGAAGAATATATAAACACAAATACACAGTTAAAATTTAACTAACAAATGCTAGTTTGTAAAAGTTTATTTTTCCTAATACCATTATTTTTTATTTTTCAGACAGAGATGTCCTATTTTCATGTATAAATGTTCAAACATTCAATTTACTTCATTACCCCCTTCTGGAGAAATTTAATGTTTCAAAATTTTAGAAATACGTTAATAAATGTAGGTAGAAGCCAAAAGAAAAATAAATTTTTAGTAATGATTTGTAATTCTTAGATGGTCTCACTTTACTTCACTAGAACTAGATTAATTTCTAGATTTTTATTTTTTAGAGTAAAAATCAGACTGATTGAACATTGTTAGTGGCTAAAAAGAGAAATCAGAAGCAGCATCTGAACCAGATTCAACACAGACTGTGTTCAGCAAGGTGATGTAGACTGAAGCAAACGCTAGAGGGCAGCATTACGACCTCTACAACACAGGCTGCTGACCCGGAAATAGACCAGGTTCACATCCGGTCTGGTATAAACAGCAGTGGAGGAGAAAAATTAAAAGATATTCAGCGACATTATTTTCTTAAACTTCAAACTCCAATAGTTTGTTGGATTCTGATGCTTGTTGGTTTCTGACCTCTGCAGAGCAGCTTGTTGGAGAAAAAAAAAGAATCAGAGGAAGAATCATCGTGAAGGAGGTGAGAATTTACATCATTTACTGTGAAATGTTTCTTCTTTCTTTCCAAGTTTTTCAGTTCAATCCGTCTTTTTTCTGAAATATCAGTGAGAGAGTGTAAACAGGAAGTGATAAATGAATGTTTATTGTTGTTTTCTTTGTCATAAATAAGTTCCAGCAGTAGTTAACTGTGTTTTAAACGAAGACATAACAAGTTTATTCAAATAAAAATGAGTAAAATATGCAGATATTTAATCGATAAAACTTAGAAGCAAAATAAACCTGATTTTCTATAAATAATAAATCTTACCACATTTTTACCATTAATGTATGAGAGCCCAAAAAACAAACAATACAACAATAAACAAAAGGACCGGTTACAATAATAAAAAGAAAATATAACCATAATTTTTGTTTATTTCTTAAAGCCTGAGATAATTTGCTTTTTAATTTGAGCCCTGAATATCTTTATGGTTGTGCTTTGCTTTATTTCATCTGAATTCAATTCAATTTTTTTTTGTTTAGTCCAAAATCACAATTGTTTTTGTCTCAACGGGCTCCACATTTCAGATTTAAAAATGACAAAAACAAGAAAAAAGAAAAATATATAAACACAAATACACAGTTAAAATATAACTAAGAAATGATAGCTAAACAATCTTTAATCTTCACTTTCAACAGAACAAACTTCATAAATCTTTTGTAAATGTTTTGTACATTCCTGCCCTTAGAGCCTCCTTCACAGTGTGATAAAACTCCAAAAAACCAATCCTTGGGAAAAATAAGAAACCTCATGGAGATCCACACGAAAGAGGGATCCCTCACCCGGGACAAGCATCCAATGGGTCTAAGATTATTGTTTAACTATTAGCTTCAGGTAGCTGGGTCAAACAAGACACATTCCGTACAGCCTTGAGTGTGATGCATTAGTTACACAGACAGCGATTCCATGTTTCCGTTGTTGCTTTCTGAAGTGCTTCTTGGTCCATCTGTTTGCACTCGATGTGAAACCATTTACAACAGCCATCACACTGTATCTGTTAAAGAGCACAAGTGAAAATTTGAATGTAAATGGAAATATTCTTTGCTCTCATTAAACTATTTAGCACTTCTGCAAATTTACTGTATTAAAATTGACATTTTTATTCCGCGCTCATTAATATTTGAAACTACTAAAAACAGCACAACAGCAATCACCCATCACTGAAAAAGATTACTTAATCTGTGAAAGAAGGACCTTAATATGTCCGAAAAAGGATTTTTATTCAATTTAGTATTTTCATAATCAAAACCAACAATAAAATTCACAAAACAGAGATTGACAATTGTCTTTTTCGGCTGCAGCAGGAGAGAGAAAGTAGAGAGAGGAGTGATTACACTCTGGCTGGTCCAAGTAACTCTCTGCTCTCTGTCTCCTGCTTTCTTCCTTTTAGTTAGCAAAAGTGAGTAGCCGAAAGTGGCCTTAAGGCCAGTCTGCACACAGATGGTCCCGAGTCTGATAAGAAAGAAAAATGTCCATGCGAATAGTATGTGGGAGAACTAGCTGAAAATTGGTGGTTATATTTGTTCAAATATAAAATGACGATTAGATGATTTGCACAATCTAGTATTAAAAGCAGAAGTTAAACACATGGTTATGTCTGATGTAAAAAACACACAAATACTTCATAATCGAGCTTATCTTACAGACCTGATCCTGGTGGCTTGGTGGTTGAGCATATAGCATGATTTCTGTCTGTGTCTAATACGAAAACAAAATAACAGAATGTAAATATTTATATTTCAGTTTTAGATTGATTGTAATTATTCCTCTAATGACAATACAGACAATTTGTAAGAAAAAGGTTACACATCAGAAGCTTATTTGGAAAAAATTTCATGACCAACCTTGCATCTGAATGAAATAAATAGAAATACTTTTCATTATAAATAAGATTATGAGGGTATCATGTTAGTAGAGAGTCATTTTTGTTTGCCATGATAACACTGACCCCACAGCTATTGCCGTCATACTGAAAAGTGTGGTACATAATGGCCCCTGACCACTTTTTTCCCACCCAGTCAGTTTTGCTGTGGCAGATTCGTGTCATTTTGAAATAGTTGTCCTAATGAGACCCAGCACGCCCATTAACACAAAATCCCTGACCACAGCACCCAACGCCAAGTATCCACAAAAAAGTGTGGTGAAACTTTACCCTCTCCTACTGAAGACCTTTAAGCAGAAATAACAAAGTCAATGTAAAAAATTGATATTAAAAATGTAATAAAGCCAGGCTGCACAGAAACCAGTTCATTGCCTTTCGTCTCATTATTTTTTCAAATTTTTTGTTGTACTAAAGTACCCTTCTTCCAGTGATGCTAAAATATATATATTTTTTTTTTCACTATCTGCCAGGTTCAGCTTATTTTCAAATTTACATGGATGTCGCAAACTTTTCTTTAACTTTTCCTAACGACAGCTCCTTTTTTCAGACAGAGATGTACTATTTTCATGTATAAATATTCGAACATTCAATTTACTTTATCAATCCCTTCTGGAGAAATTTGATGTTTCTAAATTTCATCAAAATTCATCGTGAAGGAGGTGAGAATTTACATCATTTACTGTGAAATGTTTCTTTCTTTCCAAGTTTTTCAGTTAAAAAAAAGCGGGGTTGGGGTGGCATGGATCCCTTAGTCCACTTCAAAGAGCCGGCTCTAAGAAGGTTGTTTTAAGTTACAGGCAAGCAGTGTGAGGTGGACAAATACAGGAAATATGTTCTGTAAAAAACAAGAAAGTACTAACTTTTTGAGATTTAAACAAACTGTACAGAAGACAAAGCTAATCTGTTTCATTAATAAAATGATGTATGTGAGTTACAAGAAAATGTGTAACTGACAGGTGAAATTTTAAAATCATGCAGATGGTCCTAAAATTTAATTTAATCTATTCTCTTTTACAGAGTTTCTGTTAATTCTGCTGCTGCAACTGGTGATGACGGAAGATAACTCTGTGAGACGTTCAAACACAAACTAGATATTTGAAAAGGACCAGAATCACCAGACAAATCTCAAGAGTAAAAATGGAAATGCCAGGTGGACAAAAGCCAATAAGCTTTGACAAAAGTGAACAAAGATTTAAACTAAAAGGCAAATTCATATGTGATGAATGTGGACACAGATTTAGTGTAAAAGCAAGCTTAAACCAGCACATGAGAATCCATACAGGAGACAAACCATTCAGCTGTGATGAATGTGGAGAAAGATTTAGTCAAAAAAGCCACTTAAAGCAGCACATGAGAATCCATACAGGAGACAAACCATTCTGCTGTGATGAATGTGGAAAAAGATTTAGTCAAAAGAGCACCTTAAACAGCCACATGAGAATCCACACCGTTCAACCAGGAGCAACACTGTTCTCTGTTTGATTTGGGATAAATTATTCAATAGGCTTCAAAGTCTAAAGACCCACATGCAATTTCACAACGAATAAAAAGAGTTTGTTTTTTATTTTGTCAGAGAAAAACAACAGTTTTATGGAAAGGATGAACTGCTGCTCTGGTAGGTCTGTTGACCAGACAGAGCTTCTATTCACAAGTCTGGCAGAACTTCTCTGGGTACCAGAGGAGGTCAGGGACATAGAGCCAAAATGGACTCTGATGTGCATGTCTATTGTTGAGGTGGAAAGCCTGAGCTATGAAGGTAAAATCATTAGTCTTTGCTGTCGTTGTGTTGACTCCCGATCCTACTGCTGGACACAAGGGGGAAGGGATGCTGAACCAAACCCACCAGGACTGTAGCATAAATCAACCAGATATTTTTTCTTTTATTGTTCATCTTTGTCTTTTTTTTGTATTAGTATAAAAAATTATGCCATCATTTATATTAATTCATGCAGCCTTCTAT
Organism: Neostethus bicornis; assembly: GCA_902685375.1. NCBI lineage: Eukaryota > Metazoa > Chordata > Actinopteri > Atheriniformes > Phallostethidae > Neostethus > Neostethus bicornis. The sequence goes on from LR738552.1 coordinate 26,204,000, forward strand.
CCTCATACCTCTGGTGTCAAGGTTGTTGATGTGGTCGAAAACCTGTTTGGCAGCAGGACATCAGGGGTGAAGGAAATTCATCCAAAGCTCCTAAAGTTTCTGGAGGGCATTTGCACCATCACATGGAATCAGGATCGGAGGACAGGGATGGTGGTTCCTCTTTCTGGTAAAGGAGGCGTGGAGAGTGTGCCCCAACCACAGAGAGATCATGTCAAGTGGGAAATTATTTTAGTTGTGTTTTGTATGGTTTTTTTTTTTTCTTTTATGGATTCTGCCCCCATCTTGTGGACGGAAAATGAACCAATTGGTACTTTGAGCCAATCAAGAGAATTGGGGCCAGCTGTGTGCGGAGAATGGACCTTGAGTTTCAGCAAGGCAGCGTGGAGAAGGAGGAAAAGCTGAAGGAGTTTAGCAGAAAAAGGAACAGCAGACTCCAGATCCACCATACAGACGCTGCCAGCGGTCTGCTAGCTTACTGAACCACTGCTAGCAACTTATTTCAGACTGCTTTAGTAGGACTCAGCTGGATGAGCAAAGTGTCCAGTAGTGTGTATGTGAAGGAGTGTGTGAGATCCAGCTCCAGTTTCTGCTGTGACCGCCGGAACTCCGGAGTCGGAGGAGGAATCTTCCGAACCGACGGTCTGTATGGACTAACTGAAACGACCGCCGGCGGTGGAGTGGCGACCGTGTGACTTCTCATCAGGATCTTGCTTAACGGACCAGCTGATGAGGGTGAACGGCAACCCTACTACAGATAGAATTGTAGTAGGGTTGGTTTTGTTTGTGTGGGTTGGCGGGGCGACCAGTACAGGACTTTAAATAGTTTTTTTTTTCTCCTTCCCTCTTCCCTGCTGGAGTTATTCATTCAGGGAACAGAAGAGCATCGGTTGTGACCAGTGACATTTGCCCAAAGGGTTTTGGGTGTTATCATTAAGGTGTGGTTTGTTAAGGGTTTAAGTATGTATCTAATAAAAAAGTGTACAGCAACAGCTGCTCGTGTGTTGTCTGTGTTGCCGGAAGATTTAAAGAGCTATTTGGCTGTGACAATCACACTCCTCATTTTCTAAGGGCTGCATACCGTGATGATCTGCATGCTATCCTACACATATCGGATGTGCTGTTCAATTGTAGTTTCTGCTCTGCTTTTCTCAGTTGAGCCGTAAGCAACTTTTGAACATTTTTTTGGCTCCTGCTGATTTCCCTTCTTAGTTCTCTTCTTTTTGATAGGAAGGTCTTTGAAGTTACTGGTAAACCAGAGCTTGTTGTTTGAGAAACAGCAAACGGTTCTGGTAGGAACCACAACATCTATACAGAAGTAAATATAATCAGGTCTGCAGCTGGTAAAACCATCAATGTCCACCCCATGAGTGTCCTCCAGTCAGTAGACTGAAAACTGTCCCTCAGTGCTTGGGACCGCACTTCTTGAAGGAGCGCATGGTGGTGATTTGTTTTATTTGCAAAATTTTAAAGTCAAATTTGATATGTATCTTATGCAGTGGGAGATCGACAGGCGGATCGGTGCGGCGTCAACAATAACTAGGACGCTGCATCGGTTCGTCGTGGTAAAGAGAGAGCTGAGCCGAAAAGCAAAGCTCTCAATTTACAAGTCGATCTACGTTCCAACCCTCACCCATGGTCACCAGCTGTGGGTGGTGACCGAAAGAATGAGATCGTGTTGGGGAAAAATGAAGTGGAATCGGACTCAGCTCAGTACTCAAAAGGGTCTCTTTATTCATGAATAAAGTCAGAGAACACTTCAGCGTGACCGGTCAGAGTTTTTAGAATGAGCCCCCCAATCTCGGTCTTTCTCCCATATTTATACGTACACACACACACTCTTTGGCCTAACATCCTGTCTTACACAATCGTCTGCGTCAAACATCGTCCTTACACAACTACCTTTCCTGGAACATTTTGTTTATCCAATTGTTTGGACACTTGGCAGGACCATGTCCTGATAACCTGGGTCATTGTTCTGTGTTCTGGGTCATTATGTTCTGGCACACAAACACATTACACAAACCACCACCAACTCCACAGCCCAGTTCCTCGGTCAAGCCAAGTTCCCACAGAAACCCAAGATAAACTTTTCTCTTACATATCCCCCCTCAGGTCGCGAAGCGACCTTCAATTGCCACGAACACCACGTAGACACCCTCTGTACTGTACTTTAATAGACATGAGTAAACTGTAAGCCTGTGACTAATGCAAATGATTACAGGTATGAAATAGTGCAAACCTTATACAACACTTGAAAAAAAAGTCCTGTAAGTGCTGCTCACAAGCAGGTGTCTAATGCGCAGATAAAGAGTAATACATGTATAACTGATGTGCTGGGCTACACAGTAAACTTAGCTTCGTATGCATTTATACGGACTACCACAGTGAAATATATAGTGCGAATGCACAGTAAAATTTGATTACAAAACATTGGATCACAAAATTGGATTCAAAACATGATAACGTATAATGAGTAAAATCATGTACATTCATAACCCTCTAGGAACCTCACACAGATAATACTGTAGTAACTATAAGTCTAGCAGATGATGTAGGTATGATCCTATGAATATAACATCAGTTCCACCTCGCATTTTCTGAACACATTAAGCGTCACCCCCTACTCTGTGTCTTACTATCACAGGAGCAGCTTGCAACGATCACAGTCAGGTATGCATCTGTGAGTCATATGTGCAATATCGAAAACCCCTCCGGCGATCAGACCCTTTGACATACTCAAATTGTTGATTGGTAGAGGGGAAACTATATTGCTGCTTTGGCGCCGTCCAACAGCAACCCCGCAGGATACATATGTCCCCAGATACATCACCTTATTTCAGGCAGGTAATTTATAATCATGTAAAACAGTTATAAAGACACTTCATCCAAACACATATGACATCACACTCCATTATATGTTTTTTCTCTTTTTTTTCACAAACTTTTGTTTCAGTCCTAACAGTCTTCCAACCGACTTTCACAGTCTCGCATTTGTCTGGACCTGTACCCAGGTTAGTGCCACAAAAATGACAAGTCACGTGGTTGCGGACTCTTTCCTTTGACAGCTCTGCAATTCCGGACTTGCAGAGGGAGTTCCCTTTCATTACCGTCCTCGTTCATAGTCAATGACGCGCACTCTTCTACAGCTGCGGAAACCAGCTGTTCCTCAATCGAGCAAAAGAAAAGAAAAATGAAATAGTTCTCCGCTGTTCCAGCCACAGGAGTTCACTGAAAGATACTTCCGACAGCTCCAGAGGTCTTTCAGCTCCTGTGACACCTCCCACGCCGGGGTCACACACTTACGTCACTCCAGCCGTTTCCTCCCTTGGTGTCCTCGGGACACAGGTTCTCAATGTGCATCTGGACCATCTGGAACTCAGCCATTCGGTTCACCGTCATCTTTTGGACCCTCGCGTCCAGGAGTTTGAGGCACAGGCTCTTTGTGACTGGCACACAGCAGCCGACCAGCAGGATCAGGCTAATAAGGACCATAGCTGCCCCTAAAGCTGCCTCTACAAGCACATCCTTCCACTGTCCCCAAGAACCCAGCCAGCTCCAAGCTTCATTCTGCCCTGCATTTTCAGCTAGTTCAGTCTGCAGTCCACTAAGTTTCTCCATCGCTTTCGTGAACGTTCCTTCTACAGCTGTATTATTGGGGATGTAGGAACAGCAATATTCTCCAAACATGTGACATACTCCACCCTTCTCTGCCAACATCCAATCCAACACTTGCCTATTCTGCCATGCCATACGACTAGTTTCATGCACTTGTTCTCCTATGGCCTTTAACGCTTCGCTGGTGATGTTAAACATTCGCTGTTGGTTAAAATAAATATAATTTATCCATTCCGCCTGTTTTACGATGGCAATTATAGGTATGATAGCCTCGAACCCTGCAATAATTTCGCTTCTAGCCTTGAACTCTTCTGGGATACCTCGTGGTTGTCCGATCATGTCCAACTTCACTACCTGATCCTCTACCAGATGCCTCTTTACTCTTAAAGGGATTTTCGTATCATTTGGGCTAGCTTCCTGTTTTATTCCTGGATAAATCATTAACAATGGGACTTTCATTCGTACTAGAGCGCACAAACCTATCCACCCATATGGTAAAGTGTTCCTTAGCTCATTATTGCCACACATCCAAAAGCTATCTGCTACTGCCAGTGACTGTGCTGCTAAAAACTGCAAAAAAGGTATTGTCATTGTGATATTGTGACAGGTTTGGTCTAGGGGCTCTGGATTTTCATACCAGATTGGTTTTGTAGGAAATATTGGAGTCATATTTGCATGCGGGAACCAGGAGGCTACCCAAGTTACCTTGCAATTTACACTGGTGTTTCCCACATTACTGCTGTTATTATGGGTTAAAAATCCTCCACTGGCAAAACATTCATAGTCTGCGAGTTCGTCTACTGTATACGTGGCAGGAGGTCTATCCTGTGATGTACGAATATTAAAATCAGCACACACTTTAGTAAGGTGTTTCCTGCTTAAATAATTTAGATTATCCTGATATCCATGCATTAACCTGCACTGAATTGCACACATCGGGAGTTTGAAGAGTGACATTACCTGTGTTGGTGGGACAAATCGACCTTCTCTGCATTCCTGCTGCTGTATTTTCGCACAATCTTCAAACGTGTGTTTCTCTGGTACAACTACGGGGACTGAACCTGGTGTTGCAGAACATAGGACGCACTCTTTTGATGTTAAATCTTTAGCTGTATACCACGCCCACTTGTACCAGCTATTGTGATTGGCTTTTAACCATAGTTTCTCTTGTATCTTCCCAAAACTCCTCACGTGTAGTCCTGTCTTATCCTGACCATACTGCTCACTCTCACCCCCTTGTTGACCATCTGTCCCGTCAGAAAGGTCAACATATCCAGTGAAATTTAGATCAACCACTATCTGTTTCCCTCGTACGCCAACGTCCTGGTTTCCCTGCTCTGGGGCTATCCTCGTACTTAACAAAAGAGGCCCTTGGTTAGTTGCATTCTGCTGACCTTAACCCCATCTGCAGTCTGTGGTCTCGGTGGCAAGCCCTCCTGGTCCGGACCCGCCTCCTCCCGAGTCAGATTCACCTTTGTCTGTGGCTTCTCGTGAGGCACCAATGTCTCTGACAGGCTTGCACTCTGCAGGTTTCCTGTCAGTAGCCAGAGCAGAACAAGTCTCATTAGCAGCTGGAGTGTGTGACCCATCGTACCACTCTCTTGGAAGCCCCAACGGCACTTTACTCTCCTCATCTGGGCAGGTAGCCCTGGTGCAGTGGTTGAGATGATACCACGTGGTGCTGCCCTCGACTTGGACAGCAGTTGGCGTAGCTCGAACCACCACGTAAGGCCCCTCTCGTCTCGGCTCGTGCCACTTTCTCCGGAACACCTTAATGTAGACCCGGTCACCTGGCTTCACCAGCCTCTCCAACTCCACCTGTAGCTGAGACTCCTTACGTTTTTCCTGCAAATATATAGACTTATGGATAGCAGTTAGTTGTCTTACATATTCAGATAATTCACCTTGCAACTGCTCCAAAGTGGGGCCTTTGTACGGCTCCCTGAACTGCGGGGTCGGCATTAGTCGGCCAGTAAGCATTTCATGCGGCGATAAGTGAGTAGCACTATGAGTTTGCATGCGGTAACTCAGCAAAGCAAGCGGCAAAGCGTCGACCCAGTTTAACTTTGCACTAGCACAAATTTTACCAATGCGTGTTTTGAGGGTCCCATTGACTCTTTCAACGAGACCTTGACTCTGTGGATGATACACAGCTCCCAGATGTTGTTTGATTCGCAGCTGTTGTAAGATCCCTCGTGCTACTTTTTGAACAAACGCGGCACCATTGTCAGACGAGATTTTTGATGGGAAGCCAAACCGTGGTATTACCTCTCTAACCAAAAACTTCACCACGGATTCAGCCCCCAGATCTTTGGATGGCACGGCCTCTACCCATCTGCTGTACGCATCTATGATCACAGCCATATAGCGTTTTCCCTGCACTGTTTTGAGCATATCAACATAGTCTATGATTAAGTGTTTGAATGGACCTTCCGGCCCTGGAATATGTCCAGCCGGGGTTTGAATACCTTTCCTCACATTTCGCACTGCACAGACTTCACATTGACTTAGGATCTCATCCACCATTGCTTGCAAGTAGGGTGACCAATATCCTTGGTTCCTTATTCGTCTAATCACTTCTTTTCGAGCACTATGGTCAGGGTTATGTGCCTCAGACACCAGGATCGTCAGAAGAGTCACCGGAGCCACCAACAAGCCCTCATGTGATCTCCACAACCCTTCCCCATCTGTCGAGGCACCCCTTTTCTCCCACAGGCTTCGTTCACTCAAACTTGCATTTTGTTGCATCAAAATGATGTCTTCTGGCGTAGCCAATGTGTTTATCGCAATCACGGGTGATAGTATTGCAACTTTGCTACGAGATGCTTCCTTAGCGGCAATGTCTGCTGCATTGTTTCCTTTTGTCACACTATCATTCCCCTTCCTGTGCGCTTGGCACTTAATTATAGCTAACTTTGAAGGCTGCATCATAGCTCTGATTAAAGCGATTATTTGTTGTTCATGCTGAATAGGTGTTCCATCCGTTCTCCGAAAACCCCTCTGTTTCCACACGGCTCCAAAAAGATGACACACACCATGCGCATAAGAACTGTCTGTGAATACATTGGCAACTTTCCCATTTGCTAGTTCACACGCTGCTGTCAAAGCCTTTAGTTCTGCTAACTGAGCCGAACATGGTTGCACACAGTGTTCCGCTTTAACTGTCGCAAAGTCATCCTCTCTCGGTTCAACTACAGCATAGCCTGCATGATTACCCAGATGATCTCTGTAACACGAACCATCCACAAAGTACGTGACATCGACATTTACTAGCGGGACTGACTCCAGATCAGGCCTCAACTTGGAATATTTCATAGACTCAGCCACGCATTCATGAGGCTCCCCTTCAAAGTCAAATGGAACCACATCTGCTGGGTTCACCGTAGTACAACGCTTGATTGTCACATCAGGATGTGTTAACAATGCTGCAAACTGCACACATCTTGATTGATTCACCACAAACCTTCCCTGATCCACTAATTCTGTTATTTTGTGATGAGTGTAGATGGTCACTGGATACCCCATCGTTACTGATGAGGCTTTCGCATAAGCATAGTACACTGCTGCCAAGCCCTGATAACATGGCGGCCATCCCTGTACTACACTGTCAAGTTTTGAACTATAGTAGGCAATGGGTTGCTTCCTCCTCCCACTGCACGTCTCCTGCATCAACACGGCCGTCGCATACATGTCATGGCGATTTGACACATATAGTAAAAAAGGTTTCTCATAATTTGGCGTTGCTAACGCAGGCGCTGTTTGCATTTCCTGTTTGATAGTCTCAAAAGCTATTGTGGCTTCTCTGGTCCACTGTAAAGGAGTTGACAAGGCTTGTGTCCCTGTTTCCTTCATCAGCTCTCGAAGTGGAGCTGTTTTAAGGGCATAATCTTCAATCCACTCTGAGTTAAAACCTGTCATCCCCAAAAACGTCATCATTTGACCCACTGTTCGAGGCCGTGGAGCCTTACTGACTCCCTCCAACTGTGACGGAGTCAACGCAATGGCTCCATGCGAGATCATTCTTCCCAAATACTCTACTTGTGCCTGGCAGTACTGCATTTTGTTTTGAGACACTCTATGTCCCCCCTCGGACAGTCTCTTTAGCAGTATCACAGAGTCTTTGTGACACTCCTCAATTGTTTCTGAACAAATCAGCAAGTCATCGACATATTGTAGCAGCGTACTACTAACTTGTAGACCTTCCAAGTCCCTTCTCAAAATTTGGTTGAACACATGGGGGCTATGTTTGAATCCTTGTGGTAGCCTGGTGTAGCTATATTTCTTTTTCCTGTATGTGAACGCAAAAAGATACCGAGACTCTTCAGCTAACGGAATGCTGAAAAAGGCTGAGCATAAGTCGATTACTGTAAAAAATTTAGCTTTAGGAGGAATGTTTGTGAGCAAAGTGTGAGGATTGGGAACATCAGCTGGCCAGTCCTGAACTACTTCATTCACAGCTCGTAAGTCATGCACTAACCGGTACTTAGATTTTCCTGCCTTGAACACTGGTAGAATGGGGGTATTACACGGGCTGGATACCTCAGTTAGCACACCTGCATCCAGAAGCCCTTGTATCGTGTGGCTAATTCCTTCTTCCGCCTCTGGTTTTAATGGATATTGGGGTCGGTATGGTATTTTCACGTTTGGTTTCAACTGTATTTGGACTGGATTAGCCGACTTTACCACTCCTACATCTGTGTCATGTTTAGACCACACATAATCTGGTACTTGCTTCAGCATTTCATTTTTTAGATGGTTTTCTTGAGCCTGCACCATTTGTTTAACAGTCTTTTTAGTTGGAACTGTTATGACCTGTGGTTTTGCGATAAGTGAAGTTCCACACAGGATCTTGAGCATCGACTCATCCCTGGTTTTGGACATCAACGGGTTTTCTGTCTGTACCCATGTTTGCTGCTTTGCGGTTTTAATCATTGGTCCCAGGTCTTTTGGTTCAAAACCTTCGTTTACTAACAGGGTAATGTGTGGCTCTGATTCTGGAACATTATACCAGTCTGAGATAAATGGGTTTGCCTCCACATTAATAGCTGCTCCCTGTTTCCCAACAATAATGTAATTTGTCACTAACTCAACGGTTATATTTTCTGTCAATTTATCCCACTTTTCCTCAAAAATCTCACTACAGGAAGGATCATAGAACATGGTGCAGTGATATTCAGAAATTGGTTTCCGCGCTTTTGGAATTTGCATATGTAAGAACGGTTTCCATGGTGCTACAACGTTATTCACTTGCTCATTAAAATTTCCTAGCCAATAAACTTTTGCACATTGCAGTTGCTGACACATTTGATAATTCACGCCAATTTCGTCGATGAACACCCCTTGAGGGGAGCACTGAATGTTAACTTTTAATTTACAAAGTGCATCTCTTCCTAGTAGGTTTACAGGTGTTTGATCAGACACAAGAATAGGTAGTTTTGCTGTTTTATTTGCCATGGTTATAGACACTGGTACTGTCATTGGGGTTATTTGAGTTTTTCCCGAGAATCCTACTGTCTTGACAAACTTGTCTGACATGGGGAGGTGTGCGGCATAGGCTGGACTTACACAGGTATATGATGCTCCAGTGTCTATTAGCATAGGTGTTAATTTATTCTCCAATTCTACATGTATCATGGGTTCTTTTCCTGGTTCCGTAGATATAATTGGAAACTGATTCTCCCCCGTAGGACTCTCTGGGCACCCCTAATAACCATATTTTGGACCTGCCCAGTGGTTGACTGGACTAGGTTTCCGCACGGCTGCTGGGCCTTGACCGGGCCTTGGCTGGCGACCCCACGCCCCGCCTGGTGGAGCTGTTCCTACATTTTGAGGACAGTGGTTCCAAAAATGGCTCGGCGACTGGCAGCCCCAACACAAACCTGGAGATTGTGGAGCCCTTGGACTCCCCCTCTGAGGCCTTGGACCCCCTGCAAACCGACCATTCCTCGGTCCTGGGGCCTGCTGGGAGTACACATTAACGACTGGTGGTTGTTGGACTTGGGGAGCTTGTGATCTCACTGGAGGGGCTGCACCTTGTGCTGGCACCCATCCTGCACTGTCCCTTGGTTCAGCACTCAGCACCGGTGCCTGCGTCTTCGCTCTGCCTTTGTTCTGCAGTTCATTCAACTGGAGCTGCGTGACTTTTCTCTGATTCCGCATGTCTTGCTCCCTCTGTTGTTCCTGCTCTTTTCTGTATTTTTCAACCACGTGGACCACATGGTCCCGGAACTGTCTGTGTGGCATAGTACTCAGCCCCACCACATCCTCCAGTTTGGCCTGGGCTGGGGCCGGCAAGGCTTCAATTATTGTTTCTCTGAACAGAGTCATTAAGAGCGGAGAGCACTCAGGCTCCTCCTCTGTCTCTTGCTTCCACCTCTTCATTTGTTTGTTTATGTATGCAATGGGATTCTCATTGTCCATCAATGGCTCACCTTTCAGTGCTTTGCGGTCAATCTTGTTGGGAAATTCCTCCCTCAGAGCCCGCCATATGGAAGCACGGTAAGCATTAAACTCAGTCCCATCAGCCCTGTGACTCTTCATCCAGACATAACCAGTCTTGTGGATGATGTTTTCCATAGCTGGAACCCCCAAAACCTGTGCCAGAACTGCCTTTATGTCACCAATAGCCAACATCTTCCCCACTGTCTCTTCCTCAAAGACCCGAATCCATTTAGCTGCACCGTCATGTAAGTCAGGGAGCCGGGCAACCAGCCCAGTCAAATCCACAGACTGCCATGGTATGTAGTGTGCCTGTGTTCCTTTTATTAAAATTGGAAATTGACCTGGATCAGTATATCGATCTGGTGGATGTATGTGAGGCCGATATCTAAGATCATATCGCTCTTCTCTTCCTTTTTTCTGATTTCCGACTGTTTTGGAGTGAGCTTCTGCATTTACTGACAAAGGGTCAAGCTTCTTACCACAATATGTGTTGTACATTTCATTTAGTTCCTCTTCACACTCATCAAAAAATGTTTTTTCCCTTCCTCTGGGTTGATTCGCGTTTAATGGGTCAGCCAAATCAATCCAGAACGACCCCTTCTGTGCTCCCCCTGTCTGAGAAGTTCGTTCACTATAGCAGTCTAGTACTTGGCTCAGTCTGGTCTTTCTTTCCTTCCGTCCTGTGCTACAATGCTGAGGTTGTGGGTTTTCCCGTTCTATCCCCTCAACACTATCGTACTGACCCTGCTCTGCTGATGGAGAGCGACCACCTTCTGTTCCTTTCTCCAGTTCGGCAGCTTCCACTGATCTTCCCGGTGCCCTTTGAGGAGAAGGTTCCGCATTTAAATTAAAGCTGACTCCCTTCTGGGTATTTGCTTTGTCATATTCAAAGTTCCCATTAATGCTTAATGTTCCAGCTAGAGATGGGTATATTCCTGCAGATGTATTGAAATCTAGGTTTTTCTCATTGTTGCTCTTTATTTTAAGAGTGTTCAGTTCAGCTCGTCTTTCTCTGATTTTATCTCTATAGTTTTGGCCTTCGGTTCTAAACAAATCGAGTATTTGTAATTCAGTCTGTCTCTTTTGGTTGCGTTTTTTTACTGTGATCTTTAGGTTTGTAATCTTTAATTCGAGTTTCCATTATTGTGCACACGTAAACATCAAATGTACCATCTTTAGGCCAAGGTGAGTCGAGCTTTTGAGTTCGCTTGTGCCATTTTTCCGATATTTTTGGAATTTCATTGACCCACTGTGGGTACTTCACACTTAAAATAGTGTTTGGAGTCAAGGTTGCCTTCGTTTGCAGGGCCATCTTCCTTATTGAGATTGTTTAAGCTGACTGTTAAAATGTGTTTATTATTTTGTTCGCGTTTAAAGTCCTTTTTATTCGTTCTAAATGGTTAATCAATTCAGGTTAACTTATTTTATGCTCCTTTTATTGTAGGGATGTTACCCTGCTCAAAATAATTAAACTGAGTTAAAGCTAAACTCCTAAGTTGGAATGAGTAGTTTTTTTTTTTTTTTTAAATAAAGGGTTTGGAAAAACGTTCTTCTTTTTTTTTCTCCTTATCAGCCTGCTCGCACAGTCAGAGCGAGAGAGCTGGTGGGGGCTCTTTGGCAACTCTCCAAGCACAACCCAGACAGCAGCATAAACTATGTCCACTCCCCTATCACCTTTCTCCTCCTTTTGTCTCCTCCTACAATCGCATCAGCCATACACATGCAAGGGGCGTGACAGGAGACCGCCCTACGTAATCGATATTTGATCCAGTCTACTGCTTGTCTACTGGGGAAATAGACCGCAACACCAACGCTCAATCCTCATCCACAGAACCAGCTACGCAGCTCACAGTGAGATTCAGATGAACGAATGGAACACACACACAGCCTCTACGCTACGCCCTTTTTACATGTTATGCGCACAAATTTACAAAGCATTTACACATTTGCACAAGATTATAATCATCAGTTTATTCTGTACAAGAGTCCAGACCAATAGAGATAATTTTGTCTTTTTAGTTTGGTTCTTAAGTACAGTTTCAAAGTTTTGTTACGTCAGATTTTAACTTTTTATGGAGCTCCAGTCTTTTTAGTTTACTCTTGAGCGCTTTCTCAGTTTACACACAAGCATACGCACACATTCCACGCGCTCCGCACATCTGGTTTCAATCAAAATGCGCTTTCACACACATACCCACACACAGAGAGCCGGCCCTCCCCCCAATCAGAGACAGCAGATTCACACAGGGAACCCACCAACAGGAAAGCACACACTCGCTCGAAGGAGAGCCCGAGCGTATAGGACGTAAGCGAAAGAAGAAGTTTGGAAGTATACATATAGTCAAGACAGGATTCGAGGAATAATGCGTCCGGACACAATCTAGCAGTTATTTATAATATTTTGATCAGTCTATTGTCATAAAATCACCCACTAAGTGCTGAACGAACTTACGGGGATACTCCTCCGTGGAGGAGCCCTCCCTTAGCGCAGAAAATTTTCCACGTATTCAATTGTAGGCACGCTGCGTCCGTCCTTTTAATTGAGCCCAGGGACGTGTAAGCTCTTCGGATTGACGCAATCAAGGTTTACGTTACCTACTCATCTGAGCTCTAAGGTCACATTTTCCATGCGCCCCGCTCTCCTGGCTGGCTCGCCAAAGTTTATCCAGAATTTCAGCACTCGTATAACAGCTGCTACCTTGCAGCCTGACACACTCACAGCTTTGGGCTAAGCTGATGGCCAAACAACTTTTTCTCTGCCTCTGCTTTTCTCTAGCAGACCAGAATTTCACAACAGCGCTTCACACATTTTTTGGATCCTTTTTTCCTTCTCCTCCCCTCCTCCTAAAACTGAAGGACGGGGGGGGCTTATTTGTACTTAAGTTTCTTTTAATTGATTAATGCTTAGTTTATTTATTTTGTTATTTTAGATATTATTTGCCAATTAAATCAACCTAATTTATGGCTCTCATTCCCTCCGAGCACAGCCGAGTCCAAGTTCGGAGCCGCCAGGCCCCGTGCCGCCTCCCCAAACCAAATCACCAATTAAATCACCAATTTAAGAGATAATTCTCTTACCTCGTATTCTTTGTCAGCGAGCTCGGAGATGATCGGAGGGGATGCGGCACGGTAACCTTCGCGGCCCCACGTTGGGCGCCAATTTGTTGGGGAAAATGAAGTGGAATCGGACTCAGCTCAGTACTCAAAAGGGTCTGTTTATTCATGAATAAAGTCAGAGAACACTTCAGCGTGACCGGTCAGAGTTTTTTAGAATGAGCCCCCCAATCTCGGTCCTTCTCCCATATTTATACGTACACACACACACTCTTTGGCCTAACATCCTGTCTTACACAATCGTCTGCGTCAAACATCGTCCTTACACAACTACCTTTCCTGGAACATTTTGTTTATCCAATTGTTTGGACACTTGGCAGGACCATGTCCTGATAACCTGGGTCATTATGTTCTGTGTTCTGGGTCATTATGTTCTGGCACACAAACACATTATACAAACCACCACCAACTCCACCGCCCAGTTCCTCGGTCAAGCCAAGTTCCCACAGAAACCCAAGATAAACTTTTCTCTTACACTGTCAGAAAGATGTCACTGCTGCAGGACCTGAGGTGGACCGCTGGTTCTGGTCAGTAACATGATCTGATCAAAGGTGGCTCAGAATTAAAAAAGTTCTGTTTGTGTGAAAATACTTGTATGCTAATCATACACCGCACCAACAAGAATTAATTTTTTACACACTCAATTCATCCCTCAACGGGGACATTTCTGTGCTGCATTGCACCGCAGCAGGCAAACAGGACGGCACCAATGGTGTGAGAAACGTGGGGTAGGTGTCTTTTTCAAGGACACCTAGACATGAGTCCAGTGGGAATAGGTCTAATGATTTACAATAATATGTAAAAAGGAACATAATTGAATAAACAGTTGGGACACTGCACATATTGTGAATAAAAACAGAATGCAATGAAGTGAAAGTTTCAAATATCAATGTTTTATTCAGAATATAACTTAGATGATTTATCAAATATTTAAACTGATCAATGTATAACTTTAAAGGAAAAAATTAAGTTGTTTTCACATTTCAAGGCATTAACACATCTTTAAAAAGTTGAGACAAGGCTGTTTTTACAACTGTGTGCAACTCCCTCTTCTTTTGATCACAGTCTGCAAACGCCTGGGGACTGAGGAGACAAGTTGCTCAAGTTTTGGAAAAGCAGTGCTGTCCCATTCTTGTCTAATACAGGCTTCCAGTTGCTCAACTGTTTTAGGTCTTCTTTGTTGCATCTTTCTCTTTATGATACGCCAAATGTTTTCTATGGGTGAAAGATCTGGACTACAGGCTGGCTATTCAAGTACCCGGATCCTTCTGGAACACAGCCATGATGTTGTAAATGATGCAGTATGTGGTCTGGCGTTGTGTTGTTAAAACTACTTTATTAGATACATACTTAAACCCTTAAACACACCACACCTTAATAATAGCACCCAAAACCCTCAAACACAACACACCTTAACCCAAAACCCTTAAACACAACACACCTTAGCCCAAAACCCTTAAACACAACACACATTAGGTGGGAAAATGTCACTGGGGAGCCCCGTCACGACTGACGCTCCCCTGTTCTCTGGATGACTCACTCCAGCAGGGAAGAGGGAAGGAGAAAACAAAAACAAATTAAAGGTCCCCTATTATACAAAACTGACTTTTATGAGGTTTTAACCTTTTATTTTACTTAGTACTACCCCAAACAATCCCCCAAAGTGTGTTTTATTGTGATTCATGCTATTTTGAGATATTTAAATTCAAAGTAAGGGGCGTGTTCTCCAAACCTCTAACGACTGGTGGAACATAGTGACGTACATCTTTTTTTTGTTCAGCCCCCTGCAGCTCAAACACCCTCCCCCACTTATTCCTTCCTCCAAACCGCTTTGTTTACTCAATACGTCTCACACCTCGCCCCTCCCGCTCCACGCTGTGCTGGGTGGGTGGGGAAATCACAATGAATGACAACCAATCGCAACCAACGGGGCGGGTCCAAGGAAAAAAAAAAGAAAAAAAGACTGAAACAAGCTGTTTTGAGTTCCGGGTATGAAACTGCGCTCCAAAACAGGGTAGTATTTATAAACTTTTGTGTTGAGATTGTGGCGGAATGTAAAATTATGCATATCAGATACATAGCACAGGATGAAATAAGGGAAAAAAGGCATAATAGGGGACCTTTAAAGTTCTGTAAAGTTCTGTGAAGGTGCAAACGCCATTCTGAAACTTTACAAGCTTTGGATGAATTTTCTTCACCCCTGGAGTCCTGCTGCCGAACAGGTTTTCGACTACATAAACAACCTTGACACCAGAGATAGGCGGATAGGAGGCTGCACAAATTAATATAATGATTTTTTTTTATACTAATAAAAAAAAAGATAAAATGAAGAAAAAAAAGAAAATAGATGCTTGATGCATTTCTGGGGGGTTTGGTTCAGTATCCTTTACCACTGTGTCCGCCAGTGGTATCGGGGGTCACCACAACAACAACGACAGACGATTTTGCCTTCATAGGTCGGGCTTTCCACCTCGACAAAAGACGAGCATGTCAGAGTCCATTTTGACTATGTCCACTACCCACGGAAGTTCTGCCAGACGTGGGTAGTGTTTAACTCAAAAGTTTAACTCATTTCTTTGTGCCTGCAGACGTCTAAGATTCTGGCTCTTTTCATTTACGTGTGAATAGAAGCTCTGTTTGGTCAAAGGGCATACCAGAGCAGCAGTTCACCCTTTTTACTAAACTGTTGTTTCTCTCTGACAAAATAAAAAACAAACTCTTTTTATTCTTTGTGAAACTGCATGTGGGTCTTTAGACTTTGAAGCCTATTGAATGATTTATCCCAAATCAAACAGAGAACAGTGTTGCTCCTGGTTGAACGGTGTGGATTCTCATGTGCCTGTTTAAGGTGCTCTTTTGACTAAATCTTTTTCCACATTCATCGCAGCAGAATGGTTTGTCTCCTGTATGGATTCTCATGTGCTCGTTTAAGTGGCTTTTATTACTAAATGTTTGTCCACATTCTTCACAGCTGAAGGGTTTGTCTCCTGTATGGATTCTCATGTGCTGCTTTAAGCTGCTTTTTTGAATAAATCTTTGTCCACATTCATCACAGCGGAATGGTTTGTCTCCTCTATGGATTCTCATGTGCTGGATTAAGTTTCCTTTAAGACAAAATTTTTGTCCACATTCATCACAGCTGAATGGTTTCTCTCCTGTGTGGACTCTCATGTGCTCGTTTAAGTGGCTTTTTTTACTAAATCTTTGTCCACATTCTTCACAGCTGAATGGTTTGTCTCCTGTATGGATTCTCATGTGCTGGTTTAAGCTGCTTTTTTGACTAAATCTTTGTCCACATTCATGACAGCAGAATGGTTTGTCTCCTGTATGGATTCTCATGTGCTGGTTTAAGTTTCCTTTTAGACTAAATTTTTGTCCACATTCATCACATACGAAGTTGTCTTTTAGTCTAAATCTTTGTTCACATTTGTCAAAGCTTAATGGTTTTTGTCCACCTGGCATTTCCATTTTTACTCTTGAGATTTGTCTGGTGATTCTTGTCCTTTTCAAATATCTAGTTGCTGTTTGAACATCTCACAGAGTTATCTTCCGTCTTCACCAGTTGCAGCAGCAGAATTGACAGAAAATCTGTAGAAGAAGAGAATAGATTAAATTAAATTTTAGGACCATCTGCATGGTTTTAAAATTTAATCTCACAGACACATTTTTTTTGTAACTCATATAAATCATTTTATAAATAAAACATATTAGCTTTGTCTTCTGCACAGTTTGTTTAAATCTCAAAAAGTTAGTACTTTCTTGTTTTTTACAGAACATATTTCCTGTATTTGCCCACCTTACACTGCTTCCCTGTAGATAAAAACAACCATCTTACTGATGGGATGGAGGGAATCAATGGAACCTCATGAGTTATTTTTGATACAAAATAACAGATAATTCACAAGATCTAAAACAAGAACTGAAGTAATAACAAAAGATCTTAAGCTTGGTCGTGCAGTAGTTTCATCTGTAAAGTGAGTAAGTTAATATTAAATTGCTTTTTTTCTTAGTATTTCAGATAGTCATTGTTAACTAATTGAGTTTTTTTTTACTGTATGTACAGTATCTTGTGCTGACCCGGCTTATCTGTCAAATTTTAAACGTTTGCCCACCCCTGGTTTAAGAGAATATAATTGATTGTAGTCCAGGTCTTTATGTCCCTCACGCCGGCAGGCAGTGAGTTTCTCTCTGTGATCACTCTGGTCAGGTTTAACTGATAATTACATCTGTATATCATCTGCATGACAGTGGATGATTATGTTTCTTAACACAAGAAAGACGCTAGATCAGGGGTGCCCAACCTTTTTTGTCCCAAGATTTACTTTACAGATATCAAACCTCCTGAGATCTACCAGTTCCATGTTACCATCGCAAACCCCACAGATCGTTTTCAGCCTGCTGTAACTACCCCTACAACACGATTTGCTACATCCACACACGTGCACATACTCACAGCGCTTTGCGAGGAGGAGGGGCAACAGCAGCACTGTGGGCTGCTTATTGATTACAGGCTTAATAACGTGATTTCACGTCACAGACTCCAAAAAATCTTCAGTAACAGCAGAAAAGCCGCGAGATTGACACTTTTTTTTTAAAGTTTTTTTTTTTTTTTTTACTTTTTTTCAATGCCATGCCATCTACCCATAATGCAATCGACTAGTCGATCGCAATCAACGTAATGGGCACCCTGCCTTAGTGCAACCGTTGACACTAATGACCAGATGATCTAATGCTAAAGATTTGAATGGGACATAAACTGTCCTTAAAGAGCGTATTAACCCACGTGACTAACACCCGGAAATCGAGCGGGATCAGGATGAAACTATCAAAGCAATATTTTTTGTTGACTGGTGGAGAAAATCCTTATACAATTCTAAATAATTTATTTTCAAACAATCCCAATTTGATTCCTGCAATTCACCCCGAATTTCTACTCAGCTGCAGATCTGAAGGCTAATAAGGTTTGATCTTCTCTGTCGTCTGCTGGGGGAGCAGCATCGCAGCCAGTGACGCCAACAGACTGAATAAACTAATCAGACTGGCTGGCTCTGTCATTGGCTGCAAAAAAGACTCACTTGAGGCAGTGGTGGAGAGGAGGTCACTGAAAAAACTTTTCTCCATCATGGACAATCATGACCATCCTCTCTACCCACTCCTGGACGAACAGCGGAGCTCCTTCTCCAAGAGGCTCAGACAGCTCCGCTCGAGAACATCTCGTTACCGGAGGTCTTTCTTTCCGTACGTGATCGGGCTCTAAAACGACTCACTTAGCAAATAGGAAGTTGTTGCTGTGACACAAAAATTTCCCATGTGGGGGATGATTAAAGTATATTCTGATTCTAATAAAGGAGTGGACGCATATTTTCGGGTTAGTGACGTAACGTGCGACGTCATCACATGACGTGGCGGGACTGGCAGATCTCAAGAGGATGCTTCGCTTGTTGAAAAGTAGATCTTGGGACAAAAAAGGTTGAGCACCCCTGCCATAAGGTCTAAAAATGGGTGCCCTATTAATTGATAGTGATTGATCGTGCATGTGATTTGAAGATGAAACATCTGGATATTAAATTGTACTTTTTGTTAGAATAAACTTGTTGTGTCTTAGTATAAAACGCAGTTAGCTACTGCTAGTATTTGTTACAGACAAAGAAAACAACAATAAACATTCATTTATCACTTCCTGTTTACCCTCCGTTCCGTCATCTTCCGCTTGTTCCGGGGTTCGGTCGCGGGGGCAACGGCCTCAAACGGGAAGCCCAGGCCTCTCTCTCCCCGGCTGCATCCTCTAGCTCACCTGGAAGGATCCCAAGTCGTTCCCCGTCCAGCTGTGAGACATAGTCTCTCCAGCGGGTCCGGGGTCTGCCCCTTGGTCTCCTCCCGGTGGGACGTGCCCAAAACAGCCCGCCCGCAAGGCGCTCGACGGGCATCCTGACCAGATGCCCGAACCACCCCATCTGGCTCCTCTCTAGCTGGAGGAGGAGCGGCTCGACACCGAGCTCCTCCCGGATGGCAGAGCTACTCACCCGATCTCTGAGCGGTAGCTCAGCCACCCTGCGGAGGAAGCTCATTTCGGCCGCTTGTACCCGCGATCTCATTCTTTCAGTCACCACCCACAGCTGGTGACCATAGGTGAGGGTTGGAACGTAGATCGACTTGTAAATCGAGAGCTTTGCTTTTCGGCTCAGCTCTCTCTTTACCACGACGGACCGATGCAGCGTTCTAGTTATTGCTGATGCTGCACCGATCCGCCTGTCGATCTCCCGCTCCATCCTTCCCCCACTCGTGAACAAGACCCCGATATACTTAAACTCCTCCACTTGGGGCAGGACCCTGTCCTTGACCCGCTGTTTACCCTCTCTCACTGATATTTCAGAAAAAAGACGGATTGAACTGAAAAACTTGGAAAGAAAGAAGAAACATTTCACAGTAAATGATGTAAATTCTCACCTCCTTCACGATGATTCTTCCTCTGATTCTTTATTTTCTCCAACAAGCTGCTCTGCAGAGGTCAGAAACCAACAAGCATCAGAATCCAACAAACTATTGGACTTTGAAGTTTAAGAAAATAATGTCACTGAATATCTTTTAATTTTACTCCGCCATTGTTGTTTACATCCTCGACCGGATGTGAACCTGGTCTTTTTCCGTGTCAGCAGCCTGTGTTAGAGAGGTATTAATGCTGCCCTCTAGCGTTTACTTCAGTCTACATCACCTTGCTGAACACAGTCTGTGTTGAATCTGGTTCAGATGCTTCTTCTGATTTTTCTTTTTAACCACTAACAATGTTCAATCAGTCTGATTTTTACTGTAAAAAAATAAAAATCTAGAAATAAATCTAGTTCTTGTGACGTAAAGTGAGGTCATCTAAGGATTACAAATCATTACTAAATATTTTATTTTTTCTTTCGGCTTTTACTTACATTTATTAACTTATTATTCATTAGTTCATTTTTTTTTTTTTTTGCAACATCCATGTAAATATGAAAATATGTTGAACCTGGCAGAAAGTTGGGGAAAAAAAAACTAAACCTTTGATTTCAGCATCACTGGAAGAACGGCATTGGGTCCAATAAAAAATCAGAAAAAAATGACAGTGAAAGGAAGTGAACTGGTTTCTGTGCAGCCTGGATTTATTAATTATTTATATAAAATTTATACATTGACTTTGTTATTTCTGCTTGAAGGTCGGTCTTCAACCGCCCCGCCCTCAAACCCCCCCCCCCCCCCCCCCCCCCCCCCCTCCGCCCAACACACACACACATACACACACGCAAACATACTGAGCGATGCCTCTTACTGGTTGCTGTTTTATTGTGCGCCACAGCTTTACGCGCATAGGCCAGCGTGGGTCAGGCGCACTTGCTTTAGAAGTTTTACGGTAGCGCAGCAACACGGTCCCCATGTAACACACACACGTTCAAACACACACACTACACACACAGAACTAGAGGATTAGTGGCGACTTCCACTACGTCAGATAGATATGAGATTATTATGAAGAAAATGACGAACCGTTTGAGGTAGATTTTTACTGATACTGAAGGAAATGTTTCCACATCCAAACCCGACTAACCCAACATTGCTCATTATAAACCAGAACAAACTGAATGTTTACACTTAGTATTTAAAAATACATGGAAGTCTTAGTTGTGCTCTGTGTTTAACTGACAGATGACACATGCTCAGACATGGAAAGCATCTATTTATAATCCTTCTTAGTCTTTGGAGAGTCACTCAAGACATGAAAAGACAACAAAAATAGAAACAGTTAATAAAGATTAAAGCATAATAGGAGTATTTAATGAAGGCTTTGAAACAAAATCTGAATTTGGAAACTACTCCCCAATCACAAAGCACCCAGGCACTGTCAAGAAAAGGACCCCTGACCCTTTTCCCAAAAATCAGGCTTCTACAAATTCTGACTAATACAATAAATAAAAAAATGCACAAACTTTATACTTCTTTTGTTTTATATTTTGAAGGCACATAAGAAACCTTATTCTACTATTTACTGAATATATGTGTGTATATAAATTTATATGTGTGTATATTTGATTCTCAAATATTTAAATGTTTGGGGCCGAAGTGCAGCTTTAATCGTTTATTTCATACTAAAATAGTGCACTTATTTCTGTTTGAATGTTTGAACTTAGAGAGGTTTTAAACAAGAGAGAGAAAAGTGTGAAAATATTAGTGTCTGTCAGAAAAAAGTCATTGTGAGGTGAGTTGTGAGGATTTTTTTTCAGCATTAAGAGACTGCAGAGGGTTGTCAAAGCATCTCAGAGGATCATCAGCCCACCTCTCCGCTCCCTGTCAGACATCTACTCCTCCTGCTGTCTCAGCAGAGTGGAAAAATTCAGGACAGCTCCCACCCTGGCTTTAAGGCCATTAACTTGCTGAACACAGTCAGTTTGAGTTGAATCTGGTTCAGATGTTTCTGATTTTTATTTTTAGCTCTACTATCAAAGTAAAAACTGTTTCACTAACAATGTACACTCATTTTTTTCATTCTGATATAGAGATGGAAAACAAAGCCCTGTGAGGGATTGAACCCTTTGAAGTAAAATTGTATCAAATGTTTTCAAGTCTCTGAAGCCTCGAGTGAACACCTACCTTTAGTGGACAATTTAAACCACTGCTAACCAGCACGCAACTATTTGGGAACCCAAAACTATTTTCCAGTCAGAAATAAAAAATGTATTTTAGACTGAATAGTTAGATAATGAACACAATTTATTTCTCACATGTTTTTATTCACAAATAGAAGTTCTTTAACAGTTGAAGGCTTTAGTTTTACTTCAGATTTGACTCTTTAATTCACCAGTTTGGAGAAATTTCTTTACATGGAACAGAGGATGCTGGTACACAAAAATATTTCTGAGGCAGTCTCTACAGATTAAAAAACTGTACATATTTAAATATGTTGTTTTTTCAAGTATCTAAAAAAATAAAAAACACACAGAACCATAAAAAATTGGCCTCACGGGTCCGGGGGCGGTCTCGCCTGGCCCTGCCGGGGCCCCTCGTCACCAGTTGGGGTTAAGAGATGCACTGGGGTGAGCAACACTAGAGAGTTGGCAGGACTACAGGTGAGGGACTAGGGTAGTGAAGAGGGACATTAGGTGTGCGGAGGTGGTTTTTGGGCTGCCTGGGTCGGGCACCTGGCTGGGTGTTGGGCTGTGGTGACTGCATATGGGGTAGCCTGGCCCTGCTGGGCCCCCGGTTGAGCCGTGGCTCGGGGATTATCGGGTCCCTGGGCCCTTGAGGTGAGTGCTCCCCTCTCGGTCCGGGCCTTGACTTCTGTCACCACCTGGGCTCGTCTAGGGCCGTGGGGTACGGTTGCCGCGTCTGCCCCAAGGCCTGTGGGTCCTGGCATCGGGGAGGCCTGTGCTCCTTGGTACTGGGGTGACCCTGGCAGGGGTTTCTTGATGCGCCTTGCTGGGTGGGTGGGCGGCTCCTCGGCCCAGCCTCGGGGTCCCGGGATCTGGATGGGCGTGGGCCCGGGTAGCGTGTGTCTCTGCCTCCCTCGTTCCAATCTTTTGGGGCTGGTGACAATCCGTTGGTCCTAATAAGCACATGGTTCACATCGGCAGCATGCATGTATGTACTTTCACTCACAGTCTATATCACTCTGTTTACTGTCCGCTATGTTCCTTGCTTCCAACCAATATTATTATAACTCTACTAACATGTGTTTGTGTTGTACATCATTTGCTATAGAAGGTTTTGTTGTGTGTGTCAGTTTTATCACTGGTTTAAACTCTTGTTTGTACTTTTTTTTTCCAGCAAGTTGGTTGTGATGCAGAATACTGCAACTTCAGATTTTCTTTTTACTTTCTCCCCCTTTCTTCTTCTTCTGTACGCTATTCCTCCTCTTTTTCACCCCACCTACCTGAGGTAGAACAAAACTGCCCAGCAATACTTGACATACAGATCATCATTCTGCTTGTCAAAAGGCCGGACAGGACAGGTCAAAAAAAAAAAATTGGCCTCAGTGACTTCATTCAGCATCTTCTGTTTGGAGTCTGTAACAGAATTGTGTTTATATTAGAAGCCTGAACTGAATATAGTCTTCATACTAATAAACAGTTCCATACATGATGGTAATATGATTTAAACAAATATCTAACCTGCTGTCACAAAGATGTCACTGCTGCAGGACCTGAAGTGGACCGCTGGTTCTGGTCAGTATAATGATCTGATCAAAGGTGGCTCAGAATTAAAAAAGTTCTGTTTGTGTGAAACGATACTTGTGTGCAAATCACACCAATTTTTGGTACTTAATTCATCCCACAACAGGGTCATTTCTGTGCTGCGTTGCATCGCAAGAGGCAAACAGGACGACACCAATGGTGGTAGAAACGGCAGGATAGGTTTCTTCCCCAGAACACCTAGACATGCTGCAGGACGTGAGGTGGACCGCTGGTTCTGGTCAGTATCATGATCTGATCAAAGGTGGCTCAGAATTAAAAAAGTTCTGTTTGTGTGAAAATACTTGTGTGCTAATCATACACCACACCAACAAGAATTAATTTTTTACACACTCAATTCATCCCTCAACGGGGACATTTCTGTGCTGCATTGCACCGCAGCAGGCAAACAGGACAGCACCAATGGTGTGAGAAACGTGGGGTAGGTGTCTTCTTCAAGGACACCTAGACATGAGTCCACTGGGAATAGCTCTGATGATTTACAATAATATGTAAAAAGGAACATACAGTAATTGAATAAAAAGCTTACATTTTCAGTTTATTGTACACGGTTTAATTAAATTTGAAGGTGTTCATTATAAGTGAAAATATATAAAATCTGGTAAAATGTGATAAATGTTGGATAATAGGATAAATGTCATAAGATCTTATAAAGAACATGCTGTAAAAAGGAAAATATATTCCTCTGGTTCAAACCAATTAAAATAAACCTGCTGTAAATAATAAAGCATGTTACATATTAGTTAAGATTTTCAATTCAATTCAATTTTATTTGTATAGCCCACAATCACAGAATTTCTGTCTCAATGGACTTCACAAGAAAAAGAGGAATGTCTTAACACAGATACACAGCAAGAAAAATAACTAATAAATGCTGACTAAACAAGACTAGCACATTTCTGCCCTCTCCTTCACGGTGAGGAAAAACTCCTAAAAAACCCATCAGTGGGTAAAATATAAGAAACCTCGTGGGGATCCACATGAAAGAGAGATCCCTCCCCGGGACGAGCAACCAATGTGTCAAAGATTATTTTTAAAATATTAGCTTATTCTACTCTACAGCTAAATATCTAAAGAAGTCAATAGATGTTCTTGATTCTGATGGAAACACTGAGACTCCTCAGCCCAGCGATGTCCAGTACGGGGATGAGTAGATGTTCTTCATCCTGATCCTCCCCCTTCCCAAACCAGGGTCTGTTTTCCCTACCCAAACCAGGGTCTGTATCTCCCCTTTCTTTCTATCTCATTTATTGTTCTCTATTGTTTAGATTTACACTGCTAGTTAGTACAGTACAATTCACATGTGGTTTTCTTGCTATGTATTTGTGTTTATACATTCCTCTTTTTCTTGTTTTTCTTCTTTCTGAATCTGCAATGTGAAGCCAATTGAAACAGAAATTCTGTAATGTTGGGCAATACAAATAAAATTGAACTTGTTAACTTAAACAAACGCCAGAAGTGACCAAAAATCCCACAAACTTCTCCCAATCCTCCTCCCTGTCCAACATACCAACATGTTTAACAGATTAACGGGTTTGAAGTTTAGCGCTTCTAGAAACTGGAAATGCTCTGAAGTCCTGAGCGCTGTCTTTCATACCATGACGTTATGACACAAACAGGAAAGCAGAAGGGGGCGGAGCCGCAACGTTAACCCTATAGTGATGTTAGCAGCTGGAATGAGGAAAGCTCCGACGAAAAGTGTCGATACAAATTGTTTCAGAAAGAGATATGCTCTGGAGCTCCATCTCTAGTTTTAGTACACTTTTTGTAGTAGTAGTTTGTAGTTACGTACAAGTCTTTTTCGGTACCATTTAAAAAGTTCAATTTACATTAATTTTTTTTAATTTCCTGTACCGCTTCTCCCAGTTGGTGTGTGGCGCCACAAGGGTAGAGGGCTTTTTGTTTATCACTAACAGATGGTGTACCCCAGATCATGTAACTGTTAAACTTAACAGGACATTGATGGAAGAAGTTTCTTAGATGGAAGAAACTGACTTGCTGTGGCGACCCCTGAAGGGAAATGCCGAAAGAAGAAGAAGAATAATGGACCTTATAGTTATGTTTACTTAGACCTACTGAATTTTCAAATGTAAATTTGAATGCAAATGTAAAGAATGTATAATCTGTCATTCTTCTACCATCACCCATGAAATCAGACCATAATCTCATCCTGCTTCAGCCTTGATACAAGCCAAAGGTAAGGACGGAAATCCCCACCATGCGCTTCTTCAAGAAGAGTGCTCCCAAGCACTGAGGGACAGTCTTCAGTCAACTGACTGGAGGACTCTCATGGGGTGGACATTGATGGTGTTAAGAGCTGCATATCTGATTCTATTGACTTTTGTCCAAATCTGTGTCGGTGTCCAAATCTGGTCCTCGAGGGCCGGTGTCCACAGGTTTTCCATATGTTCTAGCATCTACACACCTGATCCAGTTAACTGAGTCATTGTGCCAAATTCTCTTGGCTGTTGATTTCACTGTCTTTGCACCAGCTGTATTGAACCAGGAACGTGTGTGGAAAACTATCTGGATACCAGCCCTCTAGGACCGGCGTCGGACACCTCTGGTATAGATGTTGAGGTTCCTATCAGAACCGTTTGCTGTCTCTCAAACAACAAGCTCTGGTTTACCAGTAAGTTCAAAGACCTTCCTAACAAAAAGAAGAGAACTCAGATGAGAGATCGGCAGGAGCTAAAAAGATGTTCAAACGTTGCTTACGGCTCAACTGAGAAAAGCAGAGCAGAAACGACAGTTGAACTGCACATCAGATATGTAGGATACCATGCAGACCATCACGGGATGCAGCCCCAAGAAAATTAAGATTCTGAGTGTCACGGCCAAAAGGCTTTTTAAATCCTCCGGGGATACAGACAACACACGGGCAGCTGTTGCTGTACACTACTTTATTAGATACATATTTAAACCCTTAACACACCACACCTTAATAATAACACCCAAAACCCTTAAACACAACACACATTAATGATAACACCCAAAACCCTTAAACACAACACACATTAATGATAACAACCAAAACCCTTAAACACAACACACATTAATGATTAAAACCCAAAACTCTTAAACACAGCACACATTAGGTGGGCAAATGTCACTGGGGAGCGCGGTCACGACTGATGCTCTCCTGTTCCCCATCTGACTAACTCTAGCAGGGTAAAGGGAAGGAGAAAACAAAAACAAATTAAAGTTCTGTACTGGTTTCCCCTCCAACAAACACAAACAAAACCTAGCAATTCCGTCCATGGTGCCGTCAACCCACGTTAGCTGGTCCGCTAAGGGGTATCCCGATGAGAAGTCTCACGGTTGCGGTCGTCACTCCACCACCGGTGATCATTTCAGCCAGTCAATATAGACCGTCGATTGGGAAGCTTCCACCTCCCACTCCGGAGTTCCGGCGGTCACAGCAGTTACTAGAGCTGGATCTCACACACTCCTGCACATACACGCTGCTGGACACTTTGCTCCTCCAGCTGAGTCCTTTTAAAGCACCTAGGGCCTGAAGCAAGTTGCTAGCAGTGGCTCAGTAAGCTAGTAGACAGCTGGCAACGTCTAAATGGTGGATCTGGAGTCTGCTAGTCCTTTTTCTGTCAAACTCTCTCAGATTTTCCCTCCTTCTCAACGCTGCCTTGCTGGAACACCTCCCCAAAAAAGGTCAATTCCCAACTCAGCTGGCCCCAATTCTCTTGATTGGCTCAAAGTCCCAATCAGTCTCTTCCCATCCACAAGATAGAGTATTAGGGGAGAATTCATAAAGGAAAAAAAAAAAACATACAGAATACAACTAAAATAATGTTCCACTTGATATGCTCCGTCTGTGGTTGGGACACACCCTCGACACCCCTTTACTAGAAAGAGGAACCCCTATTCCTCTCCTCCGATCCTAATTTCCATGTGATGGTGCAAATGCCATCCAGAAACTTTAGGAGCTTTGGATGAATTACGTTCAACCCTGGAGTCCTGCAGCCAAACAGGTTTTCGAGCACATTAACAACCTTGACACCAGAGATAGGAGGATAGGAGGCTGCACAAATTAATATAAATGATGGCATAATTTCTCATACTAATACAAAAAAGACAAAGATGAACAAAAAAAAAATCTGGTTGATTTATGCTACAGTCCTGGTGGGTTTAGTTCAGCATCCCTTACCCCTTGTGTCCACCTGTGGGATCGGGGGTCACCAAGTCAACAACGACTACTGATTTTGCCTTCATAGCTCGGGCTTTCCATCTCGACAATAGACATGCAGATCAAAGTCCATTTTGACTGTTCGACCCCTACCTCCTCTGGTACCCGGAGAAGTTCTGCCAGACGTGTGAACAGAAACTCTGTCTGGTCAAAGGACCTACCAGAGCAGCAGTTCATCCTTTCTACTAAACTGTTGCTTCTCTTTGACAAAATAAAAAAACAAACTCTTTTTATTCTTTGTGAAATTGCATGTGGGTCTTTAGACTTTGAAGCCTACTGAATAATTTATCACAAATCAAACAGAGAACGGTTTTGCTCCTGGTTGAACGGTGTGGATTCTCATATGGTAGTTCAAGTTTTCTTTTCTAGTAAATCTTTGTCCACATTTACCACATATGAATGGTTTCTCTCCTGTATGAATTCTCATGTGCTGGTTTAAGTTGCCTTTTTGAATAAATCTTTGTCCACATTCATCACAGCTGAATGGTTTGTCTCCTGTATGGATTCTCATGTGCTGGTTTAAGCTTGCTTTTACACTAAATCTTTGTCCACAAAGCTTACAAGTGAATGGTTTTTCTCCCGTATGGATTCTACTGTGTCGGTTTAAGTAGCGTTTTACTTTAAATCTTTGTCCACATTCATCACAGGTGAATGGTTTTTCTCCTGTTTGGATTTTCATGTGCTCATTTAATTGTGTTTTACTGTTACATCTGTGTCCACAAACATCACAACTGAATGGTTTTTCTCCGGTATGGATTCTCATGTGCAGGTTTAGTTGGCTTTTTTGAATAAATCTTTGTCCACATTCATCACAGCAGAATGGTTTGTCTCCTGTATGGATTTTCATGTGCTGGTTTAAGCCTGCTTTAAGACTAAATCTTTGTCCACATTCATCACAGCTGAATGGTTTCTCTCCTGTATGGATTGTCATGTGCTCGTTTAAATTTCCCTTTCGAGTAAATCTTTGTCCACATTCATCACAGCAGAATGGTTTCTCTCCTGTATGAATTCTCATGTGGTCGTTTAAGTTTCCTATTCGAGTAAATCTTTGTCCACATTCATCACAGCAGAATGGTTTGTCTCCTCTATGGATTCTCATGTGCTTGTTTAAGCTTGCTTTTAGACTGAATCTTTGTCCACATTGCTCACAGGTGAATGTTTTTTCTCCAGTATGGATTCTCATGTGCTCATTCAAGTGTGATTTTTTGTTAAATTTGTGTCCACATTCATCACATATGAAGTTGCCTTTTAGTTTAAATCTTTGTTCACATTTGTCAAAGCTTAATGGTTGGTGTCCACCCGGCATTTCCATTTTTACTTTTGAGATTTGTCTGGTGATTCTGGTTATTTTCAAAGATCTAGTTGCTGTTTGAACATCCCATACAGTTATCTTCCGTCATCACCAGTTGCAGCAGCAGATATGACAGAAACTCTGTAGAAGAAGAGAATAGTTTAAATTTTAGGACCATCTGCATGGTTTTAAAATTTAACCTGACGGTCGCATTTTTTTGTAACTCACATACATCATTTTATAAATGAAACAGATTAGCTTTGTCTTCTGCACAGTTTGTTTAGATCTCAAAAAGTTAGTACTTTCTTGTTTTTCACAGAACACATTTTCTGTATTTGCCCACCTTACACTGCTTCTCTGTAGATAAAAACAACCTTCTTACTGATGGACAAGAACAGAAGATCTTAAGCTTGGTTGTGCAGTAGTTTCATCTGTAAAGCGAGTCCTCATCAATACTGGCATCAAGCCAGTGCTTCTGAAATAGTGGGGTTGCGCTCCCTTGAGGCGATACCATGGGGGCGCGTTTGACCCTGTGATTTTATTTAATTTATTTTTCAGTATCAAATGGTTCAATTAGTCGAAAATGTTTATAGTCTAAATAAGAATTTATTTATTTATTTCAAGTTAATTGATGCACTTTAAATCTTTTCTGTTACAGAGTAAAAAACAATGTTAATAAAGCTGTTCTTTGTTGTACGTTGCTTTTTCTTTTTTTGTTTTCTCTAATGTTAATGAGGATACAGTGTCATGAAGAAGTGTACTTATAACAATTCATAAACTAATTATACTAATTATAGTCATGGCGGAGAGTGGGGGAGACGAAAATATTTTCTTCTTCCTAGGCGGGGCGCAACAGGAAATAATTGAGAAGAATCGCATTAACCCAAGTTTTATGCAAATCTGTAAAGGTGATAAAGAGCATGGAATATTTCATAACTAAGGCAGTGAGGAGCTGGTGTGTGCAAATGGTAAAATAATAGACAATGAAAGTTGAAGAATTTGAGCATGTGCCATTTTTAATAATTGCACTTCTTCTACTGGTCAGATTGGTATCCATCGACATTAGTGTAAAAAGTAAACAAATCAGCTTCTCACCCAGATCAGACATTCACTGTATTAAAAGAATTGATGAACATCTAACTAGCAAACTACACAAAAAGGCCGAGTCATTTCCATTAGATTCTTTGGCACTGGACCAAAGCAAGTAATAAACACACTGCTCAGATTTTAATTTTTATCAGAGGGATTGATAATAATTTTGAGATACTGGAGGAGTTTTTTGGATATAGATTCCCTGAAGGAAAAAACCCGCTGACAGGATTTATTTGACAGTGTGACAGAGGTCAAAAACTGTGGTATGAGTTACCTTTGGAGTACGCTTACCAATGTTACTACAGATGAATCATCAAATAGGACAAGAAAAACATCAAAATCCTCAAGAGAATTCAGGACAAAGAGAGAGAGGACAACCCTGAGCTAGAGGTTATTCTTCTGATTAAAAAGCAAGTTAATATTAATTTTTTTTTCTTAGTATTTCAGATAGTCATTGTTAACTAATTGAGGTTTTTTTATACTGTATGTATAGTATCTTGTGCTGACCCAGATCATCTGACAAATTTGAAAAGTTCGCCCACCCCTGGTTTAAGAGAAGATAATTGATTGTAGTCCAGGTCTTTATGTCCCTCGCGCAGGCAGGCAGTGAGTTTCTCTCCGTGATCACTCTGGTCAGGTTTAACTGATAATTACATCTGTGTATCATCTGCATAACAGTGGATGATTATGTTTCTTAAGGGCAGTTTATGTCACATTTAAATCTTTAGCATCAGATCATCTGGTCATTAGTGTCAAAGGTTACACTAAGGTCTAAAACTGGGTGCCCTATTTATTGATAGTGATTGATCGTGCATGTGATTAGAAGATGAAACATCTGGATATTATATTGTACTTTTTCTTAGAAGAAACTTGTTGTGTCTTAGTATAAAGTCGAGAAGAATATCCAACGTGATGTGTGACGGAAGAGTTTCAGCTAAACTAAAAGAGAAAGTGTACAAAACCGTGGTGAGACCGACCATGCTGTTTGGTCTAAAAACAGTAGGACTGAGAAAAAGACAGGAAACAAAGATGGAGGTAGCAGAGATGAAGATGCTAAGGATCTCTCTGGGAGTGACCAGGGTGGACAGGATCAGAGGAACAGCACATGTTAGAGATTTTGGAGATAAAGTCAGAGAGGCCAGACTGAGATGGTTTGGACATGTGCAGAGGGGAGAGAGTACTGAGATGTAGTGATGGGAAGTCTGGCTGTTTTTAAAGAACCGGTTCTTTCGGTTCGGCTCACTAAAAAGAACCGGCTCTTTCGGCTCCCGAACGGCTCTTCAGATTGTTTTTTTGTTTGTTTGAAATTATTTATTTAAACTATGCACACATTAATTCCTACTTTTGTTTTTAAATTTTTATACAAACCTGCTATTTCTTACTGTAAAAAAATAAAATATAAAAATGTATATAAAATTTATTATAAAATGTACATAAAAATTTCTGGTATTTTTAACTTTGAACAATTTAAATTTATCAGCTTTTTAAACAAATTTAAATTGAACGGACACAGAACATTTAAATCAAAATACAACATAAATATAAAATAGGCAAACAAAAAAAGAGCGACCAGATCTTTACCCAAGATTGGCATTTAGAAACACTAAGTGCCGCAGTTTTAAGGAGCTCATCCGGTTTCTTCTGTTTGTAATTATCTGCCCAGTTTAAGAAAAGTGTGTTTTTGACCTCTGTGATGTTGGCCCCTCTCATATATGTATGTATGTATATATACCGTAATTTCACGGCCATTAGGCACACCGTACGAAAAGGCGCAGCCTCAGTTTTGTGCGCTGTTGCTGTATTTAACACACACATAAGGCGCACCGTACGAAAAGGCGCAGTCTCAGTCACACACCGCCTTACAACAACAAACGCAAGCATGCAAATGTGCGTGTTAAAAAATAGTCCAGTGCTTAAATAGTTTAAATAAGAATTATTTTTTTTAAAATTCAAGTTAATTGATGCACTAAATATTTTCTGTTACACACTAAAAAACAATAAAGCTGTTCATTTTTTTTTCTTTAATGTTTAATGTTAATGAGGATACAATGTTATGCAGAAGTGTACTTAGAACCAGGGGTCCCCAACCTTTTCTGCGCCACGGACTGGTTTAGTGTCTGATAATATTTTCACGGACCGGTCTACAGGAGATAAGATCAGTCGGAAAAACTGGCTTTTTTAATCAATAATAATACATTTAAATCCACGTTGTCTTCACGAGAAAATTTATTAGCAGCGTCTTTATAACGTGGAACAATTCTCTCTGCTCGAACGCACTCTGGGTGCCTTGGTAACAGTAAACATACCTTCTTAATAAAAGACATCACAAAAACAAAGTGACTAGTTAGGCCCCTCACACCAGGGGTGGTCCACCTGGTGGTTGGGGACCACTGCTTATAACAATTTCATAGACAAATGATACTAATTATGGTCATGGCGGAGAGTGGGGGAGCGGGGGGCCACGCCCACACTTCACTTTTTAACGTTCTCATGCTTTTCTTTCAGGTCCGCCTCGCCTCACGGGCACCGCTTTTTCTTTTAGGTCACACAAAAGGCGCACCGCACGAAAGGGCGCACCGCTCATTTGGAAGAAAATTTTAGACTTTTAGGTGCGCCTTATGGCCGTGAAATTACGGTATATATATATATATATATACATATATATGTATATATATGATATATGTATATACCATACATATACCATGTATATGTATGGTATATATATATGTATATATATATAAATATGTTAATCATTCGCGCTATGTTTGTGCTGTAAAAATTTGTGTTTGTGCTATTTAAGTTTTTTTTAAACATATATTTACGATTCTTTTTAGATGTATCTGACGTAATCCAGCCCCATATTTTGCTTGAAAATGCAAGAGAACTCCTAAAAATGCTGTCAATCGTTTGTGCTGTAAAAAATTTCATTTGTGCTATTTTTTTAGTTTTTTTTTATTTTAAGAAATACAATCTGGGTGACGACGTCATACAGCCCCTTATTCTGGTAAAAAAAAAAAAAAAAACATGGCACCGCCTGATCGTTGCCAGAAATAGGGATGCAGACATTCAAATCTTCTTAAAATAAAAACAAAAAACTAAACTAGTACAAAGGAACATTTTTACAGGACAAACGATGGACATATTTTTTATTATATATATATATTTTAAGAGGGGCCAGCTTCACGGAGGTGTGTTTTTGCTCCTCCTTCTCATTGTGCACAACACATGCAAACACTTATTGAGTAATGACGTGCAGCTTGAAGAGTGGGTGAGAGAGACAGAGAGAGAGAACGCGAGTGTGACACCGACAGTTAGCAGAGAGCAGGGGGAAAAAAAGCGGGTCAGGGAAGGGCGACCCGGCTCCCAATTAGGAGCCGGTTAAAAGAGCCGATTCGTTTGCGACCGACACATCACGACTAAGAATACTGTGGAACCTCCAGGAAAGAGGACTAGAGGAAGACCAAAGAGGAGGTTCATGGATACAGTGAAGGAAGACATGAAGATAGTTGATGTGACTGAAGAGGATGCAGCAGATAGGGTTAGATGGAATGATGCGGAGACCCCTGAAGAGAAAATGCTGAAAGGAGAAGTATAAAACACAGTTAGCTCCTAGCAGTAGCTAACTAGTAGCTAACTTGTTTCAGACAAAGAAAACAACAATAAACATTCATTTATCACTTCCTGTTTACCCTCTCTCGCTGATATTTCAGAAAAAAGACGGATTAAACTGAAAAACTTGGAAAGAAAGAAGAAACATTTCACAGTAAATGATGTAAATTCTCACCTCCTTCACGATGATTCTTCCTCTGATTCTTTTTTTTTCTCCAACAAGCTGCTCTGCAGAGGTCAGAAACCAACAAGCATCAGAATCCAACAAACTATTGGAGTTTGAAGTTTAAGAAAATAATAACGCTGAATATCTTTTCATGTTACTCCACCATCTTTGTTTACATCCTCGACCGGATGTGAACCTAGTCTATTTCCGGGTCAGCGGTCTTTGTTTTAGATGTCGTAATGCTGCCCTCTAGCGTTTGCTTCAGTCTACATCACCTTGGTGAACACAGTCTGTGTTGAATCTGGTTCAGATGCTGCTTCTGATTTTTCTTTTTAACCACTAACAATGTTCAATCAGTCTGATTTTTACTGTAAAAAATAAAAATCTAGAAATAAATCTAGTTCTTATGAAGTAACGTGAGGTCATCTAAGGATTACAAATTATTACTAAATATTTTATGTTTTCTTTCGGCTTTTACTTACATTTATTAACTTATTATTCCTTAGTTTGTTTTTTTTTTTGCAACATCCATGTAAATATGAAAATATGTTTAACCTGGCAGAAAGTTGAAAAAAAAAAACAAAAACAAAACGTTTGATTTCAGCATCACTGGACGAAGGGCATTGGGTCCAAAAAAATCAGAAAAAAATGACAGTGAAAGGTAGTGATCTGGTTTCTGTGCAGCCTGGATTTATTAAATATTTATATTAAATTTTTACATTGACTTTGTTATTTCTGCTTGAAGGTCGGTCTTCAACCGCCCCGCCCTCAAACCCCCCCCCCCCCCCCCCCTCCGCCCAACACACACACACATACACACACGCAAACATACTGAGCGATGCCTCTCACTGGTTGCTGTTTTAATATGCGCCACAGCTTTACGCGCATAGGCCAGCGTGGGTCAGGCGCACTTGCTTTAGAAGTTTTACGGTAGCGCAGCAACACTGTCCCCATGTAACACACACATGTTCAAACACACACACTACACGCACAGAACTAGAGGATTAGTGGCGACTTCCA
Source organism: Neostethus bicornis (assembly GCA_902685375.1). Taxonomy (NCBI): domain Eukaryota; kingdom Metazoa; phylum Chordata; class Actinopteri; order Atheriniformes; family Phallostethidae; genus Neostethus; species Neostethus bicornis. The sequence continues at coordinate 26,238,763 of LR738552.1, forward strand.
CTGCGTCAGATAGATATGAGATTATTATGAAGAAAACTGGACTCAGGGGCAAAGAGGACAGCTGAAGGGGAGGTGTTAGAGAGGGTCGTTACTTTGTCTCGGGGGGAAAGGAAAAACATTGGCGTAGAACAGTGCTTCTCAAATAGTGGGGCGCACCCCTTGGGGCTGAGGGATGCAGCGCGATGCCTGGGGTCACACGCGTGTGTTGTTGTTTTTTTTTCGTACTAGAGTAAAGTGTAATTGCACATCCACTACAGTAGTTATAGTTTAAAGAAGCATTATTATTTTTTTAATTTTCAAGTTAATAGATTCACTTTAAATCTCTTCTGTTACAAAGTAAAAAACAATGTAAATAAAACTGTTCATTATTAGGTCGGTTTTTCGCCTCCTTTCGCCCCGTTTTCACCCCCGATGCACTCTTTGCTCTTCTTTTTTCTCTTTCTCTCTTTTCACCGCTCCACATCAAGGCGACGGGCGTCCGGAGCTTCCCGGCCCCGCCGAACCGGCCCGAGCGCCAACAGGTCCGGCCTGCGAGTGTATGGGGACAGGGAGGAACGCCACCACCCCCGCCCAGCGCTCTTCCTCCTCCTCCCACGTTGATTTTCCGCCCCCCACCTTCCCTCTCTTTGTCGGATTCTCCCGCTCCTCGCCGCTCTCTGTCTGTCATTCTATTTTCTCCCCCGTGGGGTCCCGCCATGTCGGGGTGTGTGCTCCGGCGAGATCTCGGATACAAGTGGCCGAAATGAGCTTCCTCCGCAGGGTGGCCGGGCTCTCACTCAGAGATCGGGTGAGTAGCTCTGCCATCCAGGAGGAGCTCGGTGTCGAGCCGCTCCTCCTCCAGGTCGAGAGGAGCCAGATGGGGTGGTTCGGGCATCTGGTTAGGATGCCCCCCGAGCGCCTCGCGGGTGAGGTGTTTTGGGTACATCTCACCGGGAGGAGACCAAGGGGCAGACCCCGGACCTGCTGGAGAGACTATGTCTCACAGCTGGCCGGGGAACGACTTGGGATCCTTCCGGGTGAGCTGGAGGATGCAGCTGGGGTGAGAGAAGCCTGGACTTCCCATTTCAGGCTGTTGCCCCGGCGACCCGGCCCCGCGTAAGCGGAAGATGACGGAACGGAAGGTTTGAAATCTAAGCACTTGAAGTAACATTTTGCTTGTTTTTAACAACTAAAACGCTTGTTTATGTGCGTGGATTGGATCCGATGGTTTTTCTTATCATTGCATACTGTTTATTTTGACAGCGTGCGCATCATGGAGACACACACACATGTTAATGGGAGCATTGTTGTTGTATCTAGAGTGCGCCATCTAGTGACGAGACATCACAATAAAACATTAAAAAACAAAACATTAGCAGCGTTTTTTTATTTAAATTTTTTGTACTTACCGGGCCGGATTAAAACATTTAACCGGCCGCATGTGGCCTACAGGCCGTAGTTTGCCCATGCCCGCTTTAGAGTCTATCAACCTTCTGAAAAAGGTCAGTTTGTTTTGAGTCTGGTTCAGATGCTGTTTCTGATTTTTATTTTTAGCTCTACTATCAAAGTAAAAGCCGTTGCACTAACAATGTTTACTCATTTTTTTCTAATGTTTTGTTTCTGATATAAATATAATTTTAAAAAATATTAAAAAACACACACAAAAAAAAAAACCCAAAAAAAAACACAGAAGCTGACAGAACCTCAACAGAGGATGCTGGTACACAAAGATATTTCTAAGGCAGTCTCTACAATCAAAAAAACTGTTTATAGTTAAATATGTTGTTTCTTTAAGTATCTAAAAAAACATGCCAAACCATGAAAAATTTGCCTCAATAACTTCATCCAGCATCTTCTGTTTGGACTGTGTAACAGAATTGTGTTCATATTAGAAACCTGACCTGAATATAGTCTTCATACTAATAAACAGTTCCATAGATGATGGTAATATGATTTAAACAAATATCTAACCTACTGTCAGAAAGATGTCACTGCTGCAGGACGTGAGGTGGACCGCTGGTTCTGGTCAGTAACATGATCTGTTCAAAGGTGGCTCAGAATTAAAAAAGTTCTGTTTGTGTGAAAATACTTGTATGCTAATCATACACCACACCAACAAGAATTAATTTTTTTATACACTCAATTCATCCCTCAACGGGGACATTTCTGTGCTGCATTGCACCGCAGCAGGTAAACAGGACGGCACCAATGGTGTGAGAAACGTGGGGTAGGTGTCTTCTGCAAGGACACCTAGACATGAGTCCAGTGGGAATAGGTCTAATGATTTACAATAATATGTAAAAAGGAACATAATTGAATAAAAAGCTTATATTTTCAGTTTATTGTACATTGTTTAATTAAATTTGAAGGTGTTTATTATAAGTGAATGTAATAAAATCTGGTAAAATGTGATAAATATTGGATAGTAGGATAGTGTTACATAAACAAACCCAATTCCAAAAAAGTTGGGACACTGCACATATTGTGAATAAAAACAGAATGCAATGAAGTGAAAGTTTCAAATATCAATGTTTTATTCAGAATATAACTTAGATGATTTATCAAATATTTAAACTGATCAATGTATAACTTTAAGGGAAAAAATTTAGTTGTTTCCAAATTTCAAGGCATCAACACATCTTAAAAAAGTTAAGACAAGGCTGTTTTCACAACTGTGTGCAAGTCCCTCTTCTTTTGATCACAGTCTGCAAACGCCTGGGGACTGAGGAGACAAGTTGCTCAAGTTTTGGAAAAGCAGTGCTGTCCCATTCTTGTCTAATACAGGCTTCCAGTTGCTCAACTGTTTTAGGTCTTCTTTGTTGCATCTTTCTCTTTATGATACGCCAAATGTTTTCTATGGGTGAAAGATCTGGACTACAGGCTGGCTATTCAAGTACCCGGATCCTTCTGGAACGCAGCCATGATGTTGTTAATGATGCAGTATGTGGTCTGGCGTTGTCTTGTTGAAACTACTTTATTAGATACATACTTAAACCCTTAAACACACCACACCTTAATGATAACACCCAAAACCCTTAAACACAACACACATTAGGTGGGAAAATGTCACTGGGGAGCCCCGTCACGACTGACGCTCCCCTGTTCTCTGGATGACTCACTCCAGCAGGGAAGAGGGAAAGAGAAAACAAAAACAAATTAAAGTTCTGTAAAGTTCTGTGAAGGTGCAAACGCCATTCTGAAACTTTAGAAGCTTTGGATGAATTTCGTTCACCCCTGGAGTCCTGCTGCCGAACAGGTTTTCGACTACATAAACAACCTTGACACCAGAGATAGGAGGATAGGAGGCTGCACAAATTAATATAAATGATGGCACCATTTTTTATACTACTAAAAAAAAAGATAAAATGAAGAAAAAAAGAAAAATGATGGTTGATGCATTTCTGGGGGGTTTGGTTCAGCATCCTTTACCACTGTGTCCGCCAGTGGTATCGGGAGTGGTATCGGGGGTCACCACAACAACAACGACAGATGATTTTGCCTTCATAGGTGGGGCTTTCCAACTCAACAAGTGTAGTTTCAGAGTCCATTTTGACTATGTCCTCTACCCAGGGAAGTTCTGCCAGATATGTGAATAGAAACTCTGTCTGGTCAAAGGACCTACCAGAGCAGCAGGTCACCCTTTCTACTAAACTGTTGTTTCTCTTTGACAAAATAAAAAAACAAACTCTTTTTATTCTTTGTTTAATTGCATGTGAGTCTTTAGACTTTGAGGCCTATTGAATAATTTATCCCAAATCAAACAGAGAACAGTGTTGCTCCTGGTTGAACGGTGTGGATTCTCATGTGCCTGTTTAAGGTGCTCTTTTGACTAAATCTTTTTCCACATTCATCACAGCAGAATGGTTTGTCTCCTGTATGGATTCTCATGTGCTCGTTTAAGTGGCTTTTTTTTATTAAATCTTTGTCCACATTCTTCACAGCTGAATGGTTTGTCTCCTGTATGGATTCTCATGTGCTGGTTTAAACTGCTTTTTTGACTAAATCTTTGTCCACATTCATCACAGCAGAATGGTTTGTCTCCTGTATGGATTCTCATGTGCTGCTTTAAGTTTCCTTTTAGACTAAATTTTTGTCCACATTCATTACATATGAAGTAGTCTTTTAGACCAAATCTTTGTTCACATTTGTCATAGCTTAATGGTTTTTGTCCACTTGGCATTTCCATTTTTACTCTTGAGATTTGTCTGGTGATTCTGGTCCTTTTCAAATATCTAGTTGCTGTTTGAACTGCTCTCAGAGTTTTCTTCCGTCATCACCAGTTGCAGCAGCAGAATTGACAGAAAATCTGTAGAAGAAGAGAATAGATTAAATTAAATATGATGACCATCTGCATGGTTTTAAAATTTAACCTCACAGTCACATTTTTTTGTCACTCACAAACATCATTTTATTAATGAAACAGATTAGCTTTGTCTTCTGTACAGTTTGTTTAAATCTCAAAATGTTAGTACTTTTTGTTTTTTACAGAACATATTTCCTGTATTTGCCCACCTCACACTGCTTCCCTGTAGATAAAAACAACCTTCTTACTGATGGGATGGAGGGAATCAATGGAACCTTTTGAGTTATTTTTGATACAAAATAACAGATAATTGAGAAGATCAAAAACAAGAACTGAAGTAATAACAAAAGATCTTAAGCTTGGTCGTGCAGTAGTTTCATCTGTAAAGCGAGTAAGTTAATATTAAATTGTTTTTTTTTTTTTAGTATTTCAGATAGTCATTGTTAACTAATTGAGTTTTTTTTTACTGTATGTACAGTATCTTGTGCTGACCCGGCTCATCTGTCAAATTTGAAAAGTTCGCCCACCCCTGGTTTAAGAGAAGATAATTGATTGTAGTCCAGGTGTTTATGTCCATCAAGCAGGCAGGCAGTGAGTTTCTCTCCGTGATCACTCTGGTCAGGTTTAACTGATAATTACATCTGTGTATCATCTGCATAACAGTGGATGATTATGTTTCTTAACACAAGAAAGACGCTAGATCAGGGGGCCCAACTAATTTGTCCCAAGATTTACTTTACAAATATCAAACCTCCTGAGATCTACCAGTCCCATGTTACCATCGCAAACCCCACAGATCGTTTTCAGCCTGCTGTAACTACCCCTACAACACCATTTGTTACATCCACACACGCACACACTAACAGCGCTTTGCGAGGGGCGGGGGCCACAGCAGCACTGCGGGCTGCTTATTGATTACAGGCTTAATAACGTGATCCACAACACAGACTCCAAAAATCTCCAGTAACAGCAGAAAAGCTGCGAGATTGACACTTTTTTTTAAGTTTTTTTTTTTACTTTTTTTTTCAATGCCATGCGATCTACCCATATGCCTTTGCAATCGACTAGTCGATCGCAATCGACGTAATGGGCACCCTGCCTTAGTGCAACCATTGACACTAATGACCAGATGATCTAATGCTAAAGGTTTGAATGGGACATAAACTGTCCTTAAAGAGGACAGGTGACTAAAACCCCGAAGTCGGGCGGGATCAGGATGAAACTATCGAAGCAATATTTTTTTGTTGACTGGTGGAGAAGATCCTTATACAATTCTAAATAATTTATTTTCAAACAATCCCAATTTGATGCCAGCAATTCACCCCGAATTTCTACTCAGCTGCAGATCTGAAGGCTAATAAAGTTTGATCTTCTCTGTCGTCTGCTGGGGGAGCAGCATCGCAGCCAGTGACGCCAACAGACTGAATAAACTAATCAGACTGGCTGGCTCTGTCATTGGCAGCAAACAGGACTCACTTGAGGCAGTGGTGGAGAGGAGGTCACTGAAAAAACTTTTCTCCATCATGGACAATCATGACCCACTACCCACTCCTGGACGAACAGTGGAGCTCCTTCTCCAAGAGGCTCAGACAGCTCCGCTCGAGAACATCTCGTTACCGGAGGTCTTTCTTTCCGTACGTGATCGGGCTCTAAAACGACTCACTTAGCAAATAGGAAGTTGTTGCTGTGACACACAAATTTCCCATGTGTGGGATCATTAAAGTATATTCTGATTGTAATAAAGGAGTGGATGCATAATTCCGGGTTGGTGACGTAACGTGCGACGTCACCACATGACGTGGCGGGACTGACCCTTGCGGGTCAGGGACAGGGTCCTGCACCAAGTGGAGGAGTTTAAGTATCTCGGGGTCTTGTTCACGAGTGGGGGAAGGATTGAGCAGGAGATCGACAGAGGGATCGGTGCGGCATCAACAATAACTAGGACGCTGCATCGGTCGGTCGTGGTAAAGAAAGAGCTGAGCCGAAAGTAAAGCTCTCGATTTACAAGTCGATCTACGTTCCAACCCTCACCTATGGTCACCAGCTGTGGGTGGTGACCGAAAGAATGAGATCGCGGGTACAAGCGGCCGAAATGAGCTTTGCCATCCAGGAGGAGCTCGATGTGGAGCCACTCCTCTTCCAGGTCGAGAGGAGCCAGATGGGGGCATCTGGTCAGGATGGTCCCCGAGCGCCTCGCAGGCGCCTCGCAGGCGAGGTATTTCGGGCACGTCCCACCGGGAGGAGATCAAGGGGCAGACCCCGGACCCGCTGGAGAGACTATGTCTCACAGCTGGCCGGGGAACGACTTGGGATCCTTCCAGGGGAGCTGGAGGATGCAGCCGGGGAGAGAGAGGCCTGGGGTTCCTGTTTGAGGCTGTTGCCCCCGTGACCCCAACCCCGGAACAAGCGGAAGATGACGGAACGGAACATCTGGATATTAAATCGTACTTGTTCTTAGAAGAAACTTATTGTGTCTTAGTATAAAACGCAGTTAGCTACTGCTAGCATCTGTTTCAGACAAAGAAAACAACAATAAAAATTCATTTATCACTTCCTGTTTACCCTCTCTCACTGATATTTCAGAAAAAAGACGGATTGAACTGAAAAACTTGGAAAGAAAGAAGAAACATTTCACAGTAATTGATGTAAATTATCACCTCCTTCACGATGATTCTTCCTCTGATTCTTTTTTTTCTCCAACAAGCTGCTCTGCAGAGGTCAGAAACCAACAAGCATCAGAATCCAACAAACTATTAGAGTTTGAAGTTTAAGAAAATAATGTCGATGAATATCTTTTATTTTTACTCCGCCATTGTTGTTTACATCCTCGACCGGATGTGAACTTGGTCTATTTCCGGGTCAGCAGACCGTGTTATAGTGGTCGTAATGCTGCCCTCTAGCGTTTGCTTCAGTCTACATCACCTTGCTGAACACAGTCTGTGTTGAATCTGGTTCAGATGCTGCTTCTGATTTTTCTTTTTAATCACTAACAATGTTCAATCAGTCTGATTTTTACTCTAAAAAAATAAAAACCTAGCAATAAATCTAGTTCTTATGAAGTAAAGTGAGGTCATCTAAGGATTACAAATCATTACTAAATATTTTAATTTGTTTTTTCTTTTGGCTTCTACTTGAATTTATAAAAATATTTCTAAAATTTAGAAACATCAAACTGTCAAGAAAAGGACCCCTGACCCTTTTCCCAAAAGTCAGGCGTCTACAAATTCTGACTAAAACAGTAAATTAAAAAACTCACAAACTTGGTACTACTTTTGGTTTTTATTTTGAAGGCACATAAGCAACCTTATTTTATTATTTACTTAATATATGTGTGTATATAAATTTATATCTGTGTATATTTGTTTCTCAGAGATGTAAATGTTTGGGATCGAAGAGTGGCTTTAAAAGTTTATTTCATTCTAAAATAGTGCACTTATTTCAGACAGAAATAAGTGCACATTGAGTTCTAACATTTGACAAGGGGCCGGAACAGGAGCAGATGGATGGCATGCTTTGGTAACCGCTAAATTAGACCGATAGAATGGTGCGCTAGATTTTAAACAAGCGCGCTAAATGTTTAATCAAGAGCGGTAAATTTCAAATCCAGCGGCGCTAGGTCTGAAATCTAGTACGATAGCACATAAAAACGTCCATTTAGCAGCGCTAGGTTTGAAATCTAAGCGCTTAATGTAACATTTTGCTTGTTTTAACATCTAACACGCTTGTTTACGTGCGTGGATTGGACCAAATGGCTTTCCATATCTCCGCACACTGTTTATTTTGACATCGTGTGCATCACAGAGTCACACACATGTTAATGGGATCAGTGCTGTTGTATCTAGAGTGCGCCATCTAGTGAGGAAACGTCAGAATTACAGAAGAAATAAAACATCAAGTTTATTTATTTTTTTCAAGTTCGGCGGGCCGGATTAAAACGTTTAACGGGCCGCATGTGGTCCAGCTTTAGAGTCTATTGACATTCTGAACACGTTCAAATTGTGTTGAATCTGGTTCAGATGCTGTTTCTGATTTTTATTTTAAGCTCTACTACCAAAGTTAAAACTGTTGCACTAACAATGTAAAGTCTTTTTTTTTTTCATTCTTTTCTTTCTGATGTAAATATAATTTTTTGTAATGTTTTTGTCAAAAAAAAAAAAAACAGAAACTGACAGAACCTCAACAGAGGATGCTGCTACACAAATGTATTTCTAAGGGAGTCTCTACAAATAAAAAAAACTGTTTATATTTAAATATGTTGTTTCTTCAAGTATCTAATAATAATTAAAAAAAAAACATGACAAACGATAAAAAAATTGGCCTCAATGACTTCATTCAGCACCTTCTGTTTGAACTCTGTAACAGAATTGTGTTCATATTAGAAACCTGAACTGAAAATAGTCTTCATACTAATAAAGAGCAACAGTTTTTCAATTAACAGGTTTGAAGCTTAGCGCTTCTAAAAACCGGAAATGCTCTGAAGGTCCTGAGCGCTGTCTTTCATACCGTGACGTTATGACACAAACAGGAAAGCAGAAGGGGGTGGAGCCTACTGTGGAATTTTTTTTTTTTGTATTTTTGTATTTTGAATTACTCTATTCATCCCTCACCGGGGAAATTTGTTTGCTGCACTAAGATGTCACACAAATGAGAAGAAAAAAATAGAATTTAATCATTTAAAAAAGATAAAATGCTGCAGCATTGGAAGTTCATGCAAACCAAAGTTTGATCGGCTGAAGTTCGACAAACTCCCCCCACACACATGTTTTAAGGATAAAAAATAGATCGGGATCAAAACTGAGTTTGGTTGTACTTTATTTAAGTAGTAACGCTACTAAACAAGCACATTACCAGTAATAGTCTTTATTCAAATCCGTCAAAGTCCTCATCCTCTGTTTTGGAATCGAACAGCTGCGCAAAGTCCAACAGAGCAGGTCTACTTTGCTCCTTGCTGTCAAAGTCACTGTCTGTACTGTGCGGCTCCTCAGAAAGGATAACAGCTTTTGCGAAAGCTCGGATAACAGTACCAGCAGACATGTTAGTCCAAGCATCCACAATCCATTGACTCATTAATGCTGAAATTTCTCGAGGCGGCTCGATTCCCATGTTCCTCCGCGTTAGCTGATCAGCTTAAACTGAGCGTCATAAGCGTGTCTCTTTGCCATTTTCAGGGTTAATACAGCAATATTGTGCATACAGCACATACCTTTTTTATACACAATCCACGCCCACACTTCACTCTTTAATGTTTTTATGCCTTTTCTTTCAGGTCCGCCTCGCCTCACGGGCACCGCTTTTTCTTTTAGGTCCACCTTTTCTCACACACAAGGCGCACCGCACGAAAGGGCGCACCGCTCATTTTGAAGAAAATCTAAGACGTTTATATCCGCCTTATAGCCGTGAAATTACAGTAAGTACAGTAACAAAGTACATTTACTTCGTTACGTTCCACCACTGGTTGGGGCACACCATCTCCAATGCTCCGATCCTAATGTCCATGTGATGGTGCAAACGCCATCTAGAAACTTTAGGAGCTTTGCTTGAATTACCTTCACGCCTGGAGTCCTGCTGCCGAAAAGGTTTTTGACCACATTAACAACCTTGACACCAGAGATAGGAGGATAAGAGGCTGCATGAATGAATATAAATGATGGCACCATTTTCTATACTAATACAAAAAAAGAAAAAGATGAAAAAAAAAATTCTACTTGATTTATGCTGCATTTCTGGAGGGATTGGTTCAGCATCCCTTACCACCAGTAAAATCGGGGGTCATCACCACAACGACGACAGATAATTTTGCCTTCATAGCTCAGGCTTTCCGCCTTGACAATAGACGTGCAGATCAGAGTCCCTTTTGACTCTATGTCTCCCACCTCCTCCGGTGCCCTGAGAAGTTCTGCGGGACGTGTGAATAGAAGCTCTGTCTGGTCAAAGGACCTACCAGAGCAGAAGTTCACCCATTCTACTAAACTGTTGTTTCTCTCTGACAAAAAAAAAACCCAAAAAAACCCTCTTTTTATTCTTTGTGAAATTGTATGTAGGTCTTTAGACTTTGAAGCCTACTGAAAAATTAATCAAAAATCAAACAGAGAATGGTGTTGATCCTGTGTGGATTCTCATGTGGTTGTTCAAGTGGCATTTTACAGTAAATCTTTGTCTACATTTATCGCATCTCGTCTTTTGTATGGATTCCCTTGTGCCGGTTTAAAGTGTCTTTCCTTCTAAATCTGTGTCCACATACACCACAGCTAAACGGTTTGTCGTCTCTATGGCTTCTCATGTGCTGGTTTAAGTTTCCTTTTAAATTAAATCTTTTTCCACATTCATCACAGCAGAATGGTTTGTCTCCTCTATGGATTCTAATGTGCTGGTTTAAGTTGCTTTTTTGAATAAATCTTTGTCCACATTCATCACAGCAGAATTGTTTGTCTTCTCTATGGATTCTCATGTGCTGGTTTAAGTTTCCTTTTAGACTGAATCTTTGTCCACATTCATTACAGCTGAATGGTTTGTCTCCTGTATGGATTTTCATGTGCTGGTTTAAGCTTGCTTTTACACTAAATTTCTGTCCACATTCATCACAGCAGAATGGTTTGTCTCCAGTATGGATTCTCGTGTGCTGGTTTAAGTTCGCTTTTAGACTAAATCTTTTTCCACATTCATCACAGCTAAATGGTTTTTCTCCAGTATGGACTTTCATGTGCTGTTGTAAATGGTGTTTTTTGTTAAATTTGTGTCCACATTCATCACATATGAAGTTGTCTTTTAGATCAAATCTTTGTTCACATTTGTCAAAGCTTAATGGTTTTTGTCCATCTGGCATTTCCATTTTTACTCTTGAGATTTGTCTGGTGATTCTGGTCCTTTTCAAATATCTAGTTCCTGTCCATCTCACAGAGTTATCTTCCGTCATCATCAGTTGCAGCAGCAGAATTGACAGAAACTCTGTAGAAGAAGAGAATAGATTAAATAAGATTTTAGGACCATCTGCATGGTTTTAAAATTTAACCTGACAGTCACATATTTTTGTGACTCACATACAACGGGGGAAATAAGTATTTCATGCGTGAGCATTTTCATCAGTAAAGGAGGAGACGGTGGCCCCGTGGTCAGAGCGTTTGCGCACAGACCGGAAGTTAGCGAGTTTGCGTCCCACAGAGAGCACGTCTGGGGTCCTTGGAGAAGACACCTAACCCCCGCTTCTCCCACCATTGGCGCCGTCGAAGGGCAGCCTGCTGCGGTGTAAGGAGTGCAGCACACAAATTTCCCCGGTGAGGGATGAATAGAGTAATTCATTTATTAATTTATTATTTATTTCTAAGTGGGCTTTTGACACCAAATTTACACCAGGTATAGTCATTACACCAAATATTGAATTCACAGAAAGAAATCAGAACTTGTAAGTATATAGATTGAGTTATGATAAATAAAGTGAAATGACACAGGGAATAAGTATAGAACAAGTGAAGATAACAGACTGCTAAATGGCATAGAAAACCATGAGATCACCTGAAATTCACCAGTATTGGGAGAAAAACCCTGCCTGTATCAGTACCAAATGAAAGTAGCTCCTTTAGTCCTAACTGATTGGCTAGAAAGGCTTCTCATTACCCATGATGCAAACAGAAAATACTTCAGGATGGGTCAGAGCAAAGAACTCTCTCAAGATCTTCATAATCTTACTATTGAAAAGCATTTTGACAGGAATAATTTTAGGCGCATTTCTAGTATGCTGAATGTTTTTGGGAGCACTGTGGGGGCCATCATACAGAAATGGAAAAATGAAAAAAAAAAAAAGAATTACTCTATTCATCCCTCACCGGGGAAATTTGTTTGCTGCACTCCTTACACCGCAGCAGGCTGCCCTTCAACAGCGCCAATGGTGGGAGAAGCGGGGGTTAGGGGTCTTCTCCAAGGTCCCTAGATATGCTCTCCGTGGGATGCGAACCCGCGACCTTCCGGTCCACGGGCGAACGCTCTAACCACGCGGCCACCGTCTCCCCAACAAAAAAAAAAGCATCAGTTCTTCATAAACCTTCCACGATTAGGTACTCCATGTAAGATCCCTGTCTGTGGAATACAAAGAATAATCAGGAGAGTTCTCCAAGAGCCAAGTACCCCTCAGGCAGAACTTCAGGAAGATCTGGCATCAACATCTACTGATGTTTTAAAGAAAACCCTAAGCAATGCACTGAACTGCCATGGCCTCCATGCACGGTCACCAAGTAAGACTCCATTGCTGAACAAAAGGTATGTTGAAGCTTGGTTACAGTTTGCAAAGCAACATTTGGAGAATCTGTGGATTATTGGGAGACTTTATCAAGGCCAGATAGAAGCAAAAACAAACTTTTGGCAGTCATTCTCCACATCATGTTTGGAGAGGAAATGACACTGCTCAGCATCCTAAGAACACCCTACCAACAGTGAACTTTGGTGGTGGTAGTATTATGGTCTGCAGCTGCTTTTCATAAAGACTTCATATTGTTGAAGACGATGAATGGAGAAATGTAGCAGGACATTTTGGATAAAAATTTGCTGCCATCTATCAGAAAGCTGAACACAAAAGCAGTTGGACATGTCAGCAAGACAGCGATCCTCAACACAAGGCCAAGAAAACAATATAGTGGTCTCAAAGAAAGAAAATAAAATTTGCTTGAATGGCCCAGTCAATTGCCTGAAACACATCCCATAGAAAATCTATGAAGAAAACTGGAGATCAAAGAGGACCAAGGAACCTTTAAGATTTAAAGACAGATTGTTTAAAAGAATGGGCCGAAATCACTCCTGAGCATTGCAGAGGACTGGTCTCTCATACACGAGGCATCTAGAAGCTGAAATCACCAACAAAATCTATTCTACATAGAAAGTATTAAATGAAGTGTGTTTAATACTTATTCCTCGTGTCATTTCACTTTGTTTATTATAACTCAACCTGTAAATTTAAATGTTCTGATTTATTCGTAGGAATTGAATATTTGACTTGATGACTATATCTGGTGTAAATTTTGTGTCAATAGCCCACTTAGAAGTACCCTGACTGATGAAAATGCAGATGCGTCAAATATGAAACAGATTAGCTTTGTCTTCTGTACAGTTTGTTTAAATCTCAAAACGTTAGTACTTTCTTGTTTTTTACAGAACATATTTCCTGTATTTGCCCACCTCACACTGCTTCCCTGTAGCTAAAAACAACCTTCTTACAGATGGGATTGTCAGGAGAGTAGTCTGTTCCCTCTGTGTCGTGTTTCCCCCCTCCATCTTGTCCCTCCTTCTTGTCCCCTCCTACGTCAGAACCTGCCTAATTAATCTGTTTTTGTCTTCTTTGTCTGAACTTTTTATCAATCTAATAAATCTGCTTTTGAATTCTTCATCTGAGCCTGTCTGTTGTGTCAAAGGTATATTTTTGGCCTCAGCTCCACATTATGACAGAACGATCTGGCCTTCTGTCGTAATATGGAGACGTAGGAGTTGGAGCCAAAAACTGGATAGTTAGTCAAGCATGGTAAACAAACGATCTGGCGAAGAGCGTGTGAAAAACTGATCCATTTATGCTGCAGCAGATGAATAGATTAGTTTCAGGTGTGACTTGTTGCAGCTCCCAGCAGGGTCAACCCAACTCCACAACCACACACAGACAAAGAGAGACAAGAGGGAGGGGGGAAAAAGGACACCGAGGGAACGGACTACTCTCCTGACAGGGATAGAGGGAATCAATGGAACCTTCTGAGTTATTGTTTTGATACAAAATAACAGATAATTGAGAAGCTCTAAAACAAGAACTGAAGTAATAACAAAAGATCTTGGTCGTGCAGTAGTTTCATCTGTAAAGCAAGTCCTCATCAAAACTGGCATTAAGCTAAGTTTTTATGCAAATCTGTAAAGGTGATTACGAGCATGGACTATTTCATAACTAAGGCAGTGAGGAGCTGCTGTGTGGAAATCATAAAATGATAGAGAATGAGAGTTGAAGAATTTGAGCATGTGCCATTTTTAATGATTGCACTTCCTCTACTGGTCAGATTGGTATCCATCCACAGCAGTGTAAAAAAAGGTAAACAAATTTGAAACAAATACGCTTTTCACCCAGATCAGACATTCACTGTATTAAAAGACTGTATTTTCACGACCATAAGGCACACGTAAAAGTCTCAAATTTTCTTCAAAATAAACCTATCGTGCAGTGTGCCCTATGAGATTTGTGGACGTATTAGAGAACCATGAGGCGGACGTAGTTGAGAACATGAAAGGGGGAAGTGTGGGCATGGCTTGTGTCTAAAAGAACAGGTGTGTGCTTTATGCAGAACATTGCTGTTTTAGCAACACTGAAAATGGAAAAGAGACACGCTTATGAAGCTCAGTTTAAACTGATGGCGATCAGCTACACAGAGGAACGTGGGAATCGAACTGCTGCAAGAAAATTCAAAATTAACCAGTCGATGGTTCGTGAGTGGAGGAAGCTGGAAAACGAGCTGCGACAGGTAAAGAAGACGCAGCTGAGTTTCCGCGGGAATAAGGCGAGGTGGCCAGAGTTGGTGGAAAGACTCCAGCAGCGGATCGAGCAAAAAACGACTGGGAGGAGTGTTTCCACTGTCACTATTCGGCTAAGGGCAGTAACACTAGTGGAGGAAATGAAAATCGAGCATTTCCAAGGAGGTTCATCTTGGTGCTTTCGCTTTATGAAACACTGCAACTTTTCCATCCAGAACCAGGACTACAATAGCGCAGCAGCGTCCGGCGGATTATAATGAAAAGCTGGCCAACTTCCGCCTCAACTGCAGCATGCACATCGGCGACAAACGAATCCAGCCGAGCCACATCACTAACATGGATGAGGTGCCATTTACGTTTGACATCCCGGTGAGTAACACGGTGGAGAAAAAGGGAACCAGCACGGTAGCCATACGCACAACGAGTACGAAAAGGCTTCGTTTACTGTTGTGCTTGGTTGTCACACCAATGGTGATTTTTAGGAGAAAGACTTTGCCAAAAGAGACGTTTCCAACAGGCATCATTATTAAGGCAAATGAAAAGGGCTCGATGGACAAGGAAATGATGAAAGAGTGGCTGAGGCAGGTATATGTAAGGAGACCGGATGGTTTTTTTCCACAAATCACCATCGCTTCTGATTTTTGATTCTATGCGTGCTTATCTCACCGCCGACAAGAAAAAAACAAGTGAAGCAGATGAACACTACGCTTGTTGTGACTCGCAAAAGCAGGCATCATTTCCACAAAGCTGCACGGTTCAGAAAGTGACTCCGACAGCGAGGAAAGTGAACCTGCGAAGTTACATTTAGCGCACCTGTTAGATTCCGGAACAGAGGATGAGGACTTGGATGGATTTGAAAAACGACTTTATGACGACTGTAACTAATATTTAAATAAAGCCAATCAAACTCAGTTTTACTCCCGATCTAGTTTTAAAATGTGCACACTTGTCTGCTTGTGTGTGTGTTGTTGTAAGGCAGACGGTGTAGAGGATCTGTATATAAATCCTGCGCCCCATCATCAGGTGTGCCTTATGTGTGTGTTAAATACAGAGCACATGAAATTTGGATTGTGCCTTCTGGTCGTGAAAATACGGTAATTGACGAACACCTAACTAGCAAACTACACAAAAAGGCCGAGTCATTTCCATTTTATTGTTTGGCACTGGACCAAAGCAAGTAATAAAGACACTGCTCAGATTTAAATTTTTTATCAGAGGGATCAATAAGAATTTTGAGATACTGGAGGAGTTTTTTGGATAAAGAATCCCTTAAACGAAAAACATACTGAGAGGATTTTATTTGACAGTGTGACAGAGGTCAAATAACTGTAGTATGAGTTACCTCCAGAGTACGCTCACCAACGTTACCACAGATGAATCACCAAATCAGACAAGAAAAACATCAAAATACTCAAGAGAATTCAGGACAAAGAGAGAGAGGACAACCCTGAGCTAGAGGTTATTTTTCTGATTTAAAAAGTAAGTTGATATTAAATTGCCTTTTTTCTTAGTATTTCAGATAGTCATTGTTAACTAGTTGAGTTTTTATACTGTATGTATAGTATCTTGTGCTGCTCATCTGTCAAATTTGAAATGTTGCCTCGTTGCAATCTTTTTGGGCTGGTGACAATCCGTTGGTCCTAATAAGCACATGGTTCACATCGGCAGCATGCATGTACTTTCACTCACACTCACACACTCTATCACTCTGTTTACTGTCCGCTATGTTCCTTGCTTACAAACCAATATTATTATAACTCTAGTAACATGTGTTTGTGTTGTACATCATTTGCTATAGAAGGTTTTGTTGTGTGTGTCAGTTTTATCACTGGTTTAAACTCTTGTTTGTACTTTTTTTTTCCCCTCAGATAATCCAGCAGGTTGGTTGTGATGCAGAATACTGCAACTTCAGATTTTCTTTTTACTTTCTCCCTCTTTCTTCTTCTTCTGTACCCTATTCCTCCTCTTTTTCACCCTAGCTACCCCCGCCCCTCTCCTTAGTAATTCCCGTCAGGTCCAGCACAGAAAGCATATATATTTTGATTGTAAAGCATTAAAAAAAAAAAAAAAAATTGAAATGTTCGCCCACCCCTGGTTTAAGAGAAGATAATTGATTGTAGTCCAGGTCTTTATGTCCCTCGCGCAGGCAGGCAGTGAGTTTCTCTCCGTGATCACTTTGGTCAGGTTTAACTGATAATTACATCTGTGTATCATCTGCATAACAGTGGATGACTTTGTTTCTTGAGGACAGTTTATGTCACATTTAAATCTTTAGCATCAGATCATCTGGTCATTAGTGTCAAAGGTTACATTAAGGTCTAAAACTGGGTGCCCTATTTATTGATAGGGATTGATCATGCATCTGATTTGAAGATGAAACATCTGGATATTAAATTGTACTTTTTGTTAGAAGAAACTTGTTGTGTTTTAGTATTAAGTGGAGAAGAATATCCAACATGATGAGTGACAGAAGAGTTTCAGCGAAACTAAAAGAGAAAGTGTACAAAACCGCAGTGAGACCGGCCATGCTGTTTGGTCTAAAAACAGTAGAACTGAGAAAAAGACAGGAAACAAAGATACAAAGAAGGTAGCAGAGATGAAGATGCTGAGGATCTCTCTGGGAGTGACCAGGATGGAGAGGATCAGAGGAACAGCACATGTTAGAGGTTTTGGAGATAAAGTCAGAGAGGTCAGACTGAGATGGTTTGGACATGTGCAGAGGAGAGAGAGAGAGTATTGAGAAGTAGTGATGGGAAGTCCGGCTCATTTTAAAGAAACGGTTCTTTTGGCTTGGCTCACTAAAAAAATTAGACTCTTTCGGCTCCTTAACGGCTCTTGAGATTGTTTTTTGTTTGTTTGAAATTATTCATTTAAACTATGCGCAAATTAATTCCTACTTTTGTTTGAAAATATTTTATACAAACCTCCTGTTACTTACTGTGAAAAAATAAAATATAAAAATTTATACAAAATGTAAAAAAAAAAAACCCAAAACTGGTATTTCCAACTTTGAACATTTGAATTAACACATGAATTAATCAGCTTTTAAAACAAATTTATCATGAACACACACAAAACATTTAAATCAAAATACAACATAAATATAATTTAAAATATGCAAAAAAAAAAGAGCAACAAGATATTTACTCAAGATTGGCATTTAGAAACACTAAGTGCCCTTAGATTTGAAGAGCTGATCCGATTTATTCTGTCTGTAATTATCTGCCCATTTTAAGAAAAGTGTGTTTTTGACCTCTTTGATGTTGGCCCCTCTCATATATATGTATACAGTATGTCTATATATATACAGATATATGAACAAAAAGTATAATAATCCTTTGCGCTATGTTTGTGCTATTTAAGTTTTTTTTAATTTACGATTCTTTTTTAGGTGTATCTGCAGCAATCCAGCCCCTCATTTTGCCAAAAAATGCAATAAAATTTCTAAAAATGAATTGAATCGTTTGTGCTGTAAAAATCTTAGTTTGTGCTAATTTTTTTTTTATTTTAAGAAATACAATTTGGGTGATGACGTCATCCAGTCCCTCATTCTGGTAAAAAAAAATGACACTGCCTAATCATTGCCGGAAATAGGGATGCAGACATTCAAATCGTATTTCTTAAAATAATAATAATAATACCTGTAAATAACATAGTACAAACTTAAAAACTTTTACAGGACAAACGATGGACATATTTTTTGTTATATATATATATATATATTAAGCTTTGCCAGCTTCACGGAGGTGCGTTTTTGCCCCTCCTTCTCATTGTGCACAACATATGCAAACACACATATTGAGCAATGACGTGCAGCTTGAAGAGTGGGTGACAGAGAGAAAGAACGCGAGAGGGACACCGACAGTTAGCAGAGAGCAGGAGGAAAAAAGCGGGTCAGGGAAGGGCGACCCGGCTCCCAATTAGGAGCCGGTTCAAAGAGCCGATTCATTTGCGACCGATTCATCACTACTAAGAAGGCTGTGGAACATCCAGGAAAGAGGACTAGACGAAGACCAAAGAGGAGGTTCATGGATACAGTGAAGGAAGACGTGAAGATAGTTTGTGTGACCAAAGAGGATGCAGGAGATAGGGATATGTGGAAGAAACTGACTTGATGTGGCGACCCCTGAAGAGAAAATGCTGAGAGACGTATAAAACACAGTTAGCTGCTAGCAGTAGCTAACTAGTAGCTAACTTATTCCAGACAAAGAAAACAACAATAAACATTCATTTATCACTTCCTGTTTACCCTCTCTCACTGATATTTCAGAAAAAAGACGGATTAAACTGAAAAACTTGGAAAGAAAGAAGAAACATTTCACAGTAAATGATGTAAATTCTCACCTCCTTCACGATGATTCTTCCTCTGATTCTTTTTTTGCTCCAATATTTTTCTCCAACAAGCTGCTCTGCAGAGGTCAGAAACCAACAAGCATCAGAATCCAACAAACTATTGGAGTTTGAAGTTTAAGAAAATAATATCGCTGAAAATCTTTTAATATTACTCCGCCATCTTTGTTTACATCCTCGACCGGATGTTAACCTGGTCTATTTCCGGGTCAGCAGTCTGTGTTGGAGAGGTCGTAATGCTGCCCTCTAGCGTTTGCTTCAGTCTACATCACCTTACTGAACACAGTCTGTGTTGAATCTGGTTCAGATGCTGCTTCTGATTTTTTTTTTTAGCCACTAACAATGTTCAATCAGTCTGATTTTTACTGTAAAAAAATAAAAACCTAGAAATAAATCTAGTTCTTGTGAAGTAAAGTGAGGTCATCTAAGGATTACAAATCATTACCACTAATTTTTTAATTTTCTTTTCTCTTTCGGCTTCTACTTACATTTATCAGCATATTTCTAAAATTTAGAAACGTCAAATTTCCCCAGAAGGGATTCATAAAGATTTTTGAATTTTTTAATAATTTTACATGAAAATAGGACATCTCTGTCTGAAAAAAACAAAACTATTGTCTGAAAAAGTACTTTTTTTTTTTGCAACATCCATGTAAATATGAAAATATGGTGTACCTGGCAGAAAGTTGAGAAATTTTTATTTTATTTGATCTATTTCATCATCACTGGAAGAAGGGTACTTTGATACAACAAAAAAATCAGAAAAAATAATGAGACGAAAGGCAGCGAAATGGTTTCTGTGCAGCCTGGATTTATTAAATTTTTTTATATCAAATTTTCAAATTGACTTTGTTATTTCTGCTTAAAGATTTTCAGTTGGAGAGGGTAAAGTTTCACCTGAGTTTTTTGTGGGATACTTGGCGTTGGGTGCTGAGGACAGGCATTTTTTGGTATTGTGGGTGCTGGGTCACATTGGGATTGTGGGTTAATGAATGGGCCGATGGGGTGGCAAAGAGAATACCTGAAGGGGAGGTGTTTGAGAGGGCCATTGCCTTGTCTCAGGGAAAAAGGAAAAATAAATAAATGAATTACTCTATTCATCCCTCACCGGGGAAATTTGTTTGCTGCACTCCTTACACCGCAGCAGGCTGCCCTTCAACGGCGCCAATGGTGGGAGAAGCGGGGGTTAGGTGTCTTCTCCAAGGATCCTAGACGTGCTCTCCGTGGGACACGAACCCACGACCTTCCGGTCCACGGGCGAACGCTCTAACCACGCGGCCACCGTCTCCACCCAAATATTGGTGTAGAACAGGGGTGGGCAATTAATTTTTATCAGGGGCCGCATGAGAAGCCTGAGTTGTGTCAGAGGGCCACCAACTTTCTTTCATTGTAAAATACTTCAATATTTTGAATAGCTGGTACTGATAATCAGAAGAATAAAGCACTCTGTAAATATGTATATCAGGTTATGTGAAACTGTGGTCTATTGGTTAAATAGACCACCTTGGGGTGTGCCGACATCTTGGGGATAACCTGGCGAACAGCATCACCTTCACTCACACACGTGTATGCGCAAGTGAAGGTGCTACGTCTACGACGTGCATACGTAGCGATGTAACGCTTTTCAAAATAAAATTTCAAAATAAAAGTTTAAAAAAAAGTTTAATTTATGGTGTTTATGATTGGCCTCACGGGCCGGACAGGGACGTACAAAGGGCCGGATGTGGCCCGCGGGCCTTAATTTGCCCAGGTCTGGTGTAGAAGGAGGCTTTTTTGTACTGGCAGGCGAAGTGTGATATGGAGAGAAAAGACAGAAAGTTAGTTATATGGCATACAGAGGATGGTGGGTGAAGTCGTGGTGCGTATTGGTGGTGGTGAACTAGGGAGCGAGGTGGTATTTTGTAGGCTAAGGCAATGTTCCCTCTAATTTTTTATGTGTCTAAGCAAACATAGAAGCTTTCTGAGCACACTGATGATAACTGTGTGCAAATCAAAGGTGCAAGCTGTGGCCACACACCAGTATCACGCTTGTTCTACACCTTGGATCATCACAAGTTAAATAACTTATTAAAATAATCAAATTACATCAGTTTTTGTTATTATATTTTTAATATAAGGGATTTGACTCATATAAAATGAAAGACCAAAATCCTGTTATTCATGAGATGTGTAGTATGTTACATGAGTGAGAGTCCTGTTTTGACCATGAGAAGAGTTCTGCTGAATGTGATGCTTGAGGTAGTCTAACTTCTATTCTGTTTACATTTTTCCCTCTGAATACTCACAAGCCACTTCAGCTTTACTGTATGTTTTGCAGAGAAGACCTTTCTCACTCAAAATAAGAGAAAAAAAAAAAAACTCAGAAAAAGAGAAGAAAACCAAAACATTCAGAGTTTCTGCTTGTCCTTCTGTTTCTTTTATTTGCAAAAACACCAAAATCCATTCCATCTTTTTGTTTTTCATTTCTTTAATAATTTTGTCAATAATTGCCTCATTCAGTATTTTTTTTCTGGACACTGTAACAGAAGTGTGTCCATATGGTAAGGTTAAATTTAGGTCAAATTGTAGCCTTTATGTTTGAAAAAAAAGTCTCATAAATTATACGAATATTATTGAATTAAATGTTTTAGCTACTGTCAGAAAGATGCCACTGCTGCACGGTGGGTGGTGAGCTGCTGGCTCCGGGGCTGGGGGCGGTCTCTCCTGACCCCGTCGGGGCCCCTCGTCACCAGTTGGGGTTAGGAGGTGCACTGGGGTGAGCAACATTAGACAGTTGGCAGGGCTGAGTGGCTAGGGTAATGAAGAGGGACATTAGGTTTGCAGAGGTGGTCTTTGGGCTGCCTGGGTCGGGCACATGGCTGTGTTTTGGGCTGTGGTGGCTGCATATAGGGTGGCCTGGCTCTGCTGGGCATCTGGTTGAGCCCTGGCTTAGAGGATTGGGGTCCTTGGGCTCTTGGGGTGAGTATCCCTGGGCTTGCCTTAGGCCATGAGGTACGGTTGCCGCGTGTGCCCCATGGCCTGTGGGCCCTGACATCGGGGACGCCTGTGCCCCTTGGTGCTGGGGGAGCCAGCAATACTTGACATACAGATCATCATTTCTGCTTGTCACAACGCCAAACAGGACAGTTTAAAAAGCTTCAGCTCTGCATTCAACACTATCCTCCCTACCCTGCTTCAGGTCAAGCTCTCTCAGCTCAACGTGCCAGACTCCACCTGCAGGTGAATTACTGACTTCCTGACAGACCGGAGGCAGTGCTTGAAGCTGGGGAAGAATGTCTCCACCTCTCGGACTATCAGCACAGGATCTCCACAGTGCTGTGTCCTCTCTCCCCTGCTCTTCTCCCTGTACACCAACTGCTGCACCTCCAGCCATGACTCTGTCAAACTGATCAAGTTTGCAGATGACACCACCCTCATTGGGCTCATCTCTGATGGTGATGAGTCAGCCTACAGGATGGAGGTAGACCGGCTGGTGTCCTGGTGCAGCAACAACAACCTGGAGCTCAACGCTCAGAAGACAGTGGAGATGATTGTGGACTTTAGGAAAGTCACACCCCCCATTCCCCCCTTGCACTGACAGACTCCTCCATCACTACTGTAGACTCTTGCCGCTTCCTCGGCACTACCATCACACAGAACCTAAAGTGGGAGCGGTCCATCAGCTCCCTGATCAAAAAGGCCCAGCAGAGGATGTACTTTCTGCGGGAGTTGAAGAAAGCCAAGCTGCCCGCCCAGATGTTGGTGCAGTTTTACACAGCCATCATCGAGTCCATCCTCACCTCCTCCATCACCGTGTGGTACGCTGGAGCCACGGCCAGGGACAAACACAGACTGCAGCCCATTGTGCGCTCCGCAGAGGAGGTGATCGGCTGCGGCTTTCCTTCTCTCCATGACCTATGCGTCTCCAGCACTCGGGGGCGTGCAGGTCGGGTAGCAAGTGACCCTTCCCACCCTGGACATGGACTTTTTGAGCGACTCCCCTCGGGCAGGCGGCTCCGGTCCATTCGGACCAGAACGTCCCGCCACAAAAACAGCTTCGTCCCGTCTGCCGTTGGACTAATGAATGCTTTATAACCTGGATCCCCACATCTCTTAGTCACTTTATAACCTGGATCCCCACATCTCTTAGACACTTTATAACCTGGATCCCCACATCTCTTAGTCACTTTATAACCTGGATCCCCACATCTCTTAGACACTTTATAACCTGGATCCCCACATCTCTTAGACACTTTATAACCTGGATCCCCACATCTCTTAGTCACTTTATAACCTGGATCCCCACATCTCTTAATCACTTTATAACCTGGATCCCCACATCTCTTAGTCACTTCCCTCTTGTCACTTTACTATCTTTATTATTTTCTATTATTTTCTATGACATTGCACTACATTTCTTTTTCTTTCTGAGCACTCTTACTTTTGTTAAAATTATTATTATTTATTTTATTTTTTATTATTTTAATTTTATATTTTTGCACACCTGTATCAAAGCAAGTTCCTAGTCTCTGATATTTTTCATTGACATGGCAATAAAAGCATTCTGGTTCTAATATGACTGTGTGGTATGGCAGCTGCACCACACAGGATAAAAAGCAGTTGGCCCGGGGGTGTAGACTGCACAGGGGATCGTAGAGTGCTGGCTGCCAGATCTGGATTCGGTCTACAGCTCCCGAGTTCAGCAGAAGATGATTAGCGATGGACCCCACCCAACCCAGGTTACGGACTGTTTGTAACTCTCCCATCAGGGAAACGGTACAGGACCATAAAAACCACCACTTCACGTCTCGGAAACAGTTTTTTCCCCAGAGCTGTGAAAGCAATCACCCCTCCAACCTCCATCCTCTTGTACACTCATCTGACTAGTACTAAGGACACTTTACATCAGCACACACTTTAACAACTCTGCACTGGTAATTCTTTTTGTAAAAATCATTCAGTTGTCTAATTAAACTGTTTTTGTGTGATTTTATTCTGTTTTTGTTATTTTTACTTTTATTTCTACTTATTTTTCATATAAATATGTTTTTTAGCCTGACGCCTGTCTAAATTTCACTGTGAGAACGGTGACAATAAAAGTGCCCAGGGGTGCTACAACGGACTCTTTCCCACTTTAAAAATCCAGCCTCAAAATTCATCTTTTCAGGAAATCCCACAGTCAGTCCAGTTTTCTATATTTGCTTTGGCTTGATTTGTTTTGATCTGTTTCTAGTTTTATTTTATTATTTAATTTATTGTTTTTTAAATTCTGTTTTATTGGATATTTTATGAACTGTACAGTGAACTTGGGTGTCCAGAAAAGTAATTCTAAATAAAATGCATTCTTCTTCTTCTTAATGAACTTTTTAAAATTCAAATTAATTTAATTATTAAAATATATTTTACACATAGAAGTCATATTCAATGCATTTCAAAAACAGAAGAAGAAAACTGACTGCATCAGGCTGATATTTGTCTGCATACAGATTTATTTAAATTTCATAGAATTCCAATCAGATGAGGGTAACATAATATTTTTGGGTGTTAATGTAGAAAATTAAAGTGAGATGTGGAGAGCTGATGGGAGATTATTAACTATGGAAACATATTTTACACACACACTGACATCAGACTAATTTTACATTCAATTTTAAATTATTATTGTTCAATTATTTAATTACATTCACATTTTACATTCAATTTGTAAAAAATTATGCCAAAAAATAATTTCAGACAAAAACAATGGAGCATCGAAAAACTGAGCAATGACGCCATCAAAGTGCGTCTCAGCCCCAGCTTCTTGCGGTGAAAAAAAGTTGAATTACCAACAAATTGGCTTAATGTTTTTATTCTTTTGCATCAAAAAGTTGTTTTTTTGGTTTCTCGTTGTATTCGGGTCGGTTTTAGAGTTTAATAACAAGTTGCGGGGTTCCCAGAACCAAAAAAGGGCTGAAAATATTGTTTAAAAAAAACACCAAAAACCCAACTTCTTTTTGTCATTATTTATTTAAAAAAAACCTCCGATCATGTGCGGGACACCTCAAAGATTAATACCATTCTATTACCCCCTGCCCCAAACCCTCTCCTTCCCCCACACACGCACGTACGCACGCACGCACGCACGCACGCACGCACGCACGCACGCACACACACACACACAGTTTTAATGTGTGGAGGTTTTTAGAAGGTTTTTTGGCTAGTCGTAACTTGTCAACTCGTTGCTTTTTGGCACAACACCAGAACGTTAACCCTATAGCAGACACGGGCAAATTACGGCCCGCGGGCCACATCCGGCCCTTTGTACGCCCCTGTCCGGCCCGCGTGAGGCCAATCATAAACACCATAAATTAAACTTTTTTTTTTTTTTTTTTACTTTTATTTTGAAATTTTATTTTGAAAAGCGTTACGTCGCTACGTATGCGGAGTTTTTTCAAAATTATCAAAATTTCAAAACTCTTGAGAGTGAAATGCACATGGTTTGTTCTCCCTTCAACTGCAATGTGGATGATGCACCAAGTGAAGTGATTTGCAGTGTGACACACATCTGGCAGATCACTTCAAGTCAATCTCACTGCTGGACTTTTACTCCGCCCTCAAAGAGGAGAACTTTCCACACATGCTCAGAGGATCCTAGTCCTCTTTGGATCTACCTATCAATGTGAACAGACATTCTCAGTTATGAAGTTCAACAAATCCAAACACAGATCCTCTATGACTGATGACCACCTCTCAGCTGTCCTTCGCATAGCCCAGGGGTCGGGAACCCCTGTTGTGTGAACCCCTTTTGTGTGAGAAAAGGCGGACCTAAAAGAAAACGCGGTGCCCGCGAGGCGGACCTGAAAGAAAAGGCATGAGAACGTTAAAGAGTGAAGTGTGAGCGGCGTGGGAGCGATGGATGACCGAAGGAGACCACAGTTTCACGAAGGGTGGAAGGCAGCGCCGGGCGAGTTACGCTACAGTTTGCCAATGGATTGTAGATGCTTGGACTAACGTGTCTGCTGGTACTGTTATCTGAGCTTTCGCAAAAGCTGGTATCCTTTCTGAGGAGCCGCACAGTACAGACAGTGACTTTGACAGCGAGGAGCGAAGTGGACCTGCTCTGTCGGATTTTGCACAGCTGTTCGATTCCAAAACAGGGGATGACGGATTTGAATAAAGACTATTACCGGTAATGTGCTTGTTTATACTACTTAAATAAAGTACAACAAAACTCAGTTTTGCTCCAGATCTATTTTTTAATACGCACATTTGCATGCTTGCGCGTGTGTTGTCGTAAGGCGGTGTGTGACTGAGACTGCGCCTTTTCGTACGGTGTGTGACACATAACTGCTGATTTTAAAAGGACAGGAAGAATCACCATCGTTGTTAAATTGAGACAGAGGGACATTCCACATGTGACCCAGCG
Organism: Neostethus bicornis; assembly: GCA_902685375.1. NCBI lineage: Eukaryota > Metazoa > Chordata > Actinopteri > Atheriniformes > Phallostethidae > Neostethus > Neostethus bicornis. The sequence continues at coordinate 26,265,267 of LR738552.1, forward strand.
ACCCATTCACCACACGTTAGAAATAGTTAACCCTATCTTATTTCTTTAAGTTAACCCATTTTTTGGCAGCCTGGCTGGGGTTCACGTGTTTCTCCAGTCCCATTTCTGAAATGATGACTCTTAGCACGCACCAAAAAACAGTTAATAAAAACACACATTAAGTTTAATTCTAACGGTTTTGGTCAAATTAAATTTCCATAAATTACAGGAACAGATTGTTTCTTAAAGACTCTCATTTTAAAAGTATTTTATATCATGTTTTATTTGTTTGTAATCTTATATTGTTTTTATTTATTGGTCGTGCTGCTCCGACTCAAGTTAGAAATTAGAAATTGTTCTCAATCGACCCCCTGGTTAAATAAAAATAAATAAATAAAATCTTGCGATTTCATCTCGTTTGTTGTTGCGCACCTTCACTTGTCTCCTAACGGTGCAGGTTTTTAAAGGGGTGTCCCATTTCTTTTTAAATCAACTGGAGTCCTTGAAGCCTCTCACAGTCGAGCGCTTGCGCACAAGACGTCATTTAGTCTTTAAGGACTCAGGACTCAAGCATACGAATGCTCAAGTAGTTGGTTTGGCATTGGGCCAGTCAGAATCTGGTGTCAGTGTAATATGTCAAATAATGTGTAGCAGGCACATTAATCTAGATTTATCAGATTATTGAGCAGAGAAATTTGAAAATTTAGATCAACATCAAACTTTCTGGCATTTTTTTTTAACTCACTCAAGGGAAGAATTTGCTGGCAGGTTCAGAACAGAAATGATTTACAGGGAAAATTAAATATAAATTTAATTCTGAAGCTTAGAAACCATTTCATGGAACATATTGTTAACATAAACAATGTACATCTAATCTACCTTTTGATTGGCTCCAGAAAACCAAAGTAAAGTTTTAAAACAAAACTTTGCACTATTTTATGCAATTATGATTTTGCTCATCTTTCTTTACATTTTTAACTGTTAATAAAATGAATATTTCACACAACATTGGCTGGAAAATGTAATTTTTTTTCTACATTCTTTGAGTTTTGGTTTTATTTATTTTTGCTGCTGTTTTATCTTCTTGAGATCTTCAGCCATTGAGCCCATGCAGGTTATCATTTTTGTTGGATTAACAACCTGGTTAATATTTTTTCTTAAAAAAATCTTCCTTCTCTTTTCTTAACATACTCTCTCTCTTCTCATTTCAGGTTGAACCATTGTTTCCAAAGCTGTCGTCCTCCTCTCAGCATGGTTTTGGAAAATACTCCTCTTTCTGGCCTGAGACAGTCCGGCCTGCGAAGGTCCGGCCTGCGTTGGTCCGGCTTGCGACGGGCTGGCCTGCGACGGGCTGGCCTCTGGTGATCCGACTCCTGACGGTCCAAGTCGCGGCAGTCCCACCGCGGATCTGGTCCAAATGTTTTCAGGAAGTCCAGCAATTAGGATATTTAAGATCGGAGGGGGTTGTCAGTACACATGCCACAAAGACTGCATTTCCCATCATGCATCATGCCATTAGGGTTTGTAGTCCATACAGGCGGCGCAGTTGGTAAAAAGCAACTGCGTCCGCCTTGCTCTCGTGAGAGTCTCGTTGTCGGCGCACAGGTGACATCAGAGCAAGTCGGCGGCATCTCGAACGCAAAAACTAACCGGCATGCATTGTGCACCGATGTGCGCCGATCAGAACTGTGTCCGCCATGGTCTTCTCAAACACACATAATCATTTTTTCATACAGCCGTTCAGCTCTGGCTCCTTCTCTGGCAGAATCTTGGCCGTCTTCAAAAAATATTTTCACCAGTTTAAAAACCGACTCTGAACTCTGTTTTCAGCCTTATCAAAAAACAAACCACGACGCAGAGCGTCTTCACATTTCCAATGTCCGCATTCATAAGAATGCTGATTTTTTTTTCAATCAGGATTCCTGACAGACTTAGAAAATAACAATCATTATGTCATTTTTAACTATAGCTTTCGTCCTTCTGGGATTTTTTGTGCAGTTTTAGAGTCACTGAAAATGTCTTTAATAACATCCAAGAGATGGTCTGTGGCTCTCTAGCAATGCTAATCCTACCAGCTTGACCTCTGTTTTTTTTTACTGCTGTGTCCTGGTATCACGCTACATCAAACTTAAACATTCACAGTATCTGTTATTTTCTGACTTTAGCTGCTGTCACTGTGTTTCCTTTTGGAAAGATTTCTTCTTTTATTTCCTCATATTTTCATAGAGTAATCCTCTGCTTCTCTATGACACTCTTGCCTCATCCATTGTTTTAATTGGCCGGCATGCGCTAACCCCGCCCCTTTTATGTGACCAGAGAGAGACGTGAACTCGCTTCGTCGTATAGGCTATCCAGAGAGACGTAAATCTTGTTTAGTTAATCCAGACATGGCGCACTTATCCAGGATAAGTTTAGCGACGTTCGTAGTACAGGACCCAGGTCTTATATAGAATGGAGCTGCAGGTCCTCCAATCAGCAGCCACCACACTCACCACCTGGAAGAAACAAGGGGGGGAAATAAAACACAAAGACAAATGACAGACACCAGAAGGAGTCACACCACAGTTTCTGAGGTCTACCATTGTGTCCTGGGTTCAAGCAAAAGAACAGAAACAGAACAAGGATTCCCCAGATGTTCTATCTGCTTTAAATAATGTAATTGTGTCTGATTTAAAACCTACTTTATTTATTGAAGAGTGTCACAAAGACTACCAGCACAGGTAGTTCCAGTCTGGACTCCTAATGGCTCCTCTTTATTATGTCTCTTTATTTTCTGAAATCATCTGATTATTCATTTCTGGATTCAGAGCTTCCAGAAACTTTGAGTTCTTGTTGAAAGAAATATCAACATGTTTAAGGGACACAGATCAAAATATGGTTCTGGTCTGAATTTATTAGATCGACTTATGGTGGAATGAACCAGAGGTCTAAAAAATACTTATCCCTGATCTGCTGAATACCTTTTTTCCTTTGGGATTTGGATGGTGATTCTCACATGGTTCCCTCAGAGTCTGCAAACAGGGCATGTCTAGATCTGACTAAGGCCAAAGTCTATGCCATTTGTTGGAAAATGGCACCAATCTTTGAACTAATAGAACTCTGGTCTACTTTTTGACATAGATGCAAAATTATTTTAATTCTCTTAATACCCTCAAATTCTTGGATGTGTCATGGTTCCCTCATCCACCACCAGAAGGAACCCAGGGCCTAAAATCATTTGCCTGATTTTAGACACCTGAAGGACTTTGTGCAGCTGCCTTTAAAAAGGAAGCCTGTCTTCCCTTCAGGTGTCGGGTCATACCTTCCATTCCATCCAGGTCTTCCTGGCTGCCTGACCATGAAATACTGTGAACAATGTGAATATTTTGAACAATAACTTCATAACCTTTCCACTGATCCATGGGTTTTTCTTTACAGCATTAATGGACTTCTTTATTCAATAGAACGTGTTTCTTGTCTGCAATCGGGTCATCACCCTGACAGAATGTGACTTTGACTCACATGAACTTTAAAAGAATCAGTTGTGGATTTCCTCGAGGTCAGGGTTGGTACAAAAACTCTTAAAATAATTTATATGTCTGGTGAAACAGAAGAATCATCATTTAAAAACAAAAAGCAGTACTGTTCATTATGAATCAAAAATCTTTATTAGTCCCAGACGACTATTGTTTTGCTGCTTTTCTTGGAAATTTACTTCACCAGACACATCTCACTCAAAAGATAATAAAGATCACATAAAATAATAAAATAAAAACACACAGCTTGGGTCAGACCAGTCCAGTTAAGAAACCCCAGACAAACACCCAGTTAAAAAACCATGACTAACTCAAGACTTTAATTCCCATGGGCTCAAAAGAATATGAAAAACGGTTCATCGACCTTGCAGGAACATAAAACCAACGTATTGACGGCATTAAAATAAAGTCGTAAAGGGCGCTGAAAATCAGGTTATGTCATTTAAAAACTTAACAATGTTCAAAAGGAAGTAAAAAGAGATCAAAAGTGATTTATTTTTATTTAACCAGGTGGTCGATTGAGAACAATTTCTCATTTACAACGACGGGCCGGAGCACCGCGACCAAAAAATTACCGTAATTTCACAGCTATATGGCGCATATAAAAGTCTTAGATTTTCTTCAAAATGAGCGGTGTGCTTTTTTGTGTGGTGCGCCTTGTGTGTGAGAAAAGGCGGACCTAAACAAAAACGCGGTGTCCGCAAGGCGGACCTGAAAGAAAAGACATGAGAACGTTAAAGAGTGAAGTGTGAGCGGTGTGGGAGCGATGGATGACTGAAGGAGACCACAGTTTCATGAAGGATGGAAGGCAGCGGCGGGCGAGTTACACTACAGTTTGCCAATTGATTGTAGATGCTTGGACTAACGTGTCTGCTGGTACTGTTATCCGAGCTTTCGCAAAAGCTTGTATTCTTTCTGAGGAGCCGCACAGTACAGACAGTGACTTTGACAGTGAGGAGCGAAGTGGACCTGCTCTGTTGGATTTTGCGCAGCTGTTCGATTCCAAAACACAGGATGACGGATTTGAATAAAGACTATTACCGGTAATGTGCTTGTTCAGTGTCATTACTACTTAAATAAAGCACAACCAAACTCAGTTTTGCTCCCGATATATTTTTTAATACACACATTTGCATGTTTGCGCGTGTGTTGTTCTAAGGCGGTGTGTGACTGAGACTGCGCCTTTTCGTACGGTGCGCCTAATGGTCGTGAAATTACGGTAAAACAATATAAGATTACAAACAAATAAAACATGACAAAATACACTCTCACAATAAGAGTCTGTAAGATTACTAACAAATAAAACATAACAAATTTTATCCCACACAAATTTCCCAATGTAGGGATCATTAAAGTATGTTCTGATTCTGATTCTGATAACATAATATTCTTTCACAATAAGAGTCCTTAAGATTACAAACAAATAAAACATGGCATAATACACTTTCACAATGAGAATTCTTAAGATTACCGTAATTTCACGACGATTAGGCGCACCGTACGAAAAGGCGCAGTCTCGGTTATGTGCGCCATTGCTGTATGTAACGCACACATAAGGCGCACCGCACCGTACGAAAAGGCGCAGTCTCAGTCACACACTGCCTTACAACAACACACACGCAAGCATGCAAATGTGTGTATTAAAAAATAGATCGGGAGCAAAACTGAGTTTGGTTGTACTTTATTTAAGTACAACCGGATTCCAAAAAAGTTGGGACACTTTAGAAATTGTGAATAAAAACTGAATGCAATGATGTGGAGGTGCCAACTTCTAATATTTTATTCAGAATACAACATAAATCACAGGTCAATAGTTTAAACTGAGAAATTGTATGATATTAAGGAAAAATATGCTCATTCAAAATTTCATGGTGTCAACAAATCCCAAAAAAGTTGGGACAAGAACCTATTAGAGGCTGGAAAAAGTCATTTGAGCATACAACAAACACCTGGAAGACCAATCAGCACTAATCAGGTCAATTGGCAATATGATGGGTATAAAAAGTGCTTCTCAGATTGGCAGTGTCTCTCAGAAGCCAAGATGGGTAGAGGATCACCAACTCCCACAATGTTGCGTAAAAAGATAGTGGAACAGTATCAGAGAGGTGTTACCCAGCGAAAAATTGCAAAGAGTTTGCAGTTGTCATCATCAACTGTGAATAATATCATCAGAAGATTCAGAGAATCTGGAAAAATCTCTGTGCGTAAAGGTCAAGGCCGGAGAACCATACTGAATGCCCGTGATCTCCGGGCCCTTAAACGACACTGCATCAAAAACAGGAGTGCTACTGTGAAGGAAATCACAGCATGGGCTCAGGAGTACTTCCAGAAACCATTGTCAGTGAACACAATCCACCGTGCCATCCGCCGTTGCCAGCTGAAACTCTATTCTGCAAAGAAGAAGCCATTTCTAACAAAGATCCACAAGCGAAGACGTTTTCACTGGGCCAGGAGTCATTTAAAATGGAGTGTGGCAAAATGGAAGACTGTTCTGTGGTCAGACGAATCACGTTTTGAGGTTCTTTTTGGAAATCTGGGGCGCCATGTCATCAGGACCAAAGAGGACAGTGACAACCCAAGTTGCTATCAACGCTCTGTTCAGAAGCCTGCATCTCTGATGGTATGGGGTTGCATGAATGCGTGTGGCATGGGCAGCTTGCACATCTGGAAAGGCACCATCAATGCAGAAAAATATATTCAGGTTCTAGAGCAACATATGCTCCCATCCAAACGTCGTCTCTTTCATGGAAGACCCTGCATTTTTCAACAAGATAATGCCAGACCACATTCTGCATCAATCACAACATCATGGCTGCGTGGGAGAAGGATTCGGGTACTGACCTGGCCAGCCAACAGTCCAGATCTTTCACCTATAGAAAACATTTGGCGCATCATTAAGAGGAAGGTCAGACAAAGAAGACCCAAGACGATTGAACACTTAGAGGCCTGTATTAGACAAGAATGGGAGAACATTCCTATGTCTACACTTGAGAAGCTGGTCTCCTCAATGCCCAGACGTCTGTTGAGTGTACTAAGAAGAAGGGGGGGTGTCACACAGTGGTGAAAATGGCCTTGTCCCAACTTTTTTGGGATTTGTTGACACCATGAAATTTTGAATGAGCATATTTTTCCTTAATATCATACAATTTCTCAGTTTAAACTATTGACCTGTGATTTATGTTGTATTCTGAATAAAATATTAGAAGTTGGCACCTCCACATCATTGCATTCAGTTTTTATTCACAATTTCTAAAGTGTCCCAACTTTTTCGGAATCCGGTTTGTAGTAACGATACTAAACAAGCACATTACCGGTAATAGTCTTTATTCAATTCCGTCAAAGTCCTCATCCTCTGTTTTGGAATCGAACAGCTGTGCAAAATCCAACAGAGCAGGCCCACTTCGCTCCTCGCTGTCAAAGTCACTGTCTGTACTGTGCGGCTCCTCAGAAAGGATACCAGCTTTTGTGAAAGCTCGGGTAACAGTACCAGCACACACGGTAGTCCAAGCATCTACAATCCATTACCTCGTTAATGCTGAAATTTCTCGCGGCGACTCGATTCCCATGTTCCTCCGCGTAGCTGACTGCCTTCAGCTTAAACTGAGCGTCATAAGCGTGTCTTTTTGCCATGTTGTGCAAACAGCACATACCTTTTTTATACACAATCCACGCCCACACTTCACTCTTTAACGTTCTCATGGCTTTTCTTTCAGATCCGTCTCGCCTCACGGGCACCGCTTTTTCTTTTAGGTCCACCTTTTCTCACACACAAGGTGCACCGCACGAAAGGGCGCACCGCTCATTTTGAAGAAAATCCAAGATGTTTATATGCGCCTTATAGCAGTGAAATTACGGTACTAACAAATAAAACATAACATACTGTAATACACTTTCACAACAAGAGTCCTTAAGAGACAAGCGATGACTATTTATAATAAAAATACACTTAAAAACAACTCCATTCATCACAAACCAAATACGTTCTGGACGACTTAAAGGCAGCTAAGGAGACCATGGTGCCAAGTTTCAATGGTTTTTGCAGCTCCTTCTAGTCGTACAGTGATGACGATAAAAAAAAAAAAAAAAAGATAGTTTGTCCTGTGTTTGTTCTGTAACCCCGCCCCTCCACCGTTACCATTAAGAATACCGATACGATTAAAGGTTTTCGGCCCGGTAAAAAAAATCCTAAATGGGTAACGGTGCCAAACGATATGGTTATCGCAGTGGCGGTCCGATCATTTCACATCTAGGCCTTCGGTGTTGTGCTACTTTGTCCGACTTGAATAAATACCCCTCAAATACCATCATTAATGACACCATGGCTGGAGAAATCTTATACAGAAGCACACGTAGGCACTACTGGGGCGTTGCATCACCTTAATTGTGTACAACAGGGGTCACCAACCTTTTCTGCACCACAGAATAGTTTAGTCTCTGACAATATTTTCACAGACTGGTCTTAAGGTGATGAGACCAGCCTGAAAAAATGGCGTTTCAAAATCAATAATAATAAACTTAAATCCACTTTGTCTTCATAAGAAAATCTATTAGCAGCGTCTTTATAAAGTGGAAACATTCTCTCTGCTCGAAAGCACTCTTGTTGCTATGGTAACAGTAAACATGTACCTTCAAAATAAAAGACATCACAAAAACAAAGTGAATAAAAATAACAATTTTGTACGGCCCAGTACCAGTCTGCGGTCTGGTGGTTGGGGACCACTGGTGTACAACACAGGCTATTTTCAAGAGGATTTAAACATCAATAAACCCACTTATAAAACATGTAAAAATAAATGAATGCTTTTCACTCACCAAAACGGCTGTCCCCCAAAACACTTATTTCAACACAGAATCCATTCTCCTTTCTTTCCTCAAGAAGACGTGAATGACTCGCTTGTACAGTTTGTCCGTGCGTTTCAGTTTGAACAATAAATCCTTTTCTATCGACAAGGAGGCCAATGGAAAAGGCTGTTTGTGGAAATTTTCTCCGGTATGTCTGAAAGTGCTGAAGGTCGAGAAGGGAGAGAAACAGTCATTTTTTGTGGTCTTGAAATCGATTCTGCCATTCTGAAATCCTTCTGCCATTGTGGGTTAAAAAAACGAGCAGATATTTCAGATTTTTCTGTTAAAGGTCCTCGGTCCTGCTTCCGCTTATGTTAAGTGAGTATCCAATCACAAGACGCGTACATGTCACGTTCAGCGTGGGCCTTCGCGAAGGCGTAAACGTCACCAACTCATGATCTGATTGGCTGTCAGAAACTACACGTCCCTGTTCACTAGCAGCACCTGCACTGCTGATTCTAAAGGCCTCGGGCAGATTTCATACAGCCTTGCGACACCAACTAGCTGAATTCTGATTGGATAAAAACTTTAACTCAATTAACATTACAACACTGGAAGCAGTATGACCAAATGGATATAATATGACATGAAGAAAACAGAATATGAAGAATAACTAGAGTATGCTGTTTCGGAGAAACAGCGCGTTGAATGCCTGCTCGCGGGGGGCGAGGACGCTGAAGCCAGTTTATTTTTTGATTTCGTCCTCTGATGCTGAAAATGACCTGAAAGCTGGCTAAAAAAAAAAAACCTGAATGTACATGTGTGCTGGAAAAGGATTTCAAACACATAAAATTTTTATAAAGTTTTGTCTTTTATTGTGAAAATGTCGTTAAAGTTGTGTAATTATGCTTTAAAGTTAAGAAAACAAAACAGCGTTAAAGTTTTTTAAAAAAAAAAATTTTAATGTAAAAGTGTGTAAAAGATGATAATTTTTCATTATTTTGAGTCTTTTATTGTGAAAATCTCATTAAAAATGGCGGGAAATGCTTTTAAGATGAATTTTAAAAAAAGACGAAGAATGATTAAAAAAAAAAAAATTAATGTAAAAATGTGTGAAAGACAATAATTTTTTATTATTTTAGGTCTTTTATTGTGAAAATCTCGTTAAAGTTGTCTAATTATGCTTTAAAGTTAAGAAAACAAAACAACTGTAAAGTTATTTAAAAAAATAAAAAAAAGAATTTTAATGTAAAAGTGTGTAAAAGATAATAATTTTATATTATTTTAGGTCTTTTATTGTGAAAATCTCATTAAAGTTGTCTAATTATGCTTTAAAGTTAAGAAAACAAAACAACTGAAAAGTTCTAATGAGCTGTCTTCCCATCAGAGCTCCTTAATTGCGCCTCAAAACACACCTGATGCAGGTCACAAGACCACAGAAACAGAATCTGCATACAGCCAGCACAGCCTACTTCCAAATAAGGAGATGTCTGTGACATCACACAGACTCCTTCATTACCTTATAAGGAGATGAGCCTCTGAGTGCTCATTAATTGGGCGGCAAAACACACCTGCTCAGGTGGGACAGAGAATTTCTGAAAAGGCAAACAAATGCTAATTACGCGAGAATGGAAACAGATAGAAAAAAAATTCTTTCAGATTCTGAAGCAGGACGATGAAATCTACTTGGGGATGTAATTTTATTTTTGTAGCTCAAACAGAAAAAAAATGGCAGCCATTTTAGTGTCGAAAAATGTCACTTTTTGGGGGGAGGTCTCCTTCTGAGGATCATAGAGGAAAATCTGTTGGTCTGACAGATTCAAGAGTGACCTTGGATGAAAGAGGACAAGAATTCCTCCGTTTTGAGCTAAAATTTATGTTTGTGGGATAAAAACTCAAAGAGTTATAAAAATTTGTTTGGAAGGGTAAAATTTTAAAATCCGGTCAGAGGGACGAAAAATAGACCTGACTTCTCGACCTTCGGGAGCCCGTAGCGGCTAAACCGTCGCTCTGACGAAAAAAATGCTCCATTCCAAAGTTGTTCGCAACGAAATTTCCTTCGTTTTGATATAAAGTTTTTGCAGATCGGTTCAGAAATGTAGGCTCTGGCGCTCCTTGAACACAAATTTTGTGAATTCTGTTCGCACTCTGTTTTTACAGTGCGAGCGAGGCAAAAAAAAAAAAATCTGATTTTTTCATTTTTTTCACTTTTTTTATAAAGTGATTGCTCTGAAACCGTAGAAGGTATGAAAGTGTCCTTTAGATGTTATAGAGGTCAAATCCTTGTGACCCGTTTAAACTTTAAATGGTGTTTCTAGCTAAAACTATGCCAGAGCTGGATAGCTTTGAAGAGCATGTGGTATTTGGCCAAAATCCCATTATTTTCCTATGGGGCCCATTTTTTTCGTGTTTTTTTGCGATAAATCGGAAACCGAATAAAATTTCAAAAAGTTGAATAGATCCGTAAATCTCATTTCCGAGCCGGTCGTTTAGAGCCCTGAACGGCTGCGCTCGGGCAAACGGATGTTGAGATTTTACGTGTCAAATAACGTACGGAAGAAGTACGGAAGATTGCTACTAGAGTATGCTGTTTCGGAGAAACAGCGCGTTGAATGCCTGCTCGCGGGGGGCGAGGACGCCGAGGCCCTTTTTTTGTTTTTTTCATCCTCTGATGCTGAAAATGACCTGAAAGCTGGCTAAAAAAAACCCTGAATGTACATATGTGCTGGAAAAGGATTTCAAACACATTAAATTTTTATAAAGTTTTGTGTTTTATTGTGAAAATCTCGTTAAAGTTGTGTAATTATGCTTTAAAGTTAAGAAAACAAAACAGCGATAAAGTTATTTAAAAAAATAATTTTAATGTAAAAGTGTGTAAAAGATGATAATTTTTTATTATTTTGAGTCTTTTATTGTGAAAATCTCATTAAAAATGGCTAAATATGCTTTTAAGTTGAATTTTAAAAAAAGACGAAGAATTATTAAAAAAAGAAAAAAACTAATATAAAAATGTATGAAAGACAATAATTTTTTATTATTTTAGGTCTTTTATAGTGAAAATCTCGTTAAAGTTGTCTAATTATGCTTTAAAGTTAAGAAAACAAAACAATCCTAAAGTTATTTAAAAAAAATAATTTTAATGTAAAAGTGTGTAAAAGATATTAATTTTATATTATTTTAGGTCTTTTATTGTGAAAATCCCATTAAAAATGGCGAAATATGCTTTTAAGATGAATTTAAAAAAAAAGACGAAGAATTATTAAAAAAATAAAAAATTTAATGTAAAAATGTGTAAAAGATAGTAATTTTTTATTATTTTAGGTCTTTTATTGTGAAAATCTCGTTAAAGTTGTCTAATTATGCTTTAAAGTTAAGAAAACAAAACAACTGAAAAGTTCTAATGAGCTGTCTTCTCATCAGAGCTTCTTAATTGCTCCTCAAAACACACCTGATGCAGGTCACAAGACCACAGAAACAGAATCTGCATACAGCAGCACAGCCTACTTCCAAATAAGGAGATGTCTGTGACATCACACAGACTCCTTCATTACCTTATAAGGAGATGAGGCTGTGAGTGCTCATTAATTGGGCGGCAAAACACACCTGCTCAGGTGGGACAGAGAATTTCTGAAAAGGCAAACAAATGCTAATTGCGCAAAAACGGTAATAGATAGAAAAAAAATTCTTTCAGATTTAGAAAGAGGACGATGAAATCTACTTGGGGATGTAATTTTGTTTGCGATGGTAATTCAGAAATGAAATGGCAGCCTTTTTAGTGCCACAAAAATGTCACTTTTTGGGGGGAGGTCTCCTTCTGAGGACCATAGAGGAAAATCTGTTGGTCTGACAGATTCAAGAGTGACCTTGGATGAAAGAGGACAAGAATTCCTCCGTTTTGAGCTAAAATGTATGTTTGTGGGATAAAAACTCAAAGAGTTATAAAAATTTGTTTGGAAGGGTAAAATTTTAAAATCCGGTCAGAGGGACAAAAATAAAACCTGACTTCTCGACCTTCGGGAGCCCGTAGCGGCTAAACGGTTGCTCTGAGGCAAAAATGGGTTCTAGAGTCTAAATTTTCCTGACAAAATTTCCTTCGTTTTGATATAAAAAACTTTCCGGTGCGCCAAAAATTGTGGGAGCTAGAGCCTTTTGAACACAAAGAGTCTGGTTTCTCTCCACACTCTGTTTTTACAGTGCGATAGAGGAGAAAAAAAAAAAACTGATTTTTTCCATTTTTTCACTTTTTTTATAAAGTGATTGCTCTGAAACCGTAGAAGGTATGAAAGTGTCCTTCGGATGGTAAAGAGGTCAAATCCTTGTGACCCGTTTAAACTTTAAATGGTGTTTCTAGCTAAAAGTATGCCAGAGCTGGAAAGCTTTGAAGAGCATGTGGTTTTTGGCCAAAATCCCATTATTTCCAATGGGGCCAATTTTTGTCGTGTTTTTTTGCGATAAATCGGAAACCGAATAAAATTTCCAAAAGTTGAATAGATCCGTAAATCTAATTTCCGAGCCGGTCGTTTTGAGTCCTGAACGGCTGCGCTCGGGCAAACGGATCTTGAGATTTTACGTGCCGAATAAAGTGTGCGAGAATACGGAAGATATCTATATAGCAAAACAGGATCACTATAGTTGAATGCCTTTTAGGCATTCAACTGACTAGAGTATGCTGTTTCGGAGAAACAGCGCGTTGAATGCCTGCTCGCGGGGGGCGAGGACGCCGAAGCCAGTTTATTTTTTTCTGTCGTCCTCTGTTGCTGAAAATGACCTGAAAGCTGGCTAAAAATAAACCTGAATGTACATATGTGCTGGAAAAGGATTTGAAACACATAAAATTTTTATAAAGTTTTGTCTTTTATTGTGAAAATGTTGTTAAAGTTGTGTAATTATGCTTTAAAGTTAAGAAAACAAAACAGCGTTAAAGTTATTTAAAAAAAATAATTTTAATGTAAAAGTGTGTAAAAAATGATCATTTTATATTATTTTGAGTCTTTTATTGTGAAAATCCCATTAAAAATGGCTAAATATGCTTTTAAGTTGAATATTAAAAAAAGACGAAGAATTATTAAAAAAAGAAAAAAACTAATATAAAAATGTGTGAAAGACAATAATTTTTTATTATTTTAGGTCTTTTATTGTGAAAATCTCGTTAAAGTTGTCCAATTATGCTTTAAAGTTAAGAAAACAAAACAACCCTAAAGTTATTTTAAAAAAAAAATTTTAATGTAAAAGTGTGTAAAAGATATTAATTTTATATTATTTTAGGTCTTTTATTGTGAAAATCCCATTAAAAATGGCGAAATATGCTTTTAAGATAAATTTTTAAAAAAAGATGAAGAATTATTAAAAAAAGAAAAAATTTAATGTAAAAATGTGTAAAAGATAATAATTTTATATTATTTTAGGTCTTTTATTGTGAAAATCTCATTAAAGTTGTGTAATTATGCTTTAAAGTTAAGAAAACAAAACAACTGAAAAGTTCTAATGAGCTGTCTTCCCATCAGAGCTCCTTAATTGCGCCTCAAAACACAGCTGATGCAGGTCACAAGACCACAGAAACAGAATCTGCATACAGCCAGCACTGCCTACTTCCAAATAAGGAGATGTCTGTGACATCACACAGACTCCTTCATTACCTTATAAGGAGATGAGCCTCTGAGTGCTCATTAATTGGGCGGCAAAACACACCTGCTCAGGTGGGACAGAGAATTTCTGAAAAGGCAAACAAATGCTAATTGCGCGAGAATGGAAACAGATAGAAAAAAAATTCTTTCAGATTTAGAAGCAGGACGATGAAATCTACTTGGGGATGTAATTTTATTTTTGTAGCTCAAACAGAAATGAAATGGCAGCCATTTTAGTGTAACAAAAATGTCACTTTTTGGGGGGAGGTCTCCTTCTGAGGACCATAGAGGAAAATCTGTTGGTCTGACAGATTCAAGAGTGACCTTGGATGAAAGAGGACAAGAATTCCTCCGTTTTGAGCTAAAATTTATGTTTGTGGGATAAAAACTGAAAGAGTTATAAAAATTTGTTTGGAAGGGTAAAATTTTAAAATCCGGTCAGAGGGACAAAAATAAAACCTGACTTCTCGACCTTCGGGAGCCCGTAGCGGCTAAACGGTTGCTCTAATCAAAAAATTTTCTAGTGAGGTCAAATTTTCCTGACAAAATTTCCTTCGTTTTGATAAAAAAAAATTTCCGGTGCGCCAAGAATTGTGGGAGCTAGAGCCTTTTGAACACAAAGAGTCTGGTTTGTCTCCACACTCTGTTTCCAGAGTGCGACAGAGGAAAAAAAAAAATTCTGATTTTTTCCATTTTTTCACTTTTTTTATAAAGTGTTTGCTCTGAAACCGTAGAAGGTATGAAAGTGTCCTTCGGATGGTAAAGAGGTCAAACCCTTGTGACCCGTTTAAACTTTAAATGGTGTTTCTAGCTAAAAGTATGCCAGAGCTGGAAAGCTTTGAAGAGCATGTGGTTTTTGGCCAAAATTGCATTATTTCCAATGGGGCCCATTTTTTTCGTGTTTTTTTGCGATAAATCGGAAACCGATTAAAATTTCAAAAAGTTGAATAGAAGCACCAATCTCATTTCCGAGCCGGTCGTTTTGAGCCCTGAACGGCTGCGCTCGGGCAAACGGATCTTGAGATTTTACGTGTCAAAAAAGGGGCGGAAGACTACGGAAGATTCTATATAGCAAAACAGGATCACTATAGTTGAATGCCTTTTAGGCATTCAACTGACTAGAGTATGCTGTTTCGGAGAAACAGCGCGTTGAATGCCTGTTCGCGGGGGGCGAGGACGCCGAGGACGCCGAGGACGCCGAGGACGCCGAGGACGCCGAGGACGCCGAGGACGCCGAGGACGCCGAGGACGCCGAGGACGCCGAGGACGCCGAGGACGCCGAGGACGCCGAGGACGCCGAGGACGCCGAGGACGCCGAGGACGCCGAAGGCCTTTTTTTTTTTTTTTTCATCCTCTGATGCTGAAAATGACCTGAAAGCTGGCTAAAAAGAAACCTGAATGTACATATGTGCTGGAAAAGGATTTCAATCACATGAAATTTTTATAAAGTTTTGTCTTTTATTGTGAAAATCTCGTTAAAGTTGTGTAATTATGCTTTAAAGTTAAGAAAACAAAACAGCGTTAAAGTTTTTAAAAAAAAATAATTTTAAAGTAAAAGTGTGTAAAAGATGATAATTTTTCATTATTTTGGGTCTTTTATTGTGAAAATCTCATTAAAAATGGCTAAATATGCTTTTAAGATGAATTTTTAAAAAAAGACGAAGAATTATTAAAAAAAGAAAAAATTTAATGTAAAAATGTGTAAAAGATAGTAATTTTTATTATTTTAGGTCTTTTATTGTGAAAATCTCGTTAAAGTTGTCTAATTATGCTTTAAAGTTAAGAAAACAAAACAACCCTAAAGTTATTAAAAAAAAATAATTTTAATGTAAAAGTGTGTAAAAGATAATAATTTTTTATTATTTTAGGTCTTTTATTGTGAAAATCTCATTAAAGTTGTCTAATTATGCTTTAAAGTTAAGAAAACAAAACAACCCTAAAGTTATTTAAAAATATATTTTTAATGTAAAAGTGTGTAAAAGATAATAATTTTATATTATTTTAGGTCTTTTATTGTGAAAATCTCGTTAAAGTTGTCTAATTATGCTTTAAAGTTAAGAAAACAAAACAACTGAAAAGTTCTAATGAGCTGTCTTCCCATCAGAGCTCCTTAATTGCGCCTCAAAACACAGCTGATGCAGGTCACAAGACCACAGAAACAGAATCTGCATACAGCAGCACAGCCTACTTCCAAATAAGGAGATGTCTGTGACATCACACAGACTCCTTCATTACCTTATAAGGAGATAAACTGCCCCTGAGAGCTCATTAATTGGGCGGCAAAACACACCTGCTCAGGTTGGACAGAGAATTTCTGAAAAGGCAAACAAATGCTAATTGCGCAAAATCGATAATAGATAGAAAAAAAATTCTTTCAGATTTAGAAAGAGGACGATGAAATCTACTTGGGGATGTAATTTCGTTTGCGATGGTGATTCAGAAAAGAAATGGCAGCCATTTTAGTGTCACAAAAATGTCACTTTTTGGGGGGAGGTCTCCTTCTGAGGACCATAGAGGAAAATCTGTTGGTCTGACAGATTCAAGAGTGACCTTGGATGAAAGAGGACAAGAATTCCTCCGTTTTGAGCTAAAATGTATGTTTGTGGGATAAAAACTGAAAGAGTTATAAAAATTTGTTTGGAAGGGTAAAATTTTAAAATCCGGTCAGAGGGACGAAAAATAGACCTGACTTCTCGACCTTCGGGAGCCCGTAGCGGCTAAACCGTCGCTCTGACGAAAAAAATGCTCCATTCCAAAGTTGTTCGCAACGAAATTTCCTTCGTTTTGATATAAAGTTTTTGCAGATCGGTTCAGAAATGTAGGCTCTGACGCTCCTTGAACACAAAATTTGTGAATTCTGTTCGCACTCTGTTTTTTGAGTGCGAGCGAGGAAAAAAAAAAACCTGATTTTTTCCATTTTTTCACTTTTTTTATAAAGTGATTGCTCTGAAACCGTAGAAGGTATGAAAGTGTCCTTCGGATGGTAAAGAGGTCAAACCCTTGTGACCCGTTTAAACTTTAAATGGTGTTTCTAGCTAAAACTATGCCAGAGCTGGAAAGCTTTGAAGAGCATGTGGTTTTTGGCCAAAATTGCATTATTTCCAATGGGGCCCATTTTTTTTCGTGTTTTTTTGCGATAAATCGGAAACCGATTAAAATTTCAAAAAGTTGAATAGAAGCACCAATCTCATTTCCGAGCCGGTCGTTTTGAGCCCTGAACGGCTGCGCTCGGGCAAACGGATCGTGAGATTTTAGTTGTCAAAAAAGGGGCGGAAGAATGCGGAAGATTTCCACTAGAGTATGCTGTTTCGGAGAAACAGCGCGTTGAATGCCTGCTCGCGGGGGGCGAGGACGCCGAGGACGCCGAGGACGCCGAGGACGCCGAGGACGCCGAAGCCCTTTTTTTTTTTTTTGTCATCCTCTGATGCTGAAAATGACCTGAAAGCTGGCTAAAAATAAACCTGAATGTACATATGTGCTGGAAAAGGATTTCAAACACATAAAATTTTTATAAAGTTTTGTCCTTTATTGTGAAAATCTCGTTAAAGTTGTGTAATTAGGCTTTAAAGTTAAGAAAACAAAACAACCCTAAAGTTATTTAAAAAAATAATTTTAATGTAAAAGTGAGTAAAAGTTAATCATTTTTCATTATTTTGTGTCTTTTATTGTGAAAATCTCATTAAAAATGGCGAAATATGCTTTTAAGATGAATTTTAAAAAAAGACGAAGAATTATTAAAAAAAGAAAAAATTTAATGTAAAAATGTGTAAAAGATAGTAATTTTTTATTATTTTAGGTCTTTTATTGTGAAAATCTCGTTAAAGTTGTCTAAATAGGCTTTAAAGTTAAGAAAACAAAACAACCCTAAAGTTATTTAAAAAAAATAATTTTAATGTAAAAGTGTGTAAAAGATAAAAATTTTATAATATTTTAGGTCTTTTATTGTGAAAATCTTGTTAAAGTTGTGTAATTACGCTTTAAAGTTAAGAAAACAAAACAACTGAAAAGTTCTAATGAGCTGTCTTCCCATCAGAGCTCCTTAATTGCGCCTCAAAACACAGCTGATGCAGGTCACAAGACCACAGAAACAGAGTCTGCATACAGCCAGCACAGCCTACTTCCAAATAAGGAGATGTCTGTGACATCACACAGACTCCTTCATTACCTTATAAGGAGATGAGCCTCTGAGTGCTCATTAATTGGGCGGCAAAACACACCTGCTCAGTTGGAGGAGAGAATTTCTGAATAGGCAAACAAATGCTAATTGCGCGAAAATGGAAACAGATAGAAAAAAAATTCTTTCAGATTTAGAAGCAGGACGATGAAATCTACTTGGGGATGTAATTTTGTTTGCGATGGTAATTCAGAAATGAAATGGCAGCCATTTTAGTGTCACAAAAATGTCACTTTTTGGGGGGAGGTCTCCTTCTGAGGACCATAGAGGAGAATCTGTTGGTCTGACAGATTCAAGAGTGACCTTGGATGAAAGAGGACAAGAATTCCTCCGTTTTGAGCTAAAATTTATGTTTGTGGGATAAAAACTCAAAGAGTTATAAAAATTTGTTCAGAAGGGTAAAATTTTAAAATCCGTTCAGAGGGTCAAAAATTAGACCTGACTTCTCGACCTTCGGGAGCCCGTAGCGGCTAAACCGTCGCTCTGACAAAAAAAATGGTCCACTCGAAAGTTGTTCGCAACGAAATTTCCTTCGTTTTGATATAAAGTTTTTGCAGATCGGTTCAGAAATGTAGGCTCTGACGCTCCTTGAACACAAATTTTGTGAATTCTGTTCGCACTCTGTTTTTACAGTGCGAGCGAGTCAAAAAAAAAAATCTGATTTTTTCCATTTTTTCACTTTTTTTATAAAGTGATTGCTCTGGAACCGTAGAAGGTATGAAAGTGTCCTTCGGATGGTAAAGAGGTCAAACCCTTGTGACCCGTTTAAACTTTAAATGGTGTTTCTAGCTAAAAGTATGCCAGAGCTGGAAAGCTTTGAAGAGCATGTGGTTTTTGGCCAAAATTACATTATTTCCAATGGGGCCCATTTTTTTCGTGTTTTTTTGCGATAAATCGGAAACCGATTAAAATTTCAAAAAGTTGAATAGAAGCACCAATGTCATTTCCGAGCCGGTCGTTTTGAGTCCTGAACGGCTGCGCTCGGGCAAACGGATCTTGAGATTTTACGTGTCAAAAAACGTACGGAAGAATACGGCGGATATCTATAAAGTAGAGACGGATCACTATAGTTGAATGCCTTTTAGGCATTCAACTGACTAGAGTATGCTGTTTCGGAGAAACAGCGCGTTGAATGCCTGCTCGCGGGGGGCGAGGACGCCGAGGACGCCGAGGACGCCGAAGGCCTTTTTTTTTTTTTTTCATCCTCTGATGCTGAAAATGACCTGAAAGCTGGCTAAAAAGAAACCTGAATGTACATATGTGCTGGAAAAGGATTTCAAACACATGAAATTTTTATAAAGTTTTGTCTTTTATTGTGAAAATCTCGTTAAAGTTGTGTAATTATGCTTTAAAGTTAAGAAAACAAAACAGCGTTAAAGTTTTTAAAAAAAAACAATTTTAAAGTAAAAGTGTGTAAAAGATGATAATTTTTCATTATTTTGGGTCTTTTATTGTGAAAATCTCATTAAAAATGGCTAAATATGCTTTTAAGATGAATTTTAAAAAAAGACGAAGAATTATTGAAAAAAGAAAAAAATTAATGTAAAAATGTGTGAAAGACAATAATTTTTTATTATTTTATGTCTTTTATTGTGAAAATCTCGTTAAAGTTGTCTAATTATGCTTTAAAGTTAAGAAAACAAAACAGCGTTAAAGTTTTTAAAAAAAAATAATTTTAAAGTAAAAGTGTGTAAAAGATGATAATTTTTCATTATTTTGGGTCTTTTATTGTGAAAATGTCATTAAAAATGGCTAAATATGCTTTTAAGATGAATTTTTAAAAAAAGACGAAGAATTATTAAAAAAGAAAAAATTTAATGTAAAAATGTGTAAAAGATAGTAATTTTTATTATTTTAGGTCTTTTATTGTGAAAATCTCGTTAAAGTTGTCTAATTATGCTTTAAAGTTAAGAAAACAAAACAACCCTAAAGTTATTTAAAAAACATAATTTTAATGTAAAAGTGTGTAAAAGATAATAATTTTGTATTATTTTAGGTCTTTTATTGTGAAAATCTCATTAAAGTTGTCTAATTATGCTTTAAAGTTAAGAAAACAAAACAACTGAAAAGTTCTAATGAGCTGTCTTCTCATCAGAGCTCCTTAATTGCTCCTCAAAACACACCTGATGCAGGTCACAAGACCACAGAAACAGAATCTGCATACAGCCAGCACAGCCTACTTCCAAATAAGGAGATGTCTGTGACATCACACAGACTCCTTCATTACCTTATAAGGAGATAAACTGCCCCTGAGAGCTCATTAATTGGGCGGCAAAACACACCTGCTCAGGTGGGACAGAGAATTTCTGAAAAGGCAAACAAATGCTAATTGCGCAAAAACGGTAATAGATAGAAAAAAAATTCTTTCAGATTTAGAAAGAGGACGATGAAATCTACTTGGGGATGTAATTTTGTTTGCGATGGTAATTCAGAAATGAAATGGCAGCCATTTTAGTGTCACAAAAATGTCACTTTTTGGGGGGAGGTCTCCTTCTGAGGACCATAGAGGAGAATCTGTTGGTCTGACAGATTCAAGAGTGACCTTGGATGAAAGAGGACAAGAATTCCTCCGTTTTGAGCTAAAATTTATGTCTGTGGGATAAAAACTCAAAGAGTTATAAAAATTTGTTCGGAAGGGTAAAATTTTAAAATCCGTTCAGAGGGTCAAAAATTAGACCTGACTTCTCGACCTTCGGGAGCCCGTAGCGGCTAAACCGTCGCTCTGACAAAAAAAATGCTCCATTCCAAAGTTGTTCGCAACGAAATTTCCTTCGTTTTGATATAAAGTTTTTGCAGATCGGTTCAGAAATGTAGGCTCTGACGCTCCTTGAACACAAAATTTGTGAATTCTGTTCGCACTCTGTTTTTTGAGTGCGAGCGAGGAAAAAAAAAAAACCTGATTTTTTCCATTTTTTCACTTTTTTTATAAAGTGATTGCTCTGAAACCGTAGAAGGTATGAAAGTGTCCTTCGGATGGTAAAGAGGTCAAACCCTTGTGACCCGTTTAAACTTTAAATGGTGTTTCTAGCTAAAACTATGCCAGAGCTGGAAAGCTTTGAAGAGCATGTGGTTTTTGGCCAAAATTGCATTATTTCCAATGGGGCCCATTTTTTTTCGTGTTTTTTTGCGATAAATCGGAAACCGATTAAAATTTCAAAAAGTTGAATAGAAGCACCAATCTCATTTCCGAGCCGGTCGTTTTGAGCCCTGAACGGCTGCGCTCGGGCAAACGGATCGTGAGATTTTAGTTGTCAAAAAAGGGGCGGAAGAATGCGGAAGATTTCCATAAAGTAAAACAGGATCACTATAGTTGAATGCCTTTTAGGCATTCAACTGACTAGAGTATGCTGTTTCGGAGAAACAGCGCGTTGAATGCCTGCTCGCGGGGGGCGAGGACGCCGAGGACGCCGAAGCCCTTTTTTTTTTTTTTTTTCATCCTCTGATGCTGAAAATGACCTGAAAGCTGGCTAAAAAGAAACCTGAATGTACATATGTGCTGGAAAAGGATTTCAAACACATGAAATTTTTATAAAGTTTTGTCTTTTATTGTGAAAATCTCGTTAAAGTTGTGTAATTATGCTTTAAAGTTAAGAAAACAAAACAGCGTTAAAGTTTTTAAAAAAAAACAATTTTAAAGTAAAAGTGTGTAAAAGATGATAATTTTTCATTATTTTGGGTCTTTTATTGTGAAAATCTCATTAAAAATGGCTAAATATGCTTTTAAGATGAATTTTAAAAAAAGACGAAGAATTATTGAAAAAAGAAAAAAATTAATGTAAAAATGTGTGAAAGACAATAATTTTTTATTATTTTATGTCTTTTATTGTGAAAATCTCGTTAAAGTTGTCTAATTATGCTTTAAAGTTAAGAAAACAAAACAGCGTTAAAGTTTTTAAAAAAAAATAATTTTAAAGTAAAAGTGTGTAAAAGATGATAATTTTTCATTATTTTGGGTCTTTTATTGTGAAAATGTCATTAAAAATGGCTAAATATGCTTTTAAGATGAATTTTTAAAAAAAGACGAAGAATTATTAAAAAAGAAAAAATTTAATGTAAAAATGTGTAAAAGATAGTAATTTTTATTATTTTAGGTCTTTTATTGTGAAAATCTCGTTAAAGTTGTCTAATTATGCTTTAAAGTTAAGAAAACAAAACAACCCTAAAGTTATTTAAAAAACATAATTTTAATGTAAAAGTGTGTAAAAGATAATAATTTTGTATTATTTTAGGTCTTTTATTGTGAAAATCTCATTAAAGTTGTCTAATTATGCTTTAAAGTTAAGAAAACAAAACAACTGAAAAGTTCTAATGAGCTGTCTTCCCATCAGAGCTCCTTAATTGCTCCTCAAAACACACCTGATGCAGGTCACAAGACCACAGAAACAGAATCTGCATACAGCCAGCACAGCCTACTTCCAAATAAGGAGATGTCTGTGACATCACACAGACTCCTTCATTACCTTATAAGGAGATAAACTGCCCCTGAGAGCTCATTAATTGGGCGGCAAAACACACCTGCTCAGGTGGGACAGAGAATTTCTGAAAAGGCAAACAAATGCTAATTGCGCAAAAACGGTAATAGATAGAAAAAAAATTCTTTCAGATTTAGAAAGAGGACGATGAAATCTACTTGGGGATGTAATTTTGTTTGCGATGGTAATTCAGAAATGAAATGGCAGCCATTTTAGTGTCACAAAAATGTCACTTTTTGGGGGGAGGTCTCCTTCTGAGGACCATAGAGGAGAATCTGTTGGTCTGACAGATTCAAGAGTGACCTTGGATGAAAGAGGACAAGAATTCCTCCGTTTTGAGCTAAAATTTATGTCTGTGGGATAAAAACTCAAAGAGTTATAAAAATTTGTTCGGAAGGGTAAAATTTTAAAATCCGTTCAGAGGGTCAAAAATTAGACCTGACTTCTCGACCTTCGGGAGCCCGTAGCGGCTAAACCGTCGCTCTGACAAAAAAAATGGTCCACTCGAAAGTTGTTCGCAACGAAATTTCCTTCGTTTTGATATAAAGTTTTTGCAGATCGGTTCAGAAATGTAGGCTCTGACGCTCCTTGAACACAAATTTTGTGAATTCTGTTCGCACTCTGTTTCCAGAGTGCGAGCGAGGCAAAAAAAAAAACCTGATTTTTTCCATTTTTTCACTTTTTTTATAAAGTGATTGCTCTAAAACCGTAGAAGGTATGAAAGTGTCCTTCGGATGGTAGAGAGGTCAAACCCTTGTGACCCGTTTAAACTTTAAATGGTGTTTCTAGCTAAAACTATGCCAGAGCTGGAAAGCTTTGAAGAGCATGTGGTTTTTTTGCAAAATCCCATTATTTCCAATGGGGCCCATTTTTTTCGTGTTTTTTTGCGATAAATCGGAAACCGATTAAAATTTCAAAAAGTTGAATAGAAGCACCAATGTCATTTCCGAGCCGGTCGTTTTGAGCCCTGAACGGCTGCGCTCGGGCAAACGGATCTTGAGATTTTACGTGTCAAAAACGGTACGGAAGAATACGGCGGATATCTATAAAGTAGAGACGGATCACTATAGTTGAATGCCTTGTAGGCATTCAACTGACTAGAGTATGCTGTTTCGGAGAAACAGCACGTTGAATGCCTGCTCGCGGGGGGCGAGGACGCCGAGGACGCCGAGGACGCCGAAGCCCTTTTTTTTTTTTTTCATCCTCTGATGCTGAAAATGACCTGAAAGCTGGCTAAAAATAAAGCTGAACGTACATATGTGCTGGAAAAGGATTTCAGACACATAAAATTTTTATAAAGTTTTGTCTTTTATTGTGAAAATCTCGTTAAAGTTGTGTAATTATGCTTTAAAGTTAAGAAAACAAAACAGCGTTAAAGTTATTTAAAAAAAAAGAATTTTAATGTCAAAGTGTGTAAAAGATAATCATTTTATATTATTTTAGGTCTTTTATTGTGAAAATCCCATTGAAAATGGCTAAATATGCTTTTAAGTTGAATTTTAAAAAAAGACAAAGAATTATTAAAAAAAGAAAAAATCTAATATAAAAAAGTGTGAAAGACAATAATTTTTTATTATTTTAGGTCTTTTATTGTGAAAATCTAATTAAAGTTGTCTAATTATGCTTTAAAGTTAAGAAAACAAAACAACCCTAAAGTTATTTTAAAAAAATAATTTTAATGTAAAAGTGTGTAAAAGATATTAATTTTATATTATTTTAGGTCTTTTATTGTGAAAATCTCATTAAAAATGGCGAACTATGCTTTTAAGATGAATTTTAAAAAAAAGACGAAGAATTGTTAAAAAAAGAAAAAATTTAATGTAAAAATGTTTGAAAGACAATCATTTTTTATTATTTTAGGTCTTTTATTGTGAAAATCTCATTAAAAATGGCTAAATATGCTTTTAAGATGAATTTTAAAAAAAGACGAATAATTATTAAAAAAAAGAAAAAATTTAATGTAAAAATGTGTAAAAGATAGTAATTTTTTATTATTTTAGGTCTTTTATTGTGAAAATGTCGTTAAAGTTGTCTAATTATGCTTTAAAGTTAAGAAAACAAAACAACTGAAAAGTTCTAATGAGCTGTCTTCCCATCAGAGCTCCTTAATTGCTCCTCAAAACACACCTGATGCAGGTCACAAGACCACAGAAACAGAATCTGCATACAGCCAGCACAGCCTACTTCCAAATAAGGAGATGTCTGTGACATCACACAGACTCCTTCATTACCTTATAAGGAGATGAGCCTCTGAGTGCTCATTAATTGGGCGGCAAAACACACCTGCTCAGGTGGGACAGAGAATTCCTGAATATGCAAACAAATGGTAATTGCGCGAGAATGTAAACAGATAGAAAAAAAATTCTTTCAGATTCTGAAGCAGGACGATGAAATCTACTTGGGGATGTAATTTTATTTTTGTAGCTCAAACAGAAATGAAATGGCAGCCATTTTAGTGTCGAAAAATGTCACTTTTTGGGCGGAGGTCTCCTTCTGAGGACCATAGAGGAAAATCTGTTGGTCTGACAGATTCAAGAGTCACCTTGGATGAAAGAGGACAAGAATTCCTCCGTTTTGAGCTAAAATTTATGTTTGTGGGATAAAAACTCAAAGAGTTATAAAAATTTGTTTGGAAGGGTAAAATTTTAAAATCCGGTCAGAGGGACGAAAAATAGACCTGACTTCTCGACCTTCGGGAGCCCGTAGCGGCTAAACCGTCGCTCTGACGAAAAAAATGCTCCATTCCAAAGTTGTTCGCAACGAAATTTCCTTCGTTTTGATATAAAGTTTTTGCAGATCGGTTCAGAAATGTAGGCTCTGACGCTCCTTGAACACAAAATTTGTGAATTCTGTTCGCACTCTGTTTTTTGAGTGCGAGCGAGGAAAAAAAAAAAAACCTGATTTTTTCCATTTTTTCACTTTTTTTATAAAGTGATTGCTCTGAAACCGTAGAAGGTATGAAAGTGTCCTTCGGATGGTAAAGAGGTCAAACCCTTGTGACCCGTTTAAACTTTAAATGGTGTTTCTAGCTAAAACTATGCCAGAGCTGGAAAGCTTTGAAGAGCATGTGGTTTTTGGCCAAAATTGCATTATTTCCAATGGGGCCCATTTTTTTTCGTGTTTTTTTGCGATAAATCGGAAACCGATTAAAATTTCAAAAAGTTGAATAGAAGCACCAATCTCATTTCCGAGCCGGTCGTTTTGAGCCCTGAACGGCTGCGCTCGGGCAAACGGATCGTGAGATTTTAGTTGTCAAAAAAGGGGCGGAAGAATGCGGAAGATTTCCACTAGAGTATGCTGTTTCGGAGAAACAGCGCGTTGAATGCCTGCTCGCGGGGGGCGAGGACGCCGAGGACGCCGAAGCCCTTTTTTTTTTTTTTTTTCATCGTCTGATGCTGAAAATGACCTGAAAGCTGGCTAAAAATAAAGCTGAACGTACATATGTGCTGGAAAAGGATTTCAAACACATAAAATTTTTATAAAGTTTTGTGTTTTATTGTGAAAATCTCGTTAAAGTTGTGTAATTATGCTTTAAAGTTAAGAAAACAAAACAACCCTAAAGTTATTTAAAAATAATAATTTTAATGTAAACGTGTGTAAAAGATAATCATTTTATATTTTTTAGGTCTTTTATTGTGAAAATCCCATTAAAAATGGCTAAATATGCTTTAAAGTTGAATTTAAAAAAAAAGACGAAGAATTATTAAAAAAAGAAAAAACTAATATAAAAATGTGTGAAAGACAATAATTTTTTATTATTTTAGGTCTTTTATTGTGAAAATCTCGTTAAAGTTGTCTAATTATGCTTTAAAGTTAAGAAAACAAAACAACTCTAAAGTTATTTTTAAAAAAAAATTTAATGTAAAAGTGTGTAAACGTTATTAATTTTATATTATTGTAGGTCTTTTATTGTGAAAATCCCATTAAAAATGGCTAAATATGCTTTTAAGATGAATTTTAAAAAAAAGACGAAGAAATATTAAAAAAAGAAAAAAATTAATGTAAAAATGTGTAAAAGATAGTAATTTTTTATTATTTTAGGTCTTTTATTGTGAAAATCTCGTTAAAGTTGTGTAATTATGCTTTAAAGTTAAGAAAACAAAACAACCCCAAAGTTATTAAAAAAACATAATTTTAATGTAAAAGTGTGTAAAAGATAATCATTTTATATTATTTTAGGTCTTTTATTGTGAAAATCTCATTAACGTTGTCTAATTATGCTTTAAAGTTAAGAAAACAAAACAACTGAAAAGTTCTAATGAGCTGTCTTCCCATCAGAGCTCCTTAATTGCGCCTCAAAACACACCTGATGCAGGTCACAAGACCACAGAAATACAGTCTGCATACAGCCAGCACAGCCTACTTCCAAATAAGGAGATGTCTGTGACATCACACAGACTCCTTCATTACCTTATAAGGAGATGAGCCTCTGAGAGCTCATTAATTGGGCGGCAAAACACACCTGTTCAGGTGGGACAGAGAATTCCTGAAAAGGCAAACAAATGCTAATTGCGCAAAAACGGTAATAGATAGAAAAAAAATTCTTTCAGATTTAGAAAGAGGACGATGAAATCTACTTGGGGATGTAATTTTATTTTTGTAGCTCAAACAGAAATGAAATGGCAGCCATTTTAGTGTCCAAAAATGTCACTTTTTGGGGGGAGGTCTCCTTCTGAGGACCATAGAGGAAATTCTGTTGGTCTGACAGATTCAAGAGTCACCTTGGATGAAAGAGGACAAGAATTCCTCCGTTTTGAGCTAAAATTTATGTTTGTGGGATAAAAACTCAAAGAGTTATAAAAATTTGTTTGGAAGGGTAAAATTTTCAAATCCGGTCAGAGGGTCGAAAATTAGACCTGACTTCTCGACCTTCGGGAGCCCGTAGCGGCTAAACCGTCGCTCTGACGAAAAAATGGTTCCCGGAACGAAATGATCCTGACAAAATTTCCTCCGTTTTGATATAAAAAATTTTCCGGTGCGCCAAAAATTGTGGGAGCTAGAGCCTTTTGAACACAAAGAGTCTGGTTTCTGTCTCCACTCTGTTTTTACAGTGCGAGCGAAGAGACAAAAAAAACCTGATTTTTTCCATTTTTTCACTTTTTTATAAAGTGATTGCTCTGAAACCGTAGAAGGTATGAAAGTGCCCTTCAGATGGTAAAGAGGTCAAACCCTTGTGACCCGTTTAAACTTTAAATGGTGTTTGTAGCTAAAACTATGCCAGAGCTGGAAAGCTTTGAAGAGCATGTGGTTTTTGAGGTAAAAATCCCAAAATCCCATTGACTTACATGGGGCAAATTTTTGTCGCGTTTCTTGCGATAAATCGGAAACCGATTAAAATTTCCAAAAGTTGAATAGATCCGTAAATCTCATTTCCGAGCCGGTCGTTTTGAGCCCTTAACGGCTGCGCTCGGGCAAACGGATCTTGAGATTTTACGTGCCGAAAAACGGGTGCGAGAAGTACGGAAGATATCTATAACGAGACGAATCACTATAGTTGAATGCCTTTTAGGCATTCAACTGACTAGAGTATGCTGTTTCGGAGAAACAGCGCGTTGAATGCCTGCTCGCGGGGGGCAAGGACGATGCTGAAAATGACCTGAAAGCTGGCTAAAAAAAACCCTGAATGTACATATGTGCTAGAAAAGGATTTCAAACAGATAAAATTTTTATAAAGTTTTGTCTTTTATTGTGAAAATGTCGGTAAAGTTGTGTAATTAGGCTTTAAAGTTAAGAAAAAAAAACAGCGTTAAAGTTTAAAAAAAAAAAAAAATGTAATGTAAAAGTGTGTAAAAGACAATCATTTTTCATTATTTTGTGTCTTTTATTGTGAAAATCTCATTAAAAATGGCAAAATATGCTCTTAAGCTGAATTTTAAAAAAAAGACGAAGAATTATTAAAAAAAGAAAAAATTTAATGTAAAAATGTGTAAAAGATAGTAATTTTTTATTATTTTAGGTCTTTTATTGTGAAAATCTCGTTAAAGTTGTCTAATTATGCTTTAAAGTTAAAAAAACAAAACAATCCTAAAGTTATTTAAAAAAAATAATTTTAATGTAAAAGTGTGTAAAAAATGATAATTTTTCATTATTTTGGGTCTTTTATTGTGAAAATCTCGTTAAAGTTGTGTAATCATGCTTTAAAGTTAAGAAAACAAAACAGCGTTAAATGTTTTAAAAAAAAAACATTTTATTGTAAAAGTGTGTAAAAGATAATAATTTTATATTATTTTAGGTCTTTTATTGTGAAAATCTCATTAAAAATGGCTAAATATGCTTTTAAGATGAATTTTAAAAAAAGACGAAGAATTATTAAAAAAAAAAAAAATTATGTAAAAATGTGTAAAAGATAGTAATTTTTTATTATTTTAGGTCTTTTATTGTGAAAATCTCGTTAAAGTTGTCTAATTATGCTTTAAAGTTAAGAAAACAAAACAACCCTAAAGTTATTTAAAAAAAATAATTTTAATACAAAAGTGTGTAAAAGATAATAATTTTATATTATTTTAGGTCTTTTATTGTGAAAATCTCATTAAAGTTGTCTAATTATGTTTTAAAGTTAAGAAAACAAAACAACTGAAAAGTTCTAATGAGCTGTCTTCCCATCAGAGCTTCTTAATTGCGCCTCAAAACACACCTGATGCAGGTCACAAGACCACAGAAACAGAGTCTGCATACAGCCAGCACAGCCTACTTCCAAATAAGGAGATGTCTGTGACATCACACAGACTCCTTCATTACCTTATAAGGAGATGAGTCTCTGAGTGCTCATTAATTGGGCGGCAAAACACACCTGCTCAGGTGGGACAGAGAATTTCTGAATATGCAAACAAATGCTAATTGCGCGAAAATGGAAACAGATAGAAAAAAAATTCTTTCAGATTTAGAAGCAGGACGATGAAATCTACTTGGGGATGTAATTTTATTTTTGTAGCTCAAACAGAAATGAAATGGCAGCCATTTTAGTGTCACAAAAATGTCACTTTTTGGGGGGAGGTCTCCTTCTGAGGACCATAGAGGAGAATCTGTTGGTCTGACAGATTCAAGAGTGACCTTGGATGAAAGAGGACAAGAATTCCTCCGTTTTGAGCTAAAATTTATGTTTGTGGGATAAAAAGTCAAAGAGTTATAAAAATTTGTTTGGAAGGGTAAAATTTTAAAATCCGGTCAGAGGGACGAAAAAACGACCTGACTTCTCGACCTTCGGGAGCCCGTAGCGGCTAAACCGTCGCTCTGACAAAAAAAATGGTCCACTCGAAAGTTGTTCGCAACGAAATTTCCTTCGTTTTGATATAAAGTTTTTGCAGATCGGTTCAGAAATGTAGGCTCTGACGCTCCTTGAACACAAATTTTGTGAATTCTGTTCGCACTCTGTTTTTACAGTGCGAGCGAGGCAAAAAAAAAATTCTGATTTTTTCATTTTTTTCACTTTTTTTATAAAGTGATTGCTCTGAAACCGTAGAAGGTATGAAAGTGTCCTTCGGATGGTAAAGAGGTCAAACCCTTGTGACCCGTTTAAACTTTAAATGGTGTTTCTAGCTAAAACTATGCCAGAGCTGGATAGCTTTGAAGAGCATGTGGTTTTTGGCCAAAATTGCATTATTTCCAATGGGGCCCATTTTTTTCGTGTTTTTTTGCGATAAATCGGAAACCGATTAAAATTTCAAAAAGTTGAATAGAAGCACCAATGTCATTTCCGAGCCGGTCGTTTTGAGCCCTGAACGGCTGCGCTCGGGCAAACGGATCTTGAGATTTTACGTGTCAAAAAAGGGGCGGAAGACTACGGAAGATTCTATATAGCAAAACAGGATCACTATAGTTGAATGCCTTTTAGGCATTCAACTGATAAAGCAAAACAGGATCACTATAGTTGAATGCCTTTTAGGCATTCAACTGACTAGAGTATGCTGTTTCGGAGAAACAGCGCGTTGAATGCCTGCTCGCGGGGGGCGAGGACGCCGAAGCCCTTTTTTGTTTTTTTGTCATCCTCTGATGCTGAAAATGACCTGAAAGCTGGCTAAAAAAAACCTGAATGTACATATGTGCTGGAAAAGGATTTGAAACACATAAAATTTTTATAAAGTTTTGTCTTTTATTGTTAAAATCTCGTTAAAGTTGTGTAATTATGCTTTAAAGTTAAGAAAACAAAACAGCGTTAAAGTTTAAAAAAAAAAAAAATAAATAATGTAAAAGTGTGTAAAAGATGATCATTTTATATTATTTTAGGTCTTTTATTGTGAAAATCCCATTAAAAATGGCTAAATATGCTTTTAAGTTGAATTTTAAAAAAAGACGAAGAATTATTAAAAAAAGAAAAAAAGTAATATAAAAATGTGTGAAAGACAAATTTTTTTTATTATTTTAGGTCTTTTATTGTGAAAATCTCGTTAAAGTTGTCTAATTATGCTTTAAAGTTAAGAAAACAAAACAACCCTAAAGTTATTTAAAAAAAATAATTTTATGTAAAAGTGTGTAAAAGATATTAATTTTATATTATTTTAGGTCTTTTATTGTGAAAATCCCATTAAAAATGGCGAAATATGCTTTTAAGATGAATTTAAAAAAAAAGACGAAGAATTATTAAAAAAAGAAAAAATGTAATGTAAAAATGTGTAAAAGATAGTAATTTTTTTATTATTTTAGGTCTTTTATTGTGAAAATCTCGTTAAAGTTGTCTAATTATGCTTTAAAGTTAAGAAAACAAAACAACTGAAAAGTTCTAATGAGCTGTCTTCTCATCAGGGCTCCTTAATTGCGCCTCAAAACACACCTGATGCAGGTCACAAGACCACAGAAACAGAGTCTGCATACAGCCAGCACAGCCTACTTCCAAATAAGGATATGTCTGTGACATCACACAGACTCCTTCATTACCTTATAAGGAGATAAACTGCCCCTGAGAGCTCATTAATTGGGCGGCAAAACACACCTGCTCAGGTGGGACAGAGAATTTCTGAAAAGGCAAACAAATGCTAATTGCGCAAAAACGGTAATAGATAGAAAAAAAATTCTTTCAGATTTAGAAAGAGGACGATGAAATCTACTTGGGGATGTAATTTTGTTTGCGATGGTAATTCAGAAATGAAATGGCAGCCATTTTAGTGTCACAAAAATGTCACTTTTTGGGGGGAGGTCTCCTTCTGAGGACCATAGAGGAGAATCTGTTGGTCTGACAGATTCAAGAGTGACCTTGGATGAAAGAGGACAAGAATTCCTCCGTTTTGAGCTAAAATTTATGTCTGTGGGATAAAAACTCAAAGAGTTATAAAAATTTGTTCGGAAGGGTAAAATTTTAAAATCCGTTCAGAGGGTCAAAAATTAGACCTGACTTCTCGACCTTCGGGAGCCCGTAGCGGCTAAACCGTCGCTCTGACAAAAAAAATGGTCCACTCGAAAGTTGTTCGCAACGAAATTTCCTTCGTTTTGATATAAAGTTTTTGCAGATCGGTTCAGAAATGTAGGCTCTGACGCTCCTTGAACACAAATTTTGTGAATTCTGTTCGCACTCTGGCAAAAAAAAAAACCTGATTTTTTCCATTTTTTCACTTTTTTTATAAAGTGATTGCTCTAAAACCGTAGAAGGTATGAAAGTGTCCTTCGGATGGTAGAGAGGTCAAACCCTTGTGACCCGTTTAAACTTTAAATGGTGTTTCTAGCTAAAACTATGCCAGAGCTGGAAAGCTTTGAAGAGCATGTGGTTTTTTTTGCAAAATCCCATTATTTCCAATGGGGCCCATTTTTTTCGTGTTTTTTTGCGATAAATCGGAAACCGATTAAAATTTCAAAAAGTTGAATAGAAGCACCAATGTCATTTCCGAGCCGGTCGTTTTGAGCCCTGAACGGCTGCGCTCGGGCAAACGGATCTTGAGATTTTACGTGTCAAAAACGGTACGGAAGAATACGGCGGATATCTATAAAGTAGAGACGGATCACTATAGTTGAATGCCTTGTAGGCATTCAACTGACTAGAGTATGCTGTTTCGGAGAAACAGCACGTTGAATGCCTGCTCGCGGGGGGCGAGGACGCCGAGGACGCCGAGGACGCCGAAGCCCTTTTTTTTTTTTTTTCATCCTCTGATGCTGAAAATGACCTGAAAGCTGGCTAAAAATAAAGCTGAACGTACATATGTGCTGGAAAAGGATTTCAGACACATAAAATTTTTATAAAGTTTTGTCTTTTATTGTGAAAATCTCGTTAAAGTTGTGTAATTATGCTTTAAAGTTAAGAAAACAAAACAGCGTTAAAGTTATTTAAAAAAAAAGAATTTTAATGTCAAAGTGTGTAAAAGATAATCATTTTATATTATTTTAGGTCTTTTATTGTGAAAATCCCATTGAAAATGGCTAAATATGCTTTTAAGTTGAATTTTAAAAAAAGACAAAGAATTATTAAAAAAAGAAAAAATCTAATATAAAAAAGTGTGAAAGACAATAATTTTTTATTATTTTAGGTCTTTTATTGTGAAAATCTAATTAAAGTTATCTAATTATGCTTTAAAGTTAAGAAAACAAAACAACCCTA
This sequence comes from Neostethus bicornis, assembly GCA_902685375.1. Classification (NCBI taxonomy): domain Eukaryota; kingdom Metazoa; phylum Chordata; class Actinopteri; order Atheriniformes; family Phallostethidae; genus Neostethus; species Neostethus bicornis. The sequence goes on from LR738552.1 coordinate 26,298,332, forward strand.
AAGTTATTTTAAAAAAATAATTTTAATGTAAAAGTGTGTAAAAGATATTAATTTTATATTATTTTAGGTCTTTTATTGTGAAAATCTCATTAAAAATGGCGAACTATGCTTTTAAGATGAATTTTAAAAAAAAGACGAAGAATTGTTAAAAAAAGAAAAAATTTAATGTAAAAATGTTTGAAAGACAATCATTTTTTATTATTTTAGGTCTTTTATTGTGAAAATCTCATTAAAAATGGCTAAATATGCTTTTAAGATGAATTTTAAAAAAAGACGAATAATTATTAAAAAAAAGAAAAAATTTAATGTAAAAATGTGTAAAAGATAGTAATTTTTTATTATTTTAGGTCTTTTATTGTGAAAATGTCGTTAAAGTTGTCTAATTATGCTTTAAAGTTAAGAAAACAAAACAACTGAAAAGTTCTAATGAGCTGTCTTCCCATCAGAGCTCCTTAATTGCTCCTCAAAACACACCTGATGCAGGTCACAAGACCACAGAAACAGAATCTGCATACAGCCAGCACAGCCTACTTCCAAATAAGGAGATGTCTGTGACATCACACAGACTCCTTCATTACCTTATAAGGAGATGAGCCTCTGAGTGCTCATTAATTGGGCGGCAAAACACACCTGCTCAGGTGGGACAGAGAATTCCTGAATATGCAAACAAATGGTAATTGCGCGAGAATGTAAACAGATAGAAAAAAAATTCTTTCAGATTTAGAAGCAGGACGATCAAATCTACTTGGGGATGTAATTTTATTTTTGTAGCTCAAACAGAAATGAAATGGCAGCCATTTTAGTGTCGAAAAATGTCACTTTTTGGGCGGAGGTCTCCTTCTGAGGACCATAGAGGAAAATCTGTTGGTCTGACAGATTCAAGAGTCACCTTGGATGAAAGAGGACAAGAATTCCTCCGTTTTGAGCTAAAATTTATGTTTGTGGGATAAAAACTCAAAGAGTTATAAAAATTTGTTTGGAAGGGTAAAATTTTAAAATCCGGTCAGAGGGACGAAAAATAGACCTGACTTCTCGACCTTCGGGAGCCCGTAGCGGCTAAACCGTCGCTCTGACGAAAAAAATGCTCCATTCCAAAGTTGTTCGCAACGAAATTTCCTTCGTTTTGATATAAAGTTTTTGCAGATCGGTTCAGAAATGTAGGCTCTGACGCTCCTTGAACACAAATTTTGTGAATTCTGTTCGCACTCTGTTTTTACAGTGCGAGCGAGGCAAAAAAAAAAACCTGATTTTTTCCATTTTTTCACTTTTTTTATAAAGTGATTGCTCTGAAACCGTAGAAGGTATGAAAGTGTCCTTTAGATGTTATAGAGGTCAAATCCTTGTGACCCGTTTAAACTTTAAATGGTGTTTCTAGCTAAAACTATGCCAGAGCTGGAAAGCTTTGAAGAGCATGTGGTTTTTGGCCAAAATCCCATTATTTCCAATGGGGCCCCTTTTTTTTCGTGTTTTTTTGCGATAAATCGGAAACCGATTAAAATTTCAAAAAGTTGAATAGAAGCACTAATCTCATTTCCGAGCCGGTCGTTTTGAGCCCTGAACGGCTGCGCTCGGGCAAACGGATCTTGAGATTTTACGTGTCAAAAAAGGGGCGGAAGACTACGGAAGATTTTTAGAAAGCAAAACAGGATCACTATAGTTGAATGCCTTTTAGGCATTCAACTGACTAGAGTATGCTGTTTCGGAGAAACAGCGCGTTGAATGCCTGCTCGCGGGGGGCGAGGACGCCGAGGACGCTGAGGACGCTGAAGGCCTTTTTTTTTTTTTTTTTTCATCCTCTGATGCTGAAAATGACCTGAAAGCTGGCTAAAAAAAACCCTGAATGTACATATGTGCTGGAAAAGGATTTCAAACACATTAAATTTTTATAAAGTTTTGTCTTTTATTGTGAAAATCTCGGTAAAGTTGTGTAATTATGCTTTAAAGTTAAGAAAACAAAACAGCGTTAAAGTTTTTTAAAAAAAATAATTTTAATGTAAAAGTGTGTAAAAGATAATCATTTTTCATTATTTTGGGTCTTTTATTGTGAAAATCTCATTAAAAATGGCTAAATATGCTTTTAAGATGAATTTTAAAAAAAAGACGAAGAATTATTAAAAAAAGAAAAAAATTAATGTAAAAATGTGTAAAAGATAGTAATTTTTATTATTTTAGGTCTTTTATTGTGAAAATCTTGTTAAAGTTGTCTATGCTTTAAAGTTAAGAAAACAAAACAACCCCAAAGTTATTTAAAAAACATAATTTTAATGTAAAAGTTTGTAAAAGATAATAATTTTATATTATTTTAGGTCTTTTATTGTGAAAATCTCATTAAAAATGGCTAAATATGCTTTTACGATGAATTTTAAAAAAAAGACGAAGAATTATTAAAAAAAGAAAAAATATAATGTAAAAATGTGTAAAAGATAGTAATTTTTATTATTTTAGGTCTTTTATTGTGAAAATCTCGTTAAAGTTGTCTAATTATGCTTTAAAGTTAAGAAAACAAAACAACCCTAAACTTATTAAAAAACTAGAGTATGCTGTTTCGGAGAAACAGCGCGTTGAATGCCTGCTCGCGGGGGGCGAGGACGCCGAGGACGCCGAGGACCTTTTTTTTTTTTTTTGTCATCCTCTGATGCTGAAAATGACCTGAAAGCTGGCTAAAAAAAAACCACATAAAATTTTTATAAAGTTTTGTCTTTTATTGTGAAAATCTCGTTAAAATTGTGTAATTATGCTTTAAAGTTAAGAAAAGAAAACAGCGTTAAAGTTTTTTAAAAAAAATTATTTTAATGTAAAAGTGTGTAAAAGATGATAATTTTTCATTATTTTGGGTCTTTTATTGTGAAAATGTCATTAAAAATGGCTAAATATGTTTTCAAGATGAATTTTAAAAAAAGACGAAGATTATTAAAAAAAGAAAAAAATTAATGTAAAAATGTGTAAAAGATAGTAATTTTTATTATTTTAGGTCTTTTATTGTGAAAATCTCGTTAAAGTTGTCTAATTAGGCTTTACAGTTAAGAAAACAAAACAGCATTAAAGTTTTTTAAAAAAAATCATTTTAATGTAAAAGTGCGTAAAAGATAATCATTTTTTATCATTTTGTGTCTTTTATTGTGAAAATCTCATTAAAAATGGCTAAATATGCTTTTAAGATGAATTTTAAAAAAAAGACGAAGAATTATTAAAAAAACAAAAAAATTAATGTAAAAATGTGTAAAAGATAGTAATTTTTATTATTTTAGGTCTTTTATTGTGAAAATCTCGTTAAAGTTGTGTAATTATGCTTTAAAGTTAAGAAAACAAAAGAACCCTAAAGTTATTTTAAAAAAAAAAAATTAACGTAAAAGTGTGTAAAAGATAATCATTTTATATTATTTTAGGTCTTTTATTGTGAAAATCTCATTAAAGTTGTCTAATTATGCTTTAAAGTTAAGAAAACAAAACAACTGAAAAGTTCTAATGAGCTGTCTTCCCATCAGAGCTCCTTAATTGCGCCTCAAAACACACCTGATGCAGGTCACAAGACCACAGAAACAGAATCTGCATACAGCCAGCACAGCCTACTTCCAAATAAGGAGATGTCTGTGACATCACACAGACTCCTTCATTACCTTATAAGGAGATGAGGCTGTGAGTGCTCATTAATTGGGCGGCAAAACACACCTGCTCAGGTGGGACAGAGAATTTCTGAAAAGGCAAACAAATGCTAATTGCGCAAAAACGGTAATAGATAGAAAAAAAATTCTTTCAGATTTAGAAAGAGGACGATGAAATCTACTTGGGGATGTAATTTTATTTTTGTAGCTCAAACAGAAATGAAATGGCAGCCATTTTAGTGTCCAAAAATGTCACTTTTTGGGGGGAGGTCTCCTTCTGAGGACCATAGAGGAAATTCTGTTGGTCTGACAGATTCAAGAGTCACCTTGGATGAAAGAGGACAAGAATTCCTCCGTTTTGAGCTAAAATTTATGTTTGTGGGATAAAAACTCAAAGAGTTATAAAAATTTGTTTGGAAGGGTAAAATTTTCAAATCCGCTCAGAGGGTCGAAAATTAGACCTGACTTCTCGACCTTCGGGAGCCCGTAGCGGCTAAACCGTCGCTCTGACGAAAAAATGAGCGGAGGTGCCAATTGTTCCTGACAAAATTTCCTCCGTTTTGATATAAAAAACTTTCCGGTGCGCCAAAAATTGTGGGAGCTAGAGCCTTTTGAACACAAAGAGTCTGGTTTCTGTCTCCACTCTGTTTTTACAGTGCGAGCGAAGAGACAAAAAAAAACCTGATTTTTTCCATTTTTTCACTTTTTTTATAAAGTGATTGCTCTGAAACCGTAGAAGGTATGAAAGTGCCCTTCAGATGGTAAAGAGGTCAAACCCTTGTGACCCGTTTAAACTTTAAATGGTGTTTGTGGCTAAAACTATGCCAGAGCTGGAAAGCTTTGAAGAGCATGTGGTTTTTGAGGTAAAAATTCCAAAATCCCATTGACTTACATGGGGCAAATTTTTGTCGCGTTTCTTGCGATAAATCGGAAACCGATTAAAATTTCCAAAAGTTGAATAGATCCGTAAATCTCATTTCCGAGCCGGTCGTTTTGAGCCCTTAACGGCTGCGCTCGGGCAAACGGATCTTGAGATTTTACGTGCCGAAAAACGGGTGCGAGAAGTACGGAAGATATCTACTAGAGTATGCTGTTTCGGAGAAACAGCGCGTTGAATGCCTGCTCGCGGTGGGCGAGGACGCCGAAGCCCTTTTTTTTTTTTTTTCATCCTCTGATGCTGAAAATGACCTGAAAGCTGGCTAAAAAAAAACCTGAATGTACATATGTGCTGGAAAAGGATTTCAAACACATACAATTTTTATAAAGTTTTGTCTTTTATTGTGAAAATCTCGTTAAAGTTGTGTAATTATGCTTTAAAGTTAAGAAAACAAAACAGCGTTAAAGTTTTTTAAAAAAAATAATTTTAATGTAAAAGTGTGTAAAAGATGATAATTTTTCATTATTTTGGGTCTTTTATTGTGAAAATCTCATTAAAAATGGCTAAATATGCTTTTAAGATGAATTTTAAAAAAAAGACGAAGAATTATTGAAAAAAGAAAAAATTTAATGTAAAAATGTGTAAAAGATAGTAATTTTTTATTATTTTAGGTCTTTTATTGTGAAAACCTCGTTAAAGTTGTCTAATTATGCTTTAAAGTTAAGAAAACAAAACAACCCTAAAGTTATTTAAAAAAATAATTTTAATGTAAAAGTGTGTAAAAGATAATAATTTTATATTATTTTAGGTCTTTTATTGTGAAAATCTCATTAAAGTTGTCTAATTATGCTTTAAAGTTAAGAAAACAAAACAACCCTAAAGTTATTTAAAAAAATAATTTTAATGTAAAAGTGTGTAAAAGATAATAATTTTATATTATTTTAGGTCTTTTATTGTGAAAATCTCATTAAAGTTGTGTAATTATGCTTTAAAGTTAAGAAAACAAAACAACTGAAAAGTTCTAATGAGCTGTCTTCCCATCAGAGCTCCTTAATTGCGCCTCAAAACACAGCTGATGCAGGTCACAAGACCACAGAAACAGAATCCGCATACAGCCAGTACAGCCTACTTCCAAATAAGGAGATGTCTGTGACATCACACAGACTCCTTCATTACCTTATAAGGAGATGAGCCTCTGAGTGCTCATTAATTGGGCGGCAAAACACACCTGCTCAGGTGGGACAGAGAATTTCTGAAAAGGCAAACAAATGCTAATTGCGCGAGAATGGAAACAGATAGAAAAAAAATTCTTTCAGATTTAGAAGCAGGACGATGAAATCTACTTGGGGATGTAATTTTATTTTTGTAGCTCAAACAGAAATGAAATGGCAGCCATTTTAGTGTAACAAAAATGTCACTTTTTGGGGGGAGGTCTCCTTCTGAGGACCATAGAGGAAATTCTGTTGGTCTGACAGATTCAAGAGTCACCTTGGATGAAAGAGGACAAGAATTCCTCCGTTTTGAGCTAAAATTTATGTTTGTGGGATAAAAACTGAAAGAGTTATAAAAATTTGTTTGGAAGGGTAAAATTTTAAAATCCGGTCAGAGGGACAAAAATAAAACCTGACTTCTCGACCTTCGGGAGCCCGTAGCGGCTAAACGGTTGCTCTAATCAAAAAATTTTCTAGTGAGGTCAAATTTTCCTGACAAAATTTCCTTCGTTTTGATAAAAAAAAATTTCCGGTGCGCCAAGAATTGTGGGAGCTAGAGCCTTTTGAACACAAAGAGTCTGGTTTGTCTCCACACTCTGTTTCCAGAGTGCGACAGAGGAAAAAAAAAAATTCTGATTTTTTCCATTTTTTCACTTTTTTATAAAGTGATTGCTCTGAAACCGTAGAAGGTATGAAAGTGTCCTTCGGATGGTAAAGAGGTCAAACCCTTGTGACCCGTTTAAACTTTAAATGGTGTTTCTAGCTAAAACTATGCCAGAGCTGGAAAGCTTTGAAGAGCATGTGGTTTTTGGCCAAAATTGCATTATTTCCAATGGGGCCCATTTTTTTTGTGTTTTTTTGCGATAAATCGGAAACCGATTAAAATTTCAAAAAGTTGAATAGAAGCACCAATCTCATTTCCGAGCCGGTCGTTTTGAGCCCTGAACGGCTGCGCTCGGGCAAACGGATCTTGAGATTTTACGTGTCAAAAAAGGGGCGGAAGACTACGGAAGATTCTATATAGCAAAACAGGATCACTATAGTTGAATGCCTTTTAGGCATTCAACTGATGAGCTGTCTTCTCATCAGAGCTCCTTAATTGCGCCTCAAAACACACCTGATGCAGGTCACAAGACCACAGAAACAGAATCTGCATACAGCCAGTACAGCCTACTTCCAAATAAGGAGATGTCTGTGACATCACACAGACTCCTTCATTACCTTATAAGGAGATGAGCCTCTGAGTGCTCATTAATTGGGCGGCAAAACACACCTGCTCAGGTTGGACAGAGAATTTCTGAAAAGGCAAACAAATGCTAATTGCGCGAAAACGGTAATAGATAGAAAAAAAATTCTTTCAGATTTAGAAAGAGGACGATGAAATCTACTTGGGGATGTAATTTCGTTTGCAATGGTAATTCAGAAAAGAAATGGCAGCCATTTTAGTGTCCAAAAATGTCAGTTTTTGGGGGGAGGTCTCCTTCTGAGGACCATAGAGGAAATTCTGTTGGTCTGACAGATTCAAGAGTCACCTTGGATGAAAGAGGACAAGAATTCCTCCGTTTTGAGCTAAAATTTATGTTTGTGGGATAAAAACTCAAAGAGTTATAAAAATTTGTTTGGAAGGGTAAAATTTTCAAATCCGGTCAGAGGGACGAGAAAAAGACCTGACTTCTCGACCTTCGGGAGCCCGTAGCGGCTAAACCGTCGCTCTGACGAAAAAAATGCTCCATTCCAAAGTTGTTCGCAACGAAATTTCCTTCGTTTTGATATAAAGTTTTTGCAGATCGGTTCAGAAATGTAGGCTCTGACGCTCTTTGAACACAAATTTTGTGAATTCTGTTCGCACTCTGTTTTTACAGTGCGAGCGAGGCAAAAAAAAAAACCTGATTTTTTCCATTTTTTCACTTTTTTTATTAAGTGATTGCTCTGAAACCGTAGAAGGTATGAAAGTGTCCTTTAGATGTTATAGAGGTCAAACCCTTGTGACCCGTTTAAACTTTAAATGGTGTTTCTAGCTAAAAGTATGCCAGAGCTGGAAAGCTTTGAAGAGCATGTGGTTTTTGGCCAAAATTACATTATTTCCAATGGGGCCAATTTTTGTCGTGTTTTTTTGCGATAAATCGGAAACCGATTAAAATTTCAAAAAGTTGAATAGATCCGTAAATCTCATTTCCGAGCCGGTCGTTTTGAGCCCTGAACGGCTGCGCTCGGGCAAACGGATCTTGAGATTTTACGTGTCAAAAAAGGGGCGGAAGACTACGGAAGATTCTATATAGCAAAACAGGATCACTATAGTTGAATGCCTTTTAGGCATTCAACTGACTAGAGTATGCTGTTTCGGAGAAACAGCGCGTTGAATGCCTGCTCGCGGGGGGCGAGGACGCCGAGGACGCCGAAGCCCTTTTTTTTTTTTTTTTTCATCCTCTGATGCTGAAAATGACCTGAAAGCTGGCTAAAAAAAACCCTGAATGTACATGTGTGCTGGAAAAGGATTTCAAACACATTAAATTTTTATAAAGTTTTGTCTTTTATTGTGAAAATCTCGGTAAAGTTGTGTAATTATGCTTTAAAGTCAAGAAAACAAAACAGCGTTAAACTTTTTTAAAAAAAATAATTTTAATGTAAAAGTGTGTAAAAGATAATCATTTTTTATTATTTTGTGTCTTTTATTGTGAAAATCTCATTAAAAATGGCTAAAAATGCTTTTAATATGAATTTTAAAAAAAAGACGAAGAATTATTAAAAAAAGAAAAAATTTAATGTAAAAATGTGTAAAAGATAATAATTTTTTATTATTTTAGGTCTTTTATTGTGAAAATCTTGGTAAAGTTGTCTAATTATGCTTTAAAGTTAAGAAAACAAAACAACCCCTAAAGTTATTTAAAAAAAATAATTTGAATGTAAAAGTGTGTAAAAGATAATAATTTTATATTATTTTAGGTCTTTTATTGTGAAAATCTCATTAAAGTTGTCTAATTATGCTTTAAAGTTAAGAAAACAAATCAACACTAAAGTTATTTAAAAAAAATAATTTGAATGTAAAAGTGTGTAAAAGATAATAATTTTATATTATTTTAGGTCTTTTATTGTGAAAATCTCATTAAAGTTGTCTAATTATGCTTTAAAGTTAAGAAAACAAAACAACTGAAAAGTTCTAATGAGCTGTCTTCCCATCAGAGCTCCTTAATTGCGCCTCAAAACACACCTGATGCAGGTCACAAGACCACAGAAACAGAATCTGCATACAGCCAGCACAGCCTACTTCCAAATAAGGAGATGTCTGTGACATCACACAGACTCCTTCATTACCTTATAAGGAGATGAGCCTCTGAGTGCTCATTAATTGGGCGGCAAAACACACCTGCTCAGGTGGGAGAGAAAATATCTGAATATGCAAACAAATGCTAATTGCGCAAAAACGGTAATAGATAGAAAAAAAATTCTTTCAGATTTAGAAAGAGGACGATGAAATCTACTTGGGGATGTAATTTTGTTTGCGATGGTAATTCAGAAATGAAATGGCAGGCATTTTAGTGTCACAAAAATGTCACTTTTTGGGGGGAGGTCTCCTTCTGAGGACCATAGAGGAAAATCTGTTGGTCTGACAGATTCAAGAGTCACCTTGGATGAAAGAGGACAAGAATTCCTCCGTTTTGAGCTAAAATTTATGTTTGTGGGATAAAAACTCAAAGAGTTATAAAAATTTGTTTGGAAGGGTAAAATTTTCAAATCCGGTCAGAGGGACAAAAATAAAACCTGACTTCTCGACCTTCGGGAGCCCGTAGCGACTAAACGGTTGCTCTGAGGCAAAAATGGGTTCTAGAGTCTAAATTTTCCTGACAAAATTTCCTTCGTTTTGATATAAAAAACTTTCCGGTGCGCCAAAAATTGTGGGAGCTAGAGCCTTTTGAACACAAAGAGTCTGGTTTGTCTCACCACTCTGTTTTTACAGTGCGATAGAGGAGAGAAAAAAAACCTGATTTTTTCCATTTTTTCACTTTATTTATAAAGTGATTGCTCTGAAACCGTAGAAGGTATGAAAGTGTCCTTCGGATGGTAAAGAGGTCACATCCTTGTGACCCGTTTAAACTTTAAATGGTGTTTCTAGCTAAAAGTATGCCAGAGCTGGAAAGCTTTGAAGAGCATGTGGTTTTTGGCCAAAATCCCATTATTTCCAATGGGGCCCTTTTTTTTCGTGTTTTTTTGCGATAAATCGGAAACCGATTAAAATTTCAAAAAGTCGAATAGATCCGTAAATCTCATTTCCGAGCTGGTCGTTTTGAGCCCTGAACGGCTGCGCTCGGGTAAACGGATCTTGAGATTTTACGTGCCAAAAAACGTACGGAAGAATACGGAAGATTCCATATAGCAAAACAGGATCACTATAGTTGAATGCCTTTTAGGCATTCAACTGATTAAAGTTGTGTAGTTATGCTTTAAAGTTAAGAAAACAAAACAACTGAAAAGTTCTAACTAGAGTATGCTGTTTCGGAGAAACAGCGCGTTGAATGCCTGCTCGCGGGGGGCGAGGACGCCGAGGACGCCTAGGACGCCGAAGGCCTTTTTTTTTTTTTTTTTCATCCTCTGATGCTGAAAATGACCTGAAAGCTGGCTAAAAAAAAACCTGAATGTACATATGTGCTAGAAAAGGATTTCAAACACATGAAATTTTTATAAAGTTTTGTCTTTTATTGTGAAAATCTTGTTAAAGTTGTGTAATTATGCTTTAAAGTTGAGAAAACAAAACAGCGTTAAAGTTTTTTTAAAAAAAAATTTTAATGTAAAAGTGAGTAAAAGTTAATCATTTTTCATTATTTTGTGTCTTTTATTGTGAAAATCTCATTAAAAATGGCGAAATATGCTTTTAAGTAGAATTCTAAAATTAGACGAAGAATTTATAAAAAAAGAAAAAAATTAATGTAAAAATGTTTGAAAGACAATCATTTTTTATTATTTTAGGTCTTTTATTGTGAAAATCTTGTTAAAGTTGTGTAATTATGCTTTAAAGTTGAGAAAACAAAACAGCGTTAAAGTTTTTTTAAAAAAAAATTTTAATGTAAAAGTGAGTAAAAGTTAATCATTTTTCATTATTTTGTGTCTTTTATTGTGAAAATCTCATTAAAAATGGCTAAATATGCTTTTAAGATGAATTTTAAAAAAAGACGAAGAATTATTAAAAAAAGAAAAAAATTAATGTAGTAATGACAGAGAATTTCTGAAAAGGCAAACAAATGCTAATTGCGCGAGAATGGAAACAGATAGAAAAAAAATTCTTTCAGATTTAGAAGCAGGACGATGAAATCTACTTGGGGATGTAATTTTATTTTTGTAGCTCAAACAGAAATGAAATGGCAGCCATTTTAGTGTAACAAAAATGTCACTTTTTGGGGGGAGGTCTCCTTCTGAGGACCATAGAGGAAATTCTGTTTGTCTGACAGATTCAAGAGTCACCTTGGATGAAAGAGGACAAGAATTCCTCCGTTTTGAGCTAAAATTTATGTTTGTGGGATAAAAACTGAAAGAGTTATAAAAATTTGTTTGGAAGGGTAAAATTTTAAAATCCGGTCAGAGGGACAAAAATAAAACCTGACTTCTCGACCTTCGGGAGCCCGTAGCGGCTAAACGGTTGCTCTAATCAAAAAATTTTCTAGTGAGGTCAAATTTTCCTGACAAAATTTCCTTCGTTTTGATAAAAAAAAATTTCCGGTGCGCCAAGAATTGTGGGAGCTAGAGCCTTTTGAACACAAAGAGTCTGGTTTGTCTCCACACTCTGTTTCCAGAGTGCGACAGAGGAAAAAAAAAAATTCTGATTTTTTCCATTTTTTCACTTTTTTATAAAGTGATTGCTCTGAAACCGTAGAAGGTATGAAAGTGTCCTTCGGATGGTAAAGAGGTCAAACCCTTGTGACCCGTTTAAACTTTAAATGGTGTTTCTAGCTAAAACTATGCCAGAGCTGGAAAGCTTTGAAGAGCATGTGGTTTTTGGCCAAAATTGCATTATTTCCAATGGGGCCCATTTTTTTTGTGTTTTTTTGCGATAAATCGGAAACCGATTAAAATTTCAAAAAGTTGAATAGAAGCACCAATCTCATTTCCGAGCCGGTCGTTTTGAGCCCTGAACGGCTGCGCTCGGGCAAACGGATCTTGAGATTTTACGTGTCAAAAAAGGGGCGGAAGACTACGGAAGATTCTATATAGCAAAACAGGATCACTATAGTTGAATGCCTTTTAGGCATTCAACTGATGAGCTGTCTTCTCATCAGAGCTCCTTAATTGCGCCTCAAAACACACCTGATGCAGGTCACAAGACCACAGAAACAGAATCTGCATACAGCCAGCACAGCCTAGTTCCAAATAAGGAGATGTCTGTGACATCACACAGACTCCTTCATTACCTTATAAGGAGATGAGCCTCTGAGTGCTCATTAATTGGGCGGCAAAACACACCTGCTCAGGTTGGACAGAGAATTTCTGAAAAGGCAAACAAATGCTAATTGCGCGAAAACGGTAATAGATAGAAAAAAAATTCTTTCAGATTTAGAAAGAGGACGATGAAATCTACTTGGGGATGTAATTTCGTTTGCAATGGTAATTCAGAAAAGAAATGGCAGCCATTTTAGTGTCCAAAAATGTCAGTTTTTGGGGGGAGGTCTCCTTCTGAGGACCATAGAGGAAATTCTGTTGGTCTGACAGATTCAAGAGTCACCTTGGATGAAAGAGGACAAGAATTCCTCCGTTTTGAGCTAAAATTTATGTTTGTGGGATAAAAACTCAAAGAGTTATAAAAATTTGTTTGGAAGGGTAAAATTTTCAAATCCGGTCAGAGGGACGAGAAAAAGACCTGACTTCTCGACCTTCGGGAGCCCGTAGCGGCTAAACCGTCGCTCTGACGAAAAAATGAGCGGAGGTGCCAATTGTTCCTGACAAAATTTCCTCCGTTTTGATATAAAAAACTTTCCGGTGCGCCAAAAATTGTGGGAGCTAGAGCCTTTTGAACACAAAGAGTCTGGTTTGTCTCCACACTCTGTTTTTCCAGTGCGATAGAGGAGAAAAAAAAAAACTGATTTTTTCCATTTTTTCACTTTTTTTATAAAGTGATTGCTCTGAAACCGTAGAAGGTATGAAAGTGCCCTTTAGATGTTATAGAGGTCAAATCCTTGTGACCCGTTTAAACTTTAAATGGTGTTTCTAGCTAAAAGTATGCCAGAGCTGGAAAGCTTTGAAGAGCATGTGGTTTTTGGCCAAAATCCCATTATTTCCAATGGGGCCCTTTTTTTTCGTGTTTTTTTGCGATAAATCGGAAACCGATTAAAATTTCAAAAAGTTGAATAGAAGCACCATTGTCATTTCCGAGCCGGTCGTTTTGAGCCCTGAACGGCTGCGCTCGGGCAAACGGATCTTGAGATTTTACGTGTCAAAAAAGGGGCGGAAGACTACGGAAGATTCCACTAGAGTATGCTGTTTCGGAGAAACAGCGCGTTGAATGCCTGCTCGCGGGGGGCGAGGACGCCGAGGACGCCGAAGCCCTTTTTTTTTGTTTTCGTCCTCTGATGCTGAAAATGACCTTTTTTTTTTTTTTTTTCATCCTCTGATGCTGAAAATGACCTGAAAGCTGGCTAAAAATAAACCTGAATGTACATATGTGCTGGAAAAGGATTTCAAACACATAAAATTTTTATAAAGTTTTGTCTTTTATTGTGAAAATCTCGTTAAAGTTGTGTAATTATGCTTTAAAGTTAAGAAAACAAAACAGCGTTAAAGTTTTTTAAAAAAAAGAATTTTAATGTAAAAGTGTGTAAAAGATAATAATTTTTCATTATTTTGAGTCTTTTATTGTGAAAATCTCGTTAAAGTTGTGTAATTATGCTTTAAAGTTAAGAAAACAAAACAACCCTAAAGTTTTTAAAAAAAAAATATTTTAATGTAAAAGTGTGTAAAAGATAATAATTTTTCATTATTTTAGGTCTTTTATTGTGAAAATTTCGTTAAAGTTGTGTAATTATGCTTTAAAGTTAAGAAAACAAAACAGCGTTAAAGTTTTTTAAAAAAAATCATTTTAATGTAAAAGTGTGTAAAAAATAATAATTTTTCATTATTTTGTGTCTTTTATTGTGAAAATGTCATTAAAAATGGCTAAATATGCTTTTAAGATGAATTTTAAAAAAAGACGAAGAATTATTAAAAAAAAGAAAAAATTAATGTAAAAATGTGTAAAAGATAGTAATTTTTTATTATTTTAGGTCTTTTATTGTGAAAATCTCGTTAAAGTTGTCTAATTATGCTTTAAAGTTAAGAAAACAAAACAACTGAAAAGTTCTAATGAGCTGTCTTCTCATCAGAGCTCCTTAATTGCGCCTCAAAACACACCTGATGCAGGTCACAAGACCACAGAAACAGAAGCTGCATACAGCCAGCACAGCCTACTTCCAAATAAGGAGATGTCTGTGACATCACACAGACACCTTCATTACCTTATAAGGAGATGAGCCTCTGAGTGCTCATTAATTGGGCGGCAAAACACACCTGCTCAGTTGGGAGAGAGAATTTCTGAATAGGCAAACAAATGCTAATTGCGCGAAAATGGAAACAGATAGAAAAAAAATTCTTTCAGATTTAGAAAGAGGACGATGAAATGTACTTGGGGATGTAATTTTATTTTTGTAGCTCAAACAGAAATGAAATGGCAGCCATTTTAGTGTCACAAAAATGTCACTTTTTGGGGGGAGGTCTCCTTCTGAGGACCATAGAGGAAAATCTGTTAGTCTGACAGATTCAAGAGTCACCTTGGATGAAAGAGGACAAGAATTCCTCCGTTTTGTGCTAAAATTTATGTTTGTGGGATAAAAACTCAAAGAGTTATAAAAATTTGTTTGGAAGGGTAAAATTTTAAAATCCGGTGAGAGGGACAAAAATAAAACCTGACTTCTCGACCTTCGGGAGCCCGTAGCGGCTAAACGGTTGCTCTAATCAAAAAATTTTCTAGTGAGGTCAAATTTTCCTGACAAAATTTCCTTCGTTTTGATAAAAAAAAATTTCCGGTGCGCCAAGAATTGTGGGAGCTAGAGCCTTTTGAACACAAAGAGTGTGGTTTGTCTCACCATTCTGTTTCTAGAGTGCGACAGAGGAAAAAAAAAAATTCTGATTTTTTCATTTTTTTCACTTTTTTTATAAAGTGATTGCTCTGAAACCGTAGAAGGTATGAAAGTGTCCTTCGGATGGTAAAGAGGTCAAACCCTTGTGACCCGTTTAAACTTTAAATGGTGTTTCTAGCTAAAAGTATGCCAGAGCTGGAAAGCTTTGAAGAGCATGTGGTTTTCGGCCAAAATCCCATTATTTCCAATGGGGCCAATTTTTGTCGTGTTTTTTTGCGATAAATCGGAAACCGAATAAAATTTCAAAAAGTTGAATAGATCCGATAATCTCATTTCCGAGCCGGTCGTTTTGAGTCCTGAACGGCTGCGCTCGGGCAAACGGATCTTGAGATTTTACGTGCCAAAAAAGGGGCGGAAGACTACGGAAGATTTCCACTAGAGTATGCTGTTTCGGAGAAACAGCGCGTTGAATGCCTGCTCGCGGGGGGCGAGGACGCCGAGGACGCCGAAGCCCTTTTTTTTTTTTTTTTCATCGTCTGATGCTGAAAATGACCTGAAAGCTGGCTAAAAATAAAGCTGAACGTACATATGTGCTGGAAAAGGATTTCAAACACATAAAATTTTTATAAAGTTTTGTCTTTTATTGTGAAAATCTCGTTAAAGTTGTGTAATTATGCTTTAAAGTTAAGAAAACAAAACAACCCTAAAGTTATTTAAAAATAATAATTTTAATGTAAACGTGTGTAAAAGATAATCATTTTATATTTTTTTAGGTCTTTTATTGTGAAAATCCCATTAAAAATGGCTAAATATGCTTTAAAGTTGAATTTAAAAAAAAAGACGAAGAATTATTAAAAAAAGAAAAAAGTAATATAAAAATGTGTGAAAGACAATAATTTTTTATTATTTTAGGTCTTTTATTGTGAAAATCTCGTTAAAGTTGTCTAATTATGCTTTAAAGTTAAGAAAACAAAACAACTCTAAAGTTATTTAAAAAAAAAAATTTTAATGTAAAAGTGTGTAAACGTTATTAATTTTATAATATTGTAGGTCTTTTATTGTGAAAATCCCATTAAAAATGGCTAAATATGCTTTTAAGATGAATTTTTAAAAAAAGACGAAGAATTATTAAAAAAAGAAAAAATTTAATGTAAAAATGTGTAAAAGATAGTAATTTTTTATTATTTTAGGTCTTTTATTGTGAAAATCTCGTTAAAGTTGTGTAATTATGCTTTAAAGTTAAGAAAACAAAACAACCCTAAAGTTATTTAAAAAAATAATTTTAATGTAAAAGTGTGTAAAAGATTATAATTTTTTATTATTTTAGGTCTTTTATTGTGAAAATCTCATTAAAGTTGTCTAATTATGCTTTAAAGTTAAGAAAACAAAACAACTGAAAAGTTCTAATGAGCTGTCTTCCCATCAGAGCTCCTTAATTGCGCCTCAAAACACACCTGATGCAGGTCACAAGACCACAGAAACAGAATCTGCATACAGCCAGCACAGCCTACTTCCAAATAAGGAGATGTCTGTGACATCACACAGACTCCTTCATTACCTTATAAGGAGATGAGCCTGTGAGTGCTCATTAATTGGGCGGCAAAACACACCTGTTCAGGTGGGACAGAGAATTCCTGAAAAGGCAAACAAATGCTAATTGCGCAAAAACGGTAATAGATAGAAAAAAAATTCTTTCAGATTTAGAAAGAGGACGATGAAATCTACTTGGGGATGTAATTTTATTTTTGTAGCTCAAACAGAAATGAAATGGCAGCCATTTTAGTGTCCAAAAATGTCACTTTTTGGGGGGAGGTCTCCTTCTGAGGACCATAGAGGAAATTCTGTTGGTCTGACAGATTCAAGAGTCACCTTGGATGAAAGAGGACAAGAATTCCTCCGTTTTGAGCTAAAATTTATGTTTGTGGGATAAAAACTCAAAGAGTTATAAAAATTTGTTTGGAAGGGTAAAATTTTCAAATCCGCTCAGAGGGTCGAAAATAGACCTGACTTCTCGACCTTCGGGAGCCCGTAGCGGCTAAACCGTCGCTCTGACGAAAAAATGGTTCCCGGAACGAAATGATCCTGACAAAATTTCCTCCGTTTTGATATAAAAAAGTTTCCGGTGCGCCAAAAATTGTGGGAGCTAGAGCCTTTTGAACACAAAGAGTCTGGTTTCTGTCTCCACTCTGTTTTTACAGTGCGAGCGAAGAGACAAAAAAAACCTGATTTTTTCCATTTTTTCACTTTTTTATAAAGTGATTGCTCTGAAACCGTAGAAGGTATGAAAGTGCCCTTCAGATGGTAAAGAGGTCAAACCCTTGTGACCCGTTTAAACTTTAAATGGTGTTTGTGGCTAAAACTATGCCAGAGCTGGAAAGCTTTGAAGAGCATGTGGTTTTTGAGGTAAAAATTCCAAAATCCCATTGACTTACATGGGGCAAATTTTTGTCGCGTTTCTTGCGATAAATCGGAAACCGATTAAAATTTCCAAAAGTTGAATAGATCCGTAAATCTCATTTCCGAGCCGGTCGTTTTGAGCCCTTAACGGCTGCGCTCGGGCAAACGGATCTTGAGATTTTACGTGCCGAAAAACGGGTGCGAGAAGTACGGAAGATATCTATAACGAGACGAATCACTATAGTTGAATGCCTTTTAGGCATTCAACTGACTAGAGTATGCTGTTTCGGAGAAACAGCGCGTTGAATGCCTGCTCGCGGGGGGCGAGGACGCCGAGGACGCCGAAGCCCTTTTTTTTTTTTTTTCATCCTCTGATGCTGAAAATGACCTGAAAGCTGGCTAAAAAAAAACCTGAATGTACATATGTGCTGGAAAAGGATTTCAAACACATAACATTTTTATAAAGTTTTGTCTTTTATTGTGAAAATCTCGTTAAAGTTGTGTAATTATGC
Source organism: Neostethus bicornis (assembly GCA_902685375.1). Classification (NCBI taxonomy): domain Eukaryota; kingdom Metazoa; phylum Chordata; class Actinopteri; order Atheriniformes; family Phallostethidae; genus Neostethus; species Neostethus bicornis. Next base: position 26,316,026 of record LR738552.1, read on the forward strand.
TTTAAAGTTAAGAAAACAAAACAGCGTTAAAGCTTTTTTTAAATAAATAATTTTAATGTAAAAGTGTGTAAAAGATAATCATTTTTCATTATTTTGAGTCTTTTATTGTGAAAATCTCATTAAAAATGGCTAAAAATGCTTTTAAGATGAATTTTAAAAAAAGACGAAGAATTATTGAAAAAAGAAAAAATTTAATGTAAAAATGTGTAAAAGATAGTAATTTTTTATTATTTTAGGTCTTTTATAGTGAAAATCTCGTTAAAGTTGTCTAATTATGCTTTAAAGTTAAGAAAACAAAACAACCCTAAAGTTATTTAAAAAAAAATAATTTTAATGTAAAAGTGTGTAAAAGATAATAATTTTTTATTATTTTAGGTCTTTTATTGTGAAAATCTCATTAAAGTTGTCTAATTATGCTTTAAAGTTAAGAAAACAAAACAACTGAAAAGTTCTAATGAGCTGTCTTCCCATCAGAGCTCCTTAATTGCGCCTCAAAACACACCTGATGCAGGTCACAAGACCACAGAAACAGAATCTGCATACAGCCAGCACAGCCTACTTCCAAATAAGGAGATGTCTGTGACATCACACAGACTCCTTCATTACCTTATAAGGAGATGAGCCTGTGAGTGCTCATTAATTGGGCGGCAAAACACACCTGCTCAGGTTGGACAGAGAATTTCTGAAAAGGCAAACAAATGCTAATTGCGCAAAAACGATAATAGATAGAAAAAAAATTCTTTCAGATTTAGAAAGAGGACGATGAAATCTACTTGGGGATGTAATTTCGTTTGCGATGGTAATTCAGAAAAGAAATGGCAGCCATTTTAGTGTCACAAAAATGTCACTTTTTGGGGGGAGGTCTCCTTCTGAGGACCATAGAGGAAATTCTGTTGGTCTGACAGATTCAAGAGTCACCTTGGATGAAAGAGGACAAGAATTCCTCCGTTTTGAGCTAAAATTTATGTTTGTGGGATAAAAACTCAAAGAGTTATAAAAATTTGTTTGGAAGGGTAAAATTTTAAAATCAGGTCAGAAGGTCAAAAATTAGACCTGACTTCTCGACCTTCGGGAGCCCGTAGCGGCTAAACCGTCGCTCTGACGAAAAAAATGCTCCATTCCAAAGTTGTTCGCAACAAAATTTCCTTCGTTTTGATATAAAGTTTTTGCAGTTCGGTTCAGAAATGTAGGCTCTGACGCTCCTTGAACACAAATTTTGTGAATTCGCTTCGCACTCTGTTTTTACAGTGCACGGGAGGCAAAAAAAAAATTCAGATTTTTTCATTTTTTTCACTTTTTTTATAAAGTGATTGCTCTGAAACCGTAGAAGGTATGAAAGTGTCCTTCGGATGGTAAAGAGGTCAAATCCTTGTGACCCGTTTAAACTTTAAATGGTGTTTCTAGCTAAAACTATGCCAGAGCTGGAAAGCTTTGAAGAGCATGTGGTTTTTGGCCAAAATTACATTATTTCCAATGGGACCCTTTTTTTTCGTGTTTTTTTGCGATAAATCGGAAACCGATGAAAATTTCAAAAAGTTGAATAGAAGCACCAATGTCATTTCCGAGCTGGTCGTTTTGAGCCCTGAACGGCTGCGCTCGGGCAAACGGATCTTGAGATTTTACGTGTCAAAAACGGTACGGAAGAATACGGAAGATATCTATATAGTAAAACAGGATCACTATAGTTGAATGCCTTTTAGGCATTCAACTGATAAAGTAAAACAGGATCACTATAGTTGAATGCCTTTTAGGCATTCAACTGACTAGAGTATGCTGTTTCGGAGAAACAGCGCGTTGAATGCCTGTTCGCGGGGGGCGAGGACGCCGAGGACGCCGAGGACGCCGAGGACGCCGAAGGCCTTTTTTTTTTTTTTTTTCATCCTCTGATGCTGAAAATGACCTGAAAGCTGGCTAAAAAGAAACCTGAATGTACATATGTGCTGGAAAAGGATTTCAAACACATGAAATTTTTATAAAGTTTTGTCTTTTATTGTGAAAATCTCGTTAAAGTTGTGTAATTATGCTTTAAAGTTAAGAAAACAAAACAGCGTTAAAGTTTTTAAAAAAAAATAATTTTAAAGTAAAAGTGTGTAAAAGATGATAATTTTTCATTATTTTGGGTCTTTTATTGTGAAAATCTCATTAAAAATGGCTAAATATGCTTTTAAGTTGAATTTTAAAAAAAGACGAAGAATTATTAAAAAAAGAAAAAAACCAATATAAAAATGTGTGAAAGACAATAATTTTTTTTAATTTTAGGTCTTTTATTGTGAAAATCTCGTTAAAGTTGTCTAATTATGCTTTAAAGTTACGAAAACAAAACAACCCTAAAGTTATTTAAAAAAAATAATTTTAATGTAAAAGTGTGTAAAAGATATTAATTTCATATTATTTTAGGTCTTTTATTGTGAAAGTCCCATTAAAAATGGCGAAATATGCTTTTAAGATGAATTTTTAAAAAAAGACGAAGAATTATTAAAAAAAGAAAAAATTTAATGTAAAAATGTGTAAAAGATAGTAATTTTTATTATTTTAGGTCTTTTATTGTGAAAATCTCGTTAAAGTTGTCTAATTATGCTTTAAAGTTAAGAAAACAAAACAACCCTAAAGTTATTTAAAAAAATATTTTTAATGTAAAAGTGTGTAAAAGATAATAATTTTATATTATTTTAGGTCTTTTATTGTGAAAATCTCGTTAAAGTTGTCTAATTATGCTTTAAAGTTAAGAAAACAAAACAACTGAAAAGTTCTAATGAGCTGTCTTCCCATCAGAGCTCCTTAATTGCTCCTCAAAACACAGCTGATGCAGGTCACAAGACCACAGAAACAGAATCTGCATACAGCAGCACAGCCTACTTCCAAATAAGGATATGTCTGTGACATCACACAGACTCCTTCATTACCTTATAAGGAGATGAGCCCCTGAGAGCTCATTAATTGGGCGGCAAAACACACCTGCTCAGGTTGGACAGAGAATTTCTGAAAAGGCAAACAAATGCTAATTGCGCAAAATCGATAATAGATAGAAAAAAAATTCTTTCAGATTTAGAAAGAGGACGATGAAATCTACTTGGGGATGTAATTTCGTTTGCGATGGTGATTCAGAAAAGAAATGGCAGCCATTTTAGTGTCACAAAAATGTCACTTTTTGGGGGGAGGTCTCCTTCTGAGGACCATAGAGGAAAATCTGTTGGTCTGACAGATTCAAGAGTCACCTTGGATGAAAGAGGACAAGAATTCCTCCGTTTTGAGCTAAAATTTATGTTTGTGGGATAAAAACTCAAAGAGTTATAAAAATTTGTTTGGAAGGGTAAAATTTTAAAATCCGGTCAGAGGGTCAAAAATTAGACCTGACTTCTCGACCTTCGGGAGCCCGTAGCGGCTAAACTGTCGCTCTGACGAAAAAAATGCTCCGTTCCAAAGTTGTTCGCAACGAACTTTCCTTCGTTTTGATATAAAGTTTTTGCAGATCGGTTCAGAAATGTAGGCTCTGACGCTCCTTGAACACAAAATTTGTGAATTCTGTTCGCACTCTGTTTTTTGAGTGCGAGCGAGGAAAAAAAAAAAAACCTGATTTTTTCCATTTTTTCACTTTTTTTATAAAGTGATTGCTCTGAAACCGTAGAAGGTATGAAAGTGTCCTTCGGATGGTAAAGAGGTCAAACCCTTGTGACCCGTTTAAACTTTAAATGGTGTTTCTAGCTAAAACTATGCCAGAGCTGGAAAGCTTTGAAGAGCATGTGGTTTTTGGCCAAAATCCCATTATTTCCAATGGGGCCCATTTTTTTCGTGTTTTTTTGCGATAAATCGGAAACCGATTTACATTTCAAAAAGTTGAATAGAAGCATACGTCACATGACCGAGCTGGTCGTTTTGAGCCCTGAACGGCTGCGCTCGGGCAAACGGATCTTGAGATTTTAGTTGTCAAAAAAGGGGCGGAAGAATACGGAAGATTTCCATATAGCAAAACAGGATCACTATAGTTGAATGCCTTTTAGGCATTCAACTGATGAATGCCTTTTAGGCATTCAACTGACTAGAGTATGCTGTTTCGGAGAAACAGCGCGTTGAATGCCTGCTCGCGGGGGGCGAGGACGCCGAAGCCCTTTTTTTTTTTTTTTCATCCTCTGATGCTGAAAATGACCTGAAAGCTGGCTAAAAAAAAACCTGAATGTACATATGTGCTGGAAAAGGATTTCAAACACATTAAATTTTTATAAAGTTTTGTCTTTTATTGTGAAAATCTCGTTAAAGTTGTGTAATTATGCTTTAAAGTTGAGAAAACAAAACAGCGTTAAAGTTATTTAAAAAAAATTTTTAATGTAAAAGTGTGTAAAAGATGATAATTTTTTATTATTATGAGTCTTTTATTGTGAAAATCTCATTAAAAATGGCTAAATATGCTTTTAAGTTGAATTTTAAAAAAAGACGAAGAATTATTAAAAAAAGAAAAAAACTAATTTAAAAACGTGTGAAAGACAATAATTTTTTATTATTTCAGGTCTTTTATTGTGAAAATCTTGTTAAAGTTGTCTAATTATGCTTTAAAGTTAGGAAAACAAAACAATCCTAAAGTTATTTAAAAAAATAATTTTAATGTAAAAGTGTGTAAAAGATATTAATTTTATATTATTTTAGGTGTTTTATTGTGAAAATCCCATTAAAAATGGCAAAATATGCTTTTAAGATGAATTTTTAAAAAAAGACGAAGAATTATTAAAAAAAGAAAAAATTTAATGTTAAAATGTGTAAAAGATAGTAATTTTTTATTATTTTAAGTCTTTTATTGTGAAAATCTCGTTAAAATTGTCTAATCATGCTTTAAAGTTAAGAAAACAAAACAACTGTAAAGTTATTTAAAAAACATAATTTTAATGTAAAAGTGTGTAAAAGATAATCATTTTATATTATTTTAGGTGTTTTATTGTGAAAATCTCATTAAAAATGGCTAAATATGCTTTTAAGATGAATTTTAAAAAAAGACGAAGAATTATTAAAAAAAGAAAAAATTTAATGTAAAAATGTGTAAAAGATGATAATTTTAAATTATTTTAGGTCTTTTATTGTGAAAATCTCATTAAAGTTGTCTAATTATGCTTTAAAGTTAAGAAAACAAAACAACTGAAAAGTTCTAATGAGCTGTCTTCCCATCAGAGCTCCTTAATTGCGCCTCAAAACACACCTTATGCAGGTCACAAGACCAGAGAAACAGAATCTGCATACAGCCAGCACAGCCTACTTCCAAATAAGGAGATGTCTGTGACATCACACAGACTCCTTCATTACCTTATAAGGAGATGAGCCTCTGAGTGCTCATTAATTGGGCGGCAAAACACACCTGCTCAGTTGGGAGAGAGAATTTCTGAATAGGCACACAAATGCTAATTGCGCGAAAATGGAAACAGATAGAAAAAAAATTCTTTCAGATTTAGAAGCAGGACGATGAAATCTACTTGGGGATGTAATTTTATTTTTGTAGCTCAAACAGAAATGAAATGGCAGCCATTTTAGTGTCACAAAAATGTCACTTTTTGGGGGGAGGTCTCCTTCTGAGGACCATAGAGGAAATTCTGTTGGTCTGACAGATTCAAGAGTCACCTTGGATGAAAGAGGACAAGAATTCCTCCGTTTTGAGCTAAAATTTATGTTTGTGGGATAAAAACTGAAAGAGTTATAAAAATTTGTTTGGAAGGGTAAAATTTTAAAATCCGGTCAGAGGGACAAAAATAAAACCTGACTTCTCGACCTTCGGGAGCCCGTAGCGGCTAAACGGTTGCTCTAATCAAAAAATTTTCTAGTGAGGTCAAATTTTCCTGACAAAATTTCCTTCGTTTTGATAAAAAAAATTTTCCGGTGCGCCAAGAATTGTGGGAGCTAGAGCCTTTTGAACACAAAGAGTCTGGTTTGTCTCCACACTCTGTTTCCAGAGTGCGACAGAGGCAAAAAAAAAATTCTGATTTTTTCATTTTTTTCACTTTTTTTATAAAGTGATTGCTCTGAAACCGTAGAAGGTATGAAAGTGTCCTTCGGATGGTAAAGAGGTCAAACCCTTGTGACCCGTTTAAACTTTAAATGGTGTTTCTAGCTAAAAGTATGCCAGAGCTGGAAAGCTTTGAAGAGCATGTGGTTTTTGGCCAAAATCCCATTATTTCCAATGGGGCCCATTTTTTTCGTGTTTTTTTGCGATAAATCGGAAACCGATTAAAATTTCAAAAAGTTGAATAGAAGCACCAATCTCATTTCCGAGCCGGTCGTTTTGAGCCCTGAACGGCTGCGCTCGGGCAAACGGATCTTGAGATTTTACGTGTCAAAAAAGGGGCGGAAGACTACGGAAGATTCTATATAGCAAAACAGGATCACTATAGTTGAATGCCTTTTAGGCATTCAACTGATGAATGCCTTTTAGGCATTCAACTGACTAGAGTATGCTGTTTCAGAGAAACAGCGCGTTGAATGCCTGCTCGCGGGGGGCGAGGACGTACTTTTTTTTTTTTTTTTCATCCTCTGATGCTGAAAATGACCTGAAAGCTGGCTAAAAAAAACCCTGAATGTACATATGTGCTGGAAAAGGATTTCAAACACATACAATTTTTATAAAGTTTTGTCTTTTATTGTGAAAATCTCGTTAAAGTTGTGTAATTATGCTTTAAAGTTAAGAAAACAAAACAGCGTTAAAGTTTTTTAAAAAAAATCATTTTAATGTAAAAGTGTGTAAAAGATGATCATTTTTCATTATTTTAGGTCTTTTATTGTGAAAAATCTCATTAAAAATGGCGAAATATGCTTTTAAGTTGAATTTTAAAAAAAGACGAAGAATTATTAAAAAAAGAAAAAAATTAATGTAAAAATGTGTAAAAGATAGTAATTTTTTATTATTTTAGGTCTTTTATTGTGAAAATCTCGTTAAAGTCGTCTAATTATGCTTTAAAGTTAAGAAAACAAAACAACCCTAAAGTTATTTAAAAAAAATAATTTTAATGTAAAAGTGAGTAAAAGTTAATAATTTTATATTATTTTAGGTCTTTTATTGTGAAAATCTCGTTAAAGTTGTGTAATTAGGCTTTAAAGTTAAGAAAACAAAACAGCGTTAAAGTTATTTAAAAAAAAAAATTAATGTAAAAGTGTGTAAAATATAATAATTTTATATTATTTTAGGTCTTTTATTGTGAAAATCTCGTTAAAGTTGTGTAATTAGGCTTTAAAGTTGAGAAAACAAAACAGCGTTAAAGTTTTTTAAAAAAAATAATTTTAATGTAAAAGTGAGTAAAAGTTAATCATTTTTCATTATTTTGTGTCTTTTATTGTGAAAATCTCATTAAAAATGGCGAAATATGCTTTTAAGTTGAATTCTAAAAAAAGACGAAGAATTAATAAAAAAAAAGAAAAAAATTAATGTAAAAATATTTGAAAGACAATAATTTTTTATTATTTTAGGTCTTTTATTGTGAAAATCTCGTTAAAGTTGTCTAATTATGCTTTAAAGTTAAGAAAACAAAACAACTGAAAAGTTCTAATGAGCTGTCTTCCCATCAGAGCTCCTTAATTGCGCCTCAAAACACACCTGCTCAGGTTGGACAGAGAATTTCTGAAAAGGCAAACAAATGCTAAGTGCGCAAAAACGATAATAGATAGAAAAAAAATTCTTTCAGATTTAGAAAGAGGACGATGAAATCTACTTGGGGATGTAATTTCGTTTGCGATGGTAATTCAGAAAAGAAATGGCAGCCATTTTAGTGTCACAAAAATGTCACTTTTTGGGGGGAGGTCTCCTTCTGAGGACCATAGAGGAAAATCTGTTAGTCTGACAGATTCAAGAGTCACCTTGGATGAAAGAGGACAAGAATTCCTCCGTTTTGAGCTAAAATTTATGTTTGTGGGATAAAAACTCAAAGAGTTATAAAAATTTGTTTGGAAGGGTAAAATTTTAAAATCCGGTCAGCGGGTCGAAAATTAGACCTGACTTCTCGACCTTCGGGAGCCCGTAGCGGCTAAACGGTTGCTCTGAGGCAAAAATGGGTTCTAGAGTCTAAATTTTCCTGACAAAATTTCCTTCGTTTTGATATAAAAAACTTTCCGGTGCGCCAAAAATTGTGGGAGCTAGAGCCTATTGAACACAAAGAGTGTGGTTTCTGTCACCACTCTGTTTTTACAGTGCGATAGAGGAGAAAAAAAAACCCTGATTTTTTCCATTTTTTCACTTTTTTTATAAAGTGATTGCTCTGAAACCGTAGTAGGTATGAAAGTGCCCTTTGGATAGTAAAGAGGTCAAACCCTTGTGACCCGTTTAAACTTTAAATGGTGTTTCTAGCTAAAAGTATGCCAGAGCTGTAAAGCTTTGACGAGCATGTGGTTTTTGGCCAAAATCCCATTATTTCCAATGGGGCCCATTTTTTTCGTGTTTTTTTGCGATAAATCGGAAACCGATTAAAATTTCAAAAAGTTGAATAGATCCGTAAATCTCATTTCCGAGCTGGTCGTTTTGAGCCCTGAACGGCTGCGCTCGGGCAAACGGATCTTGAGATTTTACGTGCCAAAAAACGTACGGAAGAATACGGAAGATTCCATATAGCAAAACAGGATCACTATAGTTGAATGCCTTTTAGGCATTCAACTGATGAGCTGTCTTCCCATCAGAGCTCCTTAATTGCGCCTCAAAACACACCTGATGCAGGTCACAAGACCACAGAAACAGAATCTGCATACAGCCAGCACAGCCTACTTCCAAATAAGGAGATGTCTGTGACATCACACAGACTCCTTCATTACCTTATAAGGAGATGAGCCTCTGAGTGCTCATTAATTGGGCGGCAAAACACACCTGCTCAGTTGGGAGAGAGAATTTGTGAAAAGGCAAACAAATGTTAATTGCGCGAAAATGGAAACAGATAGAAAAAAAATTCTTTCAGATTTAGAAGCAGGACGATCAAATCTACTTGGGGATGTAATTTTATTTTTGTAGCTCAAACAGAAATGAAATGGCAGCCATTTTAGTGTCGAAAAATGTCACTTTTTGGGGGGAGGTCTCCTTCTGAGGACCATAGAGGAAAATCTGTTGGTCTGACAGATTCAAGAGTCACCTTGGATGAAAGAGGACAAGAATTCCTCCGTTTTGAGCTAAAATTTATGTTTGTGGGATAAAAACTCAAAGAGTTATAAAAATTTGTTTGGAAGGGTAAAATTTTAAAATCCGGTCAGAGGGACGAAAAATAGACCTGACTTCTCGACCTTCGGGAGCCCGTAGCGGCTAAACCGTCGCTCTGACGAAAAAATGACCCTGGTCGCAAAATTTTCGCAACGAAATTTCCTTCGTTTTGATATAAAGTTTTTGCAGATCGGTTCAGAAATGTAGGCTCTGACGCTCCTTGAACACAAATTTTGTAAATTCTGTTCGCACTCTGTTTTTACAGTGCGAGCGAGGCCAAAAAAAAAACCTGATTTTTTCCATTTTTTCACTTTTTTTATAAAGTGATTGCTCTGAAACCGTAGAAGGTATGAAAGTGTCCTTCGGATGGTAAAGAGGTCAAATCCTTGTGACCCGTTTAAACTTTAAATGGTGTTTCTAGCTAAAACTATGCCAGAGCTGGAAAGCTTTGAAGAGCATGTGGTTTTTGGCCAAAATTACATTATTTCCAATGGGGCCAATTTTTGTCTTGTTTTTTTGCGATAAATCGGAAACCGATTAATTTTTCAAAAAGTTGAATAGAAGCACCAATCTCATTTCCGAGCCGGTCGTTTTGAGTCCTGAACGGCTGCGCTCGGGCAAACGGATCTTGAAATTTTACGTGTCAAAAAAGGGGCGGAAGACTACGGAAGATTCTATATAGCAAAACAGGATCACTATAGTTGAATGCCTTTTAGGCATTCAACTGATAAAGTAAAACAGGATCACTATAGTTGAATGCCTTTTAGGCATTCAACTGACTAGAGTATGCTGTTTCGGAGAAACAGCGCGTTGAATGCCTGCTCGCGGGGGGCGAGGACGCCGAGGACGCCGAAGCCCTTTTTTTTTGTTTTCGTCCTCTGATGCTGAAAATGACCTTTTTTTTTTTTTTTCATCCTCTGATGCTGAAAATGACCTGAAAGCTGGCTAAAAATAAACTTGAATGTACATATGTGCTGGAAAAGGATTTAAAACACATAAAATTTTTATAAAGTTTTGTCTTTTATTGTGAAAATCTCGTTAAAGTTGTGTAATTATGCTTTAAAGTTAAGAAAACAAAACAGCGTTAAAGTTTTTTAAAAAAAAGAATTTTAATGTAAAAGTGTGTAAAAGATAATAATTTTTCATTATTTTGAGTCTTTTATTGTGAAAATCTCGTTAAAGTTGTGTAATTATGCTTTAAAGTTAAGAAAACAAAACAACCCTAAAGTTTTTTAAAAAAAAATATTTTAATGTAAAAGTGTGTAAAAGATAATAATTTTTCATTATTTTAGGTCTTTTATTGTGAAAATTTCGTTAAAGTTGTGTAATTATGCTTTAAAGTTAAGAAAACAAAACAGCGTTAAAGTTTTTAAAAAAAAAATCATTTTAATGTAAAAGTGTGTAAAAAATAATAATTTTTCATTATTTTGTGTCTTTTATTGTGAAAATCTCATTAAAAATGGCTAAATATGCTTTTAAGATGAATTTTAAAAAAAGACGAAGAATTATTAAAAAAAAGAAAAAATTAATGTAAAAATGTGTAAAAGATAGTAATTTTTTATTATTTTAGGTCTTTTATTGTGAAAATCTCGTTAAAGTTGTCTAATTATGCTTTAAAGTTAAGAAAACAAAACAACTGAAAAGTTCTAACTAGAGTATGCTGTTTCGGAGAAACAGCGCGTTGAATGCCTGCTCGCGGGGGGCGAGGACGCCGAGGACGCCGAAGGCCTTTTTTTTTTTTTTTTTCATCCTCTGATGCTGAAAATGACCTGAAAGCTGGCTAAAAAAAAACCTGAATGTACATATGTGCTGGAAAAGGATTTCAAACACATACAAATTTTATAAAGTTTTGTCTTTTATTGTGAAAATGTCGTTAAAGTTGTGTAATTATGCTTTAAAGTTAAGAAAACAAAACAACGTTAAAGTTATTTAAAAAAAATAATTTTAATGTAAAAGTGTGTAAAAGATGATAATTTTTCATTATTTTGGGTCTTTTATTGTGAAAATCTCATTAAAAATGGCGAAATATGCTTTTAAGATGAATTTTAAAAAAAGACGAAGAATTATTAAAAAAAGAAAAAATTTAATGTAAAAATGTGTAAAAGATAGTAATTTTTTATTATTTTAGGTCTTTTATTGTGAAAATCTCGTTAAAGTTATATAATTATGCCTTAAAGTTAAGAAAACAAAACAATCCTAAAGTTAGTTAAAAAAAATAATTTTAATGTAAAAGTGTGTAAAAGATAATAATTTTATATTATTTTAGGTGTTTTATTGTGAAAATCTCATTAAAGTTGTCTAATTATGCTTTAAAGTTAAGAAAACAAAACAACTGAAAAGTTCTAATGAGCTGTCTTCCCATCAGAGCTCCTTAATTGCGCCTCAAAACACACCTGATGCAGGTCACAAGACCACAGAAACAGAGTCTGCATACAGCCAGCACCGCCTACTTCCAAATAAGGAGATGTCTGTGACATCACACAGACTCCTTCATTACCTTATAAGGAGATGAGCCTCTGAGTGCTCATTAATTGGGCGGCAAAACACACCTGCTCAGTTGGGAGAGAGAATTTCTGAATAGGCAAACAAATGCTAATTGCGCGAAAATGGAAACAGATAGAAAAAAAATTCTTTCAGATTTAGAAGCAGGACGATGAAATCTACTTGGGGATGTAATTTTATTTTTGTAGCTCAAACAGAAATGAAATGGCAGCCATTTTAGTGTCACAAAAATGTCACTTTTTGGGGGGAGGTCTGCTTCTGAGGACCATAGAGGAGAATCTGTTGGTCTGACAGATTCAAGAGTCACCTTGGATGAAAGAGGACAAGAATTCCTCCGTTTTGAGCTAAAATTTATGTTTGTGGGATAAAAACTCAAAGAGTTATAAAAATTTGTTTGGAAGGGTAAAATTTTAAAATCCGGTCAGAGGGACAAAAATAAAACCTGACTTCTCGACCTTCGGGAGCCCGTAGCGGCTAAACCGTCGCTCTGACGAAAAAATTTTTCCTATAACTTTGCAACGTTGTTGGCAACAAAATTTCCTTCGTTTTGATATAAAGTTTTTGCAGATCGGTTCAGAAATGTAGGCTCTGATGCTCCTTGAACACAAATGTTGTGAATTCTGTTCGCACTCTGTTTCCAGAGTGCGAGCGAGGCAAAAAAAAAAAACCTGATTTTTTCATTTTTTTCACTTTTTTTATAAAGTGATTGCTCTGAAACCGTAGAAGGTATGAAAGTGTCCTTCGGATGGTAAAGAGGTCAAACCCTTGTGACCCGTTTAAACTTTAAATGGTGTTTCTAGCTAAAACTATGCCAGAGCTGGAAAGCTTTGAAGAGCATGTGGTTTTTGGGCAAAATTACATTATTTCCAATGGGGCCCATTTTTTTCGTGTTTTTTTGCGATAAATCGGAAACCGATTAAAATTTCAAAAAGTTGAATAGAAGCACCAATGTCATTTCCGAGCCGGTCATTTTGAGCCCTGAACGGCTGCGCTCGGGCAAACGGATCTTGAGATTTTACGTGTCAAAAAAGGGGCGGAAGAATACGGAAGATTCTATATAGCAAAACAGGATCACTATAGTTGAATGCCTTTTAGGCATTCAACTGATTATTAAAAAAAGAAAAAATTTAATGTAAAAATGTGTAAAAGATAGTAATTTTTATTATTTTAGGTCTTTTATTGTGAAAATCTCGTTAAAGTTGTGTAATTATGCTTTAAAGTTAAGAAAACAAAACAACCCTAAAGTTATTTAAAAAAATAATTTTAATGTAAAAGTGTGTAAAAGATAATAATTTTTTATTATTTTAGGTCTTTTATTGTGAAAATCTCATTAAAGTTGTCTAATTATGCTTTAAAGTTAAGAAAACAAAACAACTGAAAAGTTCTAATGAGCTGTCTTCCCATCAGAGCTCCTTAATTGCGCCTCAAAACACACCTGATGCAGGTCACAAGACCACAGAAACAGAAGCTGCATACAGCCAGTACAGCCTAGTTCCAAATAAGGAGATGTCTGTGACATCACACAGACACCTTCATTACCTTATAAGGAGATGAGCCTGTGAGTGCTCATTAATTGGGCGGCAAAACACACCTGCTCAGTTGGGAGAGAGAATTTCTGAATAGGCAAACAAATGCTAATTGCGCGAAAATGGAAACGGATAGAAAAAAAATTCTTTCAGATTTAGAAAGAGGACGATGAAATGTACTTGGGGATGTAATTTTATTTTTGTAGCTCAAACAGAAATGAAATGGCAGCCATTTTAGTGTCACAAAAATGTCACTTTTTGGGGGGAGGTCTCCTTCTGAGGACCATAGAGGAAAATCTGTTGGTCTGACAGATTCAAGAGTCACCTTGGATGAAAGAGGACAAGAATTCCTCCGTTTTGTGCTAAAATTTATGTTTGTGGGATAAAAACTCAAAGAGTTATAAAAATTTGTTTGGAAGGGTAAAATTTTAAAATCCGGTCAGAGGGACAAAAATAAAACCTGACTTCTCGACCTTCGGGAGCCCGTAGCGGCTAAACGGTTGCTCTGAGGCAAAAATGGGTTCTAGAGTCTAAATTTTCCTGACAAAATTTCCTTCGTTTTGATATAAAAAACTTTCCGGTGCGCCAAAAATTGTGGGAGCTAGAGCCTTTTGAACACAAAGAGTCTGGTTTGTCTCCACACTCTGTTTTTACAGTGCGATAGAGGAGGAAAAAAAAAACTGATTTTTTCCATTTTTTCACTTTTTTTATAAAGTGATTGCTCTGAAACCGTAGAAGGTATGAAAGTGTCCTACGGATGGTAAAGAGGTCAAATCCTTGTGACCCGTTTAAACTTTAAATGGTGTTTCTAGCTAAAAGTATGCCAGAGCTGGAAAGCTTTGAAGAGCATGTGGTTTTTGGCCAAAATCCCATTATTTCCAATGGGGCCCATTTTTTTCGTGTTTTTTTGCGATAAATCGGAAACCGATTAAAATTTCAAAAAGTTGAATAGAAGCACCAATGTCATTTCCGAGCCGGTCGTTTTGAGCCCTGAACGGCTGCGCTCGGGCAAACGGATCTTGAGATTTTACGTGTCAAAAAACGTACGGAAGAATGCGGAAGATTTCCATATAGTAAAACAGGATCACTATAGTTGAATGCCTTTAGGCATTCAACTGATAAAAATACACTTAAAAACAACTCCATTCATCACAAACCAAATATGTTATGGACGACTTAAAGGCAGTTAAGGAGACAATGGTGCCAAGTTTCAATATTTTTTGCAGATACTTCAAGTCGTAAAGTGATGACGGTAAAAAAAAAAAAAGAAAGGTAGTTTGCCCCGTGTTTGCTCTGTAGCCCCGCCCCTCCACCAATACCAGTAAGAATATCGATTAGATTAAAAGTATTCGGTCCGGTTGAAAAATCCTAATGGTTAACGGTGCCAAACGGTATAGATATTGGTATCCCATCCCTATTCAGTAGGCCACATGTGACATGTGTGCCATACGTTTGAGATCCCTTTTTAGACCTGACTTTGAAGGGAAAACTCCTAAAGGAAAAAATGAAAAACAGAAGAAACTTAATGGGGATCCACACGAAAGAGGTCTCAGGATAGACGGACGATGCTAATCATATCCTGGTAGAAATGTGTGGTAGCTGGAGGACATGTGAGAGAACTCAATGAAGATGTGGCAGGAGAGGGTCTGCTGGTTCAGGATCGGGCAGGGTGTGCCAGAGTAGCAGAGGCACAGACCATAAAACCAGATTTAACATTATTTATTTAACAATATAAAATGTATTATGGGGCGGCACAGTGGGTAGCACAGTGGCCTCACAGCAAGAAGGTTGTGGGTTCAAGTCCCAGGTGGGTACGAGGCATAGAACGCTGGCCTTTGTGTAGAGTTTGCATGTTCTACCCATGTCTGTGTGGATTATCTCAGGGTACTCCGGTTTCCTCCCACCCTTCAAAAACATACATGTACAATCATACATAGGTTGATTGGCAGGTGCTAAACTGTCCCAGGAATGAGTGTGTGTGGCCCCGCGACTGACTGGCGACCTGTTTGTGTTGTACACCGCCCCTATTACTATAAATATGCTAAAAATGGCAGTCTGTAAAAAAGAGCTCACATGTTGGGTGTAGCCCACCGGCACCTTTCGTCCCGAGTCCGCTCCCTGATGGGGCCACTCGCTCGGACATGGTCTGCTCCTCGACAGGACCATTTCTACCAGTGGGGATCCACACCCAGTGTCTCCTTGCAGGACGAGCCCTGGTTTCACGGTGGTGTGCAGGCTGCCCATAGTTCAGAAGAAGGTCTCCCTTTGGGTGTGTGTCCGCTACTGCTTTGGCTTGTTCTTCTCTGATGATGGCTCTCCTCTTCTGCCCCCGGATGCATCTTATACGCCAATCAGGGTCTGCATCTCTTCTTAGAAGCAGGTGAAGTAAATAAAATAATTAAGACAATTAAAACATGCAGAATAAAACTATAAAAAACATGAAATAAAAAACTCCACCTGTTACAAAGAGAACCACAGCACAGGAAAGCCAGGAAACAACCAACGGTGCCATGGAGACATCAGTCCTTGGCAGCACGGTGGCACAATGGGTAGCACAGTGGCCTTACAGCAAGAAGGTTGTGGGTTCAAACGCTGGGTGAGGGATGAGGTTTGAGACACTGGCCATTCTGTGTGGAGTTTGCATGTTCTTCCCGTGTATGGGTGGGTTGGGTTGAGGACCTCCTCGAAAACGAGATGTTGCATCTCAAAGTGTGTACCCTCCAAAAAAAAAAAAAAAATTTCCTTGAAGCCCAATTAAAGATAGAAAAACAAAAAACACACCTTTATTATTTAACCAGTAAAACTTGTGACAATTCGTCATTTATTTAATTTTTTGTCATCTTTCTTCTTTTCTTCTATCTTTTGTTTTCTTTGATCAGGTAGTCCCAGGGGCGGCTTGGGCCCTGTTGGAATTGAACCAGGTTCCCCTGGTCAAAAGGGGGAAATTTCACCACTAGCCCACCGTCTTCTGGGAACAATTTGTCATTTATTTGACTAAAAAAGGCTGATTGTACTTTTTTTTTCAACCTGTTAGAGAAATAGCAGCCACGCTGAGTCTGAAGCAGCTTAATATTCTGTTTACATGGTCGTCTTTAGCTTGTTGGAGATGAATGAAAGATTAAACGTGACTGACAGCTTGAGATTTTAGTCTTCTTTTAGGGTGCGTGAATTCTTCCTTTTTGGACAGCCTGGTTTCTAAAGATTTATTTTTTCAATTCAATTTATTTGTTCAGACATTTGTGGAAACAAGAAGAAGAACAACAAAAAACTAGAAATAAAATCCATAAAGTCTGAAAAGGACCAATCAGAACAAGGGCTTCTAGGTGAGGCTGGTTTTATGTGAAAGCCTTTTATTTTCACACCATTTAAAGCTGAGGAATGAAAACATCATTGCAGGTGATGCAGAGTTTTATTAGGATCATGTGTTTACAGTAGAGCACTCAGGCTCTTTCTGACTGTATAAAAACTCTTGTCATATCAGTGTGGATCCAAACACCTTCTACACCTTGTAGAACTGCTTTAGAGAGTTGGAACGTTTGGTAAGTTTGATATTTTTAGTTCAGTGTTAAAGGTTTTATTTCTAAGACCCGAGACGTTCGTTTGGCGTCTTAAATTTTATCTAAAAATAGAGAAAAATGACTTTGCTGTTTCATTTTAACTGATGACACTTTCTTTTGTCTGTGTAACTTTTAGTTAAACTTGTCTCCACTGCGTTCGTTTTAGAATCCTGTCTGTGTTTTAGTCTTCAGTCTCTGCCAAGATGTCTTCGTCTGGGGTGTGCATGAACATCATCACTGCTCGTCAAAAGAAAGACGGTTTTGGAACATCCGATAACCCCGAGAGGTTCCTCAACCAAGACTTCCGGGAGGTGAAGCAATACTGCCAAAACCGGAGGGTTCAGTTCATCGATGACATGTTCCCACCGAACAACAGTTCCATCGGTGTGAAGCTCCTAGAGGAACTGAAAGGAGTGAAACCGGAGTGGCTGAGGCCATCGGTGAGACTTCTAGTCAAGAGATTTCTTTTTTAATGTTGTACTTTAAGTCTTTCAGTTTAGAATTTGGTTTAAAAAAAGCTAAATGTGTTTGATGACTTAGAATCCAGTGCTCCCTTGTTGATCGTTCAGCCTCCCAAAAAAGATCAATCAGCAAAGTAGTTTGTTGTTTTGGTTTTTTTAAATAAATGCTTCACACTTTTCTCTGTTTTTAAAAAAAAATCTCTTTAAGTTCAAAACTTTTTTTTTTCCAGGGTGGATTCAATTTGGCAGTCATGTGACTTTAAGACTGTTTAAAGAAATAAATTCTATTACATTCCGTCGTATTCCACTTACCCAGTGCCGGTTCGTGGTGGCAAACCCTTAGATGGGAAACCTAGGCTTCTCTCACCCAAGCTGCATCCTCCAGCTCACCCTGGAGGATCTTGAGGTGACCCTTCTCCAACTGTGAGACATAGTCGGTCTGGCTCTGGTTGTCCTCCTGGTGAAGAACATCTCACCAGAGAGGTGCTCGGGAGGCATCCTAACCAGATCCCCAAACCACCTCATCTGGGTTCTCTCGACCTGGAGGAGCAATGGCTTTACTCTGAGCTCTTCCTGGATGGCAGAACTCCTCCCTCTATCTCTGAGTGGTAGATCAGCCACCTAGCAGAGGAAGATCAATTCAGCCGCTTGTATCCATGATCTCTTTCTTTTCGTCACCATCCACACTGGTTTCCATGGTGAGGGTAGGAACGTAGATCCTGGTTACCATGGTGAGGGTAGGAACGTAAAACCTGGTTACCATGATGAGGGTAGGAACACAGAACCTGGTTATCACGGTGAGGGTAGGAACCCAGATCCTGGTTACCATGGTGAGGCTAGGAACGTAGATCCCGGTGACCATGATGAGGGTAGGAACATAGATTCTGATTACTATGGTGCGGGTATGAACGTAGAAATAAATGTGAAAATAAAATGTCAATATTTACATTTTAAAATATAAAATACAGTATCCGCAGTTATTTTTGGTCTACAAGTGAATTATTCTTTAGAAAAATTCTCCAGCTCGCTGGGTCTCCAGAGAACAGTTTTATCAGGTGGGTTTAAGTTAAATACCGCTGTGAAAGATGAACTGCGGCATAGCGAGGGGACACTGCCAATGAGAAGACCTGCAGGGTTAGAATAATATTTCTGTAATGTAACTTCTTTTCTTCTTCAGCAAATCGTTCCTAATCCTGCCTTTGTGGTTGACGGAATTTCAAGATTTGACTTTGGGCAAGGAAGAGTTGGTAAGAAAACTTTTTCATTTTGTTCTTGTGAGAGATGCAATACAAGTTCAGTACTTATCTCCCAGAAAAGGAGACCAGTATAGAAAAGAAAGTTCCTTCTGAAGAAATACATTCCATAGTGATTTAATACTCAGACCACACAATGGAAGTCAGAAAACCATCCAATCATTTGATTCTTAACCTTTGAGAGACATGCAAAAACCCAGCATCGTTCTTCCTATGTACTCTCTCTCTCTCCTCTGCACATGTCCAAACCATCTCAGTCTGGCCTCTCTGACTTTAAAACCTCTAACATGTGCTGTTCCTCTGATCCTGTCCATCATGGTCACTCCCAGAGAGATCCTCAGCATCTTCATCTCTGCTACAAACATCTCTGTTTCCTGTCTTTTCCTCAGTGACACTGTCTCTAGACCAATCAGCATGGCCGGTTTTCATGGGGAAATTACTTTGCTGCATTGCACCGATGCATTGACAGCACCAATGGTGGCAAGGGGGTAAGGTGTCTGCTCTTGGAACATCTCTGAGGCTCAGTGGGAATCGAACCAGCTTCTTCCGGACAAGGACAGACACTCTTCCCCTGGGCCTTCGGCTCCCTTGTCAGGATTTGTAATAAAAAATGTAATGAAAAACGCTGAGCTACAGTATTTACTATATTTTGTGGTTTCGGTTTTTCCAGCTGTGAGGTCTCTTTAAACCTTCAATGTCTTCAGTTGGTCTCTGTCAGGCTAGGACTAAGGCAGGACCCAGACGCAGAAAGTAACGTAATCAATTTTATTTTCTTTAACGTGGCTCAAGATAAGTATCCAAAACAATCTGATACAAGAAAAAGAGGAAGGAGATACACAGGAGGAAACAATCAGGGAGGATGAGACAATAACACCTGTGGGAAATACACCAGGACAGGAAGTAACATGGCATGAAACGAGAGGAGAGTTAGTGTTTCAAAATAAAACAGGAAGTAACACAAGACAACACAAACGAGACATGGACCATGAAGTGTAAAATTAAAACAAAACATGACAGTCTGAAGTTTAAAGATCCAGACAGTGAACTGGTTTTCATAAAGTTTTATGTAAATGTACGCATGTGTTTTTAATCTGAAAATAAAATGTCATTTTGTTTCATTTGATGTTTTAAAGGAAACTGTTGGTTTATTGCGTCCATCGGACCTCTGACTTTCCAAACGGACATCTTTACCCAAGTTGTTCCTCTTGAGCAAGATTTTGACAAGGACTACTGCGGCTTGTTTCATTTCAGGGTAAATAATCACCTTTATCCAGAAAGGCAAGGAATGTGCATTTGTCTGTTTATATTTAGTAAGAGATGTGTTTATATAATGTGTCACGACGTGGGTGCAGAAGAAGGAGGACGACCCAAATGCAGGACAACAAACATGGTTTATTGAGTAATGGGAAAACACTTGTATCAGTGGAATGTCATGAGGTTATTGTTCTAAGTGAATCTCATGGTCAGGCAGCCAAGAAGGCCTGGCTGGAAGGGATGATCACCCAACCGTGAAGGGAAGGCAGACTGCCTTTTTAAAGGCAGCTACTCAAACATCATCAGGTGTCTCAAATCAGGCAGATGAAGGAAGGTCCCGGGTTTCCTCTGCTGGCGAGCGAGGGAACCATGACACAATGAATCAAATTTGAAACGTTAAAATCTTTTGCCTCATCTGGGTTAGGGCTCATCCTGGAAGATCCCAATACCAACTCACCTACACACAAGTTGACCAGCTCACATGTTTCTATATCCTTGCAGGATTTATCATTTTTATGCAAGTTTTTCAGAGAATATGAACGATAACCCTAAAGGTTCATGGTCACTTGTTGGTTGGAATTGAGTCAAGGTATTTATGTTTTTAACGTACTATATTCCCCTCAATGGGGAAATTTCCGTGCTGCCTTGCACCGCAGCAGGCAGGCATGACGGTGCATATTTTGGGGGGGTTAGGTGTCTTCTCTAGTAACACCTCGGGGACTCAGTGGAATTTAAACCAGCTTCTCCCAGTTCAAGGGCGAACAGTCTACCACCGAGTTATCGCCTCCCCATTTAGGCCTGATCGGTATTTTCCTTTTGAGATCCATGACAAGACCGATTTAAACGGTCACTGAAAGGCCTTTTTTTTTTTTAAGTATTTGTTTAAGCCCAGATTTGGTGTTGCTGGTGTTGTGATTCCCTCACCCACCACCAGAGGGAGCCATGGACCATCTCACCATTCACCCAATTCTACCTGATTTGGACCACCTGCGCCTAATCTCTCTGCTGACTATTTAAAGGCAGGCTCTCCAGCATTCCCTGTCGGCTCTTCATGCCTTCCTGCCTTGGCTGACTCCCGACCCAACAGATATCCTTTTGGAACTGAGATTAACTATTTGAAAACTTTAGTAATCCCTTTTGACTTCTGTTCCTTTGCTTACAACCTTGCTGATCCTTGGTGAAATAAATCTTGTTTGATGTCCTGCATTTGGGTCCTCCTCCTTCCACACCACAACAGCTGGTTTCCATCCCAGCTGCTTCAGACTTAAACTGGATCTCGTCTGCTTGTGTTTCCCTTTTCATTATGAGTGAAATTAATCTTTAAAATCTATATTTTTTCATTCTTTTTTTCTCAAGTTCTGGAGATTTGGGAGATGGGTTGATGTTATCATTGATGACAAACTACCAACAATCAATGGAAGACTGATCTTTGTTCGCTCCAAAGACCCCAGAGAGTTCTGGCCTGCACTGTTGGAGAAAGCCTATGCAAAGTATGTCCACGTGCGTCTGCATGCGGCTGGTGGTTGAACGTTTTTATTACAACAGTAATGAGAGTTGTTTTTCAGGGTGTGTGGATCTTATTCAGACATGATTGCTGGAACACCTTCTGAAGCTATGAAGGATTTCACCGGCGGGGTCCACATCAAAATTATACTGACGTCTCCACCTGCAGACCTGTGGGAGCTGATGTGCAGAGCTGTACAATCACGTTCACTCATGGGATGTGGGACAGCATCGGGGGTGAGACCATAGCATAAAACCTAAAGTCCTTTCTTTGTTAATGTGATGGTGGTGATAGTTAATGATTTTCTACAAACGTAAAATAAATGGATGCGGTCCGTCTGGCTCTAGTAAAACATCCTAAACAGGGAGCAGTGCCTCGCAGGACAAAGTTTAAGACATGAAAATGTTCTTTTTACGATCCTGGAGAGCCAATCAGATGAGCTGTGTTGGATAAACATGAGCTATCAATCAAACACCAAAGACACTGTTTCAGTAAAACATAAATTAAGAAAATATTTGATATGAAATTAAACCGGCCATGCTGATTGGTCTAGAGACAGTGTCACTGAGGAAAAGACAGGAAACAGAGATGGAGGTAGCAGCGATGAAGATGCTGAGGATCTCTCTGGGAGTGACCAGGATGAACAGGATCAGAGGAACAGCACATGTTAGAGGTTTTAAAGTCAGAGAAGCCAGACTGAGATGGTTTGGACATGTGTAGAGCAGAGAGAGGAACTGCCAGGCAGGAGGTCTAGAGGAAGACCAAAGAGGAGGTTCATGGATACAGTGAAGGAGGACATGAACCCAAGAGGATGCAGGAGACAGGATTAGATGGAAGGAACTGACTTACTGTGGTGCCCACTGGAGGAAAATGAAGAAAATAATTTCTTCATTTTGTTCGGCGTTGTTTCTAATGGTGTTAAATATATTTTTTTTAGACAGAAAAAGAATACGTGTTACCTAACGGACTGGCGCAGGGCCACGCTTACGCTGTCACCGGCTTAAACAAGGTAACATGTTTCCTCTTTGACATGAAAATTCCCATCAAACAGTATTAATTCAGCCTGTGGTTTAAAACCTATTAAAAGATAAATGTTAACAGATGTTTATCTTGTGTTCATGGATTAGGTCACCAGCCATGGAAAGCAGGTAAAGCTGGTGCGTTTAATGAACCCCTGGGGACACGGAGAGTGGAACGGAAACTGGAGCGACAAGTTAGTCTGACTCAAACAAAATACATGCAGACATTTACAATAAAACTATCTCTTCTCCTGCTACCAAGGGCTGAAAAGATTAGGTCTTACTTTTTATGTTGATATAAATAATGTTAAAAATGAGTTTTAATGTGTTTAAAGAAGTGAACAAAAACGCAAGTCATTAAAGCCCCGCCCACATGAGCAAGCCATCGGACGACGATGCGTCTTTTCTGGGCTAAAATTGTCAAATTGGAGTTCAGCTTGTGCGTCCGTCTCACTCATCGAGTGTCTTAAAACAGATCATATCATTATCGCTCTGACTTAAAATATTTGTGACTGTCGCAGGACCGCCCTGCATAACACTGCATCCTTATTAACGTAGAAGAGAATTAAAAAAAGAAAGAAATATGGATCAAATAAATATTGTTTAGTATGTACATCATGGTCAGGCAACCAGGAAGACCTGGCTGGAATGGAAGGTATGACCCGACCAGGAAGTCTGGGGTGATTGCATTTAAAAAGGCTCCAGGCTGACGATGCACCGGTGCCTCATCACCCAGGTGTTTGGGATCAGACTGGAGTCCGATTGACCGATAACTGACCGTTTTAAAACACTTTTGTTTAAATGTTAATTTTTAATTAAAAAAAAAAACCCTTTCATTATTATTCATGTAAATATTGTCAAAATAAATGCTCTTATGTGTTGAAAAACTTGCCAGTGAGATTCGGACAATTTTTACTTATTTCTAGGTTTGAATAAAATACTTTCAATGAATCCCACATTTACATAACAAGTGACCAGAAAATAACCCTTAATTTTTAGGAGCATCTTCTGAGCTGGCTTTAAACTTTTTTGTGTCAAGCTGGAGATCTATCCATGTTTAATTTCCACCTGCTTCTTTTGACTCTTCTATGAGGAACCATTCATTTTGTTTTCCTGCTTCTCCTTTGAACCCATTTCTAAAGGTCCCGTTTGTGGGCCACGGTGAGTTCTGCAGAGCGAGATGCTTGCCTGGTAAACAGAGATGACGGAGAGTTCTGGTGAGACACAAAATGGCTTTAATCGATTCCCAAAAGATACAAATCTACATTTGTTACAAATGTTCTTCCCAACATTAAAATCTCATGTTTTTTTTGTTTTAAGGATGGCCTTCGAGGAGTTCTGTATCAACTATTCATTTCTGGATATCTGCTGCATGTGCCCGGCCTTTATCGATGGGAGTTCTTCCTCCCAATGGAGGGCCTCCTCCTA
Organism: Neostethus bicornis; assembly: GCA_902685375.1. Lineage (NCBI taxonomy): Eukaryota > Metazoa > Chordata > Actinopteri > Atheriniformes > Phallostethidae > Neostethus > Neostethus bicornis. The sequence goes on from LR738552.1 coordinate 26,339,672, forward strand.
TGAGGGCCGCTGGGTGGCAGGAACAACCGCAGGAGGGTGCTTAAACCACCGTGGTACTTATTACCTACAAAACAGAATGCTACTCTCGAGCAGATTTTTTAGGGGCAGATCGTATCTTGGTTTTAAGGATGGCAGGGGTAACAGCCTCAGACAGGAAGCCCAGGCTTGTCTCACCCTAGCTGCATCCTCCAGCTCACCCTGGAGGATCCAGAGGTGTTCCCTGTACAGCTGTGAGATATAGTCTCTCTAACAGAACTGGGCTCTGCCTCTGGGTCTCCGCCCGGTGGGATGTGCAGAAAACACCACCAGTGAGGCGCTCGGGAGCCATCCTGACCAGATGAATCCCCTCATCTAGCCATTCTTGACCTGGAGGAGCAGCAGCTCTACTCCGAGGTCCTCCTGGATGGCAGAGCTCCTCCCTCTATCTCTGAGTGAACGACCAGCCACCATGCAGCCACCACGCAGAGGAAGATAATTTCAGCCACTTGTATCCACAATCTTGTTCTTTAAGTCACCACTCACAGCTGGTTACCATGGTGAAGGTAGGAACGTAGATTCTGGTTACCATGATGAGCGTAGGAACGTAAATCCTGGTTATCATGGGGAGGGTCGGAACGTAAATCCTGGTTACCATGGTGAGGGTAGGAACGTACATCCTGGTTACCATGGTGAGGGTGGGAACGTAGATCTGGCCCGAAAAGAAATAGCAAGAACAGACTGCTTGAATGCTGACCAGCTGAGTTTGTTCAGGTTATTTTTTGTTTTATGGCTCTGTTCTTTTTTTCAACAACAGACTGATGCAGCATTCTGATTATTGAGGATGCCGCACTGATCTACCTATTGATGTCCCACTCCGTCCTTTTCTTCTCAGACTAAATTTTTGAAGGATTTGGAAGAACTCTTCAATCATTTCCTGTTTGTTTGTTTGTTTGTTTTTCTAGAAAGCTTCTGGACTAATCCACAATTCCGTTTGGAGGTTGGAAAACTGTATGAGCAAGGTTTCTCAAAACAAAGTGAGAATAACATCCTGGTGACTCTCCTGCAAAAACCCGACAAGCGAAACAGGAGTTTAGTGACAAATCAGTCCATCGGATTCTCTGCATTTGAGGTAACAGTTGTGATTTTTTTAGTCTTAAATTAAGTTTTTCTGTCTTATTATTTATTTTAATTTTGTTTTGATTCATGAAGCTCATCAAAATCATTAAGTTATAAATTTACTAATTTGATTTTTTTCTTTTTTTGTTTCTTAAAGGTGCCTAAAGAAGTAAGTTTTTCTCACTTTTTTTTTCATAACAAGTTTTAAGTCCATAAAATGACCAAAAACTAAAACTGACAGTTTTTATTTTGTCAACTAACCTCAGTACAAAAACATGAAGGGAAAGTTTCCAAAAGAGTTCTTCAGAAGGAACTTGCCTCTGCCCAGCCTTAATAACTTTGTGAACGCTCGTGAGGTGATGGAGCAGATGACACTGAAGCCTGGAGACTATGTGATCGTTCCCAGCACGTTTAGACCCAATGAGACCGGCTCCTTCATCCTCACCATCCACTCCAAGGGAGAATTCCACGCCCAGTGAGTCACTCTTATTCTGGGATTACAGATGCCACTCATTTATTATGGGCTTTACATTAAAAACACAATATTTAATTAAATGCTGGTACCTAAAATGTTTTTATTCAAATTCCATGCATTATTTTGAATAAAACAACACTTATGAGGTGTTTTTATCAACAATAAACACCTGTTGACTCAACAGGGCTGGTCTTATGAAACCACTTTGAATCACCCATGAAAGCCATCAGGGCCAAATTTTATTTGCAGTTAATCTAAAGCGCTTCCTTGTTTTTTGTTTTCCTCTCTTTTTTTTCCCCCACGTGCTTCTGAAGGCTTAAAAAAAAAAACGCATATAAAATCTAATGTGCTTGATTTAACATCTCTTCTTTTCCTTCCATCATTTCCCTTCAGGGGGCATCACAACAAGTCAGTTTCTTCCATCTAACCCTATCTGCTGCATCTTCTTCGGTCACACCAACTATCTTCATGTCTTCCTTCACTGTATCCATGAATCTCCTCTTTGGTCTTCCTCTAGTCCTCTTTCCTGGTGGTTCCAAACTCAGCATCCTTCGTCCGATGTACCCTCTCTCTCCTCTGCACATGTCCAAACCATCTCAGTCTGGCCTCTCTGACTTCAATTCAATTCAATTCAATTTTATTTGTATAGCCCAAAATCACAGAATGTCAGTCTCAATGGGCTTCACAAGAAAAAGAGGAATGTATTAACACAAATACACAACAAGAAAAATAACTAACAAATGCTAACTAAACAAGACTAGCACATTAATGCATTTAGACTCTCCTTCTCGGTGAGGAAAAACTCCTAAAAAACCCATCAGTGGGGAAAAAATAAGAAACCTCATGGGGATCCACATGAAAGAGAGATCCCTCCCCCGGGACAAGCAAACAATGTGTCAAAGATTATTGTTTAAATATGAGCTCAATCTAATCTACAGCTAAATATCTAAAGAAGTCAATAGATGTTCTTCATCCTGATGGAAACACTGGGGGACATTATCTTCAAAACCTCTAAGACGTGCTGTTCCTCTGTTCCTGTCCATCCTGGTCACTCCCAGAGAGATCCTCAGCATCTTCATCTCTGCTACCTCCATCTCTGTTTCCTGTCTTTTTCTCAGTGCCACTGTCTCTAGACCAGGGCTTCTGAAATAGTGGGGCGCGTTTGACCCTATGGAACATGTTTTGGTTTTTTTGCCGCACTAGAATAAAGTGTAGTTGCACATCCACAACAGTAGTTGGCGCTCTCATTGTCAGAGTGTGCGCAGGGAGTATTAACTCTGTGGTGTAGAGCAGGGGTCCCCAACCATTTCTGCGCCACAGACCGGTTTGGTGTCTGACAATATTTTCACGGACTGGTCTTAAGGTGATGAGACCAGCCTAAAAAAATGGCTTTTTAAAATGAATAATAATAAACTTAAAACCACTTTGTCTTCACGAGAAAATTTATTAGCAGCGTATAAAGACATGGCAACAAGAGTGCTCGAACGTACTCTTGTTGCCATGGTAATGGTAAACATGTACCTTCAAAATAAAAGACATCACAAAAACAAAGTAAATAAAAATAACAGCTTTGTGCGGCTCGGTACCACACGACCCGCGGCCCGGTACCAGTCCGCGGCCCGGTGGTTGGGGACAGCTGATGCAGAGTTTTTTGCACCGAACATTTACGAACACAGCACAGAGCAAGGTATAGGCTTCAAAAAGCTGTGCACTGCAAAACGTGCTCATTTAGACTCTAGCTCTGACTTTCTTATTTTCATTAAAAAAACAGCGCAAATTGTTTGATTCATTTTTGTTTCGTAGATTAAAGTGTTTTATAGTTTGTGCTCTTGAGGTAATGTTACTGATCAATTTAAATGGATTGATGTTATTTATTTTTCAGTATCAAATGGTTCCAAAAATGTTTATAGTTTAAATAAGAATTAAATTTATATGAATTTCAAGTTAATTGATGCACTTTAAATCTTTTCTGTTTCAGACTAAAAAACAATGTAATAAAGGTGTTCTTTTTTGTTTTCTTTAATGTTAATGAGGATACAATGTTATGCAGAGGTGTACTTATGACAATTTCATAGACAAATTATACTAATTATAGTCACGGTGGAGATTGGAGGGGGGGTGCGAAATATTTTCTTCTTCCTAGGGGGGCGTAACCGGAAATAATTGAGAAGCACTGCTCAAGACCAATCAGCATAGCCGCTCTCATCACGGTTTTCTACACTTTTTGTCTCATATTATGTCTCATGTTTCCTCTCAGTGAGAATTCAGCCTGCCATGACTACAACGGCGGGTACATGGCGACTGGACAGGTAAATATTTATTACAAAGGAAGCTTTCATACATTCTAGTCTTGCTCTGTGCAGTCAGCGTCCCTGCACGGATGGCCATCTAATCATTTAATCTTTCAGTTTCAGGCCCAAAATCCCATTCAGTGCTTTAGCCCAGTGGGGCTCCAATCCAGTTCTCCCGGTCAAGAGACGGTAATACTACCAGTAGGCTAACGCCCCCTGGGAATGTTTCTCTGAGCAGCCATGCTTTAAAGTGTCATCATCAAGTCACATTGTGGTTCTTAGAATCATGTGAAGATTCAGGAGAAACAAAGAAAAACAAACATAATGTGTTGAATTAAATCTTGTTTTGCAGAAAAAACATGAGGAAAATGGAACCGATGACGACAACAAGAGAACTGTGTTCCGCGAGTTTTCTGACGAGGTTCGTCCCAAAAAAGTGAAGGTTCCATTCTGTTCCTCTTCTCCGGGGGCTGGGTCACCGAGGCAACAGCTTCAGACGGGGTGGAGGACACCCCGACGGCATCCTCCAGCTCACGCGAGAGGATCCTGAGGTGTTCCCGGTCCAGCTGTAAGACATAGTCCCTCCAGTGGGTTCGGGGTCTCGCCCCAGTAGTACATGCCAGAAACACCTTAGTAGCGAGGCGCTCAGGACGCATCCTGACCAGATGCCCGTACCAGTCCATCTGGATTTTCTCAATCTGGGGGTGCCGTGGCTCTACTCCAAGCTCCTCCTGGGTGGCAGAGCTCCTCATTTCATCTCTGAGAGCCCAGCCACCCTGCAGAGGAAGCTCATTTCAGCCACTTGTATTCGCAATCTCATTCGTTCGGTCACCACCCGCACTGGTTACCATAATGAGGGTAGGAATGTAGATCCTGGTTACCATAGTGAGGGTAAGAACATAGGTCCTGCTTTTCGTCTTAACTCTTTCTTTACCACGGTGGATCGATACAGTGTCCTGAATATTGCAGACGCTGCACAGATCAGTCTGTGAAATAAAAGTTTTATTTTCTAATAAAAACCTAACTGAGTACATTTTGAATGAAACTTTCAGCATCATCAAGTGGACGCTGAGGAGCTCCAGAAGATCCTCAATGAAAATATACTATCAGGTTTGATTTGTCTTTCCTTTTAAAAGCAGGTTTGATGTCATTTATGTCAAATTTAATGAAATGTTCTTGTTTTTGTCTGCAGGAGATTTGAAGTCTGGTGGCTTCAGCCTCGATGCGTGTCGCAGCATGGTCGCGCTCATCGACGTATCTTTGCTAACCCACTTGTGTTTGATTTGATGTTCATAGCATGATCCCCTGATTTTTACAGGACAGTCTGAACATGCAGAGCATTAAAACCTTAACGAGATGTTGAACAGACATCTATCACAGGTAGACTGAACACCGAGGAATTTGTACGACTTTGGAAGAAAATGACTTCATACAAGGTAAAATCCAAAACCCTCGTTCAGAGAACAATGTTCTACTAATGGACATTAAAAGAGAAGTGTGAGGAAGACAGAGGTGAGGAGATGATAGAGGGGGGATTGTTTTCACAGCAGTCTGTAAGGCGTGAGGTGGAGGTCTTGATGGTCAAACAGTTCGTATCCTGGGTTGGTGGGGTCCATCGCTATCCGTCTTAACTTCTGCTGAACTCGGGAGCTGTAGATTGAATCCAGATCTGGCAGCCGGCAGCCTACGATCCCCTGTACAGTCTTTCACCCGGACCAAGTCTTTTTTATCCTGTGTGGTGCAGCTGCCGTACCACGCAGTCATGCTGAGAGACAGGATGCTCTCTATAGTAGCTCTGTAGAAGTTTGTTCATAGTTGAGGAGAGTCCAGAGCGCTTCAGCTTCTTGAGGAAGAAGAGATGGTTTTTTTTTGGGCCTTCTTCACGAGGTGTCCACGAGAGGTGGTGGTGACGTTATCTTGAAGACAAAGATTCGTAAAGTTTCTTTCATGCTTAAACGTTGCTTCTACATCTAAACATCACTTATATTTCCGTTCCATCATTTTCCGCTTATCTGGGGCAGGGTCACAGATAAGCAACAGCCTCAGACGGGAAGCCCAGGCTTTTCTCTCCCGGCTGCATCCTCCAGCTCACTCGGAAGGATCCCGAGTCTTTCCCTGGCCAGATGTGAGACATAGTCTCTCCAGCGGGTGGGATGGTAGGAACGTAGATCCTGGTTACCATGGTGAGGGTAGGAACATAAATCCTGGTTACCATGGTGAGGGTAGGAACGTAGATCCTGGTTACCATGGTGAGGGTAGGAACATAAATCCTGGTTACCATGGTGAGGGTAGGAACGTAGATCCTGGTTACCATGGTGATGGTAGGAACGTAATTGTTTAATGTTAATTTTTCCTGAGGTGCCCAAACTTTTGATTCTCTTCCGGTAAGCTGGAGAAGAACAAGCACAACCCTCCAAAAGATTTTCAGATGGATTCTTTGTTTCTGCAGGACATCTTCTTCCGCTGTGACGTTGACAGAAGTGGGACTCTGTCTCTGAGCGAGCTGAGGAATGCCTTCCTGGCTACAGGTAATTCCAGCTCCCCCACCTTGTAGAACTAGATCAGCTAATATTCACAGTGTGAGTGGGCAAGGTGGCGCAGTGGGTAGCACATGGCCTCACAGCAAAAAACTCGTGGGTGGAGAAACAAACCGAATGACCACCTCTTTCTGTTTTCTTTTGTTTCTTAGAAAAAGGTGTCAGTGATAACATGCTGAACCTGATGGCTCTGCGTTATGGTACCTCCTCTGGTTTCATCACTCTGGAGAGTTTCATCAGTCTCATGCTACGCTTGGACTGCATGAGCCGTGAGTTCTTCAACCGTAAAAAATCCTCTAAATAAACCAACACATTTTTCTCTGTGATTCTCTTGGTTTTACAGATGTTTATTGTTTGAGGGTCATAAAGATGACGATCTAGATCAGACTGCTTACAACAAGTTTAACTCTTTTTTTCTTTTTGCCAAAAATAATTCCAAATTAGTTTTTATAGACACCAGGGGTGGATCAGGGTTGGTCAGATCCCTTGTGGTCCACAAAAACAAAAGAAGAAAGTAAAGGGGACTAGTCAAGCTATCCCCTTGCAGGGCCAGCGAATGGGCACCAAAATTCAGCAAAAGGACTCTTATTTTCAAAATGTTCAGGGGGGAACGCCCCCAGCCTCCCTATGCTGGATTTGTCAATGACCTCAAGCCCCTGGCCCCCTTTTAGAAAATCCTGGATCCGTCCCTGTAAACTTCGTCTTCCACTTATCCAGGGCCGAGTTGCAATTATTTTTATCCTAATCTGTTCCTCAGTTGTACAATCTACTCAGTTCCTGATTGGCTGTAGGGAATACGCCCACTTAAATCCATTGACGCTCACTTCGGCTTGCCAGAACGACAATGGCGACCACCCTTTCTGATGACATCACGGGCAAAAGTAATGAAAAGTTTCCGGTCGCGCCGCTACAGTAAGCATTCGCTTAGCAGTGAAGACGTTTAGCTAGCCACAGGAAAACTCTTCATCAAAATAAACTAGAGAACATTCCACATATTACTGAGTTACACTACTCTGAGTTACTTTTAGTTCTGATTTCCTGATGACAACCGAATGGGAGTCGCTATTGTCGTCAGCCAATCAGGAGCCAGTTAGGTCAGCCAATCAGGAACTGAATAGATTGTGCAATAGACAAACAGATTGGGGAAAAAATATTTGCGGCCGGGTCACGGGGCAACAGCCTCAGAAGGGAAGCCTTGACTTCTCTCACCCCAACTGCATCCTCCAGCTCACCCAGGAGGATCCCGAGGTGTTCCCTGTCCAGCTGTGAGACATAGTCTCTCCAGCAGGTCCGGGGTCTGCCTCTGGATCTCCTCCTGGTGCGTCAAGCCTGGAACACGTCACCAGAGAGAGCGCTTGTCATTTTATCAGAATGAAAATTTTGACAGCTTTGAATCCTTTTCTACAATCTTATATTTTTTGGGCCAAAAAAAAAAATCCAAATTTTAAATGAAACATCCACTGTTTATTTTAATAGATGACTTTTGTTTGAAATAAAACCCTTTTTTTTCTGTTCAGACATCTTCAAGCAGCTCTCCGATGGGACCAACATGACTCTTAATGAACCAGAGGTGACGTTATTTAACCATCTGAATTTCTGAAGTATTCTAATGAAACTAAATGGGTTTGTTTTCTCTAACAGTGGATGCACCTGACCATGTACTCTTAAACCACGGACCTACTCCAAGACGCAGCTGCACGGACTTCATCTGAAATTAAAGCATCTCGTATCTGTTTTTTTTCTGATCTGTTAAGCCTGAGTAACGAGTTTAATCATTTCTAATCAAAATATGATTTTAATATTTAAACTTTTAAACAATCACGAAATGAATCATTAATGAATGAAATCTGAATGAAAATTAGTTTAAAGCATCATTTGTGTAAAAAAAAAAAAATTTTTTTGTTTCTATTTTGTTTTCAAACGCGAGAAGGTTGGGGTTCGAGTCCCAGGTGGCACAAGGGTTCAGAGACTGGCCTTCCCAGTGTGGAGTTTGTATGTTCTCCCCCTGATCAAGAGGTTTCCTTCAGGAATCCGGTTTCCTCCTACCCTCCAAAAACATGGATGCCAGGTTGATTGGACGGTACCAAATTTCCCCTAGGAATGAGTGTGTGTGTGTGTGTGTGTGTGTGTGTGTGTGTGTGTGGCCCTGCGACAGACTGGTGACGTGTTCGGGTTGTACCCTGCCTCTCACCTTGAATCAGCCGGGATAGGCTTCAGCACACCCCGCGACCCTGTCTGGGAATAAACGTCCAGAAGAAGTGAGAGAAACCCAGGCTGCATCCCCCAGCTCACCCGGAAGGATCCTGAGTCGTTCCCCGGCCAGCTGTGAGACATAGTCTCTCCAGCAGGTCCGGGGTCTGCCTCTTGGTCTCGTCCCATTGGAACGTGCCCGAAACACCTCACTACCAAGGTGCTTGGGATACATCCTGACCAGATGCTCGAACCAGCTTATGCAGCCAAGGGTCTGACCGCCAGGGTCCTCATTGTTGGCTACCACCCATCTCCTCCTTCACCCGATTCCTGAGGCCCCTCCTGCAGGTGGTGAGCCCAATGGAAGGGCGGCCCATGTCCCGTCTTTTTGCCCGAGTTTGTTCCGTAGGCGGAGCCACAGTAAAACCACTTAATGCCCTTTAATTTAGGAGTTTAAATCAAATCATTTCCTGATCAGAATAAAAAAATATTTACCAATAATTTTCACATCCATTTAATTTAAATTGGCATCAAAAAGTTGGGACAAATTTTATCAATAATTTCCAGTGTTTGACATTTGAGCGTTTTTACTTACATTTAAATGCATGCTTTACTTTCTTCTAGTTTTCTTAAGGAAATCAATATTTTTTTAAATTCATTTGAACTGATTTAAGCATTAATTTTTATTTTAAATTCTGTATGATTTTATTTCTCTCAGGTTTCTAAGTGATTATAACTGGTGGTGGGATTATGACACTTTTCATCCAATCAGGTGACAGGTAACTTCCTGATGTTTTTTGTGGAGGAGTTTTACCATCAGATCATTTCTATCAACTTGTTTGAATCATAGAAAAGTCTTTAAAGTGTCTTCTGGACTGTGTATTTGATGATCGAGACATTTTGAGAACTGGTTCTGTATTTACTGTGTTCCCTAAGGAGGGGCTAAACCGAACAAGACTGTATAAGATGTACCCTACCTGGAGTTTACTGTAGCATTCTCACTCCCTGGTTCAAAGAGGACGATTCTTAACCCAGAATCTAGTCTCTCTTTAGTTTTAGTTCACAGGGCTATCGGAACAGAGTAAATATACCTCACCAGTATGGTGAACCAGTTCTCAGACCATTGTATCAGATTGAAAATGATTTCCGGATGGAAGTCAAAACGTCTTGATCAGAAATCACACTGTTCAGAAAACACTTTGAAGATTTTTTCCAGATGGATAACTCCTGAATTAAAGAGGGATTACACGGTACGACGTGTTCGGATGTTTGCTTAATAGTCAGCAGATTGTACTGACGAGTCCACTCTCTGCAAACTGAGGTCAAACAGACCAAAACATGTCACCTGTTTGAACTTAAATGATTGTTTCTTTCTTTTAATTAAGACTTTTTAATCACAAATCTACGTTTTCCTGAATAAAGACTATCTAAGCATTCACCACGTGGGAGTTATTTTCTATTTGACTGCAGTTTGACATAACAACACAGTTCCTATTTCTGTGCCATTTTAAGGGTGTCATTTGACATATCTTGGTTTGCGATGGCGCACAAGAGCTTCAGTGCAGCGTGCACTTTGACATGCACACCTATAAAGTGCACCCCTGTATGAACATAGAATCAAATTGAATATGCTTTATTTATCCCTGAAGATAAATTTAAGTGCTACAGTGTAAACACCTCGATGCCCCCTCGCCCCTATCCACCGCGTCCCGGTCCGGTCGCACTGTGTCCAACATGGCAACCCTAAAGCTGGAGTCTGGAATGGGTCCACAAAGCCAGGCCGCAGTGAAGAACACCAAACTGGTCTCTCTGTATTTCACTGGGTCCGAGTGAGCGCCTCCAGTTCCTCAAGCGAGCAACTGGATATTTCCACGGAAACCGTATAAACACAGGAAGCCCCTCCTATAGACCGTCTTCTTCTCCGCATCTCCTCTGGATCATCTCCTTCTCCTCAGCTGCCTCGTAACCAAACCATCTCCTCCAGCCATGATGAATGTGGCTCCGAGAGCCAGCGGACAGCAGAATGACTCCATAACCAGCTAGGCGTTGGGGGCTAGCCGTGGGGAGCTAGCCATTGGGAGTTAGCTGTGGAGAGTTAGCCGTTTGGGAGCTACTGTACCCGGACAATTTCTAAAAAACTTGTGCTGTGCGACACAAAACAACAAAGTTCAAAATAGAATAAAATCATAGTGTTTTAAAGTAAATGTTTAAGTTTGTTTTCTTTCACAATTTTAAGACAAACCAGGTGTTTGAGTTGATATCTGTCACGGTGCGGGTGCAGAAGGAGGATCCAGGTGCAGGACGACAAACGTTATTTATTTAGTAAAGAAGTCCAGTAAAGCTGTAAAGCAGGGCACAGGATTAAAACAAGGAAGGCCTCTTGGTCGGGCAGCCAGGAAGACCTGGCTGAAAGGGGTGATGACCCAACCATGAAGGAAAGGCAGACTGCCTTTAAATAGGTAGCAGGTCAATCACCATCAGGTTTCCTGAATCAGGGAGATGGGGGAAGGTCCCAGGCTCCCTCTGGTGGTAGGTGAGGGAACCATGACAATATTGTTTGTTTCTTTAAAGCAAAATTTAAAATGTCTGCAGAATCACTTTAGAAACTTTAAGTCCAAGAAATCCTGGAAACACGAAAAACTGATGAGAAATAACACTGATGAGAAGTAACACTGATGAGAAGTAACACGGGGTCAGAGAGGAAAGGCATGAGCATCGCTATAGGGTCAAAGAAGTCAATGAAAAGGGAGTTTAGGTACCATGATGACCTGAAAGTAATTAATGGAATGATTCCTGATGGCTGTGACAGGCTGGCGACCTGTTCGGGGTGTACCCTGACCCTCGCCTCGAATCAGCCGGGATAGACTAGCAAGGAATAGTCAATAGTCGGTTAAGAAGGTGAGAGACTGACTGATTGATTCCTGATGGAAGCCATAGTTTCAGGTTCACCGGTCCAATGTCAGAGGTTCATGAAGCGTTTTGTAAGAGAGGCTCATTCAGAGGCTTCTGATCTACATACACCTCTGAGGATGAAGAGTCTGTTAGTCTGAGGAAAACCCCTACAGGACTGGGTTCAGGCATGATTTCAGAATGTCAGTCAGCAACTTTACAGAACCATATAAAAGACCACTAGACGGGAACATATAGGTAACGGTAGCTCAGAAACAATCAATGGTTAAGGCCCCAGAGATCTGGATAAATGTCGACACACCTGAAAGGACTGCGTGAGGTGGGGAAGGTGTCAAAGTGCAAGAGGTCCAAGAGCCATTTTATATCCTGCCTTGTTACCAAGTGTTGCCTTCAAAAGGAGAGTTTAACTAAGCTCTACTCAGCCTCGTTCTGTAACCCCACAGCAGAGGTACAACCCTGCAGAGGAGCACAATCAGTAGAAGGTTTTTAAGGTTTTTCATTCTCCCACTTCTGACCATAAAGAGTCTGTCAGTCTTAGAAAAACCTGTTACTGTTACTGAACCCAACAGGACCGGGTTCAGTACATCAACGATTCAAAAATGAAAACAGTTGAGCCATTATTTTTTGAAAAAGAAGCATTTCCATTAGAAATCAATAATATTTCAAGCTAAAAAGATTAAATGAGGGAGGGGCTAAAACCCTCAAATTCTGGGGTGTGTTTTAAAGGTCAGACAGATAAATCATGTTCCAAATACTCAATACTTTCAGCCAAGGTATTTCCTACATTAACAAAATAATGATTAAATCCTTCTATAATTTCTTTTATATTTTCCAGCTTTGAGCTTTTGTTCATGAATTGTTTTGGTATTTTATATTTTTTATCTTTTATTTTAATTATTTTATTAATGACATTCCATGTTCCCTTAATATTTTCTTTTTGTTCTTCAAATAATTTATGAAAGTAGTCTTTTTTGGTTTTCCGCAAAATACTAGTCAATTTGTTTTTATAATTTTTATATTTTATTTCAGATTCCTTGGTTTTGTGTTGAATAAACTTTTTATATAACATATTTTTCTTCTTACATGCATTTTGTAATCCACTTGTTATCCATGGCTTTATTTTAGAATTTTCTTTAAGTCTCACCTTTTTTAATGGGCAGTTTTTATTGTAGATTTCTAAAAACATGGATATAAAAATTTCATACGCTTCACTTGGGTCAGTTTGGTTGTAGACCTCGTCCCATTTCTGTTTTAATAAGTCTTCTTTAAGTTTATTTAGAGTTTGGTCTGTCACTCGCCTAATAAAGCTGAATGTTTCAGAGTTTTCTTTGTCATCAGTTATAATTTTATTTTGAAATATAGCAAAAACTGGTTGGTGGTCACTTATATCACTGACAAGAAGGCCACCAACAATTTTAGCTTCAATATTGTTTATAAAAATATTATCTATTAGAGTGGAGGAATCAATAGTTATCCTGCTGGGTTTATCAATAATTGGTAGTAACATATTTGAATGCATCATATTTATGAAATCAGTTGTTTTCCCGTGGGTAGTTGCTTTAAGTAAATTTATATTTAAATCTCCACATATTATTAATTCCTTTGTGGAATATCCATTTATATTCATAATTTCATTCATTTTTTCATTAAATGTATCAATCGGTGAACCAGGTGTTCGGTATACACAAGTAACATGTACATTTTTTGTTTTTTTAAATTCAATTTCGACAGTGATTAATTCCATTATATTGTGTACAGATACTGATTTATCTTCAATGAGTTTACAGTTAAAGTTTGAGCCCACATAGAGGGCAACTCCACCTCCTTTTTTGTTTCTAGTGACTGTAAATAGTTCGTATCCCTCTATCTTTACTAGTGTTAGAGGGTGCTTTAACTCGTCCAGCCACGTTTCAGATACAGCTATAACATTAAATTTACCAATTTTAAAAAATTTACAATTTTATTTAAATGTATCACTTAAAACACACACACACATTCAACCAACATAGTCACACACAGATTTATTAGATTAGTTTTTAGGATTCACCAACACAAATATACTGTTTGGAATTGAGAGGTTCAAAGAGTTTTTGCGTGAATTGTATGAGAGTGAAAGGTGAGTGTGTGTTTCTGTGTGTAAGTTGTAAATGAGTCACAACCGTCAGCGTCATCTTCAGCGGAGAATGACAATTTGTGGGACCTGCTGGACAGCCGGGTTGGTACGTATTTTCATCTGATCTTCGATGTCCTCATGTTACATGGTTTTACTAACTTCTATTTTCTAGGTGAAACCCAGGGAAGTCAGTGCGCGACGGTGAACGACACGGTGGAGGTTCAGGGAGGGTCAGAGATACCTATCAGAGGTCTACCTCTCCAGGGGAGAAGACCCGCTCGCATTCTGGGCATTGAGGACAACAGTTTACCCAAACCTGCCCAAACCGGTGAACCATCATCTCCACATGCCACCAACCCCGGTGCCTTGTGAGCAGGTCTTAGCCAAAGTGGGAGAGGTAGTCAGTCTGAAGAGGAGCCAAGCACCGTGGAAAAGATTTTATTTTTAAATAAAAATCTACGACAATACATTTGCAAGAGTCCTGTTTCAGTTTTTTTTTCTCGCTGTTTTAGATCCATAGAGACTCTCTTACATCTTCCTAATTGTTGCTGCTTGTGTCACAGATAGTTGATTCAAATCGTATTTTATTTATACGTATTTCTCTTATCAAAGCATTACAAAGTGCTTTAAATTAAAAGAACCAAATCAAAACAGATTGTATTATTTAAACTTTATTTAATTGTGAAAACATCCAATTGAACACAACTGAAAATATCACACTCTCCCAAAGCCAAACTATTTTTATGAAATCATCCATTGCCCGCTCTAACAAAAACGTCGCTGTTAAATTGTATCAGTGTGTTCATTTTCCCTTCCGTAAGATTCTATCAGCCGATCCTCTAGTTATTCAAGTGACAAAAAAACAGTGGGTCAGTGTGTGTTTATTGAACATTTAATTACATTGTCAGTAACACAGTGAAATTTGATTGTTTAGGTTACTGTTACTATGGCAACGGATTAGCGCAATAATCTCATTTCATGATAAAAATAAAACTACAAGAGGAATTGCCCAACAATACCGACATTTCATCTTCTAGTAAGACAAAATTTGAGGCGTAAATTTTCTTTTTCTTGGAGTTTGTTTTTCATCTACACATGCACAGCCTGCAGATGTGCCGACTCCTCGTGTCGACTTTTCGCAGATGCTTGAAGTTGCTCGATGAGTCGCGAGGCGTCGGATTTTCCATCTCTAGTATATGGTAGATTTGGAGTCTGCTAGTCCATTTTTCTGCCAAACTCTCTCAGCTTTTCCCCTTTCTCCATTCTGCCTTGCTGAAACTCCTCCCCAAACAAAGTCCATTCCCAGCACACAGCTGGCCCCAATTCTCTTGATTGGGTCAAAGTCCCAATCGGTTCTCTTCGCATCCACAAGATGGGGGCAGAATCCATAAAGGAAAAAAAAACATACAGAACACAACTAAAATAATGTCCTACTTGACATGAGCCCTCTGTGGTTGGGGCACACCCTCCAGGCCCCCTTTTCTAGAAAGAGGAACCACCATCCCTGCCCTCCAATCCTAATGTCCATGTGATGGTGCAAAGCCATCCAGAAACTTTAGGAGCTTTGGATGAATTTCCTTCACCCGGCAATACTTCACTTGGCAGTCCTGCTGCCAAACAGCTTTGACCACATTAACAACCTTGACACCAGATATATGAGGATAGGAAGCTGCATGAGTGAATATACCTGTAAATGATGACACCATTTTTCATACTAATACAAAAAAAGACAAAGATGAATAAAAAAAAACTGTTACGGTTCTGGCGGGTTTGGTTCAGCATCTCTTACCCCTCGTGTCCACCAATGGGAACGGGGGTCACCACCACAACAACGACAGATGATTTTGCCTTCATAACTTGGGCTTTCCACCACGACAATAGACGTCCAGATCAACGTCCATTTTGACTCTGTGTTCCCTACCTCCTCTGATACCCAGAGAAATTCTACCGGACGTGTGAATAGAAGCTCTGTCTGGTCAAAGGACGTACCAGAGCAGCAGGTCACCCTCTCTATTAAACTGTTGTTTCTCTCTAACAAAATAAAAAACAAACTCTTTTTATTCTTTGAGAAATTGCATGTGGGTCTTCAGACTTTGAAGCCTCCTGAATAATTTATCACAAATCAAACAAAGAACGGTGTTGCTTCTGTGTGGATTCTCATATGGTTGTTCAAGTGGTCTTTTCTAATAAATCTTTGTCCACATTTATCACAGCAGAATGGTTTGTCTCCTCTATGGATTCGCATGTGCTGGTTTAAGTTTCCTTTTAAATTAAATCTGTGTCCACATTCATCACAGCGGAATGGTTTGTCTCCTGTATGGATTATCATGTGCCGGTTTAAGCTTGTTTTTCTAGTAAATCTTTGTCCACATTCATCACAGCAGAATGGTTTGTGTTGTCTATGGATTCTCATGTGCTGTTTTAAGTTTCCTTTTAAGTTAAATCTGTGTCCACATTCATCACAGCTGAATGGTTTTTCTCCGGTATGGATTCTCATGTGCTGTTGTAAATTCTGTTTCTTGTTAAATTTGTGTCCACATTCATCACAGCTGAATGGTTTTTCTCCGGTATGGATTCTCATGTGCTGTTGTAAATTGTGTTTTTTGTTAAATCTGTGTCCACATTCATTACATATGAAGTTGTCTTTTAGTTTGAGTCTTTGTTCACATTTGTCATAGCTTAATGATTTTTGTCTACCTGGCATTTCCATTTTTACTCTTGAGATTTGTCTGGTGATTCTGGTTCTTTTCAAATATCTAGTTGCTGTTTGAACATCTCAGAGAGTTATCTTCCGTCATCACCAGTTGCAGCAGCAGAATTGACAAAAGAAATCTGTAGAAGAGAATAGATTAAATTAAATTTTAATGGTTATAAAGTATAATTTGACTGTCACATTTTTTTGTAACTCACATACATCATTTTATAAATGAAAGAGATTAGCTTTGTCTTCTGCACAGTTTGTTTAAATCTCAAAAAGTTAGTACTTTCTTGGTTTTTACACATTTTTTCTTGTATTTGCCCACCTCACACTGCTTCCCTGTAGCTAAAACCAACCTTCTTACTGATGGGATGGAGGGAATCAATGGAACCTCCTAAGTTGTAGTTTTTGATAAAATTAAACAGATAATTAAGAAGATCTAAAACAACAACTGAAGTAATTAAAAAAGATCTTAAGCGTGGTCGTGCAGTAGTTTCATCTGTAAAACGAGTCCTCATCAAAACTGGCATTAAAGCCAAGTTTTATGCAAATCTGTAAAGAAGATAAAGATCATGGATTATTTCATAACTAAGACACTACAGTAAGCAGCTGCTGTGTGCAAATCATAAAATGATAGAGAATGAGAGTTGAAGAATTTGAGCATCTGCCATTTTTAATAATTGCACTTCTTCTACTGGTCAGATTGGTATCCATCCACAGTAGTGTAAAACAAGTAAACAAATTAGAAACAAAACCAGCTTCTCACCCAGATCAGACATTGACTGTATTAAAAGAATTGATGAACATCTAACAAACAAACTACACAAAAAGAGTCATTTCCATTAGATTCTTTGGCACTGGACCAAAGCAAGTAATAAAGACACTGCTCAGATTTTAATTTTTATCAGAGGGATTGATAATTAATTTGAGATAATGGAGGAGTTTTTTGGATACAGAATCCCTTAAAAGAAAAACACACTGAGAGGATTTATTTGTGTGAGTGTCAGAGGTCAAAAACTGTGGTATGAGTTACCTCTGGAGTTCGCTCACCAACGTTACCACAGATGAATCACCAAATCAGACAAGAAAACATCAAAATACTCAAGAGAATTCAGGACAAAGAGAGAGAGGACAACCCTGAGCTAGAGGTTATTTTTATGATTAAAAAGTAAGTTAATATTAAATAGCTTTTTTTTTCCTAAAAATGGTTGCCCTATTTATTGATAGTGATTAATCGTGCATCTGATTTGAAGATGAAACATCTGGATATTAAATTGTGCTTTTTGAAGAAGAAACTTGTTGTGTCTTAGTATAAAACGTAGTTAGCTACTGCTAGCATTTGTTTAAAAGAAAACAACAATAAACATTCATTTATCACTTCCTGTTTACACTCTCTCACTGATATTTCAGAAATAAGACGGATTAAACTGAAAAACTTGGAAAGAGAGAAGAAACATTTCACAGTAAATGATGTAAATTCTCACCTCCTTCACGATGATTCTTCCTCTGATTCTTTTTTTTTCTCCAACAAGCTGCTCTGCAGAGGTCAGAAACCAACAAGCATCAGAATCCAACAAACTATTGGAGTTTGAAGTTTAAGAAAATAATAGGCGTGTTTGAGATGACACAGGCGGACGCAGTTCTGATCGGCGCAGATCGGTGCGCAATGCATGCCGGTTAGTTTTTGCGTTCGAGATACCGCCGACTTGCTCTGATGTCACCTGTGCGCCGGTAACGAGACTCTCGCGAGAGCAAGGCGGCCGCAGGCTTTGAGCCAGGCGGACGCAGCTGCTTTTTACCAACTGCGCCGCCTGTATGGACTACAAAGCGAACGGCATGATGGGAAATGGAGTCTTTTAAAGATGTGTACTGTTTTTTCGCTTAGGTCGATGTTGTTTTCGTTGGAAGGGCAAGTTGGAGAAGCCGTGCTTTTTTATCTGCGCCGCACTGGCCTTTTTTCAAGAATCTAACACAGTTGGATTCTTGAAAATCTAACTGTGGATTTTCTGGAGGCTGGGTGTGGATTGGTCTACCGGTGGAGGGCAGCATTGCGCACTCGAGCGTATAGCCTGCCGGAAACGACTTGAAGAAGAAGTGATGTTTTCATCAGAAACTCTTTGATTTCTTATCGATACATATCTGCTCTGTTTATATGTATTTCATTGCTCCTTTAAGTTTTATCTATTTTTTTACGTCTGTCGCTCACACACTGAGCTGATGATCTTTTACTGACACGTTTTTATTTTAATTCTTCAAATATGACGGAAATGATTGTAAGACATGAAAATATGGAACTTAATTACCTTCATTTATATTAAAACAATCTAAAATAACTTCTGAGTGGAGTCTAAAAAACATAAAAAACTAAATTAACTTTCACAAGTTTTGATTTGATGCGTTTTTTTCTACAAATAGACACATTTATTATGTAAAAATTTATAATCGGATATAACTAACTGTTACATCCTGTTCTCGTCTGTCTAAACTTTGAGAAAACTGGTCGACTTTATTCCAGGCGCCTTTCTCCCGCAGCGGCCGCCTGGTCTCGTCTGAAATCCAGGCAAGACGCAAATCATCTCAAACACGCCTATTGTCGCTGAAAACCTTTTAATTTTACTCCATCATCTTTGTTTACATCCTCGACCGGATGTGAACCTGAACTGTTTCCGGGTCAGCAGCCTGTGTTTTAGAGGTTGCAATGCTGCCCTCTAGCGTTTGCTTCAGTCTACATCACCTTGCTGAACACAGTCTGTGTTGAATCTGGTTCAGATGCTGCTTCTGATTTTTATTTTTAACCACTAACAATGTGCAATCAGTCTGATTTTTACTGTAAAAAATAAAAACCTAGAAATAAATCTAGTTCTTGTGAAGTAAAATGAGGCCATCTAAGAATTACAAATCATTCCAAAATATGTTAATTTTCTTTTTTCTTTCGGCTTTTACTTACACTTATTAGCATATTTCTAAAATTTAGAAACATCAAATTTCCCTAGAAGGGATTAATCAAGTAAAATGAATTTTTGAATATTTATTCATAAAAATATGACAACTGTCTGAAAAAAAAAAACAGTTGTTAGGAAAAGTGAAGTTTTTTTTAACATCCATGTAAATATGAAAATATGCTGAATCTGGCACAAAGTTGAAAAAAAAAAAAAAACCTTTTTATTTCAGCATCACTGGAAGAAGGGCACTTTGGTACAACAAAAAATCTGAAAAAAAATAATGAAATGAAAGTCAATGAACTGGTTTCTGTGCAGCCTGGTTTTGTTAAATTTTTTATATCAAATTTTTACATTGATTTAAATGTAAATTAAAGGTCTGCAGTAGGAGAGGGAAAAGTTTCACCAGAGTTTTTTGTATGATACTTGGCGGTGGGTGCTGTGGACCGGCATTTTTTGGTATTGTGGGTGCTGGGTCACGTTGGGGTTGGGGGTAATGAATGGGTCTTTGGGGTGGCAAAGAGGATACCTGAAGGGGAGGTGTTTGAGAGGGCCATTGCTTTGTCTCAGGGGGAAAGGAAAAACATTGATGTAGAAGAAGGTTCTTCAGCACTGGCAGGAGTGTGATATGGAGAGAAAGAACAAAAAATGAGTTATACAGCATACTACAGAGGATGATGGGGGAAGGCGTGGTGCCCATTGGTGGTGGTGGATTAGGGAGTGAGGTGGTGTTGAAGCTCATCAAGAGAATGCCAAGAGTGTGCAAAGCAGTAATCAAAGCAAAAGGTGGCTACTTTGAAGAACCTAAAAGATGACATATTTTCAGTTGTTTCACACTTTTTGGTTATGTACTATACTTCCACATGTGTTAATTCATAGTTTGGATGCCTTCAGTGTGAATCTACAATGTTCATAGTCATGAAAATAAAGAAAACTCTTTGAATGAGAAGGTGTGTCCAAACTTTTGGTCTGTACAGTATATGATTAGCCTATAGAGAAAGCTGACACTTACAGCTTCAAAACGAGGGGATTGGTCCAAAACCGGACCAATCCGATCGCTTGTTATTCAGCTGCGTAAAGGGAATTTCACAAAAACAAACGGCGCCATCTTGGTGCGTCACAGGATACATGGCTCCAGCTGCATGAGAGGCAGACAGGCTGAGTGGGTGAGTGATCAAAGATTGAAACATTTATTTATTTTTAGTTTATTTTCCACTTTTTTTTTTTTTGGCAAACTATATTTGTAGGGCTTTGGAGTATATTTTTTATCCGAAAAAATTTTATTGTGCATGATTTTTATGAAAAAATATTATAATTACAGCCAAAATGATCTAAATAAAAAAAATAAATAAATTAAAAAAAGGAAAAAAAAAAAAGATCTGCGGGGGTTTTTAAAGTCACAGAAACACTAATATGCATTTTTTTTATGACTAAAAAGGTGATAGAATGGCAAAGATTCAATTTGTTGCTTGTTCAGATTGGACATTTTTATACTAGAAGGTCAATAAATCAAACACTTTTGTACCTAGAGATCTGAAACTTTACACAGTTGTTGTCAACAAGATTATTATCATACATATGGAAGGAATTATGCCTACTAAGAAGTATGTCTTGGCCAGGGACATTGGAAAATGAACAAAATTAGATGGTTTTGTTTACCATTTTTTTATGTTTGAACTACTGTAGGATAGGTTCTGAAGCTCTGACACTCTCCATGTACATATCTACAGAAACTAGAAGGTCTAAGCTTTATTTTGATGTATAGTACAAGCATATGAATTGAAAGATGTTGCTGTAATAAGCAATGGCATTTAGGTATGTCCAACTATTGTGCACAGCTCGAAGATACAGTAGGTGGGTGTAAAGAGAACAGCCCTAAAACAATATATAAAAAACAAACCAACTAAGTGGGGCTATAAACTTTTTGTGCTTGCTGACTCTGCTACAGGATATACGGGGAACTTTTTTGTGTACGAAGGCAAGGCTTCTGACACTGGGAAAGGATTGAGTTATGACTCTGTAATGTCTCTAAAGGATATTCAAAACATAGGAACTGGATATCACCTCTTTGCTTCACTGTGGCACTATCAGAACCAACCATGTTGGGTTTCCTAGAACCACTTTGACACAGTTGGAGTTGAGCTCAACCAACCGTCCACCAACTCCTTGTCCAGATACAAACTCACATACACCAATGTATTTTGTAGAGGACAGTGATGTTCCCAAACATCTGTCTGGAGACGATGGTGCAAAGTCTGCCACAAAAAGACACCTGTAGGTTGCAGAGCATGTGAAGTTCCTCTTTTCTTTCTACCTGGTCGAGACTGCTATCACCAATGGGACCAAGAAAGAAACCTGTTGTAGACATTTATTTCATTTTGTTTTCTTGTAAATAGTTAAAGGTTTTACACTAATTGTAATAATTTTACTACAATTCTCAATATCATTTAGTTGCACAAAAGAAAGATTTTTTTATGTATATCTATTTTTTGTTATTGAAGAGGTTTTTTTTTTAACATCTGAGGTCTTGGTTTTATCTAAATAAAACATATCATTTATCCAGTTGTATATTTCATTTCTTGTGCATGATTTTTATGGAAAAATTTATAATTACAGTAAAAAATATTAAAATATACATTAAAAAAATTATGAAAAAAAATTATCTGTGGGGGGCATTCAAAGTCACAGAAACACTAATATGCATTTTTTTATAACTAAAAAAGTGATAGAATGGCAAAAATTCAATTTGGCACAGATTTGGACAGCGTGTGCCGAATGGACACTTTTTATAGTAAAAGATCAATAGGTCAAAAACACTTGTACCTAGAGATCTGAAACTTTATACAGTTGTTGTCAACAAGATTTTTGTCATACAAATGGAAGGAATTATGCCTACTAAGAAGTATGTCTTGGCTAGGGACATTGGAAAATGAAAAAAATTAGGCGAGGCTAAAATTGTACATTTTTTTTATGTTTGAACTACTGTAGGATAGGCTCTGAAGATCTGACACTCTTCATGTACATATCTGCAGAAACTAGAAGGTCTAAGCTTTATTTTGATGTATAGTACAAGCCTGTGACTTGAAAGATGTTGCTGTAATAAGCAATGGCATTTGGGTATGTCCAACTATTGTGCACAGTCCGAAAATAGGTGGGTGTTAAGAGGTTAATGCATAAAAAAAAATCCTCACAACGAGTGACTAATATTTTCACTCTTTTCTCTCTTGTTTAAATTCTCTCTAAGTTCAAACCTTCAAACAGAAATAAGTGCACAATTTTAGAATGAAATAAACTATTGAAGCCACTCTTCGAACCCAAACATTTGCATCTCTGAGAAACAAATATACACAAATATAAATTTATATACACACATACATTAAGTAAATAATAAAATAAGGTTGCTGATGTGCCTTCAAAATAAAAACCAAAAGTAGCATCAAGTTTGTGAGTTTTTTTTTATTTAATTTAGTCAGAATTTGTAGACGCCTGACTTTTGGGAAAGTGTCAGGGGTCCTTTTCTTGACAGTTTGATGTTTCTAAATTTTAGACATATTTTTTATAAATTCAAGTAGAAGCCAAAAGAAAAAAACAAATAAATTTTGTAATGATTTTGTAATGATTTGTAATCCTTAGATGGCCTCACTTTACTTCACAAGAACTAGATTTATTGCTAAGTTTTTATTTTTTTACAGTAAAGATCAGACTGATGTTCAGCAAGGTGATGTAGACTGAAGCAAACGCTGGAGGGCAGCATTAAGACCTCTCCAACACAGGCTGCTGACCCGGAAATAGACCAGGTTCACATCCGGTCTGGTGTAAACAGTAATCGTGGAGTAAAATTGGAAGATGTTCAGCGCCATTTTATAAAACTTTAAACTCCAATAGTTTGTTGGATTCTGATGCTTGTTGGTTTCTGACCTCTGCAGAGCAGCTTGTTAGAGAAAAATATTGGAGCAAAAAAAAGAATCAGAGGAAGAATCATCGTGAAGGAGGCGAGAATTTACATCATTTACTGTGAAATGTTTTTTCTTTCTTTCCAAGTTTTTCAGTTTAATCCGTCTTTTTCTGAAATATCAGTGAGAGAGGGTAAACAGGAAGTGATAAATGAATGTTTATTGTTGTTTTCTTTGTCTGAAACAAATGCTAGCAGTAGCTAACTGCGATTTATAGTAAGACACAACAGTTCTTTAAAATTTGACAGAGGAGCCGGGTCAGCCCAAGATACTGTATATACAGTATAAAAAACTCATCTAGTTAATTATTTATGTCTGATATACTAAGAAAGAAAGGTATTTAATATGAACTTACTCGCTTTACAGATGAAACTACTGCACGACTAAGCTTAAGGTATTTTGTTATTACTTCAGTTCTTGTTTTTGATCTTCTCAATTATCTGTTATTTTGTATAAAAAAATAACTCAGGAGGTTCCATTGATTCCCTCCATCCCATCAGTAACAAGGTTGTTTTTAGCTACAGGGAAGCAGTGTGAGGTGGGCAAATACAGGAAATATGTTCTGTAAAAAAAACAAGAAAGAACTAACTTTTTTAGATTTAAACAAACTGTACAGAAAGCTAATCTGTTTCATTTATAAAATGATGTATGTGACTTACAAAAAAATGTGACTGTCAGGTTAAATTTTAAAACCATGCAGATGGTCCTGAAATTTAATTTAATCTATTCTCTTCTTCTACAGAGTTCTATCAATTCTGCTGCTGCAACTGATGATGACGGAAGATAACTCTGTGAGATGTTCAAACAGAAACTAGATATTTGAAAAAAAACAGAATCACCAGACAAATCTCAAGAATAAACATGGAAATGTCAGGTGGACAAAAACCATTAAGCTTTGACAAATGTGAACAAAGATCTAGACTAAAAGACAACTTCATATGTAATGAATGTGGACACAGATTTAACAAGAAACAGCATTTACAACAGCACATGAGAATCCATACCGGAGAAAAACCATTCAGCTGTGATGTATGTGGACGAAGATTTAGTCAAAAAAGCCACTTAAAGCAGCACACGAGAATCCATACAGGAGACAAACCATTCTGCTGTGATGGATGTGGACAAAGATTTAGTCAAAAAAGCAGCTTAAACCAGCACATGAGAATCCATACAGGAGACAAACCATTCTGCTGTGATGAATGTAGACAAAGATTTATTAAAAAAAACGACTTAAACCGACACATGAGAATTCATACAGGAGAGAAACCATTCATATGTGATGAATGTGGACAAAGATTTACAAGAAAAGGCCACTTGAACAACCATATGAAAATCCATATGAAATCTTGTCTGTTTGATTTGTGATAAATTATTCAGTAGGATTCAAAGTCTAAAGACCCAAATGCAATTTCACAAAAAATAAAAAAAGTTTGTTTTTTATTTTGTTACATTGTTTTCTAAGAAGGGGCATAGGGGTGTGCCCCAACCACAGAGGGAACATGCCAAGTGTGACATTATTTTAGTTGTGTTCTGTGTGGTTGTTTTTTTTTCCTTTATGAATTCTGCCCCCATCTTGTAAACAGGAAGAAAACTGATTGGGACTTTGAGTCAATCAAGATAATTAGGGCCAGCTCTGCGCTGGTAATGGACCTTGTTTGGGGAGGAGTTCCAGCAAGGCAGCGTGGAGATGTAGAAAAAGCTGAGAGTTTGGCAGAAAAAGGACTAGAAGGCTCCAGATCCACTACATAGACGCTGCCAGCGGTCTGCTAGCTTACTGAGCCAATGCAAGCAACTTACTTCAAACTCTGCTTTAGACGGACTCAGCTGGAGGAGCAAAGTGTCCAGCAGCGTGTATGTACAGGAGTGTGTGAGATCAAGCTCCAGTATCTGCTGCGACCGCCGGAGTTGGAGGAGGAAACTTCCGAACCGACGGTCTATATTGACTAGCTGAAACAACCGCCGGCAGTGGAATGACGACAATGACCGTGAGACTTCTCAACGGGATCCCCCTTAGCGGACCAGCTGACGATGGTGGACGGCAACCCTACCCTGGACAGGATTGCCAGGTTTTGTTTGTGTTGGTCGGAGGGGCAACCAGTACAGAACTTTAATTTGTTTTCTCCTTCGCTCTTCCCTGCTGG
Organism: Neostethus bicornis; assembly: GCA_902685375.1. Taxonomy (NCBI): domain Eukaryota; kingdom Metazoa; phylum Chordata; class Actinopteri; order Atheriniformes; family Phallostethidae; genus Neostethus; species Neostethus bicornis. The sequence continues at coordinate 26,365,014 of LR738552.1, forward strand.
AGTTAGTCATCCGGGGAATACGGGAGCGTCAGTCGTGACCAGTGACATTTGCCCACCTAATGTGTGCTGTGTTAAGGGTTTAAGTATCAAGGCTGGAGCAGGATGAGATTATGGTCTGACTTCATAGGTGGTGGTAGTGGAATTACAGATTATACATTCTTTACATCTCATTCAGTAAGTCTAAGTAAACATAACGTCAAAGTCCTGCTGTATGTGATCATTTTAACAGTTACATAATCTGGGGTACACCATCTGTTAGTGATAAACATAAAAAGCCCTCTACTCTTGTGGTGCCACACACCAACTGGGAGAAACTGTACAGAAATGATAAAAAATGAATGTAATAGTAACTTTTTTAATGATACAAAAACAATACACTGCACTACAAACTACTACTATGAAAAATGTACTAAAACTTAAGATGGAAAAAGTGGGACCTAAACAAAGAGCCTGCTCTTTATGAGATCTTATGACATTTATACTATTATCCAACATTTATCACATTTTACCAGATTGTATAACATTCACTTATAATGAACACCTTCAAATTTAATTGTACTATGTACAATAAACTGAAAATATAAGCTGTTTATTCTATTATGTTCATTTTGACATATTATTGTCAATGATCAGACCTAATCCAACTGGGCTCATGCCTAAGTGTCCTTGGGGAAGACACATAACCCCTCCCCCGTTTCTCCCATCATTGGTGCCGGCCTGTTTTCCTGCTGCGGTGCAATGCAGCACAGAAATGTCCCAGTTGACAGAAGAACGAAGTATGTAAAAATAAAAAAAAAAAAAAACAATAATAAAATTGTTGTTGGTGCGGTGTATGATTTGCACACAAGTATTGTTTCACACAAACAGAAATTCTTTCATTCTGAGCCACCTTTGATCAGAACATCATACTGACCAGAACCATCGGTCCACTGCAGGTCCTGCAGCAGTGACATCTTTCTGACAGTAGGTTAGATATTTGTTTAAATCATATTACCATCATGTATGGAACTGTTTATTAGTATGAAGACTATATTCAGTTCAGGCTTCTAATATGAACACAATTCTGTTAGAGTCCAAATAGAAGATGCTGAATGACGTCATGCGGCCAATTTTTTATGGTTTGGCATGTTCTTTTTTTAGATACTTGAAGAAACCACATATTTAAATATAAACAGTTGTTTAATCTGTAGAGACTGCTTCAGAAATATTTTTGTATACCAGCATCCTCTGTTCCATGTAAAGAAATTTCTCCAAAGCTGGTGAATTAAAGAGTCAAATCTGAAATAAAACTAAAGCCTTCAACTGTTAAAGAACTTCTATTTGTGAATAGAAACATGTGAGATATAAATTGTTCTTTTTCTAACTATTCAGTCTAAAATACATTTTTTTTTCTGACTGGGCAATAGTTTTGGGTTCCCAAAAAGTCGCGTGCTTGTTAGCAGTGGTTTAAATTGTCCACTAAAGGTCGGTGTTCCCCCGAGGCTTCAGAGACATGAAAACATTTGATACAATTTTACTTCAAAGAAAAAAAAATTTTCTCGGTGGATTAAAAACATCTGTATGTACTTCTTTGAATTTGCCGACTTAAAAGCTGCTCACCTCAAAATAAATATTGTTCAATTTTAACGCACATTTGGGGGGGAAAATCTATTAGTGAGATACATTTGGGGGCGGAGGGGGAGGAGTGTCTATTTGTGGGATGCATTTAAAATCAGAGCAAAGTTTTACAGTGGGTGTGGCTTCCAAACACGTTTTTTATTGAATAGTTTGCATCAATTGTCCCAATCACAGATTTGGATTGATTACGTTCTTCTTCGATTAACCAAAGTTTTTCTTAGTTGTCCCATCTCGAGTACGTTGAGTTTTAAGCTAAAATATACAAAAAGTATCTGTTAGTGTTAAGATTGGGGCTCCTGTTTGAATCATTGTGTTATTATGAGAAGAACCAGATTTACAGTCTGTGTGTTACCTAAATACTTACTGTTTTTATTTTGTATAATCTCCTTAAAATATTTCAGTAAAGTTATTATAAATTATAGAATTAATAACATGCAACGAGGAACTTTTATTGATTGAAGATGATGTTGACGTGATAAACCGTAGTGTTGGTATAGTTTATTTATGGAATTTTGTACGTTATTTAATGTCACGTGAAAAGCAGACTAAGCTCATCCTCTGGTGAACTTTTCATCTGTTTTTTTTTTTTAATGTTACGTTCTATTTCACATTTTAAAAGTCAATGTAAAAATTTAATATAAAAATTTAATAAATCCAGGCTGCACAGAAACCAGTTCACTGCCTTCCGTATTATTATTTTTTTCTGATTTTTTTGTTGTACCAAGGTTCCCTTCTTCCAGTGATGTAGAAATAAAATGTTTGATTTAGTTTCAACTTTCTGCCAGATTGAACATATTTTCATATTTACATTATTGTTGTAAAAAAAATATATATATTTTTCGGGCAACAGTTTTTTTCTTTTTAGACAGATATGTCCTATTTTTATGTAAATATATTCAAAAATTTATTTTACTTTATTAATTACTAATGAGGAAATTTGATTTTTCAAAATTTTAGAAATTTGTTAATAAATGTAAGTAGAGGCCGAAAGAAAAAAAAAACTACATTAAAATATTTTGTAATTATTTGTAATCTTTAGATGGCCTCTCTTTACTTCACAAGAACTAGATTTATTGTTAGGTTTTTATTTTTTTTAGAGTAAAAATCAGACTGATTGCACATTGTTAGTGGTTAAAAAGAAAAATCAGAAGCAGCATCTGAACCAGAGTCAACACAGACTGTGTTCAGCAAGGTGATGTAGACTGAAGCAAACGCTAGAGGGCAGCATTACGACCTCTAAAACACAGGCTGCTGACCCAGAATAAGATCAGGTTCACATCCGGTCGAGGATGTAAACAAAGATGATGGAGTAAAAATAAAAGATATTCAGTGACATTATTTTCTTAAACTTCAAACTCCAATAGTTTGTTGGATTCTGATGCTTGTTGGTTTCTGACCTCTGCAGAGCAGCTTGTTGGAGAAAAAAAAAGAATCAGAGGAAGAATCATCGTGAAGGATGTGAGAATTTACATCATTTACTGTGAAATGTTTCTTCTTTCTTTCCAAGTTTTTCAGTTTAATCCGTCTTTTTTCTGAAATATCAGCGAGAGAGGGTAAACAGGAAGTGATAAATGAATGTTTATTGTTGTTTTCTTTGTCTGAAACAAATGCTAGCAGTAGCTAACTGCGTTTTATACTAAGACACAACAGTATCGTCTTTAAAGTTTGGCAGATGAGCCGGGTCAGCACAAGATACTGTACATACAGTATTAAAAACTCTAGTTAAACCATTTCTATCTGAAATACTAAAAAAAAGTAATTTAATAAGAACTTACTCCCTTTACAGATGAAACTACTGCACGACCAAGCTTAAGATCTTTTGTTATTACAATACTTCAGTTCTTGTTTTTGAACTGAAAACAAGAACTGAAGTTCTTGTTATAATCAAAAATAATTATTTTTGATTATTTTGTATCAAAAATAACTCAAGAGGTTCCATTGATTCCCTCAATCCCATCAGTAAGAAGGTTTTTTTTATCTACAGGGAAGCAGTGTGAGGTGGGCAAATACAGGAAATATGTTCTGTAAAAACACAAGAAAGTACTAACTTTTGTAGATTTAAACAAACTGTACAGAAGACAAAGGTAAACTTTTTCACTTATAAAATGATGTATGTGAGTTACAAAAAAATGTGACTGTCAGGTTAAATTTTAAAACCATGCAGATGGTCCTAAAATTTACTTTAATCTATTCTCTTCTTCTACAGATTTTCTGTCAATTCTGCTGCTGCAACTGGTGATGATGGAAGAAAACTCTGTGAGATGTTCAAACAGCAACTAGATATTTGAAAAGGAACCAGAAATTCCAGGCAGTAAAAATGGAAATGCCAGGTGGACAAAAACCATTAAGCTTTGACAAAAGTGAACAAAGATTTAAACTAAAAGGCAAATTCATATGTAATGAATGTGGACACAGATTTTGTGTAAAAGCACGCTTAAACCAGCACATGAGAATCCATACAGGAGACAAACCATTCTGCTGTGATGAATGTGGACACAGATTTAGTGTAAAAGCAAGCTTAAACCAGCACATGAGAATCCATACAGGAGACAAACCATTCAGCTGTGATGAATGTGGAGAAAGATTTAGAGTAAAATCACATTTAAACCAGCACATTAAAATCCATACAGGAGACAAACCATTCACCTGTGATGAATGTGGACACAGATTTACTCGAGAAGGAAACTTAAACCAGCACATGAGAAGCCATAGAGGAGACAAACCATTCTGCTGTGATGAATGTGGACACAGATTTAGTGTAAAAGCAAGCTTAAACCAGCACATGAGAATCCATACAGGAGACAAACCATTCTGCTGTGATGAATGTGGAGAAAGATTTAGTCAAAAAACTAGCTTAAACCAGCACTCGAAAATCCATACAGGAGACAAAACATTCTGCTGTGATGAATGTGGACACAGATTTACTCGAAAAGGAAACTTAAACCAACACATGAGAATCCATACAGGAGACGAACCATTCAGCTGTGATGAATGTGGACAAAGATTTAGAGTAAAATCACACTTAAACCAGCACATGAGAATCCATACAGAAGAAAAACCATTCATCTGTGATGAATGTGGACAAAGATTTAAAGTAAAACCCGACTTAAACCGACACAGTAGAGTCCATACAGGAGACAAACCATTCACCTGTGATGAATGTGGACAAAGATTTATTCAAAAAGGCAACTTAAACCAGCACATGAGAATCCATACAGGAGAAAAACCATTCATATGCGGTAAATGTGGAAAAAGATATACTAGAAAAGATAACTTGAACAACCATATTAGAATCCACACCGTTCAACCAGGAGCAACATCTCTCTCTGTTTGATTTGTGATAAATTATTTAGTAGGCTTCAAAGTCTAAAGACCCACATGCAGTTTTTAAAAAGAATAAAAAGAGTTTGTTTTTCTATTTTTTCAGAGAGAAACAACAGTTTAGTAGAAAGGATGAACTGCTGCTCTGGTAGGTCCTTTGACCAGACAGAGCTTCTATTCACACGTCTGGCAAAACTTCTCTGGGTACCAGAGGAGGTCAGGGACATAGAGTCAAAATAGACTGATCTACATGTCTATTGTTGAGGTGGAAAGCTGTAGCTATGAAGGCAAAATCATTAGTCGTTGTTGAGGTGGTGACCCCCATCCCACTAGAGGACACAAGGGGTACGGGATATTGAACCAAACCCCCCATAACTGCAGCATTAATCAACCAGAATTTTTTTAGTCATTTTTTTTTTTTTTTTTAGTAGTATAAAGAAATTGTGCCATAATTTATAGTCCTTCATGCAGCCGCCTATCCTCCTATCTCTGGTGTCAAGGTTGTGGATGTAGTTGAAAATCTGTTCGGCAGCAGGACTCCAGGGAAGAACGAAATTCATTCAAAGCTCCTAAAGTTTCTGGATGGCGTTTGCACCATCACATGGACATCAGGGTTGGAGGACAAGAATGGTGGTCCCTTTTTCTAAGAAGAAAATTTGGAGGGTGTGCGCCAACCAAAGAGGGATCATGTGAAGTGGGACATTATTTTATTTGTGTTCTGTTTTTTTTTTTTTTTTTTTTTTTCCTTTATGGATTGTGCTTCCATCTTGTGGACGGATAGAGAACTGATTGGAACTTTGAGCCAATCAAAAGAATTGGGGTCAGCTGTGTGCTGGGAATGGACTTTATTTGGGGAGGAGTTCCAGCAAGGCAGCGTGGAGAAGGAGGAAAAGCTGAGAGAGTTTGGCAGAAAAAAGACTCCACATCCACCATATAGATGCTCTTAGCTGTTTGCTAGCTTACTGAGCTACTTCTAGCAACGTACTTCAGACTCTGCTTTAGAAAGACTCAGCTGGAGGATCAAAATATCTAGCAGCGTTTATGTGCAGTAGTGTGTGAGATCCAGCTCCAGTATCTGCTGCGACTGCCGGAACTGCGGAATTGGAGGAGGAAGCTTCCGAACAGACGGTCTATATTGACTGGCTGTAACGACTGCCAGCGATGGAGTGACGACCGTCAGACTTCTCATCAGGATTCCCCTTAGTGGACCAGCTGACGAGGTTCGACGGCAACCCTACCCTGGCTGGAATTGCCAGGTTTTTCTAGTGTTGGTCCGAGGGGGCACCAGTACAGGACTTTAAAATGTTTTCGTTTTTTTATTCCCCCTTCTCTGCTGGAGTTAGTAATCTCGGGATCATCAATCGTGACCTGGCTCCCCAGTGACATTTGCCCACCCATTGTGTGTGTGTTTTTTTTTTTTAAGGGTTTTGGGTGTTATTATTAATGTGTGTTGTGTTTAAGGGTTTTGGGTGCTATTATTAAGGTGTGGTGTGTTTAAGGGTTTAAGTATGTATCTAATAAAGTAGTGTACAGTAACAGCTGCCTTGCGTTGTCTGTGTCTCTTGGTGATTTAAAGAGCCTTTTGGCCATGACAATCGCACTCTTTATTTTCTTGGCGCTGCATCCCGTAATGGTCTGCATGCTCTCCTACATAGTATCTGATGTGCTGTTCAACTGTAGTTTCTGCTCTTTTTTACTCAGTTGAGCCGTAAGCAATGTTTGAACATCTTTTTAGCTCCTGCCAATCTCCTTTCTTTGTTCTCTTCTTTTTGTTTCGAAGGTCTTTAGGAAGTTGAACATCTACAGAATACAGAAGTAAATATAATCTGGTTTCTAGGTGTTATTATTAACACCCTGGTTACTGGTAACCATAAGAGTCCTCCAGTCAGTAGACTGAAGACTGCTTAGGAGCGCACTTCTTTAAGAAGCGCATGGTGGTGATTTCTCTCTGATCCTTTGGCTTGTATCAAGGCTGGAGCAGGATGAGATTATGGTGTGACTTCATGGGTGATGGTAGAGGAATTACAGATTATACATTCTTTACATTTGCATTCAAATTTACATTTGAAAATTCAGTAGGTATAAATCTGTGCTTCTCAATTATTTCCTATTTTGCCACCCCCCCCCCTAGGAAGAAGAAAATATTTCCACCCCCCCACACTCTCTGCCGTGACTATAATTAGTATCATTTTTATATTAAATTGTTATAAGTACACCTCTGCACAACCTTATATTCTCATTAACATAAAAAAAGCAACGTCCAACAAAGAACAGCTTTATTAACATAAAAAAAAACATGTTCCACGGGGTCACTTGCGCCCCCCGCCCCTGGCATCATGGCGCGCCCCACCTTGAAGGGCCCACCACACTATTGCAGAAGCACTGGTCTAAGTAAACGTAACTGTAAGCTCAATTCTTCTTCTTCTTTTGGCATTTCCCTTCAGGGGTCACCACAGCAAGTCAGTTTCTTCCATCTAAGAAACTTCTTCCATCAATGTTCTGTTAATTTTAACAGTTACATACTCTGGGGTACACCATCTGTTAGTGATGAACATAAAAAGCCCTCTACCCTTCTGGTGCCACACACCAACTGGGAAGAGCTGAACAGGAAATGAAAAAAAAAAAAAAGAATGAAAATTTAACTTTTTTAATGGTATAAAAACAATACACGGCACTACAAACTACTACTACAAAAAATGTACTAAAACTAGAGAAAAAATGAGACGGAGCTCCAGAGCATATATCTCTTTCTGAAACTATTTGTTTGGAGACTTTGCATCGGAGCTTGTCTCATTCCAGCTGCTGACGTCACTATAGCATTAACGTTATGGCTCCGCCCCTTCTGCTTTGTTGTTTGTGTCATAACGGTATGAGAGACAGCGCTCAGGACTTCAGGGGCATTTACGGTTTTTAGAAGCGCTAAACTTCAAACCTGTTAAAGATGTTCCTGTATCTGTTAAACATGTTGGTATGTTGGACTGGGAGGAGGATTGGGAGAAGTTTGTGGAAATTTTGGTTGAAAAAAAAAAAAGGATTCACGTTTTTTTTTTTTTTTCTATACCAAAATTCCATGTTGGTTTGAAGCAGAGGGACATATTTTCTTATTTACAGCATGTTCTTTATAAGATCTTATGACATTTATCCTATTATCCAACATTTATCACGTTTTACCAGATTTTATAACATTCCCTTCTGATGAGCTCCTTCAAATTTAATTCAACCATGTTCAATAACCTAAAAATATAAGCTGTTTATTCTATAATGTTCCTTTTTTACATGTTATTGTAAGTATTTTATTATTTTTTTTTTGTTTTGTTTATTTTGAATTACTCTATTCATCCCTCACCGGGGAAATTTGTTTGCTGCACTCCTTACACCGCAGCAGGCTGCCCTTCAACGGCGCCAATGGTGGGAGAAGTGGGGGCTAGGTGTCTTCTCCAAGGACCCTAGACGTGCTCTCCGTGGGACGCGAACCCGCGACCTTCCGGTCCGCGGGCAAACGCGCTAACCACGCGGCCACCGTCTCCACCAGTAATCAGAACTATTCCCACTGGGCTCATGTCGAAGTGTCTTTGGGGAAGAAACCCACTTCACCGTTTTTCCCACAATTGGTGCCTTCCTGTTTGAACTGAACCAGATTCAACACAGACTGTGTTCAGCAAGATAATGTAGATTGAAGCAAACGCTAGAGGGCAGCATTACGAACTCTCCAACACAGGCTGCTGACCCGGAAACAGACCAGGTTCACATCCGGTCGAGGATGTAAACAAGCGATGATGGAGAAAAAGGGAACGATATTCAACGTCATCATTTTCTTAAAGTTCAAACTCAAATAGTTTCTTAGATTCTGATGTTTGTTGGTTTCTGACCTCTGCAGAGCAGCTTGTTGGAGAAAAATATTGGAGCAAAAAAAGAATCAGAGGAAGAATCATCGTGAAGGAGGTGAGAATTTACATCATTTACTGTGAAATGTTTCTTCTTTCTTTTCAGTTTAATCCGTCTTTTTTCAGAAATATCAGTGAGAGATGGTAAACAGGAAGTGATAAATGAATGTTTATTGTTGTTTTCTTTGTCTGAAACAAAGGCTAGCAGTAGCTAACTGCGTTTTATACTAAGACACAACAGTTTCTTCTTTAAAATTTGACAAATGAGCCGGGTCAGCACAAGATACTGTATATACAGTATAAAAAAACCCCAAATATTTCTATCTGAAATACTAAAACAATAAAAGCCATTCAATATGAACCTACTCGCTTTACAGATGAAACTACTGCGCGACCAAGCTTAAGATCTTTTGTTATTACTTCAGTTCTTGTTTTAGATTTTCTCAATTATCTGTTATTTTGTATAAAAATAACTCAGGAGGTTCCATTGATTCCCTCCATCCCATCAGTAAGAAGGTTGTTTTTATCTGCAGGGAAGCAGTGTGAGGTGGGCAAATACAGGAAATATGTTCTGTAAAAAAACAAGAAAGTACTAACTTTTTGAGATTTAAACAAACTGTACAGAAGACAAAGCTAATCTGTTTCATTTATAAAATGATGTATGTGAGTTACAAAAAATGTGACTGTCAGGTTAAATTTTAAAACCATGCAGATGGTCGTAAAATTTAATTTAATCTATTCTCTTCTTTTACAGAGTTCTATCAATTCTGCTGCTGCAACTGGTGATGACGGAAGATAACTCTGAGATGTTCAAACAGAAACTAGATATTTGAAAAGGACCAGAATCACCAGAAAAATCTCAAGAATAAACATGGAAATGCCAGGTGGACAAAAAACATTAAGCTTTGACAAATGTGAACAAAGATCTAGACTAAAAGACAACTTCATATGTAATGAATGTGGACACAGATTTAACAAGAAACAGCATTTACAACAGCACATGAGAATCCATACCGGAGAAAAACCATTCTGCTGTGATGACTGTGGACAAAGATTTAGTCAAAAAGGCCACTCAAAACAGCACATGACCATCCATACAGGAGACAAACCATTCTGCTGTGATGAATGTGGACAAAGATTTAGTCAAAAAAGCAACTTAAACCGGCACATGAGAATCCATACAGGAGACAAACCATTCTGCTGTGATGACTGTGGACAAAGATTTAGTCAAAAAGGCCACTTAAAGCAGCACATGACCATCCATACAGGAGACAAACCATTCTGCTGTGATGAATGTGGACAAAGATTTAGTCAAAAAAGCCACTTAAAGCAGCACATGACCATCCATACAGGAGACAAACCATTCTGCTGTGATGAATGTGGACAAAGATTTAGTCAAAAAAGCAACTTAAACCAGCACATGAGTATCCATACAGGAGACAAACCATTCTGCTGTGATGACTGTGGACAAAGATTTAGTCAAAAAAGCCACTTAAACCGGCACATGAGAATCCATACAGGAGAGAAACCATTCATATGCGATGAATGTGGACAAAGATTTACAAGAAAAGGCCACTTGAACAACCATGTGAGAATCCACACAGGAGCACCACTGTTGTCTGTTTGATTTGTGATAAATTATTCAGTAGGATTCAAAGTCTAAAGACCCACATGCAATTTCACAAAGAATAAAAAAAAGTTTGTTTTTTTATTTTGTTACATTGTTTTCTAAGAAGGGGGACTGAGGTGTGACCCAACCACAGAGGGAACATGTCAAGTGTGACATTATTTTAGTTGTTTTCTGTATGGTTGTTTTTTTTCCTTTATGGATTCTGCCCCCATCTTGTAAACAGGAAGAAAACTGATTGGGACTTTGAGTCAATCAAGATAATTAGGGCCAGCTCCGCGCTGGTAATGGACCTTGTTTGGGGAGGAGTTCCAGCAGGGCAACGTGGAGATGGAGAAAAAGCTGAGAGTTTGGCAGAAAAAGGACTAGAAGGCTCCAGATCCACTACATAGACGCTGCCAGCGGTCTGCTAGCTTACTGAGCCAATGCAAGCAACTTACTTCAGACTCTGCTTTAGACGGACTCAGCTGGAGGAGCAAAGTGTCCAGCAGCGTGTATGTACAGGAGTGTGTGAGATCAAGCTCCAGTATCTGCTGCGACCGCCGGAGTTGGAGGAGGAAACTTCCGAACCGACGGTCTATATTGACTTGCTGAAACAACCGCCGGCAGTGGAATGACGACAACGACCGTGAGGCTTCTCAACGGGATCCCCCTTGGCAGACCAGCTGACGATGGTGGACGGCAACCCTACCCTGGACAGGATTGCCAGGTTTTGTTTGTGTTGGTCGGAGGGGCAACTAGTACAGAACTTTAATTTGTTTTCTCCTTCGCTCTTCCCTGCTGAAGTTAGTCATCCGGGGAATACGGGAGCGTCAGTCGTGACCGGTGACCACTGACATTTGCCCACCTAATCTGTGCTGTGTTAAGGGTTTAAGTATCAAGGCTGGAGCAGGATGAGATTATGGTCTGACTTCATGGGTGGTGGTAGTGGAATTACAGGTTATACATTCTTTACATCTCATTCAGTAAGTCTAAGTAAAAATAACGTCAAAGTCCTGCTGTATGTGATAATTTTAACAGTTACATAATCTGGGGTACACTATCTGTTAGTGATAAACATAAAAAGCCCTCTACCCATGTGGTGCCACACACCAACTGGGAGAAACTGTACAGAAATGATAAAAAATGAATGTAATAGTAACTTTTTTAATGGTACAAAAACAATACACTGCACTACAAACTACTACTACAAAAAATGTACTAAAACTTAAGATGGAAAAAGTGAGACCTAAAGAAAGAGCCTGCTCTTTATGAGATCTTGTGACATTTATCCTATTATCCAACATTTATCACATTTTACCAGATTGTATAACATTCACTTATAATGAACACCTTCAAATTTAATTAAACCATGTACAATAAACTGAAAATATAAGCTGTTTATTCTATTATGTTCATTTTTACATATTATTGTCAATGATCAGACCTAATCCAACTGGGCTCATGCCTAGGTGTCCTTGGGGAAGACACATAACCCCTCAACCCCGTTTCTCCCACCATTGGTGCTGTCCTGTTTTCCTGCTGCGGTGCAATGCAGCACAGAAATGTCCCAGTTGAGAGAAGAACTAAGTATGTAAAAATAAAAAAAAAAATAAAAATAAATAAAATTGTTGTTGGTGCGGTGTATGATTTGCACACAAGTATTGTTTCACACAAACAGAACTTTTTTAATTCTGAGCCACCTTTGATCAGATCATCATACTGACCAGAACCAGCGGTCCACCTCAGGTCCTGTAGCAGTGACATCTTTCTGACAGTAGGTTAGATATTTGTTTAAATCATATTACCATCATGTATGGAACTGTTTATTAGTATGAAGACTATATTCAGTTCAGGCTTCTAATATGAACACAATTCTGTTAGAGTCCAAATAGAAGATGCTGAATGACGTCATGCGGCCAATTTTTATGGTTTGGCATGTTCTTTTTTTAGATACTTGAAGAAACCACACATTTAAATATGTACAGTTTTTTAATCTGTAGAGACTGCCTCAGAAATATTTTTGTGTACCAGCATCCTCTGTTCCATGTAAAGAAATTTCTCCAAAGCTGGTGAATTAAAGAGTCAAATCTGAAGTAAAACTAAAGCCTTCAACTGTTAAAGAACTTCTATTTGTGAATAAAAACATGTGAGATATAAATTGTGTTCTATTTCTTACTATTCAGTGCAAAATACATTTTTATTTATGACCGGAAAATAGTTTTGGGTTCTCAAAATGTCGCGTGCTGGTTAGCAGTGGTTTAAATTGTCCGCTAAAGGTCGGTGTTTACTCGAGGCTTCAGAGACTTGAAAACATTTGATACAATTTTATGTCAAATTGTTTGTCAAATTGTATGTCAAATTGAATATTTTCTTTCTCGGTGGATTAAAAATATCTGTATGTACTTCTTTGAGTTCGCCGACTTAAAAGCTGCTCACCTCAAAATAAATATTGTTCAATTTTAACGCACATATGGGGAAAAAAATCTATTAGTGGGATGCAGTTAAAATCAGAGCAGTTTTACTGTGGGTGTGGCTTCTAAACACACGTTTTTTTATGCATTAGTTTGCGGCAATTCTCCCAATCACAGATTTGGGTTGATTACGTTCTTCTCTAATGAACCAAAGTTTTTCTTAGTTGTGCTCTCTTGAGTACGTCGAGTTTTAAACTAAAATACACCAAAAGTATCTGTTAGTGTTAAGATTGGGGCTTTTACTGTATCATTTAGGATTTTTTAGCATTTAAAAGTACTATGTCACACTCACGAACGCCTATTATTGTTATAATAAATGTGTTCTGTTTACAATTACTTTATTTACAAGTATGGTAATGAATAAAATTTGTTGGGTGCAGTGACAAACCAGGTCTTTCTTCCACACAGGTCTCAGACTGTCGCCATGACGATTTAGGTTAAACATCATTGGAATAAATCAAAACCTTTTATTTGCAAAATCTTAAAGTAAAAGTGAACATGTATCTTCTTAAATACTGTCAGCAATATAAAATCAACTATATTAAAAATAGCCATTTATTTTGTTTTTATTTTTGAACAAAATCATCAAAACAAAGGAACAAGTGAAAAATTGACAAAGGAAAGTTCAACAAGGAGTGGGAACAAGTAAAAAAACTTATTGAAACCCACCTTACTGTAAAAACAAAGAAGACTGCTTCCTGTTTTTTCTTTCCTTTTAATGGAACACAGAAAAATTAATTTATTACCATTAATCTATGAGAGCAAAAAACAAACAAACAAAACAACAGTAAAAAAAAGGATTGGTCACAGTAATAAAAAGAAGATATAACCATAATTTTGTTTATTGCTTAAAGCCTGAGATAATTTGCTTTTAAATTTGAGCCCTGAATATCTTTATGGCTGTGCTTTGCTTTATTTCATCTGAATTCAATTCAAAAAATTTTTTGTATATCGGTGGTCCTGAATCACAATTGTTTTTGCCTCAACGGGCTTCACATCGCATATTTAAAATGTACAAAAACAAGAAAACAGAAGAATGTATAAACACAAATACACAGCAAAAATTTAACTAACAAATGCTAGCTAAACAATTTAAGCACATTCCTACCCTAGACCCTCCTTAACAGTGAGGAAAAACTCCAAAAAACCCATCATGGAGGAAAAATAAGAAATCTCAAGAGGAGCCACACGAAAGAGAGATTCCTCCCCCGAACAAGCATCCAATGTGTCTAAGACTATTGTTTAACTATAAGCTTCAGGTAGGTGGGTCAAAAAGATGCATTCCGTACAGCCTTAATCCCTTCTGGTGAAATTTGATGTTTCTAAATTTTAGAAATATGTTAATAAATTTAAGTAGAGGCCAAAAAAAAAGAATATTAAAATATTTTCTAACGATTTGTAATCCTTAGATGGCCTCACTTTACTTCACAAGAACTAGATTTATTGCTAGGTTTTATTTTTTAGAGTAAAGATCAGACTGATGTTCAGCAAGGTGATGTAGACTGAAGCAAACGCTAGAGGGCAGCATTACGACCTCTCCATGACAGGCTGATGACCCGGAAGTAGACCAGGTTCACATCCGGTCGAGGATGTAAACAAAGATGATGGAGTAAAATTAAAAGATATTCCGCGACATTATTTTCTTAAACTTCAAACTCCAATAGTTTGTTGGATTCTGATGCTTGTTGGTTTCTGACCTCTGCAGAGCAGCTTGTTGGAGAAAAAAAAGAATCAGAGGAAGAATCATCGTGAAGGAGGTGAGAATTTACATCATTTACTGTGAAATGTTTCTTCTTTCTTTCCAAGTTTTTCTGTTCAATCCGTCTTTTTTCTGAAATATCAGCGAGAGAGGGTAAACAGGAAGTGATAAATGAATGTTTATTGTTGTTTTCTTTGTCTGAAACAAATGCTAGCAGTAGCTAACTGCGTTTTATACTAAGACACAACAGTTTCTTCTTTAAAATTTGACAGATGAGCCGGATCAGCACAAGATACTGTACATACAGTATAAAAAAACTCAATTAGTTAAATATTTCTATCTGAAATACTAAGAAAAAAAAGCAATTTAATATGAACTTACTCGCTTTACAGATGAAACTACTGCACGACCAAGCTTAAGATCTTTTGTTATTACTTCAGTTCTTGTTTTAGATCTTCTCAATTATCTGTTATTTTGTATCAAAAATAACTCAAGAGGTTCCATTGATTCCCTCCATCCCACCAGTAAGAAGGTTGTTTTTAGCTACAGGGGAGCAGTGTGAGGTGGGCAAATACAGGAAATATGTTCTGTAAAAAAACAAGAAAGTACTAACTTTTTGAGATTTAAACAAACCGAACAGAAGACAAAGCTAATCTGTTTCATTTGTAAAATGATGTGAGTTACAAAAAAATGTGACTGTCAGGTTAAATTTTAAAACCATGCAGATGGTCCTGAAATTTAATTTAATCTATTCTCTTCTTCTACAGAGTTTCTGTCAATTCTGCTGCTGCAACTGGTGATGATGGAAGATAACTCTGTGACATGTTCAAACAGAAACTAGATATTTGAAAAGGACCAGAATCACCAGACAAATCTCAAGAATAAACATGGAAATGTCAGGTGGACAAAAAACATTAAGCTTTGACAAATGTGAACAAAGATCTAGACTTAAATACAACTTCATATGTAATGAATGTGGACACAGATTTAACAAGAAACAGCATTTACAACAGCACATGAGAATCCATACCGGAGAAAAACCATTCTGCTGTGATGACTGTGGACAAAGATTTAGTCAAAAAGGCCACTCAAAGCAGCACATGACCATCCATACAGGAGACAAACCATTCTGCTGTGATGAATGTGGACGAAGATTTAGTCAAAAAAGCCACTTAAAGCAGCACATGACCATCCATACAGGAGACAAACCATTCTGCTGTGATGACTGTGGACAAAGATTTAGTCAAAAAAGCAACTTAAACCGGCACATGAGAATCCATACAGGAGACAAACCATTCTGCTGTGATGACTGTGGACAAAGATTTAGTCAAAAAAGCCACTTAAACCGGCACATGAGAATTCATACAGGAGAGAAACCATTCATATGCGATGAATGTGGACAAAGATTTACAAGAAAAGGCCACTTGAACAACCATATGAGAATCCACACAGGAGCACCACTGTTGTCTGTTTGATTTGTGATAAATTATTCAGTAGGATTCAAAGTCTAAAAACCCACATGCAATTTCACAAAGAATAAAAAAAAGTTTGTTTTTTTATTTTGTTACATTGTTTTCTAAGAAGGGGGACTGCGGTGTGCCCCAACCACAGAGGGAACATGTCAAGTGTGACATTATTTTAGTTGTGTTCTGTGTGGTTGTTTTTTTTTCCTTTATGGATTCTGCCCCCATCTTGTAAACAGGAAGAGAACTAATTGGGACTTTTAGTCAATCAAGATAATTGGGGCCAGCTCTGCGCTGGTAATGGACCTTGTTTGGGGAGGAGTTCCAGCAAGGCAGCGTCGAGATGGAGAAAAAGCTCAAATAGTTTGGCAGAAAAAGGGCTAGAAGGCTCCAGATCCACCATATAGACGCTGCCAGCGGTCTGCTAGCTTACTGAGCCAATGCAAGCAACTTACTTCAGACTCTGCTTTAGACAGACTCAGCTGGAGGAGCAAAGGGTCCAGCAGCGTGTATGTGCAGGAGTGTGTGAGATCCAGCTCCAGAATCTGCTGCGACCGCCGGAGTTGGAGGAGGAAACTTCCAAACCGACGGTCTATATTGACTAGCTGAAACAACCGCCGGCAGTGGAATGACGACAACGACCGTGAGACTTCTCAACGGGATCCCCCTTGGCGGACCAGCTGACGATGGTAGACGGCAACCCTACCCTGGACAGGATTGCCAGGTTTTGTTTGTGTTGGTCGGAGGGGCGACCAGTACAGAACTTTAATTTGTTTTCTCCTTCGCTCTTCCCTGCTGGAGTTAGTCATCCGGGGAATAGGGCTGCATCATTCGTGACCGGTGACCAGTGACATTTGCCCACCTAATGTTGTGTTAAGGGTTTAAGTATCAAGGCTGGAGCAGGATGAGATTATGGTCTGACTTCATAGGTGGTGGTAGTGGAATTACAGATTATACATTCTTTACATTTCATTCAGTAAGTCTAAGTAAACATAACGTCAAAGTCCTGCTGTATGTGATCATTTTAACAGTTACATAATCTGGGGTACACCATCTGTTAGTGATAAAAATAAAAAGCCCTCTACTCTTGTGATGCCACACACCAACTGGGAGAAACTGTACAGAAATGATAAAAATTGAATGTAATAGTAACTTTTTTAATGGTACAAAAACAATACACTGCACTACAAACTACTACAAAAAAAATGTACTAAAACTAGAGATGGAAAAAGTGAGACCTAAAGAAAAAGCCTGCTCTTTTTGAGATCTTGACATTTATCCTATTATCCAACATGTATCACATTTTACCAGATTTTATAACATTCACTTATAATGAACACCTTCAAATTTAATTAAACCATGTACAACAAACTGAAAATATAAGCTGTTTATTCTATTATGTTCATTTTTACATACAAAGTATTATTGTCAATGATCAGACCCAATCGAACTGGGCTCATGCCTAGGTGTCCTTGGGGAAGACACAATACCGCCCTGTTTCTCCCACCATTGGTGCTGTCCTGTTTTCCTGCTGCGGTGCAATGCAGCACAGAAATGTCCCAGTTGAGAGAAGAACTAAGTATGTAAAAATTAAAAAAAAACAATAAATAAAATTCTTGTTGGTGCGGTGTATGATTTGCACACACGTATCGTTTCACACAAACAGAACTTTTTTAATTCTGAGCCACCTTTGATCAGATCATCATACTGACCAGAACCAGCGGTCCACTTCAGGTCCTGCAGCAGTGACATCTTTCTGACAGTAGATTAGATATTTGTTTAAATCATATTACCGTAATGTATGGAACTGTTTATTAGTATGAAGACTATATTCAGTTCAGGCTTCTAATATGAACACAATTCTGTTAGAGTCCAAATAGAAGACGATGAATGACGTCATGCGGCCAATTTTTAATGGTTAGGCATTTTTTTTTTTAGATACTTGAAGAAACCACACATTTAAATATGTAGAGTTTTTTAATCTGTAGAGACTGCCTCAGAAATATTTTTGTGTACCAGCATCCTCTGTTCCATGTAAAGAAATTTCTCCAAAGCTGGTGAATTAAAGAGTCAAATCTGAAGTAAAACTAAAGCCTTCAACTGTTGAAAAACTTCTATTTGTGAATAAAAACACGTGAGATATAAATTGTGTTCTATTTCTTACTATTCAGTGCAAAATACATTTTTATTTATGACCGGTAAATAGTTTTAGGTTCCCAAATAGTCGCGTGCTGGTTAGCAGTGGTTTAAATTGTTCACTAAAGGTCGGTGTTTTCTTGAGGCTTCAGAGACTTGAAAACATTTGATACAATTTTACTTCAAAGAATATTTTCTTTCTCGGTGGATTAAAAACATCTGTATGTATTTCTTTGAGTTCGCCGACTTAAAAGCTGCTCACCTCAAAATAAATATTGTTCAATTTTAACGCACATTTGGGGGAAAAAATCTATTAGTGAGATACAGTTAAATCAGAGCAAAATTTTGCAGTGGGTGTGGCTTCTAAACACTCACGTCTTTTATAAAATAGTTTGCATCAATTCTCCCAATCACAGATTTGGATTGATTACGTTCTTCTGCGATGAACCAAAGTTTTTCTTAGTTGTCCCATCTCGAGTACGTTGAGTTTTAAGCTAAAATATACAAAAAGTATCTGTTAGTGTTAAGATTGAGGCTCCCGTTTGAATCATTGTGTTATTATGAGAAGAGCCAGATTTACAGTCTGTGTGTTACCTAAATACTTACTGTTTTTATTTTGTATAATCTCCTTAAAGTGTTTCAGTAAAGTATTTTATAAATTATAGAATTAATAACATGCAACGAGGAACTTTTATTGATTGAAGATGATGGTGACGTGATATAAATAATAAATCTTACCACTGGTAGTGTTGGTATAGTTTATTTATGGAATTTTGTATGTTATTTAATGTCATGTGAAAAGCAGACTAAGCTCATCCTCTGGTGAACTTTTCATCTGTTTTTTGTTACTGTTACGTTCTTTTTCACATTTTAAAAGTCAATGTAAAAATTAAATATAAGATATATAATAAGTCCAGGTTGCAGAGAAACCAGTTCACTGCCTTTCGTGTTATTATTTTTTTCTGATTTTTTTGTTGTACCAAAGTTCCCTTCTTCCAGTGATGTAGAAATAAAATGTTTGATTTAGTTTCAACTTTCTGCCAGATTGAACATGTTTTCATATTTACATTATTGTTGTAAAAAAAAAAAAAAAAGTTTACTTTTTCGGGCAATAGTTTTTTCTTTCAGACAGATATGTCCTATTTTCATGTAAAAATATTCAAAAATTCAATTTATTTAATTAATTACTAATGAGGAAATTTGATTTTAACTAAATTTTAGAAATATGTTAATAAATGTAAGTACAGGCCGAAAGAAAAAACTACATTAAAATATTTAGTAATGATTTGTAATCCTTAGATGGCCTCACTTTACTTCACAAGAACTAGATTTATTGCTAGGTTTTTATTTTTTTAGAGTAAAAATCAGACTGATTGAACATTGTTAGTGACTAAAAAGAAAAATCAAAAGCAGCATCTGAACCAGATTCAACACAGACTGTGTTCAGCAAGGTGATGTAGACTGAAGCAAACGCTAGAGGGCAGCATAACGACCTCTTTAACACAGGCTGCTGACCCGGAAATAGATAAGGTTAACATCCGGTCGAGGGTGTAAACACTAATCGTGGAGTAAAATTGAAAGATGTTCAGCGCTATTATTTTATGAAACTTCAAACTCCAATAGTTTGTTGGATTCTGATGCTTGTTGGTTTCTGACCTCTGCAGAGCAGCTTGTTGGAGAAAAAAAAAGAATCAGAGGAAGAATCATCGTGAAGGATGTGAGAATTTACATCATTTACTGTGAAATGTTTCTTCTTTCTTTCCAAGTTTTTCAGTTCAATCCGTCTTATTTCTGAAATATCAGTGAGAGAGGGTAAACAGGAAGTGATAAATGAATGTTTATTGTTGTTTTCTTTGTCTGAAACAAATGCTAGCAGTAGCTAACTGCGTTTTATACTAACACTCAAAAAGTTTCTTCTAAGAAAAAGTACAATTTAATATCCAGATGTTTAATCTTCAAATCAGATGCACGATCAATCACTATTAATGAAAAGGACACCCATTTTTAGACCTCAGTGTAACCTTTGACCCTATTGACCAGATGATCTGATGCTAAAATAAAAATAAAAATCTGATCAGTGTCTTTATTACTTGCTTTGGTCCAGTGACAAAGAATCTTAGGAAAATGACTCAGACTTTTTGTGTAGTTTGTTTGTTAGATGTTCATCAATTCTTTTAATACAGTGAATGTCTGATCTGGGTGAGAAGCTGATTTGTTTCTAATTTGTTTACTTTCCTTACACTACTGTGGATGGCTTAAAACTTGGCTTAATGCAGTGCTTTTCAATAATTTCCTGTTGCGCCCCTCCTTGGAAGAAAAAAAAAATCTAGACTATAATTAGTATCGTTTGTCTATGAAATTGTTCTAAGTACAACTCTGCATAACATTGTATCCTCATTAACATTAAATAAAACAAAAAAGAAAAAGCAACGTACAACAAAGAACAGCTTTATTAACATTGTTTTTTAGTCTGTAAAAAAAAAAAAAAACATTCAATAGTTATTTAAACTATAAACATTTTTGACTAATTGAACCAATTAACACTGAAAAATAAATTTTAATAAGATCAATAAATTCCACAGGGTCACATACGCCCCCCGCGGCTCCCAGCATCGCGCTTCAAACCTCGAGGGGGTGCGCTTTACTATTTGAGAAGCACTGACTTAATGCCAGTTTGATGAGGACTCGCTTTACAGATGAAACTACTGCATGACCAAGCTTACAATCTTTTGTTTTAACTTCAGTTCTTGTTTTACATCCTCCCAATTATCTGTTTATTTTCATTAAAAAAAAATAACTCAGGAGGTTCCATTGATTCCCTCCATCCCATCAGCAAGAAGGTTGTTTTTATCTACAGGGAAGCAGTGTGAGGTGGGCAAATACAGGAAATATGTTCTGTAAAAAAGCAGAAAGTACTAACTTTTTGAGATTTAAACAAACTGTGCAGAAGACAAAGCTAATCTGTTTCATTTATAAAATGATGTATGTGAGTTAGAAAAAAATGTGACCGTCAGGTTAAATTTTAAAAGCATGCAAACGGTCCTAAAATTTAAACTATTCTCTTCTTCTACAGAGTTTCTATCAATTCTGCTGCTGCAACTGGTGATGACAGAAGATAACTCTGAGATGTTCAAACAGCAACTAGATATTTGAAAAGAACCAGACTCACCAGACAAATCTCAAGAGAAAAAATGGAAATGCCAGGTGGACAAAAACCATTAAGCTTTGACAAATGTGAACAAAACATTAGACTAAAAGACAACTTCATATGCAATGAATGTGGACACAAATTTAACAAGAAACACCATTTACAACAGCACATGAAAGTCCATATAAGAGACAAACCATTCAGCTGTGATGAATGTGGACACAGATTTAGCAGGAAAGACACTTTAAACCAGCACATGAGAATCCATACTGGAGAAAAACCATTTAGCTGTGATGAATGTGGACAAAGATTTAGCCAAAAAAGCAGCTTAAACCAGCACATGAGAATCCATACAGGAGACAAACCATTCTGCTGTGATGAATGTGGACAAAAATTTCATTTCAAAGGAAACTTAAACCAGCACATGAGAGTACATACAGGAGACAAACCATTCTGCTGTGATGAATGTGGACAAAGATTTAGTATAAAAGCAAACTTAAACCAGCACATAAGAATCCATACAGGAGACAAACCATTCTGCTGTGATGAATGTGGACAAAGATTTATTCAAAAAACAAACTTAAACGAGCACATGAGAATCCATACTGGAGAAAAACCATTCAGCTGTGATGAATGTGGACAAAGCTTTAGTCAAAAAAGCAGCTTAAACCATCATATGAGAATTCATACAGGAGACAAACCATTCCACTGTGATGAATGTGGACAAAGATTTCATTTAAAAGGAAACTTAAATCATCATATGAGAATCCATACAGGAGAAAAACCATTCAGCTGTGATGAATGTGGACAAAGGTTTATTCAAAAAAGCAACTTAAACCAGCACATGAGAATTCATACAGGAGACAAACCCTTCTGCTGTGATGAATGTGGAAAAAGATTTAGTCAAAAGAGCATCTTAAACAGGCACATGAGAATCCACACCGTTCAACCAGGAGCAACACTGTTCTCTGTTTGATTTGGGATAAATTATTCAATAGGCTTCAAAGTCTAAGAACCCACATGCAATTTCACAAAGAATAAAAAGAGTTTGTTTTTTTATTTTGTCAGAGAGAAACAACAGTTTAGTAGAAAGGATGAACTGCTGCTCTGGTAGGTCCTTTGACCAGACAGAGCTTTATTCACAAGTCTGGACGAACTTCTCTGGGTACCAGAGGAGGTCAGGGACATAGAGCCAAAATGGACTCTGATGTGCATGTCTATTGTTGAGGTGGAAAGCCTGAGCTATGAAGGTAAAATCATTAGTCTTTGTTGAGGTGGTGACTCCGGATCCCACTGCTGGACACAAGGGGAAGGGATGCTGAACCAAACCCACCAGGACTGTAGCATAAATCAACCAGATTTTTTTTTTTATTGTTCATCTTTGTCTTTTTTTTGTATTAGTATAAAAAATTATGCCATCATTAATATTCATTCATACAGCCTCCTATCCTCCTATCTCTGGTGTCAAGGTTGTTGATGTGGTCGAAAACTTGTTTGGCAGCAGGACATCAGGGGTGAAGGAAATTCATCCAAAGCTCCTAAAGTTTCTGGATGGCGTTTGCACCATCACATGGAATCAGGATCGGAGGACATGGATGGTGATTCCTCTTTCTGGTAAAGGAGGCGTGGAGGGTGTGCCCCAACCACAGAGAGATCATGTCAAGTGGGAAATTATTTTAGTTGTGTTTTGTATGTTTTTTTTTTTTTCTTTTATGGATTCTGCCCCCATCTTGTGGACGGGAAATGAACCGATTGTGACTTTGAGCCAATCAAGAAAATTGCGGCCAGCTGTGTGCTGAGAATGGACTTTGTTTGGGGAGGAGTTTCAGCAAGGCAGTGTGGAGAAGGAGGAAAAGCTGAGGGCGTTTAGCAGAAAAAGGAACAGCAGACTCCAGATCCACCATACAGACGCTGCCAGAGGTCTGCTAGCTTATTGAACCACTGCTAGCAACTTATTTCAGACTGTTTTAGTAGGACTCAGCTGGAGGAGCAAAGTGTCCAGTAGTGTGTATGTGAAGGAGTGTGTGAGATCCAGCTCCAGTTTCTGCTGTGACCGCCGGAACTCCGGAGTTGGAGGAGGAATCTTCCGAACCGACGGTCTGTATGGACTAACTGAAACGACCGCCGGCGGTGGAGTGGCGACCGTGTGACTTCTCATCAGGATCTTGCTTAACGGACCAGCTGATGAGGGTGAACGGCAACCCTACTACAGATAGAATTGTAGTAGGGTTGGTTTTGTTTGTGTGGGTTGACGGGGCGACCAGTACAGGACTTTAAATAGTTTTTTTTTTCTCCTTCCCTCTTCCCTGCTGGAGTTATTCATTCAGGGAACAGAAGAGCATCGGTTGTGACCAGTGACATTTGCCCAAAGGGTTTTGGGTGTTATCATTAAGGTGTGGTTTGTTAAGGGTTTAAGTATGTATCTAATAAAAAAGTGTACAGCAACAGCTGCTCGTGTGTTGTCTGTGTTGCCGGAAGATTTAAAGAGCTATTTGGCTGTGACAATCACACTCCTCATTTTCTAAGGGCTGCATACCGTGATGATCTGCATGCTATCCTACATATCGGATGTGCTGTTCAATTGTAGTTTCTGCTCTGCTTTTCTCAGTTGAGCCGTAAGCAACTTTTGAACATTTTTTTGGCTCCTGCTGATTTCCCTTCTTAGTTCTCTTCTTTTTGATAGGAAGGTCTTTGAAGTTACTGGTAAACCAGAGCTTGTTGTTTGAGAAACAGCAAACGGTTCTGGTAGGAACCACAACATCTATACAGAAGTAAATATAATCAGGTCTGCAGCTGGTAAAACCATCAATGTCCACCCCATGAGTGTCCTCCAGTCAGTAGACTGAAAACTGTCCCTCAGTGCTTGGGACCGCACTTCTTGAAGGAGCGCATGGTGGTGATTTGTTTTATTTGCAAAATTTTAAAGTCAAATTTGATATGTATCTTATGCAGCGGGAGATCGACAGGCGGATCGGTGCGGCGTCAACAATAACTAGGACGCTGCATCGGTTCGTCGTGGTAAAGAGAGAGCTGAGCTGAAAAGCAAAGCTCTCAATTTACAAGTCGATCTACGTTCCAACCCTCACCTATGGTCACCAGCTGTGGGTGGTGACCGAAAGAATGAGATCGCAGGTACAAGCGGCCGAAATGAGCTTCCTCCGCAGGGTGGCTGGGCTCTCACTCAGAGATCGGGTGAAAACCTCTGCCGTCCAGGAGGAGCTCTGTGTCGAGCCGCTCCTCCTCCAGATCGAGAGGAACCAGATGGGGTGGTTCGGGCATCTGGTCAGGATGCCCCCGAGCGCCTCGCGGGTGAGGTGTTTCGGGCACATTCCACCGGGAGGAGACCAAGGGGCAGACCCTGGACCCGCTGGAGAGACTATGTCTCACAGCTGGCTGGAGAACGACTTGAGATCCTTCCGTGTGAGCTGGAGGATGCAGCCGGGGTGAGAGAGGCCTGGGCTGCCCGTTTGAGGCTGTTGGCCCTTGCGACATGACCTCGGAACAAGCGGAAGATGACAGAACAGAAGTTTACAAGTTAATAACAGAAAATAACAAAGTCAATGTAAAAATTTGTTATTAAAAATGTAAAAAAACAGGCTGCACAGAAACCAGTTCACTGCCTTTCGTATCATTAATTTTTCTGATTTTTTGTTGGACCAAAGATCCCTTCTTCCAGTGAGGCTGAAATAAAATGATTTTTGTTTTTGTTTTTTTTTTACTTTTTGCCAGGTTCAAAATATTTTCATATTTTTATTATTATTATATCACATTATTTATAGTTTACTTTTCCTAACAACAGTTTTCTTTTCCAGACAGAGATGTCCTATTTTCATGTATTAATATTAAAAAATTCAATTTACTTTATTAATCTCTTCTGGTGAAATTTGATGTTTCTAAATTTTAGAAATATGTTAAAAAATGTAAGTAGAAGCCAAAAGAAAAAATAAAATATTTAGTAATGATTTGTAATCCTTAGATGGCCTCACTTTACTTCACTAGAACTAGATTTATTGCTAGGTTTGTTTTTTTTTTTACAGTAAAAATCAGACTGATTGCACATTGTTAGTGGCTAAAAAGTAAAATCAGAAGCAGCATCTGAACCAGATTGTGTTCAGCAAGGTGATGTAGACTGAAACAAACGCTAGAGGGCAGCATTGCGAACTTTCTAACACAGGCTGCTGACCCAGAAATAGACCAGGTTCACATCCGGTCGAGGATGTAAACAAAGATGGTGGAGTAACATGAAAAGCTATTCAGCGACATTATTTTCTTAAACTTCAAACTCCAATAGTTTGTTGGATTCTGATGCTTGTTGGTTTCTGACCTCTGCAGAGCAGCTTGTTGGAGAAAAAAAAAGAATCAGAGGAAGAATCATCGTGAAGGAGGTAAGAATTTACATCATTTACTGTGAAATGTTTCTTCTTTCTTTCCAAGTTTTTCAGTTTAATCCGTCTTTTTTCTGAAATATCAGTGAGAGAGTGTAAACAGGAAGTGATAAATGAATGTTTATTGTTGTTTTCTTTGTGTGAAACAAATGCTAGCAGTAGCTAACTGCGTTTTATACTAAGACACAACAGTATCGTCTTTAAAGTTTGGCAGATGAGCCGGGTCAGCACAATATACTGTACATACAGTATTAAAAACTCTAGTTAAACCATTTCTATCTGAAATACTAAAAAAAAGTAATTTAATAAGAACTTACTCCCTTTACAGATGAAACTACTGCACGACCAAGCTTAAGATCTTTTGTTATTACTTCAGTTCTTGTTTTTGAACTGAAAACAAGAACTGAAGTTCTTGTTATAATCAAAAATAATTATTTTTGATTATTTTGTATCAAAAATAACTCAAGAGGTTCCATTGATTCCCTCAATCCCATCAGTAAGAAGGTTTTTTTTATCTACAGGGAAGCAGTGTGAGGTGGGCAAATACAGGAAATATGTTCTGTAAAAAAACAAGAAAGTACTAACTTTTGTAGATTTAAACAAACTGTACAGAAGACAAAGGTAAACATTTTCACTTATAAAATGATGTATGTGAGTTACAAAAAAATGTGACTGTCAGGTTAAATTTTAAAACCATGCAGATGGTCCTAAAATTTACTTTAATCTATTCTCTTCTTCTACAGATTTTCTGTCAATTCTGCTGCTGCAACTGGTGAGGATGGAAGAAAACTCTGTGAGATGTTCAAACAGCAACTAGATATTTGAAAAGGAACAAGAAATTCCAGGCAGTAAAAATGGAAATGCCAGGTGGACAAAAACCATTAAGCTTTGACAAAAGTGAACAAAGATTTAAACTAAAAGGCAAATTCATATGTGATGAATGTGGACACAGATTTAGTGTAAAAGCAAGCTTAAACCAGCACATGAGAATCCATACAGGAGACAAACCATTCTGCTGTGATGAATGTGGAGAAAGATTTAGTCAAAAAACTAGCTTAAACCAGCACTCGAGAATCCATACAGGAGACAAACCATTCAGCTGTGATGAATGTGGACAAAGATTTAGAGTAAAATCACATTTAAACCAGCACATTAAAATCCATACAGGAGACAAACCATTCACCTGTGATGAATGTGGACACAGATTTACTCGAGAAGGAAACTTAAACCAGCACATGAGAAGCCATAGAGGAGACAAACCATTCTGCTGTGATGAATGTGGACACAGATTTACTCGAAAAGGAAACTTAAACCAACACATGAGAAGCCATAGAGGAGACAAACCATTCTGCTGTGATGAATGTGGACACAGATTTAGTGTAAAAGCAAGCTTAAACCAGCACATGAGAATCCATACAGGAGACAAACCATTCAGCTGTGATGAATGTGGACAAAGATTTAGAGTAAAATCACACTTAAACCAGCACATGAGAATCCATACAGAAGAAAAACCATTCACCTGTGATGAATGTAGACAAAGATTTAAAGTAAAATGCGACTTAAACCGACACAGTAGAGTCCATACAGGAGAGAAACCATTCACCTGTGATGAATGTGGACAAAGATTTATTCAAAAAGGCAACTTAAACCAGCACATGAGAATCCATACAGGAGAAAAACCATTCATTTGCGGTAAATGTGGAAAAAGATATACTAGAAAAGATAACTTGAACAACCATATGAGAATCCACACCGTTCAACCAGGAGGAACATCTCTCTCTGTTTGATTTGTGATAAATTATTTAGTAGGCTTCAAAGTCTAAAGACCCACACGCATTTTTTTAAAAAGAATAAAAAGAGTTTGTTTTTTTATTTTGTCAGAGAGAAACAACAGTTTAGTAGAAAGGATGAGCTGCTGCTCTGGTAGGTCCTTTGACCAGACAGAGCTTCTATTCACACGTCTGGCAAAACTTCTCTGGGTACCAGAGGAGGTCAGGGACATAAAGCCAAAATGGACTTTGATCTGCATGTCTATTGTTGAGGTGGAAAGCTGTAGCTATGAAGGCAAAATCATTAGTCGTTGTTGAGGTGGTGACCCCCATCCCACTAGAGGACACAAGGGGATGGGATGCTGAACCAAACCCACCAGGACTGTAGCATAAATCAACCAGATTTTTTTTCTTTTATTGTTCATCTTTGTCTTTTTTTTGTATTAGTATAAAAAATTATGCCATCATTAATATTCATTCATACAGCCTCCTATCCTCCTATCTCTGGTGTCAAGGTTGTTGATGTGGTCGAAAACCTGTTTGGCAGCAGGACATCAGGGGTGAAGGAAATTCATCCAAAGCTCCTAAAGTTTCTGGATGGCGTTTGCACCATCACATGGAATCAGGATCGGAGGACATGGATAGAATTGCCAGGTTTTGTTTGTGTGGGTTGGCGGGGCAACCAGTACAGGACTTTAAATAGTTTTTTTTTGTTTTTTTCTCCTTCCCTCTTCCCTGCTGGAGTTATTCATTCAGGGAACAGAAGAGCATCGGTTGTGACCAGTGACATTTGCCCAAAGGGTTTTGGGTGTTATCATTAAGGTGTGGTTTGTATAGGGTTTAAGTATGTATTTAATAAAAAAGTGTACAGCAACAGCTCCCCGTGTGTGGTCTGTGTTCCCGGAAGATTTAAAGAGCTATTTGGCTGTGACAATCACACTCCTCATTTTCTAAGGGCTGCATACCGTGATGATCTGCATGCTATCGTACATATCGGATGTGTTTTTCAATTGTATTTTCTGCTCTGCTTTTCTCAGTTGAGCCGTAAGCAACTTTTGAACATTTTTTTGGCTCCTGCTGATCTCCCTTCTTAGTTCTCTTCTTTTCGATAGGAAGGTCTTTGAAGTTACTGGTAAACCAGAGCTTGTTGTTTGAGAAACAGCAAACGGTTCTGGTAGGAACCGCAACATCTATACAGAAGTAAATATAATTAGGTATGCAGCTGGTAAAACCATCAATGTCCACCCCATGAGTGTCTTCCAGTCAGTAGACTGAAAACTGTCCCTGAGTGCTTGGGACCGCACTTCTTGAAGGAGCGCATGGTGGTGATTTGTTTTATTTGCACATTTTTAAAGTAAAATTGGATATGTATTTTATGGAGCTGGAGATCGACAGGCGGATCGGTGCGGCGTCAGCAATAACTAGGACGCTGCATCGGTTCGTCGTGGTAAAGAGAGAATTGAGCCAAAAAGCAAAGCTCTCGATTTACAATTCAATCTACGTTCCAACCCTCACCACGGTAACCAGCTGTGGGTGGTGACCAAAAGAATGAGATCGCGGGTACAAGCGGCCGAAATGGGCTTCCTCCGCAGGGAGGCTGGGCTCTCACTCAGAGATGGGGTGAGGAGCTCTGCCATCCGGGAGGAGCTCGGTGTTGAGCCGCTCCTTCTCCAGGTCGAGAGGAGCCAGGTGGGGTGGTTCGGGCATCTGGTCAGGATGCCCCCGAGCGCCTCGCGGGCAAGGTGTTTCGGGCACGCCCCACCGGGAGGAGACCAAGGGGCAGACCCCGGACCCGCTGGAGAGACTATGTCTCACGGCTGGCCGGGGAACGACTTGGGATCCTTCCAGGTGAGCTAGGGGATGCAGGCGGGGAGAGAGAGGCCTGGGCTGCTCGTTTGAGCATGTTGCCCCTGCAACCCAACCCCGGAACAAGCGGAAGATGACGGAACGGAATGTATCTTCTTAAATACTGTCAGAAATATAAAATCAACAATATTAAAAATAACCATTTATTTATTTTGAACAAAATCATCACAACAAAGGAATAAGTGAAAAATCCACAAAGGAGAGTTCAAAAAGGAGTGGGAACAAGTTAATAAAAACTTATTTAAACCCACCTCACTGTACAAACAAAGAAGTCTGCTTCTTCTTTGTTCTTTCCTTTTAATATAACACAAGAAAATTTATTTAAGTATGTATGTAATGTATGAGAGGCAAAAAACAAACAAAACAACAGTAAACAAAAGGACCGGTTACAATAATAAAAAGAAAAATAACCATAGTTTTTGTTTATTTCTTATAGCCTGAGATAATTTGCTTATAAATTTGAGCCCTGAATATCTTTATGGTTGATTTTTACTTTATTTCACTTGAATTCAATAAAAAAAATTTGTATACCGTGGTCCAAAATCACAATTTTTTTGGTCTCAATGGGCTTCATACCGCAGATTTAAAATGTACAAAAACAAGAAAACAGAAGAATATATAAACACAAATACACAGTTAAAATTTAACTAACAAATGCTAGTTTGTAAAAGTTTATTTTTCCTAATACCATTATTTTTTATTTTTCAGACAGAGATGTCCTATTTTCATGTATAAATGTTCAAACATTCAATTTACTTCATTACCCCCTTCTGGAGAAATTTAATGTTTCAAAATTTTAGAAATACGTTAATAAATGTACAAAGTAGGTAGAAGCCAAAATAAAAATAAATTTTTAGTAATGATTTGTAATCCTTAGATGGTCTCACTTTACTTCACTAGAACTAGATTAATTTCTAGATTTTTATTTTTTTAGAGTAAAAATCAGACTGATTGAACATTGTTAGTGGCTAAAAAGAAAAATCAGAAGCAGCATCTGAACCAGATTCAACACAGACTGTGTTTAGCAAGGTGATGTAGACTGAAGCAAACGCTAGAGGGCAGCATTACGACCTCTACAACACAGGCTGCTGACCCGGAAATAGACCAGGTTCACATCCGGTCTGGTATAAACAGCAGTGGAGGAGAAAAATTAAAAGATATTCAGCGACATTATTTTCTTAAACTTCAAACTCCAATAGTTTGTTGGATTCTGATGCTTGTTGGTTTCTGACCTCTGCAGAGCAGCTTGTTGGGGAAAAATATTGGAGCAAAAAAAGAATCAGAAGAAGAATCATCGTGAAGGAGGTGAGAATTTACATCATTTACTGTGAAATGTTTCTTCTTTCTTTCCAAGTTTTTCAGTTCAATCCGTCTTTTTTCTGAAATATCAGTGAGAGAGGGTAAACAGGAAGTGATAAATGAATGTTTATTGTTGTTTTCTTTGTCATAAATAAGTTCCAGCAGTAGTTAACTGTGTTTTAAACGAAGACATAACAAGTTTATTCAAATAAAAATGAGTAAAATATGCAGATATTTAATCGATAAAACTTAGAAGCAAAATAAACCTGATTTTCTATAAATAATAAATCTTACCACATTTTTACCATTAATGTATGAGAGCCAAAAAAACAAACAATACAACAACAAACAAAAGGACCGGTTACAATAATAAAAAGAAAATATAACCATAATTTTTGTTTATTTCTTAAAGCCTGAGATAATTTGCTTTTTAATTTGAGCCCTGAATATCTTTATGGTTGTGCTTTGCTTTATTTCATCTGAATTCAATTCAATTTTTTTTTGTTTAGTCCAAAATCACAATTGTTTTTGTCTCAACGGGCTCCACATTTCAGATTTAAAAATGACAAAAACAAGAAAAAAGAAAAATATATAAACACAAATACACAGTTAAAATATAACTAAGAAATGATAGCTAAACAATCTTTAATCTTCACTTTCAACAGAACAAACTTCATAAATCTTTTGTAAATGTTTTGTACATTCCTGCCCTTAGAGCCTCCTTCACAGTGTGATAAAACTCCAAAAAACCAATCCTTGGGAAAAATAAGAAACCTCATGGAGATCCACACGAAAGAGGGATTCCTCACCTGGGACAAGCATCCAATGGGTCTAAGATTATTGTTTAACTATTAGCTTCAGGTAGCTGGGTCAAACAAGACACATTCCGTACAGCCTTGAGTGTGATGCATTAGTTACACAGACAGCGATTCCATGTTTCCGTTGTTGCTTTCTGAAGTGTTTCTTGGTCCATCTGTTTGCACTCGATGTGAAACCATTTACAACAGCCATCACACTGTATCTGTTAAAGAGCACAAGTGAAAATTTGAATGTAAATGGAAATATTCTTTGCTCTCATTAAACTATTAAGCACTTCTGCAAATTTACTGTATTAAAATTGACATTTTTATTCCGCGCTCATTAATATTTGAAACTACTAAAAACAGCACAACAGCAATCACCCATCACTGAAAAAGATTACTTAATCTGTGAAAGAAGGACCTTAATATGTCCGAAAAAGGATTTTTATTCAATTTAGTATTTTCATAATCAAAACCAACAATAAAATTCACAAAACAGAGATTGACAGTTGTCTTTTTCGGCTGCAGCAGGAGAGAGAAAGTAGAGAGAGGAGTGATTACACTCTGGCTGGTCCAAGTAACTCTCTGCTCTCTGTCTCCTGCTTTCTTCCTTTTAGTTAGCAAAAGTGAGTAGCCGAAAGTGGCCTTAAAGCCAGTCTGCACACAGATGGTCCCGAGTCTGATAAGAAAGAAAAATGTCCATGCGAATAGTATGTGGGAGAACTAGCTGAAAATTGGTGGTTATATTTGTTCAAATATAAAATGACGATTAGATGATTTGCACAATCTAGTATTAAAAGCAGAAGTTAAACACATGGTTATGTCTGATGTGAAAAACACACAAATACTTCATAATCGAGCTTATCTTACAGACCTGATCCTGGTGGCTTGGTGGTTGAGCATATAGCATGATTTCTGTCTGTGTCTAATACGAAAATAAAAAAACAGAATGTAAATATTTATATTTCAGTATTAGATTGATAGTAATTATTCCTCTAATGACAATACAGACAATTTGTAAGAAAAAGGTTATACATCAGAAGGTTATTTGGAAAAAATTTCATGACCAACCTAGCATCTGAATAAAATAAATAGAAATACTTTTCATTATAAATAAGATTATGAGGGTATCTTGTTAGTAGAGAGTGACGTTATTGTTTACAATGATAAGAATGACCCCACAGCTATTGCCGTCATGCTGAACAGGGTGGGACATAATGGCCCCTGACCACTTTTTTCCCACCCAGTCAGTTTTGCTGTGTCAGATTCGTGTCATTTTGAAATATGTTGTTGTAATAGTACCAGTAGAACGATTATTACTGTGTAGTAAAAATAAAGTAAAAGTCTATGACACATTACACAGAGATGAAAATATCTTGACTTGGCAAAAGCAAAGGCCATTAGTGTTTCTGTTAACAAACCGGCTCATGAAATATGACAGCACTATTCATTACTCCCAATCCTAATGAGACCCGGCACGTTCATTAGCATAAAATCCCTGTCACAGCACCCAACGCCAAGTATCCCACAAAAAACTCTGGTGAAACTTTACCTTCTCCTACTGAAGACCTTTAAGCAGAAATAACCAAGTCAATGTAAAAATTTGATATTAAAAATGTAATAAAGCCAGGCTGCACAGAAACCAGTTCACTGCCTTTCGTCTCATTATTTTTTCAAATTCACTTCTTCCAGTAAGGCTGAAATATAATGTTTTTTTTTTCTCTCATTCTGCCAGGTTCAGCATATTTTCAGATTTACATGGATGTCGCAAACTTTTTAACTTTTCCTAACGACAGCTCTTTTTTTCAGACAGATATGTCCTATTTTCATGTATAAATATTCGAACATTCAATTTATTTTATTAATCCCTTCCGGAGAAAATTTGATGTTTCTAAATTTTAGAAATATGCTAATAAATGTTAGTAAATGTCAAAAGAAAAAAGAAAATTAAAATATTTTGTAATGATTTGTAATCCTTAGATGGCCTCACTTTACTTCACAAGAACTAGATTTATTGCTAGATTTTTATTTTTTTAGAGTAAGAATCAGACTGATTGCACATTGTTAGTGGCTAAAAAGAAAAATCAGAAGCAGCATCTGAACCAGATTCAACACAGACTGTGTTCAGCAAGGTGATGTAGACTGAAGCAAACGCTAGAGGGCAGCATTACGACCTCTAAAACACAGGCTACTGACCCAGAAACAGACCAGGTTCACATCCGGTTTGGTATAAACAGCAGTGGAGGAGTAAAATTAAAAAGATTTTCAGCGACATTATTTTCTTAAACTTCAAACTCCAATAGTTTGTTGGATTCTGATGCTTGTTGGTTTCTGACCTCTGCAGAGCAGCTTGTTGGAGAAAAAAAAGAATCAGAGAAAGAATCATCGTGAAGGAGGTGAGAATTTACATCATTTACTGTGAAATGTTTCTTCTTTCTTTCCAAGTTTTTCAGTTAAAAAAAAGCGGGGGTTGGGGTGGCATGGATCCCTTAGTCCACTTCAAAGAGCCGGCTGTAAGAAGGTTGTTTTAAGTTACAGGCAAGCAGTGTGAGGTGGACAAATACAGGAAATATGTTCTGTAAAAAACAAGAAAGTACTAACTTTTTGAGATTTAAACAAACTGTACAGAAGACAAAGCTAATCTGTTTCATTAATAAAATGATGTATGTGAGTTACAAGAAAATGTGTAACTGACAGGTGAAATTTTAAAATCATGCAGATGGTCCTAAAATTTAATTTAATCTATTCTCTTCTTCTACAGAGTTTCTGTTAATTCTGCTGCTGCAACTGGTGATGACGGAAGATAACTCTGTGAGACGTTCAAACACAAACTAGATATTTGAAAAGGACCAGAATCACCAGACAAATCTCAAGAGTAAAAATGGAAATGCCAGGTGGACAAAAGCCAATAAGCTTTGACAAACGTGAACAAAGATTTAAACTAAAAGGCAAATTCATATGTGATGAATGTGGACACAGATTTAGTGTAAAAGCAAGCTTAAACCAGCACATGAGAATCCATACAGGAGACAAACCATTCAGCTGTGATGAATGTGGAGAAAGATTTAGTCAAAAAAGCCACTTAAAGCAGCACATGACCATCCATACAGGAGACAAACCATTCAGCTGTGATGATTGTGGGGAAAGATTTAGTCGAAAAAGCAGCTTAAACCAGCACATTAAAATCCATACAGGAGACAAACCATTCTGCTGTGATGAATGTGGACACAGATTTACTCAAAAAGGAAACTTAAGCCAACACATGAGAATCCATACAGGAGACAAACCATTCTGCTGTGATGAATGTGGACTAAGATTTACTCAAAAAAGAATCTTAAGTGAGCACATGAGAATTCATTCAGGAGAAAAACCATTCAGTTGTGATGTTTGTGGACAAAGATTTAAAGTAAAACGCGACTTAAACCGACACAGTAGAGTCCATACAGGAGACAAACCATTCATATGCGGTAAATGTGGACAAAGATTTTCTAGAAAAGATAACTTGAACAACCATATGAGAATCCACACCCTTCAACCAGGAGCAACACCTTTCTCTGTTTGATTTGTGATAAATTATTTAGTAGGCTTCAAAGTCTAAAGACCCACATGCAGTTTCACAAAGAATAAAAAGAGTTTGTTTTTTTATTTTGTCAGAGAGAAACAACAGTTTAGTAGAAAGGGTGGTCCTTTGACCAGACAGAGCTTCTATGCACACGTCTGGCAGAACTTCTCTGGGTACCAGAGGAGGTCAGCGACATAGAGTCAAAGTAGACTCTGATCTACATGTCTATTGTTGAAGTGGAAAGCTGTAGCTATGAAGGCAAAATCATTAGTCGTTGTTGAGGTGGTGACCCCCATCCCACTAGAGGACACAAGGGGTACGGGAGGCTGAACCAAACCCCCCATAACTGCAGCATAAATAAACCAGAATTTTTTTAGTCATTTTTGGGTTTTTTTTTAGTCATATAAAGAAATTATTTCATAATTTATATTCATTCATGCAGCCTCCTATCCTCCTATCTCTGGTTTCAAGGTTGTTGATGTGGTAGAAAAGCTGAGAGAGTTTGCCAGAAAAAGGACGAGCAGACTCCAGATCCACCATATAAACGCTGCCGGCTGTCTGCTAGCTTACTGAGCCACTGCTAGCAACTTACTTCAGACTCCTAGCTGCTTTAGAAGGACTCAGTGGAGGAGCAAAGTGTCCAGCAGCGTGTATGTGCAGGAGTGTGTGAGATCTAGCTCCAGAATCTGCTGCGACCGCCAGAACACCGAAGTTGGAGGAGGAAGTTTCCAAACCGACGGTCTATTTTGACTGGCTGAAACAACCGCCGGCGGTAGAGTGACAACCGTGACACCTCTCATCGGGTTGCCTCTAAGTTGACCAGCTGACGAGGGTGGGCGGCAACCCTGCCTTGGACGGAATTACCAGCTTTTGTTTGTGTTGGTTGGAGGAGGGGCGACCAGTAGAGAACTTTAATTTGTTTTTGTTTTCTCCTTCCCTCTTGCCTGATGTTAGCCTGAGTTAGTCATCTGGGGAATAGGCGAGCGTCAGTCGTTACCTGTGACTAGTGACATTTGCCCACCTAGTATGTTTTGTTTTTAATGGTTTTGTGTGTTATCATTAAGGTATGGTGTTATGGGTTTAAGTATGTATCTAATAAAGTAGTGTACAGCATAAGCTGCCCACGTGTTGTCCTTGTCTCTGAAGGATTTAAAGATTGCCTTTTGGTCGTGACAATCACACTCATCATTTTCTTGGCGCTGCATCCCACAATGGTCTGCATGCTATCTTACATATCTGTTGTGTTGTTCAACTGTAGTTTCTGCTCTGCTTTTCTTAGTTGAGCCAAAGCAACTTTTGAACATCTTTTTAGCTCCTGCCGATCTACCTTCTTAGTTCTCTTCTTTTTGTTTGGAAGGTCTTTGAACTGGTAAACCAGAGCTTGTTGTTTCTTCTTCTTTCGGCATTTCCCTTTTAAGGGTCGCCACAGCAAGTCTGTTTCGTTGTTGAGGTGGTGACCTCTTCCATCTAATCCTATCTGCTGTATCCTCTTTAGTCACACCAACTACCTTCGTGTCTTCCTTCACCGCGTCCTTGAACCTCCTCTTAGGCCTTCCTCTAGTCCTCTTTCCTGGTGGTTCCAAATCCACCATGTACTCTCTCTCTCTCCTCTGTACATGTCCAAACCATCTCAGTCTTACCTCTCGAACTTTATCCCCAAAACCTCTAACATGTGCTGTTCCCCTGATGTACTCATTTCTAATCCTGTCCATTCTGGTCACTCCCAGAGAGATCCTCAGCATCTTCATCTCTGCTACCTCCATCTCTGCTTCCTGTCTTTTCTTCAGTGCTACTGTTTCTAGACCAAACAGCATGGCCGGTCTCACCATGGTTTTGTACACTTTCCCTTTCATTCTAGCTGAAACTACTCTGTCGCACATCACACGACCAATAAATTAAAACAATATAAGATTACAAAGAAATAAAAAACAACATAATCCACTTTTTTACAAGAGTCCTTGAGAGACAGTCTGTTCCTGTAATTTATGGAAATTTAATTTCATCAAAACCGTTAGAACAAAAAT
Organism: Neostethus bicornis; assembly: GCA_902685375.1. Lineage (NCBI taxonomy): Eukaryota > Metazoa > Chordata > Actinopteri > Atheriniformes > Phallostethidae > Neostethus > Neostethus bicornis. Next base: position 26,402,067 of record LR738552.1, read on the forward strand.
TAATGTGTTTTTCTCAACTTTTTTTTGTGCGTGCTGAGTGTCATCATTTCAGAAATGGGAATGGAGAAACAGGACCACCCGACCTTCAAGCAGAAATAACAAAGTCAATGTAAAAAATTAATATAAATATTTAATAAATCCAGGCTGCACAGAAACCAGTTCACTACCTTTCACTGCCATTTTTTTCTGTTTTTTTTTTTTTTATTGGACCCAATGCCCTTCTTCCAGTGATGCTGAAATCAAACGTTTTGTTTTGTTTTTTCAACTTTCTTCCAGGTTCAACATATTTTCATATTTACATGGATGATGCGAAAAAAAATAATGAACTAATGAACAAGTTAATAAATGTAAGTAAAAGCTGAAAGAAAATAATAAAATTATCATATTTAGTAATGATTTGTAATCTTTAGATGGCCTCACTTTACTTCACAAGAACTAGATTTATTGCTAGGTTTTTATTTTTTAGAGTAAAAATCAGACTGATTGAACATTGTTAGTGGCTAAAAAGAAAAATCAGAAGCAGCATCTGAACCAGATTCAACACAGACTGTGTTCAGTAAGGTGATGTCGACTGGAGCAAACGCTAGAGGGCAGAATTACGACTTCTAAAACACAGGCTGCTGACCCGGAAATACACCAGGTTCACATCCGGTCGAGGATGTAAACAACAATGGCGGAGTAAAATTAAAAGATATTCATCGACATTATTTTATAAAACTTCAAACTCCAATAGTTTGTTGGATTCGGATGGTTGTTGGTTTCTGACCTCTGCAGAGCAGCTTGTTGGAAAAAAATATTGGAGGAAAAAAGAATCAGAGGAAGAATCATCGTGAAGGAGGTGAGAAATTACAACATTTACTGTGAAATGTTTCTTCTTTCTTTCCAAGTTTTTCAGTTCAATCCGTCTTTTATTTGAAATATCAGTGAGAGAGGGTAAACAGCGGGTCAGGGACAGGGTCCTGCCCCAAGTGGAGGAGTATCTTGGGGTCTTGTTCACGAGTGGGGGAAGGATGGAGCGGGAGATCGATAGGCGGATCGGTGCGGCATCAGCAATAACAAGGACGCTGCATCGGTCCGTCGTGGTAAAGAGAGAGCTGAGCCGAAAAGCAAAGCTCTCGATTTACAAGTCGATCTACGTTCCAACCCTCACCTATGGTCACCAGCTGTGGGTGGTGACCGAAACAATGAGATCGCGGATACAAGCGGCCGAAATGAGCTTCCTCCGCAGGGTGGCTGGGCTCTCACTCAGAGATCGGGTGAGAAGCTCTGCCATCCGGGAGGAGCTTGGTGTCGAGCAGCTCCTCCTCCAGGTCGAGAGGAGCCAGATGGGGTGGTTAGGGCATCTTGTCAGGACGTGTTTCCGGCACGTCCCACCGGGAGGAGACCAAGGGGCAGACCCCGGACCAACTGGAGAGACTATGTCTCACAGCTGGACGGGGAACGACTGGGGATCCTTCCAGGTGAGCTCGAGGATGCAGCCGGGGATAGAGAGGCCTGGGCTGCCCGTTTGAGGCTGTTGCCCCCGCGACCCGACCCCGGAACAAGCGGAAGATAACGGAATGGAACGGAGGGTAAACAGGGAGTGATAAATGAATGTTTATTGTTGTTTTCTTTGTCTGAAACAAATGCTAGCAGTAGCTAACTGCGTTTTATACTAAGACACAATAAGTTTATTCTAACAAAAAGTACAATTTAATATCCAGATGTTTCATCTTCAAATCAGATGCACGATCAATCAGTATCAATGAATAGGGCACCCATTTTTAGACCTTAGTGTAACCTTTGACACTAATGAACAGATGATCTCACGGTAAAATAAAAATTAGAATTTGAGTTGTGTCTTTATTACTTGCTTTGGTCCAGTGCCAAAGTATCTAATGAAAATGACTCAGCCTTTTTGTGTATTTTGTTTGTTAGATGTTCATTTATTCTTTTAATACAGTGAATGTCTGATCTGGGTGAGAAGCTGATTTGTTTCTAATTTGTTTACTTTCCTTACATTACTGTGGAAGGCTTAAAACTTGACTTAATGCAATGCTTCTCAATTATTTCCTGTTGCGCCCCCCCCTTGGAAGAAAAAAAAAATCTAGACTATAATTAGTATCGTTTGTCTATGAAATTGTTCTAAGTACAACTCTGCATAACATTGTATCCTCATTAACATTAAATAAAACTAAAAAGAAAAAGCAATGTACAACAAAGAACAGCTTTATTAATTAACATTGTTTTTTAGTCTGTAAAAAAAAAAAAAACATTCAATAGTTATTTAAACTATAAACATTTTTGACTAATTGAACCAATTAACACTGAAAAATAAATTTTAATAAGATCAATAAATTCCACAGGGTCACATATGCCCCCCGCGGCTCCCAGCATCGCGCTTCAAACCTCGAGGGGGTGCGCTTTACTATTTGAGAAGCACTGACTTAATGCCAGTTTGATGAGGACTCGCTTTACAGATGAAACTACTGCATGACCAAGCTTACAATCTTTTGTTTTAACTTCAGTTCTTGTTTTACATCCTCCCAATTATCTGTTTATTTTCATTAAAAAAAAATAACTCAGGAGGTTCCATTGATTCCCTCCATCCCATCAGTAAGAAGATTGTTTTTATCTACAGGGAAGCAGTATGAGGTGGGCAAATACAGGAAATATGTTCTGTAAAAAAACAAGAAAGTACTAACTTTTTGAGATTTAAACAAACTGTGCAGAAGACAAAGCTAATCTGTTTCATTTATAAAATGATGTGAGTTACAGAAAAATTTGACCGTCGGGTTAAATTTTAAAAGCATGCAAACGGTCCTAAAATTTAAACTATTCTCTTCTTCTACAGAGTTTCTATCAATTCTGCTGCTGCAACTGGTGATGACGGAAGATAACTCTGAGATGTTCAAACAGCAACTAGATATTTGAAAAGAACCAGACTCACCAGACAAATCTCAAGAGAAAAAATGGAAATGCCAGGTGGACAAAAAACATTAAGCTTTGACAAATGTGAACAAAAATTTATATTAAAAGACAACTTCATATGTAATGAATGTGGACACAAATTTAACAAGAAACACCATTTACAACGGCACATGAAAGTCCATATAAGAGACAAACTATTCAGCTGTGATGAATGTGGACACAGATTTAGGAGGAAAGACACTTTAAACCAGCACATGAGAATCCATACTGGAGAAAAACCATTTAGCTGTGATGAATGTGGACAAAGATTTAGTCAAAAAAGCAGCTTAAACCGGCACATGAGAATCCATACAGGAGACAAACCATTCCGCTGTGATGAATGTGGACAAAGATTTCATTTAAAAGGAAACTTAAACCAGCACATGAGAATCCATACTGGAGAAAAACCATTTAGCTGTGATGAATGTGGACAAAGATTTAGTCAAAAGAGCAGCTTAAACCATCAAATGAGAATCCATACAGGAGACAAACCATTCCGCTGTGATGAATGTGGACAAAGATTTCATTTAAAAGGAAACTTAAACCAGCACATGAGAATCCATACTGGAGAAAAACCATTTAGCTGTGATGAATGTGGACAAAGATTTAGTCAAAAAAGCAGCTTAAACCGGCACATGAGAATCCATACAGGAGACAAACCATTCCGCTGTGATGAATGTGGACAAAGATTTCATTTAAAAGGAAACTTAAACCAGCACATGAGAATTCATACAGGAGACAAACCATTCAGCTGTGATGAATGTGGACAAAGATTTAGTCAAAAGAGCACCTTAAACAGGCACATGAGAATCCATACAGGAGACAAACCATTCTGCTGTGATGAATGTGGAAAAAGATTTAGTCAAAAGAGCACCTTAAACAGGCACATAAGAATCCACACCGTTCAACCAGGAGCAACACTGTTCTCTGTTTGATTTGTGATAAATTATTCAATAGGCTTCAAAGTCTAAAGACTCACATGCATTTAAACAAAGAATAAAAAGAGTTTGTTTTTTTATTTCGTCAGAGAAAAACAACAGTTTTATAGATAGGATTAACTGCTGCTCTGGTAGGTCTTTTGACCAGACAGAGCTTCTATTCACAAGTCTGGCAAAACTTCTCTGGGTACCAGAGGAGGTCAGGGACATAGAGCCAAAATGGACTCTGATGTGCATGTCTATTCTTGAGGTGGAAAGCCTGAGCTATGAAGGTAAAATCATTAGTCTTTGTTGAGGTGGTGACTCCCGATCCCACTGCTGGACACAAGGAGAAAGGGATGCTGAACCAAACCCACCAGGACTGTAGCATAAATCAACCAGATTTTTTTTTATTGTTCATCTTTATCTTTTTTTTGTATTATTATAAATAATTATACTATCATTTATATTAATTCATACAGCCTCCTATCCTCCTATCTCTGGTGTCAAGGTTGTTGATGTGGTCGAAAACCTGTTTGGCAGCAGGACATCAGGGGTGAAGGAAATTCATCCAAAGCTCCTAAAGTTTCTGGATGGCATTTGCACCATCACATGGAATCAGGATTGGAGGACAGGGATGGTGGTTCCTCTTTCTGGTAAAGGAGGCGTGGAGGGTGTGCCCCAACCACAGAGAGATCATGTCAATTGGGAAATTATTTTAGTTGTGTTTTGTATGTTTTTTTTTTTTTCTTTTATGGATTCTGCCCCCATCTTGTGGACGGGAAATGAACCAATTGGGACTTTGAGCCAATCAAGAGAATTGGGGCCAGATGTGTGCGGAGAATGGACCTTGAGTTTCTGCAAGGCAGCGTGGAGAAGGAGGAAAAGCTGAAGCAGTTTAGCAGAAAAAGGAACAGCAGACTCCAGATCCACCATACAGACGCTGCCAGCGGTCTGCTAGCTTACTGAACCACTGCTAGCAACTTATTTCAGACTGCTTTAGTAGGACTCACCTGGAGGAGCAAAGTGTCCAGTAGTGTGTATGTGAAGGAGTGTGTGAGATCCAGCTCCAGTTTCTGCTGTGACCGCCGGAACTCCGGAGTTGGAGGAGGAATCTTCCGAACCGACGGTCTGTATGGACTAACTGAAACGACCGCCGGCGGTGGAGTGGCGACCGTGTGACTTCTCATCAGGATCTTGCTTCACGGACCAGCTGATGAGGGTGAACGGCAACCCTACTACAGATAGAATTGCCAGGTTTTGTTTGTGTGGGTTGGCGGGGCGACCAGTACAGGACTTTAAATTGTTTTTTTTTTTTCTCCTTCCCTCTTCCCTGCTGAAGTTATTCATTCAGGGAACAGAAGAGCATCGGTTGTAACCAGTGACATTTGCCCAAAGGGTTTTGGGTGTTATCATTAAGGTGTGGTTTGTTAAGGGTTTAAGTATGTATCTAATAAAAAAGCGTACAGCAACAGCTGCCCGTGTGTTGTCTGTGTTCCCGGAAGATTTAAAGAGCTATTTGGCTGTGACAATCACACTCCTCATTTTCTAAGGGCTGCATACCGTGATGATCTGCATGCTATCCTACATATCGGATGTGCTGTTCAATTGTAGTTTCTGCTCTGCTTTTCTCAGTTGAGCCGTAAGCAACTTTTGAACATTTTTTTGGCTCCTGCTGATCTCCCTTCTTAGTTCTCTTCTTTTCGATAGGAAGGTCTTTGAAGTTACTGGTAAACCAGAGCTTGTTGTTTGAGAAACAGCAAACGGTTCTGGTAGGAACCACAACATCTATACAGAAGTAAATATAATCAGGTCTGCAGCTGGTAAAACCATCAATGTCCACCCCATGAGAGTCCTGCAGTCAGTAGACTGAAAACTGTCCCTCAGTGCTTGGGACCGCACTTCTTGAAGGAGCGCATGGTGGTGATTTGTTTTATTTGCACATTTTTAAAGTAAAATTGGATATGTATTTTATGGAGCTGGAGATCGACAGGCGGATCGGTGCGGCGTCAGCAATAACTAGGACGCTGCATCGGTTCGTCGTGGTAAAGAGAGAATTGAGCCAAAAAGCAAAGCTCTCGATTTACAATTCAATCTACGTTCCAACCCTCACCACGGTAACCAGCTGTGGGTGGTGACCAAAAGAATGAGATCGCGGGTACAAGCGGCCGAAATGAGCTTCCTCCGCAGGGAGGCTGGGCTCTCACTCAGAGATCGGGTGAGGAGCTCTGCCATCCGGGAGGAGCTCGGTGTTGAGCCGCTCCTTCTCCAGGTCGAGAGGAGCCAGGTGGGGTGGTTCGGGCATCTGGTCAGGATGCCCCCCGAGCGCCTCGCGGGCAAGGTGTTTCGGGCACGCCCCACCGGGAGGAGACCAAGGGGCAGACCCCGGACCCGCTGGAGAGACTATGTCTCACGGCTGGCCGGGGAACGACTTGGGATCCTTCCAGGTGAGCTAGGGGATGCAGGCGGGGAGAGAGAGGCCTGGGCTGCTCGTTTGAGCATGTTGCCCCTGCAACCCAACCCCGGAACAAGCGGAAGATGACGGAACGGAATGTATCTTCTTAAATACTGTCAGCAATATAAAATCAACAATATTAAAAATAACCATTTATTTATTTTGAACAAAATCATCACAACAAAGGAATAAGTGAAAAATCCACAAAGGAGAGTTCAAAAAGGAGTGAGAACAAGTTAATAAAAACTTATTTAAACCCACCTCACTGTACAAACAAAGAAGTCTGCTTCTTCTTTGTTCTTTCCTTTTAATATAACACAAGAAAATTTATTTAAGTATGTATGTAATGTATGAGAGGCAAAAAACAAACAAAACAACAGTAAACAAAAGGACCGGTTACAATAATAAAAAGAAAAATATAACCATAATATTTGTTTATTTCTCATAGCCTGAGATAATTTGCTTATAAATTTGAGCCCTGAATATCTTTATGGTTGATTTTTACTTTATTTCACTTGAATTCAATAAAAAAAATTTGTATACCGTGGTCCAAAATCACAATTTTTTTGGTCTCAATGGGCTTCATACCGCAGATTTAAAATGTACAAAAACAAGAAAACAGAAGAATATATAAACACAAATACACAGTTAAAATTTAACTAACAAATGCTAGTTTGTAAAAGTTTATTTTTCCTAATACCATTATTTTTTATTTTTCAGACAGAGATGCCCTATTTTCATGTATAAATATTCAAAAATTCAATATACTTTTTGAATCCCCTCTGGAGAAATTTAATGTTTCAAAATTTTAGAAATATGTTGATAAATGTAAGTAGAAGCTGAAAGAAAATAAAAGATTTAGTAATGATTTGTAATCCTTAGATGGCCTCACTTTACTTCACAAGAACTAGATTTTTTTAATTTTTTTTTTAGAGTAAAAATCAGACTGATTGCACATTGTTAGTGGTTAAAAAGAAAAATCAGAAGCAGCATCTGAACCAGATTCAACACAGTGTTCAGCAAGGTGATGTACACTGAAGCAAACGCTAGAGGGCAGAATTACGACATCTAAAACACAGGCTGCTGACCCGGAAATAGACCATGTTCACGTCCGCTGTGGTGTAAACAGCGATGGCGGAGTAAAATTGAAAGATTTTCACCGACATTTTTTTATAAAACTTCAAAGTCCAATAGTTTGTTGGATTCTGATGCTTGTTGGTTTCTGACCTCTGCAGAGCAGCTTGTTGGAAAAAAATATTGGAGCAAAAAAAAAATCAGAGGAAGAATCATCGTGAAGGAGGTGAGAATTTACATCATTTACTGTGAAATGTTTCTTCTTTCTTTCCAAGTTATTCAGTTCAATTCGTCTTTTTTTCTGAAATGTCAGTGAGAGAGGGTAAACAGGAAGTGATAAATGAATGTTTATTGTTGTTTTCTTTGTCATAAACAAATTCCAGCAGTAGCTAACTATGTTTTAAACGAAGACACACCAAGTTTATTCAAATAAAAATAAGGAAAAAATGCAGATATTTAACCGATAAAACTTAGAAGCAAAATAAACCTGATTTTCTATAACTAATAAATCTTACCACATTTTTACCATTAATGTATGAGAGCCAAAAAACAAACAAAACAACAGTAAACAATAATAAAAAGAAAATATAACGATCATTTTTGTTTATTTCTTAAAGCCTGAGATAATTTGCTTTTTAATTTAAGCCCTGAATATCTTTATGGTTGTGCTTTGCTTTATTTTATCTGAATTAAATTCATTTTTTTTTAGTCCAAAATCACAATTGTTTTTGTCTCAATGGGCTTCACATTGCAGATTTAAAAATTACAAAAACAAGAAAAAAGAAGAATATATAAACACAAATACACAGTTAAAATATTAACTGTGCATTAGTTACACAGACAGCAATTCCATGTTTCCGTTGTTTTTTTCTGAAGTGTTTCTTGGTCCATATGTTTGCACTCGATGTGAAACCATTTACAACAGCCATCATACTGTATCTGTAAAAGGGCACAAGTTAAATTTCATAGCATGTGAATGGAAATATTCTTTGCTCTCATCAAACTATTTAGCACTTCTGCATTTGGCTGTATTATAATTATTGACGTCTTAATTCCACGTTCATTAATATTTGAAAATACATAAAACAGCACAACAGCAATCACCCATCACTGAAAAAAGATTACCCAATCTGTGAAAGAAAGACCTGATCCTAGTGGCTTGATGGTTGAGCACATAGCATGATTTGTGTCTGTGCCTAGCACTAAAATAAAAAAACAGAGTGTAAAATTTTATATTTCAGTTTTAGATCGATTGTAATTTTTCCCCTAATGACAATACAGACAATTTGTAAGGAAAAGGTTACACACCAGAAGCTTGAAGTATTTCTTGTGCCTTACTCCTTGTTGTGGGTTTGAATTCCAGCTTTGGCTTATTTGGAAAAGCTTTCATGACCAACTCAGCATCTGAATGAAATAAATAGAAATACTTTTTATTATAAATTATATTGTGAGGAGACTATGTTATTAGAGTCATTATTTGTTTACCATGAACACAATGACCCCACAGCTATTGCCGTCTTGCTGAACAGGGTGGTGCAAAATGGCCCCTAACCATTTTTGTTCCACCCAGTCAGTTTTGCTGTGAGAGATTCCATTGAAATAACAAAATAAATGTAAAAATTTGATATAAAATGTAATAAATCCAGGCTGCACAGAAACCAGTTCACTGCCTTTCGTGTCATTATTTTTTTGCATTTACATGGATTTTGAAAAAAAAAAAAAAAGTTTACTTTTCCTAACAACAGTTTTTGTTTTTCCAGACAGAGATGTCCTATTTTCATGTATAAATATTCAAAAAGTCAGTTTACTGTATTAATCCCTTCTGGTGAAATTTGATGTTTTTAAATTTTAGAAATATGTTAATAAATGTAAGTAGAAGCCAAAAGAAAAAATAAAATTAAAATATTTAGTAATGATTTGTAATCCTAGATGGCCTCACTTTACTTCACAAGAACTAGATTTATTGCTGGGGTTTATTTTTTAGAGTTAAAATCAGACTGAATGAACATTGTTAGTGACTAAAAAGAAAAATCAGAAGCAACATCTGAACCAGATTCAACACAGACTGTGTTCAGCAAAGTGATGTAGACTGAAGCAAACGCTAGAGGGCAGCATTACGACCTCTCCAACACAGGCTGCTGACCCGGAAATAGACCAGGTTCACATCCGGTCTGGTGTAAACAACAATGGCGGAGGAAAACTAAAAGATATTTAGCGACATTATTTTCTTAAACTTCAAACTCCAATAGTTTGTTGGATTCTGATGCTTGTTGGTTTCTGACCTCTGCAGAGCAGCTTGTTGGAGAAAAAAAAAGAATCAGAGGAAGAATCATCGTGAAGGAGGTGAGAATTTACATCATTTACTGTGAAATGTTTCTTCTTTCTTTTCAGTTCAATCCGTCTTTTTTCTGAAATATCAATAGGCGTGTTTGAGATGACACAGGCGGACGCAGTTCTGATCGGCGCAGATCGGTGTGCAATGCATGCCGGTTAGTTTTTGCGTTTGAGATGCCGCCGACTTGCTCTGATGTCACCTGTGCGCCGGTAACGAGACTCTCGCGAGAGCAAGGCGGACGCAGGCTTTGAGCCAGGCGGACGCAGCTAGTGAGAGAGGGTAAACAGGAAGTGATAAATGAATGTTTATTGTTGTTTTCTTTGTCTGAAACAAATGCGAGCAGTAGCTAACTGCGTTTTATACTAAGACACAACAGTTTCTTCCTTAAAATTTGACAGATGAGCCGGGTCAGCACAAGATACTGTATATACAGTATAAAAAAACTCATCTAGTTAAATATTTCTATCTGAAATACTAAGAAAAGAAGCCATTTAATATGAACTTACTCAATTTACAGATGAAACTACTGCACGACCAAGCTTGAGATCTTTTGTTATTACTGTTCTACAGTTCTACATTGTTGTACAGTTCTTGTTTTAGATCATCTCAATTATCTGTTATTCTGTATCAGAAATAACTCAGGAGGTTCCATTGATTCCCTCCATCCCATCAGTAAGAAGGTTGTTTTTATCTACAGGGAAGCAGTGTGAGGTGGGCAAATACAGGAAATATGTTCTGTAAAAAACAAGAAAGTACTAACTTTTTGAGATTTAAACAAACTGTACAGAAGACAAAGGTAAACTTTTTCATTTATAAAATGATGTCAGTTACAAAAAAATGTGACTGTGAGGTTAAATTTTAAAACCAGACAGATGGTCCTAAAATTTAATTTAATCTATTCTCTTCTTCTACAGAGTTTTTGTCAATTCTGCTGCTGCAACTGGTGAAGACGGAAGATAACTCTATGAGACGTTCAAACAGCAGTTTGAACAACAGTAGATAAAACACAAACTAGATATTTGAAAGGAACCAGACTTACCAGACAAATCTCAAGAGTGAAAATGGAAATGCCAGGTGGAGAAAAACCATTAAGCTTTGACAAACGTGAACAAACATCTAGACTAAAAGACAACTTCATATGTGATGAATGTGGACACAGATTTAACAAGAAACACCGTTTACAACAGCACATGATAGTTCATATAGGAGAAAAACCATTCAGCTGTGATGAATGTGGACAAAGATTTGGTCTAAAAGGCAACTTAAAGCTGCACATGAGAATCCATACAGGAAAAAAACCATTCAGCTGTGATAAATGTGGACAAAGATTTGGTCTAAAAGGCAACTTAAACCAGCACATGAGAATCCATACTGGAGAAAAGTCATTCAGCTGTGATGTATGTGGACAGAGATTTAGTCAAAAAAGCAGCTTAAAGCAGCACTTGACCATCCATACAGGAGACAAACCATTCTGCTGTGATGACTGTCGACAAAGATTTAGTCAAAAAAGCAACTTAAACCGGCACATGAGAATCCATACAGGAGACAAACCATTCAGCTGTGATGAATGTGGACAAAAATTTTGTCAAAAAAGCGACTTAAACCGGCACATGAGAATCTATACAGGAGACAAACCATTCAGCTGTGATGAATGTAGACAAAGATTTAGTCAAAAAAGCGACTTAAACCGGCACATGAGAATCCATACAGGAGACAAACCATTCAGCTGTGATGAATGTAGACAAAGATTTAGTCAAAAAAGCGACTTAAACCGGCACATGAGAATTCATACAGGAGAGAAACCATTCATATGCGATTAATGTGGAGAAAGATTTAAAAGAAAAGGCCACTTGAAAAACATGAGAATCCACACAGGAGCAACACTCTTGTCTGTTTGATTTGTGATAAATTATTCAGTAGGATTCAAAGTCTAAAGACCCACATGCAATTTCACAAAGAATAAAAAAAAGTTTGTTTTTTTTTATTTTGTTACATTGTTTTCTAAGAAGGGGGCATAAGAGTGTGCCCCAACCACAGAGGGAACATGTCAAGTGTGACATTATTTTATTTGTTTTCTGTATGGTTGTTTTTTTTCCTTTATGGATTCTGCCCCCATACTGTAAACAGGAAGAGAACTGATTGGGACTTTGAGTCAATCAAGATAATTGGGGCCAGCTCTGCACTGGTAATGGACCTTGTTTGGGGAGGAGTTTCAGCAAAGCAGCGTGGAGATGGAGAAAAAGCTGAGAGTTTGGCAGAAAAAGGACTAGAAGGCTCCAGATCCACCACATAGACGCTGCCAGCGGTCTGCTAGCTTACTGAGCCAATGCAAGCAACTTACTTCAAACTCTGCTTTAGACGGACTCAGCTGGAGGAGCAAAGTGTCCAGCAGCGTGTATGTGCAAGAGTGTGTGAGATCCAGCTTCAGAATCTGCTGCGACCGCCGGAGTTGGAGGAGGAAACTTCCGAACCGACAGTCTATATTGACTAGCTGAAACAACCGCCAGCAGTGGAATGACAAAAACGACCGTGAGACTTCTCAACGGGATCCCCCTTAGCGGACCAGCTGACGATGGTGGACGGCAACCCTACCCTGGACAGGATTGCCAGGTTTTGTTTGTGTTGGTCGGAGGGGCGACCAGTACAGAACTTTAATTTGTTTTCTCCTTCGCTCTTCCCTGCTGGAGTTAGTCATCCGGGGAATAGGGCTGCGTCAGTCGTAACCGGTGACCAGTGACATTTGCCCACCTAATGTGTGCTGTGTTAAGGGTTTAAGTATCAAGGCTGGAGCAGGATGAGATTATGGTCTGACTTCATGGGTGGTGGTAGTGGATTTACAGATTATACATTCTTTACATTTCATTCAGTAAGTCTAAGTAAACATAACGTCAAAGTCCTGCTGTATGTGATCATTTTAACAGTTACATAATCTGGGGAACACGATCTGTTAGTGATAAACATAAAAAGCCTTCTACCCCTGTGGTGCCACACACCAACTGGGAGAAACTGTACAGAAATGTTAAAAAATGAATGTAATAGTAACTTTTTTAATTGTACAAAAACAATACACTACACTACAAACTACTACTACGAAAAATGTACTAAAACTAGAGATGGAAAAAGTGAGACCTAAAGAAAGAGCCTGTTCTTTATGAGATCTTATGACATTTATACTATTATCCAACATTTATCACATTTTACCAGATTTTATAACATAAACTTATAATGTACACCTTCAAATTTAATTAAACCATGTACAATAAACTGAAAATATAAGCTGTTTATTCTATTATGTTCATTTTTACATATTATTGTCAATGATCAGACCTAATCGAACTGGGCTCATGCCTTGGTGTCCTTGGGGAAGACACATAACCCCCACCCCGTTTCTCCCACCATTGGTGCTGTCCTGTTTTCCTGCTGCGGTGCAATGCAGCACAGAAATGTCCCAGTTGAGAGAAGAACTAAGTATGTAAAAATAAAAAAAAAACAATAAATAAAATTCTTGTTGGTGCGGTGTATGATTTGCACACAAGTATTGTTTCACACAAACAGAACTTTTTTAATTCTGAGCCACCTTTGATCAGATCATCATACTGACCAGAACCAGCGGTCCACCTCAGGTCCTGCAGCAGTGACATCTTTCTGACAGTAGATTAGATATTTGTTTAAATCATATTACCATCATGTATGGAACTGTTTATTAGTATGAAGACTATATTCAGTTCAGGCTTCTAATATGAACACAATTCTGTTAGAGTCCAAATAGAAGATGATGAATGACGTCATGCGACCAATTTTTTATGGTTTGGCATGTTCTGTTTTTAGATACTTGAAGAAACAACATATTCAAATATATACAGTTTTTAATCTGTAGAGACTGCCTCAGAAATATTTTTGTATACCAGCATCCTCTGTTCCATGTAAAGAAATTTCTCCAAAGCTGGTGAATTAAAGAGTCAAATCTGAAGTAAAACTAAAGCCTTCAACTGTTAAAGAACTTCTATTTGTGAATAGAAACATGTGAGATATAAATTTTTCTTTTTCTAACTATTCAGTCTAAAATACATATTTATTTCTGACTGGGCAATAGTTTTGGGTTCCCAAAAAGTCGCGTGCTGGTTAGCAGTGGTTTAAATTGTCCACTAAAGGTCGGTGTTCACCCGAGGCTTCAGAGACTTGAAAACATTTGATACAATTTTACTTCAAAGAAAAAAAAAATTTCTCGGTGGATTAAAAACATCTGTATGTACTTCTTTGAATTTGCCGACTTAAAAGCTGCTCACCTCAAAATAAATATTGTTCAATTTTAACGCACATTTGGGGGGAAAATCTATTAGTGAGATACATTTGGGGGCGGAGGGGGAGGAGTGTCTATTTGTGGGATGCATTTAAAATCAGAGCAAAGTTTTACAGTGGGTGTGGCTTCCAAACACGTTTTTAATTGAATAGTTTGCATCAATTGTCCCAATCACAGATTTGGATTGATTACGTTCTTCTTCGATTAACCAAAGTTTTTCTTAGTTGTCCCATCTCGAGTACGTTGAGTTTTAACACAGGAGACTCCAGATTGAGTCAGTTGACTAACCTACCTGAAAGCTTCTTCTAGACCCCAGCCTTCTGCTTTGTTATTAAAACAAGGCACTTAAGAGTTGTTTGGAAGGTACTTCACACAAGCAAGTTCTGGCTGAGTCAAACCAGTTTGACAAGATGTAGACCTCCAGCCAGGAGCTTACATATGCAGCCTTCCTCACAGGGTGTGTTTTCTCAAAAGAATTCAGGATAGATCTCACTTCTGCTATCTCAATGTTTAGACCAATAAACTGAAAAGCAGATTTCATCCATCAAATCACTGTCTATGTGCAATTTACTAGAGCCTTTAGGCCTTGAGACGCCTCGGATTTGTTAACTTTGTGCCCCAATATACGTATCTGAAGCTGGTTGGGCTATCTAATAGTATGTCCTATGCCTATACTGAGATGTTTTCAAGATGGTAAATATTCCAAAAATATGATTCCTAACGCCACCAAGAGTTGATAACATTTTTAGATTTCATGTTATTTCATGCTGTGTTTTTCTAAACATTTTTGGTGATACACTCTCACGGAGTCAACTGACTGTGAACTCTTTCACACAGACACACACACACGTCAGACTACATGTTAAGTTTTTTGTTTTTTAATTATTATTTTCTTATTTCTTTGTCTTATTTATGTATACCTTGATACGGATTCTATTCCATGTTTTATGTTGAAGTATGACAACACAATGCTTGTTTTATGCTTCTGCTTTTTCCTCCAACGGCCCGATTGTGGTTCATTGGAAAACAAAGGTCTGTAGTGGGGGATGGTAGAGCAATGCATTTTCCTTTTGTGCCAAGTGGACTTATAAAGCTCAGATACAGCAAGATTTTCAAACACAACCCAAAAGATGCAGAGAGGTAGGAGAATTACGACAGGAGGCCCTGGAGCAGATTCTGTCCAGAGTGGACGTATGTGAGTCAGGGGACGATGAGGTGAATCTTGAGGCAGATTCAACGGAGGAGAAGGAGCAGTCTTCAGGTGAGATTTTATTTCAGTTTATAATTTATTTGTGTGTCTATTTATCTGTCCAGTCATAACTTTGCAAAAGTTTGCAATATCGTTTGAATGCTCATTATCTAAATATGTTCACACTGCAGATGAGGAGACTGGTCCCCCTACAAAAAAAGCCAAAGATGGAACAGTGTGGCTCGAGACGGAACCACTTGGCTCATTATCTAAATGTGTTCACACTGCAGATGAGGAGACTTGTCCCCCAACAAAAAAAGCCAAAGATGGAACGGTGTGGCTCGAAGCAGAGGTTGGGGCTCGGCTCGATTTCACGCATGTTGAACCATACCCCTCACAGGGAGAGCCCACAGATTCCACCAGGAGACGTGTTACGAGCCGTCTTCAGAGTTTTCTGACCTTTATCACTCAGGACATGTTCCGTACCATTCAAGAGTGGACAAATTAGCACGGACAGCGAAGGAAGGCTGAGTGGTTTCTCCCCCAGTCTGAGCTGATGGCATTTGTTTCAGTGATCATCTTCCGCGGAATCATCAGGCTGCCAGCACTACGTGACTGTTGGTCAAAGAGGTTCAGAAATCCACAGATCACCCGAACAATGACCAAACACCGCTTTCAGGACATCATGCGCCACTTACGGTTTGATGACAAGACCACCCGTGTCTTATTTATCAGGTGCTTTCAACCACTGGAGCCACTATGACCGTCTACACCGCAAAGCGCAAAAAGAATGTCCTGATCCTTAGCAGCATGCATGACGTCATTGAGACTGCGGATAACGCCAAAAAGAAGCCAAACACCATCACCCTCTACAACACCACCAAATGTGGTGTTGATATCATGGACCAGATGGTGAGGGAGTACACTGTCCGTGTGCCAACACGACGATGGCCCGTAGCTGTGTTTTATAATATGATTGACATGGCAGCACTGAATGCGCACATATTGTGGCAAGCATGCAGCGGGATGCAGGAGCGCAGGGTGGACTTCCTGTGGCAACTTGCAGAAGAGCTGGCTCAGCGTCATGTGTTATCCAAGGCAGCAGTCAAAGAAAAGGTGCTTCGGCAACAGCCTTCCACACCCAGCCCTGGAAAAAGAGCTACGTGCCAAGTGAAGCGCCGATGCCACAATAACCGCACCACTGTGAGATGCTCTCAGTGCTACAGGTACATGTGTGGCACATGTGAAAAGAAGATTCCGCGGTGTGAGGACTGTGCTGAATCTCAAACTGTGGCTTGTTAGAGAGACTCCGTCATGTTTTTACATTTTATTTCATTATTTCATTTCTTCGTTTGTGATAATAAAACTGACAAAAAAAACAAAAAAACAAGCATTTTGTTGTGCAGTCTGTATTCTGTAATACCTCCTTATAACCTTGTCATACTGCAACATGAAAAATGAACTAGAATCAGTATCAAGCTATACATATAAATACATAATAAAACTCTACATACAGTCAGACGTGTGTGTGTGTAAGAGTTCACAGTCAGTTGAGCTTCGTAAGAGTGTAACACCAAATGTTTAGAAAAACACAGCATGAGAATTAGCATGAAGTCTAAAAATGTCATCAACTCTAGGTGGCGCTACGTCCATAACAGGAATCATATTTTTGCAATATTTACCGAATTACAAACATCTCACCATAGGCACAGGACATACTATTTGAAGCCAGATTCAGATACATTGGGGCACAAAGTTAACAAATCCTAGGTTTGTCAAGGCCTGATGGCTCTAGTAAATTGGTCAAACTGTGTTTGATGGAGGAAATCTGTTTTTCAGTCTATACGTTTGTGCCTTGAGACAGCTGAAGTGAGATCTGATTCCCAAAAGTTAAATCCTGTATTGAGAGAACACATGCACAAAAGACCAAAATGAGAAAGGCAGCAGAGTGCTAACGAGCTAACGACTCTTATTGAATAACAAAAACCTTTGGACGACACTGCTCCTCAGGGTGCCGGCCTGGTAGAGAGGGTCAGATGAAGGATAGGAGGTTGAAAAAATGCTGGGGCTTGTAGTGTTAAGCTAAAATACATAAAAAGTATCTGTTAGTGTTAAGATTGGGGCTCCTGTTTTAATCATTGTGTTATTATGAGAAGAACCAGATTTACAGTGTGTGTGTTACCTAAATACTTACTGTTTTTATTTTGTATAATCTCCTTAAAATATTTCAGTAAAGTTATTATAAATTATAGAATTAATAACATACAACGAGGAACTTTTATTGATTGAAGATGATGGTGACGTGATATAAATAATAAATCTTACCACTGGTAGTGTTGGTATAGTTTATTTATGGAATTTTGTACGTTATTTAATGTCATGTGAAAAGCAGACTAAGCTCATCCTCTGGTGAACTTTTCATCTGTTTTTTTTTTTTAAATGTTACGTTCTATTTCACATTTTAAAAGTCAATGTAAAAATTTAATATAAAAATTTAATAAATCCAGGCTGCACAGAAACCAGTTCACTGCCTTCCGTATTATTATTTTTTTCTGATTTTTTTGTTGTACCAAGGTTCCCTTCTTCCAGTGATGTAGAAATAAAATGTTTGATTTAGTTTCAACTTTCTGCCAGATTGAACATATTTTCATATTTACATTATTGTTGTAAAAAAATATATATTTTTCGGGCAACAGTTTTTTTCTTTATAGACAGATATGTCCTATTTATATGTAAATATATTCAAAAATTCATTTTACTTTATTAATTACTAATGAGGAAATTTGATTTTTCAAAATTTTAGAAATTTGTTAATAAATTTAAGTACAGGCCGAAAGAAAAAAAAAACTACATTAAAATATTTTGTAATGATTTGTAATCTTTAGATGGCCTCTCTTTACTTCACAAGAACTAGATTTATTGCTAGGTTTTTATTTTTTTTAGAGTAAAAATCAGACTGATTGCACATTGTTAGTGGTTAAAAAGAAAAATCAGAAGCAGCATCTGAACAAGATTCAACACAGACTGTGTTCAGCAAGGTGATGTAGACTGAAGCAAACGCTAGAGGGCAGCATTACGACCTCTAAAACACAGGCTGCTGACCCAGAATAAGATCAGGTTCACATCCGGTCGAGGATGTAAACAAAGATGATGGAGTAAAAATAAAAGATATTCAGTGACATTATTTTCTTAAACTTCAAACTCCAATAGTTTGTTGGATTCTGATGCTTGTTGGTTTCTGACCTCTGCAGAGCAGCTTGTTGGAGAAAAATATTGGAGCAAAAAAAGAATCAGAGGAAAAATCATCGTTAAGGAGGTGAGAATTTACATCATTTACTGTGAAATGTTTCTTCTTTCTTTCCAAGTTATTCAGTTTAATCCGTCTTTTTTCTGAAATATCAGTGAGAGAGTGTAAACAGGAAGTGATAAATGAATGTTTATTGTTGTTTTCTTTGTCTGAAACAAATGCTAACAGTAGCTAACTGCGTTTTATACTAAGACACAACAGTTTCTTCTTTAAAATTTGACAGATGAGCCGGGTCAGCACAAGATACTGTACATACAGTATTAAAAACTCTAGTTAAACCATTTCTATCTGAAATACTAAAAAAAAGTAGTTTAATAAGAACTTACTCCCTTTACAGATGAAACTACTGCACGACCAAGCTTAAGATCTTTTGTTATTACTTCAGTTCTTGTTTTTGAACTGAAAACAAGAACTGAAGTTCTTGTTATAATCAAAAATCATTATTTTTGATTATTTTGTATCAAAAATAACTCAAGAGGTTCCATTGATTCCCTCCATCCCATCAGTAAGAAGGTTTTTTTTTTATCTACAGGGAAGCAGTGTGAGGTGGGCAAATACAGGAAATATGTTCTGTAAAAAAACAAGAAAGTACTAACTTTTGTAGATTTAAACAAACTGTACAGAAGACAAAGGTAAACTTTTTCACTTATAAAATGATGTATGTGAGTTACAAAAAAATGTGACTGTCAGGTTAAATTTTAAAACCATGCAGATGGTCCTAAAATTTACTTTAATCTATTCTCTTCTTCTACAGATTTTCTGTCAATTCTGCTGCTGCAACTGGTGATGATGGAAGAAAACTCTGTGAAATGTTCAAACAGCAACTAGATATTTGAAAAGGAACCAGAAATTCCAGGCAGTAAAAATGGAAATGCCAGGTGGACAAAAACCATTAAGCTTTGACAAAAGTGAACAAAGATTTAAACTAAAAGGCAAATTCATATGTGATGAATGTGGACACAGATTTGGTGTAAAAGCAAGCTTAAACAAGCACATGAGAATCCATACAGGAGACAAACCATTCTGCTGTGATGAATGTGGAGAAAGATTTAGTCAAAAAACTAGCTTAAACCAGCACTCGAGAATCCATACAGGAGACAAACCATTCAGCTGTGATGAATGTGGACAAAGATTTAGAGTAAAATCACATTTAAACCAGCACATTAAAATCCATACAGGAGACAAACCATTCTGCTGTGATGAATGTGGACACAGATTTACTCGAGAAGGAAACTTAAACCAGCACATGAGAAGCCATAGAGGAGACAAACCATTCTACTGTGATGAATGTGGACACAGATTTAGTGTAAAAGCAAGCTTAAACCAGCACATGAGAATCCATACAGGAGACAAACCATTCTGCTGTGATGAATGTGGAGAAAGATTTAGTCAAAAAACTAGCTTAAACCAGCACTCGAAAATCCATACAGGAGACAAACCATTCTGCTGTGATGAATGTGGACACAGATTTACTCGAAAAGGAAACTTAAACCAACACATGAGAATCCATACAGGAGACAAACCATTCAGCTGTGATGAATGTGGACAAAGATTTAGAGTAAAATCACACTTAAACCAGCACATGAGAATCCATACAGAAGAAAAACCATTCACCTGTGATGAATGTAGACAAAGATTTAAAGTAAAATGCGACTTAAACCGACACAGTAGAGTCCATACAGGAGAGAAACCATTCACCTGTGATGAATGTGGACAAAGATTTATTCAAAAAGGCAACTTAAACCAGCACATGAGAATCCATACAGGAGAAAAACCATTCATTTGCGGTAAATGTGGAAAAAGATATACTAGAAAAGATAACTTGAACAACCATATGAGAATCCACACCGTTCAACCAGGAGGAACATCTCTCTCTGTTTGATTTGTGATAAATTATTTAGTAGGCTTCAAAGTCTAAAGACCCACATGCAGTTTTTTAAAAAGAATAAAAAGAGTTTGTTTTTTTATTTTGTCAGAGAGAAACAACAGTTTAGTAGAAAGGATGAACTGCTGCTCTGGTAGGTCCTTTGACCAGACAGAGCTTCTATTCACACGTCTGGCAAAACTTCTCTGGGTACCAGAGGAGGTCAGGGACATAAAGCCAAAATGGACTTTGATCTGCATGTCTATTGTTGAGGTGGAAAGCTGTAGCTATGAAGGCAAAATCATTAGTCGTTGTTGAGGTGGTGACCCCCATCCCACTAGAGGACACAAGGGGAAGGGATGCTGAACCAAACCCACCAGGACTGTAGCATAAATCAACCAGATTTTTTTTCTTTTATTGTTCATCTTTGTCTTTTTTTTGTATTAGTATAAAAAATTATGCCATCATTAATATTCATTCATACAGCCTCCTATCCTCCTATCTCTGGTGTCAAGGTTGTTGATGTGGTCGAAAACCTGTTTGGCAGCAGGACATCAGGGGTGAAGGAAATTCATCCAAAGCTCCTAAAGTTTCTGGATGGCGTTTGCACCATCACATGGAATCAGGATCGGAGGACATGGATAGAATTGCCAGGTTTTGTTTGTGTGGGTTGGCGGGGCAACCAGTACAGGACTTTAAATTGTTTTTTTTTTGTTTTTTTCTCCTTCCCTCTTCCCTGCTGGAGTTATTCATTCAGGGAACAGAAGAGCATCGGTTGTGACCAGTGACATTTGCCCAAAGGGTTTTGGGTGTTATCATTAAGGTGTGGTTTGTATAGGGTTTAAGTATGTATCTAATAAAAAAGTGTACAGCAACAGCTCCCCGTGTGTTGTCTGTGTTCCCGGAAGATTTAAAGAGCTATTTGGCTGTGACAATCACACTCCTCATTTTCTAAGGGCTGCATACCGTGATGATCTGCATGCTATCGTACATATCGGATGTGTTTTTCAATTGTATTTTCTGCTCTGCTTTTCTCAGTTGAGCCGTAAGCAACTTTTGAACATTTTTTTGGCTCCTGCTGATCTCCCTTCTTAGTTCTCTTCTTTTCGATAGGAAGGTCTTTGAAGTTACTGGTAAACCAGAGCTTGTTGTTTGAGAAACAGCAAACGGTTCTGGTAGGAACCGCAACATCTATACAGAAGTAAATATAATTAGGTATGCAGCTGGTAAAACCATCAATGTCCACCCCATGAGTGTCTTCCAGTCAGTAGACTGAAAACTGTCCCTCAGTGCTTGGGACCGCACTTCTTGAAGGAGCGCATGGTGGTGATTTGTTTTATTTGCACATTTTTAAAGTAAAATTGGATATGTATTTTATGGAGCTGGAGATCGACAGGCGGATCGGTGCGGCGTCAGCAATAACTAGGACGCTGCATCGGTTCGTCGTGGTAAAGAGAGAATTGAGCCAAAAAGCAAAGCTCTCGATTTACAAGTCAATCTACGTTCCAACCCTCACCACGGTAACCAGCTGTGGGTGGTGACCAAAAGAATGAGATCGCGGGTACAAGCGGCCGAAATGGGCTTCCTCCGCAGGGAGGCTGGGCTCTCACTCAGAGATGGGGTGAGGAGCTCTGCCATCCGGGAGGAGCTCGGTGTTGAGCCGCTCCTTCTCCAGGTCGAGAGGAGCCAGGTGGGGTGGTTCGGGCATCTGGTCAGGATGCCCCCCGAGCGCCTCGCGGGCAAGGTGTTTCGGGCACGCCCCACCGGGAGGAGACCAAGGGGCAGACCCCGGACCCACTGGAGAGACTATGTCTCACGGCTGGCCGGGGAACGACTTGGGATCCTTCCAGGTGAGCTAGGGGATGCAGGCGGGGAGAGAGAGGCCTGGGCTGCTCGTTTGAGCATGTTGCCCCTGCAACCCAACCCCGGAACAAGCGGAAGATGACGGAACGGAATGTATCTTCTTAAATACTGTCAGAAATATAAAATCAACAATATTAAAAATAACCATTTATTTATTTTGAACAAAATCATCACAACAAAGGAATAAGTGAAAAATCCACAAAGGAGAGTTCAAAAAGGAGTGAGAACAAGTTAATAAAAACTTATTTAAACCCACCTCACTGTACAAACAAAGAAGTCTGCTTCTTCTTTGTTCTTTCCTTTTAATATAACACAAGAAAATTTATTTAAGTATGTATGTAATGTATGAGAGGCAAAAAACAAACAAAACAACAGTAAACAAAAGGACCGGTTACAATAATAAAAAGAAAATATAACCATAATTTTTGTTTATTTCTTATAGCCTGAGATAATTTGCTTATAAATTTGAGCCCTGAATATCTTTATGGTTGATTTTTACTTTATTTCACTTGAATTCAATAAAAAAAATTTGTATACCGTGGTCCAAAATCACAATTTTTTTGGTCTCAATGGGCTTCATACCGCAGATTTAAAATGTACAAAAACAAGAAAACAGAAGAATATATAAACACAAATACACAGTTAAAATTTAACTAACAAATGCTAGTTTGTAAAAGTTTATTTTTCCTAATACCATTATTTTTTATTTTTCAGACAGAGATGTCCTATTTTCATGTATAAATGTTCAAACATTCAATTTACTTCATTACCCCCTTCTGGAGAAATTTAATGTTTCAAAATTTTAGAAATACGTTAATAAATGTAGGTAGAAGCCAAAAGAAAAATAAAAATAAATTTTTAGTAATGATTTGTAATCCTTAGATGGCCTCACTTTACTTCACTAGAACTAGATTAATTTCTAGATTTTTATTTTTTTAGAGTAAAAATCAGACTGATTGAACATTGTTAGTGGCTAAAAAGAAAAATCAGAAGCAGCATCTGAACCAGATTCAACACAGACTGTGTTCAGCAAGGTGATGTAGACTGAAGCAAACGCTAGAGGGCAGCATTACGACCTCTACAACACAGGCTGCTGACCCGGAAATAGACCAGGTTCACATCCGGTCTGGTATAAACAGCAGTGGAGGAGAAAAATTAAAAGATATTCAGCGACATTATTTTCTTAAACTTCAAACTCCAATAGTTTGTTGGATTCTGATGCTTGTTGGTTTCTGACCTCTGCAGAGCAGCTTGTTGGAGAAAAAAAAAGAATCAGAGGAAGAATCATCGTGAAGGAGGTGAGAATTTACATCATTTACTGTGAAATGTTTCTTCTTTCTTTCCAAGTTTTTCAGTTCAATCCGTCTTTTTTCTGAAATATCAGTGAGAGAGTGTAAACAGGAAGTGATAAATGAATGTTTATTGTTGTTTTCTTTGTCATAAATAAGTTCCAGCAGTAGTTAACTGTGTTTTAAACGAAGACATAACAAGTTTATTCAAATAAAAATGAGTAAAATATGCAGATATTTAATCGATAAAACTTAGAAGCAAAATAAACCTGATTTTCTATAAATAATAAATCTTACCACATTTTTACCATTAATGTATGAGAGCCCAAAAAACAAACAATACAACAATAAACAAAAGGACCGGTTACAATAATAAAAAGAAAATATAACCATAATTTTTGTTTATTTCTTAAAGCCTGAGATAATTTGCTTTTTAATATGAGCCCTGAATATCTTTATGGTTGTGCTTTGCTTTATTTCATCTGAATTCAATTCAATTTTTTTTTGTTTAGTCCAAAATCACAATTGTTTTTGTCTCAACGGGCTCCACATTTCAGATTTAAAAATGACAAAAACAAGAAAAAAGAAGAATATATAAACACAAATACACAGTTAAAATATAACTAAGAAATGATAGCTAAACAATCTTTAATCTTCACTTTCAACAGAACAAACTTCATAAATCTTTTGTAAATGTTTTGTACATTCCTGCCCTTAGAGCCTCCTTCACAGTGTGATAAAACTCCAAAAAACCAATCCTTGGGATAAATAATAAACCTTATGGAGATCCACACGAAAGAGGGATCCCTCACCTGGGACAAGCATCCAATGGGTCTAAGATTATTGTTTAACTATTAGCTTCAGGTAGCTGGGTCAAACAAGACACATTCCGTACAGCCTTGAGTGTGATGCATTAGTTACACAGACAGCGATTCCATGTTTCCGTTGTTGCTTTCTGAAGTGTTTCTTGGTCCATCTGTTTGCACTCGATGTGAAACCATTTACAACAGCCATCACACTGTATCTGTTAAAGAGCACAAGTGAAAATTTGAATGTAAATGGAAATATTCTTTGCTCTCATTAAACTATTTAGCACTTCTGCAAATTTACTGTATTAAAATTGACATTTTTATTCCGCGCTCATTAATATTTGAAACTACTAAAAACAGCACAACAGCAATCACCCATCACTGAAAAAGATGACTTAATCTGTGAAAGAAGGACCTTAATATGTCCGAAAAAGGATTTTTATTCAATTTAGTATTTTCATAATCAAAACCAACAATAAAATTCACAAAACAGAGATTGACAGTTGTCTTTTTCGGCTGCAGCAGGAGAGAGAAAGTAGAGAGAGGAGTGATTACACTCTGGCTGGTCCAAGTAACTCTCTGCTCTCTGTCTCCTGCTTTCTTCCTTTTAGTTAGCAAAAGTGAGTAGCCGAAAGTGGCCTTAAGGCCAGTCTGCACACAGATGGTCCCGAGTCTGATAAGACAGAAAAATATCCATGCGAATAGTATGTGGGAGAACTAGCTGAAAATTGGTGGTTATATTTGTTCAAATATAAAATGACGATTAGATGATTTGCACAATCTAGTATTAAAAGCAGAAGTTAAACACATGGTTATGTCTGATGTAAAAAACACACAAATACTTCATAATCGAGCTTATCTTACAGACCTGATCCTGGTGGCTTGGTGGTTGAGCATATAGCATGATTTCTGTCTGTGTCTAATACGAAAACAAAATAACAGAATGTAAATATTTATATTTCAGTTTTAGATTGATAGTAATTATTCCTCTAATGACAATACAGACAATTTGTAAGAAAAAGGTTACACATCAGAAGCTTATTTGGAAAAAATTTCATGACCAACCTAGCATCTGACTGAAATAAATAGAAATACTTTTCATTATAAATAAGATTATGAGGGTATCATGTTAGTAGAGAGTCATTTTTGTTTACCGTGATAACAATGACCCCACAGCTATTGCCGTCATGCTGAAAAGTGTGGTACATAATGGCCCCTGACCACTTTTTTCCCACCCAGTCAGTTTTGCTGTGGCAGATTCGTGTCATTTTGAAATAGTTGTTGTAATAGTACCATTAGAATGATTATTACTGTGTATTAAAAATAAAGTAAAAGTCTATGACACATTACGCAGAGATGAAAATATCTTGACTTGGGAAAAGCAAAGGCCATTAGTGTTTCTGTTAACAAACCAGCTCATGAAATATGACAGCACTATTCATTACTCCCAATCCTAATGAGACCCGGCACGTTCATTAGCACAAAATCCCTGTCCACAGCACCCAACGCCAAGTATCCCACAAAAAACTCTGGTGAAACTTTACCCTCTCCTACTGTAGATCTTTAAGCAGAAATAACAAAGTATATGTAAAAATTTTATATAAAATATTTAATAAATCCAGGCTGCACAGAAACCATGTCATTGCCTTTCGTCTCATTATTTTTTCAAATTTTTTGTTGTACTAAAGTACCCTTCCTCCAGTGATGCTAAAATAAAATGTTTTTTTTTTTTCACTTTCTGCCAGGTTCAGCATATTTTCAAATTTACATGGATGTCGCAAACTTTTTTTTACTTTTCCTCACAACAGCTCTTTTTTTCAGACAGAGATGTCCGATTTTCGTGTATAAATATTCGAACATTCAATTTATTTTATTACTCCCTTCTGTAGCAATTTCATGTTTCTAAATTTTAGAAATATGCTAATAAATGTAAGTAAATGTCGAAATAAAAAAGAAAATTAAAATATTTTGTAATGATTTGTAATCTTTAGATGGCCTCACTTTACTTCACAAGAACTAGATTTAGTGCTAGGTTTTATTTTTTTAGAGTAAAAATCAGACTGATTGCACATTGTTAGTGACTAAAAAGAAAAATCAGAAGCAGCATCTGAACCAGATTCAACACAGACTGTGTTCAGCAAGGTAATGTAGACTGAAGCAAACGCTAGAGGGCAGCATTACGACATCTAAAACACAGGCTGCTGACCCGTAAACAGTTCAGGTTCACATTCGGTCTGGTGTAAACAGCGATGGTGGAGTAAAATTGAAAGATTTTTAGTGACATTATTTTATTAAACTTCAAACTCCAATAGTTTGTTGAATTCTGATGCTTGTTGGTTTCTGACCTCTGCAGAGCAGCTTGTTGGAGAAAAATATTGGAGCAAAAAAAGAATCAGAGGAAGAATCATCGTGAAGGAGGTGAGAATTTACATCATTTACTGTGAAATGTTTCTTCTTTCTTTTCAGTTTAATCCGTCTTTTTTCAGAAATATCAGTGAGAGAGGGTAAACAGCAAGTGATAAATGAATGTTTATTGTTGTTTTCTTTGTCTGAAACAAATGCTAGCAGTAGCTAACTGCGTTTTATACTAAGACACAACAAGATTCTTCTTCAAAATATGACAGATGAGCCGGTCAGCACAAGATACTGTACATACTGTATAAAAAAAACTCATCTAGTTAAATATTTCTATCTGAAATACTAAGAAAAAAAGCAATTTAATATAAACTTACTCACTTTACAGATGAAACTACTGCACGACCAAGCTTAAGATCTTTTGTTATTACTTCAGTTCTTGTTTTAGATCTTCTCAATTATCTGTTATTTTGTATAAAAAATAACTCAGGAGGTTCTATTGATTCCCTCCATCCCATCAGTAAGAAGGTTGTTTTTAGCTACAGGGAAGCAGTGTGAGGTGGGCAAATACAGGAAATATGTTCTGTAAAAAACAAGAAAGTACTAACTTTTTGAGATTTAAACAAACCGAACAGAAGACAAAGCTAATTTGTTTCATTTATAAAATGATGTATGTAAGTTACAAAAAATGTAACTGTCAGGTTAAATTTTAAAATCATGCAGATGGTCCTAAAATTTAATTTAATCTATTCTCTTCTTCTACAGAGTTCTATCAATTCTGCTGCTGCAACTGGTGATGACGGAAGATAACTCTGTGAGATGTTCAAACAGAAACAAGATTTTTGAAAAGGACCAGAATCACCAGACAAATCTCAAGACTAAACATGGAAATGTCAGGTGGACAAAAACCATTAAGCTTTGACAAATGTGAACAAAGATCTAGACTAAAAGACAACTTCATATGTAATGAATGTGGACACAGATTTAACAAGAAACAGCATTTACAACAGCACATGAGAATCCATACCGGAGAAAAACCATTCTGCTGTGATGACTGTGGACAAAGATTTAGTCAAAAAGGCCACTCAAAGCAGCACATGACCATCCATACCGGAGACAAACCATTCTGCTGTGATGAATGTGGACGAAGATTTAGTCAAAAAAGCCACTTAAAGCAGCACATGAGAATCCATACAGGAGACAAACCATTCTGCTGTGATGAATGTGGACAAAGATTTAGTCAAAAAAGCCACTTAAAACCGGCACATGAGAATCCATACAGGAGACAAACCATTCTGCTGTGATGACTGTGGACAAAGATTTAGTCAAAAAAGCCACTTAAACCGGCACATGAGAATCCATACAGGAGAGAAACCATTCATATGCGATGAATGTGGACAAAGATTTACAAGAAAAGGCCACTTGAACAACCATATGAGAATCCACACAGGAGCACCACTGTTGTCTGTTTGATTTGTGATAAATTATTCAGTAGGATTCAAAGTCTAAAGACCCACATGCAATTTCACAAAGAATAAAAAAAAGTTTGTTTTTTTATTTTGTTACATTGTTTTCTAAGAAGGGGGACTGGGGTGTGCCCCAACCACAGAGGGAACATGTCAAGTGTGACATTATTTTAGTTGTGTTCTGTGTGGTTGTTTTTTTTTTCCTTTATGGATTCTGCCCCCATCTTGTAAACAGGAAGAGAACTGATTGGGACTTTTAGTCAATCAAGATAATTGGGGCCAGCTCTGCGCTGGTAATGGACCTTGTTTGGGGAGGAGTTCCAGCAAGGCAGCGTCGAGATGGAGAAAAAGCTGAGATAGTTTGGCAGAAAAAGGGCTAGAAGGCTCCAGATCCACCATATAGACGCTGCCAGCGGTCTGCTAGCTTACTGAGCCAATGCAAGCAACTTACTTCAGACTCTGCTTTAGACGGACTCAGCTGGAGGAGCAAAGGGTCCAGCAGCGTGTATGTGCAGGAGTGTGTGAGATCCAGCTCCAGAATCTGCTGCGACCGCCGGAGTTGGAGGAGGAAACTTCCGAACCGACGGTCTATATTGACTAGCTGAAACAACCGCCGGCAGTGGAATGACGATAACGACCGTGAGACTTCTCAACGGGATCCCCCTTGGCGGACCAGCTGACGATGGTAGACGGCAACCCTACGCTGGACAGAATTGCCAGGTTTTGTTTGTGTTGGTCGGAGGGGCGACCAGTACAGAACTTTAATTTGTTTTCTCCCTCGCTCTTCCCTGCTGGAGTTAGTCATCCGGGGAATAGGGCTGCATCATTCGTGACCGGTGACTAGTGACATTTGCCCACCTAATGTGAGCTGTGTTAAGGGTTTAAGTATCAAGGCTGGAGCAGGATGAGATTATGGTCTGACTTCATAGGTGGTGGTAGTGGAATTACAGATTATACATTCTTTACATTTCATTCAGTAAGTCTAAGTAAACATAACGTCAAAGTCCTGCTGTATGTGATCATTTTAACAGTTACATAATCTGGGGTACCATCTGTTAGTGATAAAAATAAAAAGCCCTCTACTCTTGTGTACAGAAGCTGTACAGAAATTATAAAAAATGAATTTACTAGTAACTTTTTTAATGGTACAAAAACAATACACTGCACTACAAACTACTACAAAAAAAATGTACTAAAACTAGAGATGGAAAAAGTGAGACCTAAAGAAAAAGCCTGCTCTTTTTGATATCTTATGACATTTATACTATTATCCAACATTTATCACATTTTACCAGATTTTATAACATTCACTTATAATGAACACCTTCAAATTTAATTAAACCATGTACAACAAACTGAAAATATAAGCTGTTTATTCTATTATGTTCATTTTTACATATTATTGTCAATGATCAGACCTAATCGAACTGGGCTCATGCCTAGGTGTCCTTGGGGAAGACACATAACCCCCACCCCCGTTTCTCCCACCATTGGTGCTGTCCTGTTTTCCTGCTGCGTTGCAATGCAGCACAGAAATGTCCCAGTTGAGAGAAGAACTAAGTATGTAAAAATAAAATAAAAAAAAACAATAAAAAAAAATCTTATTGGTGCGGTGTATGATTTGCACACAAGTATTGTTTCACACAAACAGAACTTTTTTAATTCTGAGCCACCTTTGATCAGATCATCATACTGACCAGAACCAGCGGTCCACTTCAGGTCCTGCAGCAGTGACATCTTTCTGACAGTAGGTTAGATATTTGTTTAAATCATATTACCATCATGTATGGAACTGTTTACTAGTATGAAGACTATATTCAGTTCAGGCTTCTAATATGAACACAATTCTGTTAGAGTCCAAATAGAAGATGCTGAATGACGTCATGCAGCCAATTTTTTATGGTTAGGCATGTTCTTTTTTAGATACTTGAAGAAACAACATATACAGTTTTTAATCTGTAGAGACTGCCTCAGAAATATTTTTGTGTACCAGCATCCTCTGTTCCATGTAAAGAAATTTCTCCAAAGCTGGTGAATTAAAGAGTCAAATCTGAAGTAAAACTAAAGCCTTCAACTGTTAAAGAACTTCTATTTGTGAATAGAAACATGTGAGATATAAATTGTTCTTTTTCTAACTATTCAGTCTAAAATACATATTTATTTCTGACTGGGCAATAGTTTTGGGTTCCCAAAAAGGCGTGTGCTGGTTAGCAGTGGTTTAAATTGTCCACTAAAGGTCGGTGTTCCCCCGAGGCTTCAGAGACTTGAAAACATTTGATACAATTTTACTTCAAAGAAAAAAATATTTTCTCGGTGGATTAAAAACATCTGTATGTACTTCTTTGAATTTGCCGACTTAAAAGCTGCTCACCTCAAAATAAATATTGTTCAATTTTAACGCACATTTGGGGGGGAAAATCTATTAGTGAGATACAGTTGGGGGCGGAGGGAG
The DNA here is from genome assembly GCA_902685375.1 of Neostethus bicornis. Taxonomy (NCBI): domain Eukaryota; kingdom Metazoa; phylum Chordata; class Actinopteri; order Atheriniformes; family Phallostethidae; genus Neostethus; species Neostethus bicornis. Next base: position 26,432,691 of record LR738552.1, read on the forward strand.
AGGAGTGTCTATTTGTGGGATGCATTTAAAATCAGAGCAAAGTTTTACAGTGGGTGTGGCTTCCAAACACGTTTTTTATTGAATAGTTTGCATCAGTCCTCCCAATCACAGATTTGGATTGATTACGTTCTTCTTCGATTAACCAAAGTTTTTCTTAGTTGTCCCATCTCGAGTACGTTGAGTTTTAAGCTAAAATATACAAAAAGTATCTGTTAGTGTTAAGATTGGGGCTCCTGTTTGAATCATTGTGTTATTATGAGAAGAACCAGATTTACAGTCTGTGTGTTACCTAAATACTTACTGTTTTTATTTTGTATAATCTCCTTAAAATATTTCAGTAAAGTTATTATAAATTATAGAATTAATAACATGCAACGAGGAACTTTTATTGATTGAAGATGATGGTGACGTGATATAAATAATAAATCTTACCACTGGTAGTGTTGGTATAGTTTATTTATGGAATTTTGTACGTTATTTAATGTCACGTGAAAAGCAGACTAAGCTCATCCTCTGGTGAACTTTTCATCTGTTTTTTTTTTTTTAATGTTACATAAGTCAATGTAAAAATTTAATATAAAAATTTAATAAATCCAGGCTGCACAGAAACCAGTTCACTGCCTTCCGTATTATTATTTTTTTCTGATTTTTTTGTTGTACCAAGGTTCCCTTCTTCCAGTGATGTAGAAATAAAATGTTTGATTTAGTTTCAACTTTCTGCCAGATTGAACATATTTTCATATTTACATTATTGTTGTAAAAAAAATATATATTTTTCGGGCAACAGTTTTTTTCTTTATAGACAGATATGTCCTATTTTTATGTAAATATATTCAAAAATTCATTTTACTTTATTAATTACTAATGAGGAAATTTGATTTTTCAAAATTTTAGAAATTTGTTAATAAATGTAAGTAGAGGCCGAAAGAAAAAAAAACTACATTAAAATATTTTGTAATGATTTGTAATCTTTAGATGGCCTCTCTTTACTTCACAAGAACTAGATTTATTGCTAGGTTTTTATTTTTTTTAGAGTAATAATCAGATTGATTGAACATTGTTAGTGGTTAAAAAGAAAAATCAGAAGCAGCATCTGAACCAGATTCAACACAGACTGTGTTCAGCAAGGTGATGTAGACTGAAGCAAACGCTAGAGGGCAGCATTACGACCTCTAAAACACAGGCTGCTGACCCAGAATAAGATCAGGTTCACATCCGGTCGAGGATGTAAACAAAGATGATGGAGTAAAAATAAAAGATATTCAGTGACATTATTTTGTTAAACTTCAAACTCCAATAGTTTGTTGGATTCTGATGCTTGTTGGTTTCTGACCTCTGCAGAGCAGCTTGTTGGAGAAAAAAAAAGAATCAGAGGAAGAATCATCGTGAAGGAGGTGAGAATTTACATCATTTACTGTGAAATGTTTCTTCTTTCTTTCCAAGTTTTTCAGTTTAATCCGTCTTTTTTCTGAAATATCAGCGAGAGAGGGTAAACAGGAAGTGATAAATGAATGTTTATTGTTGTTTTCTTTGTGTCAAACAAATGCTAGCAGTAGCTAACTGCGTTTTATACTAAGACACAACAGTATCGTCTTTAAAGTTTGACAGATGAGCCGGGTCAGCACAAGATACTGTACATACAGTATTAAAAACTCTAGTTAAACCATTTCTATCTGAAATACTAAAAAAAAGTAATTTAATATGAACTTACTCCCTTTACAGATGAAACTACTGCACGACCAAGCTTAAGATCTTTTGTTATTACTTCAGTTCTTGTTTTTGAACTGAAAACAAGAACTAAAGTTCTTGTTATAATCAAAAATAATTATTTTTGATTATTTTGTATCAAAAATAACTCAAGAGGTTCCATTGATTCCCTCCATCCCATCAGTAAGAAGGTTTTTTTTATCTACAGGGAAGCAGTGTGAGGTGGGCAAATACAGGAAATATGTTCTGTAAAAAACAAGAAAGTACTAACTTTTGTAGATTTAAACAAACTGTACAGAAGACAAAGGTAAACTTTTTCACTTATAAAATGATGTATGTGAGTTACAAAAAAATGTGACTGTCAGGTTAAATTTTAAAACCATGCAGATGGTCCTAAAATTTACTTTAATCTATTCTCTTCTTCTACAGATTTTCTGTCAATTCTGCTGCTGCAACTGGTGATGATGGAAGAAAACTCTGTGAGATGTTCAAACAGCAACTAGATATTTGAAAAGGAACCAGAAATTCCAGGCAGTAAAAATGGAAATGCCAGGTGGACAAAAACCATTAAGCTTTGACAAAAGTGAACAAAGATTTAAACTAAAAGGCAAATTCATATGTGATGAATGTGGACACAGATTTAGTGTAAAAGCAAGCTTAAACCAGCACATGAGAATCCATACAGGAGACAAACCATTCTGCTGTGATGAATGTGGAGAAAGATTTAGTCAAAAAACTAGCTTAAACCAGCACTCGAGAATCCATACAGGAGACAAACCATTCAGCTGTGATGAATGTGGACAAAGATTTAGAGTAAAATCACATTTAAATCAGCACATTAAAATCCATACAGGAGACAAACCATTCACCTGTGATGAATGTGGACACAGATTTACTCGAGAAGGAAACTTAAACCAGCACATGAGAAGCCATAGAGGAGACAAACCATTCTGCTGTGATGAATGTGGACACAGATTTACTCGAAAAGGAAACTTAAACCATCACATGAGAAGCCATAGAGGAGACAAACCATTCTGCTGTGATGAATGTGGACACAGATTTAGTGTAAAAGCAAGCTTAAACCAGCACATGAGAATCCATACAGGAGACAAACCATTCAGCTGTGATGAATGTGGACAAAGATTTAGAGTAAAATCACACTTAAACCAGCACATGAGAATCCATACAGAAGAAAAACCATTCACCTGTGATGAATGTAGACAAAGATTTAAAGTAAAATGCGACTTAAACCGACACAGTAGAGTCCATACAGGAGAGAAACCATTCACCTGTGATGAATGTGGACAAAGATTTATTCAAAAAGGCAACTTAAACCAGCACATGAGAATCCATACAGGAGAAAAAACCATTCATATGCGGTAAATGTGGAAAAAGATATACTAGAAAAGATAACTTGAACAACCATATGAGAATCCACACCGTTCAACCAGGAGGAACATCTCTCTCCGTTTGATTTGTGATAAATTATTTAGTAGGCTTCAAAGTCTAAAGACCCACACGCATTTTTTAAAAAGAATAAAAAGAGTTTGTTTTTTTATTTTGTCAGAGAGAAACAACAGTTTAGTAGAAAGGATGAGCTGCTGCTCTGGTAGGTCCTTTGACCAGACAGAGCTTCTATTCACACGTCTGGCAAAACTTCTCTGGGTACCAGAGGAGGTCAGGGACATAAAGCCAAAATGGACTTTGATCTGCATGTCTATTGTTGAGGTGGAAAGCTGTAGCTATGAAGGCAAAATCATTAGTCGTTGTTGAGGTGGTGACCCCCATCCCACTAGAGGACACAAGGGGGAAGGGATGCTGAACCAAACCCACCAGGACTGTAGCATAAATCAACCAGATTTTTTTTCTTTTATTGTTCATCTTTGTCTTTTTTTTGTATTAGTATAAAAAATTATGCCATCATTAATATTCATTCATACAGCCTCCTATCCTCCTATCTCTGGTGTCAAGGTTGTTGATGTGGTCGAAAACCTGTTTGGCAGCAGGACATCAGGGGTGAAGGAAATTCATCCAAAGCTCCTAAAGTTTCTGAATGGCGTTTGCACCATCACATGGAATCAGGATCGGAGGACATGGATAGAATTGCCAGGTTTTGTTTGTGTGGGTTGGCGGGGCAACCAGTACAGGACTTTAAATTGTTTTTTTTTGTTTTTTTCTCCTTCCCTCTTCCCTGCTGGAGTTATTCATTCAGGGAACAGAAGAGCATCGGTTGTGACCAGTGACATTTGCCCAAAGGGTTTTGGGTGTTATCATTAAGGTGTGGTTTGTTAAGGGTTTAAGTATGTATCTAATAAAAAAGTGTACAGCAACAGCTCCCCGTGTGTTGTCTGTGTTCCCGGAAGATTTAAAGAGCTATTTGGCTGTGACAATCACACTCCTCATTTTCTAAGGGCTGCATACCGTGATGATCTGCATGCTATCCTACATATCGGATGTGCTGTACAATTGTAGTTTCTGCTCTGCTTTTCTCAGTTGAGCCGTAAGCAACTTTTGAACATTTTTTTGGCTCCTGCTGATCTCCCTTCTTAGTTCTCTTCTTTTCGATAGGAAGGTCTTTGAAGTTACTGGTAAACCAGAGCTTGTTGTTTGAGAAACAGCAAACGGTTCTGGTAGGAACCACAACATCTATACAGAAGTAAATATAATCAGGTATGCAGCTGGTAAAACCATCAATGTCCACCCCATGAGAGTCCTGCAGTCAGTAGACTGAAAACTGTCCCTCAGTGCTTGGGACCGCACTTCTTGAAGGACCGCATGGTGGTGATTTGTTTTATTTGCACATTTTTAAAGTAAAATTGGATATGTATTTTATGGAGCTGGAGATCGACAGGCGGATCGGTGCGGCGTCAGCAATAACTAGGACGCTGCATCGGTTCGTCGTGGTAAAGAGAGAATTGAGCCAAAAAGCAAAGCTCTCGATTTACAAGTCAATCTACGTTCCAACCCTCACCACGGTAACCAGCTGTGGGTGGTGACCAAAAGAATGAGATCGCGGGTACAAGCGGCCGAAATGAGCTTCCTCCGCAGGGAGGCTGGGCTCTCACTCAGAGATCGGGTGAGGAGCTCTGCCATCCGGGAGGAGCTCGGTGTTGAGCCGCTCCTTCTCCAGGTCGAGAGGAGCCAGGTGGGGTGGTTCGGGCATCTGGTCAGGATGCCCCCCGAGCGCCTCGCGGGCAAGGTGTTTCGGGCACGCCCCACCGGGAGGAGACCAAGGGGCAGACCCCGGACCCGCTGGAGAGACTATGTCTCACGGCTGGCCGGGGAACGACTTGGGATCCTTCCAGGTGAGCTGGAGAATGCAGCCGGGGAGAGAGAGGCCTGGGTTGCCCGTTTGAGGCTGTTGCCCCTGCGACCCGACCCCGGAACAAGCGGAAGATGACGGAACGGAATGTATCTTCTTAAATACTGTCAGCAATATAAAATCAACAATATTAAAAATAACCATTTATTTATATATTTATTTATTTTGAACAAAATCATCACAACAAAGGAATAAGTGAAAAATCCACAAAGGAGAGTTAAAAAAGGAGTGGGAACAAGTTAATAAAAACTTTTTTAAACCCACCTCACTGTACAAACAAAGAAGTCTGCTTCTTCTTTGTTCTTTCCTTTTAATATAACACAAGAAAATTTATTTAAGTATGTATGTAATGTATGAGAGCCAAAAAACAAACAAAACAACAGTAAACAAAAGGACCGGTTACAATAATAAAAAGAAAATATAACCATAATTTTTGTTTATTTCTTATAGCCTGAGATAATTTGCTTTTAAATTTGAGCCCTGAATATCTTTATGATTGATTTTTACTTAATTTCACCTGAATTCAATTTTTTTTGTATATCAGTGGTCCAAAATCACAATTGTTTTGGTCTCAATGGGCTTCATACCGCAGATTTAAAATGTACAAAAACAAGAAAACAGAAGGATACATAAACACAAATACACAGTTAAAATATAACTTAGAAATGCTAGTTTGTAAAAGTTTATTTTTCCTAATACCATTATTTTTTATTTTTCAGACAGAGATGTCCTATTTTCATGTAAAATATTCAAAAGTTCAAAATACTTTTTGAATCCCTTCTGGAGAAATTTAATGTTTCAAAATTTTAGAAATATGTTAATAAATGTAAGTAGAAGCAAAAAGAAATTAAAATATTTAGTAAGGATTTATAATCCTTAGATGACCTCACTTTACTTCACTAGAACTAGATTTTTTTATTTTTTTAGAGGAAAAATCAGACTGATTGCACATTGTTAGTGGTTAAAAAGAAAAATCAGAAGCAGCATCTGAACCAGATTCAACACAGACTGTGTTCAGCAAGGTGATGTAGACTGAAGCAAACGCTAGAGGGCAGCATTACGACCTCTCAAACAAAGACTGCTGACCCGGAAATAGATCAGGTTCACATCCGGTCTGGTGTAAACAGCAGTGGAGGAAAATTAAAAGATATTCAGCGACATTATTTTACAAAACTTCAAAGTCCAATAGTTTGTTGGTTTCTGATGCTTGTTGGTTGCTGACCTCTGCAGAGCAGCTTGTTGGAAAAAAATATTGGAGCAAAAAAAGAATCAGAGGAAGAATCATCGTGAAGGAGGTGAGAATTTACATCATTTACTGTGAAATGTTTCTTCTTTCTTTCCAAGTTTTTCAGTTCAATCCGTCTTTTTTCTGAAATATCAGTGAGAGAGGGTAAACAGGAAGTGATAAATGAATGTTTATTGTTGTTTTCTTTGTCATAAACAAATTCCAGCAGTAGCTAACTATGTTTTAAACGAAGACACACCAAGTTTATTCAAATAAAAATAAGGAAAAAATGCAGATATTTAACGGATAAAACTTAGAAGCAAAATAAACCTGATTTTCTATAAATAATAAATCTTACCACATTTTTACCATTAATGTATGACAGCCAAAAAAAAACAAACAATACAACAATAAACAAAAGGACCGGTTACAATAATAAAAAGAAAATATAACGATCATTTTTCTTTATTTCTTAAAGCTTGAGATAATTTGCTTTTTATTTTGAGCTCTGAATATCTTTATGGTTGTGCTTTGCTTTATTTCATCTGAATTCAATTTTTTTTTAATCCAAAATCACAATTGTTTTTGTCTCAACGGGCTTCACATTGTAGACTTAAAAATGACAAAAACAAGAAAAAAGAACATTATATAAACACAAATACACAGTTAAAATATAACTAAGAAATGATAGCTAAACACTCTTTAATCTTCACTTTCAACAGAACAAACTTCATAAATCTTTTGTAAATGTTTTGTACATTCCTGCCCTCAGAGCCTCCTTCACAGTGTGATAAAACTCCAAAAAACCCATCCTTGGGAAAAATAAGAAACCTCATGGAGATCCACACGAAAGAGGGATCCCTCACCTGAACAAGCATCCAATGGGTCTAAGATTATTGTTTAACTATTAGCTTCAGGTAGGTGGGTCAAACAAGACACATTCCGTACAGCCTTGAGTGTGATGCATTAGTTACACAGACAGCGATTCCATGTTTCCGTTGTTGCTTTCTGAAGTGTTTCTTGGTCCATCTGTTTGCGCTCAATGTGAAACCATTTACAACAGCCATCACACTGTATCTGTTAAAGAGCACAAGTGAAAATTTGAATGTAAATGGAAATATTCTTTGCTCTCATTAAACTGTTTAGCACTTCTGCAAATTTACTGTATTATAATTATTGAAGAAAACAGCACAACAGCAATCACCCATCACTGAAAAAAGATTACTTAATCTGTGAAAGAAGGACCTTAATACGTCCGAAAACGGATTTTTATTCAATTTAGTATTTTCAGAATCAAAACCAACAATAAAATTCACAAAACAGAGATTGACAATTGTCTTTTTCGGCTGCAGCAGGAGAGAGAAAGTAGAGCGAGGAGTGATCACATCCTGGCTGGTCCAAGTAACTCTCTGCTCTCTGTCTCCTGCTTTCTTCCATTTAGTTAGCAAAAGGGAGTAGCCGAAAGTGGCCTTAAGGCCAGTCTGCACACAGATGGTCCCGAGTCTAATAAGAAAGAAAAATGTCCATGCGAATAGTATGTGGGAGAGCTAGCTGAAAATTGGTGGTTATATTTGTTCAAATATAAAATGACGATTAGATGATTTGCACAATCTAGTATTAAAAGCAGAAGTTAAACACATGGTTATGTCTGATGTGAAAAACACACAAATACTTCATAATCGAGCTTATCTTACAGACCTGATCCTGGTGGCTTGGTGGTTGAGCATATAGCATGATTTCTGTCTGTGTCTAATACGAAAATAAAAAAACAGAATGTAAATATTTATATTTCAGTATTAGATTGATAGTAATTATTCCTCTAATGACAATACAGACAATTTGTAAGAAAAAGGTTATACATCAGAAGGTTATTTGGAAAAAATTTCATGACCAACCTTGCATCTGAATGAAATAAATAGAAATAGTTTTCATTATAAATAAGATTATGAGGGTATCTTGTTAGTAGAGAGTGACGTTATTGTTTACAATGATAAGAATGACCCCACAGCTATTGCCGTCATGCTGAACAGGGTGGGACATAATGGCCCCTGACCACTTTTTTCCCACCCAGTCAGTTTTGCTGTGTCAGATTCGTGTCATTTTGAAATAGTTGTTGTAATAGTACCAGTAGAACGATTATTACTGTGTAGTAAAAATAAAGTAAAAGTCTATGACACATTACACAGAGATGAAAATATCTTGACTTGGCAAAAGCAAAGGCCATTAGTGTTTCTGTTAACAAACCGGCTCATGAAATATGACAGCACTATTCATTACTCCCAATCCTAATGAGACCCGGCACGTTCATTAGCATAAAATCCCTGTCACAGCACCCAACGCCAAGTATCCCACAAAAAACTCTGGTGAAACTTTACCTTCTCCTACTGAAGACCTTTAAGCAGAAATAACCAAGTCAATGTAAAAATTTGATATTAAAAATGTAATAAAGCCAGGCTGCACAGAAACCAGTTCACTGCCTTTCGTCTCATTATTTTTTCAAATTCACTTCTTCCAGTAAGGCTGAAATATAATGTTTTTTTTTTTCTCTCATTCTGCCAGGTTCAGCATATTTTCAGATTTACATGGATGTCGCAAACTTTTTAACTTTTCCTAACGACAGCTCTTTTTTTCAGACAGATATGTCCTATTTTCATGTATAAATATTCGAACATTCAATTTATTTTATTAATCCCTTCTGGAGAAAATTTGATGTTTCTAAATTTTAGAAATATGCTAATAAATGTTAGTAAATGTCAAAAGAAAAAAGAAAATTAAAATATTTTGTAATGATTTGTAATCCTTAGATGGCCTCACTTTACTTCACAAGAACTAGATTTATTGCTAGATTTTTATTTTTTTAGAGTAAGAATCAGACTGATTGCACATTGTTAGTGGCTAAAAAGAAAAATCAGAAGCAGCATCTGAACCAGATTCAACACAGACTGTGTTCAGCAAGGTGATGTAGACTGAAGCAAACGCTAGAGGGCAGCATTACGACCTCTAAAACACAGGCTACTGACCCAGAAACAGACCAGGTTCACATCCGGTTTGGTATAAACAGCAGTGGAGGAGTAAAATTAAAAAGATTTTCAGCGACATTATTTTCTTAAACTTCAAACTCCAATAGTTTGTTGGATTCTGATGCTTGTTGGTTTCTGACCTCTGCAGAGCAGCTTGTTGGAGAAAAAAAAGAATCAGAGGAAGAATCATCGTGAAGGAGGTGAGAATTTACATCATTTACTGTGAAATGTTTCTTCTTTCTTTCCAAGTTTTTCAGTTAAAAAAAAGCGGGGGTTGGGGTGGCATGGATCCCTTAGTCCACTTCAAAGAGCCGGCTGTAAGAAGGTTGTTTTAAGTTACAGGCAAGCAGTGTGAGGTGGACAAATACAGGAAATATGTTCTGTAAAAAACAAGAAATTACTAACTTTTTGAGATTTAAACAAACTGTAAAGAAGACAAAGCTAATCTGTTTCATTAATAAAATGATGTATGTGAGTTACAAAAAAATGTGTAACTGACAGGTGAAATTTTAAAATCATGCAGATGGTCCTAAAATTTAATTTAATCTATTCTCTTCTACAGAGTTTCTGTTAATTCTGCTGCTGCAACTGGTGATGACGGAAGATAACTCTGAGAGACGTTCAAACACAAACTAGATATTTGAAAAGGACCAGAATCACCAGACAAATCTCAAGAGTAAAAATGGAAATGCCAGGTGGACAAAAGCCAATAAGCTTTGACAAAAGTGAACAAAGATTTAAACTAAAAGGCAAATTCATATGCGATGAATGTGGACACAGATTTAGTGTAAAAGCAAGCTTAAACCAGCACATGAGAATCCATACAGGAGACAAACCATTCAGCTGTGATGAATGTGGAGAAAGATTTAGTCAAAAAAGCCACTGAAAGCAGCACATGAGAATCCATACAGGAGACAAACCATTCAGCTGTGATGAATGTGGAGAAAGATTTAGTCGAAAAAGCAGCTTAAACCAGCACATTAAAATCCATACAGGAGACAAACCATTCTGCTGTGATGAATGTGGACACAGATTTACTCAAAAAGGAAACTTAAGCCAACACATGAAAATCCATACAGGAGACAAACCATTCTGCTGTGATGAATGTGGACTAAGATTTACTCAAAAAAGAATCTTAAGTGAGCACATGAGAATTCATTCAGGAGAAAAACCATTCAGTTGTGATGTTTGTGGACAAAGATTTAAAGTAAAACGCGACTTAAACCGACACAGTAGAGTCCATACAGGAGACAAACCATTCATATGCGGTAAATGTGGACAAAGATTTTCTAGAAAAGATAACTTGAACAACCATATTAGAATCCACACCCTTCAACCAGGAGCAACACCTTTCTCTGTTTGATTTGTGATAAATTATTTAGTAGGCTTCAAAGTCTAAAGACCCACATGCAGTTTCACAAAGAATAAAAAGAGTTTGTTTTTTTATTTTGTCAGAGAGAAACAACAGTTTAGTAGAAAGGGTGAACTTTTGCTCTGGTAGGTCCTTTGACCAGACAGAGCTTCTATGCACACGTCTGGCAGAACTTCTCTGGGTACCAGAGGAGGTCAGCGACATAGAGTCAAAGTAGACTCTGATCTACATGTCTATTGTTGAAGTGGAAAGCTGTAGCTATGAAGGCAAAATCATTAGTCGTTGTTGAGGTGGTGACCCCCATCCCACTAGAGGACACAAGGGGTACGGGAGGCTGAACCAAACCCCCCATAACTGCAGCATAAATCAACCAGAATTTTTTTTAGTCATTTTTGGGGTTTTTTTTAGTCATATAAAGAAATTATTTCATAATTTATATTCATTCATGCAGCCTCCTATCCTCCTATCTCTGGTTTCAAGGTTGTTGATGTGGTAGAAAAGCCGAGAGAGTTTGCCAGAAAAAGGACGAGCAGACTCCAGATCCACCATATAAACGCTGCCGGCTGTCTGCTAGCTTACTGAGCCACTGCTAGCAACTTACTTCAGACTCCTAGCTGCTTTAGAAGGACTCAGTGGAGGAGCAAAGTGTCCAGTATGTGCAGGAGTGTGTGAGATCCAGCTCCAGAATCTGCTGCGACCGCCAGAACACCGAAGTTGGAGGAGGAAGTTTCCAAACCGACGGTCTATTTTGACTGGCTAAAACAACCGCCGGCGGTAGAGTGACAACCGTGACACCTCTCATCGGGTTGCCTCTAAGTTGACCAGCTGACGAGGGTGGGCGGCAACCCTGCCTTGGACGGAATTACCAGCTTTTGTTTGTGTTGGTTGGAGGAGGGGCGACCAGTAGAGAACTTTAATTTGTTTTTGTTTTCTCCTTCCCTCTTGCCTGATGTTAGCCTGAGTTAGTCATCTGGGGAATAGGCGAGCGTCAGTCGTTACCTGTGACTAGTGACATTTGCCCACCTAGTATGTTTTGTTTTTAATGGTTTTGTGTGTTATCATTAAGGTATGGTGTTATGGGTTTAAGTATGTATCTAATAAAGTAGTGTACAGCATAAGCTGCCCACGTGTTGTCCTTGTCTCTGAAGGATTTAAAGATTGCCTTTTGGTCGTGACAATCACACTCATCATTTTCTTGGCGCTGCATCCCATAATGGTCTGCATGCTATCCTACATATCTGTTGTGTTGTTCAACTGTAGTTTCTGCTCTGCTTTTCTTAGTTGAGCCAAAGCAACTTTTGAATATCTTTTTAGCTCCTGCCGATCTCCCTTCTTAGTTCTCTTCTTTTTGTTTGGAAGGTCTTTGAACTGGTAAACCAGAGCTTGTTGTTTCTTCTTCTTTCGGCATTTCCCTTTTAAGGGTCGCCACAGCAAGTCTGTTTTGTTGTTGAGGTGGTGACCTCTTCCATCTAATCCTATCTGCTGTATCCTCTTTAGTCACACCAACTACCTTCATGTCTTCCTTCACCGCGTCCTTGAACCTCCTCTTTGGCCTTCCTCTAGTCCTCTTTCCTGGTGGTTCCAAATCCACCATCTTTTTCCTATGTACTCTCTCTCTCTCCTCTGTACATGTCCAAACCATCTCAGTCTTACCTCTCGAACTTTATCCCCAAAACCTCTAACATGTGCTGTTCCCCTGATGTACAATGTAAAAAATTAATATAAATATTTAATAAACCCAGGCTGCACAGAAACCAGTTCACTACCTTTCACTGCCATTTTTTTCTGTTTTTTTTTTTTTATTGGACCCAATGCCCTTCTTCCAGTGATGCTGAAATCAAACGTTTTGTTTTGTTTTTTCAACTTTCTTCCAGGTTCAACATATTTTCATATTTACATGGATGATGCGAAAAAAAATAATAAACTAATGAACAAGTTAATAAAAGTAAGTAAAAGCCGAAAGAAAATAATAAAATATTCATATTTAGTAATGATTTGTAATCTTTAGATGGCCTCACTTTACTTCACAAGAACTAGATTTATTGCTAGGTTTTTATTTTTTAGAGTAAAAATCAGACTGATTGAACATTGTTAGTGGCTAAAAAGAAAAATCAGAAGCAGCATCTGAACCAGATTCAACACAGACTGTGTTCAGTAAGGTGATGTAGACTGGAGCAAACGCTAGAGGGCAGAATTACGACTTCTAAAACACAGGCTGCTGACCCGGAAATACACCAGGTTCACTTCCGGTCGAGGATGTAAACAACAATGGCGGAGTAAAATTAAAAGATATTCATCGACATTATTTTATAAAACTTCAAACTCCAATAGTTTGTTGGATTTTGATGGTTGTTGGTTTCTGACCTCTGCAGAGCAGCTTGTTGGAAAAAAATATTGGAGGAAAAAAGAATCAGAGGAAGAATCATCGTGAAGGAGGTGAGAAATTACAACATATACTGTGAAATGTTTCTTCTTTCTTTCCAAGTTTTTCAGTTCAATCCGTCTTTTATTTGAAATATCAGTGAGAGAGGGTAAACAGCGGGTCAGGGACAGGGTCCTGCCCCAAGTGGAGGAGTATCTTGGGGTCTTGTTCACGAGTGGGGGAAGGATGGAGCGGGAGATCGATAGGCGGATCGGTGCGGCATCAGCAATAACAAGGACGCTGCATCGGTCCGTCGTGGTAAAGAGAGAGCTGAGCCGAAAAGCAAAGCTCTCGATTTACAAGTCGATCTACGTTCCAACCCTCACCTATGGTCACCAGCTGTGGGTGGTGACCGAAACAATGAGATCGCGGATACAAGCGGCCGGAATGAGCTTCCTCCGCAGGGTGGCTGGGCTCTCACTCAGAGATCGGGTTAGAAGCTCTGCCATCCGGGAGGAGCTTGGTGTCGAGCAGCTCCTCCTCCAGGTCGAGAGGAGCCAGATGGGGTGGTTAGGGCATCTTGTCAGGACGTGTTTCCGGCACGTCCCACCGGGAGGAGACCAAGGGGCAGACCCCGGACCAACTGGAGAGACTATGTCTCACAGCTGGACGGGGAACGAATGGGGATCCTTCCAGGTGAGCTAGAGGATGCAGCCGGGGAGAGAGAGGCCTGGGCTGCCCGTTTGAGGCTGTTGCCCCCGCGACCCGACCCCGGAACAAGCGGAAGATAACGGAACGGAACGGAGGGTAAACAGGGAGTGATAAATGAATGTTTATTGTTGTTTTCTTTGTCTGAAACAAATGCTAGCAGTAGCTAACTGCGTTTTATACTAAGACACAATAAGTTTATTCTAACAAAAAGTACAATTTAATATCCAGATGTTTCATCTTCAAATCACATGCACGATCAATCAGTATCAATAAATAGGGCACCCATTTTTAGACCTTAGTGTAACCTTTGACACTAATGAACAGATGATCTCACGGTAAAATAAAAATTAGAATTTGAGTTGTGTCTTTATTACTTGCTTTGGTCCAGTGCCAAAGTATCTAATGAAAATGACTCAGCCTTTTTGTGTATTTTGTTTGTTAGATGTTCATTTATTCTTTTAATACAGTGAATGTCTGATCTGGGTGAGAAGCTTATTTGTTTCTAATTTGTTTACTTTCCTTACATTACTGTGGATGGCTTAAAACTTGACTTAATGCAATGCTTCTCAATTATTTCCTGTTGCGCCCCCCCTTGGAAGAAAAAAAAAAATCTAGACTATAATTAGTATCGTTTGTCTATGAAATTGTTCTAAGTACAACTCTGCATAACATTGTATCCTCATTAACATTAAATAAAACTAAAACGAAAAAGCAATGTACAACAAAGAACAGCTTTATTAACATTGTTTTTTAGTCTGTAAAAAAAAAAAAAAAAAAAACATTCAATAGTTATTTAAACTATAAACATTTTTGACTAATTGAACCATTTAATACTGAAAAATAAATTTTAATAAGATCAATAAATTTAAATTGATCAGCAACATTACCTCAGGAGCACAAAATATAAAACACTTTGATCTACAAAACAAAAACGAATGGAACAATTTGTGCTGTTTTTTTCTTATGAAAATAAGGAAGTCAGAATTAGTGGCTACAATGAGCACATTTTGCAGTGCACAGCTTTTCGAAGCAGGGTTTGAAGAAGTATACTGCAACTCTCAGCTCCTGCTAAATTTTTAGCCTGTACTTGGTCTTCTAGTACAGCAAAAAAAAAAACTGTACATGTTCCACAGGGTCACATACGCCCCCCCGCGGCTCCCAGCATCGCGCTTCAAACCCCGAGGGGGTGCGCTTTACTATTTGAGAAGCACTGACTTAATGCCAGTTTGATGAGGACTCGCTTTACAGATGAAACTACTGCATGACATAGCTTACAATCTTTTGTTTTAACTTCAGTTCTTGTTTTACATCCTCCCAATTATCTGTTTATTTTCATTAAAAAAAATAACTCAGGAGGTTCCATTGATTCCCTCCATCCCATCAGCAAGAAGGTTGTTTTTATCTACAGGGAAGCAGTGTGAGGTGGGCAAATACAGGAAATATGTTCTGTAAAAAAGCAGAAAGTACTAACTTTTTGAGATTTAAACAAACTGTGCAGAAGACAAAGCTAATCTGTTTCATTTATAAAATGATGTATGTGAGTTAGAAAAAAATGTGACCGTCAGGTTAAATTTTAAAAGCATGCAAACGGTCCTAAAATTTAAACTATTCTCTTCTTCTACAGAGTTTCTATCAATTCTGCTGCTGCAACTGGTGATGACGGAAGATAACTCTGAGATGTTCAAACAGCAACTAGATATTTGAAAAGAACCAGACTCACCAGACAAATCTCAAGAGAAAAAATGGAAATGCCAGGTGGACAAAAACCATTAAGCTTTGACAAATGTGAACAAAACATTAGACTAAAAGACAACTTCATATGCAATGAATGTGGACACAAATTTAACAAGAAACACCATTTACAACAGCACATGAAAGTCCATATAAGAGACAAACCATTCAGCTGTGATGAATGTGGACACAGATTTAGCAGGAAAGACACTTTAAACCAGCACATGAGAATCCATACAGGAGACAAACCATTCTGCTGTGATGAATGTGGACAAAAATTTCATTTCAAAGGAAACTTAAACCAGCACATGAGAGTCCATACAGGAGACAAACCATTCTGCTGTGATGAATGTGGACAAAGATTTAGTATAAAAGCAAACTTAAACCAGCACATAAGAATCCATACAGGAGACAAACCATTCTGCTGTGATGAATGTGGACAAAGATTTATTCAAAAAACAAACTTAAACGAGCACATGAGAATCCATACTGGAGAAAAACCATTCAGCTGTGATGAATGTGGACAAAGCTTTAGTCAAAAAAGCAGCTTAAACCATCATATGAGAATTCATACAGGAGACAAACCATTCCGCTGTGATGAATGTGGACAAAGATTTCATTTAAAAGGAAACTTAAATCATCATATGAGAATCCATACAGGAGAAAAACCATTCAGCTGTGATGAATGTGGACAAAGGTTTATTCAAAAAAGCAACTTAAACCAGCACATGAGAATTCATACAGGAGACAAACCCTTCTGCTGTGATGAATGTGGAAAAAGATTTAGTCAAAAGAGCATCTTAAACAGGCACATGAGAATCCACACCGTTCAACCAGGAGCAACACTGTTCTCTGTTTGATTTGGGATAAATTATTCAATAGGCTTCAAAGTCTAAGAACCCACATGCAATTTCACAAAGAATAAAAAGAGTTTGTTTTTTTATTTTGTCAGAGAGAAACAACAGTTTAGTAGAAAGGATGAACTGCTGCTCTGGTAGGTCCTTTGACCAGACAGAGCTTTATTCACAAGTCTGGACGAACTTCTCTGGGTACCAGAGGAGGTCAGGGACATAGAGCCAAAATGGACTCTGATGTGCATGTCTATTGTTGAGGTGGAAAGCCTGAGCTATGAAGGTAAAATCATTAGTCTTTGTTGAGGTGGTGACTCCGGATCCCACTGCTGGACACAAGGGGGAAGGGATGCTGAACCAAACCCACCAGGACTGTAGCATAAATCAACCAGATTTTTTTTTTTTATTGTTCATCTTTGTCTTTTTTTTGTATTAGTATAAAAAATTATGCCATCATTAATATTCATTCATACAGCCTCCTATCCTCCTATCTCTGGTGTCAAGGTTGTTGATGTGGTCGAAAACTTGTTTGGCAGCAGGACATCAGGGGTGAAGGAAATTCATCCAAAGCTCCTAAAGTTTCTGGATGGCGTTTGCACCATCACATGGAATCAGGATCGGAGGACATGGATGGTGATTCCTCTTTCTGGTAAAGGAGGCGTGGAGGGTGTGCCCCAACCACAGAGAGATCATGTCAAGTGGGAAATTATTTTAGTTGTGTTTTGTATGTTTTTTTTTTTTTTCTTTTATGGATTCTGCCCCCATCTTGTGGACGGGAAATGAACCGATTGTGACTTTGAGCCAATCAAGAAAATTGCGGCCAGCTGTGTGCTGAGAATGGACTTTGTTTGGGGAGGAGTTTCAGCAAGGCAGTGTGGAGAAGGAGGAAAAGCTGAGGGCGTTTAGCAGAAAAAGGAACAGCAGACTCCAGATCCACCATACAGACGCTGCCAGAGGTCTGCTAGCTTACTGAACCACTGCTAGCAACTTATTTCAGACTGCTTTAGTAGGACTCAGCTGGAGGAGCAAAGTGTCCAGTAGTGTGTATGTGAAGGAGTGTGTGAGATCCAGCTCCAGTTTCTGCTGTGACCGCCGGAACTCCGGAGTTGGAGGAGGAATCTTCCGAACCGACGGTCTGTATGGACTAACTGAAACGACCGCCGGCGGTGGAGTGGTGACCGTGTGACTTCTCATCAGGATCTTGCTTAACGGACCAGCTGATGAGGGTGAACGGCAACCCTACTACAGATAGAATTGTAGTAGGGTTGGTTTTGTTTGTGTGGGTTGACGGGGCGACCAGTACAGGACTTTAAATAGTTTTTTTTTTTTCTCCTTCCCTCTTCCCTGCTGGAGTTATTCATTCAGGGAACAGAAGAGCATCGGTTGTGACCAGTGACATTTGCCCAAAGGGTTTTGGGTGTTATCATTAAGGTGTGGTTTGTTAAGGGTTTAAGTATGTATCTAATAAAAAAGTGTACAGCAACAGCTGCTCGTGTGTTGTCTGTGTTGCCGGAAGATTTAAAGAGCTATTTGGCTGTGACAATCACACTCCTCATTTTCTAAGGGCTGCATACCGTGATGATCTGCATGCTATCCTACATATCGGATGTGCTGTTCAATTGTAGTTTCTGCTCTGCTTTTCTCAGTTGAGCCGTAAGCAACTTTTGAACATTTTTTTGGCTCCTGCTGATTTCCCATCTTAGTTCTCTTCTTTTTGATAGGAAGGTCTTTGAAGTTACTGGTAAACCAGAGCTTGTTGTTTGAGAAACAGCAAACGGTTCTGGTAGGAACCACAACATCTATACAGAAGTAAATATAATCAGGTCTGCAGCTGGTAAAACCATCAATGTCCGCCCCATGAGTGTCCTCCAGTCAGTAGACTGAAAACTGTCCCTCAGTGCTTGGGACCGCACTTCTTGAAGGAGCGCATGGTGGTGATTTGTTTTATTTGCAAAATTTTAAAGTCAAATTTGATATGTATCTTATGCAGCGGGAGATCGACAGGCGGATCGGTGCGGCGTCAACAATAACTAGGACGCTGCATCGGTTCGTCGTGGTAAAGAGAGAGCTGAGCCGAAAAGCAAAGCTCTCAATTTACAAGTCGATCTACGTTCCAACCCTCACCCATGGTCACCAGCTGTGGGTGGTGACCGAAAGAATGAGATCGCAGGTACAAGTGGCCGAAATGAGCTTCCTCCGCAGGGTGGCTGGGCTCTCACTCAGAGATCGGGTGAAAACCTCTGCCGTCCAGGAGGAGCTCTGTGTCGAGCCGCTCCTCCTCCAGATCGAGAGGAACCAGATGGGGTGGTTCGGGCATTTGTTCAGGATGCCCCCGAGCGCCTCGCGGGTGAGGTGTTTCGGGCACATTCCACCGGGAGGAGACCAAGGGGCAGACCCTGGACCCGCTGGAGAGACTATGTCTCACAGCTGGCTGGAGAACGACTTGAGATCCTTCCGTGTGAGCTGGAGGATGCAGCCGGGGTGAGAGAGGCCTGGGCTGCCCGTTTGAGGCTGTTGGCCCTTGCGACATGACCTCGGAACAAGCGGAAGATGACAGAACAGAAGTTTACAAGTTAATAACAGAAAATAACAAAGTCAATGTAAAAATTTGTTATTAAAAATGTAAAAAAACAGGCTGCACAGAAACCAGTTCACTGCCTTTCGTATCATTAATTTTTCTGATTTTTTGTTGGACCAAAGATCCCTTCTTCCAGTGAGGCTGAAATAAAATGATTTTTGTTTTTGGTTTTTTTTTTACTTTTTGCCAGGTTCAAAATATTTTCATATTTTTATTATTATTATATCACATTATTTATAGTTTACTTTTCCTAACAACAGTTTTCTTTTCCAGACAGAGATGTCCTATTTTCATGTATTAATATTAAAAAATTCAATTTACTTTATTAATCTCTTCTGGTGAAATTTGATGTTTCTAAATTTTAGAAATATGTTAAAAAATGTAAGTAGAAGCCAAAAGAAAAAATAAAATATTTAGTAATGATTTGTAATCCTTAGATGGCCTCACTTTACTTCACTAGAACTAGATTTATTGCTAGGTTTGTTTTGTTTTTTTTACAGTAAAAATCAGACTGATTGCACATTGTTAGTGGCTAAAAAGTAAAATCAGAAGCAGCATCTGAACCAGAATGTGTTCAGCAAGGTGATGTAGACTGAAACAAACGCTAGAGGGCAGCATTGCGAACTTTCTAACACAGGCTGCTGACCCAGAAATAGACCAGGTTCACATCCGGTCGAGGATGTAATTAAAGATGGTGGAGTAACATGAAAAGCTATTCAGCGACATTATTTTCTTAAACTTCAAACTCCAATAGTTTGTTGGATTCTGATGCTTGTTGGTTTCTGACCTCTGCAGAGCAGCTTGTTGGAGAAAAAAAAAGAATCAGAGGAAGAATCATCGTGAAGGAGGTAAGAATTTACATCATTTACTGTGAAATGTTTCTTCTTTCTTTCCAAGTTTTTCAGTTTAATCCGTCTTTTTTCTGAAATATCAGTGAGAGAGTGTAAACAGGAAGTGATAAATGAATGTTTATTGTTGTTTTCTTTGTGTGAAACAAATGCTAGCAGTAGCTAACTGCGTTTTATACTAAGACACAACAGTATCGTCTTTAAAGTTTGACAGATGAGCCGGGTCAGCACAAGATACTGTACATACAGTATTAAAAACTCTAGTTAAACCATTTCTATCTGAAATACTAAAAAAAAGTAATTTAATATGAACTTACTCCCTTTACAGATGAAACTACTGCACGACCAAGCTTAAGATCTTTTGTTATTACTTCAGTTCTTGTTGTTGAACTGAAAACAAGAACTGAAGTTCTTGTTATAATCAAAAATAATTATTTTTGATTATTTTGTATCAAAAATAACTCAAGAGGTTCCATTGATTCCCTCCATCCCATCAGTAAGAAGGTTTTTTTTATCTACAGGGAAGCAGTGTGAGGTGGGCAAATACAGGAAATATGTTCTGTAAAAAAACAAGAAAGTACTAACTTTTGTAGATTTAAACAAACTGTACAGAAGACAAAGGTAAACTTTTTCACTTATAAAATGATGTATGTGAGTTACAAAAAAATGTGATGTCAGGTTAAATTTTAAAACCATGCAGATGGTCCTAAAATTTACTTTAATCTATTCTCTTCTTCTACAGATTTTCTGTCAATTCTGCTGCTGCAACTGGTGAGGATGGAAGAAAACTCTGTGAGATGTTCAAACAGCAACTAGATATTTGAAAAGGAACCAGAAATTCCAGGCAGTAAAAATGGAAATGCCAGGTGGACAAAAACCATTAAGCTTTGACAAAAGTGAACAAAGATTTAAACTAAAAGGCAAATTCATATGTGATGAATGTGGACACAGATTTAGTGTAAAAGCAAGCTTAAACCAGCACATGAGAATCCATACAGGAGACAAACCATTCTGCTGTGATGAATGTGGAGAAAGATTTAGTCAAAAAACTAGCTTAAACCAGCACTCGAGAATCCATACAGGAGACAAACCATTCAGCTGTGATGAATGTGGACAAAGATTTAGAGTAAAATCACATTTAAATCAGCACATTAAAATCCATACAGGAGACAAACCATTCACCTGTGATGAATGTGGACACAGATTTACTCGAGAAGGAAACTTAAACCAGCACATGAGAAGCCATAGAGGAGACAAACCATTCTGCTGTGATGAATGTGGACACAGATTTACTCGAAAAGGAAACTTAAACCATCACATGAGAAGCCATAGAGGAGACAAACCATTCTGCTGTGATGAATGTAGACACAGATTTAGTGTAAAAGCAAGCTTAAACCAGCACATGAGAATCCATACAGGAGACAAACCATTCAGCTGTGATGAATGTGGACAAAGATTTAGAGTAAAATCACACTTAAACCAGCACATGAGAATCCATACAGAAGAAAAACCATTCACCTGTGATGAATGTAGACAAAGATTTAAAGTAAAATGCGACTTAAACCGACACAGTAGAGTCCATACAGGAGAGAAACCATTCACCTGTGATGAATGTGGACAAAGATTTATTCAAAAAGGCAACTTAAACCAGCACA
This sequence comes from Neostethus bicornis, assembly GCA_902685375.1. Classification (NCBI taxonomy): domain Eukaryota; kingdom Metazoa; phylum Chordata; class Actinopteri; order Atheriniformes; family Phallostethidae; genus Neostethus; species Neostethus bicornis. Next base: position 26,454,073 of record LR738552.1, read on the forward strand.
TGAGAATCCATACAGGAGAAAAACCATTCATATGCGGTAAATGTGGAAAAAGATATACTAGAAAAGATAACTTGAACAACCATATGAGAATCCACACCGTTCAACCAGGAGGAACATCTCTCTCCGTTTGATTTGTGATAAATTATTTAGTAGGCTTCAAAGTCTAAAGACCCACACGCATTTTTTAAAAAGAATAAAAAGAGTTTGTTTTTTTATTTTGTCAGAGAGAAACAACAGTTTAGTAGAAAGGATGAGCTGCTGCTCTGGTAGGTCCTTTGACCAGACAGAGCTTCTATTCACACGTCTGGCAAAACTTCTCTGGGTACCAGAGGAGGTCAGGGACATAAAGCCAAAATGGACTTTGATCTGCATGTCTATTGTTGAGGTGGAAAGCTGTAGCTATGAAGGCAAAATCATTAGTCGTTGTTGAGGTGGTGACCCCCATCCCACTAGAGGACACAAGGGGGAAGGGATGCTGAACCAAACCCACCAGGACTGTAGCATAAATCAACCAGATTTTTTTTCTTTTATTGTTCATCTTTGTCTTTTTTTTGTATTAGTATAAAAAATTATGCCATCATTAATATTCATTCATACAGCCTCCTATCCTCCTATCTCTGGTGTCAAGGTTGTTGATGTGGTCGAAAACCTGTTTGGCAGCAGGACATCAGGGGTGAAGGAAATTCATCCAAAGCTCCTAAAGTTTCTGAATGGCGTTTGCACCATCACATGGAATCAGGATCGGAGGACATGGATAGAATTGCCAGGTTTTGTTTGTGTGGGTTGGCGGGGCAACCAGTACAGGACTTTAAATTGTTTTTTTTTGTTTTTTTCTCCTTCCCTCTTCCCTGCTGGAGTTATTCATTCAGGGAACAGAAGAGCATCGGTTGTGACCAGTGACATTTGCCCAAAGGGTTTTGGGTGTTATCATTAAGGTGTGGTTTGTTAAGGGTTTAAGTATGTATCTAATAAAAAAGTGTACAGCAACAGCTCCCCGTGTGTTGTCTGTGTTCCCGGAAGATTTAAAGAGCTATTTGGCTGTGACAATCACACTCCTCATTTTCTAAGGGCTGCATACCGTGATGATCTGCATGCTATCCTACATATCGGATGTGCTGTACAATTGTAGTTTCTGCTCTGCTTTTCTCAGTTGAGCCGTAAGCAACTTTTGAACATTTTTTTGGCTCCTGCTGATCTCCCTTCTTAGTTCTCTTCTTTTCGATAGGAAGGTCTTTGAAGTTACTGGTAAACCAGAGCTTGTTGTTTGAGAAACAGCAAACGGTTCTGGTAGGAACCACAACATCTATACAGAAGTAAATATAATCAGGTATGCAGCTGGTAAAACCATCAATGTCCACCCCATGAGAGTCCTGCAGTCAGTAGACTGAAAACTGTCCCTCAGTGCTTGGGACCGCACTTCTTGAAGGACCGCATGGTGGTGATTTGTTTTATTTGCACATTTTTAAAGTAAAATTGGATATGTATTTTATGGAGCTGGAGATCAACAGGCGGATCGGTGCGGCGTCAGCAATAACTAGGACGCTGCATCGGTTCGTCGTGGTAAAGAGAGAATTGAGCCAAAAAGCAAAGCTCTCGATTTACAAGTCAATCTACGTTCCAACCCTCACCACGGTAACCAGCTGTGGGTGGTGACCAAAAGAATGAGATCGCGGGTACAAGCGGCCGAAATGAGCTTCCTCCGCAGGGAGGCTGGGCTCTCACTCAGAGATCGGGTGAGGAGCTCTGCCATCCGGGAGGAGCTCGGTGTTGAGCCACTCCTTCTCCAGGTCGAGAGGAGCCAGGTGGGGTGGTTCGGGCATCTGGTCAGGATGCCCCCCGAGCGCCTCGCGGGCAAGGTGTTTCGGGCACGCCCCACCGGGAGGAGACCAAGGGGCAGACCCCGGACCCGCTGGAGAGACTATGTCTCACGGCTGGCCGGGGAACGACTTGGGATCCTTCCAGGTGAGCTGGAGAATGCAGCCGGGGAGAGAGAGGCCTGGGTTGCCCGTTTGAGGCTGTTGCCCCTGCGACCCGACCCCGGAACAAGCGGAAGATGACGGAACGGAATGTATCTTCTTAAATACTGTCAGCAATATAAAATCAACAATATTAAAAATAACCATTTATTTATATATTTATTTATTTTGAACAAAATCATCACAACAAAGGAATAAGTGAAAAATCCACAAAGGAGAGTTAAAAAAGGAGTGGGAACAAGTTAATAAAAACTTTTTTAAACCCACCTCACTGTACAAACAAAGAAGTCTGCTTCTTCTTTGTTCTTTCCTTTTAATATAACACAAGAAAATTTATTTAAGTATGTATGTAATGTATGAGAGCCAAAAAACAAACAAAACAACAGTAAACAAAAGGACCGGTTACAATAATAAAAAGAAAATATAACCATAATTTTTGTTTATTTCTTATAGCCTGAGATAATTTGCTTTTAAATTTGAGCCCTGAATATCTTTATGATTGATTTTTACTTAATTTCACCTGAATTCAATTTTTTTTGTATATCAGTGGTCCAAAATCACAATTGTTTTGGTCTCAATGGGCTTCATACCGCAGATTTAAAATGTACAAAAACAAGAAAACAGAAGGATACATAAACACAAATACACAGTTAAAATATAACTTAGAAATGCTAGTTTGTAAAAGTTTATTTTTCCTAATACCATTATTTTTTATTTTTCAGACAGAGATGTCCTATTTTCATGTAAAATATTCAAAAGTTCAAAATACTTTTTGAATCCCTTCTGGAGAAATTTAATGTTTCAAAATTTTAGAAATATGTTAATAAATGTAAGTAGAAGCAAAAAGAAATTAAAATATTTAGTAAGGATTTATAATCCTTAGATGACCTCACTTTACTTCACTAGAACTAGATTTTTTTATTTTTTTAGAGGAAAAATCAGACTGATTGCACATTGTTAGTGGTTAAAAAGAAAAATCAGAAGCAGCATCTGAACCAGATTCAACACAGACTGTGTTCAGCAAGGTGATGTAGACTGAAGCAAACGCTAGAGGGCAGCATTACGACCTCTCAAACAAAGACTGCTGACCCGGAAATAGATCAGGTTCACATCCGGTCTGGTGTAAACAGCAGTGGAGGAAAATTAAAAGATATTCAGCGACATTATTTTACAAAACTTCAAAGTCCAATAGTTTGTTGGTTTCTGATGCTTGTTGGTTGCTGACCTCTGCAGAGCAGCTTGTTGGAAAAAAATATTGGAGCAAAAAAAGAATCAGAGGAAGAATCATCGTGAAGGAGGTGAGAATTTACATCATTTACTGTGAAATGTTTCTTCTTTCTTTCCAAGTTTTTCAGTTCAATCCGTCTTTTTTCTGAAATATCAGTGAGAGAGGGTAAACAGGAAGTGATAAATGAATGTTTATTGTTGTTTTCTTTGTCATAAACAAATTCCAGCAGTAGCTAACTATGTTTTAAACGAAGACACACCAAGTTTATTCAAATAAAAATAAGGAAAAAATGCAGATATTTAACGGATAAAACTTAGAAGCAAAATAAACCTGATTTTCTATAAATAATAAATCTTACCACATTTTTACCATTAATGTATGACAGCCAAAAAAAAACAAACAATACAACAATAAACAAAAGGACCGGTTACAATAATAAAAAGAAAATATAACGATCATTTTTCTTTATTTCTTAAAGCTTGAGATAATTTGCTTTTTATTTTGAGCTCTGAATATCTTTATGGTTGTGCTTTGCTTTATTTCATCTGAATTCAATTTTTTTTTAATCCAAAATCACAATTGTTTTTGTCTCAACGGGCTTCACATTGTAGACTTAAAAATGACAAAAACAAGAAAAAAGAACATTATATAAACACAAATACACAGTTAAAATATAACTAAGAAATGATAGCTAAACAATCTTTAATCTTCACTTTCAACAGAACAAACTTCATAAATCTTTTGTAAATGTTTTGTACATTCCTGCCCTCAGAGCCTCCTTCACAGTGTGATAAAACTCCAAAAAACCCATCCTTGGGAAAAATAAGAAACCTCATGGAGATCCACACGAAAGAGGGATCCCTCACCTGAACAAGCATCCAATGGGTCTAAGATTATTGTTTAACTATTAGCTTCAGGTAGGTGGGTCAAACAAGACACATTCCGTACAGCCTTGAGTGTGATGCATTAGTTACACAGACAGCGATTCCATGTTTCCGTTGTTGCTTTCTGAAGTGTTTCTTGGTCCATCTGTTTGCGCTCAATGTGAAACCATTTACAACAGCCATCACACTGTATCTGTTAAAGAGCACAAGTGAAAATTTGAATGTAAATGGAAATATTCTTTGCTCTCATTAAACTGTTTAGCACTTCTGCAAATTTACTGTATTATAATTATTGAAGAAAACAGCACAACAGCAATCACCCATCACTGAAAAAAGATTACTTAATCTGTGAAAGAAGGACCTTAATACGTCCGAAAACGGATTTTTATTCAATTTAGTATTTTCAGAATCAAAACCAACAATAAAATTCACAAAACAGAGATTGACAATTGTCTTTTTCGGCTGCAGCAGGAGAGAGAAAGTAGAGCGAGGAGTGATCACATCCTGGCTGGTCCAAGTAACTCTCTGCTCTCTGTCTCCTGCTTTCTTCCATTTAGTTAGCAAAAGGGAGTAGCCGAAAGTGGCCTTAAGGCCAGTCTGCACACAGATGGTCCCGAGTCTAATAAGAAAGAAAAATGTCCATGCGAATAGTATGTGGGAGAGCTAGCTGAAAATTGGTGGTTATATTTGTTCAAATATAAAATGACGATTAGATGATTTGCACAATCTAGTATTAAAAGCAGAAGTTAAACACATGGTTATGTCTGATGTGAAAAACACACAAATACTTCATAATCGAGCTTATCTTACAGACCTGATCCTGGTGGCTTGGTGGTTGAGCATATAGCATGATTTCTGTCTGTGTCTAATACGAAAATAAAAAAACAGAATGTAAATATTTATATTTCAGTATTAGATTGATAGTAATTATTCCTCTAATGACAATACAGACAATTTGTAAGAAAAAGGTTATACATCAGAAGCTTATTTGGAAAAAATTTCATGACCAACCTTGCATCTGAATGAAATAAATAGAAATAGTTTTCATTATAAATAAGATTATGAGGGTATCTTGTTAGTAGAGAGTGACGTTATTGTTTACAATGATAAGAATGACCCCACAGCTATTGCCGTCATGCTGAACAGGGTGGGACATAATGGCCCCTGACCACTTTTTTCCCACCCAGTCAGTTTTGCTGTGTCAGATTCGTGTCATTTTGAAATAGTTGTTGTAATAGTACCAGTAGAACGATTATTACTGTGTAGTAAAAATAAAGTAAAAGTCTATGACACATTACACAGAGATGAAAATATCTTGACTTGGCAAAAGCAAAGGCCATTAGTGTTTCTGTTAACAAACCGGCTCATGAAATATGACAGCACTATTCATTACTCCCAATCCTAATGAGACCCGGCACGTTCATTAGCATAAAATCCCTGTCACAGCACCCAACGCCAAGTATCCCACAAAAAACTCTGGTGAAACTTTACCTTCTCCTACTGAAGACCTTTAAGCAGAAATAACCAAGTCAATGTAAAAATTTGATATTAAAAATGTAATAAAGCCAGGCTGCACAGAAACCAGTTCACTGCCTTTCGTCTCATTATTTTTTCAAATTCACTTCTTCCAGTAAGGCTGAAATATAATGTTTTTTTTTTTTTCTCTCATTCTGCCAGGTTCAGCATATTTTCAGATTTACATGGATGTCGCAAACTTTTTAACTTTTCCTAACGACAGCTCTTTTTTTCAGACAGATATGTCCTATTTTCATGTATAAATATTCGAACATTCAATTTATTTTATTAATCCCTTCTGGAGAAAATTTGATGTTTCTAAATTTTAGAAATATGCTAATAAATGTTAGTAAATGTCAAAAGAAAAAAGAAAATTAAAATATTTTGTAATGATTTGTAATCCTTAGATGGCCTCACTTTACTTCACAAGAACTAGATTTATTGCTAGATTTTTATTTTTTTAGAGTAAGAATCAGACTGATTGCACATTGTTAGTGGCTAAAAAGAAAAATCAGAAGCAGCATCTGAACCAGATTCAACACAGACTGTGTTCAGCAAGGTGATGTAGACTGAAGCAAACGCTAGAGGGCAGCATTACGACCTCTAAAACACAGGCTACTGACCCAGAAACAGACCAGGTTCACATCCGGTTTGGTATAAACAGCAGTGGAGGAGTAAAATTAAAAAGATTTTCAGCGACATTATTTTCTTAAACTTCAAACTCCAATAGTTTGTTGGATTCTGATGCTTGTTGGTTTCTGACCTCTGCAGAGCAGCTTGTTGGAGAAAAAAAAGAATCAGAGGAAGAATCATCGTGAAGGAGGTGAGAATTTACATCATTTACTGTGAAATGTTTCTTCTTTCTTTCCAAGTTTTTCAGTTAAAAAAAAGCGGGGGTTGGGGTGGCATGGATCCCTTAGTCCACTTCAAAGAGCCGGCTGTAAGAAGGTTGTTTTAAGTTACAGGCAAGCAGTGTGAGGTGGACAAATACAGGAAATATGTTCTGTAAAAAACAAGAAATTACTAACTTTTTGAGATTTAAACAAACTGTAAAGAAGACAAAGCTAATCTGTTTCATTAATAAAATGATGTATGTGAGTTACAAAAAAATGTGTAACTGACAGGTGAAATTTTAAAATCATGCAGATGGTCCTAAAATTTAATTTAATCTATTCTCTTCTACAGAGTTTCTGTTAATTCTGCTGCTGCAACTGGTGATGACGGAAGATAACTCTGAGAGACGTTCAAACACAAACTAGATATTTGAAAAGGACCAGAATCACCAGACAAATCTCAAGAGTAAAAATGGAAATGCCAGGTGGACAAAAGCCAATAAGCTTTGACAAAAGTGAACAAAGATTTAAACTAAAAGGCAAATTCATATGCGATGAATGTGGACACAGATTTAGTGTAAAAGCAAGCTTAAACCAGCACATGAGAATCCATACAGGAGACAAACCATTCAGCTGTGATGAATGTGGAGAAAGATTTAGTCAAAAAAGCCACTGAAAGCAGCACATGAGAATCCATACAGGAGACAAACCATTCAGCTGTGATGAATGTGGAGAAAGATTTAGTCGAAAAAGCAGCTTAAACCAGCACATTAAAATCCATACAGGAGACAAACCATTCTGCTGTGATGAATGTGGACACAGATTTACTCAAAAAGGAAACTTAAGCCAACACATGAAAATCCATACAGGAGACAAACCATTCTGCTGTGATGAATGTGGACTAAGATTTACTCAAAAAAGAATCTTAAGTGAGCACATGAGAATTCATTCAGGAGAAAAACCATTCAGTTGTGATGTTTGTGGACAAAGATTTAAAGTAAAACGCGACTTAAACCGACACAGTAGAGTCCATACAGGAGACAAACCATTCATATGCGGTAAATGTGGACAAAGATTTTCTAGAAAAGATAACTTGAACAACCATATTAGAATCCACACCCTTCAACCAGGAGCAACACCTTTCTCTGTTTGATTTGTGATAAATTATTTAGTAGGCTTCAAAGTCTAAAGACCCACATGCAGTTTCACAAAGAATAAAAAGAGTTTGTTTTTTTATTTTGTCAGAGAGAAACAACAGTTTAGTAGAAAGGGTGAACTTTTGCTCTGGTAGGTCCTTTGACCAGACAGAGCTTCTATGCACACGTCTGGCAGAACTTCTCTGGGTACCAGAGGAGGTCAGCGACATAGAGTCAAAGTAGACTCTGATCTACATGTCTATTGTTGAAGTGGAAAGCTGTAGCTATGAAGGCAAAATCATTAGTCGTTGTTGAGGTGGTGACCCCCATCCCACTAGAGGACACAAGGGGTACGGGAGGCTGAACCAAACCCCCCATAACTGCAGCATAAATCAACCAGAATTTTTTTTAGTCATTTTTGGGGTTTTTTTTAGTCATATAAAGAAATTATTTCATAATTTATATTCATTCATGCAGCCTCCTATCCTCCTATCTCTGGTTTCAAGGTTGTTGATGTGGTAGAAAAGCCGAGAGAGTTTGCCAGAAAAAGGACGAGCAGACTCCAGATCCACCATATAAACGCTGCCGGCTGTCTGCTAGCTTACTGAGCCACTGCTAGCAACTTACTTCAGACTCCTAGCTGCTTTAGAAGGACTCAGTGGAGGAGCAAAGTGTCCAGTATGTGCAGGAGTGTGTGAGATCCAGCTCCAGAATCTGCTGCGACCGCCAGAACACCGAAGTTGGAGGAGGAAGTTTCCAAACCGACGGTCTATTTTGACTGGCTAAAACAACCGCCGGCGGTAGAGTGACAACCGTGACACCTCTCATCGGGTTGCCTCTAAGTTGACCAGCTGACGAGGGTGGGCGGCAACCCTGCCTTGGACGGAATTACCAGCTTTTGTTTGTGTTGGTTGGAGGAGGGGCGACCAGTAGAGAACTTTAATTTGTTTTTGTTTTCTCCTTCCCTCTTGCCTGATGTTAGCCTGAGTTAGTCATCTGGGGAATAGGCGAGCGTCAGTCGTTACCTGTGACTAGTGACATTTGCCCACCTAGTATGTTTTGTTTTTAATGGTTTTGTGTGTTATCATTAAGGTATGGTGTTATGGGTTTAAGTATGTATCTAATAAAGTAGTGTACAGCATAAGCTGCCCACGTGTTGTCCTTGTCTCTGAAGGATTTAAAGATTGCCTTTTGGTCGTGACAATCACACTCATCATTTTCTTGGCGCTGCATCCCATAATGGTCTGCATGCTATCCTACATATCTGTTGTGTTGTTCAACTGTAGTTTCTGCTCTGCTTTTCTTAGTTGAGCCAAAGCAACTTTTGAACATCTTTTTAGCTCCTGCCGATCTCCCTTCTTAGTTCTCTTCTTTTTGTTTGGAAGGTCTTTGAACTGGTAAACCAGAGCTTGTTGTTTCTTCTTCTTTCGGCATTTCCCTTTTAAGGGTCGCCACAGCAAGTCTGTTTTGTTGTTGAGGTGGTGACCTCTTCCATCTAATCCTATCTGCTGTATCCTCTTTAGTCACACCAACTACCTTCATGTCTTCCTTCACCGCGTCCTTGAACCTCCTCTTTGGCCTTCCTCTAGTCCTCTTTCCTGGTGGTTCCAAATCCACCATCTTTTTCCTATGTACTCTCTCTCTCTCCTCTGTACATGTCCAAACCATCTCAGTCTTACCTCTCGAACTTTATCCCCAAAACCTCTAACATGTGCTGTTCCCCTGATGTACAATGTAAAAAATTAATATAAATATTTAATAAACCCAGGCTGCACAGAAACCAGTTCACTACCTTTCACTGCCATTTTTTTCTGTTTTTTTTTTTTTATTGGACCCAATGCCCTTCTTCCAGTGATGCTGAAATCAAACGTTTTGTTTTGTTTTTTCAACTTTCTTCCAGGTTCAACATATTTTCATATTTACATGGATGATGCGAAAAAAAATAATAAACTAATGAACAAGTTAATAAAAGTAAGTAAAAGCCGAAAGAAAATAATAAAATATTCATATTTAGTAATGATTTGTAATCTTTAGATGGCCTCACTTTACTTCACAAGAACTAGATTTATTGCTAGGTTTTTATTTTTTAGAGTAAAAATCAGACTGATTGAACATTGTTAGTGGCTAAAAAGAAAAATCAGAAGCAGCATCTGAACCAGATTCAACACAGACTGTGTTCAGTAAGGTGATGTAGACTGGAGCAAACGCTAGAGGGCAGAATTACGACTTCTAAAACACAGGCTGCTGACCCGGAAATACACCAGGTTCACTTCCGGTCGAGGATGTAAACAACAATGGCGGAGTAAAATTAAAAGATATTCATCGACATTATTTTATAAAACTTCAAACTCCAATAGTTTGTTGGATTTTGATGGTTGTTGGTTTCTGACCTCTGCAGAGCAGCTTGTTGGAAAAAAATATTGGAGGAAAAAAGAATCAGAGGAAGAATCATCGTGAAGGAGGTGAGAAATTACAACATATACTGTGAAATGTTTCTTCTTTCTTTCCAAGTTTTTCAGTTCAATCCGTCTTTTATTTGAAATATCAGTGAGAGAGGGTAAACAGCGGGTCAGGGACAGGGTCCTGCCCCAAGTGGAGGAGTATCTTGGGGTCTTGTTCACGAGTGGGGGAAGGATGGAGCGGGAGATCGATAGGCGGATCGGTGCGGCATCAGCAATAACAAGGACGCTGCATCGGTCCGTCGTGGTAAAGAGAGAGCTGAGCCGAAAAGCAAAGCTCTCGATTTACAAGTCGATCTACGTTCCAACCCTCACCTATGGTCACCAGCTGTGGGTGGTGACCGAAACAATGAGATCGCGGATACAAGCGGCCGGAATGAGCTTCCTCCGCAGGGTGGCTGGGCTCTCACTCAGAGATCGGGTTAGAAGCTCTGCCATCCGGGAGGAGCTTGGTGTCGAGCAGCTCCTCCTCCAGGTCGAGAGGAGCCAGATGGGGTGGTTAGGGCATCTTGTCAGGACGTGTTTCCGGCACGTCCCACCGGGAGGAGACCAAGGGGCAGACCCCGGACCAACTGGAGAGACTATGTCTCACAGCTGGACGGGGAACGAATGGGGATCCTTCCAGGTGAGCTAGAGGATGCAGCCGGGGAGAGAGAGGCCTGGGCTGCCCGTTTGAGGCTGTTGCCCCCGCGACCCGACCCCGGAACAAGCGGAAGATAACGGAACGGAACGGAGGGTAAACAGGGAGTGATAAATGAATGTTTATTGTTGTTTTCTTTGTCTGAAACAAATGCTAGCAGTAGCTAACTGCGTTTTATACTAAGACACAATAAGTTTATTCTAACAAAAAGTACAATTTAATATCCAGATGTTTCATCTTCAAATCAGATGCACGATCAATCAGTATCAATAAATAGGGCACCCATTTTTAGACCTTAGTGTAACCTTTGACACTAATGAACAGATGATCTCACGGTAAAATAAAAATTAGAATTTGAGTTGTGTCTTTATTACTTGCTTTGGTCCAGTGCCAAAGTATCTAATGAAAATGACTCAGCCTTTTTGTGTAGTTTGTTTGTTAGGTGTTCATTTATTCTTTTAATACAGTGAATGTCTGATCTGGGTGAGAAGCTGATTTGTTTCTAATTTGTTTACTTTCCTTACATTACTGTGGAAGGCTTAAAACTTGACTTAATGCAATGCTTCTCAATTATTTCCTGTTGCGCCCCCCCCTTGGAAGAAAAAAAAAATCTAGACTATAATTAGTATCGTTTGTCTATGAAATTGTTCTAAGTACAACTCTGCATAACATTGTATCCTCATTAACATTAAATAAAACTAAAAAGAAAAAGCAATGTACAACAAAGAACAGCTTTATTAATTAACATTGTTTTTTAGTCTGTAAAAAAAAAAAAAACATTCAATAGTTATTTAAACTATAAACATTTTTGACTAATTGAACCAATTAACACTGAAAAATAAATTTTAATAAGATCAATAAATTCCACAGGGTCACATATGCCCCCCGCGGCTCCCAGCATCGCGCTTCAAACCTCGAGGGGGTGCGCTTTACTATTTGAGAAGCACTGACTTAATGCCAGTTTGATGAGGACTCGCTTTACAGATGAAACTACTGCATGACCAAGCTTACAATCTTTTGTTTTAACTTCAGTTCTTGTTTTACATCCTCCCAATTATCTGTTTATTTTCATTAAAAAAAAATAACTCAGGAGGTTCCATTGATTCCCTCCATCCCATCAGTAAGAAGATTGTTTTTATCTACAGGGAAGCAGTATGAGGTGGGCAAATACAGGAAATATGTTCTGTAAAAAAACAAGAAAGTACTAACTTTTTGAGATTTAAACAAACTGTGCAGAAGACAAAGCTAATCTGTTTCATTTATAAAATGATGTGAGTTACAGAAAAATTTGACCGTCGGGTTAAATTTTAAAAGCATGCAAACGGTCCTAAAATTTAAACTATTCTCTCCTTCTACAGAGTTTCTATCAATTCTGCTGCTGCAACTGGTGATGACGGAAGATAACTCTGAGATGTTCAAACAGCAACTAGATATTTGAAAAGAACCAGACTCACCAGACAAATCTCAAGAGAAAAAATGGAAATGCCAGGTGGACAAAAAACATTAAGCTTTGACAAATGTGAACAAAAATTTATATTAAAAGACAACTTCATATGCAATGAATGTGGACACAAATTTAACAAGAAACACCATTTACAACGGCACATGAAAGTCCATATAAGAGACAAACTATTCAGCTGTGATGAATGTGGACACAGATTTAGGAGGAAAGACACTTTAAACCAGCACATGAGAATCCATACTGGAGAAAAACCATTTAGCTATGATGAATGTGGACAAAGATTTAGTCAAAAAAGCAGCTTAAACCGGCACATGAGAATCCATACAGGAGACAAACCATTCCGCTGTGATGAATGTGGACAAAGATTTCATTTAAAAGGAAACTTAAACCAGCACATGAGAATCCATACTGGAGAAAAACCATTTAGCTGTGATGAATGTGGACAAAGATTTAGTCAAAAGAGCAGCTTAAACCATCAAATGAGAATCCATACAGGAGACAAACCATTCCGCTGTGATGAATGTGGACAAAGATTTCATTTAAAAGGAAACTTAAACCAGCACATGAGAATCCATACTGGAGAAAAACCATTTAGCTGTGATGAATGTGGACAAAGATTTAGTCAAAAAAGCAGCTTAAACCGGCACATGAGAATCCATACAGGAGACAAACCATTCCGCTGTGATGAATGTGGACAAAGATTTCATTTAAAAGGAAACTTAAACCAGCACATGAGAATTCATACAGGAGACAAACCATTCAGCTGTGATGAATGTGGACAAAGATTTAGTCAAAAGAGCACCTTAAACAGGCACATGAGAATCCATACAGGAGACAAACCATTCTGCTGTGATGAATGTGGAAAAAGATTTAGTCAAAAGAGCACCTTAAACAGGCACATAAGAATCCACACCGTTCAACCAGGAGCAACACTGTTCTCTGTTTGATTTGTGATAAATTATTCAATAGGCTTCAAAGTCTAAAGACTCACATGCATTTAAACAAAGAATAAAAAGAGTTTGTTTTTTTATTTCGTCAGAGAAAAACAACAGTTTTATAGATAGGATTAACTGCTGCTCTGGTAGGTCTTTTGACCAGACAGAGCTTCTATTCACAAGTCTGGCAAAACTTCTCTGGGTACCAGAGGAGGTCAGGGACATAGAGCCAAAATGGACTCTGATGTGCATGTCTATTGTTGAGGTGGAAAGCCTGAGCTATGAAGGTAAAATCATTAGTCTTTGTTGAGGTGGTGACTCCCGATCCCACTGCTGGACACAAGGAGAAAGGGATGCTGAACCAAACCCACCAGGACTGTAGCATAAATCAACCAGATTTTTTTTTATTGTTCATCTTTATCTTTTTTTTGTATTATTATAAATAATTATACTATCATTTATATTAATTCATACAGCCTCCTATCCTCCTATCTCTGGTGTCAAGGTTGTTGATGTGGTCGAAAACCTGTTTGGCAGCAGGACATCAGGGGTGAAGGAAATTCATCCAAAGCTCCTAAAGTTTCTGGATGGCATTTGCACCATCACATGGAATCAGGATTGGAGGACAGGGATGGTGGTTCCTCTTTCTGGTAAAGGAGGCGTGGAGGGTGTGCCCCAACCACAGAGAGATCATGTCAATTGGGAAATTATTTTAGTTGTGTTTTGTATGTTTTTTTTTTTTTTCTTTTATGGATTCTGCCCCCATCTTGTGGACGGGAAATGAACCAATTGGGACTTTGAGCCAATCAAGAGAATTGGGGCCAGATGTGTGCGGAGAATGGACCTTGAGTTTCAGCAAGGCAGCGTGGAGAAGGAGGAAAAGCTGAAGCAGTTTAGCAGAAAAAGGAACAGCAGACTCCAGATCCACCATACAGACGCTGCCAGCGGTCTGCTAGCTTACTGAACCACTGCTAGCAACTTATTTCAGACTGCTTTAGTAGGACTCACCTGGAGGAGCAAAGTGTCCAGTAGTGTGTATGTGAAGGAGTGTGTGAGATCCAGCTCCAGTTTCTGCTGTGACCGCCGGAACTCCGGAGTTGGAGGAGGAATCTTCCGAACCGACGGTCTGTATGGACTAACTGAAACGACCGCCGGCGGTGGAGTGGCGACCGTGTGACTTCTCATCAGGATCTTGCTTCACGGACCAGCTGATGAGGGTGAACGGCAACCCTACTACAGATAGAATTGCCAGGTTTTGTTTGTGTGGGTTGGCGGGGCGACCAGTACAGGACTTTAAATTGTTTTTTTTTTTCTCCTTCCCTCTTCCCTGCTGAAGTTATTCATTCAGGGAACAGAAGAGCATCGGTTGTAACCAGTGACATTTGCCCAAAGGGTTTTGGGTGTTATCATTAAGGTGTGGTTTGTTAAGGGTTTAAGTATGTATCTAATAAAAAAGCGTACAGCAACAGCTGCCCGTGTGTTGTCTGTGTTCCCGGAAGATTTAAAGAGCTATTTGGCTGTGACAATCACACTCCTCATTTTCTAAGGGCTGCATACCGTGATGATCTGCATGCTATCCTACATATCGGATGTGCTGTTCAATTGTAGTTTCTGCTCTGCTTTTCTCAGTTGAGCCGTAAGCAACTTTTGAACATTTTTTTGGCTCCTGCTGATCTCCCTTCTTAGTTCTCTTCTTTTCGATAGGAAGGTCTTTGAAGTTACTGGTAAACCAGAGCTTGTTGTTTGAGAAACAGCAAACGGTTCTGGTAGGAACCACAACATCTATACAGAAGTAAATATAATCAGGTCTGCAGCTGGTAAAACCATCAATGTCCACCCCATGAGAGTCCTGCAGTCAGTAGACTGAAAACTGTCCCTCAGTGCTTGGGACCGCACTTCTTGAAGGAGCGCATGGTGGTGATTTGTTTTATTTGCACATTTTTAAAGTAAAATTGGATATGTATTTTATGGAGCTGGAGATCGACAGGCGGATCGGTGCGGCGTCAGCAATAACTAGGACGCTGCATCGGTTCGTCGTGGTAAAGAGAGAATTGAGCCAAAAAGCAAAGCTCTCGATTTACAATTCAATCTACGTTCCAACCCTCACCACGGTAACCAGCTGTGGGTGGTGACCAAAAGAATGAGATCGCGGGTACAAGCGGCCGAAATGAGCTTCCTCCGCAGGGAGGCTGGGCTCTCACTCAGAGATCGGGTGAGGAGCTCTGCCATCCGGGAGGAGCTCGGTGTTGAGCCGCTCCTTCTCCAGGTCGAGAGGAGCCAGGTGGGGTGGTTCGGGCATCTGGTCAGGATGCCCCCCGAGCGCCTCGCGGGCAAGGTGTTTCGGGCACGCCCCACCGGGAGGAGACCAAGGGGCAGACCCCGGACCCGCTGGAGAGACTATGTCTCACGGCTGGCCGGGGAACGACTTGGGATCCTTCCAGGTGAGCTAGGGGATGCAGGCGGGGAGAGAGAGGCCTGGGCTGCTCGTTTGAGCATGTTGCCCCTGCAACCCAACCCCGGAACAAGCGGAAGATGACGGAACGGAATGTATCTTCTTAAATACTGTCAGCAATATAAAATCAACAATATTAAAAATAACCATTTATTTATTTTGAACAAAATCATCACAACAAAGGAATAAGTGAAAAATCCACAAAGGAGAGTTCAAAAAGGAGTGAGAACAAGTTAATAAAAACTTATTTAAACCCACCTCACTGTACAAACAAAGAAGTCTGCTTCTTCTTTGTTCTTTCCTTTTAATATAACACAAGAAAATTTATTTAAGTATGTATGTAATGTATGAGAGGCAAAAAACAAACAAAACAACAGTAAACAAAAGGACCGGTTACAATAATAAAAAGAAAAATATAACCATAATATTTGTTTATTTCTCATAGCCTGAGATAATTTGCTTATAAATTTGAGCCCTGAATATCTTTATGGTTGATTTTTACTTTATTTCACTTGAATTCAATAAAAAAAATTTGTATACCGTGGTCCAAAATCACAATTTTTTTGGTCTCAATGGGCTTCATACCGCAGATTTAAAATGTACAAAAACAAGAAAACAGAAGAATATATAAACACAAATACACAGTTAAAATTTAACTAACAAATGCTAGTTTGTAAAAGTTTATTTTTCCTAATACCATTATTTTTTATTTTTCAGACAGAGATGCCCTATTTTCATGTATAAATATTCAAAAATTCAATATACTTTTTGAATCCCCTCTGGAGAAATTTAATGTTTCAAAATTTTAGAAATATGTTGATAAATGTAAGTAGAAGCTGAAAGAAAATAAAAGATTTAGTAATGATTTGTAATCCTTAGATGGCCTCACTTTACTTCACAAGAACTAGATTTTTTTAATTTTTTTTTTAGAGTAAAAATCAGACTGATTGCACATTGTTAGTGGTTAAAAAGAAAAATCAGAAGCAGCATCTGAACCAGATTCAACACAGTGTTCAGCAAGGTGATGTACACTGAAGCAAACGCTAGAGGGCAGAATTACGACATCTAAAACACAGGCTGCTGACCCGGAAATAGACCATGTTCACGTCCGCTGTGGTGTAAACAGCGATGGCGGAGTAAAATTGAAAGATTTTCACCGACATTTTTTTATAAAACTTCAAAGTCCAATAGTTTGTTGGATTCTGATGCTTGTTGGTTTCTGACCTCTGCAGAGCAGCTTGTTGGAAAAAAATATTGGAGCAAAAAAAAAATCAGAGGAAGAATCATCGTGAAGGAGGTGAGAATTTACATCATTTACTGTGAAATGTTTCTTCTTTCTTTCCAAGTTATTCAGTTCAATTCGTCTTTTTTTCTGAAATGTCAGTGAGAGAGGGTAAACAGGAAGTGATAAATGAATGTTTATTGTTGTTTTCTTTGTCATAAACAAATTCCAGCAGTAGCTAACTATGTTTTAAACGAAGACACACCAAGTTTATTCAAATAAAAATAAGGAAAAAATGCAGATATTTAACCGATAAAACTTAGAAGCAAAATAAACCTGATTTTCTATAACTAATAATTCTTACCACATTTTTACCATTAATGTATGAGAGCCAAAAAACAAACAAAACAACAGTAAACAATAATAAAAAGAAAATATAACGATCATTTTTGTTTATTTCTTAAAGCCTGAGATAATTTGCTTTTTAATTTAAGCCCTGAATATCTTTATGGTTGTGCTTTGCTTTATTTTATCTGAATTAAATTCATTTTTTTTTAGTCCAAAATCACAATTGTTTTTGTCTCAATGGGCTTCACATTGCAGATTTAAAAATTACAAAAACAAGAAAAAAGAAGAATATATAAACACAAATACACAGTTAAAATATTAACTGTGCATTAGTTACACAGACAGCAATTCCATGTTTCCGTTGTTTTTTTCTGAAGTGTTTCTTGGTCCATATGTTTGCACTCGATGTGAAACCATTTACAACAGCCATCATACTGTATCTGTAAAAGGGCACAAGTTAAATTTCATAGCATGTGAATGGAAATATTCTTTGCTCTCATCAAACTATTTAGCACTTCTGCATTTGGCTGTATTATAATTATTGACGTCTTAATTCCACGTTCATTAATATTTGAAAATACATAAAACAGCACAACAGCAATCACCCATCACTGAAAAAAGATTACCCAATCTGTGAAAGAAAGACCTGATCCTAGTGGCTTGATGGTTGAGCACATAGCATGATTTGTGTCTGTGCCTAGCACTAAAATAAAAAAACAGAGTGTAAAATTTTATATTTCAGTTTTAGATCGATTGTAATTTTTCCCCTAATGACAATACAGACAATTTGTAAGGAAAAGGTTACACACCAGAAGCTTGAAGTATTTCTTGTGCCTTACTCCTTGTTGTGGGTTTGAATTCCAGCTTTGGCTTATTTGGAAAAGCTTTCATGACCAACTCAGCATCTGAATGAAATAAATAGAAATACTTTTTATTATAAATTATATTGTGAGGAGACTATGTTATTAGAGTCATTATTTGTTTACCATGAACACAATGACCCCACAGCTATTGCCGTCTTGCTGAACAGGGTGGTGCAAAATGGCCCCTAACCATTTTTGTTCCACCCAGTCAGTTTTGCTGTGAGAGATTCCATTGAAATAACAAAATAAATGTAAAAATTTGATATAAAATGTAATAAATCCAGGCTGCACAGAAACCAGTTCACTGCCTTTCGTGTCATTATTTTTTTGCATTTACATGGATTTTGAAAAAAAAAAAAAAAAAGTTTACTTTTCCTAACAACAGTTTTTGTTTTTCCAGACAGAGATGTCCTATTTTCATGTATAAATATTCAAAAAGTCAGTTTACTGTATTAATCCCTTCTGGTGAAATTTGATGTTTTTAAATTTTAGAAATATGTTAATAAATGTAAGTAGAAGCCAAAAGAAAAAATAAAATTAAAATATTTAGTAATGATTTGTAATCCTAGATGGCCTCACTTTACTTCACAAGAACTAGATTTATTGCTGGGGTTTATTTTTTAGAGTTAAAATCAGACTGAATGAACATTGTTAGTGACTAAAAAGAAAAATCAGAAGCAACATCTGAACCAGATTCAACACAGACTGTGTTCAGCAAAGTGATGTAGACTGAAGCAAACGCTAGAGGGCAGCATTACGACCTCTCCAACACAGGCTGCTGACCCGGAAATAGACCAGGTTCACATCCGGTCTGGTGTAAACAACAATGGCGGAGGAAAACTAAAAGATATTTAGCGACATTATTTTCTTAAACTTCAAACTCCAATAGTTTGTTGGATTCTGATGCTTGTTGGTTTCTGACCTCTGCAGAGCAGCTTGTTGGAGAAAAAAAAAGAATCAGAGGAAGAATCATCGTGAAGGAGGTGAGAATTTACATCATTTACTGTGAAATGTTTCTTCTTTCTTTTCAGTTCAATCCGTCTTTTTTCTGAAATATCAGTGAGAGAGGGTAAACAGGAAGTGATAAATGAATGTTTATTGTTGTTTTCTTTGTCTGAAACAAATGCGAGCAGTAGCTAACTGCGTTTTATACTAAGACACAACAGTTTCTTCCTTAAAATTTGACAGATGAGCCGGGTCAGCACAAGATACTGTACATACAGTATAAAAAAAACTCATCTAGTTAAATATTTCTATCTGAAATACTAAGAAAAGAAGCCATTTAATATGAACTTACTCAATTTACAGATGAAACTACTGCACGACCAAGCTTGAGATCTTTTGTTATTACTGTTCTACAGTTCTACATTGTTGTACAGTTCTTGTTTTAGATCATCTCAATTATCTGTTATTCTGTATCAGAAATAACTCAGGAGGTTCCATTGATTCCCTCCATCCCATCAGTAAGAAGGTTGTTTTTATCTACAGGGAAGCAGTGTGAGGTGGGCAAATACAGGAAATATGTTCTGTAAAAAACAAGAAAGTACTAACTTTTTGAGATTTAAACAAACTGTACAGAAGACAAAGGTAAACTTTTTCATTTATAAAATGATGTCAGTTACAAAAAAATGTGACTGTGAGGTTAAATTTTAAAACCAGACAGATGGTCCTAAAATTTAATTTAATCTATTCTCTTCTTCTACAGAGTTTTTGTCAATTCTGCTGCTGCAACTGGTGAAGACGGAAGATAACTCTATGAGACGTTCAAACAGCAGTTTGAACAACAGTAGATAAAACACAAACTAGATATTTGAAAGGAACCAGACTTACCAGACAAATCTCAAGAGTGAAAATGGAAATGCCAGGTGGAGAAAAACCATTAAGTTTTGACAAACGTGAACAAACATCTAGACTAAAAGACAACTTCATATGTGATGAATGTGGACACAGATTTAACAAGAAACACCGTTTACAACAGCACATGATAGTTCATATAGGAGAAAAACCATTCAGCTGTGATGAATGTGGACAAAGATTTGGTCTAAAAGGCAACTTAAAGCTGCACATGAGAATCCATACAGGAAAAAAAACCATTCAGCTGTGATAAATGTGGACAAAGATTTGGTCTAAAAGGCAACTTAAACCAGCACATGAGAATCCATACTGGAGAAAAGTCATTCAGCTGTGATGTATGTGGACAGAGATTTAGTCAAAAAAGCAGCTTAAAGCAGCACATGACCATCCATACAGGAGACAAACCATTCTGCTGTGATGACTGTCGACAAAGATTTAGTCAAAAAAGCAACTTAAACCGGCACATGAGAATCCATACAGGAGACAAACCATTCAGCTGTGATGAATGTGGACAAAAATTTTGTCAAAAAAGCGACTTAAACCGGCACATGAGAATCCATACAGGAGACAAACCATTCAGCTGTGATGAATGTAGACAAAGATTTAGTCAAAAAAGCGACTTAAACCGGCACATGAGAATCCATACAGGAGACAAACCATTCAGCTGTGATGAATGTAGACAAAGATTTAGTCAAAAAAGCGACTTAAACCGGCACATGAGAATTCATACAGGAGAGAAACCATTCATATGCGATTAATGTGGAGAAAGATTTAAAAGAAAAGGCCACTTGAAAAACATGAGAATCCACACAGGAGCAACACTCTTGTCTGTTTGATTTGTGATAAATTATTCAGTAGGATTCAAAGTCTAAAGACCCACATGCAATTTCACAAAGAATAAAAAAAAGTTTGTTTTTTTTTATTTTGTTACATTGTTTTCTAAGAAGGGGGCATAAGAGTGTGCCCCAACCACAGAGGGAACATGTCAAGTGTGACATTATTTTATTTGTTTTCTGTATGGTTGTTTTTTTTCCTTTATGGATTCTGCCCCCATACTGTAAACAGGAAGAGAACTGATTGGGACTTTGAGTCAATCAAGATAATTGGGGCCAGCTCTGCACTGGTAATGGACCTTGTTTGGGGAGGAGTTTCAGCAAAGCAGCGTGGAGATGGAGAAAAAGCTGAGAGTTTGGCAGAAAAAGGACTAGAAGGCTCCAGATCCACCACATAGACGCTGCCAGCGGTCTGCTAGCTTACTGAGCCAATGCAAGCAACTTACTTCAAACTCTGCTTTAGACGGACTCAGCTGGAGGAGCAAAGTGTCCAGCAGCGTGTATGTGCAAGAGTGTGTGAGATCCAGCTTCAGAATCTGCTGCGACCGCCGGAGTTGGAGGAGGAAACTTCCGAACCGACAGTCTATATTGACTAGCTGAAACAACCGCCAGCAGTGGAATGACAAAAACGACCGTGAGACTTCTCAACGGGATCCCCCTTAGCGGACCAGCTGACGATGGTGGACGGCAACCCTACCCTGGACAGGATTGCCAGGTTTTGTTTGTGTTGGTCGGAGGGGCGACCAGTACAGAACTTTAATTTGTTTTCTCCTTCGCTCTTCCCTGCTGGAGTTAGTCATCCGGGGAATAGGGCTGCGTCAGTCGTAACCGGTGACCAGTGACATTTGCCCACCTAATGTGTGCTGTGTTAAGGGTTTAAGTATCAAGGCTGGAGCAGGATGAGATTATGGTCTGACTTCATGGGTGGTGGTAGTGGAATTACAGATTATACATTCTTTACATCTCATTCAGTAAGTCTAAGTAAACATAAGGTCAAAGTCCTGCTGTATGTGATAATTTTAACAGTTACATAATCTGGGGTACACCATCTGTTAGTGATGAACATAAAAAGCCCTCTACCCATGTGGTGCCACACACCAACTGGGAGAAACTGTACAGAAATGATAAAAAATGAATGTAATAGTAACTTTTTTAATGGTACAAAAACAATACACTGCACTACAAACTACTACTACAAAAAATGTACTAAAACTTAAGATGGAAAAAGTGAGACCTAAAGAAAGAGCCTGCTCTTTATGAGATCTTGTGACATTTATCCTATTATCCAACATTTATCACATTTTACCAGATTGTATAACATTCACTTATAATGAACACCTTCAAATTTAATTAAACCATGTACAATAAACTGAAAATATAAGCTGTTTATTCTATTATGTTCATTTTTACATATTATTGTCAATGATCAGACCTAATCCAACTGGGCTCATGCCTAGGTGTCCTTGGGGAAGACACATAACCCCTCAACCCCGTTTCTCCCACCATTGGTGCTGTCCTGTTTTCCTGCTGCGGTGCAATGCAGCACAGAAATGTCCCAGTTGAGAGAAGAACTAAGTATGTAAAAAAAAAAAATAAAAATAAATAAAATTGTTGTTGGTGCGGTGTATGATTTGCACACAAGTATTGTTTCACACAAACAGAACTTTTTTAATTCTGAGCCACCTTTGATCAGATCATCATACTGACCAGAATCAGCGGTCCACTTCAGGTCCTGTAGCAGTGACATCTTTCTGACAGTAGGTTAGATATTTGTTTAAATCATATTACCATCATGTATGGAACTGTTTATTAGTATGAAGACTATATTCAGTTCAGGCTTCTAATATGAACACAATTCTGTTAGAGTCCAAATAGAAGATGCTGAATGACGTCATGCGGCCAATTTTTATGGTTTGGCATGTTCTTTTTTTAGATACTTGAAGAAACCACACATTTAAATATGTACAGTTTTTTAATCTGTAGAGACTGCCTCAGAAATGTTTTTGTGTACCAGCATCCTCTGTTCCATGTAAAGAAATTTCTTCAAAGCTGGTGAATTAAAGAGTCAAATCTGAAGTAAAACTTAAGCCTTCAACTGTTAAAGAACTTCTATTTGTGAATAAAAACATGTGAGATATAAATTGTGTTCTATTTCTTACTATTCAGTGCAAAATACATTTTTATTTATGACCGGAAAATAGTTTTGGGTTCTCAAAATGTCGCGTGCTGGTTAGCAGTGGTTTAAATTGTCCGCTAAAGGTCGGTGTTTACTCGAGGCTTCAGAGACTTGAAAACATTTGATACAATTTTATGTCAAATTGTTTGTCAAATTGTATGTCAAATTGAATATTTTCTTTCTCGGTGGATTAAAAATATCTGTATGTACTTCTTTGAGTTCGCCGACATATAAGCTGCTCACCTCAAAATAAATATTGTTCAATTTTAACGCACATATGGGGAAAAAAATCTATTAGTGGGATGCAGTTAAAATCAGAGCAGTTTTACTGTGGGTGTGGCTTCTAAACACACGTTTTTTTATGCATTAGTTTGCGGCAATTCTCCCAATCACAGATTTGGGTTGATTACGTTCTTCTCTAATGAACCAAAGTTTTTCTTAGTTGTCCTCTCTTGAGTACGTCGAGTTTTAAACTAAAATACACAAAAAGTATCTGTTAGTGTTAAGATTGGGGCTTTTACTGTATCATTTAGGATTTTTTAGCATTTAAAAGTACAAAGTACTATGTCACACTCACGAACGCCTATTATTGTTATAATAAATGTGTTCTGTTTACAATTACTTTATTTACAAGTATGGTAATGAATAAAATTTGTTGGGTGCAATGACAAACCAGGTCTTTCTTCCACACAGGTCTCAGACTGTCGCCATGACGATTTAGGTTAAACATCATTGGAATAAATCAAAACCTTTTATTTGCAAAATCTTAAAGTAAAAGTGAACATGTATCTTCTTAAATACTGTCAGCAATATAAAATCAACTATATTAAAAATAGCCATTTATTTTGTTTTTATTTTTGAACAAAATCATCAAAACAAAGGAACAAGTGAAAAATTGACAAAGGAAAGTTCAACAAGGAGTGGGAACAAGTAAAAAAACTTATTGAAACCCACCTCACTGTAAAAACAAAGAAGACTGCTTCCTGTTTTTTCTTTCCTTTTAATGGAACACAGAAAAATTAATTTATTACCATTAATCTATGAGAGCAAAAAACAAACAAACAAAACAACAGGAAACAAAAGGATTGGTCACAGTAATAAAAAGAAGATATAACCATAATTTTGTTTATTGCTTAAAGCCTGAGATAATTTGCTTTTAAATTTGAGCCCTGAATATCTTTATGGCTGTGCTTTGCTTTATTTCATCTGAATTCAATTCAAAAAATTTTTTTGTATATCGGTGGTCCTGAATCACAATTGTTTTTGCCTCAACGGGCTTCACATCGCATATTTAAAATGTACAAAAACAAGAAAACAGAAGAATGTATAAACACAAATACACAGCTAAAATTTAACTAACAAATGCTAGCTAAACAATTTAAGCACATTCCTACCCTAGACCCTCCTTAACAGTGAGGAAAAACTCCAAAAAACCCATCATGGAGGAAAAATAAGAAATCTCAAGAGGAGCCACACGAAAGAGAGATTCCTCCCCCGAACAAGCATCCAATGTGTCTAAGACTATTGTTTAACTATAAGCTTCAGGTAGGTGGGTCAAAAAGATGCATTCCGTACAGCCTTAATCCCTTCTGGTGAAATTTGATGTTTCTAAATTTTAGAAATATGTTAATAAATTTAAGTAGAGGCCAAAAAAAAAAGAATATTAAAATATTTTCTAACGATTTGTAATCCTTAGATGGCCTCACTTTACTTCACAAGAACTAGATTTATTGCCAGGTTTTATTTTTCAGAGTAAAGATTAGACTGATGTTCAGCAAGGTGATGTAGACTGAAGCAAACGCTAGAGGGCAGCATTACGACCTCTCCATGACAGGCTGATGACCCAGAAGTAGACCAGGTTCACATCCGGTCGAGGATGTAAACAAAGATGATGGAGTAAAATTAAAAGATATTCCGCGACATTATTTTCTTAAACTTCAAACTCCAATAGTTTGTTGGATTCTGATGCTTGTTGGTTTCTGACCTCTGCAGAGCAGCTTGTTGGAGAAAAAAAAAGAATCAGAGGAAGAATCATCGTGAAGGAGGTGAGAATTTACATCATTTACTGTGAAATGTTTCTTCTTTCTCTCCAAGTTTTTCTGTTCAATCCGTCTTTTTTCTGAAATATCAGTGAGAGAGGGTAAACAGGAAGTGATAAATGAATGTTTATTGTTGCTTTCTTTGTCTGAAACAAATGCTAGCAGTAGCTAACTGCGTTTTATACTAAGACACAACAGTTTCTTCTTTAAAATTTGACAGATGAGCCGGATCAGCACAAGATACTGTACATACAGTATAAAAAAAACTCAATTAGTTAAATATTTCTATCTGAAATACTAAGAAAAAAAGCAATTTAATATGAACTTACTCGCTTTACAGATGAAACTACTGCACGACCAAGCTTAAGATCTTTTGTTATTACTTCAGTTCTTGTTTTAGATTTTCTCAATTATCTGTTATTTTGTATAAAAATAACTCAGGAGGTTCCATTAATTCCTCCATCCCACCAGTAAGAAGGTTGTTTTTAGCTACAGGGGAGCAGTGTGAGGTGGGCAAATACAGGAAATATGTTCTGTAAAAAAACAAGAAAGTACTAACTTTTTGAGATTTAAACAAACCGAACAGAAGACAAAGCTAATCTGTTTCATTTGTAAAATGATGTGAGTTACAAAAAAATGTGACTGTCAGGTTAAATTTTAAAACCATGCAGATGGTCCTGAAATTTAATTTAATCTATTCTCTTCTTCTACAGAGTTTCTGTCAATTCTGCTGCTGCAACTGGTGATGATGGAAGATAACTCTGTGACATGTTCAAACAGAAACTAGATATTTGAAAAGGACCAGAATCACCAGACAAATCTCAAGAATAAACATGGAAATGTCAGGTGGACAAAAAACATTAAGCTTTGACAAATGTGAACAAAGATCTAGACTAAAAGACAACTTCATATGTAATGAATGTGGACACAGATTTAACAAGAAACAGCATTTACAACAGCACATGAGAATCCATACCGGAGAAAAACCATTCTGCTGTGATGACTGTGGACAAAGATTTAGTCAAAAAGGCCACTCAAAGCAGCACATGACCATCCATACAGGAGACAAACCATTCTGCTGTGATGAATGTGGACGAAGATTTAGTCAAAAAAGCCACTTAAAGCAGCACATGACCATCCATAGAGGAGACAAACCATTCTGCTGTGATGACTGTGGACAAAGATTTAGTCAAAAAAGCAACTTAAACCGGCACATGAGAATCCATACAGGAGACAAACCATTCTGCTGTGATGACTGTGGACAAAGATTTAGTCAAAAAAGCCACTTAAACCGGCACATGAGAATCCATACAGGAGAGAAACCATTCATATGCGATGAATGTGGACAAAGATTTACAAGAAAAGGCCACTTGAACAACCATATGAGAATCCACACAGGAGCACCACTGTTGTCTGTTTGATTTGTGATAAATTATTCAGTAGGATTCAAAGTCTAAAAACCCACATGCAATTTCACAAAGAATAAAAAAAAGTTTGTTTTTTTATTTTGTTACATTGTTTTCTAAGAAGGGGGACTGCGGTGTGCCCCAACCACAGAGGGAACATGTCAAGTGTGACATTATTTTAGTTGTGTTCTGTGTGGTTGTTTTTTTTTCCTTTATGGATTCTGCCCCCATCTTGTAAACAGGAAGAGAACTAATTGGGACTTTTAGTCAATCAAGATAATTGGGGCCAGCTCTGCGCTGGTAATGGACCTTGTTTGGGGAGGAGTTCCAGCAAGGCAGCGTCGAGATGGAGAAAAAGCTCAAATAGTTTGGCAGAAAAAGGGCTAGAAGGCTCCAGATCCACCATATAGACGCTGCCAGCGGTCTGCTAGCTTACTGAGCCAATGCAAGCAACTTACTTCAGACTCTGCTTTAGACGGACTCAGCTGGAGGAGCAAAGGGTCCAGCAGCGTGTATGTGCAGGAGTGTGTGAGATCCAGCTCCAGAATCTGCTGCGACCGCCGGAGTTGGAGGAGGAAACTTCCAAACCGACGGTCTATATTGACTAGCTGAAACAACCGCCGGCAGTGGAATGACGACAACGACCGTGAGACTTCTCAACGGGATCCCCCTTGGCGGACCAGCTGACGATGGTAGACGGCAACCCTACCCTGGACAGGATTGCCAGGTTTTGTTTGTGTTGGTCGGAGGGGCGACCAGTACAGAACTTTAATTTGTTTTCTCCTTCGCTCTTCCCTGCTGGAGTTAGTCATCCGGGGAATAGGGCTGCATCATTCGTGACCGGTGACCAGTGACATTTGCCCACCTAATGTTGTGTTAAGGGTTTAAGTATCAAGGCTGGAGCAGGATGAGATTATGGTCTGACTTCATAGGTGGTGGTAGTGGAATTACAGATTATACATTCTTTACATTTCATTCAGTAAGTCTAAGTAAACATAACGTCAAAGTCCTGCTGTATGTGATCATTTTAACAGTTACATAATCTGGGGTACACCATCTGTTAGTGATAAAAATAAAAAGCCCTCTACTCTTGTGATGCCACACACCAACTGGGAGAAACTGTACAGAAATGATAAAAATTGAATGTAATAGTAACTTTTTTAATGGTACAAAAACAATACACTGCACTACAAACTACTACAAAAAAAATGTACTAAAACTAGAGATGGAAAAAGTGAGACCTAAAGAAAAAGCCTGCTCTTTTTGAGATCTTGACATTTATCCTATTATCCAACATGTATCACATTTTACCAGATTTTATAACATTCACTTATAATGAACACCTTCAAATTTAATTAAACCATGTACAACAAACTGAAAATATAAGCTGTTTATTCTATTATGTTCATTTTTACATACAAAGTATTATTGTCAATGATCAGACCCAATCGAACTGGGCTCATGCCTAGGTGTCCTTGGGGAAGACACAATACCGCCCTGTTTCTCCCACCATTGGTGCTGTCCTGTTTTCCTGCTGCGGTGCAATGCAGCACAGAAATGTCCCAGTTGAGAGAAGAACTAAGTATGTAAAAATTAAAAAAAAACAATAAA
The DNA here is from genome assembly GCA_902685375.1 of Neostethus bicornis. Classification (NCBI taxonomy): domain Eukaryota; kingdom Metazoa; phylum Chordata; class Actinopteri; order Atheriniformes; family Phallostethidae; genus Neostethus; species Neostethus bicornis. Next base: position 26,481,945 of record LR738552.1, read on the forward strand.
TAAAATTCTTGTTGGTGCGGTGTATGATTTGCACACACGTATCGTTTCACACAAACAGAACTTTTTTAATTCTGAGCCACCTTTGATCAGATCATCATACTGACCAGAACCAGCGGTCCACTTCAGGTCCTGCAGCAGTGACATCTTTCTGACAGTAGATTAGATATTTGTTTAAATCATATTACCGTAATGTATGGAACTGTTTATTAGTATGAAGACTATATTCAGTTCAGGCTTCTAATATGAACACAATTCTGTTAGAGTCCAAATAGAAGACGATGAATGACGTCATGCGGCCAATTTTTAATGGTTAGGCATTTTTTTTTTTTAGATACTTGAAGAAACCACACATTTAAATATGTAGAGTTTTTTAATCTGTAGAGACTGCCTCAGAAATATTTTTGTGTACCAGCATCCTCTGTTCCATGTAAAGAAATTTCTCCAAAGCTGGTGAATTAAAGAGTCAAATCTGAAGTAAAACTAAAGCCTTCAACTGTTGAAAAACTTCTATTTGTGAATAAAAACACGTGAGATATAAATTGTGTTCTATTTCTTACTATTCAGTGCAAAATACATTTTTATTTATGACCGGTAAATAGTTTTAGGTTCCCAAATAGTCGCGTGCTGGTTAGCAGTGGTTTAAATTGTTCACTAAAGGTCGGTGTTTTCTTGAGGCTTCAGAGACTTGAAAACATTTGATACAATTTTACTTCAAAGAATATTTTCTTTCTCGGTGGATTAAAAACATCTGTATGTACTTGTTTGAGTTCGCCGACTTAAAAGCTGCTCACCTCAAAATAAATATTGTTCAATTTTAACGCACATTTGGGGGAAAAAATCTATTAGTGAGATACAGTTAAATCAGAGCAAAATTTTGCAGTGGGTGTGGCTTCTAAACACTCACGTCTTTTATAAAATAGTTTGCATCAATTCTCCCAATCACAGATTTGGATTGATTACGTTCTTCTGCGATGAACCAAAGTTTTTCTTAGTTGTCCCATCTCGAGTACGTTGAGTTTTAAGCTAAAATATACAAAAAGTATCTGTTAGTGTTAAGATTGAGGCTCCTGTTTGAATCATAGTGTTATTATGAGAAGAGCCAGATTTACAGTCTGTGTGTTACCTAAATACTTACTGTTTTTATTTTGTATAATCTCCTTAAAGTGTTTCAGTAAAGTATTTTATAAATTATAGAATTAATAACATGCAACGAGGAACTTTTATTGATTGAAGATGATGGTGACGTGATATAAATAATAAATCTTACCACTGGTAGTGTTGGTATAGTTTATTTATGGAATTTTGTATGTTATTTAATGTCATGTGAAAAGCAGACTAAGCTCATCCTCTGGTGAACTTTTCATCTGTTTTTTGTTACTGTTACGTTCTTTTTCACATTTTAAAAGTCAATGTAAAAATTAAATATAAGATATATAATAAGTCCAGGTTGCAGAGAAACCAGTTCACTGCCTTTCGTGTTATTATTTTTTTCTGATTTTTTTGTTGTACCAAAGTTCCCTTCTTCCAGTGATGTAGAAATAAAATGTTTGATTTAGTTTCAACTTTCTGCCAGAATGAACATGTTTTCATATTTACATTATTGTTGTAAAAAAAAAAAAAAAAAAAAAAGTTTACTTATTCGGGCAATAGTTTTTTCTTTCAGACGGATATGTCCTATTTTCATGTAAAAATATTCAAAAATTCAATTTATTTAATTAATTACTAATGAGGAAATTTGATTTTAACTAAATTTTAGAAATATATTAATAAATGTAAGTATAGGCCGAAAGAAAAAACTACATTAAAATATTTAGTAATGATTTGTAATCCTTAGATGACCTCACTTTACTTCACAAGAACTAGATTTATTGCTAGGTTTTTATTTTTTTAGAGTAAAAATCAGACTGATTGAACATTGTTAGTGACTAAAAAGAAAAATCAAAAGCAGCATCTGAACCAGATTCAACACAGACTGTGTTTAGCAAGGTGATGTAGACTGAAGCAAACGCTAGAGGGCAGCATAACGACATCTTTAACACAGGCTGCTGACCCGGAAATAGATCAGGTTAACATCCGGTCGAGGGTGTAAACACTAATCGTGGAGTAAAATTGAAAGATTTTCAGCGACATTATTTTCTTAAACTTCAAACTCCAATAGTTTGTTGGATTCTGATGCTTGTTGGTTTCTGACCTCTGCAGAGCAGCTTGTTGGAGAAAAAAAAAAGAATCAGAGGAAGAATCATCGTGAAGGAGGTGAGAATTTACATCATTTACTGTGAAATGTTTCTTCTTTCTTTTCAAGTTTTTTCAGTTCAATCCGTCTTTTTTTCTGAAATATCAGTGAGAGAGGGTAAACAGGAAGTGATAAATGAATGTTTATTGTTGTTTTCTTTGTCTGAAACAAATGCTAGCAGTAGCTAACTGCGTTTTATACTAACACTCAAAAAGTTTCTTCTAAGAAAAAGTACAATTTAATATCCAGATGTTTAATCTTCAAATCAGATGCACGATCAATCACTATTAATGAAAAGGACACCCATTTTTAGACCTCAGTGTAACCTTTGACCCTAATGACCAGATGATCTGATGCTAAAATAAAAATAAAAATCTGATCAGTGTCTTTATTACTTGCTTTGGTCCAGTGACAAAGAATCTTAGGAAAATGACTCAGTCTTTTTGTGTAGTTTGTTTGCTAGATGTTCAAGATGTTCATCAATTCTTTTAATACAGTGAATGTCTGATCTGGGTGAGAAGCTGATTTGTTTCTAATTTGTTTACTTTCCTTACACTACTGTGGATGGCTTAAAACTTGGCTTAATGCAGTGCTTTTCAATTATTTCCTGTTGCGCCCCTCCTTGGAAGAAAAAAAAAATCTAGACTATAATTAGTATCGTTTGTCTATGAAATTGTTCTAAGTACAACTCTGCATAACATTGTATCCTCATTAACATTAAATAAAACAAAAAAGAAAAAGCAACGTACAACAAAGAACAGCTTTATTAACATTGTTTTTTAGTCTGTAAAAAAAAAAAAAAACATTCAATAGTTATTTAAACTATAAACATTTTTGACTAATTGAACCAATTAACACTGAAAAATAAATTTTAATAAGATCAATAAATTCCACAGGGTCACATACGCCCCCCGCGGCTCCCAGCATCGCGCTTCAAACCTCGAGGGGGTGCGCTTTACTATTTGAGAAGCACTGACTTAATGCCAGTTTGATGAGGACTCGCTTTACAGATGAAACTACTGCATGACCAAGCTTACAATCTTTTGTTTTAACTTCAGTTCTTGTTTTACATCCTCCCAATTATCTGTTTATTTTCATTAAAAAAAAATAACTCAGGAGGTTCCATTGATTCCCTCCATCCCATCAGCAAGAAGGTTGTTTTTATCTACAGGGAAGCAGTGTGAGGTGGGCAAATACAGGAAATATGTTCTGTAAAAAAGCAGAAAGTACTAACTTTTTGAGATTTAAACAAACTGTGCAGAAGACAAAGCTAATCTGTTTCATTTATAAAATGATGTATGTGAGTTAGAAAAAAATGTGACCGTCAGGTTAAATTTTAAAAGCATGCAAACGGTCCTAAAATTTAAACTATTCTCTTCTTCTACAGAGTTTCTATCAATTCTGCTGCTGCAACTGGTGATGACGGAAGATAACTCTGAGATGTTCAAACAGCAACTAGATATTTGAAAAGAACCAGACTCACCAGACAAATCTCAAGAGAAAAAATGGAAATGCCAGGTGGACAAAAACCATTAAGCTTTGACAAATGTGAACAAAACATTAGACTAAAAGACAACTTCATATGCAATGAATGTGGACACAAATTTAACAAGAAACACCATTTACAACAGCACATGAAAGTCCATATAAGAGACAAACCATTCAGCTGTGATGAATGTGGACACAGATTTAGCAGGAAAGACACTTTAAACCAGCACATGAGAATCCATACTGGAGAAAAACCATTTAGCTGTGATGAATGTGGACAAAGATTTAGCCAAAAAAGCAGCTTAAACCAGCACATGAGAATCCATACAGGAGACAAACCATTCTGCTGTGATGAATGTGGACAAAAATTTCATTTCAAAGGAAACTTAAACCAGCACATGAGAGTCCATACAGGAGACAAACCATTCTGCTGTGATGAATGTGGACAAAGATTTAGTATAAAAGCAAACTTAAACCAGCACATAAGAATCCATACAGGAGACAAACCATTCTGCTGTGATGAATGTGGACAAAGATTTATTCAAAAAACAAACTTAAACGAGCACATGAGAATCCATACTGGAGAAAAACCATTCAGCTGTGATGAATGTGGACAAAGCTTTAGTCAAAAAAGCAGCTTAAACCATCATATGAGAATTCATACAGGAGACAAACCATTCCACTGTGATGAATGTGGACAAAGATTTCATTTAAAAGGAAACTTAAATCATCATATGAGAATCCATACAGGAGAAAAACCATTCAGCTGTGATGAATGTGGACAAAGGTTTATTCAAAAAAGCAACTTAAACCAGCACATGAGAATTCATACAGGAGACAAACCCTTCTGCTGTGATGAATGTGGAAAAAGATTTAGTCAAAAGAGCATCTTAAACAGGCACATGAGAATCCACACCGTTCAACCAGGAGCAACACTGTTCTCTGTTTGATTTGGGATAAATTATTCAATAGGCTTCAAAGTCTAAGAACCCACATGCAATTTCACAAAGAATAAAAAGAGTTTGTTTTTTTATTTTGTCAGAGAGAAACAACAGTTTAGTAGAAAGGATGAACTGCTGCTCTGGTAGGTCCTTTGACCAGACAGAGCTTTATTCACAAGTCTGGACGAACTTCTCTGGGTACCAGAGGAGGTCAGGGACATAGAGCCAAAATGGACTCTGATGTGCATGTCTATTGTTGAGGTGGAAAGCCTGAGCTATGAAGGTAAAATCATTAGTCTTTGTTGAGGTGGTGACTCCGGATCCCACTGCTGGACACAAGGGGAAGGGATGCTGAACCAAACCCACCAGGACTGTAGCATAAATCAACCAGATTTTTTTTTTTATTGTTCATCTTTGTCTTTTTTTTGTATTAGTATAAAAAATTATGCCATCATTAATATTCATTCATACAGCCTCCTATCCTCCTATCTCTGGTGTCAAGGTTGTTGATGTGGTCGAAAACTTGTTTGGCAGCAGGACATCAGGGGTGAAGGAAATTCATCCAAAGCTCCTAAAGTTTCTGGATGGCGTTTGCACCATCACATGGAATCAGGATCGGAGGACATGGATGGTGATTCCTCTTTCTGGTAAAGGAGGCGTGGAGGGTGTGCCCCAACCACAGAGAGATCATGTCAAGTGGGAAATTATTTTAGTTGTGTTTTGTATGTTTTTTTTTTTTTCTTTTATGGATTCTGCCCCCATCTTGTGGACGGGAAATGAACCGATTGTGACTTTGAGCCAATCAAGAAAATTGCGGCCAGCTGTGTGCTGAGAATGGACTTTGTTTGGGGAGGAGTTTCAGCAAGGCAGTGTGGAGAAGGAGGAAAAGCTGAGGGCGTTTAGCAGAAAAAGGAACAGCAGACTCCAGATCCACCATACAGACGCTGCCAGAGGTCTGCTAGCTTACTGAACCACTGCTAGCAACTTATTTCAGACTGTTTTAGTAGGACTCAGCTGGAGGAGCAAAGTGTCCAGTAGTGTGTATGTGAAGGAGTGTGTGAGATCCAGCTCCAGTTTCTGCTGTGACCGCCGGAACTCCGGAGTTGGAGGAGGAATCTTCCGAACCGACGGTCTGTATGGACTAACTGAAACGACCGCCGGCGGTGGAGTGGCGACCGTGTGACTTCTCATCAGGATCTTGCTTAACGGACCAGCTGATGAGGGTGAACGGCAACCCTACTACAGATAGAATTGTAGTAGGGTTGGTTTTGTTTGTGTGGGTTGACGGGGCGACCAGTACAGGACTTTAAATAGTTTTTTTTTTCTCCTTCCCTCTTCCCTGCTGGAGTTATTCATTCAGGGAACAGAAGAGCATCGGTTGTGACCAGTGACATTTGCCCAAAGGGTTTTGGGTGTTATCATTAAGGTGTGGTTTGTTAAGGGTTTAAGTATGTATCTAATAAAAAAGTGTACAGCAACAGCTGCTCGTGTGTTGTCTGTGTTGCCGGAAGATTTAAAGAGCTATTTGGCTGTGACAATCACACTCCTCATTTTCTAAGGGCTGCATACCGTGATGATCTGCATGCTATCCTACATATCGGATGTGCTGTTCAATTGTAGTTTCTGCTCTGCTTTTCTCAGTTGAGCCGTAAGCAACTTTTGAACATTTTTTTGGCTCCTGCTGATTTCCCTTCTTAGTTCTCTTCTTTTTGATAGGAAGGTCTTTGAAGTTACTGGTAAACCAGAGCTTGTTGTTTGAGAAACAGCAAACGGTTCTGGTAGGAACCACAACATCTATACAGAAGTAAATATAATCAGGTCTGCAGCTGGTAAAACCATCAATGTCCACCCCATGAGTGTCCTCCAGTCAGTAGACTGAAAACTGTCCCTCAGTGCTTGGGACCGCACTTCTTGAAGGAGCGCATGGTGGTGATTTGTTTTATTTGCAAAATTTTAAAGTCAAATTTGATATGTATCTTATGCAGCGGGAGATCGACAGGCGGATCGGTGCGGCGTCAACAATAACTAGGACGCTGCATCGGTTCGTCGTGGTAAAGAGAGAGCTGAGCTGAAAAGCAAAGCTCTCAATTTACAAGTCGATCTACGTTCCAACCCTCACCCATGGTCACCAGCTGTGGGTGGTGACCGAAAGAATGAGATCGCAGGTACAAGCGGCCGAAATGAGCTTCCTCCGCAGGGTGGCTGGGCTCTCACTCAGAGATCGGGTGAAAACCTCTGCCGTCCAGGAGGAGCTCTGTGTCGAGCCGCTCCTCCTCCAGATCGAGAGGAACCAGATGTGGTGGTTCGGGCATCTGGTCAGGATGCCCCCGAGCGCCTCGCGGGTGAGGTGTTTCGGGCACATTCCACCGGGAGGAGACCAAGGGGCAGACCCTGGACCCGCTGGAGAGACTATGTCTCACAGCTGGCTGGAGAACGACTTGAGATCCTTCCGTGTGAGCTGGAGGATGCAGCCGGGGTGAGAGAGGCCTGGGCTGCCCGTTTGAGGCTGTTGGCCCTTGCGACATGACCTCGGAACAAGCGGAAGATGACAGAACAGAAGTTTACAAGTTAATAACAGAAAATAACAAAGTCAATGTAAAAATTTGTTATTAAAAATGTAAAAAAACAGGCTGCACAGAAACCAGTTCACTGCCTTTCGTATCATTAATTTTTCTGATTTTTTGTTGGACCAAAGATCCCTTCTTCCAGTGAGGCTGAAATAAAATGATTTTTGTTTTTGGTTTTTTTTTTACTTTTTGCCAGGTTCAAAATATTTTCATATTTTTATTATTATTATATCACATTATTTATAGTTTACTTTTCCTAACAACAGTTTTCTTTTCCAGACAGAGATGTCCTATTTTCATGTATTAATATTAAAAAATTCAATTTACTTTATTAATCTCTTCTGGTGAAATTTGATGTTTCTAAATTTTAGAAATATGTTAAAAAATGTAAGTAGAAGCCAAAAGAAAAAATAAAATATTTAGTAATGATTTGTAATCCTTAGATGGCCTCACTTTACTTCACTAGAACTAGATTTATTGCTAGGTTTGTTTTTTTTTTTTACAGTAAAAATCAGACTGATTGCACATTGTTAGTGGCTAAAAAGTAAAATCAGAAGCAGCATCTGAACCAGATTGTGTTCAGCAAGGTGATGTAGACTGAAACAAACGCTAGAGGGCAGCATTGCGAACTTTCTAACACAGGCTGCTAACCCAGAAATAGACCAGGTTCACATCCGGTCGAGGATGTAAACAAAGATGGTGGAGTAACATGAAAAGCTATTCAGCGACATTATTTTCTTAAACTTCAAACTCCAATAGTTTGTTGGATTCTGATGCTTGTTGGTTTCTGACCTCTGCAGAGCAGCTTGTTGGAGAAAAAAAAAGAATCAGAGGAAGAATCATCGTGAAGGAGGTAAGAATTTACATCATTTACTGTGAAATGTTTCTTCTTTCTTTCCAAGTTTTTCAGTTTAATCCGTCTTTTTTTCTGAAATATCAGTGAGAGAGTGTAAACAGGAAGTGATAAATGAATGTTTATTGTTGTTTTCTTTGTGTGAAACAAATGCTAGCAGTAGCTAACTGCGTTTTATACTAAGACACAACAGTATCGTCTTTAAAGTTTGGCAGATGAACCGGGTCAGCACAAGATACTGTACATACAGTATTAAAAACTCTAGTTAAACCATTTCTATCTGAAATACTAAAAAAAAGTAATTTAATATGAACTTGCTCCCTTTACAGATGAAACTACTGCACGACCAAGATTAAGATCTTTTGTTATTACTTCAGTTCTTGTTTTTGAACTGAAAACAAGAACTGAAGTTCTTGTTATAATCAAAAATAATTATTTTTGATTATTTTGTATCAAAAATAACTCAAGAGGTTCCATTGATTCCCTCCATCCCATCAGTAAGAAGGTTTTTTTTTATCTACAGGGAAGCAGTGTGAGGTGGGCAAATACAGGAAATATGTTCTGTAAAAAAACAAGAAAGTACTAACTTTTGTAGATTTAAACAAACTGTACAAAAGACAAAGGTAAACTTTTTCACTTATAAAATGATGTATGTGAGTTACAAAAAAATGTGACTGTCAGGTTAAATTTTAAAACCATGCAGATGGTCCTAAAATTTACTTTAATCTATTCTCTTCTTCTACAGATTTTCTGTCAATTCTGCTGCTGCAACTGGTGATGATGGAAGAAAACTCTGTGAAATGTTCAAACAGCAACTAGATATTTGAAAAGGAACCAGAAATTCCAGGCAGTAAAAATGGAAATGCCAGGTGGACAAAAACCATTAAGCTTTGACAAAAGTGAACAAAGATTTAAACTAAAAGGCAAATTCATATGTGATGAATGTGGACACAGATTTGGTGTAAAAGCAAGCTTAAACAAGCACATGAGAATCCATACAGGAGACAAACCATTCTGCTGTGATGAATGTGGAGAAAGATTTAGTCAAAAAACTAGCTTAAACCAGCACTCGAGAATCCATACAGGAGACAAACCATTCAGCTGTGATGAATGTGGACAAAGATTTAGAGTAAAATCACATTTAAACCAGCACATTAAAATCCATACAGGAGACAAACCATTCTGCTGTGATGAATGTGGACACAGATTTACTCGAGAAGGAAACTTAAACCAGCACATGAGAAGCCATAGAGGAGACAAACCATTCTACTGTGATGAATGTGGACACAGATTTAGTGTAAAAGCAAGCTTAAACTAGCACATGAGAATCCATACAGGAGACAAACCATTCTGCTGTGATGAATGTGGAGAAAGATTTAGTCAAAAAACTAGCTTAAACCAGCACTCGAAAATCCATACAGGAGACAAACCATTCTGCTGTGATGAATGTGGACACAGATTTACTCGAAAAGGAAACTTAAACCAACACATGAGAATCCATACAGGAGACAAACCATTCAGCTGTGATGAATGTGGACAAAGATTTAGAGTAAAATCACACTTAAACCAGCACATGAGAATCCATACAGAAGAAAAAACATTCACCTGTGATGAATGTAGACAAAGATTTAAAGTAAAATGCGACTTAAACCGACACAGTAGAGTCCATACAGGAGAGAAACCATTCACCTGTGATGAATGTGGACAAAGATTTATTCAAAAAGGCAACTTAAACCAGCACATGAGAATCCATACAGGAGAAAAACCATTCATTTGCGGTAAATGTGGAAAAAGATATACTAGAAAAGATAACTTGAACAACCATATGAGAATCCACACCGTTCAACCAGGAGGAACATCTCTCTCTGTTTGATTTGTGATAAATTATTTAGTAGGCTTCAAAGTCTAAAGACCAACATGCAGTTTTTTAAAAAGAATAAAAAGAGTTTGTTTTTTTATTTTGTCAGAGAGAAACAACAGTTTAGTAGAAAGGATGAACTGCTGCTCTGGTAGGTCCTTTGACCAGACAGAGCTTCTATTCACACGTCTGGCAAAACTTCTCTGGGTACCAGAGGAGGTCAGGGACATAAAGCCAAAATGGACTTTGATCTGCATGTCTATTGTTGAGGTGGAAAGCTGTAGCTATGAAGGCAAAATCATTAGTCGTTGTTGAGGTGGTGACCCCCATCCCACTAGAGGACACAAGGGGAAGGGATGCTGAACCAAACCCACCAGGACTGTAGCATAAATCAACCAGATTTTTTTTCTTTTATTGTTCATCTTTGTCTTTTTTTTGTATTAGTATAAAAAATTATGCCATCATTAATATTCATTCATACAGCCTCCTATCCTCCTATCTCTGGTGTCAAGGTTGTTGATGTGGTCGAAAACCTGTTTGGCAGCAGGACATCAGGGGTGAAGGAAATTCATCCAAAGCTCCTAAAGTTTCTGGATGGCGTTTGCACCATCACATGGAATCAGGATCGGAGGACATGGATAGAATTGCCAGGTTTTGTTTGTGTGGGTTGGCGGGGCAACCAGTACAGGACTTTAAATTGTTTTTTTTTGTTTTTTTCTCCTTCCCTCTTCCCTGCTGGAGTTATTCATTCAGGGAACAGAAGAGCATCGGTTGTGACCAGTGACATTTGCCCAAAGGGTTTTGGGTGTTATCATTAAGGTGTGGTTTGTATAGGGTTTAAGTATGTATCTAATAAAAAAGTGTACAGCAACAGCTCCCCGTGTGTTGTCTGTGTTCCCGGAAGATTTAAAGAGCTATTTGGCTGTGACAATCACACTCCTCATTTTCTAAGGGCTGCATACCGTGATGATCTGCATGCTATCGTACATATCGGATGTGTTTTTCAATTGTATTTTCTGCTCTGCTTTTCTCAGTTGAGCCGTAAGCAACTTTTGAACATTTTTTTGGCTCCTGCTGATCTCCCTTCTTAGTTCTCTTCTTTTCGATAGGAAGGTCTTTGAAGTTACTGGTAAACCAGAGCTTGTTGTTTGAGAAACAGCAAACGGTTCTGGTAGGAACCGCAACATCTATACAGAAGTAAATATAATTAGGTATGCAGCTGGTAAAGAGTGGAGACGGTGGCCGCGTGGTTAGCGCGTGGTTAGCGCGTTCGCCCGCGGACCGGAAGGTCGCGGGTTCGCGTCCCACGGAGAGCACGTCTAGGGTCCTTGGAGAAGACACCTAACCCCCGCTTCTCCCACCATTGGCGCCGTTGAAGGGCAGCCTGCTGCGGTGTAAGGAGTGCAGCAAACAAATTTCCCCGGTGAGGGATGAATAGAGTAATTCAAAATAATCAAAAAAAAAAAAAAAATAAAACCATCAATGTCCACCCCATGAGTGTCCTGCAGTCAGTAGACTGAAAACTGTCCCTCAGTGCTTGGGACCGCACTTCTTGAAGGAGCGCATGGTGGTGATTTGTTTTATTTGCACATTTTTAAAGTAAAATTGGATATGTATTTTATGGAGCTGGAGATCGACAGGCGGATCGGTGCGGCATCAGCAATAACTAGGACGCTGCATCGGTTCGTCGTGGTAAAGAGAGAATTGAGCCAAAAAGCAAAGCTCTCGATTTACAAGTCAATCTACGTTCCAACCCTCACCACGGTAACCAGCTGTGACCAAAAGAATGAGATCGCGGGTACAAGCGGCCGAAATGGGCTTCCTCCGCAGGGAGGCTGGGCTCTCACTCAGAGATCGGGTGAGGAGCTCTGCCATCCGGGAGGAGCTCGGTGTTGAGCCGCTCCTTCTCCAGGTCGAGAGGAGCCAGGTGGGGTGGTTCGGGCATCTGGTCAGGATGCCCCCCGAGCGCCTCGCGGGCAAGGTGTTTCGGGCACGCCCCACCGGGAGGAGACCAAGGGGCAGACCCCGGACCCGCTGGAGAGACTATGTCTCACGGCTGGCCGGGGAACGACTTGGGATCCTTCCAGGTGAGCTAGGGGATGCAGGCGGGGAGAGAGAGGCCTGGGCTGCTCGTTTGAGCATGTTGCCCCTGCAACCCAACCCCGGAACAAGCGGAAGATGACGGAACGGAATGTATCTTCTTAAATACTGTCAGCAATATAAAATCAACAATATTAAAAATAACCATTTATTTATTTTGAACAAAATCATCACAACAAAGGAATAAGTGAAAAATCCACAAAGGAGAGTTCAAAAAGGAGTGGGAACAAGTTAATAAAAACTTATTTAAACCCACCTCACTGTACAAACAAAGAAGTCTGCTTCTTCTTTGTTCTTTCCTTTTAATATAACACAAGAAAATTTATTTAAGTATGTATGTAATGTATGAGAGGCAAAAAACAAACAAAACAACAGTAAACAAAAGGACCGGTTACAATAATAAAAAGAAAAATAACCATAATTTTTGTTTATTTATTATAGCCTGAGATAATTTGCTTTTAAATTTGAGCCCTGAATATCTTTATGGTTGATTTTTACTTTATTTCACTTGAATTCAATAAAAAAAATTTGTATACCGTGGTCCAAAATCACAATTTTTTTGGTCTCAATGGGCTTCATACCGCAGATTTAAAATGTACAAAAACAAGAAAACAGAAGAACATATAAACACAAATACACAGTTAAAATATAACTAACAAATGCTAGTTTGTAAAAGTTTATTTTTCCTAATACCATTATTTTTTATTTTTCAGACAGAGATGTCCTATTTTCATGTATAAATGTTCAAACATTCAATTTACTTCATTACCCCCTTCTGGAGAAATTTAATGTTTCAAAATTTTAGAAATACGTTAATAAATGTAGGTAGAAGCCAAAATAAAAATAAATTTTTAGTAATGATTTGTAATTCTTAGATGGTCTCACTTTACTTCACTAGAACTAGATTAATTTCTAGATTTTTATTTTTTAGAGTAAAAATCAGACTGATTGAACATTGTTAGTGGCTAAAAAGAAAAATCAGAAGCAGCATCTGAACCAGATTCAACACAGACTGTGTTCAGCAAGGTGATGTAGACTGAAGCAAACGCTAGAGGGCAGCATTACAACCTCTACAACACAGGCTGCTGACCCGAAAATAGACCAGGTTCACATCCGGTCTGGTATAAACAGCAGTGGAGGAGAAAAATTAAAAGATATTCAGCGACATTATTTTCTTAAACTTCAAACTCCAATAGTTTGTTGGATTCTGATACTTGTTGGTTTCTGACCTCTGCAGAGCAGCTTGTTGGGGAAAAATATTGGAGCAAAAAAAGAATCAGAGGAAGAATCATCGTGAAGGAGGTGAGAATTTACATCATTTACTGTGAAATGTTTCTTCTTTCTTTCCAAGTTTTTCAGTTAAATCCGTCTTTTTTCTGAAATATCAGTGAGAGAGTGTAAACAGGAAGTGATAAATGAATGTTTATTGTTGTTTTCTTTGTCATAAATAAGTTCCAGCAGTAGTTAACTGTGTTTTAAACGAAGACACACCAAGTTTATTCAAATAAAAATGAGTAAGATATGCAGATATTTAACGGATAAAACTTAGAAGCAAAATAAACCTGATTTTCTATAAATAATAAATCTTACCACGTTTTTACCATTAATGTATGAGAGCCAAAAAACAAACAAAACAACAGTAAACAAAAGGACCGGTCATAATAATAAAAAGAAAATATAACGATCATTTTTGTTTATTTCTTAAAGCCTGAGATAATTTGCTTTTTAATTTGAGCTCTGAATATCTTTATGGTTTGCTTTATTTCATCTGAATTCAATTCTTTTTTTTTTTTTTAGTCCAAAATCACAATTGTTTTTGTCTCAACGGGCTTCACATCGCAGATTTAAAAATTACAAAAACAAGAAAAAAGAAGAATATATAAACACAAATACACAGTTAAAATATAACTAACAAATTATAGCTAAACAATCTTTAATCTTCACTTTCAACAGAACAAACTTCATAAATCTTTTGTAAATGTTTTGTACATTCCTGCCCTTAGAGCCTCCTTCACAGTGTGATAAAACTCCAAAAAACCCATCCTTGGGAAAAATTAGAAACCTCATGGAGCTTCACACGAAAGAGGGATCCCTCACCCAGGACAAGCATCCAATGTGTCTAAGATTATTGTTTAACTATTAGCTTCAGGTAGCTGGGTCAAACAAGACACATTCCGTACAGCCTTGAGTGTGATGCATTAGTTACACAGACAGCGATTCCATGTTTCCGTTGTTGCTTTCTGAAGTGTTTCTTGGTCCATCTGTTTGCACTCGATGTGAAACCATTTACAACAGCCATCACACTGTATCTGTTAAAGAGCACAAGTGAAAATTTGAATGTAAATGGAAATATTCTTTGCTCTCATTAAACTATTTAGCACTTCTGCAAATTTACTGTATTATAATTATTGATATTTTTGTTCCGCACTCATTAATATTTGAAACTACTCAAAACAGCACAACAGCAATCACCCATCACTGAAAAAAAGATTACTTAATCTGTGAAAGAAGGACCTTAATATGTCTGAAAAAGAGTTTTTATTCAATTTAGTATTTTCATAATCAAAACCAACAATAAAATTCACAAAACAGAGATTGACAATTGTCTTTTTCGGCTGCAGCAGGAGAGAGAAAGTAGAGCGAGGAGTGATTACACTCTGGCTGGTCCAAGTAACTCTCTGCTCTCTGTCTCCTGCTTTCTTCCTTTTAGTTAGCAAAAGGGAGTAGCCGAAAGTGGCCCTAAAGCCAGTCTGCACACAGATGGTCCTGAATCTGATAAGAAAGAAAAATGTCCATGCAAATAGTATGTGGGAGAGCTAGCTGAAAATTAGTGGTTATATTTGTTCAAATATAAAATGACGATTAGATGATTTGCACAATCTAGTATTAAAAGCAGAAGTTAAACACATGGTTATGTCTGATGTGAAAAACACACATATACTTCATAATCGAGCTTATCTTACAGACCTGATCCTGGTGGCTTGGTGGTTGAGCGTATAGCATGATTTCTGTCTGTGTCTAGTACGAAAATAAAAAAACAGAATGTAAATATTTATATTTCAGTATTAGATTGATTGTAATTATTCCTCTAATGACAATACAGACAATTTGTAAGAAAAAGGTTACACATCAGAAGCTTATTTGGAAAAAATTTCATGACCAACCTAGCATCTGACTGAAATAAATAGAAATACTTTTCATTATAAATAAGATTATGAGGGTATCATGTTAGTAGAGAGTCATTTTTGTTTACCGTGATAACAATGACCCCACAGCTATTGCCGTCATGCTGAACAGGGTGGGACATAATGGCCCCTGACCACTTTTTTCCCACCCAGTCAGTTTTGCTGTGGCAGATTCGTGTCATTTTGAAATAGTTGTTGTAATAGTACCAGTAGAACAATTATTACTGTGTAGTAAAAATAAAGTAAAAGTCTATGACACATTACGCAGAGATGAAAATATCTTGACTTGGGAAAAGCAAAGGCCATTAGTGTTTCTGTTAACAAACCAGCTCATGAAATATGACAGCACTATTCATTACCCCCAATCCTAATAAGACCCAGCACGCCCATTAACACAAAATCCCTGACCACAGCACCCAACGCCAAGTATCCCACAAAAAACTCTGGTGAAACTTTACCCTCTCCTACTGAAGACCTTTAAGCAGGAATAACTAAGTCAATGTAAAAATTTGATATTAAAAATGTAATAAATCACAGAAATGCACAGAAACCAGTTCATTGCCTTTCGTCTCATTATTTTTTCAAATTTTTCGTTGTACTAAAGTACCCTTCTTCCACTGAGGCTGAAATAAAATGTTTTTTTTTTTTCCACTTTCTGCCAGGTTCAGCATATTTTCAGATTAACATGGATGTCGCAAACTTTTTTTTACTTTTCCTAACAACACCTCTTTTTTTCAGACAGAGATGTCTTATTTTCATGTATAAATATTCGAACATTCAATTTATTTTATTAATCCCTTCTGGAGAAATTTGATGTTTCTAAATTTTAGAAATATGCTAATAAATGTAAGTAAATGTCGAAAGAAAAAAGAAAATTAAAATATTTTGTAATGATTTGTAATCCTTAGATGGCCTCACTTTACTTCACAAGAACTAGATTTAGTGCTAGGTTTTATTTTTTTAGAGTAAAAATCAGACTGATTGCACATTGTTAGTGACTAAAAAGAAAAATCAGAAGCAGCATCTGAACCAGATTCAACACAGACAATGGCGGCGTAAAAATGAAAGATTCTCAGCGGCATTTTATTAAACTTCAAACTCCAATAGTTTGTTGGATTCTGATGCTTGTTGGTTTCTGACCTCTGCAGAGCAGCTTGTTGGAGAAAAATATTGGAGCAAAAAAGAATCAGAGGAAGAATCATTGTGAAAGAGGTGAGAATTTACATCATTTACTGTGAAATGTTTCTTCTTTCTTTCCAGGTTTTTCAGTTTAATCTGTCTTTTTCTGAAATATCAGTGAGAGAGAGTAAACAGGAAGTGATGAATGAATGTTTATTGTTGTTTTCTCTGTCATAAATAAATTCCAGCAGTAGCTAACTGCGTTTTATACTAAGACACAACAAGTTTCTTCTTTAAAATTTGACAGATGCGCCGGGTCAGCACAAGATACTGTACATACTGTATAAAAAAACTCAATTAGTTAAATATTTCTGTCTGAAATACTAAGAAAAAAAGCAATTTAATATAAACTTACTCACTTTACAGATGAAACTACTGCACGACCAAGCTTAAGATCTTTTGTTATTACTTCAGTTCTTGTTTTTAAACTGAAAGCAAGAACTGAAGTTCTTGTTATAATAAAAAATAATTATTTTTGATTATTTTGTATCAAAAATAACTCAAGAGGTTCCATTGATTCCCTCCATCCCATCAGTAAGAAGGTTTTTTTTATCTACAGGGAAGCAGTGTGAGGTGGGCAAATACAGGAAATATGTTCTGTAAAAAACAAGAAAGTACTAACTTT
Source organism: Neostethus bicornis (assembly GCA_902685375.1). Classification (NCBI taxonomy): domain Eukaryota; kingdom Metazoa; phylum Chordata; class Actinopteri; order Atheriniformes; family Phallostethidae; genus Neostethus; species Neostethus bicornis. The sequence goes on from LR738552.1 coordinate 26,498,974, forward strand.
TTTAGATTTAAACAAACCGTACAGAAGACAAAGGTAAACTTTTTTACTTATAAAATGATGTATGTGAGTTACAAAAAAATGTGACTGTCAGGTTAAATTTTAAAACCATGCAGATGGTCCTCAAATTTACTTTAATCTATTCTCTTCTTCTACAGATTTTCTGTCAATTCTGCTGCTGCAACTGGTGATGATGGAAGAAAACTCTGTGAGATGTTCAAACAGCAACTAGATATTTGAAAAGGAACCAGAAATTCCAGGCAGTAAAAATGGAAATGCCAGGTGGACAAAAACCATTAAGCTTTGACAAAAGTGAACAAAGATTTAAACTAAAAGGCAAATTCATATGTAATGAATGTGGACACAGATTTAGTGTAAAAGCACGCTTAAACCAGCACATGAGAATCCATACAGGAGACAAACCATTCTGCTGTGATGAATGTGGAGAAAGATTTAGTCAAAAAACTAGCTTAAACCAGCACTCGAGAATCCATACAGGAGACAAACCATTCAGCTGTGATGAATGTGGACAAAGATTTAGAGTAAAATCACATTTAAACCAGCACATTAAAATCCATACAGGAGACAAACCATTCACCTGTGATGAATGTGGACACAGATTTACTCGAGAAGGAAACTTAAACCAGCACATGAGAAGCCATAGAGGAGACAAACCATTCTGCTGTGATGAATGTGGACACAGATTTACTCGAAAAGGAAACTTAAACCAACACATGAGAAGCCATAGAGGAGACAAACCATTCTGCTGTGATGAATGTGGACACAGATTTAGTGTAAAAGCAAGCTTAAACCAGCACATGAGAATCCATACAGGAGACAAACCATTCAGCTGTGATGAATGTGGACAAAGATTTAGAGTAAAATCACACTTAAACCAGCACATGAGAATCCATACAGAAGAAAAACCATTCATCTGTGATGAATGTGGACAAAGATTTAAAGTAAAACCCGACTTAAACCGACACAGTAGAGTCCATACAGGAGACAAACCATTCACCTGTGATGAATGTGGACAAAGATTTATTCAAAAAGGCAACTTAAACCAGCACATGAGAATCCATACAGGAGAAAAACCATTCATATGCGGTAAATGTGGAAAAAGATATACTAGAAAAGATAACTTGAATAACCATATGAGAATCCACACCGTTCAACCAGGAGCAACATCTCTCTCTGTTTGATTTGTGATAAATTATTTAGTAGGCTTCAAAGTCTAAAGACCCACATGCAGTTTTTAAAAAGAATAAAAAGAGTTTGTTTTTCTATTTTTTCAGAGAGAAACAACAGTTTAGTAGAAAGGGTGAACTGCTGCTCTGGTAGGTCCTTTGACCAGACAGAGCTTCTATTCACAAGTCTGGCAGAACTTCTCTGGGTACCAGAGGAGGTCAGGGACATAGAGTCAAAATAGACTGATCTACATGTCTATTGTTGAGGTGGAAAGCTGTAGCTATGAAGGCAAAATCATTAGTCGTTGTTGAGGTGGTGACCCCCATCCCACTAGAGGACACAAGGGGTACGGGATATTGAACCAAACCCCCCATAACTGCAGCATTAATCAACCAGAATTTTTTTAGTCATTTTTTTTTTTTTTTTTTTTTTTTTTTAGTAGTATAAAGAAATTGTGCCATAATTTATAGTCCTTCATGCAGCCGCCTATCCTCCTATCTCTGGTGTCAAGGTTGTGGATGTAGTTGAAAATCTGTTCGGCAGCAGGACTCCAGGGAAGAACGAAATTCATTCAAAGCTCCTAAAGTTTCTGGATGGCGTTTGCACCATCACATGGACATCAGGGTTGGAGGACAAGAATGGTGGTCCCTTTTTCTAAGAAGAAAATTTGGAGGGTGTGCGCCAACCACAGAGGGATCATGTGAAGTGGGACATTATTTTATTTGTGTTCTGTTTTTTTTTGTTTTTTTTTTTTTTCCTTTATGGATTGTGCTTCCATCTTGTGGACGGATAGAGAACTGATTGGAACTTTGAGCCAATCAAAAGAATTGGGGTCAGCTGTGTGCTGGGAATGGACTTTATTTGGGGAGGAGTTCCAGCAAGGCAGCGTGGAGAAGGAGGAAAAGCTGAGAGAGTTTGGCAGAAAAAAGACTCCACATCCACCATATAGATGCTCTTAGCTGTTTGCTAGCTTACTGAGCTACTTCTAGCAACGTACTTCAGACTCTGCTTTAGAAAGACTCAGCTGGAGGATCAAAATGTCTAGCAGCGTTTATGTGCAGTAGTGTGTGAGATCCAGCTCCAGTATCTGCTGCGACTGCCGGAACTGCGGAATTGGAGGAGGAAGCTTCCGAACAGACGGTCTATATTGACTGGCTGTAACGACTGCCAGCGATGGAGTGACGACCGTCAGACTTCTCATCAGGATTCCCCTTAGTGGACCAGCTGACGAGGTTCGACGGCAACCCTACCCTGGCTGGAATTGCCAGGTTTTTCTAGTGTTGGTCCGAGGGGGCACCAGTACAGGACTTTAAAATGTTTTCGTTTTTTTATTCCCCCTTCTCTGCTGGAGTTAGTAATCTCGGGATCATCAATCGTGACCTGGCTCCCCAGTGACATTTGCCCACCCATTGTGTGTGTGTTTTTTTTTTTTTTAAGGGTTTTGGGTGTTATTATTAATGTGTGTTGTGTTTAAGGGTTTTGGGTGTTATTATTAAGGTGTGGTGTGTTTAAGGGTTTAAGTATGTATGTGATGAATGTGGACACTAATAAAGTAGTGTACAGTAACAGCTGCCTTGCGTTGTCTGTGTCTCTTGGTGATTTAAAGAGCCTTTTGGCCATGACAATCGCACTCTTTATTTTCTTGGCGCTGCATCCCGTAATGGTCTGCATGCTCTCCTACATAGTATCTGATGTGCTGTTCAACTGTAGTTTCTGCTCTTTTTTACTCAGTTGAGCCGTAAGCAATGTTTGAACATCTTTTTAGCTCCTGCCAATCTTCTTTCTTTGTTCTCTTCTTTTTGTTTCGAAGGTCTTTAGGAAGTTGAACATCTACAGAATACAGAAGTAAATATAATCTGGTTTCTAGGTGTTATTATTAACACCCTGGTTACTGGTAACCATAAGAGTCCTCCAGTCAGTAGACTGAAGACTGCTTAGGAGCGCACTTCTTTAAGAAGCGCATGGTGGTGATTTCTCTCTGATCCTTTGGCTTGTATCAAGGCTGGAGCAGGATGAGATTATGGTGTGACTTCATGGGTGATGGTAGAGGAATTACAGATTATACATTCTTTACATTTGCATTCAAATTTACATTTGAAAATTCAGTAGGTATAAATCTGTGCTTCTCAATTATTTCCTATTTTGCCACCCCCCCTCCCCCCTAGGAAGAAGAAAATATTTCCACCCCCCCACACTCTCTGCCGTGACTATAATTAGTATCATTTTTATATTAAATTGTTATAAGTACACCTCTGCACAACCTTATATTCTCATTAACATAAAAAAAAGCAACGTCCAACAAAGAACAGCTTTATTAACATAAAAAAAAACATGTTCCACGGGGTCACTTGCGCCCCCCGCCCCTGGCATCATGGCGCGCCCCACCTTGAAGGGCCCACCACACTATTGCAGAAGCACTGGTCTAAGTAAACGTAACTGTAAGCTCAATTCTTCTTCTTCTTTTGGCATTTCCCTTCAGGGGTCACCACAGCAAGTCAGTTTCTTCCATCTAAGAAACTTCTTCCATCAATGTTCTGTTAATTTTAACAGTTACATACTCTGGGGTACACCATCTGTTAGTGATGAACATAAAAAGCCCTCTACCCTTCTGGTGCCACACACCAACTGGGAAGAGCTGAACAGGAAATGAAAAAAAAAAAAAAGAATGAAAATTTAACTTTTTTAATGGTATAAAAACGATACACGGCACTACAAACTACTACTACAAAAAATGTACTAAAACTAGAGAAAAAATGAGACGGAGCTCCAGAGCATATATCTCTTTCTGAAACTATTTGTTTGGAGACTTTGCATCGGAGCTTGTCTCATTCCAGCTGCTGACGTCACTATAGCATTAACGTTATGGCTCCGCCCCCTTCTGCTTTGTTGTTTGTGTCATAACGTCACGGTATGAGAGACAGCGCTCAGGACTTCAGAGCATTTACGGTTTTTAGAAGCGCTAAACTTCAAACCTGTTAAAGATGTTCCTGTATCTGTTAAACATGTTGGTATGTTGGACTGGGAGGAGGATTGGGAGAAGTTTGTGGAAATTTTGGTTAAAAAAAAAAAAACGGATTCATGTTTTTTTTTTTTCTATACCAAAATTCCATGTTGGTTTGAACCAGATGAACATATTTTCTTATTTACAGCATGTTCTTTATAAGATCTTATGACATTTATCCTATTATCCAACATTTATCACGTTTTACCAGATTTTATAACATTCCCTTCTGATGAGCACCTTCAAATTTAATTCAACCATGTTCAATAAACTAAAAATATAAGCTGTTTATTCTATAATGTTCCTTTTTTACATGTTATTGTAAGTAATCAGAACTATTCCCACTGGGCTCATGTCGAAGTGTCTTTGGGGAAGAAACCCACTTCACCGTTTTTCCCACAATTGGTGCCTTCCTGTTTGAACTGAACCAGATTCAACACAGACTGTGTTCAGCAAGATAATGTAGACTGAAGCAAACGCTAGAGGGCAGCATTACGAACTCTCCAACACAGGCTGCTGACCCGGAAACAGACCAGGTTCACATCCGGTCGAGGATGTAAACAAGCGATGATGGAGAAAAAGGGAACGATATTCAACGTCATCATTTTCTTAAAGTTCAAACTCCAATAGTTTCTTAGATTCTGATGTTTGTTGGTTTCTGACCTCTGCAGAGCAGCTTGTTGGAGAAAAATATTGGAGCAAAAAAAGAATCAGAGGAAGAATCATCGTGAAGGAGGTGAGAATTTACATCATTTACTGTGAAATGTTTCTTCTTTCTTTCCAAGTTATTTTGTTCAATCCGTCTTTTTTCAGAAATATCAGTGAGAGATGGTAAACAGGAAGTGATAAATGAATGTTTATTGTTGTTTTCTTTGTCTGAAACAAAGGCTAGCAGTAGCTAACTGCGTTTTATACTAAGACACAACAGTTTCTTCTTTAAAATTTGACAAATGAGCCGGGTCAGCACAAGATACTGTATATACAGTATAAAAAAAACCCAAATATTTCTATCTGAAATACTAAAACAAAAAAGGCCATTCAATATGAACCTACTCGCTTTACAGATGAAACTACTGCGCGACCAAGCTTAAGATCTTTTGTTATTACTTCAGTTCTTGTTTTAGATTTTCTCAATTATCTGTTATTTTGTATAAAAATAACTCAGGAGGTTCCATTGATTCCCTCCATCCCATCAGTAAGAAGGTTGTTTTTAGCTACAGGGAAGCAGTGTCAGGTGGGCAAATACAGAAAATATGTTCTGTAAAAAACAAGAAAGTACTAACTTTTTGAGATTTAAACAAACTGTACAGAAGACAAAGCTAATCTGTTTCATTTATAAAATGATGTATGTGAGTTACAAAAAATGTGACTGTCAGGTTAAATTTTACAACCATGCAGATGGTTGTAAAATTTAATTTAATCTATTCTCTTCTTTTACAGAGTTCTATCAATTCTGCTGCTGCAACTGGTGATGACGGAAGATAACTCTGAGATGTTCAAACAGAAACTAGATGTTTGAAAAGGACCAGAATCACCAGAAAAATCTCAAGAATAAACATGGAAATGCCAGGTGGACAAAAACCATTAAGCTTTGACAAATGTGAAGAAAGATTTAGACTAAAAGACAACTTCGTATGTGATGAATGTGGACAAAAATTTAGTCTAAAAGGAAACTTAAACCAGCACATGAGAATCCATACAGGAGACAAACCATTCAGCTGTGATGAATGTAGACAAAGATTTAGTCAAAAAAGAAACTTAAACCGGCACATGAGAATCCATACAGGAGACAAACCATTCTGCTGTGATGAATGTGGACACAGATTTACTCGAAAAGGAAACTTAAACCAGCACATGAGAATCCATACAGGAGAAAAACCATTCATATGCGGTAAATGTGGAAAAAGATATACTAGAAAAGATAACTTGAACAACCATATGAGAATCCACACCGTTCAACCAGGAGCAACATCTCTCTCTGTTTGATTTGTGATAAATTATTTAGTAGGCTTCAAAGTCTAAAGACCCACATGCAGTTTTTAAAAAGAATAAAAAGAGTTTGTTTTTTTATTTTTTCAGAGAGAAACAACAGTTTAGTAAAAAGGGTGAACTGCTGCTCTGGTAGGTCCTTTGACCAGACAGAGCTTCTATTCACACGTCTGGCAAAACTTCTCTGGGTACCAGAGGAGGTCAGGGACATAGAGTCAAAATAGACTGATCTACATGTCTATTGTTGAGGTGGAAAGCTGTAGCTATGAAGGCAAAATCATTAGTCGTTGTTGAGGTGGTGACTCCATCCCACTAGAGGACACAAGGGGTACGGGATGTTGAACCAAACCCCCCATAACTGCAGCATAAATCAACCAGGATTTTTTTAGTCATTTTTTTTTTTTTTTTTTAGTAGTATAAAGAAATTATGCCATAATTTATATTCCTTCATGCAGCCGCCTATCCTCCTATCTCTGGTGTCAAGGTTGTGGATGTAGTTGAAAATCTGTTCGGCAGCAGGACTCCAGGGAAGAACGAAATTCATTCAAAGCTCCTAAAGTTTCTGGATGGCATTTGCACCATCACATGGACATCAAGGTTGGAGGACAGGGATGGTGGTTCCTTTTTCTAAGAGGAAAATTTGGAGGGTGTGCGCCAACCACAGAGGGATCATGTGAAGTGGGACTTTATTTTATTTGTGTTCTGTTTTTTTTTTTTGTTTTTTTTTTTTTTCCTTCATGGATTGTGCTCCCATCTTGTGGACGGATAGAGAACTGATTGGGACTTTGAGCCAATCAAAAGAATTGGGGTCAGCTGTGTGCTGGGAATGGACTTTATTTGGGGAGGAGTTCCAGCAAGGCAGCGTGGAGAAGGAGGAAAAGCTGAGAGAGTTTGGCAGAAAAAAGACTCCACATCCACCATATAGATGCTCCTAGCTGGTTGCTAGCTTACTGAGCTACTTCTAGCAACGTTCTTCAGACTCTGCTTTAGAAAGACTCAGCTGGAGGATCAAAATGTCTAGCAACGTTTACGTGCAGTAGTGTGTCAGATCCAGCTCCAGTATCTGCTGCGACTGCCGGAACTGCGGAATTGGAGGAGGAAGCTTCCGAACAGACGGTCTATATTGACTGGCTGTAACGACTGCCAGCGATGGAGTGACGACCGTGAGACTTCTCATCAGGATTCCCCTTAGTGGACCAGCTGACGAGGTTCGACGGCAACTGTACCCTGGATGGAATTTCCAGGTTTTGCTAGTGTTGGTCGGAGGGGGGACCAGTACAGGACTTTAAAATGTTCTCGTTTTTTTGTTCCCCCTTCTCTGCTGGAGTTAGTAATCTCAGGATCATCAATCGTGACCTGGCTCCCCAGTGACATTTGCCCACCCATTGTGTGTGTGTTTTTTTTTAAGGGTTTTGGGTGTTATTATTAAGGTGTGGTGTGTTAAGGGTTTAAGTATGTATCTAATAAAGTAGTGTACAGTAACAGCTGCCCTTGCGTTGTCTGTGTCTCTTGGTGATTTAAAGAACCTTTTGGCCGTAACAATCTCACTCTTCATTTTCTTGGCGCTGCATCCCGTGATGGTCTGCATGCTATCCTACATATCTGATGTTCTATTCAACTGTGGTTTCCGCTCTTTTTTCTCAGTTGAACCGTAAGCAACCTTTGAACATCTTTTTAGCTCCTGCCGATCTCCCTTCTTAGTTCTCTTCTTTTTGTTAGGAAGGTCTTTCCACCAGAAGTAAATATAATCTGGTTTCTAGGTGTTATAATTAACACCCTGGTTACTGGTAACCATGAGTGCCCTCCAGTCAGTAGACTGAAAACTGTTTCTCTGTGCTTAGGAGCGCTCTTCTTGAAGCAGCCATGGTGGTGATTTCTCTCTGTTCCTTTGGCTTTTATCAAGGCTGGAGCAGGATGAGATTATGATCCTACTTCATGGGTGATGGTAGAAGAATTACAGATTATACATTCTTTACATTTGAAAATTCAATAGATCTAAGTCAGTGCTTCTCAATTATTTCCTGTTGCGCCCCCCCTAGGAAGAAGAAAATAATTCTGCCCCTGCACTCTCCGCTGTGACTATGATTAATATCATTTGTATATGAAATTGTTATAAGTTCACCTCTGCATAACATTATATCCTCATTAACATTAAAGAACCCAAAAAAAGAAAAAGCAACGTACAACAAAGAACAGCTTTATTAACATAAAAAAACCCCAACATTTTCCACAGGGTCAAACGCAACCCCTGGCATCGCGGCGCGCCCCACCTCGAAGGGCCTGACCCACTATTTGAGAAGTACTGGTCTAAGTAAACGTAACTATAAGGTCAATTCTTCTTCTTCTTTTGGCATTTCCCTTCAGGGGTCGCCACAGCAAGTCAGTTTCTTCCATTTAAGAAATTTCTTCCATCAATGTCCAGTTAATTTTAACAGTCACATACTCTGGGGTACACCATCTGTTAGTGATGAACATAAAAAGACCTCTACCCTTGGGGTGACACACACCAACTGGGAGAAGCTGAATAGGAAATAAAAAAAATGAATGAAAATTTAACTTTTTTAATGGTACAAAAACGATACACGGCCCTACAAACTACTACTACAAAAAATGTACTAAAACTAGAGAAAAAATGAGACGGAGTTCCAGAGCATATCTCTTTCTGAAACTATTTGTTTGGAGACTTTGCATCGGAGCTTGCCTCATTCCAGCTGCTGACGTCACTATAGGATTAACGTTCTGGCTACGCCCCCTTCTGATTTGTTGTTTGTGTCATAACGTCACGGTATGAGAGACAGCGCTCAGGACTTCAGAGCATTTACGGTTTTTAGAAGCGCTAAACTTCAAACCTGTTAAAGATGTTCCTGTATCTGTTAAACATGTTGGTATGTTGGACTAGGAGGAGGATTGGGAGAAGTTTGTAGGAATTTTGGTTAAAAAAAAAAAAGAAAAAAGGATTCACGTTTTTTTTTTATACCAAAATTCCATGTTGGTTTGAAGCAGAGGAACATATTTTCTTATTTACAGCATGTTCTTTATAAGATCTTATGACATTTATCCTATTATCCAACATTTATTACATTTTACCAGATTGTATAACATTCACTTCTAATGAACACCTTCAAACTTTATTAAACCATGTTCAATAAACTGAAAATATAAGCTGTTTATTCTAATATTTTCCGTTTTTACATGTTATTATAAATAATCAGAACTATTCCTACTGGGCTCATGTCGAAGCTGGGGTTATGTCTTTTTGCTTTTATGATGATATAAAAGAAAAAAAAGGGTCGGCGTAAAAAGCGTTTGCTTCAGCCGATACCTTTTCGGTCCTTTGCTAAAATATAATTGTTTTCTTTGTTTCATTGATGTGAAATTGCACTGTGACCGAAATAAATAAATAAATAATAAGTGTCCTTGGGGAAAAAAACCTACTTCACCGTTTTTCCCACCATTGGCGCCGTCCTGTTTGAACTGAACCAGATTCAACACAGACTGTGTTCAGCAAGATAATGTAGACTGAAGCAAACGCTAGAGGGCAGCATTACGAACTCTCCAACACAGGCTGTTGACCCGGAAACAGACCAGGTTCACATCCGGTCGAGGATGTAAACAGCGATGGTGGAAAAAATTAAAAGATATTCAACGACATTATTTTCTTAAACTTCAAACTCCAATAGTTTGTTGGATTCTGATGCTTGTTGGTTTCTGACCTCTGCAGAGTAGCTTGTTGGAGAAAAAAAAAGAATCAGAGGAAGAATCATCGTGAAGGAGGTGAGAATTTACATCATTTACTGTGAAATGTTTCTTCTTTCTTTCCAAGTTTTTCAGTTCAATCCGTCTTTTTTCTGAAATATCAGTGAGAGAGGGTAAACAGGAAGTGATAAATGAATGTTTATTGTTGTTTTCTTTGTCTGAAACAAATGCTAGCAGTAGCTAACTGCGTTTTATACTAAGACACAAATTTCTTTGAACAGAAAGTACAATTTAATATCCAGATGTTTCATCTTCAAATCAGATGCACGATCAATCACTATCAATGAATAGGGCACCCATTTTTAGACCTTAGTGTAACCTTAAAATTAGAATATGAGTTGTGTCTTTATTACTTGCTTTGGTCCAGTGCCAAAGTATCTAATGAAAAGTACTCAGCCTTTTTGTGTAGTTTGTTTGTTAGATGTTCATTTATTCTTTTAATACAGTGAATGTCTGATCTGGGTGAGAAGCTGATTTGTTTCTAATTTGTTTACTTTCCTTACATTACTGTGGATGGCTTAAAACTTGGCTTAATGCAGTGCTTCTCAATTATTTCCTGTTGCGCTCCCCCTTCGAAGAAAAAAAAAATAGACTATAATTAGTATCATTTGTCTATGAAATTGTTCTAAGTACAACTCTGCATAACATTGTATCCTCATTAACATTAAATAAAACAAAAAAGAAAAAGCAACGTACAACAAAGAACAGCTTTATTAACATTGTTTTTTAGTCTGTAAAAAAAAAAAAAACATTCAATACTTATTTAAACTATAAATATTTTTGACTAATTGAACCATTTAATACTGAAAAATACATTTTAATAAGATCAATAAATTTAAATTGATCAGCAACATTACCTCAGGAGCACAAAATATAAAACACTTTAACCTACAAAACAAAAACGAATGGAACAATTTGTGCTGTTTTTTCTTATGAAAATAAGGAAGTCAGAATTAGTGGCTACAATGAGCACATTTTGCAGTGCACAGCTTTTCAAAGCAGGGTTTGAAGACGTATACCGCAACTCTCAGCTCCTGCTCAATGTTTAGCTGGGACCTGTACTTGGTCCTCTAGTACAGCAAAAAAAAAAAACTCTACATGTTCCACAGGGTCACATACGCCCCCCGCGGCTCCCGGCATCGCGCTTCAAACCCAGAGGGGGTGCGCTTTACTATTTGAGAAGCACTGACTTAATGCCAGTTTGATGAGTACTCGCTTTACAGATGAAACTACTGCATGACCAAGCTTACAATCTTTTGTTTTAACTTCAGTTCTTGTTTTACATCCTCCCAATTATCTGTTTATTTTCATTAAAAAAAATAACTCAGGAGGTTCCACTGATTCCCTCCATCCCATCAGCAAGAAGGTTGTTTTTATCTACAGGGAAGCAGTGTGAGGTGGGCAAATACAGGAAATATGTTCTGTAAAAAACAAGAAAGTACTAACTTTTTGAGATTTAAACAAACTGTGCAGAAGACAAAGCTAATCTGTTTCATTTATAAAATGATGTATGTGAGATACAAAAAAATGTGACTGTCAGGTTAAATTTTAAAAGCATGCAAACGGTCCTAAAATTTAAACTATTCTCTTCTTTTACAGAGTTTCTGTCAATTCTGCTGCTGCAACTGGTGAAGATGGAAGATAACTCTGAGATGTTCAAACAGCAACTAGATATTTGAAAAGAACCAGACTCACCAGAGAAATCTCAAGAGTAAAAATGGAAATGCCAGGTGGACAAAAACCATTAAGCTTTGACAAATGTGAACAAAAATTTATACTAAAAGACAACTTCATATGTAATGAATGTGGACACAAATTTAACAAGAAACACCATTTACAACGGCACATGAAAGTCCATATAAGAGACAAACTATTCAGCTGTGATGAATGTGAACACAGATTTAGGAGGAAAGACACTTTAAACCAGCACATGAGAATCCATACTGGAGAAAAACCATTCAGCTGTGATGAATGTGGACAAAGATTTAGTCAAAAAAGCAGCTTAAACCAGCACATGAGAGTCCATACAGGAGACAAACCATTCTGCTGTGATGAATGTGGACAAAAATTTCATTTCAAAGGAAACTTAAACCAGCACATGAGAGTCCATACAGGAGACAAACCATTCTGCTGTGATGAATGTGGAGAAAGATTTAGTATAAAAGCAAACTTAAACCAGCACATAAGAATCCATACAGGAGACAAACCATTCTGCTGTGATGAATGTGGACAAAGATTTATTCAAAAAACAAACTTAAACGAGCACATGAGAATCCATACTGGAGAAAAACCATTCAGCTGTGATGAATGTGGACAAAGGTTTATTCAAAAAAGCAACTTAAACCAGCACATGAGAATTCATACAGGAGACAAACCCTTCTGCTGTGATGAATGTGGAAAAAGATTTAGTCAAAAGAGCATCTTGAACAGGCACATGAGAATCCACACCGTTCAACCAGGAGCAACACTGTTCTCTGTTTGATTTGGGATAAATTATTCAATAGGCTTCAAAGTCTAAGAACCCACATGGAATTTCACAAAGAATAAAAAGAGTTTGTTTTTTTATTTTGTCAGAGAGAAACAACAGTTCAGTAGAAAGGATGAACTGCTGCTCTGGTAGGTCCTTTGACCAGACAGAGCTTCTATTCACAAGTCTGGCAGAACTTCTCTGGGTACTAGAGGAGGTCAGGGACATAAAGCCAAAATGGACTTTGATCTGCATGTCTATTGTTGAGGTGGAAAGCCTTAGCTATGAAGGTAAAATCATTAGTCTTTGCTGTCGTTGTGGTGACTCCCGATCCTACTGCTGGACACAAGGGGGAAGGGATGCTGAACCAAACCCAACAGGACTGTAGCATAAATCAACCAGATTTTTTTTTTTTATTGTTCATCTTTGTCTTTTTTTTGTATTAGTAAAAAAAATTATGCCATCGTTTATATTAATTCATGCAGCCTTCTATCCTCATACCTCTGGTGTCAAGGTTGTTGATGTGGTCGAAAACCTGTTTGGCAGCAGGACATCAGGGGTGAAGGAAATTCATCCAAAGCTCCCACTTCTCCCACCATTGGCGCCGTTGAAGGGCAGCCTGCTGCGGTGTAAGGAGTGCAGCAAACAAATTTCCCCAGTGAGGGATGAATAGAGTAATTCAAAAAATAAATAAATAAAAAAAAAAAAAGTTTCTGGATGGCATTTGCACCATCGCATGGAATCAGGATCGGAGGACAGGGATGGTGATTCCTCTTTCTGGTAAAGGAGGCGTGGAGGGTGTGCCCCAACCACAGAGAGATCATGTCAAGTGGGAAATTATTTTAGTTGTGTTTTGTATGTTTTTTTTTTTTTCTTTTATGGATTCTGCCCCCATCTTGTGGACGGGAAATGAACCAATTGGGACTTTGAGCCAATCAAGAGAATTGGGGCCAGCTGTGTGCGGAGAATGGACCTTGAGTTTCAGCAAGGCAGCGTGGAGAAGGAGGAAAAGCTGAAGGAGTTTAGCAGAAAAAGGAATAGCAGACTCCAGATCCACCATACAGACGCTGCCAGCGGTCTGCTAGCTTACTGAGCCACTGCTAGCAACTTATTTCAGACTGCTTTAGTATGACTCAGCTGGAGGAGCAAAGTGTCCAGTAGTGTGTATGTGAAGGAGTGTGTGAGATCCAGCTCCAGTTTCTGCTGTGACCACCGGAATTCCGGAGTTGGAGGAGGAATCTTCCGAACCGACGGTCTGTATGGACTAACTGAAACGACCGCCGGCGGTGGAGTGACGACCGTGTGACTTCTCATCAGGATCGTGCTTAACGGACCAGCTGATGAGGGTGAACGGCAACCCTGCTCTGGATAGAATTGCCAGGTTTTGTTTGTGTGGGTTGGCGGGGCGACCAGTACAGGACTTTAATTTTTTTTTTTTCTCCTTCCCTCTTCCCTGCTGGAGTTATTCATTCAGGGAACAGAAGAGCATCGGTTGTGACCAGTGACATTTGCCCAAAGGGTTTTGGGTGTTATCATTAAGGTGTGGTTTGTTAAGGGTTTAAGTATGTATCTAATAAAAAAGTGTACAGCAACAGCTGCCCGTGTGTTGTCTGTGTTCCCGGAAGATTTAAAGAGCTATTTGGCTGTGACAATCACACTCCTCATTTTCTAAGGGCTGCATACCGTGATGATCTGCATGCTATCCTACATATCGGATGTGCTGTTCAATTGTAGTTTCTGCTCTGCTTTTCTCAGTTGAGCCGTAAGCAACTTTTGAACATCTTTTTGGCTCCTGCTGATCTCCCTTCTTAGTTCTCTTCCTTTCGATAGGAAGGTCTTTGAAGTTACTGGTAAACCAGAGCTTGTTGTTTGAGAAACAGCAAACGGTTCTGGTAGGAACCACAACATCTATACAGAAGTAAATATAATCAGGTATGCAGCTGGTAAAACCATCAATGTCCACCCCATGAGAGTCCTCCAGTTAGGGATGGGAAATCCGACGCCTCGCGACTCATCGAGCAACTTCGAGCAACTGCAAAAAGTCGACACGAGGAGTCAGCACATCTGCAGGCTGCGCAAGCGTAGATGCAAAACAAACCCCAGGAATAAAAAATAAAATCTACGCCTTAAATTCTTTCTTACTAGAAGATAAAATGTGGGTTATTGTTGGGCAATTCCTCTTGTAGTTTTTTTTTAAATAAGAAATGAGATTATTGCGTTAATCCGTTGCCATAGTAACAGTTACCTAAACAATCAAATTTCACTCTGTTACTAACAATGTAATTAAATGTTCAATAAAACCACACACTGTTTGTCATTTGAATAACCACAAAAGACCGGCTGATAGAATCTTACGGAAGAGAAAATGAACACACTGACCCAATTTAACAGAGATGTTTGTGCGAGCGCGCAGTGAAGATTTCATAAAAAAAGTTTGGTTTTGGGAAATGTGTGATATTTTCACCTGTGTTCAGTCGGATATTCTCCAAATCAAAGTATAGATAAAGTCCGTTTTGATTTTTTTTATCTAAAGCTCTTTGTAATGTTTTGGTTAGAGACATACTGTATAAATTAAATACGTCTAGAATCAACAATCTGTGACACAAGCAGCAACATTTATGGAAGACGTAAGCGAGTCTCTGCGGCTCTAAAACAGCGTAAAAAACTGAAACAGGACAATTGTAATGTTTTTGTCCTAGATTTTTATTTAAAAATAAAATCTTTTCCACGGTGGTTGGCTTTAGTCTGCTCCTCTTCAGACTGACTGCCTCACCCGTTTTGGAGAAGACCCGCTCACAAGGCACCGGGGTTGCTGGCATGTGGAGATGATGCTTCACCAGTTTGTGCAGGTTTTGTGTAAACTGTTGCCCTCGATGCCCAGACTGCGAGCGGGTCTTCTCCCCTGAAGAACTAGGGCTCCGATAGGCATCTCTGAACCTCCACTGTGTCGTTCGCCATCATGCACTGACTTCTCCGGGTTTCACCAAGAAAATAGAAGTTTGTGAAACCATGTAACATGAGCACATCGTTGATCAGATGAAAATACTTACCAACCCGGCTGTCCAGCAGGTCTCATAAATTGTCATTTTCCACTGAAGATGACGCTCCCGGTTGTGACCTTTAAAACAGAATTGGTTCTCCCTCCATTTACCCTTCCTCTCGATACAACTTGTTCACAGAAACACACACTCACCTTTCACTCTCATACAATTCACGCAAAAACTCTTTCAACCTCTCAATTCCAAACAGTATATATTTGTGTTGGTGAATCCTAAAAACTAATTTAATAAATGTGTGTGTGTGTGTGTGTGTGCGTGCGTGCGTGCGTGCGTGCGTGCGTGTGTGTGTGACTATGTTGGTTGAATGTGTGTGTGTTACGTGACACATCACATACAAAAGGTCTAACAAGATCAATGTGATCTTATTGTGTACAATACCTGCTGTGATAAAATCCCTGTGGAATCCAAAGCTGTGAAGTCGCAAAATCACAACAAAATCTCCTCCTCGCAAAACCCCACGTCTCCCTGAATGAATGAAACCCTTTTATATCTTCTGACTGATTGACCGACCCGCCCCTTCAAACTTTCCGAGCTCTTCGACACCTGGCTCCACCTGACAGTAGCTCGGATTTTGGGTCGCGCGATGTTTGGCATTCCGACACATGGAATCGGAGCAATTCTCGCGATACTTTTGTGTCACTCTGTTCGGCTCAGCTCGAGCAGCAAGGCTCGAGCTGGCCATCCCTACCTCCAGTCAGTAGACAGAAAACTGTCCCTCAGTGCTTGGGAGCTCACTTCTTGAAGAAGTGCATGGTGATGATTTCCCTCCGTACTTTTGGCTTGTATCAAGGCTGGAGCTGGATTAGATTATGGTCTTACTCAGGGGTGGGGAAACTTTTTCATTTGCGGGTCACGTTGAGCTCTAACATTTGACAAAAGGCCCGTTTGGATGGCATGCTTTGCAGAGGTGTCAAGTAGCGAAGTAGAACTACTTTGTTACCTTACTCAAGTAGAAAATCTCGTTATCTTTACTTTAACGAAGTAATTATTTTTTTGTCTACTTTTTACTTTTACTCACTACTTTTTTTATGCAATTATCTGTACTTTTACGTCGTTAATTCTATAAAAAGTAGCCGCTACTTTCGCCATTTTGTCACTGTTAAAAAGCCGCGACTGTGTGTAGGAGTTTTTTTTTTGTTTTTTTTTTATGGACCCTGAATGCATCAAACAAAGAAACAGATGAATGATTGGTTGAAAGGTCCAGTCAATCATTCTGGCTAGCGTTTGCTTACTTTGGGGCGAGGAGCACCGCCCACAAATTTATAAAAAGCAGGGACGTCAATTTCCGTGTTTGAGAATAGTTGTGGGCTCAGAAATCAAAGTGTTTCTGATGCTGCAACACTGAACTTTGAATGAATTATCAGTTTAAAAAAAAAAAAAAAAACAACAACAGCAAAGAAATGTTTTATTATTATTATTATTTTCAGTCTGCGGTTATTGTAAACATCTTTGCTGAAAATGTTGTAGATGGTATTTTTATAAAAATAACTTTGATCTGTGACGCACTATTTTATCTTTACAAACAAAACTAATTGAACTGATTAATCCATAAATAGTAGTGGATGAAGTATTTGTGCTTAAAAGCATCCAAAATATTATTGATTAGTTTATAAAGACTGACTGAGGAGATTAAAACTACACATCGCTTAGATTTTGTATAATGTAGATGTTTGGGTTAACATTAAAAAACCTTCTATGTACACATATGTATGTAGATATGTATATATATAAATTTATATATACCGTCTCCTAAGTCCCGCCCCTACCGGTTTCTTTCTGGGTTTATTAAAATTTTATTTCCCTGGTTATTTTTTATTTTTACAGTTCTTAAAATTTTAGAAAAAGAATCCAAGGATTTTGCCTCCTGTGTGTTTCCTTCACTCCCACTGCCTTAGGAGTGCGTGTAAAGGGTGTTATTTTGTTAATGGGCGTGGTTTTACTGGGTGTACGATATTTTTTGTAAAATACGATAATTTTACGTCATTAGTACGATAATCCAGCACCTCCCACCTGGCAACGCTGGTTTCAGGTGTCACGCAGGCTGTATGTGGCACTCCCAACCTTATCAACTTGATAAAGACCAGTGGCGGTCGGTCAGGGCCAGCAGGACCTTCTCTGCATGCCTAACTTAACCAGACATCATTATCATAATTATAAGAAAAGTCAATTTCATTTTAAATGTATTTTTTCTAAATATACGTATATATAATTATTCTTCATATTCTGTTTTCTTCATGTCATATTATATCCATTTGGTTATACAGCTTTCAGTGTTGTAACGTTAGGTTAAAGTTTTTACCCAATCAGAACTCAGCTCGCTGGTGTCCCTAGGCTGGATGAAATTTGCTTCCAGCCCTTCAGATCGAGCAGTGCGGGGTCTGCGCACTTCATAGTGAACAGACCCCTGTAGTTTCTGACAGCCAATCAGATCATGAGGTGTGACGTTTACACCTTCACGAAGGTCCTGAACGTGACATGTACGCGTCTTGTGATTGGATACTCACTTGACGTAAGTACTGCAGTACAGCAGTACTGTTGCTCCTCCAGTTCAGTCTGCTGTTGATGGTCACTCCAAGGTATTTGTACTCCTTCACAACCTCCACATCCCTACCCAGAATGTAGAGGGTCCACAAGGCAGATCTGTTTTTCCGGAAGTCAATCACCATCTCCCTGGTCTTGTCTACATTGAGCAGTAGGTGATTCTCTCCCGCCCACTCCACAAATCCGTCCACCACTCTCCTATACTCCTCCTCCTGTCCACCACTTATACACCCTACACCTGCAGAGTCATCAGAGAATTTCTGTAGGTGGCATGATTCCGAGTTGTGCTGGAAGTCTGAGGTGTACAATGTAAAGAGGAATGGAGAGAGCACAGTGCCCTGTGGGGCTCCCAAACCACTTAGAACCACATCAGAGAGATTAATAAGGCGGTAAAAAGGCCGGTTAGGAGGTCGGTAAAAAAACTCTCAAAAAGCAACTGAAGCCTCATTTAGAGCTACAAATTTTTTTATTAAAAAAAAAAAAAAAAAAAAAAAAAAAGAAGACACAATACACTGGTGAAGAGCATGCGATGCCAGGCCTCCCACTAACAAAGAAACAAAATGCCAGATGTTGGTGGCAACATGTAAGTACCATGGCAAAGATAAATTTTAATATATTGAAATACTGTTACAGATGTAACAGTAAGTCTGTCTAAGTGTAATAACGTGATGATTTGTTTTAATAGCTGCAAATGTAGTGATTAGTACAAGTGTGATAAGATTTATTTTGAAAGGAGTAGATTTTTGTTAAATCATTTGTACAAACATAGTTCAGCGTTTATGATTTGATAACTGTTGTAAAAATTGAAAAAGATTTCCTGCAAAATGTTGTGGAAGTGATCATTTGGATCTTGCATATTGAAATGTATCTGTTTCTGTTTAATCATACTGAAATAATTATTGTGATGGATCGTTAACAATCAATGTCTTCACATAGAATATCATTAATAATAATATCAAATTAAACTGTGTAACTTTGTTATTTCAGAAGTGTATTATCAAAGTGGTAGCCCTTTGCGTTACTCAGTGCCCTTGAAGTAGCCCTCGGTATCAAAGAAGTTGGTGAGTTAAACAAACACCTTCCTGGACCTGGAGGAGAAAGGGTTAGGTGCAAAGAAAACCCCTTGATACAGATTTTATTACTCAAACAGTTACTTTATTTAAATCAAACAAGTTACAATCATAACAACAATTCCTCAAAGAAAGCCACCCTAAGCTCCGGTGGAACTACAACTATTCTAGAAACTGTCCTGATCTTGCGATTCAGTCCTACAATCAGACCGATCATAGGGCATCTCGCCCTAACTGCTGCCTTCTGCACGGATCCTTCAGGTTCAGGTTTGAAGCTCTAATTTTCCTCTCTCTCTGATAATTTCTAATCTTAGCGGCACCTGTAAACAAAGGAATAAACCAACAGTTGAACTCATCCTAACCTCACTTTCTACAAGCTGCCAGCTCAACCCCTCCTGTTCTGTCCATTGTAACCTAAGTCTTTAAGTAACATAGTTTTTCGTATGTTTACAGCACCCTCTCGTGGTCGAGTTGTGTTATTGTTTTTACGTAAGTGACGTAAAGGGAGAAATCCAAGATGGCGGAGCGTGACGAAACTTTCCTTTTGTTGACTTGTTTTCTTGTGTAGTAATCGTTAGCTTTGGGTAATATTTGTCTTTTTACGGGTCGGTCTAAGAGGACAATGGTGGATCACCATTTTTAATAAAGCAGAAAAACTCAGTAAGTCTGTTTTTATTAGAACACCATTAACTAGCCCCTTAGCCTGGTAAGAGCTAACACGAGCAGGGCAGCAAACCTCCCCTCCTGTAAATGTAGTTACATGAGTTTAAACACAATAAAAAATCTTAAAAGGATCGTCAAAAACATTTTATATTTCACAAAGAACAGTCTAAGCAATACGTAAGAGTTTTAATATCTAAACAAAACAAACTAATAGATAAGAAATAACATCCAAGCATTTCATCATAGAAACAGGCCACGCCTGTTCAACAACAACAACAAAAAAAACTTAGAAAAGAATTAAAATCTAGATCATTAAAAATATCAAAATAGAAGCAAAGATACATAAAAAACACAATTTTACAAAACACTGCAAACACTCATCGACATTCAAGCACCCGCCCACACTGCCCCCTATCCTCCCACCTCCTCATCTGGACAATTACTTAGAACTCTGGTTTATTTCTTTATACATTCAATAAAATGGATTTTTTTTTTCAAAATTTTAGTTTCAAACTGAGTAAAAGAAAACAAAGAAAGAGATTTGCGTGTGTTTCCTCCAGGTCCTCAAGTCTCCTTCAACCATCCAATGAGACCGGTTGAGGACCCCCTTCAGAACAAGATGTCTCATCTCAAGGGGCTCGAGATGAGAAATTAATAATAAAAGAATTTTAAAATTCGTTCTTTTGTTTGATACAATAAACAGGAAACGGTTTGTTTTCTGATTTTTGAATTCCAATCTCTAAACAAAATATTAAAGGGCAGGAACAGACATGGACCAGGTTGGTTTGTTGCAGCAGGAATTCAGAAGAAAACCAAACTTTCAGTAAGAAAAACACTCTTTTATGAACGAGTTATCTGTTGAACGCATCACTCGGCCACAATCCACAATTACAAGCAAGACTGCCCTCCCACCCAAAAAACAGTCTGTAGATAAATCTGTTGGAAAAATATTCCCAGCCCTTAAAAGGGAGCCTGTGCTTCCTCTGACTGAAGGTGTGTCCAGGTAAACTGGATCTTCTTCAGGAGATGAAACAGTTATTTACATCTAAGAAAGAACCAGAACAGGAGTTGATCGTTTGCTCTAAACTTCTCCTCTAATCTCAGTCTGTTCTGAATTAACAGGGTCTGCACAGGTGTGTCCGTTAGTTTAATCTGAGCTTCCTGCACAGGCATGGATCGTTTTCTTTCAGCGCTTGGATCAGTTCGGAGCTGGCCTCACATCCTTTCCTTCTCACCGTGTCCATGAGTTCCCGAGCTTGGTCTCTTCCCTTGTTGAGTTTAATTTCCTCCACCTCGTCATCATTTAACACTCTGCATTCCATCAGGACATCCAGCAGGCACTTCAGAATACCAGGAGACACCCGTTGGACAAACTCCAGCCGTATGATATCTAACTTCTCATCCTCTGCCATATCCAGTCTCAATCGCAGCTGATTCTTACTCTGCTTGGAGGATGAGGGAACAGCTGGGGATGAAAATTAAATTCAGTACCTCAGCAGAAACACAGTAATAAACAGAGTTCAACCTGAACCAGATCTTCTCCAACCACAGGATGCTCTACTAGTTTAAGAAAAATCTTTATTTTCTTCTTTCTAGTTTCATTCAAAGTAGTTTTTCAGGCTGACAACAGAGTGTGGAAGGAGGTTTTACTGGCCTCAGAAAGGTGAGGGAGGGGAGCCAAACCATCAAGACACTGAAAAACCAGTAGAACCTTAAACTGGATCCTGTGGCTGACTGGAAAGCAGTAAAGGCAAACCAGTAGACATGTTCTTTCTGGTTTCTGCTGGACTTTGGATCATCTGCAGCCAGTGGATGGAGGTCTGATCCATCCCATAATACAGAGAAGAAATAAACGGACTCTGACTGATGGAGAAGCCATGTCTCCTCACTGTGTTTTCTAACAAACTCCACATGTTCTCTATCTGATCCCGCTGTGCTCACCTTCCAGGATTTTTGTGTACTGCCACACGGGGGTATTTTCTGGATCCTGGATCATCACGGTTACCTCCTCCGTACTCAGTGGGATCCACATCTCGTAGCTGGCATCGTAGTTTGGTCCATAATTTAACAAAAACACAGCGTTCTGAGGAGAAAGGTGGAAATGTGAGATAAAGTAAACTCATTGGGCATGGCCTGAACAACTGTTTAGAACATGTTTAAACAGACGGAACGCACCGATGAGCTCAGCATCACCTAAAGACCCAGGAACCCCTGGAACACAACTGAGGAGGATGAACTTGGCCAGATAAAGAACACTTCACACCGCAAGATATGGAAGATTGGTGAGACTCAAACATAAAAAAAACAAGGTAAAGTTTACTGAACCACTTCTAGAAAGCTTCAGAGTTCTGGGTCAACATTCATTTCTACCAGAGTAATGAAAGGAGGAAGGAACTGCTCGTGATCCAAAGCACAACATCAGGGAACGATAGTCATGCTATAGGCATGCACGGCTGCCAGTAGAAGTGGTTCTCCTGTACTTATTGATGATGTGACTGCTGATAAAAGCAACAGGATCAATCCTGAAGTGTTTGGGACAATGTGTTTCAGCTCAGCTTTGGCCAAATGCTGCAGATTTTATTGGACGGTGCTTCACGGTCCAGGTAGACAGTGACCAAAACCACACTGCAAAAGCAACCAGGGAGTTTTTAAAGGGACAGAAGAGACTATTTGTAAAATATTTCTAACCCAATGTGGGTGTGTATAGAACCAAAAATGTTGGATTTGTGTTGATGTCCTGATACGTGTGAACCTGGCTCTATAGTGTGAGTTCAAAGGGGGGTCAGATACTCACTTTGGGCTGGATGGTGAAACCATCGGGGTCACTGTGGAGACTGTAGGTTTGGTTCTTAAGAAAGAAGCAGGAAGAAGGAGCCTGGAGGAACATAGAGTCTACGTGCTGTTTTTTCACCTGAAAATGAAAGCGTTTAGTTTGTGTCTACAGTGTTCGGTTCCACTGTGGAAGAACGGAGATGGACTTACGTCTTCAAGAGGGACGTTGCTCGGCAACAGAATCACATCGAGGCTGCGAAAGGTCCTGTGACTGCTCCTCAGGAACAGACGGGTTTGTCCTTTAATTGGCCATGAGAGGAAGTTTTTGAGGCGTTTCAAAAACTCCACCACAATGCCAAAGAGAGAGAGTTGCTGGATCTCCACGACCACGTCGGTTTGATTGACCTTCAATGGCTGGATGAAGTTCATTCCCTCGTCGGTGATGTGGACGACGGAGAGGAACTCTGATAGCTTATCTGTGAGGAAACAGACAGATGTCCATGTGAAGATTCTGTTTCCTGCTGACCGCCACAGAGAGGTCCTTACCAGGTTCAAGTTCACAGTGTGGCAGGTGGAGCTTCCTGATGGAGTTCTCTGGACACTCGATGCTGAACAGCGGCCCTCTCGGCATCTTTCCAGATCGCTCCAACTGTTCCTCATCCCAGATCATCGTCCTGTAAGCCACCTTCCCCTCATGGGTGGTGTGGAAGCCCAGACCAGTCAGAGAGCACCGGAAGAACCCGGGACCAGGAAATCTGAAGCTGAAGAATCCACAAAGTATTCAGTCATCTGCACGTTCATCAGATCGTCAGTCTTTATCTTCTAACATTTGATTTCCTGACATCAATCAGCTGCAGATTGAACTAATTTTGGATGTTTGAGGATGAACCAATGATGCGGGTATTTTAGGACAAGGTCAGAGGTTACAGGAAACACTAGGAGAAGGTTACAGGAACTGGATAAAAGGCTGAGGCGAGGCCAGAGGACATTACCAGTATGAAATCCCAACTCTTTCTTTGTAGACTTCAGGCATGAAGTGTGAAGGAATCTGAAACCAAGAAGAGAGACAAAGAATAGTTTTTATTTCTCTGGAACAGAAACAGATGATAAAGAGAAAACCAGAAACTCTCACTTTCATTTTCAGTTCAGCTGCAGAGGACAGAGTAAAAGATCCCCATTTCAGAGTGAACACTGGGTACAGAGGCTCTGTGAAAGTGGTGTGAAAGGTGTACAAGAGGATCTTCTTATCGCCACACAGAGAATAGAAAGAGAGAATCCCTGCTGGCCAGTCCAGGAACACCCCGAGTCTTCTACTGTTTTCATAAGAGTTTGGGTTTTGAACAGTAACACACAGGTCTCTGTGATAGAGGCTTAGATTACCGAACAGATCAAAATCAATGCGCCAGGCCTGGTTGATAAGGTCAGGTTGTGTCTTTCTCTCCTTCCACATGCTCTTATAGATCAATTTAATAGTCACTGTTGAGTCCATGTCCATTTCCCAGTAGCAGCGTCCAGTCAGACCTTCTCTGCAGAGCACCTCTGGGGAAGAGTCAGACCTCTCTGGATGGGCAGGATATTTCTGCTTTATAAAAGTGTGGCTGACTTTCCGCCCACATTCAGAGACAAGAAGACGTTTGTTTACAGAGTTCAGGTCAAAGGTCAGATCACAGGCATCTACCACAGAAACAATAAGAAATAAGTTTTAGCTTTATTTTATTTTGAAAAGCAGAAGTTGAGTGAATCTTACATTCGTTCAGAAGCTCTGAATCCACAAAGTGTTTTTCATTGTGGTCCAGACTGTGGAAGAGGAACAGAGTCAGAGCACAACTTCTGGAAAGTTTTGATAACAAACTTTTAAAACCTAAAAAAAAACTTTTTTTTTCTCAGATACAAACCAGAGAACTTTCAGACTACATTTCGGGTCCTTGAGCTTCTCTGTGAGTAGCTTGGCTCCGGTCTCTCCGGGGTGGTTGAAGCTCAGGTCTAGTTCTCTCAGATAAGAGGGGTTAGAGGTCAGAGCCGAGGCCAGAGAAGCACAGCCATCTTCTGTGATCCCACAATACGACAGCCTACAGAAAAAAAAGTCAGAAAACTTCCTGCACTGATGTGAGACGATGGACGAAGTGAGGAGTTTTATATGGAGGGAACGATCTGTGTCTTTTACTGATAAAACAGAATTTTCTTCCATTCTCAGAGTTTTCTCCACATCATCAGACTGGTTCCAGGATTTCCTGATGTGCACCTGGCCTGTAGTATCCAATCAGACTGCAGAGTTTCATCTCTGACCTTCTACCTGCATGTTCTAGAGAGAAGCCTGAAGGAGCCACCATGCAGCTGAAGCTGAATAATTACCTAAGTGTTTGCAGACGACATCCTGAGTTTCCCAGTCCCACAGACAGCAGCTGGACTCCTAAATCCTGCAGATCATTCCAACTCAGATCAACTGCTCTGAGCTGTGAGTTTGAGCTGAAGATGGAGGCCAACATCTGGCAGCATCGACTGGTCAGGAAACAGCCGACCATGCTGCAGACAGGATACGAACAACATGGAGACAACAGGACGGACACCAACACATGATCTGGTCTGATCAAACCCTGCATCTGATTACTTTCACCTGAATTCCTCCAGAGTCCAGGTGAGACCAACCAATCCAGAGTAGACTGCACTCAGAAGAGTTAAATCTTCAGACTTGACATTTTTTCTCACATCATTGGACCGGTATTCAGAGTGTCTGATGTCCAGCGTCGTCAGGTTGGATCTTTCAGACTGAAGAATGGATCCCAGTGTTTGGCAGTCCTCCAAATTCAATCTGTATCCACTCAGTCTGGAGGAAACATGTTATTTATAAAGTACCTGCAGGTTTAATCATCATAGTGATTCTACAGTGTCTGCTGCTAACCACCAGATCAAGAAAATGTAAACAAAGACATTAAACTGACCTCAGAGTTTCCAGTTTACTGTCTGAGGATTTTATTTCAGTAAAGAAATCCTTAAAATGGTAAAACGAATCAATACTGATGGCAAAGCTCAGCTCCCGAAGGCAGGAGTCTTCTGACTGAAGAGCAGGAAGCAGTGATTGAAGGTTTCTACCTTCTACATGTTCATCTTTAAGTCTGTAGAATAAGAGAGAAGAAAAAAACCAGAACATTGGAGAGAATCATACAAAAAACACAGAACTGTCCTGGTTTTACTGGTCACATTGGGGTCTGCCAGCATTACCATACACCCTGCTTACCCCCCCTCATCCTGGCAGAGCTCATGCCTTGGTAAGAATGATCAAAAAGCACTGCTTTAAAGATAATTAAACTAATCAATCTGTTTACTTACATCACCTTTTTGCACCTCTTCATTGATGAGTAAAGTTTTTCAGCCCCAGACTGTGGAAGTTCGCATCTGCTCAGGTCGAGTTCTTCTATCGTTTCTCCAGATTCCTGAAGCATGGTTCCCAGCATCAAACACTCGATGGGTGAGATGTTAAATCTTGATTTTAAGAACTTTACGATGTCATTCTGTAAACCTTCATCTTTCAGCTCAAACTTGCAGAAGAACAGGTTCATTGCTCTCTCTTTTGGGATGTTCCCCGTGTGGAAACCTCTCAGGTACATCTTCATCTCCTCAGCAGCATCTGAGCTGCTTCCAGTCAGAGGGAAGAAACCTTGTAGCATCGTGTTGTTTGATTTCTGTAGAAGTCCCAGAAAGAAACAAAGAAACAGGTCCAGCTGACCGTTCTCACACTTCAAAGTTTTATCCACCACCTTCCTGTACAACTCAGACTCGCTCAGATCCGCAGGATCAACCTCCAGGAAAGACTTGAGAGGGACAAGGTTTTTTGTCTGACAGCAGTGGAACATGTAAAGAGCAGCTAGAAACTCCTGGAAGCTTAAATGTACAAAGCTGAACATCTTCTTCTGGGACAGACCCAGTTCCTGTTTCAGGATTTGGGAACAAAGTCCACAGAACACTGAAGCTTTATCGACATCAATGCCACACTCTGCAAGGTCTTCTTCATAGAAGATGATGTTTCCTTTCTGGAGCTGCTCAAACGCTAACACGGAAAGATTGAAAAGCAAGGTGGGGTCCTGTGGGGTCACTTTCTTGTTCTTCTGTGGTTTCTTCAGGCTTTCAGCTTCATATTTCTGTTGTGATCTCTGAGTCTGAATGTGGAGATAGTAAATGTACAACACTGTCACTGATGTGATGCTTCGACTCTGCTCGTCATTCCAAGCCTCTTTAAAAATCTCGGCTATGATCCAGCAAAATATGGGAATGTGTCCCAGGAAATGTAAGCTTGGCACCCCTCTGAGATGGGACAGGACTTCTTTACACTGACCTGCAGAGCTGAATCTCTTCTCAAAATAGTTTTTTTTCTCTTCATCTGAGAATCCTTGTACCTGTGCCATCCGGTCCATGTAGGATGAAGGAATCTGATTGGCTGCTGCGGGCCGGGAGGTCACCCAGAGTAAAGCATTAGGCAGTATGTTCCCTCTGATCAGGTTGCTCAGCAACACACCGACTCCTGCTCTCTGATTAATGTTTGTAAGTGTGCTACCACTGAAGTCCAGAGGAAATCTGTTTTCATCCAAACCGTCAAAGATAAAGAGCACCTGCTTGTCGGTGAGCTGATGGGCATCTTGTAGAGGTTTCAGTTCTGGGTGGAAGAGGAGGAGGAGCTCCAGGAGAGAGTACTCCCCATCTCGCAGCACGTTCAGTTCTCTGAAGGGGAGCACAAATAAGAATTCAATGTGCTGGTTGAAATGTCCCTCGGCCCAGTTTAGAGCAAAGTTTTGGACAGCAAAGGTTTTCCCGATGCCGGCGATCCCCGTCATCATCACCTTCTTGATGGGCTCGTTCTGGTCAGGTTGTGGTTTGAAGATATCCACGCTGTTGATTCCCTGATTGTCTCTCCGGGAAAAAACATTTCTATCTAAATGCTCGAAGTGCTGAAAAATCTCATGTGATCTGGAGTGCTGTTCGTCATCCCACTCGGTGATGAAGAGCTTTGTGTAGACATGATCGAGTCTGGACTGACTGTCAGACGTACCCTCACACGTCCACATGAACTTTTTTTTAACATGGGCTTTAAGGTTGTGTTGAATGCTCTGTAAAACCTTCTGTTCATCCATTTCTACAGGGCTGTCCTCACATCCAGAAAGTCTTGGTTTTATCTGTTCTGCTCGTTTCTGAGAAGCTCACATCAAACCTGCAAGCGAGAGAAAATGAGTTGATTTCTGAATTATAACATTTAAAGAATCAAGTTTAACATGAAGAATAATTCCTTTGATGAACCTGCATCCAGAATATTTTAGAGGAAATGCAGCAAAAACCAGAGGAATCATTAATCCTGTTATTAGCGCTGCTGTACCGTCTTCCTCTGATCCAGGTTGGGGTTGTAGACCAGGACCTGAGAATACTACTACATACTCCAGGTAAGTTATATCTTAACCCTTCCTTCTCTTTACTGGGATATTGATACGTCTAAAGTTTATGTGGCAACACCAACATCACAATGGTGAGCAAAACGTTTTTTGTAGTTGAAGATCTACACATTAGTTTGTGTCACATTAAAACTTTTTTTGTGATACAGAAACTATTGAGCAGCATGGTGACGCAGTGGCACCACAGCAAGAATGTCATGGGTTCGAGTTCCGGGTGAGGCTTGGAACACTGGCCTTTCTGTGTGGAGTTTGCATGTTCTCCCTGTGTGTGCGTGGGTTTTATCCAGGTACTCCGGTTTCCTCCTACCCTCCAAAAACAAGCATGTCAGGTTGATTGGCTGCTACATGATTGCCCCTAGGAATGAATGTGAGCGTGTGTGTGTTTGTGGCCCCAAGACAGACTGGCGACCTGTTCGGGGTGTACCCTTTCCCTCGTCTCAAATCAACCGGGATGGGCTCCAGCACCCCCTGTAACCCATTAAGATATAGACGGTTAAGAAGGTGACTGACTGACTGACAGAAACTATTACATCTCTGTTCATTCCTCTGAGAAAACGCCCTGTTTTTTGTTTTTTCAAACTAAGCACAGCTCAGTATGAAGATCAGTTAAAGATCCACACATTAGTTTGTAAATTAAGCTTCAGGTTAGTGTCTCTGTCCAAACCTCACCAGTCCTCCACTCTCAGTGGTCTACCTCTCCAGCCAGCTTGACTTCTCCAAGAAGCCGTTTCCTTCAAAATAAACTTCCTGAACATGTTCAGTGTGTTTGGGTTCTTAATCCAACTCAAACCGAAACACAACCAGTCCCAATCTGAACAAGTAAACACAGAAATCTACATGTTAGCGATAAAAACCAATCCAAACCTTTAGATGAGCCGGCTCAGAGGTTTTCCAGAAAGATTTCTTCAGGTAAACTGAGACCTGACTGTGAGGCTGCATGTAGAGAACTGCTGGGATTTGTTTCCTTCTTCCTGATCAATCAGTTTTCTGGGTGGGGTAAAAGTAAAAACTTTTTTTATTTAATGGGTGGATTTTTTACAGTAAAAACTATTCATGTCTTCTTAAAAAGTTAAACTATTCAATTTCAATTTAATTTAGTCAGACATTTATGAAAACAAAACAACAAAAGTTAACTAATAGTGCAAAAAAAAATACACAGTCCGAAAAGAAAAAGGCAGAAGCCAAGAGCTTATAAGTATCTACTCCCTTTACCCAAAACAAAAACATAAAGTGCTGCTACATTTACAATAAATGTTAACAGTTTGTTCCTGTGTATGATTTGTATGATAAAAACCAATCCAAACCTTTAGATGAGCTGGCTCAGAGGTTTTCCAGAAAGATTTCTTCAGGTAAACTGAGACCTGACTGTGAGGCTGCATGTAGAGAACTGCTGAGATTTGTTTCCTTCTTCCTGATCAACCGTTTTCTGGGTGGGGTCTTTTTTTTTTTTTTTTGTTTAATGGGCAGGTTTTTTTTACGATAAATAACGATTCATGTTTCCTAAACAATTAAACAAGTTATCTAAGTAAAAATAAAACCCGACAATGTTCAAGTTTTATATTGTTTAGTGTCTTTTGTGGAACTGGAACATTGTGAGAGAAAAAAAGCAGAGCAGCTCTGAGGTTTGGAGGAACTGAAACTTGCTCAGAGCTAGGATGCACTGGGCTTCTGCTGTCTCAGGACACACAGTCATGATAAAGTTCAGCTCGGGCATTTCAATTTTATGCTGCAAAAGTCTGGAACAAACTTCCTGAGGCCGTGAGACAAGCCTCTACTGTGACAATTTTTAAATCTAGGCTGAAAACACTTCTGTTTAACTGTGCTTTTGATTAATTGCTCTTTTTTTTATCTGTATTAGTGATTCTATTTAATTTTTAAACTTTTTGATTCTATGTTTTGTGATTTTAATGCATTCTTTTTCTTTTCCTTCTTGTGAAGCACTTTGAATTACATTTTGTATGAATTGTGCTACAAATAAACTTGCCTTGCCTTACCTAGACTCTCCTTCTCGGTGAGAAAAAACTCCTAAAAAACCCATCAGCCGGGAAAAAATAAGAAACCTCATGGAGATCCACGTGAAAGAGAGATCCCTGGCCCCGGACGAGCAAACAATGTGTCAAAGATTATTGTATAAATATTAGCTTAATCTAATCTACAGCTAAATATCTAAAGAAGTCAATAGATGTTCTTCATCCTGATGGAAACACAGGGGACTCCTCAGCCCGGAGATGTCCAGGACGGGGATGAGTAGATGTTCTTCATCCTGACGGAAACACGGGGCCTCCTCAGCCCGGAGATGTCCAGTACGGGGATGAGTAGATGTTCTTCATCCTGATGGAAACACGGGGACTCCTCAGCCCGGAGATGTCCAGAACGGGGATGAGTAGATGTTCTTCATCCTGATGGAAACACGGGGGGCTCCTCAGTCCAGCAAGCAATGCTTCAGTTAGCTTCAGTAGGACTAGCTGTTATATTCTTACAGGGAATTTCAATTAAATTTCTGTGTTTGGACAGCCTTCTTGTCCTATTGCGATAAATTCGATTGGAGATGACTGTAGTTATAGCACCCGCAGACTGTTCTCTGTCACAGGGCCCCAGCCTGAGCTGAACTTTATCATGACTGTGTGTCCTGAGACAGCAGAGGCCCAGTGCATCCTAGCTCTGAGGCTAGGATGAGGCTAGAATTCCAACTCTACCACTTGGAATTCTAGCTGGTACAGTTTTGAGTTCCTGGGGTTTCTCACTTTCATGACAGATTTACCCAGTGGCTTCACCTTGCTACCATCGTACATGACAAGCACAGAATTTGTCTTGTCCAGTCTTACCTCCTTGTTTAACAGGTGAACTGGTAACACATTACATGTAGCTCCACAATCGATCTGAAATCTTACACGTTTTTTTGCCTAAGAGCATACATGCAAATAGTTTGGCATCTTTACTTTTCTTCACTGTGTTCACAGTTTTGTTTTGTTCCTCATTTTTGACACACAGAATGTCCTCATTCACACTTTCACAATCTGTAACATTGTGCAGAGTTGTCTTCCGTCTTGTTTCAGGGCGGGTTTTACACTTAGCTGCAAAGTGGTTTTCCTTACCACACTTTTTGCATATCTTGCCAAATGCATTCACATCTTTGTTTGTTTCTCTTATGCCTCCTGCCACAAAACTTGCATTCCACCATGTTGTCTTTATCGTTCTGCAGCCAGCGTGAAGCTCCATGCACGACATGAACTTCCTCCACTGTTGACCCTGCTCTGGCTCTACAGTTCTCTTTGGATAACTCAGCCACTCTGCAGAGCTGAATACAAGTGTCCAAGGGCATGGCTCTTTCCATTAGAAGTCTCTCCCGCATGCTGGTGTTATTAATACCACATACAATCCTGTCTCGGATTAGGGGGTCTCTCAAAGTGCCAAAATTGCAAGTTTTGGTGAGCAGTTTAAGTTCAGTCACATAACTATCAATGGACTCACTGGATCTTTGATTCCTTGTGAAAAATCTGTATCTCTCCACTGTTTTAATCACAGTAGGACTGCAGTATTAATCAAAGTTTTCAATCATGTCCTTCACTTTCCAGTCATGCTATGTTGTGTTTCCCATTAAAGTTTCCAGCAGCTCTCTGCCACTCTCACCGACCAGATAACAAAAGAGCATCACCTTCTTCCCTTCATCATCTGCGGCGACTGTTAATCCAACATAAAGTTGAAACTCGTCCCTCCATACCTTCCATGTCTTGGACAGGTTTTGGGAGTCCAAAACACAACGTCGGTGGTGCTTTTAATCCGTCCATGCTGTTAGCTTTTAGCCGATCCGGATGCCAGCTGTCGCTAGCTGTTAGCGCTCCACCGTCTTCTCCGGTGCTTCTTGCAGCGAATCGCTCCAAAGGACTAACAAAAATGTTGGGCAAGGTTCTCTGCCTCTGCCACCATGTCTAATGTGTTGTTATCTATAAACAAACGAGTCCAGTTTACTCTCTATTTGACCACTTTATTTCCAGTCAGTTCTGTTCACTCCACACACCAGGCTCACACACTCTGGTGTCCACACATACACATGATCGCCCACTAGAGCCGGATCTACTGAACTCACTGTTCACATACAATATCACATCTTTGTAACGCCCTTAATTATGCCCCTTTTTACATCACAATACGGAATCGTTAATGTCCAGAAGCTAAAGTAGCAGATGGAATCAGCCCATTTTGGTCACTTTGTGTTTGTCGAACAGAAAGATCGCACCAAATTTCTTGTCTCTCAATTTTCATCAAGGCCTTCACATTTTAGCAACGAATTAGGGCTGAAACAACTAATCGAATTAATCGATTATAATCTATTATTGAAGTACTTTGTACTGTAGTTGTCGACTAATTTAGTCATCGATTAATCGTGTAGAAAGTTTTTGCTGTCAACTGCACCTAATATTACACAACTTGATTGTTTTTTGTGTATTTTTACTCATGTTAACCTAGGCCATTTTTGTTTGGTACTATACCTCTGAACAAGGTTAAATTTGCAAATCTAAAACTGTTAACGATTTCTTGTTTTTAAATGTGATCCTGGATGGTCAACAGTTTACATTTTATGTTTTTTTAGCCAGTACTATAAAACACATTTTATGGGTGCTCGTGATTTACCTTTATTAAGTTGTCAATTCTACCCGATTAATCGATTAATCGAGTCAATAATCGCCAGATTAATCGATCATCAAAATAATCGTTAGTTGCAGTCCTACAACAAATACTTGAAAAACATAACAAAAGAAAAATAATACACCGTGCGGGATTTCCACAGTCATACTGCATTTTGTTAGGATCAAGTTTGGAATTTCTCTACCGTAGCTGACGACAGCCTGAAAAGGTCCAATGTAATTTTACTGTGGTCTTTTCTAAAGTTTTGGACAATGAACTCACGACATAGGTATGTAAAAAAAAATTATTAATCTTTTCTTGATGTTATGAGACATTTGATGTATTTGAGTGCTCAATCATCTTTTCTTTCTTTTCAGGGTTTATACTTTCTCAGTCTTTGGAAAGGTACGTTTATGTTTTCTCCATCCTTTTCATAAAGTTCAAATGTGCGAACAATATCAATATTGGAAATCTGTAGTGACCAGACATGATTCACCAAAGATATGTTTGTTCACTTGT
Organism: Neostethus bicornis; assembly: GCA_902685375.1. NCBI lineage: Eukaryota > Metazoa > Chordata > Actinopteri > Atheriniformes > Phallostethidae > Neostethus > Neostethus bicornis. Next base: position 26,532,057 of record LR738552.1, read on the forward strand.
GTAAATTTAGTAAATAAAAGGAGTGAGCACACGAATCCAAGTAAAATTTTATCCCCAAACAACAGAAGTTAACATAAGCGTGACCCTTCTTGTTATTACACTGGAAACAACGCCTCGAATGGCCATTTTAGCCAAGAAACTGCAACCTTTGATATTTGGGCAATGGGACAAAACTGACTAAAAGCAATTATGTCGTGTAATGCAACTGTTTTATTCAATTTAACAGGATACATTGTCACATAAATATCACAGAAATCGAGAGAAAATATCACAATTATTTACAAGAAAATATCAAAAGAATTTTGTGTAACCCCATATCTTTATAGAGGGCAGATAAATGCTTGGTGGGCCAGAAGCCTGTAGGTTGCAGTTTTGTGACCCAAATGTCCGTGGGCCAAATGTCCTACATTCAGTGAACACACAGTCTGTTGAATTGTGTCTGGTCACAACAAAACATTAAAATAACAGATTTTTTTTGTTACAGACAACAAAAGTTTCCCTATCAATACTTGACATATTGAAAGCAATTAAAGACCTACAAAGTTCTGAAAACTTTGAAGGTGACGAAACAAATGATACATTCTGGGCCGAGGTGTGCAAACATTTGGGGATTCCCGGGTCACAATACAACAAAGGAAGGATCAAAACAGCTTATTTTTCTTATCAGAAAAAGGTGAATAATTAAAAATGGCTTCAATGCTGTAGACATGTGTTCTAAATTCCTACAGAAAATTTGAATGGATGTTTTGACCTGCAGAATGTGACTACGCCTACAAATACTGAACAAGGCAGTCCCAGTAGTCCAGCCATCACCTGAAGCTGAACATAATACCGGGAGCAGTTGTCACCTGTACAACACAGTGAGTTAAAATGACTGTTAATGACAATTTATTCATGTTCATCAGGCCTGTGAATTTATTTGGGCACCGTGATAATTAACTGTGAGGGTGCTGCTAGGGCAAGACAATGCCCAGTGGGCATTGCAATCCAGGTAGTGGATTGTAAATAAGTACCTTGTTTGCAACTGAGTGGGTCATGGTAATCTCTAAAGTGGTCCATTTACCTTCTATTGTCCTCACCGAAACTAAAGGAGCAGTAAGATGCTCCCCTACTGTTCACAGGATAATAGGCCTGAAACAGCTTCCCAAAACGGGTGGAGACGGTGGCCGCGTGGTTAGCGCGTTCGCCCGCGGACCGGAAGGTCGCGGGTTCGCGTCCCACGGAGAGCACGTCTAGGGTCCTTGGAGAAGACACCTAACCCCCGCTTCTCCCACCATTGGCGCCGTTGAAGGGCAGCCTGCTGCGGTGTAAGGAGTGCAGCAAACAAATTTCCCCGGTGAGAGATGAATAGAGTAATTCAAAATAAACAAAAAAAAAATAAAAAGAAAGAGTAGATTCTCGTTAGGATGCTTCCTCTTTTGACTTTGAAGCTTTTTCCACAATAGATCACTCCAGGATGAATGAGGGATTACATGATAAAATTTGAATATGGGTTGGCATCTGAGACAAATCATCAGTTTCTGCTTTCAACACTGAGTTACTCAAGATGTCAATTAGGAAATATTTCAAGCCTGCTCTCAATCTTCTTATTTTTTCGGCATTTCCCTTCAGGGGTCACAACAGCAAGTCAGCTTTTTCCATCTAACCCTATCTGCTGTATCCTCTTTGGTCACACCAACTATCTTCATGTCTTCCTTCACTCCGTCCATGAACCTCCTCTTCGGCCTTCCTCTAGTCCTCTTTCCTGATGGTTCCAAATCCAGCATCCTTCTTCTGATGTACTCTCTCTCTCTCCTCTGTACGTGCCCAAACCATCTCAGTCTTGCCTCTCTAACATTATCCCCAAAACCTCTAACATGTGCTGTTCCCCTGATGTACTCATTTCTAATCCTGTCCATCCTGGTCACCCTCTTCAAGGACCTGGAGGTAAAGCCCCGCTTCTGCTAGGAAATTGCCCTGGCTTATGCTGTCCTCTGTAATTTGTGTCTCGCCAGCGAGGATATAATTGAGGAGCAGGAGCAACAGCCACATGACCTTCAAGTCCCCGTCCCACAAGAAGATGTCCAGGGGAGCTGTGGGTCCTACATCAGAGACAAGCTTTCTGACTATCTCTCAGCGCCATCACATCTTGATCCACATTTACAGGACCGTAACTACCCATTATGATCATTTTTATTTTACAGGAGCCTGTTTAATTACCGTATTTTCTGCACTATTCTGCGCACCTAAAAACCTTAAATTTTCTCTAAAGTCCAGGTTGCGCCTTTTAACCCAGAGCGCCTTATATATGGATTAATATTGAGCTACAACAGGTGTCGCAACTGCGGTAAGCAGCCGCCGACTCCATTTCCCCCGTAGAAGAAGTAGTGCGCGGTGCATGCTGTGATACATGAAAGGGCGTCTCATTTCCATTTGTGTGTTTGTGTGAAGACCCGGAAATGGCTTCTACCTAGAGACACTGTTACACCGCAGAGTTTAAACTCAAAGCGATCGGTCACGCAGTAGAACACAGGAATAGAGCCGCAGCGAGAGGTGAGATCAGGCCTAAAAAATCCAGCCGGACCCAACCCGAGCCTGCGGATATTAAAACCCAACCCGAGCAATTAACGTGATTTGCGGCCCGAGCCCGAAACAAGCCCGAAATGTCATTTTTTATTTATGAGGACTCGGGAGGGGGGGGCTATTTATAAATAGGAACATTTTCAGGAACACACTTTTTAAATGATAAAAAAAATAAATCACACTATAGGACCCCTAACGCACTTGTCTGTGATGGCCTGCTTGGCGCGAAGAGGAGGGACAGTCTTTGAAACAAATGATAAAATAACGATCATCACTTTTGCCAGTCCAGCTGTTTAAATGCCCGCTCAGCGTCGAGGTGCCAGTCTTTTTTGTGCTTTTCCACACCTCACTCTTACCAGTGTGTGTTTGTCTTTTCAGTTCTCCTACCTGTAGTTTATCATTAACTTCTTACTCCTTCATATCGGGGATACCAGTTCAAAAGAAATAAAATAAAGACGTGCGCAGGGGAGGATTCCGAAATTAAGAGGTGTTCACGTGCGCAGAGGATGAGCTGGCTCTGCGGATCCTGTTTAGTAGTTAAACATTACTTCTCTGTTTTATAGAAATGATTCATTTTATAACAAGTATTCCTTAGTTTAGTACACACACATCGTTTTAGTTTACATTTTATAAACATATATTTATTTTTAAAAAAAAGAAAAAGTCAGCGAGAGATAAGCCTGACGCGACCCCAAAATTGACATTTTAGACCCAACCCGGGCTTAGGATCTTACCTCTGTGAGGAAGTGAAGGAAGCAAGAAGATGCGCTGCGCCAAGCGAACAAGACTAAACAGAGTTTCTGCGGGAACAAAGCGAGATGGCCACAGTTAGAGGACAAAGTTGAACAGCCTTTACTGTAGCGCCTTATAATGCGGTGCGCCTTGTAGTGCTGAAAATACGGTATTTCATCAATGTCTGAGGAAGACAAAAAAATAATTTTCTTTCCCAAAATGTGACATAATACTCATTTCATGACTGATGTTGACACAAATGGTTGCCTTGATTGCTCATTTGAGTTTCCTCTTCTTTTTTTTCAGACATGCTACTTTTACTGCCCCTTAGGGATCACCCTGATGCGGAAAGAAGAAGAATAAATTATTAATCTACATGTTCTACCTGTGATCTGTTTCTGACTGTGTGCATTTGTGTTTGAAACTTTGGCCTGATGATTAAAAAAAATAAATAAATAGAATTTTTTTATTGAGTGTGAAAGTCAGCGTGAAGTTGCCTATGGAAGCTACGTTACAGTAGTCATTTTCAGAGATGAATTATTCCAAAAGTACAAAGGGAGCAAGCCTGATTTTTTTTTTTGTCACGTGACTTATTTTAGGATCATAGAATACGTGTTGGTCTGTTTTTTTTAAAAAAAAAACTACTACGGTCAAGTGAGCCGGGGTTTACTTCGCCGCGGTTCACGCTGGGATAGTTGTGCGCCCTTTTTTGACTTATTACGGTAGCCAACTTAATTCTCAATAAATACATAATGAACCATAGTTTTTTTTAAAAAAAAACAGACCAACACGTATTCTATCATCCTAAAATAAGTCACGTGACAAAAAAAAAACAGGCTTGCTCCCTTTGTACTTTTGGAATAATTCATCTCTGAAAATGACTACTGTAACGTAGTTTCCATAGTCCGTAGCTTCCGAAGCCAACTTTCAAGCTCAATAAAAAAGAATTGGTCCATAATATTTAAACCAAACTAACGCATTTATATTCTTTAACACTTATACTATCATCATACAAAAAATCAGGCTTGTTCCCTTTGCAGTTTTGGAATAATTCATCTCTGAAAATGACTTCTGTAACGTAGCTTCCATAGGCAACTTTCACGCTGACTTTCACGCTCAATAAAAAAAAAATTCCATTTATTTTTATTTTAATCATCAGGCCAAAGTTTCAAACACAAATGCACACAGTCAGAAACAGATCACAGGTAGAACGTGTAGATTAATAATTTATTCTTCTTCTTTCCGCATAAGGGTGATCCCTCAGGGGCAGTAAAAGCAGTGGTGGAACGTAACGAAGTAAATGTACTTCGTTACTGTACTTAAGTAAAAAAATTGTGTATCTGTACTTTACTTAAGTAAAATTTAAGACCGGTACTTTTACTTTTACTTCACTACAATTTTAGAGCAAATATCTGTACTTTTACTTCGCTATTTTTTTAAAGTGTGTCTTACATTTTTCGTTACATTTTCGTTCAGGAATTTGAAAAATACACAGGTTTTTTAGCGCATCTTGAAGCCGCATCGCCAAAATCAAAAGAAGCAGTTGATCTGGAGAAGAAGTCATGAATCGAGAAACATTTTAGTACAAATTAAAGAGTCAGAAGATCGTTGTTCGTTGTGTTTACTTCTAAATAAAAAGTTGAGCCATCATGACACAGAGCAGGGGCGGATCTAGAATTTTCCAAAGGGTGGTGGGGCTTTGACAAAGCCAATATACCGTAATTTCACGGCCATAAGGCGCACCTAAAAGTCTAAAATTTTCTTCAAAATGAGCGGTGCGCCCTTTCGTGCGGTGCGCCTTGTGTGTGACCTAAAAGAAAAAGCGGTGCCAGTGAGGCGAGGCGGACCTGAAAGAAAAGGCATGAGAACGTTAAAGAGTGAAGTGTGGGCGTGGATTGTGTATAAAAAGGTATGTGCTGTATGCAAAACATTGCTGTTTTAACCCTGAAAATAGCAAAGAGACACGCTTATGACGCTCAGTTTAAGCTGAAGGCAATCAGCTACGCGGAGGAACATGGGAATCGAGCCGCCGCGAGAAATTTCAGCATAAACGAGTCAATGGATTGTAGATGCTTGGACTAACGCAGTGCTTCTCTATTATATCCTGTTGCGCCCCCCCTAGAAAGAAGAAAATATTTCGCCCCCCGCTCCCCCACTCTCCGCCATGACCATAATTAGTATCATTTGTCAATGAAATTGTTCTAAGCAGTGGTCCCCAACCACCAGGTGGACCACCCCTGGTGTGAGGGGCCTAACTAGTATTTTTATTCACTTTGTTTTTGTGATGTCTTGTATTTTGAAGGTATGTTTACCGTTACCATGGCAACCAGAGTGCGTTCGAGCAGAGAGAATTTTTCCACGTTATAAAGACGCTGCTAATAAATTTTCTCGTGAAGACAACGTGGATTTAAATGTATTATTATTGATTAAAAAGCCAGTTTTTCCGGCTGGTCTTATCACCTGTAGACCGGTCCGTGAAAATATTATCAGACACTAAACCGGTCCGTGGAGCAGAAAAGGTTGGGGACCCCTGGTTCTAAGTACACTTCTGCATAACATTGTATCCTCATTAAACATTAAACATTAAAGAAAAAAAAAAGAACAGCTTTATTGTTTTTTAGTGTGTAACAGAAAATATTTAGAGTGCATCAATTAACTTGAATTTTAATAAAAATAATCTTTATTTAAACTATAAACTACAACTACTGTAGTGGATGTACAATTACACTTTATTCTAGTACGGTAAAAAAGAAAAACGTGTTCCACAGGATCACACGCGCCCCCACTATTGGAGAAGTACTGGACTATTTTTTAATACCCACATTTGCATGCTTGCGTGTGTTGCTGTAAGGCGGTGTGTGACTGAGACTGCGCCTTTTCGTACGGTGCGCCTTATGTGTGTGTTAAACACAGCTACGGCGCACAAAACTGAGGCTGCGCCTTTTCGTACGGTGCGCCTAATGGCCGTGAAATTACGGTATAGTGACTGGGGGGGCCTCCCGTCCTCCCCCCCCAAAACTTTTTAAAAAATAAGTGTCATTTTCCTCCATTTTGGAGCCCATTCACTGGCCCTTCTAGAGGATAGCTTGACTTGTCCCCTTTCCTTTTATTTTATTTATTTATTTATTTTGTGGACCAAAAGAGGCGGGAGGGGGGGGGGGTCACACCCCTGCAGAGTATTTATCCTGGTTACCATGGTGACGCCCTTTGGCACAAAAAATAACATTTGAATTATGATAGAATACTTTTACTTTTTACTTAAAAAGTACAATTTACACCAACTACTTTTGTACTTTTACTTAAGTAGATTTTTTTTTATTGATACTTTTACTTTTACTTAAGTAAATTTTTTTCCTAAGTATCTGTACTTTTACTTAAGTACAAAACGTGAGTACTTCATCCACCACTGAGTAAAAATAGCATGTCTGAAAAAAAAGAAGAGGAAACTCAAATGGGCAATCAAGGCAACCATTTGTGTCAACATCAGTCATGAAATGAGTATTATGTCACATTTTGGGAAAGAAAATTATTTATTGTCTTCCTCAGACATTGATGAAATACCGTATTTTCAGCACTACAAGGCGCACCGCATTATAAGGCGCTACAGTAAAGGCTGTTCAACTTTGTCCTCTAACTGTGGCCATCTCGCTTTGTTCCCGCAGAAACTCTGTTTAGTCTTGTTCGCTTGGCGCAGCGCATCCTCTTGCTTCCTTCACTTCCTCACAGAGGTAAGATCCTAAGCCTAAAATGTCAATTTTTATTCCGGGTCGCGTCAGGCTTATCTGTCGCTGACTTTTTTTTTTTTTAATAAATATATGTTTATAAAATGTAAACTAAAACGATGTGTGTGTACTAAACTAAGGAATACTTTATCGGAATCCTCCCCTGCGCACGTCTTTATTTTATTTCTTTTGAACTGGTATCCCCGATATGAAGGAGTAAGAAGTTAATGATAAACTACAGGTAGGAGAACTGAAAAGACAAACACACACTGGTAAGAGTGAGGTGTGGAAAAGCGCAAAAAAGACTGGCACCTCGACGCTGAGCGGGCATTTAAACAGCTGGACTGGCAAGAGTGTTGATCGCTATTTTATCATTTGTTTCAAAGACCGTCCCTCCTCTTCGCGCTAAGCAGGCCATCACAGACGTCCTTTGGGTCATATAGTGTGATTTATTTTTTTTATCATTTAAAAAGCGTGTTCCTGAAAATGTTCCGTTCCGTCATCTTCCGCTTGTTCCGAGGTCGGGTCACGGGGGCAACAGTCTCAAGCGGGCAGCCCAGGCCTCTCTCTCCCCGGCTGCATCCTCTAGCTCACCCGGAAGGATCCCAAGTCGCTCCCCGGCCAGCTGTGTGACATAGTCTCTCCAGCGGGTCCGGGGTCTGCCCGTTGGTCTCCTCCCGGTGGGACGTGCCCGAAACACCTCGCCTGCGAGGCGCTCGGGGGGCATCCTGACCAGATGCCCAAACCACCCCATCTGGCTCCTCTCGACCTGGAGGAGGAGCGGCCTCCCGGATGGCAGAGCTCCTCACCCGATCTCTGAGAGAGAGCCCAGCTTTTCGGCTCAGCTCTCTCTTTACCACGACGGACCGAAGCAGCGTCCTGCTTATTGCTGATGTCGCACCGATCCGCCTGTCGATCTCCCGCTCCATCTTTCCCCCACTCAGAAACAAGACCCCGAGATACTTAAACTCCTCCACTTGGTGCAGGACCCTGTCCCTGACCCTCAGGGGGCATTCCACCCTTTTCCGGGCGAGGACCCTGGTCTTGGATTTGGAGGCACTAATTCCCATCCTGGCCGCTTCACACTCGGCAGCAAATCAATCCAGCGGGAGCTGGAGATTACGGTCTGATGAAGCCAACAGAACCACATCATCCGCAAAAAGCAGAGATCCGATCCTGAGCTCACCAAACCGGATCCCTCCAACGCCTCGGCTGCACCTAAATATTCTGTCCATAAAGGTGATGAACAGAATCGGTGACAAAGGGCAGCCTTGGCGGAGTCCAACTCTCACTGAAAATGGAATCGACATACTGCCGCCTATACAGACCCAGCTCTGGCTCCGGCCGTACAAAGACCGGACAGCCCGTACCAAGGGCTCTGAGACTCCATACTCCCCCACAGGTAGGTAGGTTGACAGGTAGGTAGTTCCCCATGGGGACACAGTCAAATGCCTTCTCCAGATCCACAAAACACATGTAGACTGGTTAGGCAAACTCCCATGACCCCTCCAGGATCCTGAAGAGGGTATAGAGCTGGTCTGTAGTTCTACGTCCGGGACAGAAACCACTGTTCCTCTTCAATCCTAGACTCGACAATACGACGGACACTCCTCTCCAGTACCCCGAATAGACCTTCCCAGGGAGGCTGAAGAGTGTGATCCCTCTGTTGTTGGAGCACACCTTCCGGTCCACCTTCTTGTAAGAGGGACCACTACCCCGGTCTGCCAATCCAGAGGCACTGTCCCCGATGTCCATGCAATGGTGAAAAGGCGTGTCAGCCAGGACAGCCCAACACCATCCAGGGCCCTTAGGAGCTCCGGGCGGATCTCATCCACCCCCGGAGCCCAGCCGCTGCGGAGCTTTTCAACCACCTCGGCGACCTCGACACCAGAGATGGGAAGACCCATCCCAGATTCCAAAGACTCTACTTCCTCATCGGAAGACATGTTGGTGGAATTGAGGAGGTCTTCAAAGTTTTCCTTCCACTGATCCAAAACGTCCCGAGTCGAGGTCAGCAGCTCCCCATCCCCACCGTAAACGGTGTTGATGGTGCACTGCTTTCCCCTCCTGAGCCGGGGGGCCGTTCCTCCCAATCACTCCCCTCCAGGTCTCACTGTCGTTGCCCACGTGAGCACTGAAGTCCCCGAGGAAGATAATGGAGTCCCCAAGGGGGTGCCCCCTCCAATACCCCCCCAAAGACTCCAAAAAGGGTGGGTAGTCTACACTGCCGTTCGGTGCATAGCAACAAACGACAGTGAGGACCCGTCCCCCCACCCGAAGGCGGAGGGAAGCAACCCTTTCGTCATCCGGGGAGAACTCCAACACACAGGAGCCGAGCTGGTGGGCAACAAGTATGCCCACTCCAGCCTGGTGCCTTCCACTAAGGGCAACTCCAGAATAAAACAGGGTCCAGCCCCTGTCAAGAGGCCTGATTCCAGAGCCCAAGCTGTGTGTCGAGGTAAGTCCAACTATAACCAGCCGGAACCGCTGGACCTCGCGCACCAGCTCGGGCTCCTTCCCCGTCAGAGAAGTGACATCCCGCGTCTCTAGAGCTAGCTTATGCAGCCAAGGATCTGACCGCCAGGGTCCCCGCCGTTGGCTGCCACCCATCTCCTCCTTCACCCGACCCCTATGGCCCCTCCTGCAGGTGGTGAGTCCACTGGAAGGGCGGCCCATGTCCCCTGTTCGGGCTGGGTCCTATGGGTAAAAGCCTGGCCCCCAGGCGCTCGCTCTCATGCCCCACCCTTGAGCTTGACTCCAAGTGGGGGCCCCTGTGACCCACGGGTCACGGTGGGACACCGGACTCCTGCGGTGTGTGTCCAGGCCGTCTGTCTGGAGCCCCGGTGACGTGGAGGTTGGTCTGGGAAGCAGGGTGGGGGGCAGCGGGTGACGGATAGTGCAGCCGTTACTGTCTGAAGGTGTGCAAGGCATGGAGAATGTTTGTCCCCGGGATCACGGGGGTCGCAGGTTCAGGTTCCTCGCACTTAAGACCAAGAGAGCCCCTTGCAGCTTCATACCTATCTGAATCCGACTGTTGAACGGCTAGGGGCCTTGTGACGGGTGGCCGCGTACCGAGAAAATGACGACTAAATGTTCTTATTTTTTTATTATTTTATTGCTTTCTTATATTTTCTTATTTATCTCTAGGGTCCTTGGAGAAGACACCTAACCCCCGCTTCTCCCACCATTGGCGCCATCGAAGGGCAGCCTGCTGCGATGTAAGGAGTGCAGCACACAAATTTCCCTGGTGAGCGATGAATAGAGTAATTCATTTATTTATTTCTATTTTATTGTTTCATGATGTTTCAATGGACGTGGTTTTTATAGATTTGTCTGCGTTTGTCCCGGCGCTCTGTCTGTAAATGAAACTCCAAACGGACATAACATGTCCGTTTGGAGTCAAACCTTTGTTGAAAATCAACCAATCAACCAATCAATAGATTGGTTGATTGGTTGACTGGTTGATTGGTTGATTGATTGGTTGATTGATGGATGGAGTAGCCGTAACTCTCTTAAGGTGTGTGCAGGCGGCATGGAGAATGAGTGTGGCTCTGAGGTCACCAGGGTCATTGTGGGACACCAGAGTCCCACAGCGCATGTCCAGGCCGTCTGTCTGGAGCCTGGTTCACGTGGAGGTTGCCCTGGGAAGCGGGGGTAGGTGGATGGAGTAGCCGGAACTCCCTACGTGCGAAAGCACATAGCTGGTTTTCTGTCCGGGCTCGGTTGGAGTACCAGTAGCGCCAAGGCCCTTTGCTCCTTTTCTGTTCAGGCTGGGGTGGAGCACCAGGGGCGCGAAGACACTCTGCTGGTTATCTGTCCGGGCTTGGTTGGAGTACCAGGGGCGCCAAGGCATTCTGCTCCTTCTCAGAATGCCTTGCCAGTGCTTCTCAAATAGTGGGGCGCACCTCACTATTTGAGAAGCACTCTTCTACACCAATGTTTTTACATTCCACCTGAGACAAAGCACTGGCCCTCTCAAACACCTCCCCTTCAGCTGTCCTCTTTGCCCCCCATCAGCCCATTCATTACCCAATCCCAACGTGACCCGACACCTACATTAACACAAAATCCCTGACCACAGCACCCAACGCCAAGTATCCCACAAAAAACTCTGGTGAAACTTTACCCTCTCCTACTGAAGACTTTTAAGCAGAAATAACAAAGTCAATGTAAAATTTTGATGTAAATATTTAATAAATCCAGACTGCACAGAAACCAGATCACTGACTTCCGTCTCATTATTTTATTTCTAATTTTTTGTTGTTCTAAAGTACCCTTCTTCCAGTGATGATGAAATAAAACGTTTTTTTTTTCACATTTCTTTCAGGTTCAGCATATTTTTATATTTAAATGGAGGTTTAAAAAAAAAGTTTACTTTTCTTCACAACATTATTTTTTATTTTTCAAACGTAGATGTTCTATTTTTATGTAAAAACAATCTAAAATAATATTATAAAATAATCAAAATCTTAATTTCCTTTATTAATCCTTCTGGGGAAAATTGATGTTTCTAAATCTTAGAAATATGCTTTTAAATGTAAATAGAAGCCGAAACAACAAACTACATTAAAATATTTAGTAATGATTTGTAATCCTTAGATGGCCTCACTTTACTTCACAAGAACTAGATTTATTGCTAGGTTTTTATTTTTTAGAATAAAAATCAGACTGATAGAACATTGTTAGTGGTTAAAAAGAAAAATCAGAAGCAGCATCTGAACCAGATTCAACACAGACTGTGTTCAGCAAGGTGATGTAGACTGAAGCAAACGCTAGAGGGCAGCATTACGACCTCTCCAACACAGGCTGCTGACCCGGAAACAGACCAGGTTCACATCCGGTCAAGAATGTAAACAACAATGGCGGAGTAAAATTAAAAGATATTCAGCGACATTATTTTCTTAAACTTCAAACTCCAATAGTTTGTTGGATTCTGATGCTTGTTGGTTTCTGACCTCTGCAGAGCAGCTTGTTGGAGAAAAATATTGGAGCAAAAAAAAAAATCAGAGGAAGAATCATCGTGAAGGAGGTAAGAATTTACATCATTTACTGTGAAATGTTTCTTCTTTCTTTTCAGTTTAATCCGTCTTTTTTCTGAAATATCAGTGAGAGAGGGTAAACAGGAAGTGATAAATGAATGTTTATTCTTGTTTTCTTTGTCTGAAACAAATGCTAGCAGTAGCTAACTGCGTTTTATACTAAGACACAACAAGTTTATTCTAACAAAAAGTATAATTTAATATCCAGATGTTTCATCTTCAAATCAGATGCACGATCAATCACTATCAATAAATAAGGCACCCATTTTTAGACCTTAGTGTAACCGTTGACACTAATGACCAGATGATCTTATGCTAAAGATTTAAATGTGACATAAACTGTCTTTAAGAAACATAATCATCCACTGTTATGCAGATGATACACAGATGTAATTATCAGTTAAACCTGACCAGAGTGATCAAGGAGAGAAACTCACTGGCTGCTAGGGGTGGGCGGATCGATCTTAATATCGATACCAACGCGAGTATCGATATCGATCGATGCTTGAACCACAATATCGATACTTTGGATGAAGTTTTACCCCTCGCACTTTGCTTCCGTTTTTTTTTTCTTTTTTTTTTTTTCAAAAAGTTAACTTAACTTATCTGTCTGCAAAATATGTGTAAATGCTGTGTGTCGCGCCTGTATGCTAAAGCTTGGTGGCCCCGCCCCTTCCCTCCTCTCTTTCGCTTTGACTTGTCACATGACTCAGCGACTCGGTGCCAGGAAACAAAAAAACAAAACGCAAGTCGGTAAAAGTAGAGAGAGATGGAAAAAAAGAGACTTAGCGTGTGGCTGTACTTTGAGGCACCATGTGCAGAAAGGCTGTTAAATATAGAGGTAACACTACAAATTAAAGAATCACCCCAAAGAAAAACTTCAGAAACGGAGGAGAAAACCCTGACCCCTTCTGTTTCCCAGAGGCAGCGCTCATTAACAGAGACGCTCCAATTTTAATTATGAAAGTACAACATAATCATCTGTAACATTAGTTAACATTTGTTTGTGTGCAACTGGTCACTTCTATCGATCTCTCTACCAACCTGTGTATTTACATATACTTGGTCATGCTATAGTATATATGACCAAACCCTTGATGCAAAAATAGTCATTTAAAAAATTTAAATATCGATATCGGCGATATTGGTCTGGTGTTTACTTGGTATCGTATCAATACCAAAACTTGCGGTATCGCACACCCCTACTGCCTGCCTGCGTGAGGGACATAAAGACCTGGACTACAATCAATTATCTTCTCTTAAACCAGGGGTGGGCAAACATTTCAAATTTGACAGATGAGCAGGGTCAGCACAAGATACTGTACATACAGTATAAAAAACTCAATTAGTTAACTATTTTTATCTGATATAGAAATAGATATACTAAGATAAACTAAGATAAAAACAATTTAATATGAACTTACTCACTTTACAGATGAAACTACTGCACGACCAAGCTTAAGATCTTTTTACTTCAGTTCTTGTTTTTGATCTTCTCAATTATCTGTTATTTTGTATCAAAAATAACTCAGGAGGTTCCATTGAACAAAGAGTAGAAAACGTTACCAAAGTGGACCGGAAAGTGGCTAGGATCAGTAAGGTAGAAATAAAGAGGGCACTGAAGAGGATGAAGAGTGGAAAGGCTCTCGGCCCTGACGGAATCCCTATAGAAGTATGGAAGTGTTTAGGTGAGGTGGCAGTAGAGTTTCTGACTGGGCTGTTTAACAGAATATTAGAAAGTGAGAAGATGCCTGATGAATGGAGAAGAAGTGTGCTAGTTCCTGTTTTTAAGAACAAGGGAGATGTACAGAGTTGTGGTAACTACAGAGGAATTAAACTGATCAGCCATACGATGAAGTTATGGGAAAAAGTTGTCGAAGCTAGGCTAAGGTCTGAAGTAAGAATTTGTGAGCAGCAGTATGGTTTTATGCCTAAAAAGAGCACTACAGATGCAGTATTTGCCTTGAGGATGCTGATAGAGAAGTACAGGGAAGGTCAGAGGGAGCTGCACTGTGTCTTTGTAGATCTTGAGAAAGCGTATGACAGGGTACCTAGAGAAGAACTATGGTATTGTATGAGGAAGTCTGGTGTGACAGAGAAGTATGTTAGAGCGGTTCAGGACATGTATGAGGGCTGTAAGACAGTGGTGAGGTGTGCTGTAGGTGAGACAGAGGAGTTCAGTGTGGGGGTGGGACTGCACCAAGGATCTGCTCTGAGTCCTTTGCTGTTTGCTATGATGATGGATAGGCTGACAGACGAGGTCAGACAGGAATCTCCATGGACAATGATGTTTGCAGATGACATTGTGATCTGTAGTGAGAGGAGGGAAGAGGTGGAGGAAAAGCTGGAGAGGTGGAGGTTTGCACTAGAAAGAAGAGGAATGAAGATTAGTCAGAGTAAGACAGAGTACATGTGTGTGAATGAGAGGGATCCAAATGGAAAAGTGAGGTTACAGGGAGAAGAGATAAACAAGGTGGAAGATTTTAAGTACTTGGGATCAACAGTCCAGAGCAACGGAGAGTGTGGAAAAGAGGTGAAGAAGCGTGTTCAAGCAGGCTGGAACGGGTGGAGAAAAGTATCAGGTGTGATGTGTGACAGAAGAGTTTCAGCTAAAATGAAAGGAAAAGTGTACAAAACCGTGGTGAGACCCGCCATGCTGTTTGGTCTAGAGACAGTGCCACTGAGGAAAAGACAGGAAGCAGAGATGGAGGTAGCAGAGATGAAGATGCTGAGGATCTCTCTGGGAGTGACCAGGATGGACAGGATCAGAAATGAGTATATCAGAGGAACAGCACATGTTAGAGGTTTTGGAGATAAAGTCCGGGAGGCCAGACTGAGATGGTTTGGACATGTACAGAGGAGAGAGACCGAGTACATCGGCAGAAGGATGCTGGATTTGGAACCACCAGGAAAGAGGGCTAGAGGAAGACCAAAGAGGAGGTTCATGGATACAGTGAAGGAAGACATGAAGATAGTTGGCGTGACTGAAGAGGATGCAGCAGATAGGGTTAGATGGAAGAAACTGACTTGCTGTGGCGACCCCTGAAGGGAAATGCCGAAAGGAGAAGAAGAAGAAGGTTCCATTGATTCCTCCATCCCATCTATAAGAAGGCAAGCAGTGTGAGGTGGGCAAATACAGGAAATATGTTCTGTAAAAAACAAGAAAGTACTAACTTTTTTAGATTTAAACAAACTGTACAGAAGACAAAGCTAATCTGTTTCATTTATAAAATGATGTATGTGAGTTACAAAAAAATGTGACTGTCAGGTTAAATTTTAAAACCATTAAAATTTAATTTAATCTATTTTCTTCTACAGAGTTTCTGTCAATTCTGCTGCTGCAACTGGTGATGACGGAAGGTAACTCTGAGAGATGTTCAAACAGAAACTAGATATTTGAAAAGGACCAGAATCACCAGACAAATCTCAAGAGTAAAAATGGAAATGCCAGGTGGACAAAAACTATTAAGCTTTGACAAATATGAACAAAGATTTAAACTAAAAGACAACTTGATGTGTAAAGAGTGTGGGCAAAGATTTAGTCAAAAAGGCAGCTTAAACCGGCACATTAGAATCCATACAGGAGAAAAACCATTCAGCTGTGATGAATGTGGAAAAAGATTTATTTTAAAAGGACACTTAAACCGGCACATTAGAATCCATACAGGAGAAAAACCATTCAGCTGTGATGAATGTGGAAAAAGATTTAGTCAAATAAGCAGCTTAAACCAGCACATGAGAATCCATACAGGAGACAAACCATTCAGCTGCGAGGATTGTGGACAAAAATTTAGTCGAAAAAAATCACTTAAACCAGCACATGAGAATCCATACAGGAGAAAAACCATTCTGCTGTGATAAATGTGGACAAAAATTTCGTGTAAAATCACACTTAAGCCAGCACATGAGAATCCATACGGGAGAAAAAGCATTCAGCTGTGATGAATGTGGACAAAGGTTGACTCGAAAAGCAAGCTTAAACCAGCACATGAGAATCCATACAGGAGACAAACCATTTAGCTGTGATGAATGTGGACAAAGATTTACTAGAAAAGATAACTTGAACAACCATATGAGAATCCACACAGGAGCAAAACCGTTCTCTGTTTGATTTGTGATAAATTACTCAGTAGGCTTCAAAGTCTAAAGACCAACATGCAATTTCACAAAGAATAAAACGAGTTTGTTTTTTATTTTTTCAGAAAGAAACAACAGTTTAGTAGAAAGGATGAGCTGCTGATCTGGTAGGTCCTTTGACCAGACACAGCTTCTATTCAAACGTCCCGCAGAACTTGACTGGGTATCAGAGTAGGTAGTGGTCATAGGGTTAAAATGAACGATCATCTGCACGTCTATTGTCAGGGTGGAAAGCCCAAGCTATGAAGGTAAAATCATTTGTTTTTGTTGAGATGGTGACTCACAATCCCACTGGTGGACAGTGGATAAGGCATGCTGAACCAAATCTGCCAGAACTGCAGCATAAATCAACCAGAATTGTTTTTATTCATCTTTCTCTTTTTTGTATTAGCATAAAAAATGGTGCCAGCTGTGTGCTGGGAATGGACCTTGTTTAGGGAGGAGTTCCAGCAAAGCAGCGTTGAGAAGGAGGAAAAGCTGAGAGACTTTGGCAGAAAAAGGAATAGCAGACTCTAGATCCACCATGCAGATGCTGCCAGCTGTCTGCTAGCTCATTGAGCCATTGCTAGCAACTTGCTTCAGACTCCTAGCTGCTTTAGAATGACTCAGCTGGAGGGGCAAAGTGTACAACAGCGTGTATGTGCAGGAGTGTGTGAGATCCAGCTCCAGTATCTGCTGCGACTGCCAGAACTCCGGAGTTGGAGGAGGAAGCTTCCGAACCGACGGTCTATGTTACTGAAATGGTCACTGGCGGTGAGTGCCGACCGCACCTTGGAGACTTCTAATCGGGATTCCCCTTACCGGATCGGCTGACGATGGTGGACGGCAACCTTATTCTGGATGAAATTGCCATGTTTCGTTGGTGTTGGTCAGAGGGGCAACCAGTACAGAACTTTAATTTGTTTTTCGTTTTCTCCTTCCCTTCCCTGCTGGAGTTAGTCATCTGGGAAACAGGGGAGCTTTAATGGTGACCGTGCTCCCCAGTGATATTTGCCCACCTAATGTGTGTTGTGTTTAAGGGTTTTGGGTGTTATTATTAATTCAAAATGTGGTCCAGTAATGAGATCTCATAGTGCTGCCATCTGCTGGTACTTTGCATACATTACTGCACCACTCAAATTTCCCTTTGAGGATAAATAAAGTATTTTTAATAAAGTATTTTCAATTACAACATTTTTAACTAACACTAAATATTTATAAAGGCCTGTATAAAATTATTATTAGACAACCATGACCATCCCCTCTACCCACTTCTGGACAAACAGCGGAGCTCCTTCTCCATGAGGCTCAGACAGCTCCGCTCCAAAACCACTCTGTACTGGGGGTCTTTCTTTTCCTACATGGTCAGGCTCTACGACTCACTGAAAGTCAGCAGATAACTGGTTGTTGCTGTAACACACAAATTTCCATGTGTGGTATCATTAAAGTATTTTCTGATTATATAAATAATAAAACATTTCACACCATTCTGTTTTATTTTTATTTAAAAATACAACTTTATCACGGTTTTTTGGACTCAGACGATGATTTTTTTTTTCTTTCTTTTTTTAAAGAATGTTTCCAGCTTTTGAGAAAACTCTCTCATAAGGGACAGAGGATGCTGGAGAGAAAAGAAAACTCTTGGAAAGCTTGTAGAGGGTTGGGCAAAGCAGCTTTGATTTTTGTCAATAGGGTTTATGATAAATATGAATTTATGAGTGTCTCAGTCTTTTTTCTGATTTGTAAGATTGTTAAACTTAAAAGTCATTAATTCAATCCAACCTTATGACATAAAACTTGACGACTGCATCTGTAAATGGATTTGATTTCTCAGCACATTAACTAGTACTGAGACTAGCAGGTGATCATTCAGAGTGAAAATTCAGTCTGAACCACTCTGACGTCACACTCTCTAGATGAGATCTCATCACGTCATTGGCTTGTTCATGATGCACGCTTTTGTTTGAGACCCACTGGGAACGCCCACTTTTGTTCGGTACAGATCTCATTTCATTTCGCCCGGCCCTAACTATAAGGTCAATGTCCTGTTGTATGTTGTATTTTAACAGTTAGATGGTCTGGGGTACGCCATCTGTTAGTGGCACACATAAAAAGCCCACTACCCTTGTGGTGACACACCAACTGGGAGAAGCGGTACAGGAAAGCAATAAAAGTGAATGTAATATTAACTTTTTTTAAATGGTACAAAAACTACTACTACAAAAAATGTACTAAAACTAGAGATGGAAAAAATGAGATGGAGCTCCAGAGCATATCTCTCTCTGAAATAATTTGTGTCGAGACTTTGCGACGGATCTTGCCTCCGCTGCTGATGTCACAACAGGCTCCGCCCCCTTCTGCTTTCCTGTTTGTGTCAATAACGTCACAGTATGGAGAGACAGCGCTCAGGACTTCAGAGCATTTCCAGTTTTTAAAAGCACTAAATTTCAAACCTGTTAAAGATGTTCCTTTAAGAGGTTCAGAAGACGAATGTCTGACCTCATCTATCAGTCTGTCCCTCCACCACTTTCATAAATCAGTGTGTAGAAGTCGTCCAACGCTCAGATTTGCACGTGAATGAAGCCCGAAATCTGAAAAAGTTTTACACGACACCAGTTATTAAAACATCTTTATTACACTTTTATAATAAAAACAGTTTGTTAATCCAGAACGGAGCCCAACACTCCACTATTTTTATCCAGAACTGATTCAGAGATCTCGGTATTTCGGTTCTTTTCTGTCCGTTGAAGGATCTGTGTGGATAGGATCTCTGTTTCAGCAGCCAGACTGACCAGCTGTGTGTGAGACGTCTCCTAGCAACAAGATAAGAATGAAACCAGTCAGGAAGATGAACAGGAAGAACTGGTTTCCAGTAAGGTTGTGTGACAGACCAGCAGAGCTAGGCAGTCCAGGGTTCTGGTCTGGTCCCGTGCAGATCCCAGCTTCTCCTCCAGACACTGGATGAAGTCCATCATGAGACTGAACGAATCCGTCACAGACCTGGAACGCAGAGCGAATCAGGAGCAGGCTTGAGTTGCCATAGAAACTAGATTTACCTGTGCAGGTCAGCCATGATGGGAAGGTTAGTGTGAGCTAGCGGCTTCATCAGTCTCTGCCTCAGGCTCTTCTGCTCCTTCAGCAGGACCATCAGGTGACGCCCAAACGTCTGCAGCTGCTGGTTCCGCTGACCTGCACAACATCTGGGTCAGAATGAGTAAACTCCAGGACTGTGGGACTCAGACCAGGGTCTCATTTACTAACAGTTCTATAGATTTTAGGCTGAGCAGTGCTTACACCACGCAAATTTAAGACGAAATAAAAAGCTTCAAAAATTTAACCTGCAGTGAATCTTAGGTGTAAGCCAAATCTAAATCCATCCCGCCCATCTAATACCCCTCTAATACACGCCTCTAATACCCCATATGTGGATCATGTAAACAATGGGATGCATGTGTAATGATCCTCCAATGAGGAGGAGGCTCCTGAGATTACTCATGAAGAATGATAATGTCACTAACACGTAGCCCTGAAGACCGTCACCACGTCTAACACATCGATCTGTTGGTGAATTTAAAAAGAATTAGAAAGACCTCTGCCCCTTTTCCCTGGCAGCCAATGCACCCATTGTTCAACTGAAGAAGAGCCCTGGCAGCCTCAGCCCTTCTGTCCCTTCTGGAAACCACTCTGGTGACATTCATCCATCTCCCACAAGGCTTCCCGTCTGAGGCTATTGCCCCCGCAAACCGACCCCGGATGAGCGGAAGATGACGGAACCTGGTGATGGTCTGGTTCAAACCAAACCAGTCAATGATGTACAACGAGCTCACCCAGGTGGAAAACATGAGCAATGTCAGCGTTTTGTTCCTCTGTCTTCAGGAGCTCCAACTGGAGACGCAGCTGAAAAAAAAAACACACATCAGGTGGTGGGATGGATGAAGCCCCCTCCCACAATACCAACACCAAATATTCATTTAATGTTATTTTACTTTCAGTTGGTTTAATGAGTGCACACGTTTTATTCTTCCAAACACTGACTCCGGGCTGAGGAGTCCCCCGTATTTCCATCAGGATGAAGAACATCTACTCATCCCCGTTCTGGACATCTCCGGGCTGAAGAGCCCCCCGTGTTTCCATCAGGATGAAGAACATTTATTGACTTCTTTAGATATTTAGCTGTAGATTAGATTAAGCTAATATTTAAACAATAATCTTTGACACATTGTTTGCTCGTCCCGGGGGAGGGATCTCTCTTTCACGTGGATCCCCATGAGGTTTCTTATTTTTTCCCCACTGATGGGTTTTTTAGGAGTTTTTCCTCACCGAGAAGGAGAGTCTAAGTGCATTAATATGCTAGTCTTGTTTAGTTAGCATTTGTTAGTTATTTTTCTTGTTGTGTATTTGTGTTAATACATTCCTCTTTTTCTTGTGAAGCCCATTGAGACGGACATTCTGTGATTTTGGGCTATACAAATAAAATTGAATTGAATTGAATTGATGAGACGGGGTGTCCAAACTTTTGCTCTGTCCTGTACATTACTGTCCTAACTGAAAACAGACTAACTAGATTAACGCTTCTCTATAATCCTCATACTCATGTAAAAACTCAAGTGGTCTTACACGTCTCGATCAAAAAATTCACGTTCAGAAGACGAATTCTTTTCTACGATGGATCACTCCTGGACGAATGAGGGACTATACGGATTTGTTACCGTGCCAACCATCGTGAAGCCCTTCATTCATTCATAACACTTTCATGAATATGATATTTTTAAGAAGGAATTTCTATAAAACTTTGGTCAGACTACTAAAAACTAAAAATGATGACTTCAGAAACTAAACTTACACGAGGTCTCATTTAAACACACTCTCTTTTTTCATTTTTGAACCATGTGTCGCACAATGTTTATAAACTTTATAAAAGTCAATTAAAACATTTAAACTTTTGAAGAAAAACAAAAAAATTCAACCACAAAAAAATGTTACTGAACAAAAAAAAACAATTTAAAAAAATAAATAAGATGGTTAGCACGGTGGCATCACAGCAAGAAGGTCAGGGTTTGAGTCCTGGAGAGTAGGCAAGGCTTGATTCACTGGTCTTTCTGTGTGTGTGTGTTTTGCCCCTAGGTAGGTGTGTGTGTTTTGCCCCTAGGTAGGTGTGTGTGTTTTGCCCCTAGATAGGTGTGTGTGTGTGTTTTGCCCGTGTGTGTGTGTGTTTTGCCCGTGTGTGTGTGTGTTTTGCCCGTGTGTGTGTGTGTGTTTTGCCCGTGTGTGTGTTTTGCCCGTGTGTGTGTTTTGCCCGTGTGTGTGTGTTTTGCGTGCGTGTGTGTGTGTTTTGCGTGCGTGTGTGTGTGTTTTGCGTGTGTGTGTGTGTTTTGCGTGTGTGTGTGTGTGTTTTGCGTGTGTGTGTGTGTTTTGCGTGCGTGTGTGTGTGTTTTGCGTGCGTGTGTGTGTGTTTTGCGTGTGTGTGTGTTTTGCGTGTGTGTGTGTGTGTGTTTTGCGTGTGTGTGTGTGTGTGTGTGTGTGTTTTGCGTGTGTGTGTGTGTGTTTTGCGTGTGTGTGTGTGTGTTTTGCGTGTGTGTGTGTGTGTGTGTGTGTTTTGCGTGTGTGTGTGTGTTTTGCGTGTGTGTGTTTTGCGAGTGTGTGTGTGTTTTGCGTGTGTGTGTGTGTGTTTTGCGTGTGTGTGTGTTTTGCGTGTGTGTGTGTGTTTTGCGTGTGTGTGTTTTGCGAGTGTGTGTGTGTTTTGCGTGTGTGTGTGTGTTTTGCGTGTGTGTGTGTGTTTTGCGTGTGTGTGTTTTGCGAGTGTGTGTGTGTTTTGCGTGTGTGTGTGTGTGTTTTGTGCGTGTGTGTGTGTGTGTTTTGCGTGTGTGTTTTGCGTGTGTGTTTTGCGAGTGCGTGTGTGACCCCGTAGAAGATTGGGACCTGTACAGGGTGTATTCTAACTCTCGGCTGAAATCAGCTGGGATAGGCTCCGGGACCCCAGCGCGGCCCGATTAGAGATAACCAGAATACACTTTAATCATCCCACACATGAGAAATGTGTGTGTCACAGTAACAACTTTCTACCTGCTGAGTGAGTCGTTGATAAGCTGCTAAAAGAAAATGTTTTCTATTTTAATGGCCTTTTCAAACTGGTACCACTGCTATTTTTAAATGTCACCAGTAAACAGTTTTAAAGGGATCCAGACGTAGCCTGGTTGTCACAGATGACATTGTGATCTGTAGTGAGAGGATGGAAGAGGTGGAGGAAAAGCTGGAGAGGTGGAGGTTTGAAGATTAGTCAGAGTAAGACAGAGTACATGTGTGTGAATGAGAGGGATCCAAATGGAAAAGTGAGGTTACAGGGAGAAGAGATAAAGAAGGTGGAAGATTTTAAGTACTTGGGATCAACAGTCCAGAGCAACGGAGAGTGTGGAAAAGAGGTGAAGGAGCGTGTTCAAGCAGGCTGGAACGGGTGGAGAAAAGTATCAGGTGTGATGTGTGACAGAAGAGTTTCAGCTAAAATGAAAGGAAAAGTGTACAAAACCGTGGTGAGACCGGCCATGCTGATTGGTCTAGAGCAGTGCTTCTCAAATAGTGGGGCGCGTCCCCTTGCGAGGGTGCGGCGTGATGCCAGGGGCGGCGCGTGTGACCCTATGGAATATGTCGGGGTTTTTTTTTTTTTTTTTTTACCGTACTAGAAGACCAAGTACAGGTCCCAGCTAAACATTGAGCAGGAGCTGCAGTATCACGCTTCAAACCCCGCTTTAAAAAGCTGTCCACTGCACAACATGCTCATTGTAGCCACAAATTCTGACTTCCTTATTTTTATAAGAAAAAACAGCACAAATTGTTCCATTCGTTTTTGTTTTGTAGATTAAAGTGTTTTATATTTTGTGCTCCTGAGGTAATGTTGCTGATCAATTTAAATTTATTAAATTTATATTTTTTGCTATCAAATGGCTCAATTAGTAAAAAATGTTTATAGTTTAAATAAGAATTTAAATTTTTTTTATTTCAAGTTAATTGATATACTTTAATCAGTGGTCCCCAACCACCGGGCCGCGGACTGGTACCGGACCGTGGGTCATGTGGTAGCGGGCCGCACAGAACTGTTATTTTTATTCACTTTGTTTTTGTGACGTCTTTTAGTTTGAAGGTACATGTTTACCAATAACATGGCAATGAGGATACAATGTTATGCAGAGGTGTACTTATAACAATTTCATAGACAAATGATACCAATTATAGTCACAGAGTGGGGGGGGGGCGCGAAATATTTTCTTCTTCCTAGGGGGGGCGCAGCAGGAAATAATTGAGAAGCGCTGGTCTAGAGACAGTGGTACTGAGTAAAAGAAAGAAAACAAAGATGGAGGTAGCAGAAATGAAGATGCTGAGGATCTCTCTGGGAGTGACCAGGATGGACAGGATCAGAGGAACAGCACATGTTAGAGGTTTTAAAGTCAGAGAGGTCAGACTGAGATGGTTTGGACATGTGCAGAGGAGAGAGAGAGAGAGTACATCAGAAGAAGGATGCTGGGTTTGGAACCACCAGGAAAGAGGACTAGAGGAAGACCAAAGAGGAGGTTCATGGATACAGTGAAGGAAGACATGAAGATAGTTGGTGTGACCGAAGAAGATGCAGCAGATAGGGTTAGATGAAAGAAACTGACTTGCTGTTGCGCCCCCTGAAGGGAAATGCTGAAAGAAGAAGACTAGTTCTCTGTAATATGACCACACACCTCATCCAGCTGCTTCCGCATGCTGAGTCCCTCTTCTGCTTCATGCAGGACAGAAAAGACGGGGCTCGGGTCAGACAGGGCGGCGTCCACTTCCTCCTGGAGAGAGAACATACGAGTGGAGAGGTGTACAATCATTATTAGACTACGCCTCACACCTGGATAAGGTACAACTCAGATCCTCCCGGGTGAGCTGGAGGTTGCAGCCGGGGTGAGGGAAGCCTGGGCTTCCCGTCTGAGGCTGCTGACCCCACAATCCGTCCCCAGATTAGCAGAAGACAACATAACGGACTCTAAGAGGTAGAATCTATGTGATGTATACTTGGGAAATCTGTCCTCTGATGGTGGGTTGAGGTTGCAGGCTGTTTTAAGAGGACCAGGGTGAGGTTGTGTTCGATAGGTGGTGAAGTGTTTCCTACAAAGCTGAGGATCTGGAAGTATCTGAAGAAATGAGACGTACCAATATCCAAACTTTTCAAAAGACATAAATGAACCCTCCACAAATAGATCATCTTTCAGAGGTCTACATTATCTCTCCAGCCAATCAGAACGGATGTTATGACGAGAAGTTAATGTAAACAATGATGAATCACAATAACTTCAACCCTAAAAAATGAGGTGTGTGTGAGGTCTGGAGGATCCTTCAAATTAAATGCTCACACTTGAATCAAACAGTTACACATGCACGTCAAATAAACAGTGCACATTTTAAAAATATTGTGACCATAACTTTGGTCACACCTCCTCGATACCAGAACCAATCAGCTGCCTTTATTTGGACCTGATGTTCTTACCTGAGCTACAGCTCCTGCAGATACACATGATGTCAGCAGAACGGCTGCAGGTGACTGGATGCACGGATCCATCTGGAAAAGAAAAAAGATTCTGGATCAAACTGGACCTGAGGTCTCATTTACTAAGATTTAAAGAGATCTTTGTCCGAGCAGTCCTCAGCAGTGCAGCGGTGCTTACGCTACGTCACTGCACCTGTTCTTACGCAATGGAAGCTTCACAAATCACACCTGCGACAAATCTCTGGCATAAGCCAACTTGATCTCCGTCCCGCCCGAACGACATATCTAAGAAGTCAATATATGGATCATGAAATGACCCGATGCATAAGTAACGGTATTTAAATGAACCGATGGGACCTGAAATTACTAGTGAACAAAGGAGAGCCATGATGACGTGGCCTAGCCTGATGTTTTAATTATTATTAATAATCATCTATGTGTATGATGTGATACAGTCCATCTATGTTTTTACCCTCACCATGGTAACCAGTGTGAGTGGTGACCGAAAGAACCAGATCACAGATACAAGCTGCTGTGAAACGAGCTTCCTCTGCAGAGTGGCTGGGCTCTCACTCAGAGACAGAGGAAGGAACTCGGAATAAAGTCATTGCTCCTCCAGGTCGAGAGAAGCCAGATGGGGTGGTTCAGGCATCCACCCCACATACTCCTACCACATACTGTTTGTTCCTTTATTTATTTATTTACTGATTGATATTGATTTGTTATCAGGATGCCTCCTGAGGCTGTTGCCCCCAAGACGCGGCCTCTTGTATCCGGGATCTCATTCTTTAGGTCACCACCCACAGTCCGTTACCATGGTGAGGGTAGGAACGTAGATCCTGGTTACCATGGTAAGGGTAGGAACGTAGATCCTGGTTACCATGGTGAGGGTATGAACGTAGATCCTGGTTACCATGGTGAGGGTAGGAACGTAGATCCTGGTTACCAAGGTGAGGGTAGGAACGTAGATCCTGGTTACCATGGTGAGGGTAGGAACGTAGATTCTGGTTACCACGGTGAGGGTAGGAACGTAGATCCTGGTTACCACGGTGAGGGTAGGAACGTAGATCGACTCGTAAATCCAGAGCTTTCCTTTTTTGGCTCAGCTCTTTCGTCACCATGACGGTCCGATGTGGCATCCTAATTATTACAGATGCCGTACCCACTCAATCCTGCTCCCAGTGTGAACAAGACCCCGAGATACTAAACCTGCTCCAAAAAGATTTAGTTTTTTTTATTATTATTTTAATTGATGACTTAGTAGTTTTAAAAAACTAAATAAATTCTTAAAACTATGATTCTGTTTATGTTTACTGTTTTTAAATCTGATCAATAAGCGCGTTAAAACGTTTTAATTTATTTAATAAATTAGTTTAACTTCTAAAAGCTTCATTTTATCATCACTAATCAAAAGTTGGATTTCAGAGAAATAATTAAAAAGGAGGTAAAAAGAATTATTTAATCCTACCTTTACATGTTTTGATTGGAATAAACTTCCGGTATTTTTCCCGCCTTTCTTCTTCTACGCGTCTGTCAGCTTCTTTTACGGTTTAATCAGAGGTGATTGTTTTTTGCTGCCCTCTACTGTTTACCACAGTCACCTACAGGTTTACGTCACTTTTTAATAATTTTTATATTTCACTAGATTTTTATATAAAAAACTAGATCTGTGCTGTTTTTAAAAAATATTAAATTCATAAAATATAATGTGTTGATTTTCATCTTGTTTAGTTTGTTTTCTAAAAATGTAAACAAATAAAAACACAATTAAATAAAAAAAACAGGCCAAAAATATTTAAATTATTAAAACATTAAAACCTGTTTTACGTTTTTTCAAAGCAATTCTTAAAACATCACAAAGTATTTTTTTGATAAACATAAATCATAATTTTAGTTACACATTGTTTTTATTAACTTTAAAAAACATTAACTGAAGTATTAAAATGAATTGTTTTTGTCTCCCTCTAGTGGTAGCGGAAGGAACTACCAACACCCAAATCTCGCGAGAGTTCCACCTTAGTGTAATGGAGTGTGTAGCTGAAGTCCAGGTGCTCTCCTGATGAAATCTCCCTTGTTTTAATCCCATCTCTTTGCAGGTCGTTTCTAAACATCTTCTTCTTACCTTGTACAGGTACCAGCTGAGGTAAGCCTGGTTTTTGATTATTTAAACCGTTACTAATCCTAGGCTTGTATGACGTCACAGCGGATCCATGTTGAAAAGACTGTCAGTGTTCATTAGAGACTGGAGCTAAGGACAAGAAAAATATTTATTTTAACATGTTATTAACAGTACAGACACACCTTCTTATTTAAACAGGGTTTATTATTATTTTTATGTGCATGAAATTTGTAGAATCACACTGAGAGCATCAAAAAAATAATTAACATTGTGGAATAATATGTGTACAGTATATATTTTTATGGGGTTTTTTTTCCACGTTCTGTTGTCATTCGTTTATCTGGGCCGGGTCGCAGGGTTCTCTCCCCCTGACTAAATCCTTAATCTCCCCCAAGAGGATCCCATGGTGATCCCTGTCTAGCTGACATAGTCTCTCCAGCGGGTCCAGGGTCTGCGGTAGGAACGTAGATCCTGGTTACCATGGTGAGGGTAGGAACGTAGATCCTGGTTACCACGGTGAGGATAGGAACATAGATCCTGGTTACCATGGTGAGGGTAGAAACATAGATCCTGGTTACCATGGTGAGGGTAGGAACATAGATCCTGGTTACCATGGTGAGGGTAGAAACATAGATCCTGGTTACCATGGTGAGGGTAGGAACGTAGATTCTGGTTACCATGGTGAAGGTAGGAACGTAGATCCTGGTTACCATGGTGAGGGTAGAAACATAGATCCTGGTTACCATGGTGAGGGTAGGAACGTAGTTCCTGGTTACCATGGTGAGGGTAGAAACATAGATCCTGGTTACCATGGTGAGGGTAGGAACGTAGATTCTGGTTACCATGGTGAAGGTAGGAACGTAGATCCTGGTTACCATGGTGAGGGTAGAAACATAGATCCTGGTTACCATGGTGAGGGTAGGAACGTAGATTCTGGTTACCATGGTGAAGGTAGGAACGTAGATCCTGGTTACCATGGTGAGGGTAGAAACATAGATCCTGGTTACCATGGTGAGGGTAGGAACGTAGTTCCTGGTTACCATGGTGAGGGTTGGAACGTAGATCCTGGTTACCATGGTGAGGGTAGGAACGTAGATCCTGGTTACCATGGTGAGGGTAGGAACGTAGATCCTGGTTACCATGGTGAGGGTAGGAACATATATCCTGGTTATCCTGGAGACGCAGCTGAAAAAAAAAACCACCCATCAGATGGTGGGATGGATGAAGCCCCCCTCTCACAATACCAACACCAAATATTCATTTAATGTTATTTTACTTTCAGTTGGTTTAATGAGTGCACACGTTTTGTTCTTCCAAACACTGATGAGACGGGGTGTCCAAACTTTTGCTCGGTCCTGTACATTACTGTCCTAACTGAAAAGGGACTAACTAGATTAACGCTTCTCTATAATCCTCATACTCATGTAAAAACTCAAGTGGTCTTACACGTCTCGATCAGAAAATTCACGTCTAGAAGACACTTTTAATTCTTTTCTATGATGGATCACTCCTGGACGAATGAGGGACTAAACGGACTTGTTACCGTGCCAACCATCGTGAAGCCCTTCATTCATTCATTTATATAGGAGTTCATAACACTTTCATGAATATGATATTTTTAAGAAGGAATTTCTATAAAACTTTGGTCAGACTACTAAAAACTAAAAATGATGACTTCAGAAACTAAACTTACACGACGTCTCATTTAAACACACTCTCTTTTCTCATTTTTTAACCAGGGTAGGTGAGGGTAGGAACATATATCCTGGTTACCATGGTGAGGGTAGGAACATATATCCTGGTTACTATAGTGATAGTAGGAACATATATCCTGGTTACCATGGTGAGGGTAGGAACATATATCCTGGTTACCATGGTGAGGGTAGGAACATATATCCTGGTTACTATAGTGATAGTAGGAACATATATCCTGGTTACCATGGTGAGGGTAGGAACATATATCCTGGTTACCATGGTGAGGGTAGGAACATATATCCTGGTTACCATAGTGATAGTAGGAACATATATCCTGGTTACCATGGTGAGGGTAGGAACATATATCCTGGTTACCATGGTGAGGGTAGGAACATATATCCTGGTTACCATAGTGATAGTAGGAACATAGATCCTGGTTACCATGGTGAGGGTAGGAACGTAGATCCTGGTTACCACGGTGAGGGTAGGAACGTAGATCCTGGTAACCACGATGAGGGTAGAAACGTAGATCCTGGTTACCATGGTGAGGGTAGGAACGTAGATCCTGGTTACCATGGTGAGGGTAGGAACATATATCCTGGTTACCATGGTGAGGGTAGGAACGTATATCCTGGTTACCATGGTGAGGGTAGGAACGTAGATCCTGGTTACCATAGTGATAGTAGGAACATAGATCCTGGTTACCATGGTGAGGGTAGGAACGTAGATCCTGGTTACCATGGTGAGGGTAGGAACGTAGATCCTGGTTACCATGGTGATGGTAGGAATGTAGATCCTGGTTACCATGGTGAGGGTAGGAAGGTAGATCCTGGTTACCATGGTGAGGGTAGGAACGTAGATCCTGGTTACCATGGTGAGGGTTTGAAGTAGATCCTGGTTACCATGGTGAGGGTAGGAACGTAGATCCTGGTTACCATGGTGAGGGTAGGAACGTAGATCCTGGTTACCATGGTGAGGGTAGGAACATAGATCCTGGTTACCATGGTGAGGGTAGGAACGTAGATCCTGGTTACCATGGTGAGGGTTTGAACGTAGATCCTGGTTTCCATGCTGAGGGTAAAAACGTAGATCCTGGTTACCATGGTGAGGGTAGGAACGTAGATTGACTGGAAAATCGAGAGCTTTGCTTTTTGGCTCAGCTCTTTGTGTACCACCACGGATTGATGTCCTGATTAGTGCAGACGCTGCACCAATCTGTCGTGGTGATATTTAAACTCCTCCACCCTTTTCCGGGCGAGGATCATGATTTCACATTTGGAGACTCTGATTCCCAACCTGGTCGCCTCACACTCGACAGCAAATCGGTCCAGTGAGAGGCGGCGACCATGGCCCAATCAATCCAACAGAACCACATCATCTGCAAAAAAAAGAGATCCAATCCTGAGTAATCAGATCCCACACCGCCTCGGCCTAGAATATTTGCTTCACTCCAGCATGGAACAACATCTCGACACACCCGCTCTGACTTAACACAGACCTGCTGCCATCACAAGAGGCGTATTTTTCAAAAAGAAATTTATTAGGTTCTGTCTGTCCCTGAACACACACTCCCCTCTTATTGTACCATTTACACACTGCCTTCTTATTTCAATGTCCTCTAATCCTGATGCAGCGACTGGCTGGAACCCATTAGAGTTTTTATTCTACTCACGTTCTATCCCAGTGGACTCTCAGGAAGCTTTTAGCCCACGTTGTAATACATGAAACTTCTATAGTGCTTTTCAGGTCGCTGAAAGGCGCTTCACATATGCATTATTCATTCACTCCATACCTGGTGATGGTAAGCTACTGTAGCTGATCCGGGAGAGACTTACGGAAATGAGGATGGTGCCTTTTTGCACCATCATGCCCTCCGATCATTACGAATGCAAACACACACACACACACACCAGATCCAGACAAGGCAACGTAGACCATGTAGTATTTTCTCAACAAACGACCAATGATCGAGGTGACTTCACAGCAAAAAAAAAAAAAAAAAATGACCTGTTTGAGAATTAAGTGAAAAGAATGAAATTTATACATTGATTTTCATCCATTTTTTTGTATTTGTTTTGTATGTGAAAGTGTGAGGCCTGACAGGAAGTGGAGAAATATCTTCAAAAATAAAACAGGAACTAGAGCATAATAAAAAATAAAAGCCTGTTGAACATGCAGACCAGGCTAAATTTCTGAGAGTGAAAGGCTTCTCTGAAACCAGGACTGATCTTGGGACCTGTTTGTCCTGCAGGAGTCCATCATCTGATCCCCGAGGAGGTCATATAGAACATGTTGATGGACCATTAGAGAACTGGTAGCTAGACCGTCACAGGACTGGCACACAGACAAGAATAGGACTGGTAGTTGGACTGGTCCAGATGGGGAACAGCGCTCTTAAGTCTCATCTGGAAACCTCCCAGAAGACTGGAGTTTTCCAGCTGACGGGGAAAGGACTGCAGGAGGTAAGAAGAGTTTCTATTGGATCAAAATGTTTCCTGAGTGGAAATGTGCTTTTAGAGAGTTTTACAGAGAAATCCACCATGTGAACGATGATGACTTCATTTAAAAATTTAAATACTAAGGGCACAAAAGAATGGGACAAACTCTGAATGTAATTTCTGGTGTATAAGGTGTGACTTTTTTTTACAAACTTTCAACCCTGCAGCGTATTTATAAATTTTTCTCGTGGCTGCCAGAGCGCGCTCGAGCAGAAAAGTACGAGTGAGACACTACTATAGCCAGGTGTTTGTATTTACACCGATGGATGGAAGCAGGAAGAACAACAAGGAACAATCTACCGTCTGAACTAGAGCTGTAATTCTTAGCCCGACCCGACTGTCGGGTACTCAATTTCTGATATTTTTACTCGGGTCGGGGTCAGGCTCACACGTGAATGGTCGTGTGATGCTCTTTGTAGCTCTTCATCTAGATCGCTGTGCTCAATGAGGGGTCAATAAATTGTGTTAAATCATGTATAAATGTCTCATTCTTGGCAAAAGCTGTGTGTGTACGCCATGCGGACATTTGAATAATGTCGGGCTCTAAACGGGTTTGGGATGTCAATAAAAATGTTCTTGTCGGGCTCGGGCCCTTTTGGGCCAAACTTTTCAGGCCCGATTACAGCACCGCTACCATCCACCACTTCCTGTTCTAAACTTATCACAATAAAAGAACTAGAAATACATCTCTTTATTTCCTCCTTTTACACAAGTTTGAACTTTATTATAATTTTGTGCCTCGTGATGAAAACGTAAACACACTCGTTTCATAAAAAATTCTTGAAGAAATGAAGCAGCTTTTAAGTTAAAAGTAACGGAGCTGCTGATAAAAAAGCTGCAGCTTAGAAACAGCTTATGTTTGTACATAATGTGTTTTTCTTTAAAACTGTAGGGGGTGTGGCTTATGGTAACGTACGCTTAATTGATTGGACAAAAATAATAGTTAACTTTTCTGGGATGTAAAATGAGGCCATGAAAGTGTTAAAATAAGGGTGTAAACGTTGCTGAAGCTGATCCCCAATAAACTTAGCCTCTTCTAAATGGATTGAGGTCTGTGAGATGAACTCCTGCTGTGTTAGAAGATGTGTTTACAATCCCTTGCAGCTTGTCTTTCAGAGACAGATTCATTGATTTGATCCATGTATCATGGATTTCTTGCTTGGGCTAGAGGTGGTTTGGTTATAGGGAGGGATGTAGTCTTACCGAACTGGGCACAGAATCAGTAGGCTGGACTGGATCTCAGCGGACCTGGCAAGTCTTAGGATCCAGGACACTGTGTGGTAGTAACATCTGGGTCTTTGTTCCAGTTTCCAGAGGAGCTCCAACGACTCACTGCTAACCTCAGGACCATGGACTTGTCTAACAACAAGATCCCGGTTCTTCCGCCGGCGATCGGAGACTTCCTGCAGCTGAAGAGTCTGACGCTGAACGGCAACCGTCTAAGTGAGTGGTTCTAGTCTCTGCGGTAACAACTCCTCCAGAACTAATGCTCTGGTCTCCTATTCACAGCTGGAATTCCCTCTGAGATCGGGAAGCTGAAGAAGCTAGAGACCCTGAGCCTGGACGGGAACCAGATCAACGTCCTGCCTCAAACAGTGGGACAGCTCAAAGCCCTGCGGACTCTCAGCCTGGCCGGGAACCAGATCACAGAATTCCCCAGAGGGCTCGGAACGCTCAGGCACTTAGACCTCCTGGATCTGTCCCGAAACCGGATTCAGAATGTTCCTGCTGAGGTGTCGGAACTTCAGGTCATCGAGATCAACATGAACCAGAACCAGGTCTGTGTAATCCAGAACTACAGTGCTCCCATGCAGTACAGAGTTATAGTGCACCATACTTCCCTCAGTTTCTGTTTCCAAGCTTCCTGCTAGCTGCTAATAAGCTTATTCTGTTTTTATCTGGCCTGTGATTAAGGTAGACGGATTGGCGCCACCTAGTACCTCCACTCAATTTAATTCCCTCCTGCCACTGAGTCAGGAATTGCAGGCATTATCTTACGATTGCGGCGATGAGAAAACGTCTTATCCAATCAGAGAACAGAGATGACCGTGTGACATGAACACAAGCATCCGTCCTCCATGTTTGTAGTTCTGTAGACCCACCATGCTGTACGGTCCGTCCTCCATGTTTGTAGTTCTGTAGATCCACCATGCTGTACGGTCCGTCTTCCATGTTTGTAGTTCTGTAGATCCACCATGCTGTCGGGTCTGTCCTCCATGTTTGTAGTTCTGTCGATCCACCATGCTGTACGGTCCGTCCTCCATGTTTGTAGTTCTGTAGATCCACCATGCTGTACGGTCCGTCCTCCATGTTTATAGTTCTGTAGATCCACCATGCTATACGGTCTGTCTTCCATGTTTGTAGTTCTGTAGATCCACCATTCTATACGGTCCGTCCTTCATGTTTATAGTTCTGTAGATCCACCATGCTGTACGGTCCGTCCTCCATGTTTATAGTTCTGTAGATCCACCATGCTGTATGGTCCGTCCTCCATGTTTGTAGTTCTGTAGATCCACCATGCTGTACGGTCCGTCCTCCATGTTTATAGTTCTGTAGATCCACCATGCTGTATGGTCCGTCCTCCATGTTTGTAGTTCTCTAGATCCACCATGCTGTACGGTCTGTCCTCCATGTTTGTAGTCCTGTAGATCCACCATGCTATACGGTCCGTGTTGGTAACGATTCCTCAGATTGAGAATTTAAAGACAGTGTTTAGAAGGTTTATTCAGAAAAGGTTTGTTTTTAACCTCAGTTTTCTGGAATAAAGAAACTGTTCGGGTGCATTACATACATCACGTCCGACCCCCACCAGAAAGGAACGAGAGAGTGAACCTCAATGCTGTGAGGTCAGACTGTTTCCATGGAGACAAAGAAAAAGTCTGATGTGTCAGGCTGTTTTTTTTCCTTTTCCAAGTGGAATGTTTTAATCCTAATCTTGGTTGTAGAAATCTCCCTGTGTTTGCGTGTCTCACATGAGCTTAGAGCTCATTCAGTAAAACAGGTTCCTCCGACTGGACTTTTAGAGATTCTAGGAGTAGTGTTTTGATTTGTTTTATTGGCACTCAGTCAGGAGAACCTGTTAGAAGGAGGGGCATAAAACTGTGGCCCAGATCCAGAAGGGTTTCCTGCATCATCACACCAGACTTAACTTTATGAGTCAATGTCCAGAATTTTATTGCTTGATGAATATTTGAGTCAGGTGTGTTGAACCAGGAACATGTGAAAAACTTTCAGGACTTTGACCCACAAAGAAGGTGTCACATGATGCTGGAATCAGAAAGGGGTGGCTCCTTAGGAGGTCAGGGGTCATTTCAGTGTATGAGCCGTGACTTTTTTCACACACTTTCAACCCTGCAGCTTATGCGGCCCGTTTGTGGACTTTTCTGACGCCCACAGGGGGCGCTCGAGCAGAGAGGGTACGCGTGAGACACTAGTGTAGCCGG
The DNA here is from genome assembly GCA_902685375.1 of Neostethus bicornis. NCBI lineage: Eukaryota > Metazoa > Chordata > Actinopteri > Atheriniformes > Phallostethidae > Neostethus > Neostethus bicornis. The sequence continues at coordinate 26,566,492 of LR738552.1, forward strand.
GTGTTTGTATATACACCAATGTATGGAACCACCATCCGAATACCACTACCATCCACCACTTCCTGTTCTAACCTTATCACAATAAAAGAACTGGAAATGCAACTCATTATTTCCTCTTTTTACACAAGTTTGAACTTCATTATAATTTTGTGCCTCGTAGATGAAAACGCAAACACACTTTGGTAACCAGATTCTTCCTTCCTCAGATCTCGATGGTGTCCGCAGAGGTTTCTCGCTGTCCCCGTCTGAAGGTTCTCCGTCTGGAGGAGAACTGTCTGGAACTGTCCTCCATCCCTATATCCATCTTGACCGAGTCTCAAGTGTCGCTTTTCTCCGTGGAGGGAAATCTGTTCGAGGTGAAGCGTCTCCGCGACCTGGAAGGCTACGACAAGGTTGGTCCCAGCTGGTTTTGATGGTCTCAGCAGCTCTGTGACGGTCTGTGTTTTTTTTTTTTTTTCCTCAGTACATGGAGCGTTTCACCGCCACCAAGAAGAAGTTCACCTGAACCTGCAAACCTAAACTGCTGCTTCTGCTACTAAACCTAGACCTGCAAGGACCGTAGAACCGGACCAGCAACACCGCAGATGGAGAGAAGCTTTCCGCAGATCCGGCTCAAATCGGTCCAGAACTAGGGAACAAAACAGGACAGGATTTAGCAGGACTCTGGGTCCTGATTGCACAGAAAGCACAAGAAATCCAGCTGGAAGTTCTGGTATAACTTGAAGGACTGGTCACAGCATGCTAACGGCTAATCCCCGTGACCACACTACATTCTGGCTGTGATCGGGTTGTCCAGACCCGGTTCCAAGCCGTCCAGACCCAGTCTACCGCAGAGTTTTTCACAGGCTTCATTTCTAAGCAAACGCAGAAAAATAAAGTTCAGCTTTTAACAACAAACAGAACACGCCTATTCGCTCAAACCTGGAACCCAATCAGCCAATCACATGGCAGCAAATGATCAAAATCTCTTTTTTTTATTTAAAAAATCTGCAGGTAAATAAACTAGAATATTTCCAATCAGAGTTCAGAACACCACACTAATAAAGCTGCACTGGTTGTCATCCTGGTCCTGGTGCTTCCTTTGGCACTATTGAACGCAGCACGTTAATCCAGAGATTGGAATTTGACGTAAGGATCAGAGGTGCTGCCCTCTGCTGGTTTAATTTTTTGTTTATCTTCTAGGCACCAGTGTGTCAGTGTAAACGATCCCCCTCTGTTTCCACAGCAGTTAAATATGAAGTCGGACTCATTTTATTAATTCCTGTCATGCTGCCCTTAGGAAATCTAATCATGAAGCACAGCATTAGTTTTGATCTTTATGCAGATGATACACTGTTGTGTTTATCAGTTAAACCACAGAGACACTCAATTCCTGCATGAGGGACGAATAGAATGAACTCCTTTCTAAAAATATGCATCTACTTTTTCTTAACAAAATGTTGATTGAACTTCTTTGTGGTGTTTTTTTTCTCTTAAAATGCTGAATCAAACCAACATGGCTCCTTCTGATGTTTTAAAAAGTAGCACCGAGAGCAACAAAAACCTGATCAGCAGGTGTTTGAGATGTTGGAAATATCGTGGACCGACCTGACAGAAAATTTTGTTTGATACACTTTTTTGGAAAAGCAAAGTTCTCAATTTACCAGTCAATCTATGTTCCTACAATCACCATGGTAACCTGGATCTATGTTCCTACCCTCACCATGGTAACCAGGATCTACGTTCCTACCCTCACCATGGTAACCAGGATCTATGTTCCTACCCTCACCATGGTAACCAGGATCTATGTTCCTACCCTCACCATGGTAACCTGGATCTATGTTCCTACCCTCACCATGGTAACCAGGATCTACGTTCCTACCCTCACCATGGTAACCAGGATCTATGTTCCTACCCTCACCATGGTAACCAGGATCTATGTTCCTACCCTCACCATTGTAACCAGGATCTATGTTCCTACCCTCACCATTGTAACCAGGATCTATGTTCCTACCCTCACCATGGTAACCAGGATCTACGTTCCTAACCTCACCGTGGTAACCAGGATCTACGTTCCTACCCTCACCGTGGTAACCAGGATCTACGTTCCTACCCTTACCATGGTAACCAGGATCTACGTTGTTACCCTCACCATGGTAACCAGGATCTACGTTCCTACCCTCACCATGGTAACCAGGATCTACGTTCCTACCCTCACCATGGTAACCAGGATCTACGTTCCTACCCTCACCATGGTAACCAGGATCAATGTTCCTATCCTCACCATGGTAACCAGGATCTACGTTCCTACTCTCACCGTGGTAACCAGGATCTACGTTCCTACCCTCACCGTGGTAACCAGGATCTACGTTCCTACCATCACCGTGGTAACCAGGATCTACGTTCCTACCCTCACCATGGTAACCAGGATCTACGTTCCTACCCTCACCATGGTAACCAGGATCAATGTTCCTATCCTCACCATGGTAACCAGGATCTACGTTCCTACTCTCACCATGGTAACCAGGATCTACGTTCCTACCCTCACCGTGGTAACCAGGATCAATGTTCCTATCCTCACCATGGTAACCAGGATCTACGTTCCTACCCTCACCATGGTAACCAGGATCAATGTTCCTATCCTCACCATGGTAACCAGGATCTACGTTCCTACCCTCACCATGGTAACCAGGATCAATGTTCCTATCCTCACCATGGTAACCAGGATCTACGTTCCTACTCTCACCATGGTAACCAGGATCTACGTTCCTACCCTCACCGTGGTAACCAGGATCAATGTTCCTATCCTCACCATGGTAACCAGGATCTACGTTCCTACCCTCACCATGGTAACCAGGATCAATGTTCCTACCCTCACCATGGTAACCAGGATCTACGTTCCTACCCTCACCATGGTAACCAGGATTGTATTGTAATTGGAGGGTCATCGGTTTGAGTTTGTGCCAAGGCATCCCTGATCTTGACACCGAACCTCCGATTTCTCCTGATGGTGTGCTTCCACCATCAGGTATGAATGTGTGTGTGAATGTGAAATACAATGTAAAGCACTTTAAGAACCAACGCAGGTAGAAAAGTAAAAGTAGAGTACATTTACAGACGAGCTGAAGAATGGGAAGGTCTGCAACTACTGCCAGACCACACGATGCCTCTACAAGAGAAAGATGGATGCCAACTGGGTGACGACCATGAAGTACCCTCTGGTTCAGCCAGATCCTAAGTGTACTCTTTATTGCTTTGTCTTCCTCACAGCAATGCTGACCGTGAGAGGGCTATGAGCATGCTCAGAAAAAGTATGCTTCCAGAAACGTTGACATCTTTCCTGCAAGTGAGAAAAAATGATAACACTTTATGCTTGAGCTTCTAAAGATATGCTCGAGTTCAGCGAAGACACTGATACTTTATTAAAACCCTGCTGGGGAAGTTGGTGGAACACACAACAGTTGGCTCTGCGCTGGGTGGAATGTGGGTTGCCATGGCGACAATGTTAGAAGCTCCAGTGAATCCTAATAAGATGTTAAACTGTCTCTAAAAGCTCCACATGTTGATCCTTCACTGTGGTGGAACAACACCAGCAGTCCACCATCTTTAATTCCATAGTGAAGCCGGGTATGTTCAGACAGGAAGCACTGATGATGTCACTCAGAAGATCCTGTCTTCATTCCTTCTGAACATCTCCACACGTCCACAAAGACTCCACATGAAGGAGCTCAGCTCCACACGTCCATGAAGACTCCACATGAAGGAGCTCAGCTCCACACGTCCATGAAGACTCCACATGAAGGAGCTCAGCTCCACACGTCCATGAAGACTCCACATGAAGGAGCTCAGCTCCACACGTCCATGAAGACTCCACATGAAGGAGCTCAGCTCCACACGTCCACGAAGACTCCACATGAAGGAGCTCAGCTCCACACGTCCATGAAGACTCCACATGAAGGAGCTCAGCTCCACACGTCCACGAAGACTCCACATGAAGGAGCTCAGCTCCACACGTCCACGAAGACTCCACATGAAGGAGCTCAGCTCCACACGTCCATGAAGACTCCACATGGAGGAGCTCAGCTCCACACGTCCACGAAGACTCCACATGAAGGAGCTCAGCTCCACACGTCCACGAAGACTCCACATGAAGGAGCTCAGCTCCACACGTCCACGAAGACTCCACATGAAGGAGCTCAGCTCCACACGTCCATGAAGACTCCACATGAAGGAGCTCAGCTCCACACGTCCACGAAGACTCCACATGAAGGAGCTCAGCTCCACACGTCCACGAAGACTCCACATGAAGGAGCTCAGCTCCACACGTCCACGAAGACTCCACATGAAGGAGCTCAGCTCCACACGTCCACGAAGACTCCACATGAAGGAGCTCGGCTCCACACGTCCACGAAGACTCCACATGAAGGAGCTCGGCTCCACACGTCCACGAAGACTCCACATGAAGGAGCTCGGCTCCACACGTTCACGAAGACTCCACATGAAGGAGCTCAGCTCCACACGTCCACGAAGACTCCACATGAAGGAGCTCAGCTCCACACGTCCATGAAGACTCCACATGAAGGAGCTCAGCTCCACACGTCCATGAAGACTCCACATGAAGGAGCTCAGCTCCACACGTCCATGAAGACTCCACATGAAGGAGCTCAGCTCCACACGTCCATGAAGACTCCACATGAAGGAGCTACACGGACCTGCTGCCATCACGAGGAGCGCATTTAAAAAACTAAAGAACTATAATAAACAGCTCACAAAGTGAACATGAGTGTATGAAGCTGACAATTAAAGAGAAGTGAAAATTTATCAAAAAATATTCATATTTTTTCTGTTTCCTGTTTACGATCAAAATAAAAGTTTAAATGAACTTTTTAAAGATAAATTTTATTTTAAACTGAAGTTTCAAACATACGAAGCATTTCATCTTTACACGTCCACCCAGTCTCTGTGGACGTGGGACAGAGACTCTTCATCTAGTCCCTATTTGCACATCCACCTAGTCCAAATCTACCCATCAACCTAATCCCTATCTACCCATCCACCTAGTCCCTGTCTACCCATCCACCTAGTCCCTGTCTACCCATCCACCTAGTCCCTGTCTACCCATCCACCTAGTCCCTATCTACACATCCACTCAGTCCCTGTCTACCCATCCACCTAGTCCCTGTCTACCCATCCACCTAGTCCCTGTCTACCCATCCACCTAGTCCCTGTCTACCCATCCACCTAGTCCCTGTCTACCCATCCACCTAGTCCCTGTCTACCCATCCACCTAGTCCCTATCTACACATCCACTCAGTCCCTGTCTACCCATCCACCTAGTCCCTGTCTACCCATCCACCTAGTCCCTATCTACACATCCACTCAGTCCCTGTCTACCCATCCACCCAGTCCCTGTCTAGCCATCCACTCAGTCCCTGTCTACACATCCACCTAGTCCCTATCTACCCATCCACCTAGTCCCTGTCTACCCATCCACCTAGTCCCTGTCTACCCATCCACCTAGTCCCTATCTACACATCCACTCAGTCCCTGTCTACCCATCCACCTAGTCCCTGTCTACCCATCCACCTAGTCCCTATCTACACATCCACTCAGTCCCTGTCTACCCATCCACCCAGTCCCTGTCTAGCCATCCACCCAGTCCCTGTCTACACATCCACCTAGTCCCTGTCCACCCAGTCCCTGTCCACTCAGTCCCTGTCTACCCATCCACCCAGTCCCTGTCCACTCAGTCCCTGTCTACCCATCCACCCAGTCCCTGTCCACCCAGTCCCTGTCCACCCAGTCCCTGTCCACCTAGTCCCTGTCCACCCATCCACCCAGTCCCTGTCTATGCTAGTCCCTGTCTACCCATCCACCTAGTCCCTGTCCACCCAGTCCCTGTCCACCCAGTCCCTGTCCACCTAGTCCCTGTCTACCTAGTCCCTGTCCACCTAGTCCCTGTCCACCCAGTCCCTGTCCACCCAGTCCCTGTCCACTCTGTCCCTGTCCACCCAGTCCCTGTCTACCCATCCACCCAGTCCCTGTCCACCCAGTCCCTGTCTGCTCCTCCTGTTCGTTTCCTTCTCTTTAGAACTTCATCCTGTACCTCAGTTTTCTGCCACTAAGAGGAGCTCTCTGCAGGCGCGTGCACGCAGCCACACATCAGGGTGTGGAAGTACAATAACAAACCTCCCCTCCTCCTCCCCCACAGATCCCTGCTCCTCCCCCTCCTCCTCCAGAGAGAGACCTAGTTCTCTGATCCGCAGGAATCCGGCCTGGAAGAAAACTAATGGATAGAAAGTGTAATCTGTGACCCGGTCCGATCCGGTCCTGGAGGAGAGATGAAGCGGGTCTTGTTGGTCTGCTTGTTGTTCTTGAGGAGTTTTTACTTCAGTAGAGGTGAGTCCTTCTGAGAGGACAAAACAAACAAACAAACAAACTTTTTATTCAGTGTTTTTACTCATTTTAAGCTCAGATTTATTCATTGTTTATTCATGTGTAATAACGGGTAAATTACCGGCAGGCTTAAATCAGTTTGGACCGGGGTTCCTGCATTTACCTCCAGGGGGCGCTACAGCAGCTCAGATTCCTCCATCTTACTGTGTTTCCTTCACTGTATCCATGAACCTCCTCTTTGGTCTTCCTGTTCCTCTGATTCTGTCCATCCTGGTCACTCCCAGAAAGATCCTCAGCATCTTCATCTCTGCTACCTCCATCTCTGTTTCCTGTCTTTGAATCAGTGACACTGTCTCTAGACCTTCTGTCACACCGTTCCATCCTGCCTGGAGACGCTTCTTCACCTCTTTTCCACACTCTCCATTGATCCTAAGTACCTTCTTTCTCTCTTCTCCCTGTAACCTCACTCCTCTCATTCACACACACGTGGACTCCGTCTTACTCTGGAGAATCTTCATTCTGATTCTTTCCAGGACAAACCTCCACTTGTTTCCTCACTGCACATCACAGTCCCTGGAGATTCCTGTCTGAACTCCTCTGTCTCACCTACAGCACACCTCACCACTGTCTTACAGCCCTCATACATGTCCTGGACCACTCTAACATACTTCTCTGTCACACCAGACTTCCTCATACAATATCATAGTTCTTCTCTAGGTACCCTGATCTACAAAGACACAGCGCAGCTCCCTCTGACCTTCCCTGTACTTCTCTACAGCTCCCTCTGACCTTCCCTGTACTTCTCTCCAGCTCCCTCTGACCTTCCCTGTACTTCTCTCCAGCTCCCTCTGACCTTCCCTGTACTTCTCTACAGCTCCCTCTGACCTTCCCTGTACTTCTCTACAGCTCCCTCTGACCTTCCCTGTACTTCTCTTCAGCTCCCTCTGACCTTCACTGTACTTCTCTACAGCTCCCTCTAACCTTCCCTGTACTTCTCTTCAGCTCCTTCTGACCTTCACTGTACTTCTCTACAGCTCCTTCTGACCTTCACTGTACTTCTCTCCAGCTCCCTCTGACCTTCCCTGTACTTCTCTCCAGCTCCCTCTGACCTTCCCTGTACTTCTCTCCAGCTCCCTCTGACCTTCCCTGTACTTCTCTCCAGCTCCCTCTGACCTTCACTGTACTTCTCTACAGCTCCCTCTGACCTTCCCTGTACTTCTCTTTAACACACCCTCCCTTCTGTCCTCAGTCTAGCTTTGACTTCTCTTTCCCATAACTCCATTCCATCAGTTTTATTCCTCTGTAGTTACCATAACAACGCGCATCTCCATGGGAACCAACATACTTCTCCCAAGTTCACCCATCGAGACACCTCCATACCTCTACAAGTATATCATCAGGACCAGGAACATTACCGGTCTTCGTCCTCTTCAATGCCCTCTTTATTTCTGCTCTTCTAACCCACTGCAGGTCTTGAACATGTCTGTCTGTCTGTCTCACCAACCTGTACAGATCCATCTCTCACTCCTCATCCTCCTGAACTCCTGTCTACTCTCCTCAGTCCTCTCAGTGTCCCCCATACACTCCTTCTCATTCCAGCACCAAGTCTCTGCTTCTACGTTCCTTCCTGATCATTTCTAAATCCTACAATCTAAATTAGTTTGTGTGATCCTCATTCGTCTCGGAGTGAGATGTTTGAGACGTCTCAATCATCACATACACTCATATACTATACACAGTTACTCAGTTACTTTTTTTAAACCGTATTTTCACAACCAAAAGGCGCACCGTATTAAAAGGCGCAGTACCAGTTTCGTGTGCACTGTATTTAACACACACATAAGGCTCACCTGATGAAAGGGCGCGGGTTTTATTTACATATCCTCTTCTACGTACGTTCGTCTTACAGCAACACACACAAGCAGACAAGTGTGTGTATTTAAAAATAGTTCGGGAGTAAAACTGAGTTTGTTTGTCTTTATTTAAATATTATTTACAGTCGTCATAAAGTCATTTACCAATCCATAAAAGTCCTCATCCTCTGTTTCAGAATCTAACAGCTGCTCTAAATCCAACATGGCAGGTTCACTTTCCTCACTGTCAGAGTCACTTTCTGTACCGTGCAGCTCCTCGGAAACGATACCTGCTTTTGTGAAAGCTCGGACAGCAGTGCCAGCAGACATGTTAGCCCAAGCATCTACAATCCACTGGCAAACTGTGGCGTAACTCGCCCGGTGCTGGCTTCCACCCTTCGTGAAGCTGTGGTCTCCTCTGGTCATCCATCGCTGCTGGAGTCTTTCCTCCAACTCTGGCCACCTCGCCTTATTTCCGCGGAAACTCAGCTGCGTCTTCTTCACCTGTCGCAGCTCGTTTTCCAGCTTCCTCCACTTACAAACCATCGACTTGTTAATTTAAAATTTTCTTGCAGCGGCTGGATTCCCATGTTCCTCCACGCAGCTGATTGCCATCAGTTTAAACTGAGCTTCATAAGCGTGTCTTTTTTCTATTTTCAGTGTTGCTGCAAAAAACACATACCTGTTCTTTTAGACACAATCCACGCCCACACTTCACCCTTTAACATTCTCATGTTCTCAACCTCGTCCACCTTACGGTTCTCTAATACGTCTACAAATCACAAATCAAATAGGGGGCACCGCTCATGTTGAAGAAAATTTGAGGCGTTTATGTATGCCTTATGGTCGGGAAAATACGGTATGTATAAAGCTCATCGGGGGTATTACCAGAGATTTCTAAAACAATTCAAGAAGAGAGAAAATACTCATGATTTAATAAGAGGAACTGATGTTTTTGTTAAATCACAGTTTAAAACCAAAAAAAAAGATGGATTCAATTCAAGGAGTTAATCTGTGGAACAAACTGGAGAGTCAAATGAAATCATCTAAGTTCATCCGTTTCTTTAAGAAAAGTGTTATTTGATAAAAACAGAAATATTTTGTGGCAGAAAACCTTTGTTATTGTTGTTGTTGTTTGTTTTGTTTGTCACGCATCGCCCTGATTGGATACAATTTTTGTCGTTTTTTTTTTTTTTTGCTCACTCTATTGATCCCTCACGGGGGAAATTCAAGGCTACACCACAGCAGGCTGCCCAGGCTGCAGGGGGCTAGGGGTCTTCTCCAAGGACCCTAGACGTGCACTCAGTGAGATGCGAACTTGCGAACTTCCTGTTGATTTCCGGTCTGCGGTCGAACGCTCTAACCACTGAGCCGCCGTCTCCCCCCAAGGGACAGATATTATAAGGGATATTAGATATAAAAGAAAACATGAGTTCATTGAAGGTGGGACCAGTGTCTGCTGAGCAGAGACCGGGTTCTATCAGACTGACTGAGACCCTAGAACCAGACCAGGTCTCTGCAGACCAGACCGGACCAGTGTCTGCTGAGCAGAGACCGGGTTCTATCAGACTGACTGAGACCCTAGAACCAGACCAGGTCTCTGCAGACGGTCTGTAGTTTTGATCATTAACAGTGGTGTTCTTTCTGTAGGTGTGCTCTTCACCAAACACCCGGCCAATCAGACCGTCTCCCAGGGCAACCAGGTGAGGCTGGGCTGCGCTGTGGAGGGCGTGGCCGAGCCTGACATCTGGTGGATGAAGGACGGCGAGCGGCTCTACAGCACGGACCAGGTTTTCCTGACGCTGGGAGAGCAGCACTGGGAAACATCACACAGGTCTGTCCCTTCCTCACACACACACACAGACATGCAACCATCTGTAACCACCTGGGTTTCTTTTCTTATCAGAAGATGACGGGTCGCGGGGGCAACAGCCTCGAACGGGTAGCCCAGGCCTCTCTCTTCCCGGCTGCATCCTCGAGCTCACCTGGAAGGATCCCGAGTTGTTCCCCGGCCAGCTGCGAGACATAGTCTCTCTAGCGGGTCCGGGGTCTAACCCGAAACACCTCGCCCGCGAGGCGCTTGGGGGGCATCCTGACCAGATGCCCTAACCACCCCATCTGGCTCCTCTCGACCTGGAGGAGGAGCGGCTCGACACCGAGCTCCTCCCGGATGGCAGAGCTCCTCACCCGATCTCTGAGTGAGAGCCCAGCCACCCTGCAGAGGGCGCTTATTTCAGCCGCTTGTACCCGCGATCTCATTCTTTCGGTCACCACCCACAGCTGGTGACCATGGTGAGGGTAGGAACGTAGATCCTGGTTACCATGGTGAGGGTAGGAAGGTAGATCCTGGTTATCATGGTGAGGGTAGGAACGTAGATCCTGGTTACCGTGGTGAGGGTAGGAACGTAGATCCTGGTTACTATGGTGAGGGTAGGAACGTAGATCCTGGTTACCATGGTGAGGGTTGGAACGTAGATCCTGGTTACCATGGTGAGGGTAGGAACGTAGATCCTGGTTACCATGGTGAGGGTAAGAACATAGATCAACTTGTAAATCGAGAGCTTTGCTTTTCGGCTCAGCTCTCTCTTTACCACGACGGACCGATGCAGCGTCCTAGTTATTGCTGATGCCGCACCGATCTGCCTGTCGATCTCCCGCTCCATCCTTCCCCCACTCCTGAACAAGACCCCGAGATACTTAAACTCCTCCACTTGGGGCAGGACCCTGTCCCTGACCCGCAGGGGGTATTTAACCCTTTTCCGGGCGAGGACCATGGTCTCAGATTTGGAGGCGTTAATTCCCATCCCGGCCGCTTCACACTCGGCAGCAAATCGATCCAGTGAGAGCTGGAGATCACGGTCCGATGAAGCCATCAGAACCACATCATCTGCAAAAAGCAGAGATCCGATCCTGAGGTCACCAAACCGGATCCCTCCAACACCTCGGCTGCGCCTCGACTGGTCCTTTAAAACGTCAAGTGAAAAAACAAATGAAGCGACACGTTTTAAACATTGATGTCTGGTCAGGACGGTTCGTTAGTGGATCCTTGACAAACCTTCATATTTATGATCATCTACGGCAGGGGTCCTCATTACGTCGATCGCGATCGACTGGTCGATCGCAAAGGCATCATGGGTAGATCTCATGGCATTGAAAAAAAAGTTTAAAAAAAATAAAAATTTGGTGCCAGCCTATCATCACCCTCACAATGACCTCTGCCCTGAAGTCAGCCGCTAGAGTTGATAAAATTTAGGGGCTCATTTAAAAAAAAAAAAAAAAAAAACGTGTCAATCCAAAGCTTTTCTGCTGCTACTGAAAATTTTTTGGCGTGAAATCACGTTGTTAAGCCTGTAATCAATAAGCAGCCCGCAGTGCTGCTGTGGCTCCTCCCCCTCACAAAGCGCTGTGTGTGTGTGTGTGTGCGTATATAACAAATCATGTTGTAGGGGTAGTTACAGCAGGGTGGAAACGATCTGTGGGGTTTGCGATGGACTGGTAGATCTCAGTGTGTGTGTGTGTGTGTGTGTGTGTGTGTGTGTGTGTGTAGACTGGTAGATCTCAGGTGGTTTGATATGTATAAAGTAGAGCTTAGGAAAAAAAGGAGGGGCACCGCAGCAGGCATAGAGCCCCGCAGCAGGCGTGGAGCCCCGCTGCAGGCTTGGAGCACCGCTGCAGGCTTGGAGCACCGCTGCAGGCTTGGAGCCCCGCTGCAGGCGTGGAGCTCCGCAGCAGGCGTGGAGCCCCGCTGCAGGCGGGGTTGAGGTGTCTCCTGCAGATCCCAAAGCATGAGTTTGTGGCAGGAATTGAACCTGCGTCTCTTTGAGCCACACTACCCTCCAATAGAAACGTCTCGAACCCTGAATAATCCGGACCAGAAAACTCAGACCTAGGTCGTGTTCCGGGTTCTTAACCTGTCCTCTGGTTCCAGCGTGCGGTCGGTCCAGCAGCAGGATGCCGGTCAGTACTGGTGCGAGGTGGACTTCCAGGACCAGATCTTCTCCTCGGAGCCGGCCTGGATCACTGTGGAAGGTAAGGAGCTGCTCGTCCTCACCCCACGACCTCTGATGACACCTACTCTCTGCTACAGGAGTCCCCCACTTCCTGCAGGAACCCCAGGATGTGGCCACTCTCCCTGGTGTACCCTTCAACCTGTCCTGTTCTGCTGTTGGTCCTCCTGAGCCTGTGGAGGTGCTGTGGTGGCTGGCTGGAGTCCAGGAGGGGAAACCAGGACCTTCTCCATCTGTTCTTCATGTTCGAGGTCAGGTTATTTCTCCATCCCAGTACCTCACAGTCATTTAAACTAAGCCAGTGTGGTTGACTGGACCAGGACCAGTTTTTCCTGTCATTAGTGACCAGTACAGTTTCTCTACCTGTCGAGGCCCCCTCCCCCTCCCGTATTGAGGAGGTGTTCACACCGTACTGTGTTTTTAAAACTGTATTCATGGACCGTTTCTAAAAACCAGTCAGTTTGTAATGAAAGAGGAAACAGGAGATGGTAACCAGTCTAGCTGTGACTGTGCTGTAACAATACCATCCTGGAATGTATCGCAATCAGATTGAAAGTGAGTCATTTTTTAAGCGTTTTTATTGACAAAATACTCTGTTTTTTTTTATCTTGTTTTTTTCTGGGTCGAACAGACATAAATAAACACCCAAATTTGCTAAAATTAAATTTTTTTTTGTATTAAAATACAAGATAACTATATAACGTAAAGGTACGTGTCTGAACTCTGATGATTGTCCAGTAGGTGGCGACCAGTGTCGGGAAAACTTGAGTGCTTCAGAAAAACCAAGAAGAACATTTAAGTACCTCGAGACACGTAGTGACCGATTAGAACGTGGTTGAATGGTCTGATGGAGGACGATAGAAAGGATTTCCTGTACCGTTCCTTTGAGCAGCAGGGTTGCAGGAGTTTGTTACTGAAGCTGTTCTTCAGATGGTCCACAGACTCATAGAGGGTGTGGGAGGGATTTTTCTTTTTTTATTTATAAAGTTGTACCTAATAGTTCACACCGTGCGGAAGCTCAGAGCTGCCAAACATAAGGGTCACGTTATGGAAGATCAAAGGGTTAAATGTGGCTCTAAAACACACATGTGTGTGTTTCTCTGGATCTCTCTGGGAGTGACCAGGATGGACAGGATGAGAGGAACAGCACATGTTAGAGGTTTTAAAGTCAGAGAGGTCAGACTGAGATGGTTTGGACATGTGCAGAGGAGAGAGAGAGAGTACATCAGAAGAAGGATGCTGGATTTGGAACCACCAGGAAAGAGGACTAGAGGAAGACCAAAGAGGAGGTTCATGGATACAGTGAAGGAAGACATGAAGATAGTTGGTGTGACTGAAGAGGATGCAGGAGATAGGGTTAGATGAAAGAAACTGACTTGATGTGGCGCCCCCTGAAGGGAAATGATGGAAGGAGAAGAAGAAGACTTAGTCATGCATGTTAGATTAACTGGTCCTAATGTAACCGTGTGTGTGTGTGTGTGTGTGTGTGTGTGTGTATAGGTGTGAACACCAGTGTGAAGTTTTACTGTGAAGCTAAGAACACCAGAGGGATTTCTGTCTCCAGGACGGGAAGCGTTCATATTAAAGGTGAGAGGGAAGCAGGCTCTGTGGGCTCAGGGTGAGCGGGGTGGGCTCTCGGTGGGCTCAGGGTGGGCTCCAGGTGGGCGGGGCTTTCTGAAACACCTCTTCTTTCTTCTCAGTGTTACCTGAGCCTCCAGTTGACCTGCAGGTCCACATCGTAGAGGAGGATAACATCACGTTGTCATGGAAACCAGGGTTCACAGGTCACTCTGAACTTACCAGATGCACTGTCCAGGTAACACACACACACACACACACACTGGTCTGGTGTATGCTCTATATGACGTGTGTGTTCTCTTCTTTGTCCTGTTAAAGGTGAGGAGGCGCAGGTCCGATCTTCCCCAGCAGGAGGTCCTGGTTCCCCCCTATGTCCACGTCCTGTCCAGTCTGACCAGTTACTCCAACCACAGTGTGAGGGTGTCCTGTGAGAATGAAGTGGGGGGGTCTCCTTTCTCTCCGTGGCTCTTCTTCCTCACTCCTGAGTCCGGTGAGTCGGCTCACGCTACCATGTTTAGGTTTACCAGAGACGTGTTCGTCTGTTTTAAGAGTAAACAAAGAATCTGCTGGTTTCAGGCTGGGAGGGTTTTCCATGTTTACTGTGTGTGTGTGTGTGTGTGTGTGTGTGTGTGTGTGTGTGTGTGTGTGTGTGTCGTCCAGACTCTTGTTCTCATTGTACAATCAGCTTTTGTTTGTGGCCTAAATACTGGAGGTCTCTTTCTCTTCAGCGCCCCCTCCTGGTGGTCTGACAGAGCTCACCAACCTCCTCCTTCATGGTCAAACCCAAAGCTACCAGTTTAATCTCTTTCCTGAAATAACGTGCACGTCTCACTTTTATTTATATTTCATTATTAATTATTACAGTAATAATTTCTCTAGAGATTGTGGAAGCAATCACCCCTCCACGTCCCACCCCCACCCCTCCTTCAGACCACACTGACCAGCGCTAAGGATGAATACTGTACCAGTGTTTAACCTTCTAAGCCACTTACCCCTGACAGTGGGGTGCTGGAGCCTATCCCAGGTGATTACAGGTGACAGGCAGGGTACACCCTGAACAGTTGCTGTGATGCAACAGTGCTACCCACCGTGCCACCCATCTAAAAGGATAGACGTTTCATTTATAAAGAATAACAACAAATAAAATGATGTTTTATCAGGAACGAGTGCTGCTATTTTTAGAACAGGCCGGCGGGCGACTTATGTGGCCCTTTGGGGCGACTTGGTTCCCGTGGGCACCACGTTAGTGACTCCTGTTTGAATCTGGATATCTGGAATCTGGAAATCCAGATTCACCCGGTGCGCCTAACAGAAAGATCTACTGGACCCAAAAAATCTCAACATATTCAGGCTACTGTTACTCAGTCACAGTGGTGGATGAACTACTCACTTTTTCTACTTAAGTAAAAGTACAAAAGTAATTGGTGTAAATTTTACTTTTTAAGTAAAAAGTAAAAGTATTTGATCATAATTCAAATGTTATTTTTTGTGCTTTAGGGTGTTACCATGGTAACCAGGATAAATAATCTGTGTAACGACGGCTCAACTTTTTATTTGAAAGTAAACACAGCGAACAACGATCTTCTGACTCTTTTTAAGTATTTAATGTTAGTTTTTTTAATGACTGCCGAAAATATTTACTCTCGATTCTGATTGGTCCTCAATTCATTACTTCTTCTCCCTCGTGGAAACCGCAGGCAATCAACTGCTCCCTCTACAGGTCGAGTTTGGCGATGCAGCTTCAAGTTGCGCTAAAAAAAAAAAAACTGCGTATTTTTCAAATTTCTGACCGAAAATGTAACAAAAAATACAAAACAGACTTTTAAAAAGTAGCGGAATAAAAGTACAAATTTGAACTGTCTTGCATATTTTAATTTGGCAAAGTTTTACGTCGGATGCCCTTCCTGACACAACCTCTGTGATTTTCTGGGCCACTCTGCCCATTGCCCAATCATTTGGATGGTTAGCGTTTAGATGTTTCACTGAGGAGTACAACATCTAAACAGCTATGAAAATAAATACATAATAAATAAAGGATTAAAAGAAAAAAAAAAGTAAATAAATTTAACCTACAAAAACTTTCAAAATTCAAAAAAAAAAAAAAAAAGTATAAAAGTATAAAAGTACAAATAAAAGTATAAATAAATAAAAGTACAAATAAAATAAAAAGAATAAAAAAATAATAAATAAAAGGAATAAAAGTACAAATATTTGCTCAAAAAAATGTAGTGAAGTAAAAGTAAAAAGTTCAGGTCTTAAATTTTACTTAAGTAAAGTACAGATACACAATTTTTTTACTTAAGTACAGCAACAAAGTACATTTCCACCACTGCTCAGTCACAGTAAGCATTCCGAGTCTGTTACCGGGGTGATAACGCATCCATAACAGCTTGGAACAAGTTATTTAAGTCAGTAAGCGGCCAATCAGATGCATCGTTTAAACAAAGAAGCAGTTCAGACATTGGACAGATTTGACAGCAGGAAGTCAGACGGATTAACTCCGGTTCGGCTCTCCAGGGACAGGGCCGTGTACCTCCAAAAAGCTCACTCCTGGTTGCCAAAATGGTTACCATGCCAACGCAGACTGAAACAATGACTTCATATTTGTGGCTCCAAAGATGTAAACATGGCGCTGAGCCAGAAAATGGTGACGGAACATAGAACATTAGGGGTGACGTTCACCCCTAATGACGTGAACTTCACCACCTCCCCAGTCACTAGGCTCTTTCTTATCTGCAGCGCCCCCTGCAGGCGCTCTGTCTAAGACTCTCCTCTGTCTGCAGCGCCCCCTGCAGGCGCTCTGTCTAAGACTCTCCTCTGTCTGCAGCGCCCTCCGCGGCTCCACAGAACCTGACCTTCCGGCTCTCAGAGCAGCAGCTCACACTCAACTGGGACCAGTTGAATGAGGAGGCTCTGCGGGGCCGCCTGCTGGCCTACAAGCTGCAGTGGAGTCTGGGAGGAGAACCTCAGGTAAAGGTTCCTGATTGGCTGTCAGTGGAGCGGGGTCTCGTCTTTGTGCTTCCTGGTCGTGATCTTGTCTTTACGTCCAGGACATGATGCTGTTTAAGGAGAACTTGGCTCGGTTCTCTGGGGGTGCTCGGTTCTTTAACGCCTCCATGCAGGTGTCAGCCTGCACGGTGGTGGGCTGTGGACCCTGGAGCCATCCCATAATAGTGCTGCCTGCCACAGGTAAGCTCTAGATGTACCTTGGTCTTCTGGACCACCAACATGATACCTTTGTTTGGTCTCAGCTCAGGTCCGAGTGCAGCGGAGCCGCATTTGGTCGGGGGTCCCGCTAGGCTTGCTGCTGGCGGCTGCGGTGGGCGTGCTGCTCGCCACTTTCGCAAAGCGGCGAGGAAAAGAAATACAGTTCGGGTAAAAATCGTACGCGTGCTCTTTTATAACGACGGAGCTAAAAAAAACCACTTGTTTCTATGTTTTCAGGTCGGTCTTTGAAGACCAGGGTCCAGAGAGTCTGGTTTTATTTACCGCTGCCCGGTCCTTCAGCAGGACCACCACCGACCTGCAGGAGTCCACATGTTAGTATATACCCGAAAAAAGACGAGGCATGAAATAACGCAATCAGAATTAACGTGTTTTAACGATAGGAGTGTCGCAGGGGCAAGTGAACGGTGCCCCGATCTATCAAACTGTTCCCTTCCCTCCATGGGAACAGTCTGACCTCCCTGCAATGGGATTAGTTTTTTTCAATAATAATAATAATAACTCGATTTACAAGTCGATCTAGTTCCTACCCTGACCTATGGTCCCCAGCTGTGGGTGGTGACCGAAAGAATGAGATTGCGGGTACAAGCGGCCGAAATGAGCTTCCTCCGCAGGGTGGCTGGGCTCTCACTCAGAGATCAGGTGAGGAGCTCTGCCATCTGGGAGGAGCTCGGTGTCGAGCTGCTCCTCCTCCAGTTCGAGAGGAGCCATATGGGGTGGTTAGGGCATCCCTGAGCGCCTCGCGGGCGAGGTTTTTCGGACACGTTTCACCGGGAGGAGACCAAGGGGCAGACCCCGGACCCGCTGGAGAGACTATGTCTCACAGCCGGCCGGGGAACGACTTGGGATCCTTCCAGGTGAGCTAGAGGATGCAGCCGGGGTGAGAGAGGCCCGGGCTGTTGCCTGGGCCTCTCTCACCTGGGCTGTTGCCCCCACGACCCGACCCCGGAACAAGCGGAAGATGACGGAACGGAATTCCTCTATTCATCCCTCACCGGGTAAATTTGTGTGCTGCACTCCTTACACCGCAGCAGGCTGCCCTTCAACGGCGCTAATGGTGGGAGAAGCGGGGGCTTGGTGTCTTCTCCAAGGACCCTAGACGTGCTCTCTGTGGGCCGCAAACCCGCGACCTTCCGGTCCGCGCGCGAACGCGCTAACCACTGAGCTGCCGCCTCCCGTCGGTTCAAGGTGTTCCTTTTTGGTCTGAACCTGACATGACGTGTGTATCGCGCTAACGGTGCTAGCTGGACAAAATTTTTTTACCTAAATTCAAACAAGTCTCCTCTAAAACTCTTTGTTTCTGGATTTAAATTCTTAATTTGTCATTGTTAACACAAACCCTTTGGGGGAGGGTTTTGGGGGGGTTTCAATTGTAAGTTAATAAACGCGATCTATGATGTCAGAGCAGGAGGGAGATTTAAATGAGTGGAGGGACGAGGTAGAGAAACGGTAGAACGCCCAAGCATCGGGTAGGGCGCCTTAGCGCCCTAGCATCGGGTAGGGCGCCCTAGCGCCCTGGCATCGGGTAGGGCACCCTCGCGCCCTAGCATCGGGTAGGGCACCCTAGCACCCTAACAGGAAGTGTTTCCAGTGTTTTTTTGTGTTGACTTTGTGAATTTGTCTCCCTCTAGTGGACAGTCTGTGCATCAACAGTGAATTGAAGAACAAACTGCAGGACGTTCTGATTTCAGACCGGCTGCTTACTTTAGGACACGTCCTCGGCAAAGGTACGAACACACAGCCACACGCACACACACACACACACACACACACACACACACACACACACACACACACACACCTTCAGACTGTTAAACAGGTCTAAACCTGCCTGTAAACCTGTCGGGTGGATCAGGTTGACATGCCGTGTGGATCTCTAACTAGATTTTTCTGTGCAGGTGAATTCGGCTCTGTGAGGGAGGCGGTACTGAAGACGGACGACCCGAATGGACAGAAAGTCGCTGTCAAGGTGTTAAAATGTGAGTTTTATGACATCATCGGGTGATAGTGGGCAGGACGGGGGTGGTCATGCCTGGGTTCGGTCTGACGGAACACAATCTAAACTAAACACATCCATGATGTCCTTATTCTTGCACCTGCAGCCTCCTTCTTCGGGAGGAAACACATCTGATTATTTTCTAATGAATTAGCCAATTCTGGATAGTACAGGTGGGAGGCAGGGTACACCCCAAAGCAGTTCACAGTTTGTTTCAAGGTGCTGACCTACAGCGGGACCCTCTGAAAACAGCAGAGTTACAGATAGTGTGTATCTTTAGACGTTCCTACCGTACGTCCCCCAGTAAATCAAACCAGCACAGAGTCCCAGTGCACCGTACGTCTCCCAGCTTCTGTCTCCTAGCATCCTGTTAGCAGCTAACTGTTTTAAGCTCCTCTGCTAACGATCTTTTCCAAATACGTCTGTAAACCAGGGTGGTCAAACCTTGGGATTTGTGGGTCCATAGGGTCTCATCACAAGATGAAGGGTCAAACCTGGAACAAATATTTTTAAAAAACACAAGCTTTAATTTAAATTTTTGAACAAAAATGTAATTTTGTTCCGTTCCGTAATCTTCCGCTTGTTCCGGTGTCGGGTCGCGGGGGCATCAGCCTCAAGCGGGCAGCCCAGGCCTCTCTCTCCCCGGCTGCATCCTCTAGCTCACCCGGAAGGATCCCAAGTCATTCCCCGGCCAGCTGTGAGACATAGTCTCTCCAGCGGGTCCGGGGTCTGCCCCTTGGTCTCCTCCCGGTGGGATGTGCCCGAAATACCTCGCCCGCGAGGCGCTCGGGGGGCATCCTGACCAGATGCCCGAACCACCCCATCTGGCTCCTCTCGACCTGGAGCGGCTCAACACCGTGCTCCTCCCGGATGGCAGAACTCCTCACCCGATCTCTGAGTGAGAGCCCAGCCATCCTGCGGGGGAAGCTCATTTCGGCCGCTTGTACCCGCGATCTCATTCTTTCGGTCACCACCCACAGCTGGTTACCATGGTGAGGGTAGGAACGTAGATCCTGCTTACCATGGTGAGGGTAGGAATGTAGATCCTGGTTACAAGGGTGAGGCTAGGAACGTAGATCCTGGTTACCATGGTGAGGGTAGGAACGTAGATCCTGGTTACCATGGTGAGGGTAGGAACGTAGATCCTGGTTACCATGGTGAGGGTAGGAGCGTAGATCCTGGTTACTATGGTGAGGGTAGGAACATAGATCCTGGTTACTATGGTGAGGGTAGGAGCGTAGATCCTGGTTACTATGTTGAGGGTAGGAGCGTAGATCCTGGTTACCATGGTGATGGTAGGAACGTAGATCCTGGTTACTATGTTGAGGGTAGGAGCGTAGATCCTGGTTACCATGGTGATGGTAGGAACGTAGATCCTGGTTACTATGGTGAGGGTAGGAACGTAGATCCTGGTTACCATGGTGATGGTAGGAACGTAGATCCTGGTTACCATGGTGATGGTAGGAACGTAGATCCTTGTTACCATGGTGAGGGTAGGAACATAGATCCTGGTTACCATGGTGAGGGTAGGAACGTAGATCCTGGTTACCATGGTGAGGGTAGGAACGTGGATCCTGGTTGCAAGGGTGAGGGTAGGAACGTAGATCCTGGTTACCATGGTGAGGGTAGGAACGTGGATCCTGGTTACCATGGTGAGGGTAGGAACGTACAGTGGTGGTCAAAAGTTTACATACACTTGTAAAGAACATAATGTCATGGCTGTCTTGAGTTTCCAGTTATTTCAACAACTCTGATTTTTCTCTGATATAGTGATTGGAACAGATCCTTCTTTGTCACAAAAAAACATTCATGAAGTTTGATTCTTTTATGACTTTATTATGGGTAAACTGAAAATGTGACGAAATCAGCTGGGTCAAAAATATACATACAGCAATGCTAATATTTGGTTACATGTCCGTTGGCCATTTTTACTTCAATTAGGCACTTTTGGTAGCCATCCACAAGCTTCTGGCAAGTTTCTGGTTGAATCTTTGACCACTCCTCTTGATAGAATTGGTGCAGTTCAGTTAAATTTGTTGGCTTTCTGACATGGACTTGTTTCTTCAGCATTATCCACATGTTCTCAATGGGATTTAAGTCAGGACTTTGGGAGGGCCATTCTAAAACCTTAATTCTAGCCTATTTTAGCCATTCCATTACCACTTTTGATGTGTGTTTGGGGTCATTGTCCTGTTGGAACACCCAACTGCGCCCAAGACCCAACCTTCGGGCTGATGACTTCAGGTTTTCTTGAAGAATTTGAAGGTAATCCTCCTTCTTCATTGTCCCATTGACTCTCTGTAAAGCACCAGTTCCATTGGCAGCAAAACAGGCCCACCGTGCTTGATGGTAGGCATGGTGTTCTTGGGGTTAAAGGCCTCACCTTTTCTCCTCCAAACATATTGCTGGGCATTGTGGCCAAACAGCTCAATTTTTGTTTCATCTGACCACAGAACTTTGTCCATGTGATCAGCAGCAAACTTTAGTCGAGCCTTAAGGTGCCGCTTTTGGAGCAAGGGCTTCCTTCTTGTACGGCAACCTCTCAGTCTATGGCGATGCAAAACACGCTTGACTGTGGACACTGACACCTGTGTTCCAGCAGCTTCTAATTCTTGGCAGATCTGCTTTTTGGTGCTCCTGGGTTGACTCTTCACCCTCCTGACCAGTTTTCTCTCAGCAGCAGGTGACAGCTTGCGTTTTCTTCCTGATCGTGGCAGTGACAAAACAGTGCCATGCACGTTATACTTACAAACAATTGTTTGCACTGTTGCTCTTGGAACCTGCAGCTGCTTTGAAATGGCTCCAAGTGACTTTCCTGACTTGTTCAAGTCAATGATTCTCTTTTTCAAATCTGTGCTGAGCTCCTTTGACTTTGCCATTGTAGCGTTTGTGGGTGTTTTTATCCAATGAGCCCTTTTTAAATGGCCTCAGAGAAGTCACCAGCTGTAGTCACTCATAATCACTCACAAGAAGTTAAGAGGTCATGCTATGAAGCTCATGTCATTGACACAACTTTCTAAGTCTCCAAAATTGCTCATTCATGTTGCTGTATGTATATTTTTGACCCAGCTGATTTCGTCACATTTTCAGTTTACCCATAATAAAGTCATAAAAGAATCAAACTTCATGAATGTTTTTTGTGACAAAGAAGGATCTGTTCCAATCACTATATCAGAGAAAAATCAGAGTTGTTGAAATAACTGGAAACTCAAGACAGCCATGACATTATGTTCTTTACAAGTGTATGTAAACTTTTGACCACCACTGTAAATCCTGGTTACCATGGTGAGGGTAGGAAGGTAGATCCTGGTTACCATGGTGATGGTAGGAACGTAGATCCTGGTTACCATGGTGAGGGTAGGAAGGTAGATCCTGGTTACCATGGTGAGGGTAGGAACGTAGATCCTGGTTACCATGATGAGGGTAGGAACGTAGATCCTGGTTACCATGGTGAGGGTAGGAAGGTAGATCCTGGTTACCATGGTGAGGGTAGGAAGGTAGATCCTGGTTACCATGGTGAGGGTAGGAACGTAGATCCTGGTTACCATGATGAGGGTAGAAACGTAGATCCTGGTTACCATGGTGAGGGTAGAAACGTAGATCCTGGTTACCATGGTGAGGGTAGGAACGTAGATCCTGGTTACCATGGTGAGGGTAGGAACGTAGATCCTGGTTACCATGGTGAGGGTAGGAACGTAGATCCTGGTTACCATGGTGAGGGTAGGAACATAGATCGACTAGTAAATCGAGAGCTTTGTTTTTCGGCTCAGCTCTCTCTTTACCACGACGGACTGATGCAGCATCCTAGTTATTGCTGATGCCGCACCGATCCACCTGTCGATCTCCTGCTCCATCCTTCCCCCACTCCTGAACAAGACCCCGAGATACTTAAACTCCTCCACTTGGGGCAGGACCCTGTCCCTGACCCGCAGGGGGCATTCCACCCTTTTCCGGGCGAGGACCATGGTCTTGGATTTGGAGGCGTTAATTCCCATCCCGGCCGCTTCACACTCGGCAGCAATTTTTTTGTTCTTTAAAATGAAACAAATTGTTTTGATACTGAGTAAAAAAAACTGTTTATTTACATCATTTCTAAATGATTCAAGAAGCTCGTTTGATGGTTTCTCTATGTATTGGTTGTTTGTTGTGTATGGTGTGTGTGTGTGTGTGTGTGTGTGTGTGTGTGTGTGTGTGTGTGTGTGTGTGTGTGTGTGTGTGTGTGTGTGTGTGTGTGTGTGTGTGTGTGTGTGTGTGTGTGTGTGTGTGTGTGTGGACTGGTGTTCTGAGTTGTATAACAGTCATGGTGAAGAAGCTGTTCCTCTTCTGATTGGTCAGAACTTGGGTTTACCTGATGGAAGGCTGGAGGATAGGGTATGTCCTGAGTCGGCGGGACCATCACTGACCCTTTCAGCCTCCTGAAGGTTTGGGGGATAAACCCCCACCCCTGGGAGTGGGAGCCAACGATCCAGTGGGCAGTGTTGATGAGCCGTTAGTGCCATCCTTGGCCCCTGGGCCGTAGTTTGCCCACCCTTAGATCCTAATCCTACATTAAAAGACTGTCTGCGTCTGTTTTAGAACAATTTCAACCAGTGGCGGCTGGTGGTAAAAAAAAAACTGGGGGGGTCGGGGGGGTGCACATTTATCAAACACACAAATTTTTTTTATTTTTAGATATATAAAAGATATCACATGCCAGTAAATAAATATTTAAAAGTTTTATTTTCACACGAATATGATCCACCCTACTTGAACAGAAATTTGGCCCTTCTTTCTTTCTGCTCTGCAAATTTTTCAATCACCTTCTGATTAAAGTCCCACATACTTTTGATCAGTTTTTTTTTCCAGTGCATTCAGTCTGTCCTGACTCATGGTATTCTTAAGAAAAGTTTTTATTCTTTTTAAAGTTGAAAAGCACCTCTCAGCTTCTGTTTGTTAAGCCCATTGAGACGGAAATTCTGTGATTTTGGGCTATACAAATAAAATTGAATTGAATTCTGCAGTGGACATTGGTGTAGTGATGACAATTTTTAACAGTTTGACAGTTTCCTGAAAAACATCATGCACTTTTCAGACAAATGCTTCAAGTCACTCACCCCTGTTGAAATCCACACCTTTTCAGTTGCTGCTGAACTAAACAATAAGTAGGGGAAACAAAAAAAAGTGTCTCATGTTGCATCCAGTTAGCCACCGCCACTTTTCATAGACAGCAGGCAAAAATCCTCTCACATAAAACGGCCGCGATCTCCACTGTTTTGTTGCACAGTCAAATCTGGGGTGTCCGGTCCAAGCTCCTTCACTTTCCCTTTTTCTTCTTTAGAACGCTTAGAAAACGGATTCTGTAGAAGCGACGACACGTTTAAAAAGCAACTGGAGTTGTTAGCAACTGAATGAGCTTCCGACGCCATGATGAAGACTATTTCCCAGAATTCCATAGTGAAAAGAAAGGGCGTGGCGTGGGTGGGATTTATAGGTCAGCTTATAGCTAATTGATTGGTTCATGTAACAGACTGACATAGAGGATAACCTATCACACACCCGATGGGCGGAAAATATCTGCGCCCCACGGGCGTGGTTATGGTTTGCAATACACATGAATGGAAAAAAATTTAGAGCTGACGTCACGTTTTTTCCATAAAAACCAGAAGCCAAATACACACTTAAACGTTTTCCTGGTGGGGCGTACCTCCCCCGCGCCCTCGTTCCGGTTTGCACAGGAAGTAATAAAATAAAATAAAACGGTGTAAAACATTATTAAAATGCATGTAATCTTCACACTCGACAGTTTTGCATACTTATAAACACATACATGTTTATATATGTGTATATAGATATATATGCATATATATTTTTTGGTGATCAGGTCAGGGCGGGCGGCGCCCCTGCGCCACACGTCACCAGCCGCTACTGATTTTAATGTGTGTTTCGGACAGTGTGTTTGACGATCGAGACATTTCGACTCATCTGAAAGTCACTTTCATTCTGTTTACATTTAAACTCACCTGAGTTTTTCTCTGAGGATGAGCAACGTTCTAAAACCTGTTCCTAAACTGTTTTTGGTCAAACTAGTCCAACAATGGTCGGGTGTGTCACACCTTAACCTCTATTGTCTGAAATCCTTCTGTTGTCCTAAACAGAAACAGACCGACCAATTAGACGCTTCCCTTTTATAAACATATGACACAGCAAAAAAAAAAAAAAAAACACAGAAACATTTAGACACTGGTTCTATCAGCACAGAAGAGAAGACTTCAGTGGTTCCCAGTCTGCCGTACATCTGCTTCTTAAACCCACCGAACTAATCTGTGTGACCCTCATTTATCAACGAGTCGTCGTAGAAAGACTTTAACGAGTCTTCAGGACGGATCGAGAACCTAAGAACTGGTTAAAGGAGGGCTTCTCAATTGTTTCCTGTCACGCCCCCAAGGAGAAGAAGATAAAAACATCTCGCCCCCTCCCTCGTGTGACTATAGTTAGTATCATTCATCAATAAAATAGTTATAAACACATCTCTGTATAAAACTTTATTTTTATTAACATATAAGAGGATAAAAAAGAAAGAAATATGGATCAATTTAGAACAAAGAATAGCTTAATTAAAACCGTTCATCAAGCCGTTAAAAGGTGTTGCCCCGGGCGGCTGCCTGCTGCGGTGTTTTATGTTTTTTTTTTGGCGTCTGGTCGTCTATTTACGCATTTTTCCACTCGGTTTCTGTTTGTCTTATCCTATGTTTGGTCCTGTTCTGGAGATGTGACTTTGTGCGCTCTTTAGACGTCATTTTGGACCGCACTGTCTTGCTTCAGATGGCTGTTTTTAGGCTGTTTTTTGGTTTCATCAGCTAGGTCTCCGTTTTGTTGGTCATGGAGTCGTTTCGCTTCATTAGCGTGGACTCAACCAGCAGCTAGCTCTCTGAACCAGATCCACCGTGGCTGGAGGAGTCTATGCAGTCCTGACAGAACTGAGAAGGAGACGATCAGAAAGGAGACACTTTGAGCCCAGTGTCCCTGTGGTTGTCATGGGTTGTTACCCATTATTTTTTGTACTGTAGGGTGTCACCATGGTAACCAGGATAAATACTCAGTGTAATGATGGATCAACTTTCTATTTAAAAGTAAACACAGCGAACAACAATCTTCTGACTCTTTAAATATTTAATGTTAGGGTTAGGGTTCACTTTTTTGAATGACTCCGGATAATGTTTACTCTCGATTCTGATTGGTCCTCGATTCATGACTTCTTCTCCCTCTTGGAGACTCCAGGCAATCAACTGCTTCCTCTACAGGTTAATTTTGGCGATGCGGCTTCATGATGCGCTAAAAAAATAAAAAAAAAACTGTATATTTTTCAAATTTTTCAAATTCAACAAAAAATGCAAAACAGACTTTTAAAAAGTAGCGGAAATAAGAACAGTAACAAAGTACATTTACTTTGTTACATTCCACCACTGCATTCCGACTCTGTTAGCTGGGTGATAACGTATCCATAACAGCTTGGATCTTTAAAATCATTACTTGATTCGTTCCACTAGTTATTTAAGTCAGTAAGCGGCCAATCAGATGCATCGTTTAAACAACGAAGCAGCTCAGCCGTTGGACAGATTTGACAGCAGGAAGTCAGACGAATCGACTCCGGTTCGGCTCTCCAGGGACAGGGAGTACCTCCAAAAAGCTACAAGAGTTCCTCCACGCTCTCGCTGGCAAGAGCGTGGAGGAACTCTTGCCAGCAAGTTCCTCCACGCTCGCTGGCAAGATGGAGGAACTGGGGACGCTCATTCTGACCCAGCAGGAATGTTGAAGGTCCACTTGGTGTGCTTCATTGCAGCCTGACTTCTTGGACTCATTATGGATTGTTTTTTAACTGTTCAGTCTCCAGCTTTTACACCATGTAAACGGACCGGGAAGGAATCGCAGCAATAAATTTTCCTTCAGGGATTAATAAAGTATATTCAATTCATTAACTCTAACACATTCTGCCAATGGGAGCGTCACTGCCCTCTAATGTACTGGAGTGGTATTACACTGTATTCTAGAACAGTGAAAAAATCAAAATAGAAAAATAAAAAACACCTGACCTAACCCTGAGGTCAAACAAACACCCTCTTGACAGAAGCACGCCCCACTCTTTGAGAACCACTGGGTTAAAGAATACTAACTTGAGTTAGCCCGGTCCCTGAAGAGGAGCCATACCCTAAAACTTGTTCACCATCTGGTTTTAATGGGTATTAAATGCCCGCTGTTGCATAAAACCAAACACAAATTTAAGGACAGTGAGGTTAAGATTCTAATCAGGAGAAGAGATGGTTTTAAGAAACCGTCTTTGTGAAAAAGAGTCTTCTCTGAAGAGGAATGAAGGTTTACCTGGAGTATATAAAACATTCTCACCCTCTGGTTTAAAGAGAAGGTGTTCTTATTGGGACCAGTTCAGTTTCACAGGGCTATTAGCACACAGGGAAGCATCAAACTGGTTTGTCAGTTTTATTTAGGACAATTGTTTCAAAACGGTCCAAGAACCAGTTTGTGAACAGGTTTTTGGGTATAGCTCCTCCTCAGGGAGGAGGGGGACAAAGAACTACACCTCCTCAAGTAAAAACTCAGGTTAGTTTATTAGTTATTAGGTCACTTCTTCTTCTTCCATCATCTCCCTTCAGGGGGCGCCACAGCAAGTCAGTTTCTTCCATCTAACCCTATCTTCTGTATCCTCTTCAGTCACACCAACTATCTTCATGTCTTCCTTCACTGTATCCATGAACCTCCTCTTTGGTCTTCCTCTAGTCCTCTTTCCTGGTGGTTCCAAACCCAGCATCCTTCTTCTGATGTACTCTCTCTCTCTCCTCTGTACATGTCCAAACCATCTCAGTCTGACCTCTCTGACTTTAAAACCTCTAACATGTGCTGTTCCTCTGATCCTGTCCATCCTGGTCACTCCCAGAGAGATCCTCAGCATCTTCATCTCTGCTACAAACATCTCTGTTTCCTGTCTTTTTCTCAGTGACACTGTCTCTAGACCAATCAGCACGGCCGCTCTCACCACACTGTCTCTAGACCAATCAGCACGGCCGCTCTCACCACACTGTCTCTAGACCAATCAGCACGGCCGCTCTCACCTCACTGTCTCTAGACCAATCAGCAAGGCCGCTCTCACCACACTGTCTCTAGACCAATCAGCAAGGCCGCTCTCACCACACTGTCTCTAGACCAGTCAGCATAGCCGCTCTCACCACACTGTCTCTAGTCCAATCAGCATGGCCGCTCTCATCACACTGTCTCTAGTCCAATCAGCATGGCCGCTCTCATCACACTGTCTCTAGACCAATCAGCATGGCCGCTCTCACCACACTGTCTCTAGACCAATCAGCACGGCCGCTCTCACCACACTGTCTCTAGACCAATCAGCACGGCCGCTCTCACCACACTGTCTCTAGACCAATCAGCACGGCCGCTCTCACCTCACTGTCTCTAGACCAATCAGCATGGCCGCTCTCACCACACTGTCTCTAGACCAATCAGCACGGCCGCTCTCACCACACTGTCCCTAGACCAGTCAGCATGGCCGCTCTCACCACACTGTCCCTAGTCCAATCAGCATGGCCGCTCTCATCACACTGTCTCTAGACCAATCAGCACGGCCGCTCTCACCACACTGTCTCTAGACCAATCAGCACGGCCGCTCTCACCACACTGTCTCTAGACCAATCAGCACGGCCGCTCTCACCTCACTGTCTCTAGACCAATCAGCATGGCCGCTCTCACCACACTGTCTCTAGACCAATCAGCACGGCCGCTCTCACCACACTGTCTCTAGACCAGTCAGCATGGCCGCTCTCACCACACTGTCTCTAGACCAATCAGCACGGCCGCTCTCACCACACTGTCTCTAGACCAATCAGCATGGCCATTTAAAATGACTTAAGGATGGAAGTGGAAACGTGTTGTTCACCAAACACACTGTCCTGAAAACACTTTGAAACCTTTCTATGACGATCTCTCCTGGATGAACGAGGGATTAAAGAGTCGTGTCCGCCTCGTCCACTTAAACTGGAGCTTATTCCATAAACTGGATCTTGGTGGTTAAAGGCTCTACCTCCAACTAGCATTTTAGAAATCCTAGGAACCACTAACAGCCCTGCACACTCCATACGTGTGTTCTTATGTTTATATGTGTGTGTATTTCTGTGTGTAGCGGACATCACCTCGTCTGGTGACATCGAACAGTGTCTGAAGGAAGCGGCCTACATGAAGGACTTCCACCATCCCAACGTCATTCAGCTCATCGGTAACACGACACACACGAGCACGAGCACACACTTTCAGTGAGCAGTAAAACTTGAACAGGTTGTCGTGTCCAATAGGTGTGAGTCTCCATCACCGTCCGGGTCATCGGCTTCCTGTCCCTATGGTGGTGTTACCGTTTATGAAGCACGGAGACCTGCACACCTTCCTCCTGCTGTCACGCCTCGGAGACGAGCCCTTTGTGAGAACACAGTCAGGACATCTCACGACACAGCTCCATACGGACATGCTAATGCAAAGCTACTGGCATGCTAATGCTAAGCTACTGGCTAGCTAATGCTAAGTTACTGGCATGTTTGTAAACTGCTTCTAATAACCAATTGATACCCAGCATGGCTGCACGACACATCAGTATCTCATTGGCTTGTGATTAGCCAATCACATAAAGACAATTTAGCTCCATAGCTTTCGTTTAGCGTCTGACTGTGAGCAGCCAACTGATTTGTCAGGCTGTCTGCGTCTGTAAATGACCTTTGTTTCAGCAGTGTTTGGAGGCGGGGTCAAAAGATGCCACGTTAATTATCTTTTTTTGGGATTAATTAATGCCACAGTAATTATTTAATCCACAGCTTTGTTAGCCAGGATAGCGCCACCTGCTGTCTCTGCTCGATTTGATTTTACTCAAAGGTGTCATGATGGTGGTGAGATAGGACCCAAAAGCATTGCCGGTTTTGACCAGTTTATTGCAGGGTGAGGGAAAATGTGTGTAGGGACACCATCATGGCCGCACGAGGAGATAAACAGAAGGGCATGATCTGACCCAGGGTTTAAGGAACCAGGGCAAGACAAGACTCAGGGAGAGGTAAGTTGGACGAGGTGTGATGCGTTAGAACAGAGGGCAGGATTTAGAGTGAGTATCACGACACTATGTCAGGGATTCCAGGCATTAGCTTGTGATTCCATTGATCGTCAGACGTTCTCCCAATTAGCAAACAGAAACGATGGTGTGAATTGACCACAAACTTCCGTCCTCCATGTTTGTAGTTCTGTAGATCCACCATGCTATACGGTCCCTCTTCCATGTTTGTAGTTCTGTAGATCTACCATGCTATAGGGTCTGTCCTCCATGTTTGTAGTTCTGTAGATCCACCATGCTGTACGGTCCGTCCACCATGTTTGTAGTTCTGTAGATCCACCATGCTGTACAGTCCGTCCTCCATGTTTGTAGTTCTGTAGATCCATCATACTGTACGGTCCGTCCTCCATGTTTGTAGTTCTGTAGATCCATCATGCTGTACGGTCCGTCCTCCATGTTTGTAGTTCTGTAGATCCATCATGCTGTACGGTCCGTCCCCCATGTTTGTAGTTCTGTAGATCTACCATGCTATAGGGTCTGTCCTCCATGTTTGTAGTTCTGTAGATCCACCATGCTGTACGGTCCGTCCACCATGTTTGTAGTTCTGTAGATCCACCATGCTGTACAGTCCGTCCTCCATGTTTGTAGTTCTGTAGATCCATCATACTGTACGGTCCGTCCTCCATGTTTGTAGTTCTGTAGATCCATCATGCTGTACGGTCCGTCCTCCATGTTTGTAGTTCTGTAGATCCACCATGCTATACGGTCTGTCCTCCATGTTTGTAGTTCTGTAGATCCATCATGCTGTACGGTCCGTCCTCCATGTTTGTAGTTCTGTAGATCCACCATGCTGTACAGTCCGTCCTCCATGTTTGTAGTTCTGTAGATCCATCATACTGTACGGTCCGTCCTCCATGTTTGTAGTTCTGTAGATCCACCATGCTATACGGTCCGTCCTCCATGTTTGTAGTTCTGTAGATCCATCATACTGTACGGTCCGTCCTCCATGTTTGTAGTTCTGTAGATCCATCATGCTGTACGGTTCGTCCTCCATGTTTGTAGTTCTGTAGATCCACCATGCTATACGGTCCGTCCTCCATGTTTGTAGTTCTGTAGATCCATCATGCTGTACGGTCCGTCCTCCATGTTTGTAGTTCTGTAGATCCACAATGCTGTACGATTCCTCAGATTGAGAATTTAAAGTTTATCCAGGAAAAGTTTATTAAAATGCTCTGTTTTTCTATTTGGGCGCATTACGTACGTCACGTGCGGTCCCAACCAGGAAGGAACGATTGGTTAAATAAAGAACCCGCCCACTGGGGAGCGAGTGAACTCCTATGCTGCGAGGTCAAACTGTTTCCATGTAGAGAAAGAAACAGTCTGATACATTATAAACACAAACACACGAGGGAACACACACCTTAAACACAACCAGACACGCTGCTGACATGTTACTGATATGTAAGTGATAACACGCTTGTGACACGCTGTGGTTCCTCCTACAGAACCTGCCGCTACAGACTCTGCTTCAGTTCATGCTGGACATCTCTCGGGGGATGGAGTACCTGAGCAGCAAGAACATCATTCACAGAGACTTGGCTGCCCGCAATTGCATGTTAGTCCACTGCCAACACGTCTTCACCCACATGACCGACCGACCTCCTCCACCTGCATGTCCAACCACCCCACATCCAACCACCCCAATCTGACTGACTGACTGACCAGCCTTTCAACCAAAGCAAACTCTTATCAATCCATTTTTTTGAACTTCTAAATTCAACCAAGAACACGAGTCCGGTCTGTGTCTGGTCCGGTCTGTTTCTGGTCCGGTCTGTGTCTGGTCCGGTCTGTTTCTGGTCCGGTCTGTGTCTGGTCCGGTCTGTTTCTGGTCCGGTCTGTTTCTGGTCCGGTCTGTTTCTGGTCCGGTCTGTGTCTGGTCCGGTCTGTGTCTGGTCCGGTCTGTTTCTGGTCCGGTCTGTTTCTGGTCCGGTCTGTGTCTGGTCCGGTCTGTTTCTGGTCCGGTCTGTGTCTGGTCCGGTCTGTGTCTGGTCCGGTCTGTTTCTGGTCCGGTCTGTGTCTGGTCCGGTCTGTGTCTGGTCCGGTCTGTTTCTGGTCCGGTCTGTGTCTGGTCCGGTCTGTTTCTGGTCCGGTCTGTGTCTGGTCCGGTCTGTTTTTGGTCCGGTCTGTTTGAAACAGAAAACAAATCATACTTTTTATTTATTCAAACAAAACAATGCGACTATTTGACACGTTTTTTTAAAGTAGATGTAAATATTAAAGCAGGATTTCAAATTTTCACGGATCTCTGGCGTTATCTGATTGGAGCGAAGGTAAAACGTCCCATCCAATCAGAGAACATAGATGACGGCATGACATAAACACAAGCCTCTGTCCTCCATGTCTGTAGTTCTTTTGATCCACCATGCTGTATGGTCCGTCCTTCATGTTTGTAGTTCTCTAGATCCACCATGCTGTACGGTCCGTCCTCCATGTTTGTAGTTCTGTAGTTCCACCATGCTATACGGTCCATCCTCCATGTTTGTAGTTCTGTAGATCCACCATGCTATACGGTCCATCCTCCATGTTTGTAGTTCTGTAGATCCACCATGCTGTACGGTCCGTCCTCCATGTTTGTAGTTCTGTAGTTCCACCATGCTATACGGTCCATCCTCCATGTTTGTAGTTCTGTAGATACACCATGCTGTACGGTCCATCCTCTATGTTTGTAGTTCTGTAGTTCCACCATGCTATACGGTCCATCCTCCATGTTTGTAGTTCTGTAGATACACCATGCTGTACGGTCCATCCTCTATGTTTGTAGTTCTGTAGTTCCACCATGCTATACGGTCCATCCTCCATGTTTGTAGTTCTGTAGATACACCATGCTGTACGGTCCATCCTCTATGTTTGTAGTTCTGTAGATCCACCATGCTATACGGTCCATCCTCCATGTTTGTAGTTCTGTAGATACACCATGCTGTACGGTCCATCCTCTATGTTTGTAGTTCTGTAGTTCCACCATGCTATACGGTCCATCCTCCATGTTTGTAGTTCTGTAGATACACCATGCTGTACGGTCCATCCTCTATGTTTGTAGTTCTGTAGTTCCACCATGCTATACGGTCCATCCTCCATGTTTGTAGTTCTGTAGATACACCACGCTGTACGGTCCATCCTCCATGTTTGTAGTTCTGTAGATCCACCATGCTATACAGTCCGTGTTGGTAACGACTCCTCAGATTGAAAATTTAAAGACAGTGTTTCGAAAGTTTATTTAGGAAATTTTAGTTTTTACGTTCTGTTGACGAAATTGACTGGGTGCGTTACATACGTTAGGACCACTCCCCACCAGAAAGAAATGATTGGTTGAATAAAGAAGTACCCGCCCACTATGGAGCGAGTGAACCCTAATGCTGTGAGGTCAGACTGTTACCATGGTGTTAAAGAAACAGTCT
Source organism: Neostethus bicornis (assembly GCA_902685375.1). NCBI lineage: Eukaryota > Metazoa > Chordata > Actinopteri > Atheriniformes > Phallostethidae > Neostethus > Neostethus bicornis. Next base: position 26,600,064 of record LR738552.1, read on the forward strand.
GACGTCTAAAGATAGAAAATTCTCATATGACGTCGAATCGTATTTAAGCCGACAAATGACAGGATGTGGGTGAGAGCTGCCCCATGTACCCCCACCCCTGTACAAACTAGACTGTATGTGAACTACTGTGTGGTTTCTCCAGGTTGGACGAGAACATGCAGGTGTGTGTAGCAGACTTCGGCCTCTCCAAGAAGATCTACAGCGGGGACTACTACCGGCAAGGTTCCGTCTCCAAGCTCCCCGTCAAATGGATCGCTTTGGAGAGCCTGGCTGACAACGTCTATACCAGTCAGAGTGACGTGGTACACACAGAATACACCCAAACCTCAGCATGATCCACCACAACGAGCAGGTCCAGAGGACGTTCTGTGCCCGGATCAGTCCTAATGGGGGGTTGTGTGTTTCAGTGGGCCTTCGGAGTGACGATGTGGGAGATCATGACCCGAGGTCAGACGCCGTATCCCGGAGTGGAGAACTCAGAGATCTACGAGTTCCTCATCAAAGGAGAACGTCTGAGGAAGCCGGCGGACTGCCGAGACGACATGTAGGTCCAGATCACCCACAAACACCCAACAGTACCCACAAAAACCCAACAGAACCCACAAACATCCAACAGTACCCACAAAAACCCAACAGAACCCACAAACATCCAACAGAACCCACAAACACCCAACAGTACCCACAAAAACCCAACAGAACCCACAAACATCCAACAGAACCCACAAAAACCCAACAGAACCCACAAACATCCAACAGAACCCACAAACACCCAACAGAACCCACAAAAACCCAACAGAACCCACAAACATCCAACAGAACCCACAAACACCCAACAGAACCCACAAACACCCAACAGAACCCACAAAAACTAACAGAACCCACAAACACCCAACAGAACCCACAAACACCCAACAGAACCCACAAAAACCCAACAGAACCCACAAACATCCAACAGTACCCACAAAAACTAACAGAACCCACAAACACCCAACAGAACCCACAAAAACTAACAGAACCCACAAACACCCAACAGTACCCACAAAAACTAACAGAACCCACAAACATCCAACAGAACCCACAAACACCCAACAGAACCCACAAACATCCAACAGAACCCACAAACACCCAACAGAACCCACAAACACCCAACAGAACCCACAAAAACCCAACAGAACCCACAAACATCCAACAGAACCCACAAAAACCCAACAGAACCCACAAACATCCAACAGAACCCACAAAAAGCCAGTGAATTATAAACACTAGAGAACCTTAAACTCTGAAGAACACAACTGACAGTCTGACACAGATCAGGAGGTTATTTATAAATCACGCCCACACCCAGATCCGAACGTCTGCCGACTTCTACGCAAATTAAACGATTTATTAAAGATGGCGGGGTATGTGGAGATTAGGGTAACTCAGACGCAAACGTCAGACGCTGCCAGATGGTGAGGTGTGGTGAAGAGAGGGGAGGTGTGGATAGAAGCTGAAGTGAGGACAGTGAAATGAAGCTTTTGAAGCAGTGAAGAAACAAATAGAAAACACACATTAATACCTGTCAGTGTAGGACCGTACATAAGAAAAGTGGAGCACATCATGGAAAAGATTGATTAGGATAGATTATTATTGTAGGACGGCACGGCAAGAAGGTTGGGCTTTGGGTCCTAGGTGGGGATGAGATTTGGAACACTGGTCTTTTTGTGTGTAGTCTGCATGTTCTCCCCGTGTCTGATTTCCTCCAAAAACATACATGTTAGGTTGATTGGCTGCAATAAAATTACCCCTAGGAATGAGTGTGTGTGTGTGTGGATGGTTCTCTCTGTGTATGTGTGCAGCCCTGTAGGAGACTGGCGACCTGTTTGGGGTGTACTCTGACTCTTGCTTGTAATCAGCTGGGATAGGTTCTGAGACCCGCCCCTCCCCATGACCCTGTTGGGTGTAAGAGGTTCTGAAGATGAATGAACCTGATGATTGTCTGAACTCAGTGTTAAATCAGCTGTCGCCCACCCCGTTAATCATAACAATAAAAACAGTCAAAGTTACTCAGACGCCCTCTACTGGCTGACATGGATTCTAAGTGCATGGTTAGTTATCTCTCCTATGTGATGAGGAGTGTGTGTGTGTGTGTGTGTGTGTGTGTGTGTGTGTGTGTGTGCCAACCCGCGGCTCCCGAGCTTCATGCGGCTCTTCAGGAGCTTGGCTGGCGTTGCCATTCGTTCCACCCACAGCTAGATGGCACTGTGACCAGAGAGAGTTTAGATCAGGGGCGTCCAAATCCGGTCCTGGAGGGCCGGTGTCCTGCATCTAAACACCTGATCCAGGTTAACGAGTCATTGTGCCAAATTTTATTGGCTGTTGATTCACTTCAGCTGTTTTGAACCAGGAACACACGGAAACCTTCAGGACCCCGGCCCTCGAGGACCAACTTTGGACACCCCTGGTTTAAATGTCACGTAGCGTTAGAGCATCTCAAAGCTTCAAATCATCAGCGTCACTTCATCCTAACATCGAACAGGAACTTCCAAAAGGGACTGAGTTTCGCGAGCCCAAGTGGGTCGCTTTGAAAAGTCAGGCAGAAAAGCAGCTGCAGTTTTTCTAAAAGTTTACGAAACACTCGGAGATCGTAACGCTTGCGTGTGTGTGAGACGGTGTATGCGATGTTAACTGTTAAAAATAACTGATGTTGGTGTGGTTGTTTTTATTAAATCTGGCTGAGCAGCGGTCTGTGTGTGTGTGTGTGTGTGTGTGTGTGTGTGCATGATTAACGAATGGGATGAGGTTCATGTGTGCCCGTGTGTGTATCATGTGGCTCTTTGCAGTAACACAGTGGATCTTAGTCTCTGACTAGTTGCCCCCCTCGGTCTGAAGTCTTGTCACACGCTACCACTTTAAGAGGCGGAGCAGAGGATGTTGGATCTCTGGTCTCTATGGAGACCTTCAGATGTGTACAGCTCCTATTGGTTCTGTTAGTTTGGTACCCCGCAACCTTTGGCTGGTTGGCTGGTTGCATTTTTCCGCAGGCAGAGGATTTTCCTCCTAAGTGTTTTTTTTTTTTTTATTTATCACCACTTTTACCATTTAGTTTTTATTTCACCGACAGATCAGCGTCGTGACCATCTTCCTCTCTCTCTTGCTTGTGGCCGATCTCACCACGGCGAGACTGTCATCGTCAGTCAGTCACCTTCTTAACCGTCTGTCCCTTGCAGGGGAGCTGGAGCCCATCCCGGCTGATTTAAGGGAAGGGGCAGGGAGCACCTCGAACAGGTCACCAGTCTGTCGCGGGGCCACACACACACACTCATTCCTAGGGGCGATCATGTAGTGGCCAATCAACCCGCCCGTGACCGTCATCATGCATATCTCTGCATATGAATCATGTCATTTGAATGATCCATATGTGGAGTTCTGGAGGCGTGGTCGGGGTGGGATGGAGATCAAGATTTATGAAGCTTGAGGAGGGTTACGGCAGTTCGGATAAATCTCAAGTTTGCGTGTTGTAAACATTACTGAGCTGCTAAAAAAAAAAGCTGCTCAGCCAAAAACGACCCAATTCTTAGTGAACGAGGTTCCTGAAAATGTTTACGTCGTCATGGACCTGAAGAGAGACGTCTGCGTCTGACTGGAAAGACTTTATTGATCCTTGAAGGGAAATCAGAGTGCTGCAGCAGAATTGATTTCTGTGCTGTTCCTTTAAGCAGTGGAGTCTGTTACTGAAGATGATGATGGGTAAAGGTGAGCCTGTACGTGTGTGTGTGTGTGTGTGTGTGTGTGTGTGTGTGTGTGTGTGTGTGTGTGTGTGTGTGTGTGTGTGTGTGTACCGGTGTGAGCGTTGAACCTCATTAACTCTGTCTTTTTCAGCTATGAGATCATGCACAGCTGCTGGAGTCCAGTCCCAAAATGCCGTCCCAGTTTCAAGCACCTAGTGGATCAACTGGAGGCGCTGCAGCTCACTCTCTCACCTCGCCCACCACCTAAAGAGCCTCTGCTCTATGTCAACCTGGAGGGAGACGAGGAGGAAAGAGGAAGAGCCGCCGCAGGAGGAGCATCGAGCTGGAGCATCCCATGGCAAAGACAGGAGGAGGAGCAGGAGAATGACTGGGGGCTGGCGGGGTCTGGCCTGCCCCCCAGAGGGGACTATAGATACATAAGTGGCCCATGTGGAACCTCCATGGAGGAGGTTCTGGAAGAGGAGGATACTGTGATTAACGTTTGACCAATCAGAGGGGGGTTAATGTAGCCATTTTTGCTGGGAATTTTACTGTGAAAGTGTAAATACGTATGTGCATAACGTGTGTGTGTGTGTGTGTGTGTGTGCATTTGTTCATCTTTCATGTGGTCATATGATTTAAACCTAAAGCTGATTGGTTGTTCGATCAGTGAGACTGGAAGAACCAGACACTAAATCTTCAGTCCTGCAGGGAGATGAGGTCCCAGGGGGCGTTGGCCTAAACCAGTGGGCGTTGGCCTAAACCAGTGGGCGTTGGCCTAAACCAGGGGGCGTTGGCCTAAACCAGGGGTGGGCAAACTTCTCGGTTCGTGGGCCACATTGAGTTCTAACATTTGACCAGGGGGCTGGAACAGGATCAGATGGATGGCATGCTTTGGTATCCGCTAGATTAGACCAATAGAATGACACGGTAGTTTTAAACAAGTGCTAAATGTTACATCAAGAGCATTAAATTTTAAATCTAGTGGCACTTAATGTAACATTTTGTTTGTTTTAACATCTAACACGCTTCTTTACGTGTGTGTATTGGCCCCGATGGCTTTCCATATCTGTGCACACTGTTTATTTTGACAGCGTGGGCATCACGGAGACACACACATTTCAATGGGAGCTGTGTTGTTGTTACTTTGGCACCATCTAGTGACGATATATGAGAATTACAAGAAAATAAAACATCAACAAGGTTTATTTATTTAATTTTTTTATGTTGGGTGGGCCGGAATAAACCGTTTAATGTGGCCTGCGGGCCGTAGTTTGCCCATGCCTGGCGTTGTGGTAGAGCTACCGTCTTTCGACCAGGAGAACCTGGTTCGATTCCTGCTGGGCCCAGGCCGTTCGTCGCTGGGACAACAGAGAAGACACAAAAACAAAGAAAGGACAGAAAATAAAAACCCTGGAAAGACTAAAAATATAAAAGCAGCTGATTCCATCATTTCAATCCCTGACAGTTACACTGTCCTGGTCTGGCTGTTATGGACCAGCAGTCTTCACTGGAGATCCCTGAGTACTGACGCTCCTCTCTTGAGGTTTCTATAGATTAAAGATCCTAATTAAACACCTTAAGACGAGCAGTCTTCTGAAGAAATTCCGTTAAACAGTATCCTCCAGAGATCTTAATGGAGGACCTTTGTGGGGATCCCTGAGGCATGCCGGCTTCCCGGGGATGAGTGGACTACTCTTGACATTCCTGCATCACGTCCAGGTGGGACAGTATGTTAACTTCTGTGGGACTTTGAGGAAACCTTTTATTCTAATTTAAATTGACGGTCAGTAATAATAATTTCTGGTCAGTACTGAATCCTTAGCCGAAGTGAGAATTAAAGTGTTACTGACGTTCGCTTACTGGTGTCAGTGGAAAAAAAAGACTGCTGATGTTTACTAACCAGCTAACTGGAACCAGCGGTTTCACAGCCTTTTGTCTGAAAAGACTTGACTCTTATACGTGAGGTAAATCTTAGAACTGTATATTTGATCCTGTGTTCACAGAATAATGATGTAAATGACTGTAATTCTGTAAAAAAAAAGGATAGAATATTGATAAAAACTGCCATTTCTGAGATTATTTTAAAGCATAAAAGACTAATAAAGATAAAATAAGTCTTAAAACTGAGTAAAGTTGTCTTTATGGTTACAGTGAATGAGGAATTAGTGACAATGGAACAGCTAAAGATGTCCGAGGAGTCTGTGACGTGTTCTTAGAGTGAGCTTAGTGTTCTAAGAGAAAGCAGTGAAGGCCTAGGAATGATGAAAGATCTGTTCAGTCTTCTTCTGCTTATCTGGGGCCAGGTCGCAGGGGCTGCAGCCTAAGACGGCAACCCCACCTGCATCCTCCAGCTCACCTGGGAGGATCACGAGGTGTTCCCTGTCCAGCTGTGAGACATAGTCCCTTCAGCAGGTCCAGGGTCTGCCTCTGGGTCTTCTCCCGATCGGATATGCTCGAAACACCTCACTAGTGAGCCGTTTGGGAGGCATCCTAACCACGACAGCTGGTTTCTCTCTACCCAGAGGAGTCACAGCTTTACTCTGAGCTCCCCCCAGGATGGCAGAGCGCCTCACTCTATCTCTGAACAAGAGCCCAGCCACCTTGTGGAGGAAGATCATCTCGGCCGCTTTTATCCATGATCTTGTTCTTTCGGTCACCACCCACAGCTGGAAATGGGACAAATGTAATCAATGAATCAATAGTTTCATAGGTACAGTATACCCATGAGGCATCATGGTGGTTAGTACACAGCAAAGAGGTCTGGGATCGACTCCCAGAGCGGGGGCGAGGTTTGGAACACTGGCCTCTCTGTGTGGAGTCTGCATGTTCTCCCTGTGTATGTGTGGCTTTCCTCTGGTTTCCCCCCACTCTCCAAAAGCATACATGTTAGGCTAATTGGCCGCGATGAAATTGTCCTTTGGAATGAGTGTGTGGATGGTTGTGTGTGTTTGGCCCCGCGACAGACTGGCGACCTGTTTAGAATGTATCCTGCCTCTTGTCTGTAACCAGGCAGGATAGGCTCCAGCACCCCCACAACCCTGTTAAGGATAAAACGTTATAAAAATGAAGGAATAAGCAGGTTTAGACAAAGTAATAAGTAAACATGTCTTAGTATGGTATCCTAATTATAAAAGAGGGCCTGGTTACCAAATGATTCTAGGAAAGTGAACCGTGTTCTAAGAATGGAGTGCCCGAGCAATGAGTCTAAAGTCCTAGGAACGTGTCAAATAACAGATTCAAATGATCTAAGGCTCAGCTGTAAAACTACGGTCCTGTAGGTTCATATACACATCTGACCCAGGTTACTAAGATGGAAAATTTTATAGACTGTTGAGACTTGATTTTATGGGCTTCGGTTTTATTTAACCAGCTACGTACACAATGAAAACTGTAAGGACATTCACCTTGCTAGGCAGAAGCTTGATACACGTAGCTGCTATGCTCGGTCCTAGCATTTACTGAACAATGAGTAGAAGGGAATAAGAGGTCCAAGAAATGAGACATGGATCCTAAAACTGTGGCATATGTCCTAGGAATGTGTTCATGGAAAGTTTGAGTGGAAGAAAGCATGAGTAAAGAGATCAATGAATAAGTAGTTTGGTCATTGAGATCAGTCATCTCTAGAAATCAGTACTATATAATGTGTCCATGTGTCCAAATAGAGTGAGACCGTCCGGTCTCTGTATGACCGATGCCAGAGCTAGATTTGTACTGCGGGCAGTATTTTGATTCCATTTCCAGTGAGAGTTGGACTCCGCCAAGGCTGCCCTTTGTCACTGATTCTGTTCATCACCTTTATGAACAGAAGTTCTAGGGGCAGCCGAGACAGTAAGGGATGGGCTTCCTCAGGATTGGGTCTTTACTTTTGCAGATGATGTGGTCCTGTTGACTTCATCGGCCGTAAACTCCAACACTTGCTGGACCAATTTGCTGCAGAGTGTGAAGCAGCTGGGAATCAGCACCTCCAAATCAGAGACCATTGTTCTCACCCGGAAAAGGGTTGAGTGCCCCCTGCAGGTCAGGAACAGGGTCTTGCTCCAAGTGGAGGAGTTTTAGTATCTCAGGGTCTTGTTCACAGTGGGGGAAGGATGGAGCGGGATATCGACAGGCGGATCGGTGTGGCATACACAAAAAATAGGATGCTGCATTGGTCTGTCCTGATGAAGAGCTGACCCAAAGTTCTCAATTTACCAGTCAATCTACGTTCCGACCCTCACCATGGTAACCAGGATCTATGTTCCTACCCTCACCATGGTAACCAGGATCTACGTTCCTACCCTCATCTTGGTAACCAGGATCTACGTTCCTACCCTCACCATGGTAACCAGGATCTACGTTCATATCCTCACCATGGTAACCAGGATCTCTGTTCCTACTCTCACCATGGTAACCAGGATCTACGTTCCTACCCTCACCATGGTAACCAGGATCTACGTTCCTACCCTCACCATGGTAACCAGGATCTACATTCCTACCCTCACCATGGTAACCAGGATCTACGTTCTGACCCTCACCATGGTAACCAGGATCTACGTTCCTACCCTCACCATGGTAACCAGGACCTACGTTCCTACCCTCACCATGGTAACCAGGACCTACGTTCCTACCCTCACCATGGTAACCAAGATCTACGTTCCTACCCTCAGCATGGTAACCAGGATCTACATTCCTACCCTCACCATGGTAACCAGGATCTACGTTCCTACCCTCACCATGGTAACCAGGATCTACATTCCTACCCTCACCATGGTAACCAGGATCTACGTTCCTACCCTCACCATGGTAATCAGTGTTGGTGGTGGCCGGATATAAGCGACCAACATGAGCTTCCTCTGCAGGGTGATTGGGCTCTTACTCAAAGATAAGAGTGAGGAGCTCTGTCATCTGGAAGGAGCTTGAAAGTTGTTGCTCCTTGGATTGAGAGAAGCCAGATGGGGTGGTCCGGACATCTGGTTAGGTTGCCTCCTGGACTTTTTGCTGCTGAGGTGTTTTGTCCCACAGGGAAGAAAAACAGATATGGCCTCTCACATCTGGACAGGGAACTCAGCAACAACTCTATAAGCTCCTCCCTCTCTTCGTGAGACTGCAGCCACCCTACAGAGGAAGCTCATTTTAGTCACTTCTATCTGTGATCTTGTTCTTTTAGTTACCACCGTCACCATGGTAACCATGGTGCGGTTTATCTCACCATGGTTACCATGGTGGGGGAACAAAGACAGTCAAAGGGCAGGAATGCTTTGAAATTGTTCAGCTAGCTTTAGCTTCTTGTTTGTTTTTGTACTTTTTTAAAGTCTACCATATGAAACCCCTTGAATTGATTGTTTTGTGATATTGGGCTGTAAAAATAAATTAAATGTAGGTCGACTTGTAAATCAAGAGCTTTGCCTTACGGCTCAGCTTTCTTCACCACGACAGAGCCATGCAGCATCCTAATTATTGCAGACGCTGAATCAATCTGTCAGTATCCCGCCCCATCTTTCCCCTATTGTGAACAAGACCCTGAGATATTTAAACCCCTCCTTGTCGGGGAAGATTGTACCCCTGACCTGTGGGGGTGTACTCCGCCCTTTTCCCCAAAGAGTACCAGTCGCAGATTGATCCCTGACAACTGAAATATTTTATAAGAGACATGCTCTGAATTCACATGACAGATCTGGTGAAGACCTTCTTATACCCAGAGTCTACATTTTATTAGACCAATGACAAAATGATCCACCTTTCATCTATCACTTATTTAACCTCAGTGCAACCGAACAGGACCCTCTACAAATTCCTTTTACGTTGAGGGGCACTTGGAGCCCAAAACTCATCCATATCTCGATTCTTCGTTCTCCTTTTTCCAGTCCGTAGTCTATCGCTTCTCAGGGGCCGGAGCAAGGGGGGAACAGAGTCAGACTGAAACCCCCAGTTTCTCTCACCCCAGCTGCATCCTCCAGCTCATCCAGGGGTATCCCGAGTGGTTCCCCGGCCAGCTGTGAGACATAATCTCTTCAGCAGGTTCGGGGTCTGCCTCTTGGTCTCCGCCTGGTGGGACATGCCTGAAACACCTCACTAGCGAGGTGTTCGGGCAGACTCAACATCTGCATGAAGGGATATGAGGGTTTGGTGACGTAAGAGATGGGCGGCAGCCGACGACGGGAGCCATGGTAGTTAGACCCCCAAGCTGCATAGGCTAGTTCTTCATCCCATGAAGTGTAGATATTTTCTGTTTTGTTCTGTCGTCTTCTGCTTTTCCGAAGCCGAGTTGTGGAGCCACAGGGTCCGACGGGGAAACCCGGGCTTCCCTCTTCCCGACTGCATCCTTCAGCTCACCCAGGAGGATCTCGAGGTGTTCCCTGGCGAGGTGTGAGGCATAGTTTCTCCAGCAGGTCCTTGCCAGACTCTGGGTTTCCTTCTGGTGGGACAGAACACCTCACCAGCAAGGCATTCAAAATGCATCCTAATCAGATGCCTGAACCAGTGCGAATCATCAAGGACGTTTTGTAGAAGAGCCACATTTCATCACGAATGTTCATATTTTGGTACTTCCTCCAGGAGCTCCATGTGACCTAGACTTCAGGGAAGAAATCAAATGGAATTAGAGTTCACTTTTATTTACAGAAAACAACGCCCACATTGTGTGAACAATGAAACAACTGACAGTTGGCATGATGCAAATTTCAGGCGTAGACAAAATGGGTTGTATCAGTCCCGGCTGTAAACAAGGTTAATTTTAATGAACGTCCCTACTTTTTTTCAGATTCATGCTCTGTCCCTTGGACGTGTTGAAGTTGGCAAAGAAGAAGAATTTTCCCGAATGATGTTTTGCATTTACAGACGGGTCACTGTGTTGTACTCGAAAATAACTTCCTGCAAATAGTGATCAGACTAGGACTGTATCAGCTCAGTCATAGAATGTCCATCCTTGGAGAAGCCCGTTCGATCCACACTGGGCCCAAATGTTCTTGGGGAAGACACCCAACCCCCTGTTGGCACCGTCGTGGCTGCCTGCTGCGGTGCAACGCAGTAAAGATAATTTCCCTATGAGAGATCACTCATTCATTCATTCATCTTCTGATTCGTCTATCCCTAACAGACTTACGTAGGGGTGGCGGATCCTGGCTGATTTAAGGCGAGAGGTAGGGTACACCTCAAACAGGTCGCCAATTTGTCGCGCAGCAACACGCACACAAAACTAGGGGCAATTTCATAGCGGCCAATTGACGTAGCATGTATGCTTTTGGAGGGTGGGAAAAAAACATGCGTACACGGGGAGAACATGCAAACTCCACACAGAAAGGCTTGTGCTCCAAGTTCCAGTGTTTCTGACCTTCTTGCTGTGAGTCTACTGTGCTAACCACTGTGCCACCCTGAGGAAATAATAAAGTATTATTTTTTAAACATTATCGTTCAATATGAGATGCAAAGGCGGAACTTTTAGCACTTAGAGCATGTTTCCACATTGGAGGCCGCATTAGCTGCTGAATTAGCAGCAGAAGTTGAGACTAAAGTGTAAGAAGGTTGTTCAAGTAACAAAAAACCCCCAAACAAACAGGTAGAGGGAAACAAAGTAAAGGAGAGAATGTAAAGTTTGACACTATTTTACGTTAAAAAGTTAAACAAGACTATAAAATAAAGATAGTTAGCATAGCACGCTTAGTATGCATGCCTAGTTAGTCTAAACATTTAAACAGAAACCCACAAGTTAAATCAATGTTTAAAACTTGTATCAAACTGAATGTAAAACATTTTATTATTTAGATTTTACTCAAATAAAATATCTACAAAAATAATCATTCATTTTTATTGCAGACTCTCGCCGTCTTGCAAAGTTTATTTTAAACTAATTTTAAGTACTTTCGATCAACAGTCTAGAGCAATGGGTGGAGAAAAGTATCAGGTGTGATGTGTGATAGAAGAGTTTCAGATAAAATGAAAGAGAAAGTGTACAAAACCGTGGTGAGAGCGGCCATGCTGATTGGTCTAGAGACAGTGTGGTGAAAGCGGCCATGTTGATTGGTCTAGAGACAGTGTGGTGACAGCGGCCATGCTGATTGGTCTAGAGACAGTGTGGTGAGAGCGGCCATGCTGATTGGTCTAGAGAGTGTGGTGAGAGCGGCCATGCTGATTGGTCTAGAGACAGTGTGGTGAAAGCGGCCATGCTGATTGGTCTAGAGACAGTGTGGTGAGACCGGCCATGCTGATTGGTCTAGAGACAATGTGGTGAGAGCGGCCATGCTGATTGGTCTAGAGACAGTGGCACTGAAGAAAAGACAGGAAACAGAGATGTTTGTAGCAGAGATGAAGATGCTGAGGATCTCTCTGGGAGTGACCAGGATGGACAGGATCAGAGGAACAGCACATGTTAGAGGTTTTAAAGTCAGAGAGGTCAGACTGAGATGGTTTGGACATGTGCAGAGGAGAGAGAGAGTACATTGGAAGAAGGATGCTGGGTTTGGAACCACCAGGAAAGAGGACTAGACGAAGACCAAAGGTTTAGTAATCGGTTATAAAGTTTGATGCAAGTCTGAGGAATGAAAACCCCAACATAAAGGGTGAGCATACAAGGCGAGGGTGAAGATACAAGGTGAGGACCAGAAATGTTAGTCAGTCGTCTTCTTCACGATCCATCCCTTACATTTTTAAATTATCTGAATTTTTATACTTCTATTAAATATGTTTTTCAACAAAGTTCCATGTAAAATGATTCAAAGAGTTTATTATTAAAATGTATTTTATAAAATAATAAAACAGAGATGAAACTTTTTACCCAATAATTGAATTGAATATAGTTTATTAATCCCTGAGGGTAAATTTGATGTAGCGGTGCTAACACCTCTAAGCCTTCCTGGTCCTCTTACACAGTGTAATATCTGGTGACTGAACAGTTAAAAAAACAGTCCATAATGAGTCCATGAAGTCAGGCTGCAATGAAGCACACCAAGTGGACCTTCAACATTCCTGCTGGGTCAGAACGAGCGTCCCCAGTTCCTCCTTCTTGCCAGCGAGCGTCCGGATGTTACCCATGACAACCACAGGGACACTGGGCTCAAAACGCCTCCTTTCTGATCGTCTCCTTCTCAGTTCTGTCAGGACTGCATAGACTCCTCCAGCCACGGTGGATCTGGTTCCGAGAGCTAGCTGCTGGTTGAGTCCACGCTAACAAGGTGAAACGACTCCATGACCAACAAAACGGAGAGCTAGCCGTTGAAACCAAAAAAACGGCCTAAAAACAGCCGCCTGTAGCAAAAGAGTGCGTCCAAAATGACGTCCAAAGAGCGCACAAAGTCACATCTCCAGAACGGGACCAAACACAGGCAAAAGACGAACAGAAACCGAGTGGAAAAAATGCAAAAATAGACGACCAGATGTAAAAAAAAAAACAGAAAACACCGCAGCAGGCAGCCGCCCGGGGCAGCGCCTTACTTTTTTCATAATTATTATGAAATAAGAATATGAATCAGTTCATGAGTTATTGGACACAAGGTGGCGCTCATTGTGGGTTTTAGACAAAACACAATAAGATCAGGAGCGAATCCAGGGGGAGGCGTGTGAAGCGCATGCACCCCTTTTGGTCCACAAAAAAAAAGGAGAAAATGTCAGGCCGTTGAGGGCCCAGCAAATGGAACACCAAAATGCAGAAAAATTACTCTTATTTTTCAAAATGTTCTGGAGGGAACGCCCCCAGCCTTCCCTATACTGGCTTTATCAATGACCCCGCCTTTTAGAAAATACCGTAATTTCACGGCTATAAGGCGCATATAAACGTCTTAGATTTTCTTCAAAATGAGCGGTGCGCCCTTTCGTGCGGTGTACCTTGTGTGTGAGAAAAGACGGATCTAAAAGAAAAAGCGGTGCCCGTGAGGCGGACCTGAAAGAAAAGACATGAGAACGTTAAAGAGTGAAGTGTGGGCGTGGATTGTGTATAAAAAAGGTATGTGCTGTATGCACAACATGGCAAAGAGACACGCTTATGACGCTCAGTTTAAGCTGAAGGCAGTCAGCTACGCAGAGGAACATGGGAATCGAGCCGCCGCGAGAAATTTTAGCATTAACGAGTCAATGGATTGTAGATGCTTGGACTAACGTGTCTGCTGGTACTGTTATCCAAGCTTTCTCAAAAGCTGGTATCCTTTCTGAGGAGCCGCACAGTACAGACAGTGACTTTGACAGCGAGGAGCGAAGTGGACCTGCTCTGAAACAGAGGATGAGGACTTTGATGGATTTGAATAAAGACTATTACTGGTAATGTGTTTGTTTAGTATCGTTACTACTTAAATAAAACACAACCAAACTCAGTTTTGCTCCCGATCTATTTTTTAATAGACATTTACATGCTTGCGTGTGTGTTGTTGGAAGGCGGTGTGTGACTGAGACTGCGCCTTTTTGTACGGTGCGCCTAATAGTCGTGAAATTACTGTACTTTTACCAACCCTGGAGATGATTGTTGAAAATCTTTTTTTAATGTAAAAAGAACTAATTCAGTTATTTTGTATTTTTAAGTCTTAAATCTAAGAGCATATTTAAATGTTGTTATTGTTGCAGCACTTTAATGATTAAAATCTTCCAAATCGGGATTAAAATCCACAATAGAGTGGATCAGGGATGGCTTACTGCAGCCTGCTGTGTGTCTCTTGAATTGGACATAGTAAAATAAAGAATGAGTAATGATTGTAGGAACAAGTAAATGGATTTAGTGGAGAGGTAGTGACTTAGGAATGAGTTAGTATGTCCAAAGAATGAATGGTAGGGAGTATTAAGGATGAGTACAGTGTTCAGAATCAGAAATGTGTCTTTAAGACTAAGTTGGATCTTTAAATAAGTAAAGAGGTATTATTGTGTGACAGATTTTAATTTGAATTCACAGTTTATAAAATAATTTTTTAGAGAGAGAGCTGAGCCGAAAAGCAAAGCTCTCGATTTACAAGTCGATCTACGTTCCTACCCTCACCATGGTAACCAGGATCTACGTTCCTACCCTCACCATGGTAACCAGGATCTACGTTCCAACCCTCACCATGGTAACCAGGATCTACGTTCCTACCCTCACCATGGTAAGTAACCAGGATCTACGTTCCAACCCTCACCATGGTAACCAGGATCTACGTTCCAACCCTCACCATGGTAACCAGGATCTACGTTCCAACCCTCACCATGGTAACCAGGATCTACGTTCCAACCCTCACCATGGTAACCAGGATCTACGTTCCTACCCTCACCATGGTAACCAGGATCTACGTTCCAACCCTCACCTATGGTCACCAGCTGTGGGTGGTGACCGAAAGAATGAGATCGCGGGTACAAGCGGTCAAAATGATCTTCCTCCGCAGGGCGGCTGGATTCTCACTCAGAGATCGGGTGAGGAGCTCTGTCATCCGGGAGGAGCTCGGTGTCGAGCCGCTCCTCGTCCAGGTCGAGAGGAGCCAGATGGGGTGGTTCAGGCATCTGGTCAGGATGCCCCCCGAGCGCCTCGCGGGCGAGGTGTTTCGGGTAAGTCCCATCGGTAGGAGACCAAGGGGCAGACCCCGGACCCGCTGGAGAGGCTATGTCTCACAGTTGGCCGGGGAACGACTTGTGATCCTTCCGGGTGAGCTGGAGAATGCAGCCGGGGAGAGAGAGGCCTGGGCTGCCTGTTTGAGGCTGTTCCCCCGCGTCCTGACCCCGGAACAAGCGGAAGATGACGGAACGGAAAATAATTTTTTTGAAAGTCTAGTTTTCAGTCATTTTTTTTACATGCTTTCAGAGCTAATGTACCGCCATGCTACTTAAACACTGTCGATTAACGTGCATGAGAGCGACTGAAGGAAACAAATCTGGTGTTTGTACCAAAGAAAGATGTGCTTAAATTTACTAGTTGAACTCTTTCGTTATTAAATCTTGTGTTTGTTTTTTACATCAAGCACTTAGTTGGCCAGGTACTCAGAGTTTAGTGTTTTTCGCTTCCTGGTAATTCGAGTCAGAAAACTCAAATCCAAATACCATGCAGGGTGTGAAATGAAACACCTACTAGTGAAACACGGTGAAACACTTTACGCTCAAAGCCACAAATCTGAGGCTTAAGTCCCAGGGCAAAAGTTTGAAACTCTGAGGCAAAAATATTTTAATGGGAGAGGCGTTGGCTCAGTGGTAGAAGCCGGTTCGAATCCTACAGAGCCCCTTAGATTTCCCAGGAGAAGACACCTAGCCCCCTGGTTGCTCTCACCATTGGCACCGTCGTGGCTGCCTGCTGCGGTACATTGCAGCAAGAGCAGGAAATACAACTCATCAGTTTCTCTTTTACACAAGTTTGAACTTTATTGTAATTTTGTGCTTTTTGAATTGATACATAAACACACTCTCATCATGGAAAATTCTAGAAGAAATGAAGCAGCTTTTAAGTTAAAAGTAACAGAGCTGCTGATAAAGAAGGAAACAGAGCTGCTGCATGTTAACTCAGTATTAATAGTGAGATGTTTGGAACGTGAGACGTTGCCATGGTGATGCCATGTTACAAAAGTTATTAAAGTTGTTATTAAAGATGTTATTAAAGCTTTGAAACTCTTTCTGTGGACCGTCTCTCATGTTACAGTCTGGGCTCCTGCAGCTTAGAAACAGGTGTAGATTATGTTTAAACAAAATGTGGTTTCCTTTTAAAATGTAGTGGGTGTGGCTTATACTCAGGTACGCTCTATAGACTGGAAAATACTGTGTATTTATTTTAGCCAAGAGTCTCTTTCAATATGTTCGCATTGTGATTATAAAAAAATCTTGAATGATTAAAGCAGTTTTAAGAATAATTAACAAAGATTGACGCAGTTTAAAAAAAAAAAAAGAATTACTCTATTCATCCCTCACCGGGGAAATTTGTGTGCTGCACTCCTTACACCGCAGCAGGCTGCCCTTCAACGGCGCCAATGGTGGGAGAAGCGGGGGTTAGGTGTCTTCTCCAAGGACCCTAGACGTGCTCTCTGTGGGACGCAAACCTGCGACCTTCCGGTCCGCGCTCGAACGCTCTAACCACTGAGCTGCCGTCTCAGTAAATTAGAAATAATTAACAATGAGACAGAGACAAAGATGGGAAGGATGTGCAGCCAGTTCAGGTGATTAAAAACAGGACAGATGCCAGTAATGTGATGGGAAGATGGAAAGAGTACTTTGAAGAGTTGATGAATGAAGAAAATGAAAGAGGACAAAGAGTAGAAGATGTTACCAAAGTGGAGCGGAAAGTGGCTAGGATTAGTAAGGTAGAAATAAAGAGGGCACTGAAGAGGATGAAGAGTGGAAAGGCTCTGGGTCCTGATGATATCCCTGTAGAAGTATGGAAGTGTTTAGGTGAGGTGGCAGTAGAGTTTCTGACTGGGCTGTTTAACGGGATATTAGAAAGTGAGAAGATGCCTGATGAATGGAGAAGTGTACTGGTTACTATTTTTAAGAACAAGGTAGATGTGCAGAGTTGTGGTAACTACAGAGGAATTAAACTGATCAGTCAAACGATGAAGTTATGGGAAAAAGTTGTCGAAGGTAGGCTAAGGTCTGAAGTAAGAATTTGTGAGCAGCAGTATGGTTTTATGCCTAAAAAGAGCACTACAGATGCAGTATTTGCCTTGAGGATGCTGATAGAGAAGTACAGGGAAGGTCAGAGGGAGCTGCACTGTGTCTTTGTAGATCTAGAGAAAGCGTATGACAGGGTATTCAGTTTTGTATGAGACAGGGTTGCATGGTTTCCACTGCAAGTCAGTAAATACCAGTATTTACTGTCTCGCCAGAAACAGTAGCAGAAACCGTCAGAAACCCAAAACAATCTAGCGTCCTAGAATTAAAATTTAGCGCTATATTACGCATGTTTAGTGACCCCAATGGCTTTCCATAGTATCGCACAAGGTTTGAAATCTAACATGCTTGTTTACTTGCGTGTAGTGGACTCGATGGCTTTCCATATCTGCTCGCACAGTTTATTTTGAGAATGTGCATCACAGAGACACACACATTTTAATGGGAGCAGTGCTGTTGTTTTCTCAACAAAGCCAATATATCTATAGTGCGCCATCTAAAGACGAAACATTAGAATTACAGGGAAAATAAAAACTTAAAATAGTTTATTTACTTAATTTTTAAGTTCAGCGGGCCGGATTAAACTGTTTAATGGACCTCATGTGGCCCGTGGGCCATAGTTTGCATTCAACTGAATACTATACGATTACTTTATGTTAAACCTACAAAGAATTACTGGATTTAATTGATCAGCTTTAAAGACAGAACTTGAACAAGTAAGTATTCACAAAAAATAAACAATTTCAAAATCTTTAATTCTGCCAGAAATACAATTCAAAATTTGACCTGTATTCAGAACTACAGGATTAAATGTTTCATGGTTCAATGGAACACAAATAGGCTAGAGCTTGAACACAAGTCTTTAGTTTCTGACACCTCGTCAGATGGTTAAGAAAGTTTCAACCAGGTTTCTGCTAGTTTCTGACAGTTTACACCACCGTCTTGTCAGAAACAGATTTCCGTTGGCGAAAATGCAACCCTAGTACGAGGAAATCTGGTGTGACAGAGAAGTATGTTAGAGTGGTTCAGGACATGCATGAGGGCTGTGGTGAGGTGTGCTGTAGGTGAGAGAGAGGAGTTCAGTGTGGGGGTGGGACTGTTGCTATGGTGATGGACAGGCTGACTGGACAGGAATCTCCATGGACAATGATGTTTGCAGATGACATTGTGATCTGTGGTGAGAGGAGGGAAGAGGTGGAGGAAAAGCTGGAGAGGTGGAGGTTTGCACTAGAAAGAAGAGGAATGAAGATTAGTCAGAGTAAAACTAACTAAACTATTTTTACATTTTCAAAACAACTAGAGTTGTTTCAGAGATTTTTAACAACGATTAAGTCGGATTCAGGAATAATTAAATATGATCAACAACAAAAGTTTTGAGCATTAAACTTTTATGACAAAAGGATCTAAAACTGAAATTTACAAATGAAAATTAGTTATGTGGTCAGTCACCTTCTTAACCGTCCATCCCTTACGGGGCTGCGGGAAGTGCCGGAGCCCATCCCGGCTGATTTAAGACGAGGGCAGGGTACACCCCGAAGAGGTTGCCAGTCTGTCACGGGACCACACACACACACTCATTCCTAGGGGCAATTTCGCACCAGCCAATCAACCTCGGAGGGTGGGAGAAAACCGGAGTATCCGGAGAAAACCCACGCAGACACGGGGAGAACATGCAAACTCCACACAGAAAGGGCAGCGCTCTAAGCCTCGTCTCTGCCCCGGGCTTGAGCCTACGACCTTCTTGCTGTGAGGCCACCGTGCCGCTCATTAGTTCAGTATTTCATCAGAAAATGTGAAAATATGTGAGTGAGGTCAGAAGCAAGTTTATACGTACAAAACAAGGTTCTACAAAGATGTTATCACACTTCTATCAAACTGGACAGAATTAAACTGATGTTGGACTATTTATTTATTTGATTAGAGACAAAATAAACATTAACCCAACAAATGGGAGAGGTGCTTAAACGCAGGATGTAGCAGATGGCTATTTCAACCCGTCGTTCCTGTTAAGGTAGGTTGATGTTAACAGTTACACGGTTACAGAGTCAAAAAGAAAACTAGTTCTGTTTTACTAAATCACTAAAAATTAAAACAATTAAAATAATTAATTACAAAAGTTCATTCATACCGACATCCGTTTCATTAAAACCCTCCGTTAACAGTTGAACTCATTAAATTCTGTCCAGCTGAGAATATTGTTTCAATGTTCCAGATACTTGCTGCTTGATAACGGAATGATGGTTGACCAAATCTGGTCTCACATCTGGTTCTTCTGAGGCGATAGCTCAGTGGTAGAACGTTCGCCCTCAAACTGGAAGTTCACAGGATGGAATCCCACTGAGCGCATGTCTAAGTGTCCTCGGGGAAGACTCCTAACCCCCTGTTTCTCCCACCAGTGGCACCGTCCTGGTAGCCTGCTGCAGTTTAATGCGGCACACAAATTTCCCCGTCGAGGGATGAATAAAGTATACATTTCTTTTCAAATTAGGAAACCGTTGGACCCGACACAGAATAGAAAACTGAGGTGCGGACATACTTGTACCGTCTTTAGGAATGTCCTCTTGTCAAATCCTTCTGTACTAAAGTTTTGGTCCTTATGACTCCAGAACCGTGCCAACTAGGTGACAGATCCAAAATGCTTAATGTCGCCACGGTCGTCATGGTTGTGATTGTAACAGCATCCAGGATCGCTTAAAGCCAATTGAAGACGAATAAACACCAAGCTCCAGTGGCACAATCAGTTACCGCGCTGTACTTAAATGGCAGGACACCGTAGAGCAACGCTGATGCTGCGAGTTCGAGCCTCATCTGGGTCACTAATTTAGCGGAGGTGGTAGAATGTCTGTCCATGGACTGGGAGAAGCCACTTCCATTACCACTGGGCCCATGTCTAGGTGTCCCTGCAGAAGACGCCTAACCTCCTAGTTGCTCGCACCATTGGAGCCTGCTGCGGTGCAATGCAGCAAAAGTAATTTCCCCATTGAGGGGTAAATACAGTACGGAAAAAAACTAAACAAAAAATCAACGGCAGACACGAACACTGACTGGGAAAGCTTTGGGAGTCTTAGTAGAAAAAGTTTCAAAAAAGTCTTCTGGACAGTTTAATTCTTGAACGAGACGTTTCGACTTCCATCCGGAAATCATTTTCAATCTGAAAGAAATGAACAGAAAACTGGATCTATTTATACTAACCTAGGTAAAAGGTAAAAAAATAGTAAGAAGGGCTCGACCAATGAGCCTGTGTTACCTAAGATGGCCGTGAATGGCTCCTATTGTAGCCACAGACCAGTAAACGAACCTATTATAAAAATGCTAAAAGCCTAGTGAATAGAAATTCCTGCTAACGAGAGGCGTGAAACTGGGTCACGAGGTGTCATCTTTAGTCCATGGCTCAAAAGGCTCCTGTAAATACCGGGCAGAATGTATCTAACGCCTCCACTCTGATTCAGAGAGGAATTTTCTTTAATCACAAAGATGGCTTCCTTCACACTTCTTTCAAACCAACCTTTCTCTCTACTTAGAATCTTCACCTCACTGTCCTCAAAAGTGTGTTTGGTGGATTTAAGATGCAGATGTTTACATTTACCTTTTACCTAGGTTAGTATAAATAGATCCAGTTTTCAGTCCATTTCATTCAGATTGAAAATGATTTCCGGATGGAAGTCGAAACGTCTCGTTCAAGAATTAAACTGTCCAGAAGACTTTTTTGAAACTTTTTCTACTATGGATCACTCTTGGATGAATGAGGGACTACACGGCTTTGGGAGTCTTATGTAAACATTCTTTATAACTATGTTTGTATGTCGAATAATTTTTTTATCTATATGTAAATGAGCATCTACAGCGGTGTGGCTGTGCTCTCTCCCAGAGACAGAGGGAGGAGCTCTGCCATCTGGGAAGAGTTTGGGGTAGAGCTGTCGCTCCTCCGGGTCGAGAAAACCCAGATGGGGTGGTTTGGGCATCTGGTTAAGATGCCTCCCAAATATCTCGAGAGTGAGATGTTTGAGGCAGACCCAGTGGTGGATGAAGTACTCACTTTTTGTACTTAAGTAAAAGTACAGATAGTTAGGCAAAAAATTTACCTAAGTAAAAGTACCAATTAAAAAAATCTACTTAAGTAAAAGTACAAAAGTAATTGGTGTAAATTGTACTTTTAAAGTAAAAAGTAAAAGTATTCGATCATAATTGAAACGTTATTTATTGTGCTATAGGGTGTTACCATGGTAACTAGGATAAATACTCCACAGGGGTGTGACCCCCCTCTCCCGCCTCTTTTGGTCCACAAAAAAACTAAATAAATAAAACAAAAGGGGACAAGTCAAGTTATCCTCTAGAAGGGCCAGTGAATGGGCTCCAAAATGGAGGAAAATGACACTTATTTTTTAAAATGTT
This sequence comes from Neostethus bicornis, assembly GCA_902685375.1. Classification (NCBI taxonomy): domain Eukaryota; kingdom Metazoa; phylum Chordata; class Actinopteri; order Atheriniformes; family Phallostethidae; genus Neostethus; species Neostethus bicornis. The sequence goes on from LR738552.1 coordinate 26,621,678, forward strand.
TTGGGGGGGGAGGCCCCCCTGTCACTATATATTGGCTTTGTGAAAGCCCCACGCCCCTTTGGAAAATTCTAGATCCGCCCCTGCTCCGTGTAATGCTGGCTCAACTTTTTATTTAGAAGTAAACACAACGAACAACAATCACCTGACTCTTTTTAATTTGTACTATATTTGATGTTAGGTTTTTGGCGCTGAATGAATGCGGAAAATGTTTCTCGATTCATGACTTCTTCTCCCGATCAACTGCTTCTTTTGATTTTGGCGATGCGGCTTCAAGATGCGCTAAAAAAAACCTGTGTTTCTCAAATTCCTGAACGAATTTGTAACGAAAAATGTAAAACACACTTTTAAAAAGTAGCGAAGTAAAAGTACAGATATTTGCTCTAAAAATGTAGTGAAGTAAAAGTACCGGTCTTAAATTTTACTTAAGTACAGACACACAATTTTTTTTACTTAAGTACAGTAACACTTCGTTACGTTCCACCACTGGGCAGACCCCAGACCTGCTGGAGAGACTATGTCTCACAGCTAGACAGGGAACACCTCGGGATCCTCACGGGTGAGTTGGAGGATGCAGCCAGGGTGAGAGAAGCCTGGGCTTTTTCCCGTCTGAGGCCGATGAACCTGCGACATGGCCCCGGAAAAGAACGGAAATGTAAATAAATGACTTTATTATAACGTTATGACCTTCTGTAACAAACATTCTTGTTATTCTGGGGATGGGGTGATGAGTAGGGACACCACACCCGACTTTTAAGTTCTATTTTTTTCTTCTCTATGGTTTGTAACATTGCAAAGTGATTTTAAGAGGAAAAATTAACTAAAATCTCAATTAAAAAACCAACAAAACACGATGATTAAAGACATTTTAAGAATAATTAACGATGATTAAAGTGGTTTTAGGAATAAATAACGATGATTAAACTAGTTTAAGGAATAAATAAAGATTATTAAAGCAGTTTTAAGAATAATTATTGACGATTAAAGTAGTTTTAGGGGTAAATAAATCAGCTTAAAGCAGTTTAAGGGATAAAACAATTACTAATAACTATGACTAAAGCAGTTTTAAGACTAAATAAAGATGATTAAAGCGGTTTTAAGATTAATTAACAAAGAGAAAAGCGGTTTAAGTCATCAGTAGTGTTTTAGGAATCATCACAGCCTGCCAGAGAGAAGAAACATATTATGGGATGTTTTTTGCCTGCTTCCATCTTGATCCGTCTTCACCGTGCGTTCCTTCTTCCAACATGGCGGACCGGAAGAAACAGAAAGAAATGATCAGTAGTTCTTCATCCTGTAGCTTTTTAAAGCAAAAAAAACACAGAAAACATGAGAAACTTTTACAGCAGAACCGGTGCAGCTTGGAGGGGGTGTTACGATGATTTCTGCATCCGTTCGAAACCGGAACTGCGTCCAAAACAGAGCAGATCAAAACAAGATGGCGTTCGCTTCTGCGCAGTAACGAGCTGGGTTAGCACGGTGACGTCATGCAGGAGATGACCGCGTGCTAATTGTTAGTTTTATCGGTAACAGCAGATCCAACGAAGAAGAACGGAAGAAAAACGTCTTCTTGAGGCAGCAGGAAGCAGGGATTCCAGGTAAACAACAGGGAACTAAAGGTTTGGGTCGAATGAAGGTGATTTAAGGTTGTTTATCTTTGAAATTCTGTTGAGTTTTTTATCGAATAAGAAACAAACAAGATGGCTAACTGGTAGCTAGGTTAGCTATAGCATCAACTCCACTCTTTAGAACCAGATTCCTCCACAAACGATGGCTTTTTATTCCAGTTTAAGAACGTCAAACCGTCCCATTAAACTATTAGTACCTAACTAGAAGCACTGGTACGATATTGAAGGTCCAAACAGACCCGAAAACAACCCGTAAAACCAGCCACGTGTTTGTCTTCAAACGACAACAATAGTTAAACCAGTAACATGTTCAAAAAACAACACTTCTAAGCGACTGGTTAAACTAGTAGCATGCTGAAAAGCGGTAATAAAACACATTGGTGACCATTGAAACCAGTGTTTGTGAAACATAGTTTACTATCTTATATATAAATATTAGCATCATGGTGGGAAAAAAACATCCCTTAGGTTCACACATTAGTCATTTTATTTTGTTTTATTTACCTACTGTTTGTTTTTTTCATGTTTACAGTGCTTCTGTCACACAAATATCACATGTTTGTGATATTTGGGTTAAAACCAGTAACATGGTATTAGTGGAAACACACCATTTAAACCAGTAGCATGTCGCTAAAGACATGCTACGCTACGTTCCAACTCTCACCTATGTTCACCAGCTGTGGGTAGTGACCGAAAGAATGAGATTGCGGGTACAAGCGGCCGAAATGAGCTTCCTCCGCAGGGTGGCTGGGCTCTCACTCAGAGATCGGGTGAGGAGCTCTGCCATCCTGGAGGAGCTCAGTGTCGAGCTGCTCCTCCTCCAGGTCGAGAGGAGCCAGATGGGGTGGTTCGGGCATCTGGTCCGGATGCCCTCCGCGGGCAAGGTGTTTCGGGCACGTCCCACCGGGAGAAGGCCAAGGGGCGGACCCGCTGGAGAGACTATGTCTCACAGCTGGCCGGGGAACGACTTGGGATCCTTCCAGGTGAGCTAGAGGATGCAGCCAGGGTGAGAGAGGCCTGGGCTGCCCGTTTGAGGCTGTTGCCCCCGCGACCCGACCCCGGAACAAGCGGAAGATGACGGAACGGAATGGTGGGAATGAAAACATCCCTTAGGTTCACACATTAGTCATTTTATTTTGTTTTATTTACCTACTGTTTTTTTTTCATGATTACTGTGCTTCTGTAACACAAATATCACATGTTTGTGATATTTGGGTTAAAACCAGTAACATGGTATTAGTGGAAACACACCATTTAAACCAGTAGCATGTTGCTAAAGAAGTCAAACTATTGTTTGTTCCGTTCGAAGCCCTCAGATGGGGCAGTGTACACACTGAGCAGGTCACCAGTCTGTCTCGGGTAAATAAACCTTGTTAGTTTTATTTTTCCTGTGATTCTGATGTTTCGTCACTAGATGGCGCAAAAGTTACAACAACACTGCTCCCATTAAAATGGTTGTGTCTCTGTGATGTGCACACTGTTTATTTTAACAGTGTGCACATCACACATATGGAAAGCCATCGGGGCCAATACACACGTAAACAAGCGTGTTAAATGTTAAAATAAGCAAAATGTTACATCAAGCGCTTAGATTTCAAACCTAGCGCCGCTAAATGCATGTTTTTAAGCGATATCGCACTAGATTTCAGACCTAGCGTCGCAAGATTTGAAATTAAACTCTCTTGATGTAACTTTTAGCGTCATTCTATCGGTCTAATCTAGCGGTTACCAAAGCATGCTATCCATCTGCTCCTATTCCCAGGGGCAAATCCAGATTTTCTAAAGGAGGAGGGGTGTGAGCAGCTGTAGTGCTCGCCAGCATAGAGAAGTCTAACCCAGAACATTTTGAAAAATAAGGAATTTTTCTGCGGTTTGGTGCATGTTTTGCCCAAAGTTGATAATAATTGAAGTAGTAAGAACACTTCTTTTTTTTTGTGGACCAAAAGGGGGGGGTGTAAAACCAGTTAGACGCTGATAGTAAAGGTAATAATACAATAATGTTACCAATAAAAGCCGGATCACTATAGAAATATTGACCGCAAAAACAGTAAAAGTTCCGTCGTCCTCTGCTTTTCCCGGGCCGCGTCGCGGGGGTAACAGCGTTCAGACGAGAAACCCAGATTTCTCTCACCCCGGCTGCATACTCCAGCTCACCCAAGAGGATCCTGAGGCGTTCTCTGTCCAGCTGTAAGACATAGTCTCTCCAGTAGGTCCAGGGTCTGCCTCTTGGTCTCCTCCCGGTGGGAAGTGGGCGAAACGCCTCACCAGCGAGGCGTTCAGGAGGCATCCTGACCAGATGCCCAAACCACATTATCATGCTTCTCTCAACCCGAAAGTACAAAGGTTCTACTCTGAGCTCCTCCCATATGGCAGAGCTCCTCACTATCTCTGAGTGAGAGTCCAGCCTCCCTGCAGAGGAAGATCATTTCGGCCACTTGTAACCACAGTCTCGTTTTTGTCAGTCATCGCTCACAATGGTTACCATGGTGAGGGTAGGAACGTAGATCCTGGTTACCATGGTGAGGGTAGGAATGTAGATCCTGGTTACCATGGTGAGGGTAGGAACGTAGATCCTGGTTACCACGGTGAGGGAAAGAACATAGATCCTGGTTACCATGGTGAGGGTAAGAACGTAGATCCTGGTTACCATGGTGAGGGTAGGAATGTAGATCCTGGTTACCATGGTGAGGGTAGGAACGTAGATCCTGGTTACCACGGTGAGGGAAAGAACATAGATCCTGGTTACCATGGTGAGGGTAGGAACGTAGATCCTGGTTACCACGGTGAGGGTAGGAATGTAGATCCTGGTTACCATGGTGACGGTAGGAACATAGATCCTGGTTACCATGGTGAGGGTAGGAACGTAGATCGACTAGTAAATCCACAGCTTTGCTTTTCGGCTCAGCTTTTTCTTCACCATGACGGACCGATGCAGTTAGTCTTGATTATTGCAGACGCCTCACTGATTTGTTTGTTAATCTCCCCCTCCATCCTTGGCCCCCACTGTGGACAAGACCAGTAAAAAACGACAGATATAAAGAACAAGCTAATATATAATAAACAGTCTCAGATCATTTCCACTCATCCCAGGTGGCGGGGGGAGATCCCTCTTTCACGTGGATCTCCGTGAAGTTTCTTTTCTGATTGCTGTTTTTTATTTGTCCTCTCCTAGAACGAGGGTCTAAAGAGCAGGAATACTCTGTCTGTTCAGGTAGTTTACGGTGCACCCACCTTAAGCAGAGCTATGCTTAAGGTCACAAACCATAGTGAGTAACATGTTGGTAGAGACACCAGTAACATGCAGATAATGGAGTCAGACCACACTGAGCAGTGTAACCACTGAAATACATCACTGGGAGTCCACTTATACACCAGTAGGATGTTAGCAGTGAAAAAGGACTTTAGTTTGACCAGTAAACCCAGTAATTGAATGATGTTTAAAAGGTGATAATGATTCTAAAATGATTGTACTGTGTGTTCCAGGGTTCCTGCTCATACTTTGTTCAGTTACCACACAGTCCTTCAGGAACTTGTTAATGGCCACTCGGAGAAGAATGGGATACCAGAGGGTGAGGCCAAGCGCCGCCGCAGATGATTCTGCACAAGCCGCGCCTCTCACAACCAGCGTTGACCAACCTACCTCTGAGGAACCAGAGAAACTGTCCTCGTGTTCTAAAGAGACTATGGGAAGAGGCCAGCAGGCTGCTGAGTTGAAGCCTGACGCCCGGGGGTCGGACCAACACTGTAAAGGGGTCCGAGTAACCCTCGACAACAACACAATGTGGACTGAATTTCAAAAATGCAGAACGGAAATGATTGTGACCCAAGAAGGCAGCCGGATGTTCCCGTACTGCCGGTTCCGTATCGCCGACCTGAAGCCGGATCAGATGTACACGCTGCTCATGGATGTCCAGCCTGTAGACAGTCGTCGCTACCGGTGGGTCAGCGGCAGCTGGCGGGCCTTCAAAAAAGGCCACTCTCGTATTAAGAGCCAGCCGTTCGTTCATTCTTCGTCCCCAGCATTAGGACAGTTCTGGATGAACAGTCCAGTCTCTTTTTACAAACTAAAACTTACAAGTGACCTTTCAAACCCAGCCGGGAACTGTGTCGTACAGCTCTTTCATTGTTACCAGCCCCGGCTGCACCTGGTGCCTTCAGACAGAGCGCCGGTGGAGGTGCAGCTGACTGACCCCAGCGTCATCACCTTCACCTTCGTCCAGACAGAGTTCATTGCGGTCCCATCTTACCAGAACCCCAGCCTCGCTCAACTCAAAGTCAACTACAACCCATTTTTCTTGGGTCTGCGGGACGCTGGGTCCAGCTCGACGGGCCCGAAGGTCCAGTCCGAGAATGAGAAAGAAAAGAAAGTTCCCGTGAAAAAAAACTTGAAGACTTTGCTTGCAAATCATAAACCACGAAGTACAAGGTCAGCATCTATGAAGAATGAAGAAGATTTAGAGAAAAACTCCGGAACCAAAGAGAGTGAAGGGGAGGAGCCGAGGTAAGACCTGTACTCTGATAGTCTGTACAGCACTAGGAGAGGGTGGAGCCAAAATCAGATTAAACCCACCTTCACCAGTGATGGAGGCGGGTGTTTCTCTACCTTTATCACTCTTTTTCTTTCAAGTCAGTTTCTTCCATCTAACCCTATCTGCTGCATCCTCTTCGGTCACACCAACTATCTTCATGTCTTCCTTCACTGTATCCATGAACCTCCTCTTTGGTCTTCCTCTAGTCCTCTTTCCTGGTGGTTCCAAACCCAGCATCCTTCTTCTGATGTACTCTCTCTCTCTCTCCTCTGCACATGTCCTAACCATCTCAGTCTGACCTCTCTGACTTTAAAACCTCTAACATGTGCTGTTCCTCTGATCCTGTTCATCCTGGTCACTCCCAGAGAGATCCTCAGCATCTTCATCTCAGTTTCCTTTCCGTTCCTCAGTGCCACTGATTCACCTTCTTCCTGGGATCGTTTAGCTACCTAAAGCTCTCTCCGTTCTAGCTCTGAGTTCATCTCTGATGTAAAATGCTGGATATGTTTTAACCTTCTGTACGTCTTAGTTAAAAGATCACTAATATAAAAATAATATCTACAGCGGTTGGTGAAGCAAAACAATAACGCTGTGCCTAAAAGACCTCAATAAATAATTACAATCCCATAATAATAACCTGTTATGTTCTCATGACAACACAATGTCATAATAGATTAGATGTAAACCTGCACAAATAAAATAAACATAACCGTGCAATGAGTTTTAAAAAGAGAGGGACGAAGAAAACGCTTTTACTGCTTCAAACACTGATACAAAATGTTTCCAGAAAACTTGGATTGTATCAGTGATTAAACCCGCATTTCTTTTAAAGACAGTAAATATCAGGATGTTTCATCTTCAGATAGAATCAATAAAAAGGTGAAACGTTCTATATCCTCTCACCCTGGCTGACTTCCAGCTCATCTGGGAGGATCCATAGGCGTTCTCTGTCCAGCTGTGAGATAAAATCTCTAAAGCCAATCGGGGGTCTGCCTCTGGGTCTCCTCCCAGTAGGACGGAACACCTTACCAGCAAGGGAGGCATTCTTACCAGATGCCCAAACCCTCTTATTTCGACCCTGAGGAGCAACGGCTCTACACTGAGCTCGTCCTAAATGGCAGAGCTCCTCCCGCTATCTGTGAGAGAGATCAGCCACTCTAAGGAGGAAGTTCATTGCGGCCACTTGTATCCACAATCTCGTTCTTTCAGTAACCATCCAAAGCTGGTTACCATGGTGAGGGTAGGAAAGTAGATCCTGGTTACCATGGTGAGGGTAGGAACGTAGATCCTGGTTACCATGGTGAGGGTAGGAACATAGATCCTGGTTACCATGGTGAGGGTAGGAACGTAGATCCTGGTTACCATGGTGAGGGTAGGAACGTAGATCCTGGTTACCATGGTGAAGGTTGAAACGTAGATCCTGGTTACCATGGTGAGGGTAGGAATGTAGAATCTGGTTACCATGGTGAGGATACGAACCTAGATCCTGGTTACCATGGTGAGGGTAGGAATGTAGATCCTGGTTACCATGGTGAAGGTTGAAACGTAGATCCTGGTTACCATAGTGAGGGTAGGAATGTAGATCCTGGTTACCATGATGAGGATACGAACCTACAGTGGTGGTCAAAAGTTTACATACACTTGTAAAGAACATAATGTCATGGCTGTCTTGAGTTTCCAGTTATTTCAACAACTCTGATTTTTCTCTGATATAGTGATTGGAACAGATCCTTCTTTGTCACAAAAAACATTCATGAAGTTTGATTCTTTTATGACTTTATTATGAGTAAACTGAAAATGTGACAAAATCAGCTGGGTCAAAAATATACATACAGCAATGCTAATATTTGGTTACATGTCCGTTGGCCATTTTTACTTCAATTAGGCGCTTTTGGTAGCCATCCACAAGCTTCTGACAAGTTTCTGGTTGAACAGCATAATACTACCATAATACTACCACCACAGTGCTTGATGGTAGGCATGGTGTTCTTGGGGTTAAAGGCCTCACCTTTTCTCCTCCAAACATATTGCTGGGCATTGTGGCCAAACAGCTCAATTTTTGTTTCATCTGACCACAGAACTTTCCTCCAGAAGGTCTTATCTTTGTCCATGTGATCAGCAGCAAACTTTAGTCGAGCCTTAAGGTGCCGCTTTTGGAGCAAGGGCTTCCTTCTTGCACGGCAACCTCTCAGTCCATGGCGATGCAAAACACGCTTGACTGTGGACACTCATAATCACTCACAAGAAGTTAAGAGGTCATGCTATGAAGCTCATGTCATTGACACAACTTTCTAAGTCTCCAAAATTGCTCATTCATGTTGCTGTATGTATATTTTTGACCCAGCTGATTTCGTCACATTTTCAGTTTACCCATAATAAAGTCATAAAAGAATCAAACTTCATGAATGTTTTTTGTGACAAAGAAGGATCTGTTCCAATCACTATATCAGAGAAAAATCAGAGTTGTTGAAACAACTGGAAACTCAAGACAGCCATGACATTATGTTCTTTACAAGTGTATGTAAACTTTTGACCACCACTGTATATCCTGGTTACCATGGTGAGGGTAGGAACGTAAATCCTGGTTACCATGGTGAAGGTTGAAACGTAGATCCTGGTTACCATGGTGAGGGTAGGAACGTAGATCCTGGTTACCATGGTGAAGGTTGAAACGTAGATCCTGGTTACCATGGTGAGGGTAGGAATGTAGATCCTGGTTACCATGGTGAGGATACGACCTAGATCCTGGTTACCATGGTGAGGGTAGGAATGTAGATCCTGGTTACCATGGTGAGGGTAGGAACATAGATCCTGGTTACCATGGTGAGGGTAGGAACGTAGATCCTGGTTACCATGGTGAGGGTAGGAAAGTAGATCCTGGTTACCATGGTAAGGGTAGGAACGTAGATCCTGGTTACCATGGTGAGGGTAGGAACGTAGATCCTGGTTACCATGGTAAGGGTAGGAACGTAGATCCTGGTTACCATGGTGAGGGTAGGAATGTAGATCCTGGTTACCATGGTGAGGGTAGGAAAGTAGATCCTGGTTACCATGGTAAGGGTAGGAACGTAGATCCTGGTTACCATGGTGAGGGTAGGAATGTAGATCCTGGTTACCATGGTGAGGGTAGGAACGTAGATCCTGGTTACCATGGTGAGGGTAGGAAAGTAGATCCTGGTTACCATGGTGAGGGTAGGAACGTAGATCCTGGTTACCATGTTGAGGGTAGGAATGTAGATCCTGGTTACCATGGTGAGGGTTGGAATGTAGATCCTGGTTACCATGGTGAGGGTAGGAATGTAGATCAACTTATAAATAGACTTTTTTTTTCCGGCTCAGCTCTTTTTTCACCACGATGGATCAAATAAGTTATCCTTCTTTATGGAATTTGCTTTAGTTTTTTATTTTTACATAGTTGTTGCTTCTTTTATTGATTTGTTTTTACTTAAAACTGGCAGCAACAGTTGGTTTAATAGTAAACAGATACAGTTTTCGGGGTTTAGATTAAAACAATCATAAAAATGCTCCGACTAGTTAAATTGTGAATAGATCATTCCTGGTAAACACAGTTGTGAAGGTCCAGTCCTGGAAATTCCAAGAAGAATGGACCAGTCCGGGTAGTTATAAACAGATAGTGCCACCATATGGCATCACGAACCCAACAGGTACAAGCTACTCCCTCTCACAGGTACTCAGATCTTTGGCAGGGAGCCACTTTGGAAATGACCGATTATAACAGCAGCGACTCTTATCTATTTTTCTGGTCTTCTCGCTGAACGAGAACAACAAGCTGCGTGTGACTGGTAACTCTCTCCTGTTTTAGTTTGTTAATGGTAGTTCTAAAAAAATCCTTCCTGGGCCGTACAGGTTAAAAGGACCATGGTTCGGGCACTTTGGGACTTGTGATGATAATGTAGATTTTTTTCTGGGAGTCCAGGATTTTTGTTCTGAATAATTCTTTGAATCAAACCTCTTGATGAGCTTTGGTCTGAATTCTGTGACTTTTGAAGGTTCAATGTTTCCATGTTGGTCTTTACAGACGTCCATAGATGAAGGGTCTAGGGGGCACCGCCCTGTGTCTGCTGTTGGTAACTAACTTGGTTTGTTGGTCTCCACTAGGTTACAACCGAAGCCGTTTTTCTGTATGATCCGGAAGGCTCATGTCCCCCTGGAGAGGTGCAACTTTAACCACCTGATGAAAGAGGGTCCTTCTAAGTCTGCACCATCCACAGCAGGGCCTTCTGCTTCAACCCACCCCGAAACGTCCACAACCCACCCTGAAACATCCACAACCCACCCTGAAACATTCACAACCCACTCTGAAACATCCACAACCCACCCCGAAATGTCCACAACCCGCCCCGAAACATCCACAACCCACCCTCAAACATCCACAACCCGCCCCGAAACATCACCAACCCACCCTCAAACATCCACAACCCACCCCGAAACATCACCAACCCACCCTCAAACATCCACAACCCGCCCCGAAACATCACCAACCCACCCTCAAACATCCACAACCCACCCCGAAACATCCACAGCCCACCCTCAAACATCCACAACCCATCCCGAAACGTCCACAACCCGCCCCGAAACATCCACAACCCACCCTCAAACGTCCACAACCCGCCCAGAAACATCCACAACCCACCCCGAAACGTCCACAACCCGCCCCGAAACATCACCAACCCACCCTCAAACGTCCACAACCCGCCCAGAAACATCCACAACCCGCCCAGAAACATCCACAACCCGCCCAGAAACATCCACAACCCACTCTGAAACATCCACAACCCACGTTGAAACATCCACAGCCCACCCCGAAACGTCCACAACCCACCTTGAAACATCCACAGCCCACCCCGAAACGTCCACAACCCACCTTGAAACGTCCACGACTCACCTTGAAACATCCACAACCCACCTTGAAACATCCACAGCCCACTCTGAAACATCCACAACCCACTCTGAAACATCCACAACCCACTCTGAAACATCCACAACCCACTCTGAAACATCCACAACCCACTCTGAAACATCCACAACCCACTCTGAAACATCCACAACCCACTCTGAAACGTCCCCGACCCTCCAGACATCCCCAGACTCCCAGCAACGGAACCGCCCTGTTCGCTTACCTCTGCCAGCTTTGGCTCAATTTCTGAAGCGTCACTCGTATAAAACGAAGAAGGTCCAACCAGGATTTCCGCCTCCTGAAGAACCGGAATCTTCTTCAAAACTAGCTGCTGAACAAGAATCGTCTGTGGAAACGGATGCAGAACAAGAACCGTCTGTGGAAACGGATGCAGAACAAGAACCGTCTGTGGAAACGGATCCAGAACAAGAACCGTCTGTGGAAACGGATCCAGAACAAGAACCGTCTGCGGAGTCGTTTATGAAACCAGAATTTCCTGCAGAACCAGATCCGTTTGTGAAACCCTTTACAGAACCTAAACTACCTACAGGATCAGAGTTGTCTTTTGAACCAGAATTATCGGATACGTTTGAATGGTCCGCGGACCAAGAGCCACGAACTGAAACAGAGAAACAGAACTCTGTGGATGCACTGAGCTGCATCTCTGCAAGCTTGATTCCAACCATGTTACCAACCTCAGAGGATTTGTTTTGTTCTTTTGGACCCTCTCCGCTCCTGAATCAGAACTCTGAGCAGACACCTGTAGAACCAGCTCCCCTGAAATCTGACTCGTTACTTCCTGATCCAGAATGCTCCCCCTTTGATTTTGAAACGACCTCCCCGGCCAGCTCTCCTGAACCCCTGCTCCCGCTCTCTGCTTTAGCGTTAGAACTGGATTCCAGTTCTCCTGAAGAGGATGGTCCAATTGAAGCTTCTGGAGACCCCTCTGGTTTTGGCTCGTCCGTCTTTCAGTGGCACACAGTGTTGCCTCCACCTCTGGGCCACACCCTCTCCACATTTCAGCCTGAGCCGGCTGCTCCTTCATTAACTCCTAGTTCACCCCTCCCCGTTCCTCCTCCACCGGATGGTTCCCTGGTACTTCCTGTTGATTCTTCAGTACCCTCTAACTGTCCCACAGTACCCGCTCCTTCATTACCCCGTCATAGCCCACCAGTACCCCTTGTTTCTCCGTTGTTACCATCTCACAGCTCGCCGATAGACACCGATGGTCCAGTGTTACCCTCTGAGCGCCCCTCGGTTGTCTCTGTCAATCCCCCATTGCCGTCTCACTCCTCACTGAGACTTCCCAATGCGCCTCCAGTTGATGGTGTTGAAAACAATGAGCAGTTGTTGTCGTGTGATTCGCCGGTCCTCCTGGACAATCCAGAGGAGTCTCCTTCTGACCAGGCAGTGTTTCAGGACTTGTCTTTCTCTGCTGAGCTGTCCCCCCTGACGCTCCAGCTCTCCCTTTCTCCAACGTTCTCACTGGATGACAACCGGCTGTCTCCAACTTCCTCCCTCGATGACTTGGTGGAGTTCTTCTCCGAGGTGGACTGCAGCGGCATAGGGTCGATGCTGTCCAACACAGAGTCTCCAGCTGTGGTCGAACCTCCTCAGCCTCCGACACCGGTTTTAACCAGCAAACCGAACAAGCGGAAAAAGTCCAGGAACATTTTCAAGCCTACCAAGAGCCAAAAGATGGACGACTTCAAACACATGAAGCCGAATCTGGAGGAGGTGGAAGAGCAGCTCTTTGTTTCCTTCACATCTAAGGTAAAAAACAATAGTGAGGTCCACCAGTAACCAATCCAACCAATAACCAATCCAACCAGTTCCCTTAGAAACAAGGGGGCATTTTTCCCAGAAACGACAGGCAGAACATTCCAGGGATTACTAAGAAGAATTTAGATCTAATTTTATGATGGAAACCAGCGCCTCCAAATTCAAACCTGCGATCTTGTTCTTTTGGTCACCACCCACAGCTGGTTACCATGGTGAGGGTAGAAACATAGATCCTGGTTACCATGGTGAGGGTAGGAACATAGATCTTGGTTACCATGGTGAGTGTAGGGACGTAGATCCTGGTTACCATGGTGACGGTAGGAACGTAGATCCTGGTTACCATGGTGAGGGTAGGAACGTAGATCCTGGTTACCATGGTGAGGGTAGGAACGTAGATCCTGGTTACCATGGTGAGGGTAGAAAGGAACGTAGATCCTGGTTACCATGGTGAGAGTAGGAACGTAGATCCTGGTTACCATGGTGAGGGTAGGAACGTAGATCCTGGTTACCGTGGTGAGGGTAGAAAGGAACGTAGATCCTGGTTACCATGGTGAGGGTAGGAACGTAGATCCTGATTACCATGGTGAGGGTAGGAACGTAGATCCTGGTTACCATGGTGAGGGTAGGAACGTAGATCCTGGTTACCATGGTGAGGGTAGGAACGTAGATCCTGGTTACCATGGTGAGGGTAGGAACGTAGATCCTGGTTACCATGGTGAGGGTAGAAACGTAGATCCTTGTTATTAGGGTTAGGGTTGTTAAGCCTGAAATCAACGAGCAGCGTCTGTTGCTGATGTGGCACCTCCCAAAGCGCTGCGTGGGGGAAAAGTCCATGTGTGTTTGAGAGAGGAATTAGTCTGTCTGTGTTTGGTTAAAAGAGTGTGTGTGATGTATAATGTTTGTTGATACCCTCAACAACATATTGAGCTGAGCTCACCCTCAGATGAACAATTTTAAATAAACACATTATTTTTTCATCCAAGAGGAAAGTTTTCTAACATTTTAGTGTTTCTTATCAACCACCTCTTTTTATTTCAGGAGGCTCTTAAACTTCACTTATCTGACTCCTGTGAGGAGCTCACTGATCATGCTGAGACCCAATCTGTTCATTCACCACCTGCTGAAGATCCCGAGAACCCCTTTAACGGTAAGATGGTTCAGATGGGAGCTATGCTCCTCTGAGGAAGGGAGAGGATGTTCTTTCAGCTTCTTCAAATGATCACTTTGTTTCATCCAGGAGAAGAAGGTGTGGCTCAGGCGCTCTCTGATTACCAAAACATCCTTCTAAGAGACCTAAAGCTGATGAAGCACCGGCAGGTCATCCATCCTGTTCTGCAAGAAGGTGGGCTTCCTCACTGCTTACCTCGGTAACCCCTTGGTAACCTGATCCTAATCTAATGCGATCTGTGTGAGTTTAGTGGGCCTGAAGATGACCTTACTGGATCCAGCTTTGTCCGTTGACCTGCAGTACCTGGGTGTTCGTCTCCCGATACCACCTCCAGGAGAACATCCAGAGCCACCCACCCAGTGTGATTCCTCAGCTCTCGGTGCGTTTCCAGTGACCTGAACTCTGTTTAGTATCGATCTGAAGGTCCGAGCAGACTTTATTTTCTTCTCTCCACAGATTCTCCTGCTTTTTTGTCTCGAACGGGAAAAACTACAGATGTGACCCGGATTAAAGGCTGGAGAGAGAAGTTTACAGAAGTTCCACCCAAGTCTGCATCCTCCGCTCCTGAAGGTTGGTTTTTTACCACTAGAGGGAGCTGAACAGTTTCAGTGTCGGCCAGTAGAGTTATTCTAAAAATATTACAATCATCAACTTTTTAAATCTTACCAGGTACATCATTTTAAAAGTAAGTGGGAGCTTTGTTTCCAGAACCTCGTTGTTGGTTTTATCAATGAACCTCCCAGTTTATCAGAAAGTCAATGCAGTCGTTTATAGTCGTGAAACTGATGTTTTTAGAAGGAAAACGACAATCCTAGAGGGGTACAGCATAAGCAGTCTGAGTGTTCCTCCTGTAGGTGAGGTGCAGAAGAAGAACCTGTCGGCGTTCTGCAGCGACATGTTGGACGAGTACCTGGAGAATGAAGGGAAGCTGATTGACGAGCGAGCAGCCAGTTTCACTCAGCCGGCACTGGAGACGCCGGCGTACCAGCTCCCTGAAACCAGCTACGTACGGACTCTGGATCACATTGTGAAGCCACCGGCCCCGCCGGCCTCGGACCTCATCACAACGTTTGTACCCCCCTCTAAGAGACCCCGCCTAAAACCGAGCCGACTCGACAAAACGGTGGAGAGGAAGCGGCGTAACCGCAAACCGAACCAAGCAGAACAAGACACTGGAGAGTCACAGAGGAAGAGGCCAGAACCCGGAACCTCCTCTGAGACCCTCATCCAGCTTCACACTGACCAACCAGAGACTTCTTCCCCCACCAAAGCTGTGTCCGGACAGCCGCGAAGGCAGACGATCGAGCGGGCTTTGCTGCGGCTACGGGACCTGGAGGACAGCGTGGAACTGACAGGGCACTACCGGGTCACCATCAACAAGGAAAGGGCGGCAGTGGCGCTGTCCGCCTTGTCCACCCAAAGGGTGCGTATTGCTGCAGACCAGACTGGTCTGAGTGGTTCCCGTTGTGACAACGGTCTCTTTCGCTCCTCAGGGGTACGGGAAGGAGAACCCACCTCCGGTAGAGTTGTCGTGCAGGGATGCAGCAGCGTGTCTGAATCAGTTCTGCCGACTGGGCTGCATCTGCTCCAGCCTGGCCATCTCCCGTAGGAGCCGCCACTGCGGCCGCCCCGACTGCATGTTCAGCTGCACGTGCCGCAAGCAGAAGGTGGTCTCTCTCAAAAAGCTGGACAGCTCCGACAGCAGCTCCTCCCACAGTGGCAGAAGGAAGGGGAGTCAAGGGGGGAATGTGTTTATGGCTTACGGTGAGTATGGCCGGTGTGGAGGGGGGCGCACCAGGACATAGTGTGAGGGATGTGGTTTATTGTTGCAGAGCTGAAGGAGGGGGAGGACGTGGAGCAGCCTGTACCGCGAGTCCGGGTGCTGTGGAATGGACAAGACGTAGATCCAGAACCGATTAACACCCCTGTGGTGGACAATCTGGGTCTGGAAAAGGTAACAGGTCTGGGATGGACGAGCTGGGAAGAAGCTCCTGGTCTGACCTTTAACCTCCTCTTGCAGAAAATCAGCAGGAAGCAGAGCAGCTGTGCCAGAGTGAAGCCCTTCAAATCAAAGCGTGTGAGGGTAAGGTCTCACAGGGGAAGGCGGGAGGTTTGGCCTGCATGTCTCTCTGTTCTCATCTTGTTCTATTTTTTTTGTCTTCCAGGTGACGGCAGAAGATAGCCAGATGGCCAGACAACTGAAGCTTCTTTGGCACGAAGGTAGGACACACTTTGGTTGGTGGGGGCTCCTAACCGGGCTGTCACCAGCTCAGGTGGTGATGTTCTCTCTTCTCTGTAGAAGAAGCAGCCCGGGCTCGGGCGTCCACCTCAGAAGAACCCACGTCAAAGTCATCGAAACGTCTCTACATCTACCGGGACTCTAAGTGGGAAAGCGATGAGGACCGGACTTATGTGCTGAAGAAGCTGCTGGACGCAATGTCCGAAGACCAACTGGAGCAGCCCTTCATCGTCAAGAGGTACCAGATCAACCTGATGAAGCAGGTCGTGGTGGGAACGGGCAACGACCAGTGCGTCCACTACAAGGTCTTCATCACCAGAGCACCAGAGGGCCAAGGAAGCCAGGACAGCTCTTCTGGACAGTTTGAAAAGGTGGGCTTCTCCTTAAAGATGGTAATTCATGTATTCCAGCCACACAGCCTTTCCTCCACTCGACGATCCACTGCTCTATTCTTTCCTCCTCTTGTTCTATCGGTGATCCACTGCTCTAGTCTTTCCTCCTCTCGTTCTATCGATGATCCACTGCTCTAGTCTTTCCTCCACTCGTTCTATTGATGATCCACTGCTCTAGTCTTTCCTCCACTCGTTCTATCGATGATCCACTGCTCTAGTCTTTCCTCCTCTCGTTCTATCGGTGATCCACTGCTCTAGTCTTTCCTCCACTCAGTCTATCAATGATCCACTGCTCTAGTCTTTCCTCCACTCCTTCTATCAATGATCCATTGCTCTAGTCTTTCCTCTACTCGTTCTATCGATGATCCACTGCTCTAGTCTTTCCTCCACTCATTCTATCGATGATCCACTGCTCTAGTCTTTCCTCCACTCATTCTATCGATGATCCACTGCTCTAGTGTTTCCTCCACTCGTTCTATCGATGATCCACTGCTCTAGTCTTTCCTCCACTCGTTCTATCGATTATCCACTGCTCTACTCTTTCCTCCTCTCGTTCTATCGATGATCCACTGCTCTAGTCTTTCCTCCACTCATTCTATCGATGATCCACTGCTCTAGTCTTTCCTCCACTCGTTCTATCGATGATCCACTGCTCTAGTCTTTCCTCCACTCATTCTATCGATGATCCACTGCTCTAGTGTTTCCTCCACTCGTTCTATCGATGATCCACTGCTCTACTCTTTCCTCCTCTCGTTCTATCGATGATCCACTGCTCTAGTCTTTCCTCCATTCGTTCTATCGATGATCCACTGCTCTAGTCTTTCCTCCATTCGTTCTATCGATGATCCACTGCTCTAGTCTTTCCTCCACTCGTTCTATTGATGATCCACTGCTCTAGTCTTTCCTCCACTCGTTCTATCGATGATCCACTGCTCTACTCTTTCCTCCTCTCGTTCTATCGATGATCCACTGCTCTAGTCTTTCCTCCATCCGTTCTATCGATGATCCACTGCTCTAGTCTTTCCTCCACTCGTTCTATTGATGATCCACTGCTC
This sequence comes from Neostethus bicornis, assembly GCA_902685375.1. NCBI lineage: Eukaryota > Metazoa > Chordata > Actinopteri > Atheriniformes > Phallostethidae > Neostethus > Neostethus bicornis. The sequence goes on from LR738552.1 coordinate 26,639,386, forward strand.
TAGTCTTTCCTCCACTCGTTCTATCGATGATCCACTGCTCTACTCTTTCCTCCACTCATTCTATCGATGATCCACTTCTCTAGTCTTTCCTCCACTCATTCTATCGATGATCCACTGCTCTAGTCTTTCCTCCACTCATTCTATCGATGATCCACTGCTCTAGTCTTTCCTCCACTCGTTCTATCGATGATCCACTGCTCTAGTCTTTCCTCCACTCATTCTATCAATGATCCACTGCTCTAGTCTTTCCTCCACTCATTCTATCGATGATCCACTGCTCTAGTCTTTCCTCCACTCGTTCTATCGATGATCCACTGCTCTAGTCTTTCCTCCACTCATTCTATCGATGATCCACTGCTCTAGTCTTTCCTCCACTCATTCTTTACCCCACTAAAACCAAGCTGATTGGCCAGCTTAGAACAGCCTGACTAATCAGTTGGCCACTCAAGTAAAACCCAAACAATGTGAGAGAGAATAAAGAAAATAAATAGTCAGTACTTGTCGGAATAATTTCACAGTAATGTTTAACATTAAAGACTTGTTGTCTTACAGAGGAACGACTCGGAGCAGCCGGAGGAGAAGGAGGACTTTCCTAGAGACAGAAAGAAGGAAGCTGAGGAGGAAGCGCCCCCTGAATACTGGCAGCAGGAGCTGCAATATCCAGAGCATTGGCAAAGCGAAGAGACAGAAGAGCTGGAGCCTCCAGAGGACTGGCAGAGGGAAATAATGGAGGAGGAGCTGCAGCCTCCGAAGGACTGGCAGAAGAAAATGATAAAGCAGGAGCCGCCTTCTGAGGACTGGCAGATGGAAATAATGGAGGAGCCTCAAGAGGACTGGCAAAAGCAAATGATAAAGCAAGAGGAGCATCTGGAGGACTGGCAGAAGGAAATAATGGAAGAAGATGGGCCCCCAAAGGACGGGCAGGAAGTGAAGAAGAAGGTGAAGTTACCAGAGGGCCGTCAAATGGAGGAAGAGAATAAACTCAAAGATGCAAGTCAGAGCTATATAGAGGCCATGAAGATGATGGTGGACAAGACTCTACCTTTTCTGTCAAAAATGACTCCAGCTGGTTTCCTCTCCACCAAAAGAAAGAAGCCAGGAGGATCAAAACAGCCACTCATGGTAATTTCATGATGCCCCTTAAATGCAGGCCGGAGGTGCACATCCTTCAAATCCAACTGGAAAATAAATAGTTTACCGCTAACAAACTTCTCCTGGTGATCAATGACGCCGGTGATTCAGCGGTCCACCGGAACCGTTCTGGTTAATAGCACTCACCATTGTCTGTGTTAGCCAGGGGTGTCTAACTCCGGTCCTCAAGGACCGGTGTCCTGAAGGTGTTCCATGTGTTCCTGGTTCAACACATCTGAGGCACATAAAGTGAAATCTACAGCCAATCGAATTTGACTCATTGACTCAGTAACCTGGATCCAGTGTATAGCTGAAAGAACATATGGAAAACCAGCAGGGACACCGGACCCCCAGGAACTGAGTTTGACACCCCTGGTTTAAGCTACTAGTCATCACTGGTGATGAAGCGCTCAATGGCAACTCAGTAAGCAGAGACCGGGTGCAGTCGATTGCAAGCTGATTGCGGTCGTCGCAGACTGAGCGGTGACTGTGCTAGCCAATAGCGTTGGTCGGGGACCGTGAAAGCCGATAACGGTTGCCTGTGATTGGGCAGGTTGAAATCGCTCATTGGTGAACCGATAGCACTTGCTAATTCCTTTTGCCAATGACCGTGCAAGCTGCTAGCGCTCACCGGTGAGCATGTAAACTGATAGCCTTACCGGTGACTGTACAGGCCAACACCCGTCGCTAGGGACGATACCTCTTAACAGCAGTTGTCAGTGACTGTGCAAGGTGACGGCAGTGACTGTTTGAGAATTATTCAAGCGATACGGGCGCGTCTGCGGTTCTGATGATGTTATCCCTTCCCAGTAAGTGAGGAAGGAATCTTTCAAACACTTCTGTTCTCCTGCAGGTCAACGAGGAGCCGCATCATCATGCAACGATTGATTTAGGCCAGGTTGGGGCGCTGCATCCGGCCAATCGTCTGGCAGCTCATTTGACCGGGCGTTTGGAAACCAACAGGCAGTCGCCAGCTTCTAAAGCCCCCTCCTCATCACCGGGCATCAGCTCTCAGAATTCAACCCCTGTCTCATCAGCGTCGGCTGCCAAGGTCACCAGATCCTGTCCTCCTGAATCCGCAGGTAACTCTCCTTCTTCTCCGTCCTGCTGACGACCAAGCAGAGATTGATGAAGCTGATTTGTTTTCAGAAAAACAAGGCTCGAGGATTTTACCGAAATTCCAGCAACCAACTGTTCCTGCATCATCACCGCTAGTATTGATCCAGTGTCCGGTCTCTTCGGCACCTAAACCCCCTATAGTCAGAGTTCCCCCACCCAATCAGACGCTGATTCTGAAGTCGGTCAAAACTCCCTCTGGAATCCAGTTCTACCAGAGATCAGATGGGAAACTGGTGCAGTTGATCCCCATCAAACAGGTTACACCTATTCCCGTACCGGGCAGGCCTGCTGGACAAGGTAAGTACCTGTGGGGCTCACCTGGTAACCTCTCTATATGAAAAATACTTTTTTCTTCTTTGGATTGAATCTTTCGTGTTGCCGTAGTAACATGGACACAGAATCTTTTCTGATGGAGTCACTGATTTCCTGAAGAGCGGCTCTCATCATGGTCTTCTCTCTTCAGATGCCCACGTGTTGCTTAAATCCCAAGTTACCCCGCTGACTTCATCTAGTGGTCCTTCCCCCCCTGTACCCCCATCTCTGGCTAATGGAAGCCTGAGAAATGTAAACACCACCACGACTACGGCTTCAGAAACAAAGAACTGCCTCACAGAGAACCGCGACTCCGGGGAGCTGGATCCGCAACGACACGACGACGATGATGATGATGATGATGTTGTTGTCACGGTGACTGATATGTCCAGCAGCGAGACCGACAACTCCTCTGACACCTCTGACTCTGGGAGCAAAGTGGACAAAAGCGTGAGCAAGACTTCCTCCTTTCAGACACCATCTTCTCCGTACCTTCCCCCCTCCTCTTGTTCTCAGACTTGCGTCTTGTTTTTCAGCGATTGCAGCACATGGTGCTAGAGCGGCACCGCCGTGTCATGATGAAGGAGAAGTTCACCGCATTGAAGAAGGAAGTTTTCAAAGACAATGGGAACACCTCCAAAATCGTCATCCTGCAGAAGGTAAGGAGAAGCTGCTGTCCTGGTAGCTGCCAGCATGCTGTTCAAGGAGTGGCGTTGTGTAACTGATAGGAATACCAGTGTTAATTGGCACACTGGAATGAATAGTTTCAGTCTTAACTGTTTTTTAACGGCAACAGTGAAAGCACTGCTTTAACTCACAAATGATGTACGCTCACACACCATCTTCTCCTTTCGTCATTTCCCTCCAGAGGGCGCCATGGCAAGTCAGTTTCTTCCATCTAACCCTATCTGCTGCATCTTTTTGGGTTCATGTCCTCCTTCACGGCATCCATAAACCTCCTCTTTGGTCTTCCTCTAGACCTCCTGCCTGGCAGTTCCTCTCTCTCCTCTGCACATGTCCAAACCATCTCAGTCTGACCTCTCTGACTTTAAAACCTCTAACATGTGCTGTTCCTCTGATCCTGTCCATCCTGGTCACTCCCAGAGAGATCCTCAGCATCTTCATCTCTGCTACAAACATCTCTGTTTCCTGTCTTTTCTTCAGTGACACTGTCTCTAGACCAATCAGCATGGCCGCTCTCATCACACTGTCTCTAGACCAATCAGCATGGCCGCTCTCACCACACTGTCTCTAAACCAATCAGCATGGTCGCTCTCACCACACTGTCTCTAGACCAATCAGCATGGCCGCTCTCACCACACTGTCTCTAGACCAATCAGCATGGCCGCTCTCACCACACTGTCTCTAAACCAATCAGCATGGCCGCTCTCACCACACTGTCTCTAGACCAATCAGCATGGCCGCTCTCACCACGCTTTTCTACACTTTCATTTTAGCTGAAACTCTTCTGTCACACATCACACCTGATACTTTTGTCCACCCGTTCCGCCCTGCCTGCACATGCTTCTTCACCTCTTTTCCACACTCTCTATTGCGCTGGACTGTTGTTTTTTTATTGTTATTATTATTAGTATCGGGTTTTTTTTTTTTTTTTTTTAGTTTGTCCTTCCAGTTTTCCGTCCCGTAGTCCCAGGGAGAGCTTTAGCCCAGTGGGATTCGAACCCGGTTCTGCCGGTCAATAGATGGTAATTCTACCGCTAGACCAACACCCCCTGGGACCTGCTGTGGACTGTTGATCCTAAGAACTTAAAATCTTCCACCTTCTTTCTCTCTTCTCTCTGTAACCTCACTCCTCTCATTCACACACATGGATTCTGGAGAATCTTCATTCTGATTCTTTCCAGTGCAAACCTCTACTTCTCCGTGCATCCTCGGACTGCCCTCTACACATAATTAGACAAATTAATTTGGAAATGGAAAGTCGGACACTGTTTCAGCATCTGAGTAAGACGTTTAAAGTCACGGCTGTTTCAATAGTTACGAACGTTAGTGTGAAGACACGGGCGCAAATAAAAGTACCAGCGTGAAATTCTGATCAAGAGAGAAAATAAACCGAGTTATCAGATCTCTAAAAAATAAAACGCAGACGCTAAAATGATCAAGCACAAAAAGCAGACCCAAAAAAACAGCTTCTGCTTGTTTTGAGTTAATTAGACGAGTCCACCAGCAGCACCCTCAGGTTGTAAGAAGATTTTGGGGGGAGGAGAGGGGCGCGATGAATGAAGGGATGTGCGAAAAGATCACTGGGTTATGGAATGAAATATCAAGAAAAATATTGATCAAGTAACCGTATTTACTGGTGCATACTGTGCACGTGAGTATAAGCCACACCCACTACAGTTTTAAAGGAAAACACACCTGTTTCCAAGCAGCAGGAGCTCCACACTGTAACATGAGAGATTTACACAGAAAGAGTTTTTAAAGTTTCATTAACATACCTTAACTTTTCTTTCTATAACGCTGCAGTAACACAGCGTCACCACGGTAACGTCTCACCTTCCAAACGTCTCACTACTAACACTAAGTTTACAGCAGCTCTGTTTCCTTCTTTATCAGCAGCTCTAATACTTTTAACTTAAAGCCGCATTATTTCTTCTAGAATTTTCCACGATGAGAGTGTGTTTACGTTTTCATCACGAAGAAAACTTGTGTAAAAAGAGGAAATAAAGAGTTGTATTTCTAGTTCTTTTATTGTGATAAGTTTAGAACAGGAAGTGGTGGATGGTAGTGGTGTGCAGACAGTGGATTGTTCCTTCTTGTTCGTCCTGCTTCCATCCATCGGTGCAAATACAAGAAAATAACAGCTGAATTGGTTTAATTTTGATGGAGATGAACGTTCTGGTTGACGTTACACTCATAAACTCCATTACCAGTAAGATACCGGATCAAAACACAGCCTCGTTGAGCAGAGTAGTATCGATCAAACTTAATGACACCCATCTCTAGTAACAGGTGTGTGTTTACAGGCGTTGGTGCTGATCCAGAAGCTGAATAATACTGAGAAGTTCCTGATCAAGCAAAAGAGGTCTTTGACAAAAATGCGGGACATGTACTTGTGTGTCCTCGCTCCGTCAGAAACCCTAAAAACACCCGCGTTCCAGAGTGCAGGAAAGACCAGGAGCGAAGACAAACCCTCAGACCATTTCTCCTCTAAGGTGAGATCAGAAACCATTAGCTGTCTCATGATGGCACGTAAAACTCCTGCTTTTATCACCAAGAATCTTGAACGAGCAGGTGAAGGAACCCGCCGGATTGGATCTCTGAGGAACCTCACTTTAAATCTTTCAACACGACTTTGCTGCTTTGCTATTCCCAGCGTTGCATCCGTCTGCAGCACTCAGGAAGTAGAGAGGGAGAGACAGACCGTCTTTTACAGACAAACAGAGAAGAAAGTAGTGCGTCCCGTGTTTGCTCTCTTGCCCTGAGACTCAGCCGATACCGTTAAGAATACCGACAAGTTTTGGACCAGTAAATGATCGTCTCAGTGGTTTGGTTGGATTGTTTGTGTTTTTATTGTAGTTTGAAGAGATGGGCTCCTTCTTCAGCTCCTTCATGTGGAGTCTTCATGGACGTGTGGAGACGTTCAGAAGGAATGAAGACAGGATCTTCTGTCTGAACATACCCGGCTTCACTATGGAACTAAAGATGGTGGACTGCTGCTGTTGTTCCACCACAGTGAAGGATCAACATGTGGAGCTTTTAGAGACAGTTTAACATCTTATTAGGATTCACTGGAGCTGACAAACATCGTTACCACGGGGACCCACATTCCACCCTGTGCAGAGCCAACTATTGTGTGTTCCACCAAAGACCACCTACCGACCAGCTGTTCTGGAGCTCTCTCTTGGACTCTGGAGGGTTACCAGTCCACATCTATCTAACATTCTACAAGGAGCCGACTTTAAGAACAGAAAGGCTGAATGTTTCATGTCAATAACGAGCCCGACATCTTTTATAGTCAAATGTTCCGTTCCGTCATCTTCCGCTTGTTCCGGGGTCGGGTCGCGGGGGCAACAGCCTCAAACGGGCAGCCCAGGCCTCTCTCTCCCCGGCTGCATCCTCCAGCTCACCTGGAAGGATCCCAAGTCATTCCCCGGCCAGCTGTGAGACATAGTCTCTCCAGCGGGTCCGGGGTCTGCTCCTTGGTCTCCTCCCGGTGGGACGTGCCCGAAACACCTAGCCCGCGAGGCGCTCGGGGGGCATCCTGACCAGATGCCCTAACCACCCCATCTGGCTCCTCTTGACCTGGAGGAGGAGCGGCTCGACACCGAGCTCCGCCCGGATGGCAGAGCTCCTCACCCGATCTCTGAGTGAGAGCCCAGCCACCCTGCGGAGGAAGCTCATTTCGGCCGCTTGTACCCGCGATCTCATTCTTTCAATCACCACCCACAGCTGGTGACCATAGGTGATGGTAGGAACGTAGATCCTGGTTACCATGGTGAGGGTAGGAACGTAGATCGACTTGTAAATCGAGAGCTTTGCTTTTCGGCGCAGCTCTCTCTTTACCACGACGAACCAATGCAGCGTCCTAGTTATTGCTGATGCCGCACCGATCTGCCTGTCGATCTCCCGCTCCATTCTTCCTCCACTCGTGAACAAGATCCCGAGATACTTAAACTCCTCCACTTGGGGCAGGACCCTGTGCCTGACCCGCAGGGGGCATTCCACCCTTTTCCGGGCGAGGACCATGGTCTCAGATTTGGAGGCGACTAATGGGAATTAGACTAATGTTAAAACTGAGATTTAGTTTCCACATCTGCTCGACCGTCAAGATACAAACGAATAAATAACAGCCCTCATTTCTTCAGACTTCTGGTTTAAGGAGCTGATGGAATTTTTCACAAAGGAATTGTTCACATTTCTTCATGCAGTGAAGCTCCAAAAAACGCCTTCTGGAAAAGAAAGTCATTCATCACATGAGCTGTTTGTGGAGATTTTATCAGACTGCCTCAGAGTTTGTTTCTCACATAACTGTGAATACGTTCCCCTCAGAACGGACTACTATTCTGTAGCAGATGTTAAGAAACGTTTGTATTTCCTTCTTTAAGAATTTATATTTTAAACACCAGGTCTTTATGGTGCTACAAATGGTTGTGCGGTCACGTTGGTCGGGTGTAATTGATAAAAACAATAGTGTATCATCGGCGTAACAGTGAAAATTAATGCTGTGTTTTATAGGAACGGTTATTTATACCATCTTTTTAATCCGGGATCCTGTTGATACTTCATTTAGTGTAAAAGTGGAGGAGTTTTAAGTATCTTGGGGTTTTGTTCACGAGTGGTAGAAGGATGGAGCGGGAGATGGACAGGCGGAGAGGTGCGGCGTCAGCAATAACTAGGACGCTGCATCGGTCCGTCATGGTGTAGAGAGAGCTGAGCCGAAAAGTAAAGCTCTCGATTTACAAGTCGATCTACATTCCTACCCTCACCATGGTAACCAGGATCTACGTTCCTACCCTCACCATGGTAACCAGGATCTACGTTCCTACCCTCACCATGGTAACCAGGATCTATGTTACTACCTTCACCATGGTAACCAGGATCTACGTTCCTACTCTCACCATGGTAACCAGGATCTATGTTCCTACCTTCACCATGGTAACCAGGATCTACATTCCTACCCTCACCATGGTAACCAGGATCTATGTTCCTACCTTCACCATGGTAACCAGGATCTACATTCCTACTCTCACCATGGTAACCAGGATCTACGTTCCTACTCTCACCATTGTAACCAGGATCTACATTCCTACCCTCACCATGGTAACCAGGATCTACGTTCCTACTCTCACCATGGTAACCAGGATCTATGTTCCTATCCTCACCATGGTAACCAGGATCTACGTTCCTACTCTCACCATGGTAACCAGGATCTACGTTCCTACTCTCACCATGGTAACCAGGATCTACGTTCCTACCCTCACCATGGTAACCAGGATCTACGTTCCTACCCTCACCATGGTAACCAGGATCTACGTTCCTACCCTCACCATGGTAACCAGGATCTATGTTCCTACCCTCACCGTGGTAACCAGGGTCTACGTTCCTACCCTCACCATGGTAACCAGGATCTATGTTCCTATCCTCACCATGGTAACCAGGATCTATGTTCCTACCCTCACCTTGGTAACCAGGATCTACGTTCTTACCCTCACCATGGTAACCAAGATCTATGTTCCTACCCTCACCTTGGTAACCAGGATCTACGTTCTTACCCTCACCATAGTAACCAGGATCTACGTTCCTACCCTCACCATGGTAACCAGGATCTACGTTCCTACCCTCACCATTGTAACCAGGATCTACGGTCCTACCCTCACCGTGGTAACCAGGATCTACGTTCCTACCCTCACCATGGTAACCAGGATGTACCAGTTCCTACCCTCACCATGGTAACCAGTATCTATGTTCCTACCCTCACCATGGTAACCAGGATCTACGTTCCTACCCTCACCATGGCAACCAGGATCTACGGTCCTACCCTCACCATGGTAACCAGGATCTACGGTCCAACCCTCACCGTGGTAACCAGGATCTACGTTCCTACCCTCACCATGGTAACCAGGATGTACCAGTTCCTACCCTCACCTATAGTCACCAGCTGTGGGTGGTGACCGAGAGAAGGAGATCGCGGATACAAGCGGCCTAAATGAGCTTGCTGCGCTGGGTGGCTGGGCTTCACTCAGAGATCGGGTGAGGAGCTCTGCCATCTGGGAGGAGCTTGGTGTCGAGCTGCTGTTTCAGCTCCACTCCAGACAACTCATACCACCTGCCAGCTGTTTTGGAGCTCTCATGGACTCCAGAGGGTTACTACACACACAAATTTCACATGGAGACGACTTTAAGAACAGAAAGCACGACTGAATTGGCTCATCATCCTGAGCTCTCTCAGAGGCGACCATTGTGGTAAAACCACAAGCGAAACACCGGTGCCAAATGATACAACTAGTGTTTTCTGATTGTCTCCTGAAGGCAGCATGGGCCCCAGAAACCCACCCTGTTGAACTCCGTATCATTTCAAAGAGACAACTGTTCATTTACAAACACACTGGAACCTCTCAGATAAACAGGATTTGAACCAGCAGGGAGCTGCACGATCAAATTAGAATATTCCAATATATTTGTTTGTCTTTGTCATCAGTAAACAATATGGCATCACCAACCATTGTACTTGGTTTTAAAAGGTTCCATTATACCCAAATGGAAAAGTGAGGTTACAGGGAGAAGAGATAAAGAAGGTGGAAGATTTTAAGTATCTAGGATCAACAGTCCAGAGCAATGGAGAGTGTGGAAGAGAGATGAAGAAGCTTGTGCAGGCAGGCTGGAACGGGTGGAGAAAAGTATCAGGTGTGATGTGTGATAGAAGAGTTTCAGGTAAAATGAAAGAGAAAGTGTACAAAACCGTGGTGAGAGCGGCCATGCTGATTGGTCTAGAGACAGTGTGGTGAGAGCGGTCATGCTGATTGGTCTAGAGACAGCGTGGTGACAGCGGCCATGCTGATTGGTCTAGAGACGGTGTGGTGAGAGCGGCCATGCTGATTGGTCTAGAGACAGTGTGGTGAGAGCGGCCATTCTGATTGGTCTCGAGACAGTGTCACTGAGGAAAAGACAGGAAACAGAGATGTTTGTATCAGAGATGAAGATGCTGAGGATCTCTCTGGGAGTGACCAGGATGGACAGGATCAGAGGAACAGCACATGTTAGAGGTTTTAAAGTCAGAGAGGTCAGACTGAGATGGTTTGGACATGTACAGAGGAGAGAGAGAGAGTACATCAGAAGAAGGATGCTGGGTTTGGAACCACCAGGAAAGAGGACTAGAGGAAGACCAAAGAGGAGGTTCATGGATACAGTGAAGGAAGACATGAAGATAGTTGGTGTGACTGAAGAGGATGCAGGAGATAGGGTTAGATAGAAGAAACTGACTTACTGCGGCGCCCCCTGAAGGGACATGCCGAAAGAAGAAGAAGAAACCCAATAAATAACCCAAGAGTAACACTAGTACACCAGAACTAAACAAGTAAACAAACATCTGAGGAAAACAACCAGACGGACAGCAGTGGAAGTCAAGTTAGAGGTGACTGAGGTGTGCGGGTAACGTATACAGTCTGTAGAGATGTGTGAGCGGTATGGTGCAAAGACAACGAAGATGCCAAAAGAATCACTGAGATCTGCCAGATCCAGGATTGAGATAGTTTGTCTGTGGGTAATAACGAGTATTGGGTGACTCTTAACAAGTGCAGTCTGAGTCCTCAATGAAAATCTTCAGACATGTTTATTTTCCACATCTTTGGCTGCCACCCATCTGCCGTCCTGCCCCAAGTGGAGGAGTTTAAGTATCCAGGGCTCTTGTTCACGAGTGGGGGAAGGATGGAGTTGGAGATCAACAGGAGGATCGGTGCGGCGTCAGCAATAACTAGGACACTGTATAGGTCAGTCATGGTGAAGAAAGAGCTGAGCCGAAAAGCAAAGCTCTGGATTTACCAGTCGATCTACGTTCCTACCTTCACCATGGTAACCAGGATCCACGTTCCTACCCTCACCATGGTAACCAGGATCTACGTTCCTACCCTCACCATGGTAACCAGGATCTACGTTCCTACCCTCACCATGGTAACCAGGATCTACGTTCCTACCCTCACCATGGTAACCAGGATCCACGTTCCTACCCTCACCATGGTAACCAGGATCTACGTTCCTACCCTCACCATGGTAACCAGGATCCACGTTCCTACCCTCACCATGGTAACCAGGATCCACGTTCCTACCCTCACCATGGTAACCAGGATCTACGTTCCTACCCTCACCATGGTAACCAGGATCTACGTTCCTACCTTCACCATGGTAACCAGGATCCACGTTCCTACCCTCCCCATGGTAACCAGGATCTACGTTCCTACCCTCACCATGGTAACCAGGATCTACGTTCCTACCCTCACCATGGAAACCAGGATCTACGTTCCTACCCTCACCATGGTAACCAGGATCTACGTTCCTACCCTCACCATGGTAACCAGGATCTATGTTCTTACCCTCACCATGGTAACCAGGATCTACGGTCCTACCCTCACCATGGTAACCAGGATCTATGTTCGTACCCTCACCATGGTAACCAGGATCTACGTTCCTACTCTCACCATGGTAACCAGGATCTACGTTCCTACCCTCACCATGGTAACCAGGATCTACGTTCCTACCCTTCCTACACATCAGGATCCTTCAGGGTGAGATGGAGGATGCAGCCGGGGTGAGAGAAGCCTGGGCTTCCCGTCTGAGGCTGTAGCCCCCAAGACTTAGCCAGGATAAGAGGAACCACCATCAGGAGACTTTGGAGGTTCAGTGTCTTGCTCAGGGACACCTTGGCATGACCTCCAGACGTGGGGATCAAACAGGCAACCCTACGGTTACAGGACGGTCGCCCTCCCCACCAAACCATCCTTCCACACACTCATCACGTGTGCACACGCTTCATCGTGTCATTCACGGCAGTTGCCATGGTGACGGCTGTGCCATAGCGACACCTTGCTTTTGTTTATGGTTTGTTAAAGGTGCCACCGGCTCGTTTCAGGACCGTGTGCGTGCGGTGAGTTACGGTGGTTTAAATAAGTCTTAACTTAGCGTGCTGTAAGCACCGCTGGGGTGCTGAGCTGGACCGCTGCTCTGCCCGCTGCCTGTGCATTTATACCACATGCGACCCGGGGTCTCTGAACGCCAGTGTCTGTTTCTTACAGGAAGCTGAGACCGGCTTGTTAAACCAGGAGGCGAGGCTCAAGCATCGGCACAGACCTGGTTCCAGGTAGGACATGGAACTAGAAACAGATGATCATCCATAACATTGTGATTTACTACATCCTGTCTCTTCATCACCCACAGCTCGGGTCACCCACCGCCACGGGTCTCAATAGGACACAACGTCAGGAAATCGTCACAGGTACAACCTGGCGAGCCCAGGAGCCCATATGTTAGAGGTGTGGGTACAGTTCTGAACTCTTGTCTGTTTATCTGTAGAAGACCAGTGCGCCACCGAACCCGAAGTACCAGCAAACAGACCCACGGTACCCGGTTCTAGGTCTGTACCCACCTCTAGTTCCTCAATGCTGCTTTAGACCTGCGGATGGCGCTGTAATCTGCCCTGTTGTTCTGCAGGTGGGCACCATGACCAGCATCAGGGACAGCGGGCAAGCGGTGAGGCTACTGTGTGCCCGGCTCCAGAAGCAAAACGGCAAAGGCTCGAAGCCCCGCCCACCTCTGACCTAGCCACGCCCCCTAATGTGCTGCCCCTGGATTTGAGCGTCCCGTCGTCAGAGGCGTCAGATCGCAGGTCGCCGTTCGGTACTTTGGCACCGCAGAGCCGAATCAGGACGGTTCCCAACATCCTGACTCACCGGAAGAACCCGGATCACCCGTCCAACTTTAGCGTCAAAGCTGTAACGGGTAAGACCTACCACTGACCCATCCCCACGTCACCATGCCAACCACCCCACTCACTACTCTGGACTGGTCACTTCTGACCCTGCGTCTGTCTCTCTCCAGGAGACCCTCCGTCTCATTTAGTTCCAGTTAAAGTTAGGTCTGTGGTTCAGGAGTCTTCCCCTCCAGTTCTGACCCTGGACCCGGTGGTCTTTCTGCAGAGCGCTGCGGTCCCAGGTTCCTGCTCAGAGCTACTACGTTCTCTGCGTTCACTGAGAACCAATCTAACCGCTTCTGTTTGCAGGTGGGACTCCGAGGATCAACCAGATGGCCCACTTGCCCTGGCGCCCAGCAGGTGAGCCCCGTCTGTAAGCAGAGGGGTTTCAGACCCCCGTCCATCCTCAAGCTGGTCATCTCACCCACTGTTCTTGACATGATGGGATCCAAGCGACCACACTGCCAACTGTTTAGCTCAGGGTTTTTTTTTTTGCTTTTAGTAACATTTTAAAAACCAAATAAAATCAGATTCACTGAAGTTAAAAAAGTCATCAAACGTGAGAAAAGTTACCAGGATTTATTTTCTTGTGACAATAAGTCATTTTTTGGGAGTTTTTTTCTTTTATCTTGTTTTTTTTTAAGCTTTTCTTCTTTGCTTTTTGTCCATTTGAGTCTGTTTTAATAACGAGTCACCATCAAAGAGTCTGATTGGAAAAAAAAAAAGACTTAAGTTCAATTTAATTTTATGTTTTCAGCCCAAACTCACTAAATTTTGGTCTTAACTGGCTTCACATTAAAAAATGTATAATACACACAAATACTGGCCCATGCATGCCCTTAGACTCTCCTTCACGGTGAGGAAAAACTCCTAAAAACCATCAGTGGGGAAAAAATAAGAAACCTTGTGAGGATCCAAACGAAAAAGAGATCCCTCCCCCGGGACGAGCAACCAAAGTGTCAAAGATTATTGTTTAAATATGAGCTTATTCTACAGTTTGATATCTGAAGAAGTCAGTAGATGTTATTCATCCTGATGGAAACACGGGGGACTCCTCAGCTCAGAGATGCCCAGGATAGGATGAGTAGATGGTTTACCCTGATGGAGACGGGATGGTAGATCCCAGAAAAGTCATTTTATTTTAAAAGATAAAGAAATCAGGACGGCAGCAAGAATATTCTTTCCATTTCGTGTCGCAGGGCAACAGCCTCAGACTAAAACCCAGGCTTCTCTCCCCCCCACTGCATCCTCCAGCTCACCCGGAAGGATCCCAAGTCGTTCCCCAGCCAGCTGTGAGACATAGTCTCTCCAGCAGGTCCGGGGTCTGCCTCTGAGTCTCCTCCCGGTGGGACGGAACAGAACGCCTCACCAGCAAGACTTTCATTGTTCAAATGTTATTTTTTATTAGACCCTGTTTGGGGTTGGGACGAGCAGATTGGGGATCTGTGTGTCAAGTATGGCCGGACCTGACGGGGGATATTGAGGAAGGAAAGAGGGAGGGGCCAAGAATTAACAGAAGACGCTAAACAAACACGTTGCTCAAAATTGAATTGAGTTGAAAACAAAATGAGAGTCGAGACGAAATGAATCAGGTGGAAATTATTCTTAACAGAAACGGATCCACTCAGTCGCTCTGGGAGGACGTAAGTCCAAGAGAAGCGGGGTGGTGGGCTTCAGGAGGAGTCCGGTAGTGGTTGGCGGGGGCGTCGTCGTGCTGGGTCGGATGTTGGACGTAAACTTTGTGGGTTTTGACTTTAAAATAACTATTTTTTTGTTTGTTTTTAGACTCGACGCGTCTCGTTATAACTGAAACGCCTCATCAGAACCAACACCTGCCGATCCCCACCGGGGTCAGGTTCTCAGCTCCCATCCGGGTCGTTGATCCAAGGATCCTACAGAATCCAGGACTGACCTTCCAGGGTCCAGTGTCTTCTGGGCCTCTTCCAACTCTTCATAGGAACCAACCCGTGGATCACGGGCTACCAACTGGTCAAGAGACCAGACGAGTAACTGAAGACCATAACGTTCTCTCTCGATTGGATGAAATGGTTCTTTTTAAACAGCGGGTTTCCATGGCGACGCCTAATAATCCCGCATCACCTGAGAAACGAGACTGGACTGAGGTTCGTCCGCAGCCGAACTCAGAGGTCCCCGTTTCAAACGGCCACGTGATGACCGAGGGGATCGAAGACTCTGGCGTCCCTGCCCCTCCCCCTCTGCATTTAAAGGGTGGCGGGACCAAAGGGGCGGCGCCAAGTTCATCAAACCAAGGAGAAGTGGGCGAGGTCAACAGGATTGGAGGCAGGTCTTGGAGGCCGATGCCAAGACTGGTTCCTCTAGGTTTGAGAGGCACCTCCTCCAGCTAACCACTGGAGGGCGATCCAGAGACGAACCGTCCTCCGGCTGACCCACTGGAGGGCGATCCAGAGACGAACCGTCCTCCAGCTGACCCACTGGAGGGCGATCCAGAGACGAACCGTCCTCCAGCTGACCCACTGGAGGGCGATCCAGAGACGAACCGTCCTCCAGCTGACCCACTGGAGGGCGATCCAGAGACAAACCGTCCTCCGGCTGACCCACTGGAGGGCGATCCAGAGACGAACCGTCCTCCAGCTGACCCACTGGAGGGCGATCCAGAGACAAACCGTCCTCCGGCTGACCCACTGGAGGGCGATCCAGAGACAAACCGTCCTCCGGCTGACCCACTGAAGGGCGATCCAGAGACGAACCGTCCTCCAGCTGACCCACTGGAGGGCGATTCAGAGACGAACCGTCCTCCAGCTGACCCACTGGAGGGCGATCCAGAGACAAACCGTCCTCCAGCTGACCCACTGGAGGGCGATCCAGAGACAAACCGTCCTCCGGCTGACCCACTGGAGGGCGATCCAGAGACGAACCGTCCTCCAGCTGACCCACTGGAGGCCGATCCAGAGACAAACTGCTCTGGAGACTTTGAACAACAAAAAATATGCGTTTAAAAAAGATGGAAAATGTTTTATTTTGGTTTTTCTTATTATTTATTATGAAATTTTTTTGTTGAAAAACGTTGAGTGCCGTTGCCGTGGTGACGGGGACCAGATCTCCCCAAACACGTCCGGATCACGCGCCCGTGTTTCCCTACGATCACATCAACCCTGACATTCCTCAACCCTGATGCCACCACTACATTTTTTACGTTTTAGGAACCTTAAAGGAATTTTTGTACAAGTTTTTTTTTTTTTTTGGCAGTTTCAGAGGTTTGAATGAAAAGTTTTTGTTATTTTCAAAGTTTAATAAAGTTTTATTAAAAATACTGTCTTGAATTTGATTGGTTAAGAACTGAGATTAAAAACGAACCAAAGACAGGCTTCTTTTTTAAACCAGGTTTGGTTTGCTTCTGATCTTTATTTACATTGTTAACTTCAATGTGGGCGGCACGGTGGCCTCACAGCAAGAAGGTTGGGGGTTCATGACCCGGGTGGGGATGAAGCTTGGAACACTGGTCTCTCTGTGTGTAGTTTGTATGTTCTCCTTCTTCCACCCACCTTCCAAAAACGTACATGTTAGTTTGATTGGCTGCTAGGAAATTACCCCTAAGAATGAGTGTGTGTGTGTCCCTGCAACAGACTGGCGACCTGTTCGGGTTTACCCTGCCCCTCCCTCGAACCAGCTGGGATGGGCTCCGGCACCTACCGCTACCCCATAAGGCAGGGGTGCCCAACCTTTTTCGTCCCAACATCTACTTTTCAACTAGCAAACCTCTTGAGATCTACCAGCATGAGGTCATAGACAAAAAGCCCTTTAGTAAATCCTGGAGTCGCCCGTGAGGATCAGATGGCATGCTTTGGTAACCACTAGTTCAGACTGGTTAAATAGTGTGCTAGATTCTTTTTTTCCTCCTTTTATTAATTGGCGCCATTTTAGAAAATAGGGTCGGGGTGACATACTAAATTGCTATTCCTATTTTAGCCTCTAGATGGCAGCATTTAGAACACGCAGGTAACAGCGCTGCTGCGTAATGTATTACGTAACTCTACACGCGGGCCAGGCGCTATTGATTTTATGACGGAGGCTACGGGCCGGATGGAAATTGACAACGGGCCGCATTTGGCCCCCGGGCCGGACTTTGGACATTTCTGCGCTAGATTGTCGCTAGTCGCTTTTTTAAGCGGCTGTGAATGGTCGCTAAATTTAGCAACATTGATTTCTGTTATTAAAAAAAAAAAAAAAGTCATAAAATATTTTTTTCTTATTTTTTTTTTCCAACACGTCTCGCGGTCGACTCGTTGGGCACCCCCGCCATAAGGGATGGATGGTTAAGAAGTTTCCTTTCAGGAATCCAGAACTTTATCTGTTTTTATTCAAAATTTTAGAAACCTGGAGACCAGTCTGTCTGTCTACGAAACTTCTAGAACCCAGTTTGTTTTTATCAAAAACCTCTAGAATGCAGGACTGGTTTCTGTTGAAACAAATGGAGTTTATTGTTATTTCATAGCGTGACTAAACCTTCATGTTCAGGGGCACCTTCAGGGGGCGCCACAGCAAGTTAGTTTCTTCCATCTAACCCTGTCTCCTACATCCTCTTGGGTTCATGTCCTCCTTCACTGTGTCCTATAAACCTCCTCTTTAGTCTTCCTCTAGACCAGGCTTGGGCAAAGTACGGCCCGCGGGCCACATGCACCCCGTTAAACGTTTTAATCCGGCCGCCGAATTCTAAAAACCTCAATAAATAAACCTTAATGTTTTACTTCCCCGTGTAATTCTGATGTTTCATCACTAGATGGTGCACTATAGATATATTGGCTTTATTGAGAAAACAACAACACTGCTCCCATTAAAATGTGTGTGTGTCCGTGATGCGCATGCTGTCAAAATAAACAGTGTGCACAGATATGGAAAGCCATCGGGGCCAATACACGCACGTAACCAAGCGTGTTAGGTGTTAAAAACAAGCTAAATGTTACATCAAGCGCTTAGATTTCAGACCTAGCGCCGCTAGATTTGAAATTTAGCGCTCTTGATGTAACATTTAGCGCCATTTTATCGGTCTAATCTAGCGGTTACAAAAGCATGCCATCCATCTGCTCCTGTTCTGGCCCCCTGGTCAAATGTTAGAACTCAATGTGGCCCGCCAACCAAAAAGTTTGCCCACCCCTGGACTAAACCTCCAGCCTGGTTGTTCCTGTCTCTCCTCTGCACATGTCCAAACCATCTCAGTCTGACCTCTCTGACTTTAAAACCTCTAACATGTGCTGTTCCTCTGATCCTGTCCATCCTGGTCACTCCCAGAGAGATCCTCAGCATCTTCATCTGCGTTTGGCGGCTTCTGACTTTGTTTAGAGTTATGAGTAATGAGGTTCTGGGACCTCATTTATTGTACGTATGCTCAAATTTGTGCGTACGCTGAGTTCCACGCAACTCAAGCAATTCATGACAGTGACGAGTTCATGGATTTTAAGCATCTCTAAACAAAGTCCCCACTGGGCGACACGAGGCCTGGTGTACGACTGGTCTCAGTCATTGGCGTTAGTTCGAAATACTTTTTTCTTTACGTGTCAATATCAGAAGTTGCCATGGTGACCCCCTTCCACTCTCTTTCTCTTGGGTGAAGTATCACCACGGCCGTGCCATAGCGACACCATGCTATCGATGTTTTTTTTTTTAGGTGCCACTGGACATGCGTCCCATCATCAGCAGGACTCATGTACAGAGTTCTTGAGGTGTCTTGGTTTGATCCTGATCTCTATGTGGATCGTTAACTACGAAGTGTTCAGAAATCCAGAAGTCAGTCTCCGGAACCTGGAGTCGAGTCTACCCGTCTCCAAAACTTCTAGAACCCAGTTTGTTTTTATCAGAAACCTGTTTAAACGAGTGGAGTTATTTCCTAGTGTGACTTCAGGTTCAGTCACGCGGGTCTGGTAATTAGATAGAAAACCAGTTCATGATGAGATGAACAGGATACAGAGTTCTCTGTAAGTGATCTGAACACATTGTTCATCTGGTTTAGTTTCTTTTTTTTTTTCCTCTTTACTGTTTTCCTGATTCATCGGTCCCAGATCTAGTCCCATCTAAACCCTCTGATTTGGGTCACAGAAAGTTGAACAAATTTCAGTCTGGAGACAAAAACAAGTCACTAAGTTAACCAATCCTGTCCTTTAGAGTCTAAAGATTAGAGTCTCTCTTTCAGTGAAAAAAAAAACCCTACATTAATGCCTCGTGATGGCAGACGGTCCACGGTTTGTTGGATTTTTTATTGTAGATCTCCTCCATCAGCTCCTTCATGTGGAGTCTTCGTGGACGTGTGGAGCTGAGCTCCTTCATGTGGAGTCTTCATGGACGTGTGGAGCTGAGCTCCTTCATGTGGAGTCTTCATGGACGTGTGGAGCTGACCTCCTTCATGTGGAGTCTTCGTGGACGTGTGGAGCTGAGCTCCTTCATGTGGAGTCTTCATGGACGTGTGGAGCTGACCTCCTTCATGTGGAGTCTTCGTGGACGTGTGGAGCTGAGCTCCTTCATGTGGAGTCTTCATGGACGTGTGGAGCTGAGCTCCTTCATGTGGAGTCTTCATGGACGTGTGGAGCTGAGCTCCTTCATGTGGAGTCTTCGTGGACGTGTGGAGCTGAGCTCCTTCATGTGGAGTCTTCGTGGACGTGTGGAGCTGAGCTCCTTCATGTGGAGTCTTCATGGACGTGTGGAGCTGAGCTCCTTCATGTGGAGTCTTCATTGACGTGTGGAGCTGAGCTCCTTCATGTGGAGTCTTCATGGACGTGTGGAGCTGAGCTCCTTCATGTGGAGTCTTCGTGGACGTGTGGAGCTGAGCTCCTTCATGTGGAGTCTTCGTGGACGTGTGGAGCTGAGCTCCTTCATGTGGAGTCTTCATGGACGTGTGGAGCTGAGCTCCTTCATGTGGAGTCTTCGTGGACGTGTGGAGCTGAGCTCCTTCATGTGGAGTCTTCGTGGACGTGTGGAGCTGAGCTCCTTCATGTGGAGTCTTCATGGACGTGTGGAGCTGAGCTCCTTCATGTGGAGTCTTCGTGGACGTGTGGAGCTGAGCTCCTTCATGTGGAGTCTTCGTGGACGTGTGGAGCTGAGCTCCTTCATGTGGGGTCTTCGTGGACGTGTGGAGCTGAGCTCCTTCATGTGGAGTCTTCATGGACGTGTGGAGCTGAGCTCCTTCATGTGGAGTCTTCATGGACGTGTGGAGCTGAGCTCCTTCATGTGGAGTCTTCATGGACGTGTGGAGCTGAGCTCCTTCATGTGGAGTCTTCATGGACGTGTGGAGCTGAGCTCCTTCATGTGGAGTCTTCATGGACGTGTGGAGCTGAGCTCCTTCATTTGGAGTCTTCATGGACGTGTGGAGCTGAGCTCCTTCATGTGGAGTCTTCATGGACGTGTGGAGCTGAGCTCCTTCATGTGGAGTCTTCGTGGACGTGTGGAGCTGAGCTCCTTCATGTGGAGTCTTCATGGACGTGTGGAGCTGAGCTCCCTCATGTGGAGTCTTCATGGACGTGTGGAGCTGAGCTCCTTCATGTGGAGTCTTCATGGACGTGTGGAGCTGAGCTCCTTCATGTGGAGTCTTCATGGACGTGTGGAGCTGAGCTCCTTCATGTGGAGTCTTCATGGACGTGTGGAGCTGAGCTCCTTCATGTGGAGTCTTCATGGACGTGTGGAGCTGAGCTCCTTCATGTGGAGTCTTCATGAACGTGTGGAGATGTTCAGAAGGAATGAAGACAGGATCTTCTGTCTGAACATACCCGGCTTCACTATGGAATTTAAGATGGTGGACTGCTGGTGTTGTTCCACCACAGTGAAGGATCAACATGTCGAGCTTTTAGAGACAGTTTAAGACCTGACCTGATCTGAAATGGGATGGTAGATCAAACAGTCTTAAACTGTCCAGGTTTGGTGAGCTCGACCAAGCTGTAGCCTCTTTGTCTTGTTTTTAGTGGACATGAGAGGTGTCGGTGGGGTCTTCATCCGTCTTAAGGTTGTGCGTGTTGTTCTGTTCGTTTGGTCATCTTCTGTTTATCCAGGGCCGGATCGCGGGGGAACCCAGGCCTCTCTCACCCTGGCTCCATTCTCTAACTCACCCGAGGTGTTCCCTTCCAGCTGTGAGACAGTCTCTCCAGCTGCTCAGGGGTCGGCCCCTTGGTTTCCTCCCATTGGGACATGCCAGGAACACCTCACCAGCGAGGCATTGGGAAGGCATCCTAACCAGATGGCTGAACCACCCCATCTGGCTTCTCTCAACCTGAAAGAGGAGCAGCTCTACTCTGAGCTCCTCCTGGATGGGGTATGCGTGTTGTGGCTTCACAACAAGCAGTGGCCCCAGCGTGCCACACGGTAACAGACGAGGTGAGGATGTTACTCGTTGATGGTGGTGTAGAACTGCTCCATCATCCGAGCCGGCAGCTTAGCCTTCTTCAGCTGGCGTAGGAAGTACATCCTCTGTTGGGCCTATGTGATGGTGGTGCCTAGGAAGCGGTCGGAGTCCGTGGCTGAGATGAAAGTGTCCATCAAGACGAGGGAGACCATTGGGGTTGAGACCTTTCTGAAGTACACGATCAACGACACAAGCCGGTCCATCTCGCTTCTGAAGGCAGACTCATCACCATCAGAGATGAGCCCAATGAGGGCGGGGTCGTCTGTAAACTTTTACAGAGTCATGATTTGAGGTGCAGCGGTTGGTGTAGAGAGAGAGAGGGGCAGTGGTGAAAGGACCCAGCCCTGTGGGGGTCCTGTGCAGGTTGTCCGCATGCTACAGACATTCTTCCCCTGTCACACACGGCCTTCGATTGGTCAGGAAGTCAGTGATCCACCTGCAGGTGGAATCAGGCTCGTTGAGCTGAGAGAGCTTGTCCTGGAGCAGAGTAGGGAGGATGGTGGTGAGCCTGGTATAGGTTCCCGGGGAGTCCGGGTGCTGCTCCCCAGGAATGAAGGGCCACATTTATGACGTCATCATCGGACCTGTTGGCTTTATAGGCAAACTGGAGAGGGTCCAGAAGGAGGAAGAAAGGGTCCAGAAGGAGGAAGAAAGGGTCCAGAAGGAGGAAGAAAGGGTCCCGAAGGAGGAAGAAAGGGTCCAGAAGGATGAACAAAGGGTCAAGAAGGAGGAAGAAAGGGTCCAGAAGGATGAACAAAGGGTCAAGAAGGAGGAAGAAAGGGTCCAGAAGGAGGAAGAAAGGGTCCAGAAGGAGGAAGAAAGGGTCCAGAAGGAGGAAGAAAGGGTCCAGAAGGACGAAGAAAGGGTCCAGAAGGAGGAAGAAAGGGTCCAGAAGGAGGAAGAAAGGGTCCAGAAGGAGGAAGAAAGGGTCCAGAAGGATGAAGAAAGGGTCCAGAAGGAGGAAGAAAGGGTCCAGAAGGAGGAAGAAAGGGTCCAGAAGGAGGAAGAAAGGGTCCAGAAGGATGAAGAAAGGGTCCAGAAGGAGGAAGAAAGGGTCCAGAAGGAGGAAGAAAGGGTCCAGAAGGATGAAGAAAGGGTCCAGAAGGAGGAAGAAAGGGTCCAGAAGGAGGAAGAAGGGGTCCAGAAGGAGGAAGAAGGGGTCCAGAAGGAGGAAGAAAGGGTCCAGAAGGAGGAAGAAAGGGTCCAGAAGGAGGAAGAAAGGGTCCAGAAGGAGGAAGAAAGGGTCCAGAAGGAGGAAGAAAGGATCCAGACGGATGAAGAAAGGGTCCAGAAGGACGAAGAAAGGGTCCAGAAGGAGGAAGAAAGGGTCCAGAAGGACGAAGAAAGGGTCCAGAAGGACGAAGAAAGGGTCCAGAAGGAGGAAGAAAGGGTCCAGAAGGAGGAAGAAAGGGTCCAGAAGGAGGAAGAAAGGGTCCAGAAGGACGAAGAAAGGGTCCAGAAGGAGGAAGAAAGGGTCCAGACGGATGAAGAAAGGGTCCAGAAGGAGGAAGAAAGGGTCCAGAAGGAGGAAGAAAGGGTCCAGAAGGAGGAAGAAAGGGTGCAGAAGGAGGAAGAAAGGGTCCAGAAGGAGGAAGAAAGGGTCCAGAAGGACGAAGAAAGGGTCCAGAAGGAGGAAGAAAGGGTCCAGAAGGAGGAAGAAAGGGTCCAGAAGGAGGAAGAAAGGGTCCAGAAGGATGTATCTAAGAATGTATCTAACGCCTCCACTCCCGGCATTTTGCCCCGTATTTACAGCAGCCTTTTGAAGCCATGGACTAAAGATGACACCTCGTGACCCAGATTCATGCCTCTCGTTAGCAGGAATTTCTATTCACTAGGCTTTTAGCATTTTTATAATAGGTTCGTTTACTGGTCTGTGGCTACAATAGGAGCCATTCACGGCCATCATAGGTAACACAGGCTCATTGGTCGAGCCCTCCTTACTATTTTTTTACCTTTTACTCAGGTTAGTATAAATAGATCCAGTTTTCAGTTCATTTCATTCAGATTGAAAATGATTTCCGGATGGAAGTCGAAACGTCTCGATCAAGAATTAAACTGTCCAGAAGACTTTTTTGAAACTTTTTCTACTATGGATCACTCCTGGATGAATGAGGGACTACACGGACTTGGTCCAGAAGGAGGAAGAAAGGGTCCAGAAAGGAGAGGTGACGTTTTTAAGGTGAGACAGTGAAGACGCTCAAGAGACCTCAGGACCATAGACGTCAACCCACCGGTCTGTAGTCTTGTGATCTGTGGCTTCTGTGGACATCTTGAAGGAGGATTGGACCTGACCTCACTGACCTGACCTCACTGACCTCACTCCAAACACCTCTTTAAAATGGTCAAAACTTCTCCAGCATTTTTTTATTTATTCATTCACTACTTTTTTAAATAAATTTGATGAAACGTTAAAAAAGTATTAATGAACATAAAATAACGTTAAAGAATAACAAAGTTTAGTCTTTTTAGACCAAATTTAGACCAAGTTTAGATCAAATTTAGAACAAGTTTAAATCAAATTTAGACCAAATTTAGGTACTTTTTTTTTTTTTAGATTTTTTTTTGTTGCTTTTTAGTTGCTAAAAAAGAAAAAAAATCCACTCTTTAACCTTGATTTTAATGCTAAATAATTTATATTTTAATTTTACTTATTATTTCACCACAATTTAAGACTTTTCTGGTAAATTTTTAAAAAATGCATATTTAAAAAAAAAAAAATAAATTTTGGGGGGGGGTTTTATTTTGAAAATCAAACAGCTGCAATATTTTGAAAACCGTTGGCGGAAGTGATGTATCTGTGCCGCATACGGTGCTGATCGGAGCGGAGCGGCCCGGACTGCTAGCAGCGCAGCGCGGCTAGCCGCTGGACAACATGTCTGCGGAGGGGAAGATCCGGACCCGCATCCGGAACCTGCTCAGACCCCCCTCCATCAGGCTGAGGGGGGGTGAACACAAGGTGCGCACGCACACTGCTGGAACTGGATCAGGGAGACCAGGACCGGGAGGAGACTGGGAGCAGCCTGATTTCAGGAGAGAGGCAGGGTACACCCCCAACAGGTCACCAGTCTGTTGCGGGGCCACACACACACACACACACACACACACACACTCATCACTATGGACCATGGCAGCCAACCTCCAAAAACATGCACGTTTTTTGGAGGTTAGGAGAAAACCCACACATACAAGGGTAGAACATGCAAACTCCACACAGAAAGGCCAGTAATTCAAGTCTTGCCCCCACTCCGGGACTCGAACCCACAACCTTCTCCCTCACAGCAAGAAGGTCAGAGATGGAGGAGGTGCCACGAAATTGCCCCGAGGAATGTGTGTGGATGGTTATGAGAGAGAGAGAGAGAAAGAGAGAGTGTGTGGGGGCGGCGGACTATGCCACAGCCTGGTGACCCATTCGGGGTGTATCCCGCCTCTCTCCTGAGATCAGCCGGGATAGGTTCCGGCACCCCGTTGGGTATCAGAGGTTCAGAAGATGAATGAATAGGATCTTAGTTTCTAACTTTTTTCCCGTTCTGTCGTTTTTCCGCTCATCCGGAGACGGGCCGCGGGGTAACAGGGTGAGATGGAAACCCAGGCTTCTCTCACCCCGGCTGCATCCTCCAGCTCACCCAGAAGGATCCCAGCTGTGAGACATTGTGTCTCCAGTGATGGACATAATGACATCTTTCTAAGTGTGGTTGGATTCTTTTAGAATCCGTTGGCTTCTCCTGGTTTCTGGGGCGGACGGATCAGGACTCTACTTTTGTTCCTGCGTCTGAAATGAGCTCTCACTCAGAGATAGAACTCAATCTTCATCTTCTAAAATCTTCATTCGGGGATTTAGAGCTGTGTATTGTCTCACCCCTCACCTAAGACCTACTTGCCTTGGGTGACCCTACCAGGGCACTAAGCCCCTGAGAACATACCTCCTCAGATCATTGGGGCACGCAAACACCTCCACCATGTTAAAATGGCGACTGGAGAAGGAGTTCCAACCCTCGCCTATTGTAAAAACAAGATGATGGATACAAGCGTCTGAAATGAGCTTCCTCTGCAGGGTGGCTGGGCTCTCACTCTGAGATAGGGGGAGGAGCTCGGAGTAGAGACGTTGCTCCTTTGGGTCGAGAGAAGGTTCGCTGGTGAGGTGTTTCAGGCACGTCCCACCGAGAGGAGACCTAGAGGAAAATACCAGACCTGCTGGAGAGACTATGTCTCCCAGCTGGACAGGGAACACCTCAGGATCCTCTTGGGTGGGATGGAGGATGTAGCCGGGGTGAGAGAAGCCTGGGTTTCTGTCTGAGGCGGGATGAGCGGAAAACAACGCTTTTCTAAGTGCTATCCTATGGTGTCCCGAGGAGGAAGCAAAGCACCATCAAACTAGGGACTCTCTGGTTACAGGACACTCTCCCTACCCACTGGGCTCTGGTTTATCGTTCAGCTTTAGACCAGGTTTTAACTAAACCAGTAGTAGATCAGGTTTTACTAAGAACTAACCTAGTGTAACGTGGATCAGGTCCAGACGTCATCCAGTAGAAACGAGTTCAATCACTGATCAGATAGAAACAAAACATTTAAGATTTAATTTGTCTTTTTATTCATTTTTTACTTTGATTACATTTTATAAACAAGTAAAGTTACTGTGAAGTTTTATCTTATTTATTTTTGATTAGATAACTTATTAAATCAACCTCGTCTCACTTTATTATAACTTCTTTATCACATGCTGATAAATATGACTACTAATTATACCAGCAGTGACACACACACACACACACACACACACACACACACACACACACGTAGCTGTATGTCATGATATTCTAGTGACGTTAATGATTAACTAACAATGAAACATAATTAATAATAAAAAACAACAGTCAGCATCTGTCCTCATGAAGACAGAGCTGAGCCAGAGAGAAGAGCTCTGGATTTACCAGCTGATCTACGTTCCTACCCTCACCATGGTAACCGGGATCTACGTTCCTACCCTCACCATGGTAACCAGGATCTATGTTCCTACCCTCACCATGGTAACCAGGATCTACGTTCCTACCCTCACCATGGTAACCAGGATCTACGTTCCTACCCTCACCATGGTAACCAGGATCTACGTTCCTACCCTCACCATGGTAACCAGGATCTACGTTCCTACCCTCACCATGGTAACCAGGATCTATGTTCCTACCCTCACCATGGTAACCAGGATCTACGTTCCTACCCTCACCGTGGTAACCAGGATCTACGTTCCTACCCTCACCATGGTAACCAGGATCTACGTTCCTACCCTCACCATGGTAACCAGGATCTATGTTCCTACCCTCACCGTGGTAACCAGGATCTACGTTCCTACCCTCACCATGGTAACCAGGATCTACGTTTCTACCGTCACCATGGTAACCAGGATCTACGTTCCTACCCTCACCATGGTAACCAGGATCTACGTTTCTACCGTCACCATGGTAACCAGGATCTACGTTCCTACCCTCACCGTGGTAACCAGGATCTACGTTCCTACCCTCACCATGGTAACCAGGATCTACGTTTCTACCGTCACCATGGTAACCAGGATCTACGTTCCTACCCTCACCATGGTAACTACGATCTACGTTCCTACCCTCACCATGGTAACCAGGATCTACGTTCCTACCCTCACCATGGTAACCAGGATCTACTTCCTACCCTCACCATGGTAACCAGGATCTACGTTCCTACCATCACCATGGTAACCAGGATCTACGTTCCTACCCTCACCATGGTAACCAGGATCTACGTTCCTACCCTCACCGTGGTAACCAGGACCTACGTTCCTACCCTCACCATGGTAACCAGGATCTACGTTCCTACCCTCACCATGGTAACCAGGATCTATGTTCCTACCCTCACCATGGTAACCAGGATCTACGTTCCTACCCTCACCGTGGTAACCAGGATCTACGTTCCTACCCTCACCATGGTAACCAGGATCTACGTTCCTACCCTCACCATGGTAACCAGGATCTATGTTCCTACCCTCACCATGGTAACCAGGATCTACGTTCCTACCCTCACCGTGGTAACCAGGATCTACGTTCCTACCCTCACCATGGTAACCAGGATCTACGTTTCTACCCTCACCATGGTAACCAGGATCTACGTTTCTACCCTCACCATGGTAACCAGGATCTACGTTCCTACCCTCACCATGGTAACCAGGATCTACGTTCCTACCCTCAGCATGGTAACCAGGATCTAGGTTCCTACCCTCACCATGGTAACCAGGATCTACGTTCCTACCCTCACCATGGTAACCAGGATCTACGTTCCTACCCTCACCATGGTAACCAGGAGTCTGGGGAACGACTCGGGATCCTCCCTGGTGAGCTGGAGGATACAGGCGGGGTGAGAGAAGCCATGATTTCTGTGAGCTTGTTGCCCCCACGACCAGACTCATGGAAGCTTTATTTTCCTTGTACCAGGTTAATGAAATCTAATTTAAACTGATTTGTTTTAGGACAGTGTTTGAGTTTGATTGTTTCACCTTCACACACACACACACACACACACACACACACACACACACACACACACACACACACACACACACACACACACACACACACACACACACACACACACACACACACACACACACACACACACACACACACACACACACACACACACACACACACACACACACACACACACACACACACACACACACACACACACACACACACACACACAGACAGACAGACAGACTTTAAAGTGTTTGTCACTTGGACTCACAGGATTCCTGTAAACACGGTGTGTGATGATGTCATGACATTAGTTTATTGTTGTCTAGTAAATAACAGTGATTTGTTTTTTTAGAAGGTCGTTCTGATCCAGCGTTGTTGTTCTGTTCATACAAACATCGGAATCAGCCGCAGCGATCAGGGATGAAGGAAACAGATAAACTCTGAGCAGCAGAACACACACACACAGACAGACAGACAGACAGACAGACTTTAAAGTGTTTGTCACTTGGACTCACAGGATTCCTGTAAACACGGTGTGTGATGATGTCATGACATTAGTTTATTGTTGTCTAGTAAATAACAGTGATTTGTTTTTTTAGAAGGTCGTTCTGATCCAGCGTTGTTGTTCTGTTCATACAAACATCGGAATCAGCCGCAGCGATCAGGGATGAAGGAAACAGATAAACTCTGAGCAGCAGAAAAGGAATGTAGAAGGACGAACGGAGTCTGAAAAGATTTTATTCTAGAGGAGATAAAAACACAGAATGAGGGAGGAGAACACGTGGATGTACCTGTTCTTGAACCCCTGGGGGCTCAAACCCTGACCTTCTTGCTGTGAGGCTACAGTACTTACTAAAATGAACCTGCTCGTATTTTCAGAGATTCAGTCAAACTGAAAAAAAAGTGTAAAAAAATCTATTGAATTGTTTTGTTGCTTAGTTTGTTTGTTTGTCTCAATGAGAACAGTCTGACCTCGCAGCTAGGGTCCACTCGCTCCACGGTGGGCGGGGATTTTTTATTTAACCAAACATTCCTTTCTGGTGGGGACCGGACATGACGTATGTGATCTACCCGAAAAGTCAGTGTCATCCAGAACAATGTCCCGCTAAGCTGTGCGCCTGCGCAATTGTGCACGACTCACATGTTAATTGCCCACGGAAAAACTTCTGCAGCGCAAAGAATAAAACTCAATTTAAACTAAGGATGGTAAAATGAGACAAAACTCCCGAGCAAATATTTTTCTTTCTTTCTAAACAAACCGCTTCAAAGCGTTGCTTCGGAATTTGGATCGTCACTTCCGCTGACGTCATAAAGGAGTAAACTTTTTGCTCCGCCCCTTTCTGCTCAGGAAGCTGGTGTTTGATCAGAAACATAAAAAATTAGAGGGAACATTGATCCAAAAAACAGAATAAAACCAAACATTTTCCTGAATAAAATTTCTAAAGACTATCTTTAAATTCTTAATGTGGGGAATCTTTATCAGGACGGACCGTCTGAATTAGTGTCATGGAGTGTCACTGGGACAGGATGACTCAGTGGGTGGGGCAAGCATCTTGTAACCAGATGGCTGCAGGTCTGATCCCCCACTCGGAGTTCATGCCGAGCCCCCGAATGTCTCCTGATGGTGGTTTCCAGCTTGCACCATCAGGTGTGAGTGTGTGTGTGTGAAACACTCTGAGAACCAACGCAGGTAGAAAAGATCTGGACAAATAGAATCCATTTACCACCATGACCATTGCTTCCTGGTGAGGAGTCTCAGGCTCGTCCCACTGAGATGGTGTAACATCTCCCAGCTGGACACGCCCGCTTTAGGATCCTCCCGAGTGGATGTGGCTGTGGGGGAGTGAAGCCTGAGGTCAGTGGCTCAGTGGCTCATGTTCTCCTTGTGTATGTGTGGGTTTTCTCTGGTTTCCTCCAAAAACATACATGATAGGTTGATTGGCTGCTCCCAGGAATGAGTGTATGTATGTCCCAGCAACAATCTTGGCAACCTGTTTAGGGTGTACCCTGCCTCTCACCGTCAGCCGGGGTAAGCTCCGGCACCCACCGGTACCCCCGTAGGAACAAGTGCTTTAGAAGATGAAACCAAACATTTTTAATCAGAACTCAGAGCAAAAGACTAAGAACCCCCACCGGGTGGGGTCCGAGTCACTCCAGGAAGTCAGACATCGTCATGACAATAAGAGGAACTTGTCTGTGTTTGTTTGAGTCCTCGTGACGCAGTGTGTCGTTATGTCTGTGTCTCATGTTGACCTCTTGCCTGCAGGTGACCTTGGAGAAGGTTCTGGGCATCACTGCTCCCGGAAACCGGGCCCTCGCCTCAGACCCTCACAGTGGACTGCTGGCGTACCCCGCAGGGTGAGGACCACACGACACACACACACACACACATATGCAGAGCTTCAGCGTGGTTTCTTATGAAACCATCTTAATAAATTGAATTATTACA
Source organism: Neostethus bicornis (assembly GCA_902685375.1). NCBI lineage: Eukaryota > Metazoa > Chordata > Actinopteri > Atheriniformes > Phallostethidae > Neostethus > Neostethus bicornis. The sequence goes on from LR738552.1 coordinate 26,669,676, forward strand.
GGAAAAAAAACTTCACAGTAAAAGTCTTCATAAAAAACCATTTGGTGAAAAACAAACAACCAATTCTCAAAAATCTGATAAGAATTTGTAACGATGTGAATGTTTATCATTCATTCGTTATTTCTGTAGAGATCTTGGAACCATCCAAGATCTTTATTTACCAGATTCAGACTGACCGTAAAAGAACTGCAGATCAAAAATAGTTTGCTGTATCAGCTTCTGGAGAAATGTTACTAAACGTCAGCAAAGATAAAGGTTTATGATGTCTGATGGATCAGAGTAGGACCGTAGATCCTGGTTACCATGGTGAGGGTAGGACCGTAGATCCTGGTTACCATGGTGAGAGTAGGACCGTAGATCCTGGTTACCATGGTGAGAGTAGGACCGTAGATCCTGGTTACCATGGTGAGAGTAGGACCGTAGATCCTGGTTACCATGGTGAGAGTAGGACCGTAGATCCTGGTTACCATGGTGAGAGTAGGACCGTAGATCCTGGTTACCATGGTGAGAGTAGGACCGTAGATCCTGGTTACCATGGTGAGAGTAGGACCGTAGATCCTGGTTACCATGGTGAGGGTAGGAACACAGATCCTGGTTACCATGGTGAGGGTAGGAACGTAGATCCTGGTTACCATGGTGAGGGTAGGAACGTAGATCCTGGTTACCATGGTGAGGGTAGGACCGTAGATCCTGGTTACCATGGTGAGGGTAGGAACATAGATCTTGGTTACCATGGTGAGGGTAGGAACATAGATCTTGGTTACCATGGTGAGGGTAGGAATGTAGATCCTGGTTACCATGGTGAGGGTAGGAACGTAGATCCTGGTTACCATGGTGAGGGTAGGAACGTAGATCCTGGTTACCATGGTGAGGGTAGGAACACAGATCCTGGTTACCATGGTGAGGGTAGGAACGTAGATCCTGGTTACCACGGTGAGAGTAGGAACACAGATCCTGGTTACCATGGTGAGGGTAGGAACGTAGATCCTGGTTACCATGGTGAGGGTAGGAACACAGATCCTGGTTACCATGGTGAGGGTAGGAACGTAGATCCTGGTTACCATGGTGAGGGTAGGAATGTAGATCCTGGTTACCATGGTGAGGGTAGGAACGTAGATCCTGGTTACCATGGTAAGGGTAGGAACACCTCAGGATCCTCCAGGGTGAGCTGGAGGATGAAGCTGGTTTGGGAGAAGCCTGGGTTTTCTGTCTGAGGTTGTTACCCCCGGCAACCCTGCCCCAGATAAGAGGAAGACGACGGACGAATGAAAATGATATTGAATGTAGTTTTGATGAAGATTAAAGCTTGTTTTTATCAACACGTCACCGTCATGGCTCATCAGTTTTGTCTAGTTTTAAACTCTGAAAGCAGACACTCACAGCTAAGTCCAACCCGCCCAAAAACGACCCACCTGGTACTTAAAAAACTTTTTAAAAGCGTTTATGAGGGTCTCTGATCAATCAGTTAGAATGAGGGGTATTTAATACAAACTAATGGATCTTAAATAAAACATCTGGATGAAACTTTTAAATCTGGACCCAACGCTGGCTGTTCTTCATTTAAACATATGATCATTTTAAAAATAAAATCTGCTGTGTTTTTTTCAAACTAAAACTCTTTACTTTTGTTCAGAAACCAGTCGGGCTTCTTCTCAGAAGTCAAACTGGTCCCACGGTGAAATCCTCCCTGGAAGACGATACTTTTATGACTTTTTAAAAGAGTTTCCAAAATCATGAAAAACTTGTTTCAGATATTTTACAAAACAAAGGGTCAGAACGCATCGACGAAGAGGAAGTCATGTTTGATGAAGGTGTTTCCTTCCTTGTTTTCTAGAGAAAACTGATACAAACCGTCTGTACCGTCCTCCTCAGTCTGCTGTTTTTTTTTTTTTGAAAACTTTATTTAAAGATTTTTCATTTTTTATACAGACACACACAAAAAAAACAACTTTAAGTCAAGTTATATAAAGTTACAAAATAGAGATGATTAAAGAACATGTCAACCAGTAGTATCTATCTGAGACTTGTAAAATATTTGGATCAGACATGAAATGTCTGCTGTTTTTGGTCAAATATGCAGAATGGTTACAGTGAGAGGAGGGAAGAGGTGGAGGAAAAGCTGGAGAGGTGGAGGTTTGAAGATTAGTCAGAGTAAAACAGAGTACATGTGTGTGAATGAGAGGGATCCAAATGGAAAAGTGAGGTTACAGGGAGAAGAGATAAAGAAGGTGGAAGATTTTAAGTATCTAGGATCAACAGTCCAGAGCAATGGAGAGTGTGGAAAAGAGGTGAAGAAGCATGTGCAGGCAGGCTGAAACGGGTGGCGGAAAGTATCAGGTGTGATGTGTGATAGAAGAGTTTCAGATAAAATGAAAGGAAAAGTTTACAAAACCGTGGTGAGAGCAGCCGTGCTGATTGGTCTAGAAACAGTGTGGTGAGAACGGCCATGCTGATTGGTCTAGAGACAGTGTGGTGAGAGCGGCCATGCTGATTGGTCTAGAGACAGTGTGGTGAGAGCGGCCATGCTGATTGGTCTAGAGACAGTGTGGTGAGAGCGGCCATGCTGATTGGTCTAGAAACAGTGTGGTGAGAGCGGCCATGCTGATTGGTCTAGAGCAGCGGTCGGCAACCTTTTACACCGAAAGAGCCATTTGAACCCGGTTTCCACGGAAAAGAAAACACTGGGAGCCGCACATCTAAAATGAAAAAAAAAAAAAAAACTTCTACTACTTTACCGCAGCATGTTTTCTTATGAAATCCACGTGCTACAGAGAAAATTATATTTTATTCATTTAATGAACACATTTTGAACATTTTGAATTCTTGAAAAATAATAACAATGAATGTCTCTTTCAAATAAATTAAAAAGCTGAATTTAAATTGTGCATGCAGCAAACAAAAGGGAAAAATCCGTGAGCCGTCATCCTTATATCGCCTTGGCCCAAGGCCCTTGGGCTTTCAAAGTATGCAGCGGAGCCTTGACTTGAATATATAAAATAAATTGGGGGAAAAAGCACTGTGTCACTAAACAATGAAAATTAAATATTTGCAAAATATCTGCATAAATATTTATTTTACCTGGTTAATGGGACTTCTGCTCCTGAACCTCTGCGCACAGCTTCTGCAAATCGGGGCTGTACGAAGTCACTTTAATCTTTACGCAGGACTGTAAGCTGTCATCTGTGAGCCGTAAGCGGTGTTTGTTTTTAATGCAGTTCATGGTGGAGAATAGCTGCTCACATACATATGTGGATCCGAAGATCGACAGGACTCCAAAGGCATATTTCTTCATGTTCGTGTAGGTGTCGGGGATGGCATTCCATGTTTCAAATATGAGTTTGTCCGGTCTCGGGAGGTTCTCAATATCACTCCATTTGTGATTCTGAGCAAGAGTGGCCTTCTGACGGGCAACATCTTCAAGGTCCTCTGTCAAGCGTTTGAATTTGGACACCCAAATGTCTTTGTCAGCTATGTCAGCCAGCTCCAGCTCCAGAGCAGGTTGACTTACACCTGCAAATGCAGTCACGTTTAGCAGGGATGGATCAATGGTCAGGGGAGTGACGGGGAAGGACAATGTGGTTTTTTCCTCTCTGAACTCACGGAATCGTTTACCAAACGACGCTTGCATTGTGGTGATTGTAGACTGCAAATACTCTGAATTGATCACTTCGTGAGCTTGTTTGAACTCCCTTAAAGAGGGGAAGTGAGACAGTGTGCCTCTCTGTAAATCTCTGGCTAAAACTGTCAGTTTGCGCTCAAACGCCAACACCTCCTCCAGCATGTGCAGCGCTGTGCCTCCTCTCCCCTGAAGCGTTGTGTTCAGCGTGTTTAGTTTCGCTGTCATGTCCACCATGAAGTGGAGTTTTTCCAGCCACTCTGGCTGTTCCAGCTCAGGAAAGGTGAGCCCTTTGCTGCTCATGAAAGTTTTCACCTCTCCCAGACATGCAGCAAAACGTTGAAGCACCTCTCCTCTGGACAGCCACCGGACTCTGTTATGCAGCAGGAGATCAGAGTATGCGCTCTCCACCTCATCCAGTAATGAACGGAACTGGCGGTGATTTAAACCTTTTGCCATTATTTCATTGACAATCTGAATAACAACATTCATGACCTCTGTGCATTCTGGAGGAAAACTTTGCGCGCACAATGCCTCTTGGTGCAGGATGCAATGAAAAGTCAGCAGCTTTCTATCCAGTGATTTCTGCAGCAAAGCCACAAAGCCCCTGTGCGCTCCAGTCATACTCAGTGCCCCATCGGTAGCCACCGACACGAGGTGGGTTGTTTTTATTTCTTTGGCTCGTAAACAATCAAGCACAGCCTCACAGATGTCCTCCCCCCGTGTCTGGCATTTTAGTGGTATCAGCTCAACCATTTCTTCCTGTGGTCCAGCAGAATTCACATATCGGAAGAACAGCGCTATTTGTTCAATGTCCGTTTTGTCTTTGGACTCATCACAGGCGATTGAGTATGCTGCTGCTGAATTGATGTCTTTGATTTGCTGTTTTGTGATATTTTCTGCCATTTTTATGGTTCTGTCTTTGACAGTTTTCGCAGAGAGAGGCATCTCTCTGATTTTCTGCACAATTTCGTCTTTGTTTTTAAAGTCCGCAAATAAGTGTTCTGAAATCTTAAGGAATGATTCTTTCATATATTCTCCATCTGTGAACGGTTTCCCATGCCTGCCTATTTCCTGAGCGGCCACAAAGCTTGCATATGTAGTTGTATTTGCAGACTTCACCCACTTCTTGAATTGATTTTTCGTCCGGTCATCCTTCTGCATAAGTTCCGAAACAGCTTTTTTCCTCTCTTCTCCCTCTGGATATTTTTCAGCAAAGGCTCTGTGTGTATTGTTAAAATGTCTTGCGACATTTGACCGTTTATTGTTAGCCAGTTTTTCTCCACAAATTAGGCATACTGGTAGGCCACTCTCGCCCGAGGTAAATGCAAATGAATCTGCCCAGGCATCATTGAATGTTCTATTTTCTTGAGATATTTTTCTTTTCTTACATTTCTCCATTGGTTTTGCCGGGATTGAAAGTCGCTCAAAATAGACGGCGTTTCAGCGGGTATACCAGCTTCCGCAGTGTGACGTCTATTTTGAGCGACGAAAAAATAATATCAAATAATTTAATTAATATTTTAATATTTCAAGATCACAATAATCTTCAAATTTAGAACTAAAATAATATAAAAACTAACACAAATAAAACACACTTCAATTAAATACAAAAAAAAATTTTTTTAGTAATTTTTTTTAGATGGGCCAAGAGCCGCATTATAAGGATGAAAGAGCCGCATGCGGCTCCGGAGCCGCGGGTTGCCGACCGCTGGTCTAGAGACAGTGTGGTGAGAGCGGCCATGCTGATTGGTCTAGAGACAGTGTGATGAGAGCGGCCATGCTGATTGGTCTAGAGACAGTGTGGTGAGAGCGGCCATGCTGATTGGTCTAGAGACAGTGTGATGAGAGCGGCCATGCTGATTGGTCTAGAGACAGTGTGGTGAGAGCGGCCATGCTGATTGGTCTAGAAACAGTGTCACTGAGGAAAAGACAAGAAACAGAGATGGAGGTAGCAGAGATGAAGACATGAACATAGTTGGTGTGACCAAAGAGGATGCAGCAGATAGGGTTAGATAGAAGAAACTGACTTGATGTAGCGACCCCTGGTGGGAGATGCCAAAAGGAGACTCTGGTTACCATGGTGACACTACTTTGGTTACCGTAGTAACCAGAGGTGTCAAAAGTACCAACATTTTCTACTCAAGTAGAAGTATAAATACCGAGTTAAAAAACTACTTTAGTAAAAGTAGAAGTATCAACTCAAGTTTTCTACTTAAGTAAAAGTAAAAAGTAACCTATTTTAAAACTACTTCAAGTAAAAAAAGTAAAAGTAATTTTCAGAAAAAAAGGAATATTGTTAACAAAAGCGTATGAACATATTTTTAACTATTATCACATGCTTTAAAGAGCAGAAAATATGATAATAAATGAAAGTGTTTTGGTGTTAAACTTTATGAATTAGAAACATGTATTTCTTAATAATCTTTATTGGAAATCGATTATTTAACACAATCAAATGTATTATCATAAGCAGGGCATTATGTAACGTCCCTTCAGCTACCAAGCTTCACTCTGCATCACCTAATTTAACCAACTTAAAGACACAAACACACTCAATGTAAAAAAAAATAAATAAATAAATGAAAAAAAAATGACCAAAAGGCTTTTTCAAGCCTTGAAGGCAGCTAGTTTTCAAAGTTCTTTGAGGCAATACTGAATAGTCTTTATCAAGTTGATAAGGTTGGGAGTGCCACATAAAGCCTGCGTGACACCTGGAACCAGCGTTGCCAGGTGGGAGGTGCTGGATTATCGTACTAATGACGTAAAATTATTGTATTTTACAAAAAATATCGTACACCCAGTAAAACCACGCCCATTGACAAAATAACACCCTTTACATGCACTCGTAAGGCAGTGGGAGTGAAGGAAACACACAGGAGGAAAAATCCTTGGATTCTTTTTCTAAAATTTTAAGAACTGTAAAAATGAAAAAATAACCAGGGAAACAAGATTTTAAAAAACCAGTAGGGGCGGGACCTAGGAGACGGTATATATAAATTTATATATATACATATCTAAATATATGTGTACATATAAGTTTTTTTTAATGTTAACCCAAACATCTACATTATACAAAATCTAAGCAATGTGTAGTTTTAATCTCCTCAGTCAGTCTTTATAAACTAATCAATAACATTTTGGAGGCTTTTAAGCACAAATACTTCATCCACTACTATTTATGGATGAATCAGTTCAATTAGCTTTGTTTCTAAAGATAAAATAGTGCGTCACAGATCAAAGTTATTTTTATAAAAATACCATCAACAACATTTTCAGCAAAGACGTTTACAATAACCGCAGACTGAAAATAATAATAAAAAAAACATTTCTTTGCTGTTGTTTTTTTTTAAAAAACTGATAATTCAATCAAAGTTCAGTGTTGCAGCATCAGAAACACTTTGATTTCCGAGCCCGAGTCTCAAACACGGAAATTGACGTCCCTGCTCTTTAAAAGTTTGTGGGCGGTGCTACTCGCCCCAAAGTAATGATTGACTGGACCTTTCAGCCAATCATTCATCTGTTCCTTTGTTTGATGCATTCAGGGTTCATAAAAAAAAAAAAAACTCCGTCAAACAGTCGCGGCATTTTAACGGTGACAAAATGGCGAAAGTAGCGACTACTTTTTATAAAATGAACGAAGTAAAAGTACAGATAATTGCATAAAAAAGTAGTGAGTAAAAGTAAAAAGTAGACAAAAAAATAATTACTTCGTTAAAGTAAAGATACCGAGATTTTCTACTTGAGTAAGGTAACGAAGTAGTCTTACTTCGTTACTTGACACCTCTGGTAGTAACACGGGTGTTTTCTCTGCAGGTGCATCATCGTCCTTTTGAATCCTCGTAAGAACAAGCAGCAGCACATCATCAACAGTTCCAGGTAAACTCTGCCAGCCAATCAGATCGCTTCCCACATCCTCCATCTGTGTAAAGGTACGGATCGGGCAGGGACAGTGGTACGACCCCTGTTAGAGGGAGTGTCCCTTGGATGGAGGGGTGGAGCTAGTGAGCGTCAATCATACACCCTGAACCAGTCACCAGTCTGTTGTGGGGCACTGTTGAGAAAAACAACCATACACACACACACACTCATTCCCGGGAGCAATGCATGTGTTTGGAGGGTGGGAGGAACCCCACACATACACAGGGAGAACATGCAAACACAGAAAGACCAGTGATTTAAGCCTTATCCCCACTCCAGGACTCAAACCCCTGAACTGCTTGCTGTGCGGCCACAGTGCTCCACCATGCTGGCCCCATGGGGTTCAGATCCGTTCTAATGAAGCCAATTCATTCAAGTCAAATTTTTACAGCCTGAACTCTGCAGGGATTGGTCCAGCCTGCGTTCGCATGGCAACAACCATAGCAACCACTTTGTCAACCAGGAGCTAGCTTTTTGAAAGTAGTCGGCCCCACTACTGGGAACCCTAACTGTTTCTGTGGAAACAGTCTGACTTCGCAGCACTGGGGTTCACTCACTCCACGTTAGGTGGGTCCTTTCTAGTGAGGACTGGACGTGTGATGTGCCCCTGAACAGTCAGAGTGGTCCAGAAAACAAACTGGTCTTTAAATTCTCAACCTGAAGAACCGTTACCAACACAGACCATTAATCAGCATGGTAGATCTAAAGAACTACAAACATGGAGGACAGACCGTACAGCATGGTGGATCTACAGAACTACAAACATGGAGGACGGACCGTACAGCATGGTGGATCTAAAGAACTACAAACATGGAGGACGGACCGTACAGCATGGTGGATCTAAAGAACTACAAACATGGAGGACGGACCGTATAGCATTGTGGATCTACAGAACTACAAACATGGAGGACAGATGTCATACCCTCATCTCTGTTCTCTGATTGGATAAGACGTTATCCTATCGCTCCAATTCCAAACTAATATCTATAATCCCTGACCTAGTTGCTGGAGTAAAGTGAAATTGAGCAGAAGCACCGTCATGAGGTGGTGACGGTGGAGATGAAGGACGATGATGCATGTCCCGTTTATTGCAGCTTATCAGGGATCAGGGAAGAGGGGTAGACATGTGCAGCCTGCAAGCCAACCTGGGCAGGCCTGGCACGACCCGACAGAGGGGCTATCAAAGGGGAACCATCAGGCTGAGGGTCTCTGGTGGCGTCCTCTTTACAGTGGTGGGTTCCATCGTTCAGATTCTAGGACCTTCTTTATGTGGGTGTGTTCCGTCCTGATCCAGACGTCCGGATCATGTCCACTCTAACTGTACTCTGTGTTTACAGGAAGGCCATCACCACGTTGGCCTTCTCTCCTGATGGGAAGTATGTGGTTACCGGCGAGGTGAGTCCCTCCACCGTTTCCTCCAAACATCACTCCCCTTTCAGCTCTAACTGAGCCCCTTTCCTCAGAGCGGCCACATGCCAGCGGTCCGCATCTGGGACGTCTCAGACCGGCACCAGGTGGCAGAGTTACAGGATCATAAGTACGGTGTGTCCTGCGTGGCGTTCTCACCCAACGGAAAATACATTGTCAGCGTGGGCTACCAACACGATATGATGGTCAACGTCTGGAACTGGAAGGTAGGACCATCAGAATGAAGATGGAGATGTAGAAGCAAAGCCAGTTTAACCAGTTTATTAGGGGTTAGGGAAGAAGAGTAGGCGTGTTCTGCCCAGAAGCCAACCTGGGCAGGTGTGGCAGGACCAGACAGGGCCCAACAGAGGGTAGACATGAGGCTGAGGGACCAGACATGGAGGGACACCACCATGGCTTCAGATGGAGAGCAGATGATCTGACACCAGGGGGAAGAGGAGACACAGGTGGACATCAGGGAGAGGTGTTCTTACTACAGGCTGGGACCAGACAGGAAAGAAGGGCAGTAAGATGAGGGGGTTTTAACGATGCCCTCTCTTCTACAGAAAAACGTAGTGGTGGCCGCCAACAAGGTTTCCAGTAAAGTGACAGCCGTCTCCTTCTCAGAGGACAGCTCCTATTTTGTTACCGCGGGCAACCGGCATGTGAAGTTCTGGTACCTGGACCACACCAAGACCTCCAAGGTGAAGTCCTGATGGAGGACGTGTTGAAGGGGGATGTGTTTTTTATGAGGTTGCTCTGCGGCAGGTCAGCTCCACCGTACCCCTCCAGGGACGTTCCGGGCTGCTTGGAGAACTCAGGAACAACTTCTTCAGTGATGTGGCGTGTGGGCGTGGCCACCGCTCCTCCTCCACCTTCTGCATCACCTCCTCAGGTCTCCTCTGCGAGTTCAACGACCGCAGGCTCCTGGACAAGTGGGTGGAGCTACGGGTGAGTTCCAGACCGGTTCAAACCGGCCATCTGTGTTTAATAATAATAAACTCTCAGACTAAAAGTTACTTAAGTGAGCGCTGCACGGAGGCCTCACAGCAACAAGGTCAGGGGTTTGAATTTTAATTTGTTGCAGTGGAACCCGTTGCATGGTTGATAGTGACATCGTTCTGGAATCAGTAAGAAGGTCTGAACTCCGCGTGAACGGACTAGTACATGTTAACCCGCTTAAAGAGGAAGTAGTCTTCAGATCAATCAGATTGTTTTCTTTATCTCCAGGGAAACAGTCTGACCTCGCTGCATCTGGGCGTTTCGTTTCACGTCACAGACTCCAAAAATCTCCTCTAACACCAGAAAAAGTTCCTAGTAGTGGTGTCAGTGGTGTCAGTGGTGTCAGTCGATTAAAAAAATCTACTGTATGACTAATCAATTGAATCCAGTAAGAAGAGAAGATTTTAAATCCAGTTTATTATTGGTGAACTGTGCCTCATGAGGCCAGGTGCAGGGTTAGGGGTCATTAGGGTTCGTTAGGGTTCGTTCTTCATCAATAGAAATTGTCCTGCCATCAGCAGCGACCCACTTTGTGATAGTATTTGTTAATTTCTCTGTTGTGGATTCACTCATTCTTTTGCCAAATTCAGCTAGCCTGGTTTGGCGGAGCGAGCTCCTGGTAGCCACACTCTCAACAGAGGAACTTCCCTGAACATGTTTTATGTTTAGATGGTATGTCAGGCTGGATTTGCTCCGGTGGTAGGAGAACTCCTTTTAGAAAAAAACTACAAATTACTACGTTTTTATTTATTGTCCCGTCTTTATTATTTTAATATAAAAACTTGCCGTTTAGTGGCTTGACTCACGGGCGACTCCAGGATTTTCTAAAGGGACGGGGGACATAAGGAGGAATCTCTTCACCCCCAGAACATTTTGAAAAATAAGCCGTTTCGTTCTGTCATCTTCCGCTTGTTCTGGGGTCGGGTTGCGGGGGCAACAGCCTCAAACGGGCAGCCCAGACCTCTCTCTCCCCGGCTGCATCCTCCAGCTCACCTGGAAGGATCCCAAGTCGTTCCCCGGCCAGCTGTGAGACATAGTCTCTGCAGCGGGTCCGGGGTCTGCCCCTTGGTGTCCTCCCGGTGGGACGTGCCCGAAACACCTGGCCTGCAAGGCGCTCGGGGGGGCATCTTGACCAGATGCCCGAACCACCCCATCCCCAAAAATAAGCCATTTTCTGCGTTTTGGTTCATATTTTGCCCAAAGTTTATAATAATTAAAGTAGTAAGAACACTTTTCTTTGTGGATCAAAAGGGCAGCAGGGTGGATGGGGGACGTGCGCTGCCTCGCCCCCCTGGATCCGCCCCTGCGACTGCCTCATCCTCCTGAGTCTTGTCCGTGTCTGTTGTGTTGGATCACTGCTGCCAGCGCAGGCGATGTAGGACGGCCGAGAAGACTACGGGTCCTTCAATGGGACAAAATTCAAATGTGGAAGCATCGGCTCGTCATCGTTATGACGTCATAATTAATTGTGTTAATTTTTTTTATGCGTTAAAATAACAGCACTCGTTACTAGATTGTCACTTTTTTAAAAAAAAGAGTCATTAGAGGGTCTGAATATTTAATAAACATAGAGAATCAAGGTCGTTGAGTTAGAAACACTGACTTCCTGTCATTTCATTCACCAGGCGGGCGACTTGGATCGCCGGGATCGGCACCCCGGGCATAAATCCTCTAAGGTTCTGATGACAAACTGAACTTCTGTTAAAACCAGGGGCGTCCAAATCCGGTCCTCGAGGGCCGGTGTCCTGAAGGTTTTCCACACGTTCCTGGTTCAAAACAGCAGATGAATCAACAGCCAATAAAATGTGGCACAATGACTCACTAACCTGGATCAGGTGTGAAGATGGAAGAACATACGGAAAACCTTCAGAACACTGGTCCTCCAGGACACTGGTCCTCCAGGACACTGGTCCTCCAGGACACTGGTCCTCCAGGACACCGGTCCTCCAGGACACCGGTCCTCCAGGACACCGGCCCTCCAGGACACCGGCCCTCCAGGACACCGGTCCTCCAGGACACCAGCCCTCCAGGACACCGGTCCTCCAGGACACCGGTCCTCCAGGACACCGGTCCTCCAGGACACCGGTCCTCCAGGACACCGGTCCTCCAGGACCGCCCCTGGTTAAAACCAAGCAGTGAGAATCCAGTGTTTTTCTTTCTTCTGGTTTTTTTTAAAAACATCTCTGATTTTTTTTTAACTTCTGATCTTTAACAGAGAAAATATTCACCTGGGTTTTTTTTTCAGGGGATACAGGGTGTTTTTAAAGGTTGCTGACCCCTGGTCTGGTTTATCCCACCATCAGACCGGAGGGCAGCACCCAGACGGGGTCTACTTTAGAGGCACTGCTGCCATGTGTTCTCTCTGGTCGGGCTGCCCGATATCGGTGACAAATCAAATCACGATGTGCTTCAAAGCAGACTCATAACGTAAGAAATTACAGGTTTATTAAGTCAGACGGAAATCTCTGTTTTCTAAATTGGAGATTTTCTGTTGCCGTTTTGGGTCGAGAGAAGCCAGACGGGGAGGTTCGGGCATCTGGTTAGGATGCCTGCTGAACGTGGGGCTTTTCATGCGTCCCCCACTAGGAAGAAACCGAGAAGCTCCAGACCCGCTGGAGAGACTATGTCTCACAGCTGGCTGGGGGAACCCCTCAGGATCCTCCAGGTGAGCTGGAGGATGCAACCGGGATGAGAGAAGTCTGGGTTTCCCGTCTGAGGCTGTTGCCCCAGCGACCCATCCCTGGATAAGCGGAAGACGACGGAATGCTTTTAAAAGATTTTAACCATGTTTACCAGCAGCATTGGCATGGGCTGCTTCCCAGTGAACTCCACGACCAATCAGTTGGCTGCTCAGAGACAACGTGTGAGAGAGACACATAAACTGGGAAAAACGGAAGCGCTTATTAATGAGCTAATCTTAGGCGTTCATATCGTGATATTGATTACGTACCGATATCGTGCAGCCCTAAACTCTGGTCAGAGGGTGGCGTTCTGTTCTGGTTTTGTCCTGTGTGTATCCTGGCATGCTCTAAGCCCACCTCCTGTTCTTCTCCCTCTGCTTCCTGTGCAGAGACTCGACTCTGCGTGTGTAAGTCTGAAACCCCTTTATTCCAATCCTCATCCCACCTGTCCTTAGCCCCGCCCACATCCATATGGCCACGCCCACTTCATATTCTATCCATCACACGGTGTGTCCAGCGTGTCTCTGACGGTGTCTCCGTGTCCCTGCAGACCAGTCAGGCCACGTGTCTTTCGGTCACGGAGGACTTGATCTTCTGTGGATGTTCTGACGGGACGGTTCGAGCCTTCAGTCCTGTTAACCTGCACTTTCTCTGCACGCTGCCCCTCCCACACCGGCTGGGAGCGGATGTAGCAAACATGGTGGATGCAAGGTACGCACACACTCACTCACACACACGCATACACATACACACAGACACATACACACACACTCATACAGTATACACACAGACACACACGCACATACATACACAGACACATACACACACTCATACACACATACACACACACATACATACACACATGCACACACACATACATACACACACACACACACACATACACACAGACACATACACACACACTCATATACACACAGACACACATACACACGCACATACATACACAGACACACACACACATACACACACACACTCATACACACATACACACACACACATGCACACACACATACATACACACACACACATACACACACACACATACACACAGACACATACACACACACTCATATACACACAGACACACATACACACGCGCACATACATACACAGACACACACACACACATACATACACACACATACACACATACATACACACACGCACACATACACACACACGCACACATGCACACATACACACACACTCATACACACACAGACACACATACAAACACACTCATACACACACACACACAGACACACATACAAACACACTCATACACACACACATACCCTCTCACACACATACACACACTCACACACACAGACACACACATACACTCATACACACACACATACACACACACACACTCATACACACACACACATATACACACAGACACACATATACATACACACACACATACGCACACATACATACACACACAGACACACACACACTCACGCGCACACATACACACACATACACCCCAAAACACACATACATACACACACACACTCACACATACGCAGCAAGGCAAAGAAGTTTTTGAACCAGCGCCTGACCAATCAGTTGGAGGTCTTTTTTCATCCTTAAATGGATCCTAATTACTGCAGACGCTGCACCAATCTGTGTGTCGACCTCCCGCTCCATCCTTCTAACCCGTCTTTGCTTCACTGTGACGCTCCGTTCTCGTTGAGGTGTGCCCGTCTTTCAGATTGCTCTCTTTCTGCTCCTCCTCAGTCAGTTGTTCGCTCGCACGGCGGACGCCCGGTACCCTGACACGGTGGCGGTGAGCTACGACCCCACCAACCACTGGCTCTCGTGTGTCTACAACGACCACAGCGTCTACGTGTGGGACATACGGGAACTGCAGCGAGCGGGGAAGCTTTACTCCGCCCTGTATCACTCCTCCTGTGTGTGGGGCTTAGAGGTCAGTCTGTCGTCCAGATGTTTTCGGTGTGTTGCTAGGAGACGCCAGGTGTGACGTGCTTCTTCCTGTGCAGGTGTGTTCGGAGGTGAACCTTCTGTCCTGCTCCTCTGATAACACCATCCGGCTGTGGAACATGGAGAAGAGCAGCGGCGTCCAGCGGAACGTCCTCAGCCACGTACGATCACAAAGCTAACAACACAGAGAGCGCCCCCTAAAGTCATGATGCGACATTAAACACCATGTGTCTTTGTTATGGTTTCACCGGTCATAACAATCATAGGAGCTTCCTCCGCAGGGGGGCTGGGCTCACTCTGAGATAGAGGAGGAGCTCAGAGTGGAGCCGCTCCTCCTCCAGATTGAGAGAAGCCAGATGGGGTGGTTCAGGCATCTGGTTAGAATGCCTCCTGAACGCCTCACTGGTCCGAGGCTGTTGCCCCCGTGATAGCGAGCGCTCTCTCTTTATTTTTAACATCCGTGACACACACACACCCCTAAACCTCCCACCCTCCTCCTCACCCACCTGTACCCATCCAGGACCTCCAGAAGATCCTGTACGTGGACAACAACATCAGCAGCCTCCTGGACTCAGACAGTATCACCGACGCCGGGGGCAACAGTGAGAAGTCCGTGCCCTCCGGTTCAGAGTGGCAGTGCACAGACCAGAACAGGGCAGGGATTAAAACCCTGAAGCTCAGACCCAATGGGAAGCAGCTGGCTTCTGGAGACCGTATGGGAGTCCTCAGGTGAGACGTCGGCAGGCGTGACGTGGACCACGGTTCCATGAACTCATGATGTTTGTGTCACAGGATCCACAGCTTGGACAATATGGAGGAGATTCTCAACGTGCAGGCCCACGACTCCGAGATTCTCTGTCTGGAGTTCTCCAAACCAGATACAGGTAGGTCTAAACCAGATTTTCTAGCCAGGCTGGTGCCACGTAGTGGTTCCAGCAACTAGGTCAGGGATTATAGATACTAGTTTGGATTTGCAGCGATAGGATAACGTCCTACCCAATCAGAGAACAGAGATGAGGGTATGACATCCGTCCTCCATGTTTGTAGGTCTGTAGATCCACCATGCTCTACGGTCCATCCTCCATGTTTGTAGTTCTGTAGATCCACCATGCTCTATGGTCCATCCTCCATGTTTGTAGTTCTGTAGATCCACCATGCTGTACGGTCCATCCTCCATGTTTGTAGTTCTGTAGATCCACCATGCTGTACGGTCCATCCTCCATGTTTGTAGTTCTGTAGATCCACCATGCTGTACGGTCCGTCCTCCATGTTTGTAGTTCTGTAGATCCACCATGCTGTACGGTCCGTCCTCCATGTTTGTGGTTGTGTAGATCCACCATGCTATACGGTCTGTCATCCATGTTTGTAGTTCTGTAGATCCACCATGCTCTATGGTCCATCCTCCATGTTTGTAGTTCTGTAGATCCACCATGTTATACGATCCGTGTTGGTCCACCATGTTTGTAGTTCTGTAGATCCACCATGCTCTACGGTTTGTCCTCCATGTTTGTAGTTCTTTAGATCCACCATGCTTTACGGTCCATCCTCCATGTTTGTAGTTCTGTAGATCCACCATGCTGTACGGTCCATCCTCCATGTTTGTAGTTCTGTAGATCCACCATCCTGTATGGTCCATCCTCCATGTTTGTAGTTCTGTAGATCCACCATGCTGTACGGTCCATCCTCCATGTTTGTAGTTCTGTAGATCCACCATCCTGTACGGTCCATCCTCCATGTTTGTAGTTCTTTAGATCCACCATGCTCTACAGTCCATCCTCCATGTTTGTAGTTCTGTAGATCCACCATCCTGTACGGTCCGTCCTCCATGTTTGTAGTTCTGCAGATCCACCATGCTCTACAGTCCATCCTCCATGTTTGTAGTTCTGTAAATCCACCATGCTCTACGGTCTGTCCTCCATGTTTGTAGTTCTGTAGATCCACCATGCTCTACGGTCCGTCCTCCATGTTTGTAGTTCTGTAGATCCACCATGCTCTATGGTCCGTCCTCCATGTTTGTAGTTCTGTAGATGCACCATGCTGTACGGTCCGTCCTCCATGTTTGTAGTTCTGTAGATCCACCATGCTGTACGGTCCGTCCTCCATGTTTGTAGTTCTGTAAATCCACCATGCTCTACGGTCTGTCCTCCATGTTTGTAGTTCTGTAGATCCACCATGCTCTACGGTCCGTCCTCCATGTTTGTAGTTCTGTAGATCCACCATGCTCTATGGTCCGTCCTCCATGTTTGTAGTTCTGTAGATGCACCATGCTGTACGGTCCGTCCTCCATGTTTGTAGTTCTTTAGATCCACCATGCTGTACGGTCCGTCCTCCATGTTTGTAGTTCTGTAGATCCACCATGCTGTACGGTCCGTCCTCCATGTTTGTAGTTCTGTAAATCCACCATGCTCTACGGTCTGTCCTCCATGTTTGTAGTTCTGTAAATCCACCATGCTCTACGGTCTGTCCTCCATGTTTGTAGTTCTGTAAATCCACCATGCTCTACGGTCTGTCCTCCATGTTTGTAGTTCTGTAAATCCACCATGCTCTACGGTCTGTCCTCCATGTTTGTAGTCCTGTAGATCCACCATGCTGTACGGTCCATGTTGGTAACGATTCTTCAGATTAAGAATTTAAAGACGGTATTTAGGACGTTTATTCAAGTTAAAGACGTGGTCGCTGTGAGCTGAACCATAAATAAGCTCAGCTAGTTCTGTTTGGTTCTGACTGGTTATGTTAGCTTCTAACTGGTCTGGTTCCAGGTCTACAGCTATTGGCCACTGCCAGCCGTGACCGTCTGATCCACATCCTGGATGCCAGTAACGACTACAGTCTAATCCAAACTCTGGATGAACACTCGTCCTCCATCACCGCAGTCCGTTTCGCTGGTCTGTCCTTTAGAACGTTTTTACCCACAGGGCTCCACGCCTGACGCTCACCGTCCCTCTAATCTCCTCTTTCTTTGCAGCCTATGAGGGGAAGCTCAGATTGATCAGCTGTGGTGCCGATAAGAGCGTCTACTTCAGGACGGCTCAGCAGGTAACCTGACTCTCCACCAGAAAGCTAGATGGATGAGGGTGTGAGGTCTCAGGTGTGTCCTGTCCCCCTCCAGGTGAAGGAGAACCTGGAGTTCACCCGGACCCACCACGTGGTGAGGAAGACCACGCTGTACGACATGGACGTGGAACCAAACAGGAAGTTTGCAGCAGTGGGATGTCAGGACCGTAACATCAGGTACACACCCAATTACAGGCAACGGGGAATGGCCTTCTTCTTGGTGCTACGGCGCCACCTTGTGGAGGTTCTTGGCTGTGGGTTTCTCTGTGATCGAAGAGAGGAAATGAGGAAAAAAAAAAACTATCTTACAACAGACTTAGTCATAAAGAAAGAAAATGATGTAACACATTACAAATACTTTAAAATGGTAAGTGGACTCTACTTATATAGTGCTGTTCCACCAGTGTAGGTTAGGCATGGGCAAAGTATGTGGACCACATGAAGCCCATTAAACGTTTTAATCCTGCCTGAAAAAAATTAAATAAATAATCCCTGTTAATGTTTTATTTTCCTGCAGTTCTGATGTTGTCTCACTAGATGGCACACTCTAGATTTATTGGCTTGCGTAGATATGGAAAGCCATCAGGGCCAATGCACACACGTAAAGAAGCACGTTAGATTTTCTACCTACATGTTAAACCTAGCGCGCGAGGTGCACGTTTATTTTTAGCGCTAGCGGGCTCGATTTAAACTTTAGCGCGCTATATCACGTGCGTGTAGTGGCTCCATTGGCTTTCCATATCTAGCCTGCTTGTTTACTAAAGCATACCATCCATCTGCTCCTGTTCTGCTCCTTGGTTAAATGTTAGAACTCAATGTGGTGGTGAATCAAAACGTTTGCCCACCCCTGTTGTAGCTCCCATTCACACACATTCATACCTGATGGGGATCTGGTTACAGGGCGGTCACCCTACTCACTGTGCCATCCTTCCCCTACTGGGGAAGTTCATATCCAAGCAGCTTGAGAACAGCTGCTTGGTGGTGCTGAGTTGGGTGGAGCTGGAACAGCTGTTGGTGGAACACTCGACAGTTGGCTCTGCAAGAGCATAATGTGGGTTATAGGTGACACGTGCACTAACAGTGCACGAGCAAAGCACGCCATTTCATACAACCCTTTTATTTTGTGTGTGTTTTATTTCTGCAGAGTGTGTGTGTGTACCAGAGTTTTGGCTTAAATGTGACGCCATAGTGTGGGTGTCAAACTCTGGCATGCAGACCAAATTTGTCCCACATATCGATACCAAGCTGGTATCGTCTGGTACTGATACCGAGCCGATCTTCTGGTGTCGATACCGAGCCGGTCCTCTGGTAACGATACCAAGCCGGTCCTCTGGTATCGATACCGAGCTAGTCGTCTAGTATCGATACTGAGCTGGTCATCTGGTATCAATACAGCCTGCAGTCGATGTTGCACTGATACTAGAAGTCAGGATCCATCTGAGGCTGTTGCCCCCGCAGCCCTGCCCCAGATAAGCAGAAGACAATGGAACGGAACGTGAAGAAAACTTTTTTAGAAATATTAATGTCTGATTAAAACATATTGATTTTTGCTCCACTGGGTGTTTGAGTTTGACCCTCTGGTTTATAGCATAGATCGTCCTATGCCCAGTGAAGCGTGTATGTATACAGACTTAGAAAACCTTACAGCGCCCCCTGCATGATGAGACAGGAAATAACATCTAAACACTTTGTGTTCATCAGGATCTTTAACATCGGTAACGGGAAGCAGAAAAAAGTTTACAAAGGTTCCCAAGGTGACGACGGAACCATCATTAAGGTACGTCCGTCTGCGGTTGCCATGGTGACACGTGAGGTAAACAGGAAGTGACGTGTTATCTCCTTCCAGGTACAAATCGACCCGTCAGGGTTATACATCGCTACCTCCTGCTCTGATAAGAACATCAGTATTTTTGACTTCTGGTCTGGAGAGTGTGTGGCCATCATGTTCGGACACTCAGGTACGCTCGTGTACAAAGTGTGTAAAAGTGTGTGTGAAGAAGAACTTTGAAGCAGACTTGAGTTTGTGTTTCAGAAATCGTGACGGGATTGAAGTTCAGCAGAGACTGCCGTCATCTGATCACCGTGTCGGGGGACAGGTACGCCTCAAGCCCAGATGTTAAAACCATGATACGTCTTCATCTGGTACTTTCTGTTTGAACCAGGCATGGGCAAACTACGGCCCGCGGGCCACATGCATGTTAAACGTTTTAATCCGGCCCGCCGAACTTGAAAAAATTAAATAAATAAACCTTGTTAATGTTTAATTTTTCCTGTACTTCTGATGTTTCGTCACTAGATGGCACCAAAGATACAACAACACTGCTCCCATTAAAATGTGTGTATCCGTGATGTGCAAACCTTCAAAATAAACAGTGTCCACAGATATGAAAAGCCATCTGGGCCAATACACACACGTAAACAAGCGTGTTAGATGTTAAAACAAACAAAATGTTACATCAAGCGCTTAAATTTCAAACCTAGCGCCGCTAGATTTGAATGTAACGCTCTTGATGTAACATTTAGCACTTGTTTAAAATCTAGCGTCATTCTTTCGGTCTAATCTAGAGGTTACCAAAGCATGCCATCCATCTGCTCCTGTTCCAGCCCTCTGGTCAAATGTTAGAACTCAATGTGGCCCACAAGACAAAAAGTTTGCCCACCCCTGGACTAAACGATGGGAATGCTTTAAATTAGAAAAGGGTAAACAACGTGGTGCAGTATGGAACCATCGTGTGGTAGATGTTTTCTACCTGCATTGGCACTCAAAGCACTTCACACCGGAGCTCATTGTATCCAAAGATAAACAAAATACATGAATCCATCAACCAATCAAAATCAGCCATATGGAGAACACACCCAAAAAAAAAAAAAAATTTAGACGCTGTCCCGTTCAGGGAAAGATAAACAGAAAGTCAGGCAACTTAGTTTATAGATTCAATTTATTTTATTACTGCAGAATTTCATGTGTTCGTTAGCCTCAAGAGAGAGCTCGTTACGGGCCGTACGGTCTGAAATGTAAATATTGATGAGAGAATGAAATCCTGGTTGTGGAACAAACGAAGGATGAGAACGAGTTAAGAATTAACAAAAGTATTTTAGAGTCCTCAACCAATCTTCTTCTTCTCCTTCCATCATTTCCCTTCAGGGGGCGCCACTGCAAGTCAGTTTCTTCCATCTAACCCTATCTCCTGCATCCTCTTCAGTCACACCAACTATCTTCATGTCTTCCTTCACTGTATCCATGAACCTCCTCTTTGGTCTTCCTCTAGTCCTCTTTCCTGGTGGTTCCAAACCCAGCATCCTTCTTCTGATGTACTCTCTCTCTCTCCTCTGCACATGTCCAAACCATCTCAGTCTGACCTCTCTGACTTTAAAACCTCTAACATGTGCTGTTCCTCTGATCCTGTCCATCCTGGTCACTCCCAGAGAGAACCTCAACATCTTCATCTCTGCTACAAACATCTCTGTTTCCTGTCTTTTCCTCAGTGACACTGTCTCTAGACCAATCAGCATGGCCGCTCTCACCACACTGTCTCTAGACCAATCAGTATGGCCGCTCTCACCACACTGTCTCTAGACCAATCAGCATGGCCGCTCTCATCACACTGTCTGTAGACCAATCAGCATGGCCGCTCTCACCACACTGTCTCTAGACCAATCAGCATGGCCGCTCTCACCACACTGTCTCTAGTCCAATCAGCATGGCTGCTCTCACCACACTGTCTCTAGACCAATCAGCATGGCCGGTCTCACCACACTGTCTCTAGACCAATCAGCATGGCCGGTCTCACCACACTGTCTCTAGACCAATCAGCATGGCCGCTCTCACCACACTGTCTCTAGACCAATCAGCATGGCCGGTCTCACCACACTGTCTCTAGACCAATCAGCATGGCTGCTCTCACCACACTGTCTCTAGACCAATCAGCATGGCCGCTCTCACCACACTGTCTGTAGACCAATCAGCATGGCCGCTCTCACCACACTGTCTCTAGTCCAATCAGCATGGCCGCTCTCATCACACTGTCTCTAGACCAATCAGCATGGCCGCTCTCACCATACTGTCTCTAGACCAATCAGCATGGCCGCTCTCACCACACTGTCTCTAGACCAATCAGCATGGCCGGTCTCACCACACTGTCTCTAGACCAATCAGCATGGCCGCTCTCATCACACTGTCTCTAGACCAATCAGCATGGCCGCTCTCACCACACTGTCTCTAGACCAATCAGCATGGCCGGTCTCACCACACTGTCTCTAGACCAATCAGCATGGCTGCTCTCACCACACTGTCTCTAGACCAATCAGCATGGCCGCTCTCACCACACTGTCTCTAGACCAATCAGCATGGCCGCTCTCACCACACTGTGTCTAGACCAATCAGCATGGCCGCTCTCACCACACTGTGTCTAGACCAATCAGCATGGCCGCTCTCACCACACTGTCTCTAGTCCAATCAGCATGGCCGCTCTCATCACACTGTCTCTAGACCAATCAGCATGGCCGGTCTCACCACACTGTCTCTAGACCAATCAGCATGGCCGCTCTCACCACACTGTCTCTAGACCAATCAGCATGGCCGCTCTCATCACACTGTCTCTAGTCCAATCAGCATGGCCACTCTCATCACACTGTCTCTAGTCCAATCAGCATGGCCGCTCTCACCATACTGTCTCTAGACCAATCAGCATGGCCGCTCTCACCACACTGTCTCTAGACCAATCAGCATGGCCGGTCTCACCACACTGTCTCTAGACCAATCAGCATGGCCGCTCTCACCACACTGTGTCTAGACCAATCAGCATGGCCGCTCTCACCACACTGTGTCTAGACCAATCAGCATGGCCGCTCTCACCATGGTTTTCTACACTTTCTCTTTCATTTTATCTGAAACTCTTCTATCACACATCACACCTGATACTTTCCTCCACCCGTTCCAGCCTGCCTGCACACATTTCTTCACCTCTTTTCCACACTCTTCATTGCTCTGGACTGTTTATCCTAGATACTTAAAATCTTCCACCTTCTTTCTCTCTTCTCCCTGTAACCTCACTTTTCCATTAGGATCCCTCTCATTCACACACATGTACTCTGTTTTACTCTGACTAATCTTCATTCTGATTCTTTCTTGTGATTGGTTCTATTGGTTGAGTGCTTAACCAATAGAAAATGAGAATAACTAATAGATAAACAAAACAATGAAGCAGCTCAACACGATGAGCATCTGTTCAGGATGGAGCTGCCAATACTCCATTATGGGCAGCAGGTGTAGAAGTCTGGGTGAGGGAGACAAACTGAACCATCCCCCTGACGGCTTACCACAGAGCTCCAAACAGATTCAGAACAGCTGCTAGGTGGTGCAGAGTTGGCTGGAGTGGAGCTGGAACAGCCGTTGGTGGAACACATGACAGATCTGCACAGGGTGGAATGCGGGTTACCGTGGTAACGATGTTTTCAGCTCCAGTGAATCCTAATAGGATCTTAAAGCTCCACATGTTGATCCTTCACTGTGGTGGAACAACACCAGCAGTCCACCAGTGTGCGGTGTGAACCCAGCGTTCCCCTCATGACCCGTCTCCTGATCAGTGTACGGATGTGTGTTTACAGCTGTATCTTCGTCTGGCGTCTGAGTCCTGACATGACCATCAGAATGAAGCGGCGCCTGGCTGACCTCCGACCCTCCAACACTCTCCCCAGCTCCCAGCATGCACCTCAGCAGAGCCTGAGATACAGCAGGTAAGCTTTCAACCAGACCTCGAACTGTTTGATCTGAGTCTGAGACGAAGGACCGGGGTAACAGAGTGTCTCCCCTCAGCAACCAGACAGCGGC
Organism: Neostethus bicornis; assembly: GCA_902685375.1. Lineage (NCBI taxonomy): Eukaryota > Metazoa > Chordata > Actinopteri > Atheriniformes > Phallostethidae > Neostethus > Neostethus bicornis. Next base: position 26,693,158 of record LR738552.1, read on the forward strand.
CATCTTATCGGACACGGACACGGAGGAGGAAGAGGAGAGCGTCGTCATGGTGAAGCAAGAGGATCTGAAGAAGGAGAAAGGTCAGTAAACGGGATTAGTTTTAAGATCGATGTCGACACTCATTTAAGGGTTGAAGAAAAGCCGGTTTGGTCTAGAGACGGGGTGCAGAGATGTTTATGGGTACACATAACGAACGAAACGGAGGGTTAAACTCTGTCCCCGTCAGTGATCGTGTAACCTTTGTTTTTATTTCAGGATCGATGGAGGAGTCGTGCATCAGGAAGGTGGGTGGATCTTTATCCCAGATGATGTCAGAGATCAGGATTCTGAGGGTCGTGTCGTACCTTTCAGGAGGCGGGGCGTCTCCCCCGTCGTCAGTGGTCCAGGAGGACGGTCGGTGCTGACGGGGATCTGATGGTTAAATCCATGCTGGACCTCAGACAGCTGGACTCGTACTGTCCTGATGAAGAGGAGCAGGACGAGGTGAAGCCACGCCCCCATCCCGACGACACCTGGAGCCCAAGGGGGCGGAGCCAGGGGGTGCAGAGGAAGAGTGAGGAGATGCAGAGCACCCTCAGTTTACAGGTCACCTCAGCATGGGTGAGCACGTCTGTTATGTGATCTGTCCACACACACACTCACACACACACACACACACTCATTCCTATGGACAGTTTGGGAGGAGACCCGTTCCTCTGATTCAGAAACCCTCTCTAACGTGTGATTCTGATTGGATCGTCTCCGTACATCGGTTTCAGGTCGATGAGACGAAAACCAATCAGAGACCAGACTTCATCCTGCTGTCCAATCAGAGCCCAGCTGCAGAGAACTCGGTGCTGTTTCCTGACCAATGGGAGGACGGTGTGTCTGGAAGGTAGGACTGTGTTCCCCATCGTCTTCATCTCTAGATGCTGACCTCTCCTCTCTCCTGCTGTCAGTGAGTTCCAGGTGGTGGAGGCGTGTCACGCTGCTGGACCACAGGAGGATAAACCCAGTCCAGACAGCGGCTGCTCACTGGGATTTAATTCCACTCTGTCCAGTCCTCAGAGACCAGCAGGAGACGGTGAGACCTCACGGTAGGGTTCACAGGGTTCACTGAACACTGGTTTAACCTGCCGTCTCTTTTAGAACCCACAGAACGTCTGAGCGCCGACGGAAACTCCTCCGACCTGGACGACGAGGAAGGAAAAAAACCAGTTCCTCAGACTCCGGACCAGGAGGCGTTCCTCAAGGAGCACTTTGTCGCTCTGTCCGATCCGTCTGCACCAGGTACGGAACCACACACGACCAGTAACACCAGCTGGTTGGTTGTCTTGTACTGGACGGACTTCAAACAGGGTCCAACCAGTAAAACAACTGGTCGGGATGGGATACCAGTATTGGTTGGCATCGGTGTGACATCACAGCCTGTATGGTGATGTCATCGGTATGGGAGTACCAGCTATTGAAGAGAGGATGCAGCGGGCGGTCCTGTCCCAGACCCTTTAGCCCAGGCACGGGCAAACTACGGCCTGCGGGCCACATGGGGCCGTTAAACGTTTCAATCCGGTCCGTCAAACTAGAAAAAATTAAATAAATCTTGTTAATGTTTTTTCTGCAATTCTAATGTTTCGTCACTAGATGGCGCCAAAGATACAACAACACTGCTCCCATTAAAATGTGTGTGTCTCTGTGATGAAAATAAATAGGGTGCACAAATATGAAAAGCCATCGAGGCCAATACACACACGTAAACAAGCGTGTTAGATGTTAAAAAAAGCAAAGTGTTACATCAAACGCTTAGATATCAAACCTAGCGCCGCTAGATTTTAAATGTAACGCTCTTGATGTAACATTTAGCACTTGTTTAAAATCTAGCGTCATTCTATTGGTCTAATCTAGAGGTTACCAAAGCATGCCATCCATCTGATCCTGTTCCAGCCCCCTGGTCAAATGTTAGAACCCAATGTGGCCCTAAAACCAAAAAGTTTGCCCACCCCTGGTCTGTCCTCATCTCTACATCTGGATCTGATTCTAGAAAACAGAGATCAATCCAAACGGAATTATTTGTTAAGATTAAAATTTTGCTGCAAACAAGTAAACTTTTTAAAAGCTTTTAAAACTTTCTGAGTATCATTTAATTAAAGTTAAAGGAAAAATGTCTGTGCAGAGTTTGCATCTTCACCCCATGTATAGGTAGTTTCCTCCCACCCTCCAAAAACATACAGAGGTTAGTAGGCCTTTACTAAATTGCTCGAGGAATGTGTGTGTGTGTGTGTGTGTGTGTGTGTGTGTATGGTTGTGTGTGTCTGTGGCCCTGCAACAGACACACACAGGGTGTTCCCTGCCTCTTGTCTGTAATCAGCCCTCCCCCCACCACCCCGTCTGGTAGAAGCATTGATTGGATAAGGGTTGTTTTACATTATAAACAGATCAATTAACACTAATTAGTGGTTAGCACGGTGGCCTCACAGCAACAAGGTCAGGGGTTTGAATCACAGAGTGGAGGTACAGAACCTTTATTTTGTGAAGTGTGTTTAAATGTTTATAAACAATAGGAGCTGCAGGTGTTTTCTGATTGGTCTGTTGTGCGTTAACAGGAAGTCCCAGCAGGACGTCCCACGTCTCCAGTGAATCTTCAAGTATCTCTTCCAGGTTTCTGTCCAGGTCCTCGGCTGGAAGGTGGGTGTGGGTTCCACTCTAAGATCAGATGGAAGACGACCTTATCTCTATCCCACCCCAAACACAGTTCTGATCCGTGTCTCATGTTCTGTTTCCTTTCGTAGCCGGACTGTCTTTCCTCCTCCAACGTGGACCTCAGAGGGTTCTGGACTGGATAAAGCCCGGCCTCTGGTCTCCGAGGTCAGACCCCTGATGGAGGGAAACCGGATCAGAAACCAGGAGAGCAGCAGAGTGCGGGACCAGAATCCTCCTCCCTCACAACTATCAACCACGAGCAGCCAGGATCAGAACCAGGTCCAGCAGAGGAAGAGATCCCAGACTGTGGTGGAACCCCAGAAGACCCTGGGTCTGAAGAAAGCCCAGTCGATCCAGAACCTGCTGACTGAGCCGGGTAGGTGTCAAGATCAAGGTCACAGTTTATCAGAATTAATTTTAAATAAGGACGGGGTCCGGTCCAGAGAGGAGGAGGTTAAGATCTACGTTCCTACCCTCACCATGGTAACCAGGATCCACGTTCCTACCATCACCATGGTAACCAGGATCTACGTTCCTACTCTCACCATGGTAACCAGGATCTACATTCCTACCCTCACCATGGTAACCAGGATCCACGTTCCTACCATCACCATGGTAACCAGGATCTACGTTCCTACTCTCACCATGGTAACCAGGATCTACGTTCCTACAATCACCATGGTAACCAGGATCTACGTTCCTACCATCACCATGGTAACCAGGATCTACGTTCCTACCCTCACCGTGGTAACCAGGATCTATGTTCCTACCCTCACCATGGTAACCAGGATCCACGTTCCTACCATCACCATGGTAACCAGGATCTACGTTCCTACCCTCACCATGGTAACCAGGATCTACGTTCCTACCATCACCATGGTAACCAGGATCTACGTTCCTACCCTCACCATGGTAACCAGGATCTACGTTCCTACCATCACCATGGTAACCCCCCAAAGGCGGGCACTGTCTTATTGGTAGTCGGTACTGGTTATTTATGAATAGCTTCCTCGTTGCCAACATGAGGTCTCACCAGACTGACAACATGTCTCAGACCTGGTGGTGGTGGGACACACTGATGGGGGTCAAGTGTGTCCTGACCCGCTGCTTTGATCACCCGTTCCTCCGTCTACGAGGATCCATTGACATGTTGATGATGATTAACCAGGTCTCTGTCCCACCCAGGTGTCCCCCAGCCCCGCCTTCAGCGGCCCACCACCCTGCCCTCCTCCCCACGCAGACCCCCCCAGCAAGAGACCACCCCAGGAAGCAGGAAGTCTGCGTGTTCCTACATGAACCCCACCACCAGCTCCATGGCCAAGATGTCCCGCTCTGTTTCCGTGGGCGACGGACTCCACATGCCACAACCATCTGAGACCACCCACTCTGGAGAAACCCCCCATGCCGTCGTGGTGCCCGTTCTCTCATCGTACTCACCTGCTCACCGCGTGGTCCCGGTCTCCCGCGGTGTCCTAGCAACCAACACGCTGCCGGACAGACCCAGCATGGCCTCCTTTTCTGTGACCTGCACTCCCCCCGCTCCCTCCTCATCTCCACCACACCCTGCCCTCCTGCCAGCCCCTCCACAGCAGGAGACACCGCACACTCCAGAACACCTCCCAGGTTTGGATCTTTTCCTTTGTGTGTGTATGTGTGTGTGTGTGTGTATGTGTGTGTATTCATGCTAAAGTTTTGTTATCATTTACTCTGCAGATCAGCCAATCAGCTTGGAGGAATGTAGAGCTCTAGCCAATGAGCTGCAGAGCTGCTTTAAGCGAGCGACACACCTTTACAGACAGGTGAGTGTGTGTTTTTAACCCTCTGAACCCCGACGTCGCTCTGAATCTTCTTCTTCTTCTTCGTCCAGGTGAGCTCATCCATGGATAACTCCGCCCCCCATCAGTGTCAGATGTCTCTCCTCCTATCAGAGGCCTTCCAGACCATCAGAACCGAGCTGGACTCTCTGCCACTTGGAGCCCCGAGCATGCTGGGAGTGGAGGAGGGTCTGAGGGGAGTGGAGGAGGGGAAGACCGCTGCTCTGTTAGAGGAGTACTCTCTGCTCCTCCTGCAGGCCGTTCACAAGAGGATCAACAGCCCGACCTGAGCTGAGAGGGGTGGGCTGACCTCTTTCTTCTCTCTATGGAAGAGTTCAGTTTGATTCTAACCCCCTGAAAACCCCCTCCTCATCTTAGAGCATGAAACCAGCATGTAGGAAACATGTAAATATTATCTGCCTTGTTTTTAAAGTCAGTAAAAAAGATCTTTAACGACTCATCGGGGTCAAAACTGACGCTGAATGGGGACCCCCACTCTATTTTATCTTTCGTCTTCCGAACCGCTTATCCTTATTGGTGTCACGGTGAATGCTGGAGCCTATTCAGGCTGATTTCAGCCTAAAGGCAGGGTACACCCAGAACAGGTTGACAGTCTGTGGGGGGCCACACACACACTGACAGCCATCCACACATAATCATTTCGTGGGGTATTTATCACAGTCACTTTCTTGTCCGTCTATCCCTTATGGGGCTACGGGGGGTGCCGGAGCCCATCCCGGCTGATTCAACGCGAGGGGCAGGATACACCCCGAACAGGTCACCAGTCTGTCGCGGGGCCACACACATTCAACCATATACACACATTCCTAGGGGCAATTTAGCACCGGCCAATCAACATAACGTCCATGTCTTTGGAGGGTGGGAGCAAAAAAAAACAGTTAAAAACTAAACAAATCCAACCCATTCCTGCCCTTTGACCCTCCTTCACGGTGAGGAAAAAACTCCAAAATACCCAGCAGTGGAAAAAAAAAAAAAAAGAAACCTCATGGAGATCCACATGAGGGAGAGATCCCTCCCTGAGGACAAGCCAATGTGTCTAAGACTGTTATTTATGAGCTAATTCTACTATACAGCTTTATATATGAGATCACAGCAACTAGGTCAGGGATTGCCAGAATAATCTTGGGATTGCAGTGATGGGAAAATGTCCTATCCAATCAGAGAACAGAGATGAGGGTGTGCCATGAACGCAAGTGTCTGTCCTCCATGTTTGTAGTTCTGTAAATCAGAACTACAAACATGGCTGCCATACGGTACGGACCGAATAGGTAACGATTCCCCAGATTAAGAATTTAAAAACAGGGTTTAGAAGTTTAATCAGAGGATTTTTTTTCTGTTTCCTGGACGAAACTGACTGTTCAGGTGTGTTACACACATCTCGTCACCGCATGTCCCGGTCTCCCGCGGTGTCCTAGCAACCAACACGTTGCCGGACAGGCCCAGCATGGTCTCCTTTTCTGTTACCTACACTCCCCCTGCTCCCTGCATCGCCCCTCTGCTCCCTCCCCGTCTCCACCAGGAGGAGGAGGTCTGTTGATCACCAACAGAAAGAAATGATTGGTTAAATAAACAAAGTACCCGCCCACCGTGGAGCGAGTGAGCCCCAATGCTGTGAGGTCAGACTGTTTCCATGGAGACCGAGGACCAGTCTGATGGATAGCCACTTGCTGGAGGCTGTGGGACAATCGTTTTTAATCGTTTATAAAAGTCAGATTTAAGACGTCTGAGTCGATGAAGATCTTTTAAACTGGTTTAAAAACAAGGTTTAAAATGTGAAGAAAAAAAAGACCTGATGGATCTACTTGACTGATAATCACCCCCTCCCCTTTTAAGAACAAAGAAGATGTGCAATGATGTGGTTACTACAGAGCTGAACCTAACCGGTTCACGTATAGCTCGTACGATGAACAAACAGCTGATGATTATCGGTTACTGGACCAATAATCAGATCGACTGTTAACCAGTCGATCTGTAACAAACTCCTCTTTTTTTACTGAAAGCGTTCCTCCAACACATCAGACGGGGGAGCCAGAAATGAAACCAGCGACCACCTGGTTGCCAGGTTACCAGTGGACCTCCTGGCCCCCCTCATCCAGATGTTTGGACAGTGTTTCTTTCCTGAACTTCATTCCTTGTTTTTGATGAAGGAACCCAGCGACCCGGTCTCCTGCTGAGTGGATCGGTCCTGCATTAGAACTCAGCGTGTTTGCTTCCTGTGTGTCTACGTACTGTTACACTACTGAACCTGACCCCAGGTCGGCGGAAAACCTGACCTCGGGTCGGTGGAGAACCCGACCCCTGGTCAGTAGAAAGTCTTACTTTGAAACTTTTTGATAACTTTGACCAGAAGTTTGTCGGCTTGTGTTTTTTTCCATATTTAATAAAGTTTTTGGATTGATCTGAAAATTTGAATTTTCAGTTGTTATTTCTGTCACAAAATGACTCACCCTTTTTACCCATTGCCCCTTCCCTACTCCCCCTAGTTAGTAAACCACACCACAAACCTTCACCATGGTAACCAGGATCTACGTTCCTACCCTCACCATGGTAACCAGAATCTACGTTCCTACCCTCACCATGGTAACCAGAATCTACGTTCCTACCCTCACCATGGTAACCAGGATCTATGTTCCTACCCTCACCATGGTAACCAGAATCTACGTTCCTACCCTCACCATGGTAACCAGGATCTACGTTCCTACCCTCACCATGGTAACCAGGTTCTACATTCCTACCCTCACCATGTTAATCAGGATCTATGTTCCTACCCTCACCATGGTAACCGGGATCTACGTTCCTACCCTCACCATGGTAACCGGGATCTACGTTCCTACCCTCACCATGGTAACCGGGATCTACGTTCCTACCCTCACCATGTTAATCAGAATCTACGTTCCTACCCTCACCATGGTAACCAGGATCTACGTTCCCACCCTCACCATGGTAACCGGGATCTACGTTCCTACCCTCACCATGGTAACCAGGATCTACGTTCCTACCCTCACCATGGTAACCAGGATCTACGTTCCTACCCTCACCATGGTAACCAGGATCTACGTTCCTGTCCAGGATTGTGGATACAAGTGGTTGAAATGAGCTTCTTACGCAGATAGAGTGAAGAGCCCTGCCATCTGGGAGGAGCTTGAGGTAGAGCTGTTGCTTCTCTGGGGCGAGAGAAGCCAAATTTGGGTAGTTTGGGCATCTGGTTAGGATGCCTCACTCACTGGTGTTCTGTCCCACCGGTAGGAGACCCAGACCCGCTGGAGACACTGTCTCACAGCTGGACAGGGAACGTCTAAGGATTCTCATGGGTGAGCTGGAGTATGTGGCCAGGGTGAGGGTACCCCTGGGCTGGGTGAGGCGACCCCCCGGTCCTGGATGAAGCAGCAGAATAAAAGTGCCACCACAACAAAACATTGAAAGATTGTTTATTGTTTAAAACAAGTTTGAGGGGTTCAGGAGGAGACCCCTGTGCTGATCACAGAGAGAACACCAGGAAACCAGAGAAGATGCTGAAGCTGCGGACGTCGTCGTAGAGACGGTAACTGGCCGGTAAGCGAAGGCTGACCTGGTCTCCCCGCTCCAGCCGTACAGCCATGGTGCTGGATGTGGAGGCGTAGCCTCCGTGGTCGTTCAGGTTCAGGCTGAAGAGGATGGGCTTTTCGTTCCGGTACAGATACAGACCCATGTAGCCCTTCAGGTAGTCTGCTGCTGTGAAGCTGAAGGAGTACAGTCCTCCAACTGGAGCTACAAAAACACCTGGAAGCAGAAGAGGACACAACTAGTCACTGGTCATCAAACCAGCACCCGGACCTGCTTCTGATACCTGCAGACTGGTTGTAGGCTTCTCCAATGTTGGTGATTGTTTTAGAGAAGATCAGCGTGGATTCCTCATTGAACGGTCCAACCAGTCCTGAATCAGTCAGTCCAGCTGAGAAGCCCACCTTCAGCTCACCTGCAGACACCAGGTTTCAGTTCTATAAAGACCACCAGCTGTTTCTCCTTGTGCTCAGTTTGTCCAGAAGATCGTGGACTTGGTTACAAACCGACTAATGTCTGTTAGCATCTGAGAGCTGGGAGGTATGATCCAATGGGACTCTGAAGCTTGACGTTACCTTCTTGTTGCGTCCTCAGGTTCTCCAGCTGCTCCTCATTGGCTCTCAGTCTGCTCAGCAACTCTAAACAGAAATGTGACTTGATGGTTTCTGAAGGTTTGAGTGAAAAGGAGGAAAGCTAAGAGCACCTTGAGTGGAGCCGAGTCCCTCTGTCAGCCTGGACTCCATCTTGGAAAGTTTCTCTGGAAACAAACACAACTCTTGACTTGTTTGATGTCTTGATTGATTCTTTCTTGGTTTACCTGTGCTTTCTATGAGCTCCTCATGGAGCTGATGTTCTGTCCTGTTCAGTATGTCCTGCAGCTGACCTAGTAAAGCAGTCTGAGCTGGAAACAGCAGAGGAAACACATCATGGCTCACATCAGATTCCTCTCTATGCAGATGATGCTCTGCTTTATTAAAGCAGGAGCAGGATGGAAAGACCTCCATGCTGATGGAGGGGTTGAACCTGCTCACATCCTGTTGGAGGTACAGGTCTTACCTGAGTTTTCTGTCTCCAGGTCTTCCAGATGTTCCTCTCTGGTTTTCAGTCTGACCTCCAGATCTGAACAGGAAGTGATGCGGTTTATCTCTGACTCAGATCAGCGAGAGCCAATAGAAAGGACGTACCTGCAGTACGAGTCTCCATTTGTTCCAGCTGCATCTCCGTGGTCTTCCGTCTGGTCTCCACATCTACCAGACAAACACACACTTAACGTCTGAGAGACTTAAAACGTGAGTTAAAGATGTGAAGATAAGAAGGTTCATCTATAAAGACCTGAAGCTCTGCGAGTGGTTTTTACACCACTACTAGACACAAGGGAACTTCATCTCCATCCCAACCACACCTCTTCAAGTCCAAATCTGGATCATGAAAACAGACCTGATGCAATGTAACGGTTTGAAATGTTACAGCGAGGGTGGTTTTCCTTTGAACCGTACCACCTACTCAGATTACTTTGGGTGAGTAGGGTGTCATGGGTCGCCCACATGAAGAAGCTTAGCCTTGCTTGAGGGATCTTAATGGTCTTATTGACTACGCCTTCCAGTATTGTCCATCGCCCTTGTTCTGTTGAGCACTTCGACCCTTCCTGCTCTTCCTCCTGACCACTTCTGAGGAAGGATTTAAGTTGGCTCTGTTTGGCTGCAGATATTAGATCCACCAAATCTGGACTAACCCTCTTCATCCCTCGTTCCATTATAAAGGACTCCATGTCGAGTATAACTTGTACTGGGTAGGGAACGTCTCAGGATCCTATTGGCTGAGCTGGAGTATGACCAGGGTTTATGTGTTCAGCTGCTTCACAAGTAAATTTTCTTTGGGGATAATAAGGTTGTCTTGATCTTGATCCTTTCCGGCACTTCATAGTACCTGAGCTTGCTGATGGTCTGTTCGATTCCCCCTTCTGTCTTCCATTTTGTTCTGGTTTGGACTGGTGCCTTGTTGTTTTTTTACGGTCTCTCAGTTCAGACATGAGCCTCATCTTCTCCTGACTCCAGCTCTGATTGATGGACCTCAACGGCAGCTGGGATGGTTTTCCCAAATAACCTTCTTCTTCTTTTGGCATTTCCCTTCAGGGGTCGCCACATCAAGTCAGTATCTTCCATCTAACCCTATCTGCTGCATCCTCTTCAGTCACACCAACTATCTTCATGTCTTCCTTCACTGTATCCATGAACCTCCTCTTTGGTCTTCCTCTAGTCCTCTTTCCTGGTGGTTCCAAACCCAGCATCCTTCTTCTGATGTACTCTCTCTCTCTCCTCTGCACATGTCCAAACCATCTCAGTCTGACCTCTCTGACTTTAAAACCTCTAACATGTGCTGTTCCTCTGATCCTGTTCATCCTGGTCACTCCCAGAGAGATCCTCAGCATCTTCATCTCTGCTACAAACATCTCTGTTTCCTGTCTTTTCCTCAGTGACACTGTCTCTAGACCAATCAACATGGCCGCTCTCACTACACTGTCTCTAGACCAATCAGCATGGCCGCTCTCACCACACTGTCTCTAGACCAATCAGCACGGCCGGTCTCACCACACTGTCTCTAGACCAATCAGCACGGCCGCTCTCACCACACTGTCTCTAGACCAATCAGCACGGCCGCTCTCACCACACTGTCTCTAGACCAATCAGCAGGGCCGCTCTCACCACCCTGTCTTTTGACCAATCAGCATGGCCGCTCTCACCACACTGTCTCTAGACCAATAAGCATGGCCGCTCTCACCACACTGTCTCTAGACCAATCAGCATGGCCGCTCTCACCACACTGTCTCTAGACCAATCAGCATGGCCGCTCTCACCACGGTTTTCTACACTTTCTCTTTCATTTTAGCTGAATGAGGCAAAATAATTCCCAAATAACCCTGGATTAGAGAGGATTTCTTCTTCAGAGTTTCTTCTTTACTGTGGATGAGATGATGTCACGTAGCCTCACAGACCACATCAAGTCAGATTGAGGGTGGAATGGAAGCATCAGATCTAGAGCATTCCAGGGAGGAGGTTCTTGTCAGTCCTCTCCAGTTCGTCCCTAACCTGGTGCATGATGATGGCAGGAACGTGGGTGTCACCCAGATTAGCCGTCTTGAGTCATCCCAAGTTTCTAACTGGTTGATTTGCTTACGATGGAGTCATTCCTTCTCACCTCTGGACAAAGAGACGACAGGACTTTGATGGTTTATTTGTCCTTCCTCAGTTCGATGAGTTCTTAAACCCTCTTTAGGAGCAGTCTGCTGCAGGCTGGTAGTCGTTGGCCTGATTGTGACTCTATCTCTCACCACTGCCTTGTGCTGCTGTCTCTGAACTCCAAACATCAATATGTTTTTGATCACCTGGTCTCTTAAAACCATTGAAAAGACTTTCTCGCCCCATAAAACGGTTACAGGAGAGCCCTCGTATCCAGACGGATAGTTTCCTGCAGGTTACAACGTTTCCTTCTTTGATTCGGAATGGAAGCTGCTGTGTCTCTCCGTGCTGTCCGTCCAGGACGTAGACCACCCAGATGTGTTTAGATCATTGATCATCAGGTTTCTACTGACCGGCCTCAGGAGGTTGACCTGCAGAGTCTGGTGGCTTACTGCCAGAGCTACTGGTTTGAATCATACAAATGTTCATCACGTTCAGATGTGACCCGTCGTCTGGAGCCCATTCGGGTTCTGAATGTCAGACTGGCTGCAGTTTAAAAACTACTCTGTAAAATAGATATGAACATGGAGAAAATGGACGCTCGTCTCAGCGAAAATTGATTAAATCGATACGGTGGTTGTCATGGAGACCGCTGACACAGACTCAAGGCCAACAAAGAAATTCAACGACTAACCCAAAATAAAGCTGAGGGTGGGTTTTTTGGGTCCCTCACTTTTCTAATTCTCCTCTAGAGATGGTGCACACCCGGCCCAGGGTGTGGTCACCATCAACAACATCAATAGCTGTTCCAGCTCTGTTCCACCAAGCGGCTGATACAGTTCTAATTTTATGATTGGATTTGATTCTAAATTCTGGTAAAATATTAAGAGCTTCTGAAGCTTGACGTTACCTTCATGTTGCGTCCTCAGGTTCTCCAGCTGCTCCTCATTGGCTCTCAGTCTGCTCAGCAACTCTAAACAGAAATGTGACTTGATGGTTTCTGAAGGTTTGAGTGAAAAAGGAGGAAAGCTAAGAGCACCTTGAGTGGAGCTGAGTCCCTCTGTCAGCCTGGACTCCATCTTGGAAAGTTTCTCTGGAAACAAACACAACTCTTGACTTGTTTGATGTCTTGATTGATTCTTTCTTGGTTTACCTGTGCTTTCTATGAGCTCCTCATGGAGCTGATGTTCTGTCCTGTTCAGTGTGTCCTGCAGCTGACCTAGTAAAGCAGTCTGAGCTGGAAACAGCAGAGGAAACACATCATGGCTCACATCAGATTCCTCTCTATGCAGATGATCCTCTGCTTTATTAAAGCAGGAGCAGGATGGAAAGACCTCCATGCTGATGGAGGGGTTGAACCTGCTCACATCCTGTTGGAGGTACAGGTCTTACCTGAGTTTTCTGTCTCCAGGTCTTCCAGATGTTCCTCTCTGGTTTTCAGTCTGACCTCCAGATCTGAACAGGAAGTGATGCGGTTTATCTCTGACTCAGATCAGAGAGAGCCAATAGAAAGGACGTACCTGCAGTACGAGTCTCCATCTGTTCCAGCTGCATCTCCGTGGTCTTCAGTCTGATCTCCACATCTACCAGACAAACACACACTGAACATCTGAGAGATTCTTGACAGTAAACACCAGACGGAGGATCAAAGTTGGAGGTCTTCTTAAAGAAGCCAGCGACGTCTCACATCCAGATTTTCGACTGATTCATCAGTATTTTAAACATTCATCGTCATCAGAATAATTTTGCCGATTGTTACTGATGGATTTTTGCCTGGAAGCTTATTCACTAAACTCAGATTTACAAAGTGTCTGTAAACGCACCACAATGTGACATCACACAGGGGAGCAAAGGGGGTGATTCTGATCCGAAATGAAGGAAGAAAGCAGAAACAGACCATTTCCATCATGTTCATTGCTCTTTCTGTGAGGGAGCTGTGTGGAACAGTCTGCCAGAGGAGCTCAGGGCCCCAGAGAACGTTCACATTTTTAAAAAGAGGCTCAAGACACATAATTTTATCTTGTTTTTAACTAAGTTTTTCATGTAGTTTTATTCATAGTTTTAGTTGATTTTAATTTATAATTTTCTTATTATTTATTAGCTTTAGTTACTTTTATTCATGTCATTTAATCTTTTATCATCTCCAGTGTTTCCTCTGGGGGGCATCTGCTGCGGGAGCCTGCGATCATCAGTGACTGTTGGTCCTTGGCTCTGGGGCCCTGGTAGGGATCTGGCTCCAGCCTCATCTCTTATTCGGGGCCTTGGATCATGGCCGGTGATCGCAGGTGTGCCTCGGCTCCTGCTGCGGTGGCTCCTCAGATACCGTTTCCTCAGGTGTTCCAGTTTGATTGATTGACTGATTGATACACGACACTCTTCCTAATGTTTGCGTCTGTGTCTCGTTTTCCCCCCTTGTTTTATAAGCACTGGTTTATATCACTCCTCTGATAGGCTGTCTGTTGTTGTTACATCTTGTCTCTGTCTGTTTCCCCTGCCTGACCTAGTCTGGTCCTATCATGGCTTCCCAGGACCCAAGAATGCCCGAAACACAAGCCGTGCTGCGTTCAGAGCCTGTGTTTGTGTTTGAATGAAGCAGGACGTTTATGTTTCCTTTGATCCTGTATGAGGTGTTACCTGAGTTTTGTGTCTGGAGGACCTCCATCTGCTTCTGGCTGATGCTGAATGTGAGCTGGAGGTCTGAGGAGAAGCAGGAGGAGATCAACATGAAGCAGCTGAGACCAGAACCAACATGCAGAGTAACCACCTGAACTTTGTCTCCTCAGCTGCTCCAACTGCTGTTCAGTCCCGTTCAGTCTGAGTGAGACCGCCTCCAGTCCTTCTCCACGCGCTGGAAACATCTTCACATCATCACACACTGAGGATCACTGTTACATGTCTACGTCTTGGTCTCACTGAGTCTCTAAATAGTCTCAAAGGATTTATTAGAAAGTCTGAATAGAGATGAACTTCATCCCTGAGGGAGGACGTAAAGACCGGACGCCTCATTTAGAAACATTTCTGCAGATCTTAAACTTCAGCAAATATTTTTGTAACAAATCTCACACATGAACCAACTTGATCTCCATCACGCTTCTACAGCTCCAAATATGGATCATGTAAATTACATGTTGCATTTGTAATGGTATTTAAATGAGCCGGTGCCGCCTGTTACTACTCATAAACAACAGTGAGGAAGTGTTGTGTGTGAATGAGAGGAGTGAGGTTACAGGGAGAAGAGATAAAGAAGGTGGAAGATTTTAAGTATCTAGGATCAAAAGTCCAGAGCAATAGAGAGTGTGGAAAAGAGGTGAAGAAGCATGTGCAGGCAGGCTGGAACGGGTGGAGAAAAGTATCAGGTGTGATGTGTGATAGAAGAGTTTCAGCTAAAATGAAAGAGAAAGTGTACAAAACAGTGGTGAGAGCGGCCATGCTGATTGGTCTAGAGACAGTCCTGGTTATCCTCACTATGGTAACCAGGATCTACGTTCCTACCTTCACCATGGTAACCAGGATCTACGTTCCTACCCTCACCATGGTAACCAGGATCTACGTTCCTACCCTCACCATGGTAACCAGGATCTACGTTCCCACCCTCACCATGGTAACCAGGATTTATGTTCCTACCCTCACCATGGTAACCAGGATCTACGTTCCCACCCTCACCATGGTAAACAGGATTTACGTTCCTACCTTCACCATGGTAACCAGGATCTATGTTCCTACCCTCACCGTGGTAACCTGGATCTATGTTCCTACCCTCACCATGGTAACCAGGATCTACGTTCCTACCTTTACCATGGTAACCAGGATCTATGTTCCTACCCTAACCATGGTAACCAGGATCTACGTTCCCACCCTCACCATGGTAACCAGGATCTACGTTCCTACCCTCACCATGGTAACCAGGAAACAGAGATGTTTGTAGCAGAGATGAAGCTGCTGAGGATCTCTCTGGGAGTGACCAGGATGGACAGGATCAGAGGAACAGCACATGTTAGAGGTTTTAAAGTCAGAGAGGTCAGACTGAGATGGTTTGGACATGTGTAGAGGACAGAGAGAGGATCTGCCAGGCAGCAGGTCTAGAGGAAGACCAAAGAGGAGGTTTATGGATGCAGTGAAGGAGGACATGAACCCAAGAGGATGCAGGACATGGCTCCTATTCTCTCCCTGCCTCACCCATCTCTCATCTGTTCCTGGTCTTTTGAAGCACTGATCTCCCTTGTCTGAGTCGGACCGTAGTGTTTCCTTTCTCTCATAAAGTTTGGTGCCTGTAGTTCTGGCCGCCATCTATGTATGCCACCTCTGGTCCAGCCTGCCTCTCCTTCCAAGCCCTCTACCCTTCAATAAACTGGTCAAACAGTTGGCTCCTTCCTGGTTTTACTCACTGGGAAGTTTGGTTCAGAGCTCCTGAAGCTTGATGTTACCTTCTTGTTCCGTCCTCAGGTTCTCCAGCTGCTCCTCATTGGCTCTCAGTCTGCTCAGCAACTCTAAACAGAAATGTGACTTGATGGTTTCTGAAGGTTTGAGTGAAAAAGGAGGAAAGCTAAGAGCACCTTGAGTGGAGCTGAGTCCCTCTGTCAGCCTGGACTCCATCTTGGAAAGTTTCTCTGGAAACAAACACAACTCTTGACTTGTTTGATGTCTTGATTGATTCTTTCTTGGTTTACCTGTGCTTTCTATGAGCTCCTCATGGAGCTGATGTTCTGTCCTGTTCAGTGTGTCCTGCAGCTGACCTAGTAAAGCAGTCTGAGCTGGAAACAGCAGAGGAAACACATCATGGCTCACATCAGATTCCTCTCTATGCAGATGATGCTCTGCTTTATTAAAGCAGGAGCAGGATGGAAAGACCTCCATGCTGATGCTGTTGAATGCTGCCAGACTGCCACCAAGTCTGGTCCCACTCCCATCATACCTGCCCGAGAATCAAGCTTGCCCGAAACACAAGCTGTGCTGCGTTCAGAGCCTTTCCCATTGTTTTTGAATGAAGCAGGATGTTTATGTTTCCTTTGATCCTGTGTGAGGTGTTACCTGAGTTTTGTGTCTGGAGGACCTCCATCTGCTTCTGGCTGATGCTGAATGTGAGCTGCAGGTCTGAGGAGAAGCAGGAGGAGATCAACAGGAAGCAGCTGAGACCAGAACCAACATGCAGAGTAACCACCTGAACTTTGTCTCCTCAGCTGCTCCAACTGCTGTTCAGTCCCGTTCAGTCTGAGTGAGACCGCCTCCAGTCCTTCTCCACGAGCTGGAAACATCTTCACATCATCACACACTGAGGATCACTGTTACATGTCTACGTCCTGGTCTCACTGCACGGTTAAACCGGTTTGGTACCGCCGTAACGGTTTGACCCTCCAGGACAACAGACTGGAGAATATCTTCAGTCCGGAATCAAAATACCAAAACTCAAAATATGGATTATGCTAATTGATTTGATGCATATGGAATGTGGTTAAATGAGCTGGTGCCGCCTTTTATTACTCATGAACAACAGTGAGGAAGCCTAATTTCTGGTCTCCAAAGGGGAGGAGCTTAAAGAAGAGCTGTTTGCAAGCGACAACCCAGATGACTGCAGAGGGCGAGGGGGTCACCATTCCCCCCCCCATTACCCACGCTAGGCTCCTACATGGTGCCAGGCACATCTTCCTCTCACACCCTCCTTAGCAGTGATCTCATCACCTCCAATGTTCACTCTAATTTTTTATGTCTGGTCAAACACGAGGTTCCTGAGCAGAAGGGGGCGGAGCAAAGGCTTTTACCTTTTGTGACGTCAACAGCAGTAACGCGGGAATTCCGAAGCAGCGGTTTTGAGGCAAATTCAGAAAGAAAGAAGAGCTATCCTCTGGAGCTTTGTCTCATTTTAACATCTTTAGTCTAAATTTATTTTTGTTTTGTGCGCTGCATAGATTTTTTTTGTGCGCAGGCGCACAGCTTAGAGGGAACATGGATCCCCTCCTGTGGTGCCAGTTTTGTCGTGTTTCACATCTCTCTTTCAGTTTGGTGACTTTTCTTTGGTACCACATATCTAGCTCTGGTGCAGCCTGTCTCTCCTTTCAAGCCCTCTACCCTTCAATAAACTGGTCAAACATCTGGGTCCTTCCTGGTTTTACTCACTGGGAAGTTTGGTTCAGAGCTTCTGAAGCTTGACGTTACCTTCATGTTGCGTCCTCAGGTTCTCCAGCTGCTCCTCATTGGCTCTCAGTCTGCTCAGCAACTCTAAACAGAAATGTGACTTGATGGTTTCTGAAGGTTTGAGTGAAAAAGGAGGAAAGCTAAGAGCACCTTGAGTGGAGCTGAGTCCCTCTGTCAGCCTGGACTCCATCTTGGAAAGTTTCTCTGGAAACAAACACAACTCTTGACTTGTTTGATGTCTTGATTGATTCTTTCTTGGTTTACCTGTGCTTTCTATGAGCTCCTCATGGAGCTGATGTTCTGTCCTGTTCAGTGTGTCCTGCAGCTGACCTAGTAAAGCAGTCTGAGCTGGAAACAGCAGAGGAAACACATCATGGCTCACATCAGATTCCTCTCTATACAGATGATGCTCTGCTTTATTAAAGCAGGAGCAGGATGGAAAGACCTCCATGCTGATGGAGGGGTTGAACCTGCTCACATCCTGTTGGAGGTACAGGTCTTACCTGAGTTTTCTGTCTCCAGGTCTTCCAGATGTTCCTCTCTGGTTTTCAGTCTGACCTCCAGATCTGAACAGGAAGTGATGCGGTTTATCTCTGACTCAGATCAGCGAGAGCCAATAGAAAGGACGTACCTGCAGTACAAGTCTCCATCTGTTCCAGCTGCATCTCAGTGGTCTTCAGTCTGATCTCCACATCTACCAGACAAACACACACACTGAACATCGGAGAGACTCCTGACAGTAGAACACCAGACGGAGGATCAAAGTGGGAGGACTCAGTGACTCTCTGACGACAGGATTTAGGTAAAGTTATTTTTCAGCTTGTCGTGTTAGCCTATTGGAAAGGTCAGGTCTGGGACCAATCAGAAAGCAGGCCACAGACCCTTCCATTGTGTGGCAAACACACCCAACACTGCTAGTTCAGAGTGTTTCCTTCACTCCGGGGAATCACGGATCAGGCGACACGTCCTACGAATTACTCTAGAAGGGGAGGAGCTTCTGAGTGTGATGTCACATACGGTGTTCCACTCACCAGAGCACCATTTTAAACTGTAGGAGCCTGAGTAACGCAGTCATTGGTCCAGTCTGCATTCACATGGCAACCGCTTCGCCAACCAGGAGCTAGCTTTTTGAGATTTTATGCCCCAGACACAAGATACCTTAACCGCAGCCAATCCATCTCACTCAGATCTGGCGTCCTGCTGTCATTGGCTGAGAAAAATCTGTCAATCAAATTCAAGCCTCTACATTGGTTGATCGCTGCGTCTGATTGGCCAAGTTTGAAAATAATGTGTTGTAACTACGGTAACAGAGTTAGAGTGGTTACCATGACAACACTGACAGAATAATGTCTGCCATTTTTTTAATAGAAGTCTGTGAGTTGTGAGACGTTACGGAGGAGGCAGGTACTTCCTATTTGGCACAGAGAAGGATGTGATCTGATACATCCACGTCCTACATGCAGATGTTAGTCTTACCTGACTTTTCAGTCTTCGGACCTTCCCGTTGTTCCTCAGAACGGTTCAGTCTGCTCACCAGCACTATGAAGAGAACCAATGATCAGAGAACCGTTTTGGAGGCCCAGCTTTGATCTCCTGAAAGCAGAGACTGAGTTTACCTGTGTGTAGATGGTCCTGGAGTTTCTCCGTCAGGTTCTGTTTTCTCCACAGCTTCATCATCTCAGAGTTTTGATCTGAAACCAGATCAACCGTCTCAATGGACACACACTTCTTCTGGTAAAATGTTCAGAGCTTCTGAAGCTTGACGTTACCTTCATGTTGCGTCCTCAGGTTCTCCAGCTGCTCCTCATTGGCTCTCAGTCTGCTCAGCAACTCTAAACAGAAATGTGACTTGATGGTTTCTGAAGGTTTGAGTGAAAAAGGAGGAAAGCTAAGAGCACCTTGAGTGGAGCTGAGTCCCTCTGTCAGCCTGGACTCCATCTTGGAAAGTTTCTCTGGAAACAAACACAACTCTTGACTTGTTTGATGTCTTGATTGATTCTTTCTTGGTTTACCTGTGCTTTCTATGAGCTCCTCATGGAGCTGATGTTCTGTCCTGTTCAGTGTGTCCTGCAGCTGACCTAGTAAAGCAGTCTGAGCTGGAAACAGCAGAGGAAACACATCATGGCTTACATCAGATTCCTCTCTATACAGATGATGCTCTGTTTTATTAAAGAAGGAGCAGGATGGAAAGACCTCCATGCTGATGGAGGGGTTGAACCTGCTCACATCCTGTTGGAGGTACAGGTCTTACCTGAGTTTTCTGTCTCCAGGTCTTCCAGATGTTCCTCTCTGGTTTTCAGTCTGACCTCCAGAGCTGAACAGGAAGTGATGCGGTTTATCTCTGACTCAGATCAGTGAGAGCCAATAGAAAGGACGTACCTGCAGTACGAGTCTCCATCTGTTTCAGCTGCATCTCCGTGGACTTCAGTCTGATCTCCACATCTACCAGACAAACACACACTGAACATCTGACAGATTCCTAAGTTTAATTCTTCAGCTCGTCCTCTGGTCTCTAGCCCCATTAAACGCCGCCCCCAGTCTCGCCTACCAAGCCTCTAACATCACTGCCTCACTTCCCAATCTCGACTCCCTTTAATAACTCACTTGAACTGTTTAATTTGCATTCATGTGCCTCCTCTTTATGTTCACCATCTGTCCTGTTGAGAAGGTACAGCAGCGGCTCTTCTACCTGAGGAAGCTGATGAAAGTCGTGTGAATCAGAGACTCATGTCAAACTTCAGTGAGATCTGAAGTGTGTTTCTCCAGCTCGACTGAGGCTGATGAACATCTAGAGCAGGGGTGGGCGAACCTTTTTATTCACGGGCCACATTGAGTTCTAACATTTGACTCGGGCCAGAACAGGATCAGATGGATGGCATGCTTTGGTAACCGCTAGATCAGACCGATAAAATGGCGCTAGATTTTAAACAAGCGCTAAATGTTACATCAAGAGCGGTAAATTTAAAATCTAGGTTTGTTTATAACACGCTTGTTTACGTGCGTGTACTGGCCCCGATGGCTTTCCATATCTGTGTATACTCTTTATTTTGACAGCGTGGTCATCACGGAGACACACACATTATAATGGGAGCAGTGTTGCTGTTTCTTTGCTGCCATCTAGTGACAAAACATCAGAATTAAAGAAAAAATAAAACATTAACAAGGTTTATTTATTTAATTTTTTCAAGTTTGACGGGCTGAATTGAAACGTTTAACGGCCACATGTGGCCCGTGGGCCGTAGTTTGCCCATTTTTGTTCTAGAGGCTGGTGAAAACAGTTCAGACCTTTCAGAGACACTGTCTCCTTTAGACTCAAACATTTCACCCATCCATCAAACCAGCTTTTTACCCTCTGGTCAGAGGTCCCGTCCTGTCCAAACCTCTGGTATGACTAACACCTTCTACCAACAGACCATCAGACTTTTAAATGATGACTCATCCTACTGGTACTGTTACTGGTTCAGGACATGAAGCACTGAGCACAAGATGTCCTACCTCCAGAGTTTTTCTCCAGCTTGTCCAGACGACCGTTCAGACGACCGTTCAGCCGACTCTCTCCGGTAGACACTTCAGAGGGAATCCCAGATGAAACGTTGGAGATGGGGAGTTCTGCAGAGATTCATTTAAGAAGCCTCATTTATTAAGAATTGTTCATTAATGACGAGAATGGTTTTTGTGCCACAGAAACTTGAACATTGCAGCACTTTACACCAGTCTGACTCTCCTTGCCAAACATAAGCTTCATAAACCACACAAATCTCAGGTTAAAAACAAATTAATCTCCATCCCGCCCAAACTTTACCTCTAGAACTCGATATACGGATCAATAGAATTAAAATGAACCGGTGGAACCTGAAAATATTTGTTTATAATGGTGAAGTATCACCACTGTGAAGACGTGGTGACGTCTCACACAAGCAAAAGACTGAGAGCTGGTCACCGTGCCAACTCTGTGATTCACACATCGATCTGTCGGGGAATTAAAAAGGAATATTTCTAATTTACAGTAAAGTGATACTTAAACTCCTCCACTTGTGGCTGGGCTCTCACTCAGAGATCGGGTGAGGAGCTCTGCCATCCGGGAGGAGCTCGGTGTCGAGCCGCTCCTCCTCCAGGTCAAGAGAAGCCAGATGGGGTGGTTCGGGCATCTGTTCAGGATGCCCCCCGAGCGCCTCGCGGGCGGGGTGTTTTGGGCATGTCCCACCGGGAGGAGACCAAGAGGCAGACCCCAGACCTGCTGGAGAGACTATGTCTCACAGCTGGCCGGGTAACGACTTGGGATCCTTCTGGGTGAGCTGGAGGATGCAGCCGGGGAGAGAGAGGCCTGGGCTGCCCGGTTGAGGCTGTTGCCCCCGCGACCCAAGCCCAGAACAAGCGGAAGATGACGGAACGGAACAGTAAAGTGATGCCAGCCGCTCTAGGCGGTCCTAATCATCAACTTGATGTATTGTTATAATTTATAATATCGTTATGTGTTGGATGTAAATGATTGTTTAGAAGCGACAGCACCATCTTCATAAAACGCTTGATTAGCGTAGAAGTTGGCGAATGAACACATGAAGCGATCTCGTCTCGTTCTACACAAGTGTCTTTGGTGTTGTGATGTGGAAAGAGGAGGACCCGAATGCAGGACAAAACAGGATTTACTAACAGAAGTCAGATCTGTCTGTGAGGCAAAGGCATAGGACTAACTCAGGATCCACAAGTTCAAATGATTAAAACGAAGTCCAGAGATCAAACTGAGGACTAGGCTGAGAAGGATGACAGTGACCCGAACGTGGAAGTCAGTACAGACTCCCTTTAAATAGGCTACAGGATCCACAGATGAGTGTCATCCGACTAATCACCCTTAGGTGTCTCTATTCAGGATGAGGAGGGTCCAGGGCTCTTTCTAGCGGCAGGCGAGGGGATCACGACACTTTGGAACACAGGCCCAAACAATCTGATAATTTAGTCTGGACTCCACTGTGACAGGCCTTGGCCAAGGTCGGTTATCTCACACCCCCCCTGAAGCTCCACGTGAAGGGACTGCTTTGTTTATCCTCCTCACTCCACCAAACCCCTCCCATCAAATCTACGCTTTCCTCAGCATGTTTACATCTGGATTTTTTTTTAAAGTAACTGGTGTAGGGTTTTTAAACTTGCCCAGCTGCATCAACATTGGTGGTGAAGCCGTGTGACTTATTTTTTAAACCCAGAATCTACCCTCCCTTCTTTTTGTATCTATCTCTTCTACAGAGGGGGAGCACCGTCATGGCTGCCTGCCGTAATTCTTACAGTTTCCCCCACTGTGGGACTAATGAAGGTCTTCTTGATTCCACATCCAGTAAGTAGAGGATCCCTACCTGCCATCTGCCTCCTCAGGTCCTCCATCAGCGTCTCAGAGTTACACAGACGAGCAGAAAGAACTGAAACAGAACATCAAACACATTCTATTCTCGTTTTATGTTTTTTTTTTGTCATTTTTTTCTACTATAGATGAACTGATTTGGTTTTCAGGGTCATGCGACCCAAAGATCGAGGTCACCAGGGTCTACATGGTTCTGAGTTCAGATTGTGAACGGGGTGTGAGACCTGCGTTCCTCCTCCTCAGCTGCTCCACGGTGCTCTCGCTCGCTCTCAGTCTGGTCTGCAGGAAAGGCAGCTCCCCGGCCAGAGCTGGAGAACCGGAGACAGGAGACCCTTATCAGAAAAGGTTCATGTCGATGAGGGTTCACACTCACCTGAGTTCTTCCTCTTCAGGTCCTCCACAGCCCCGTCTGTGCTGGTCAGTCTGGACTGGAGCTTGGACACCTCCCCCACTCGGGCTGAAACCACATAGAATGAGGATCTCTGGGCTCCAGAGGTTCCAGTCTGAAGAATATTTACCTGCTGGCTTCGTTAGTGAGGACCTGTATCTAAGAAACGAGACCAACCTACTGGTTCACAGCTCCTACCCTAAACCATCATACCTCCTCCTCACAGTTATTCCACTGCTTACATCCGACCCCCCGGCCAGCATCTGTCCCTGGTCCCAACCCAACCAGGAACCAAGCTAACCTTGGTTCAGCTCCTCCAGCCGTTGCTCCAACCGTTCCAGGTTTCTCCTCTGCTGCTCCATCTCCTCCCCTTCGTCCCTCAGCCGGCTCTCCATGCCACGCAAGGCCTGCCGTCTCCCCACCTCCTCCACCTTCAGGCTCAGGACCAGCTCCTTCAGGCCACGCACCTCATCCCAGAGGACGGAAAGATCAGCAGAAACATCGTCGTGTGCCCCCGGCAGGGCTGAAGCTCGGTTCTGACCGAGCCAGCAGCTCAGCAGCAGTAACACAGCAGCAGGCCTCATGCTGGAACCACAACCTGCTCAGCAGTAACTCACTAATCCCCCTCAGGGGGCAGGCGGGGCGGGACGTATGAAGGTGGAGCAGTTAGAGATGGAGGGACATGGAACGGGTGGAGGTGGAGGGTTGTGGTCTACATGGTGAGGGTCGTGGGGGTGATGAAACATTCCACCTTCTGCATCTACATGACAAAATGATGCTGATTGTTTTATTCAGAAATCAGAATATTTATTTTTTAATCCCTGAAAAAACTAATTCAAGGCATCAAACCACCTGCTGAAACCACACGCACACACACACACACACACACACACACACACACACACACACACACACACACACACACACACACACACACACACACACACACACACACACACACACACACACACACAGCAAACACAATGCCGGACATATCAAAGGAAATAAAACAGGAACAAAAAGCACATTAAATCATGTCGTCTTCCACTCATCCGGGGCCAGGTCGCGGGGGCAACACCTTCAAACGGGAAGCCCAGGCTTCTCTCACCCCGGCTGCATCCTCCAGCTCACCTGAAAGGATCCTGAGGTGTTCCCCAGCCAGCTGTGGGACATAGTCTCTCCAGCGGGTCTGGCGTCTGCCTCTGGGCCTCCTCCTGGTGGGACGTGTCCGAAACACCATCTGGCTCCTCTCGACCTGGAGGAGGAGCGGCTCTACTACGAGCTCGTCCCGGATGGCAGAGCTCCTTACCCAATCTCTGAGTGAGAGCCCGGCCACCTAGCGAAGCAAGCTCATTTCGGCCACTTGTATCTGCGATCTTGTTCTTTCGGTCACCACCCACAGCTGGTGACCATAGGTGAGGGTAGGAACGTAGATCCTGGTTACCATGGTGAGGGTAGGAACGTAGATCCTGGTTACCATGGTGAGGGTAGGAACGTAGATCCTGGTTACCATGGTGAGGGTAGGAGAGTAGATCCTGGTTACCATGGTGAGGGTAGGAGAGTAGATCCTGGTTACCATGGTGAGGGTAGGAGAGTAGATCCTGGTTACCATGGTGAGGGTAGGAACGTAGATCCTGGTTACCATGGTGAGGGTAGGAACGTAGATCCTGGTTACCATGGTGAGGGTAGGAACGTAGATCCTGGTTACCATGGTGAGGGTAGGAACGTAGATCCTGGTTACCATGGTGAGGGTAGGAGAGTAGATCCTGGTTACCATGGTGAGGGTAGGAACGTAGATCCTGGTTACCATGGTGAGGGTAGGAGAGTAGATCCTGGTTACCATGGTGAGGGTAGGAGAGTAGATCCTGGTTACCATGGTGAGGGTAGGAACGTAGACCGACTTGTAAATCAAGAGCTTTGCTTTTCGGCTCAGCTCTCTCTTTACCACGACGGACCGATGCAGCGTCCTAGTTATTGCTGACGCCGCATCGATCCGTCTCTCGATCTCCCGCTCCATCCTTCCCCCACTCGTGAACAAGACCCTGAGATACTAATACTCCTCCACGTGGGGCAGGACCCTGTCCCTGACCTGCAGGGGGCATTTCTCCCTTGTCCGAGTGAGGACCATGGTCTCTGATTTGGAGGCGTTGATTCCCATCTCGGCCGCTTCACACTTGGCAGCAAATCAATTGACATTAAATTATATAAAAAAGTAAAAGTTCTCAGAGTTAAATAAAATTAAAAAAAAACAACAAGATGTCGGTATTTATTTTGATCAGAATCATCGGATACCACCAAGCTGGGGCCCTTAAAAAAAATCTTCAACAGAAAGTCTACCATTACTTCTACAGTTCTCAGACTTTCAGGTGGAGGTACGTAGTTCTGGTCACACCGTTGTCAGGATGGTGGTGGAGGGGTGAAGTAGAACCCAGATGCATTGCCAGTTTATTGAAGGAAATCAGAACCAGACAGAACTTAGCAAGATGAGGCACCGGAGGAAGACCTTGAGTGGAATTAGAGAGGCCAGAAAAGAGAGCTCGGCAGGACAGCTAGGTGCACACAGAGCCAGGGTGAGGAACCAGGATGACAAGGTGCACCATCATGGCTGCATGAAGGCAGCACTGCAGGCAAATGGAGCAGTGTACAGCAGAGGAATGGAGCAAGGGTGTGCCAAATTAGGGCTGAGGGCAGGATAGGAAGGAAGGGAGTGTTCCAGATGAGAGGGGGATCGTGACAACTGTGTAAAAAAGGGGGAAAGAGCAGAACCATAGGAGCTCCTGATGACTGTCTGTGTGATCGTAGGAGCTCCTGATGACTGTCTGTCTGATCGTAGGAGCTCCTGATGACTGTCTGTGTGATCGTAGGAGCTCCTGATGACTGTGTGTCTGATCGTAGGAGCTCCTGATGACTGTCTGTCTGATCTTAGGAGCTCCTGATGACTGTCTGTGTGATCCTAGGAGCTCCTGATGACTGTCTGTGTGATCCTAGGAGCTCCTGATGACTGTCTGTGTGATCGTAGGAGCTCCTGATGACTGTCTGTGTGATCCTAGGAGCTGTAGGATTGTAGGATATTAGGTCATGCCGTTTCTGCTCCACATACCTTTCATCACTAATATGATTAACCTTTGCTCACAAGCTTTTCAGCAGTATGATCCGTCACGTGCACACGCTCACACACTCACACACAGCTGCTAATCTAACATCTACACACATGACCGAAGCAAACATCCACAAAGTTTCAGAAAAAAATCCAAAAGCTCTGCCTAACTTATCCATAACAGGGTTGGCGGGTGGGCGGAGCCAGGACTTATTCCTGCCGATTTCAAACAAGAGGCAGGGTACACCCTGAACAGGTCACCAATCTGCCCAACCATCCACACTCATTTTCATTCCTAGTGTCAATTTTATAGTAGCCAATCAACCCAACATGCAAGGTTTTTGGAGGGTGGAAGGAAACCAGAGAAAACCCACCTTTACACACGTAGAACATGCAAACTACACACAGAAAGACCACTATTTCAAGCCTCGTCCCCACCCAGGACTGAACCCTAGCCTTCTCCCTGTGAGATCCCTGTGTACCCCCACAATCAGAAAACGTTATTTGAAAGGAGCCTTTAAGCCTTTTTTTTTAAAGGTTTCTACACTTTTTGGGACATTGAGGAATTCTGGGAGCTCATTCCAAAGTTATGGAGCAGTGACCTGGAAGAATCTGTCCTCCACTGTGGTCGGTCTGGTCCTGAGCTGGTGGAGTCAGTGGGTGGAGGTGCAGTGAGGTGGTCTTTGGGGAGAGGAGCTCACTGAGTTCTATCAATACGTTGGTCGGTCAGGAGGTCGATTCTGTGATGAATTCTGGGACGAACGAGAAGGAGAGGACGAGAAGGGGGTGATGTGGTCAAACTGGGTCCTGGTAGAACAGTTCTGGATGTGGTGAAGGTTCTCAGACCCCTGCCAGGATACCAACGAGGAGAGCTTTACACCAGTCCAGCCAGGAGGAGATGAAGGTATGGATCAGTTTATCAACATCAAACTGAGTCACAGAGGGGGGGCGGAGTCTGGCAATGTTTAACAGATCCATGTTCTACCGGTCCATCATGGAGAGGGTCTCCGTGTTCTACCGGTCCATCATGGAGAGGGTCTCCGTGTTCTACCGGTCCTTCACGGAGAGGGTCTCCGTGTTCTACCGGTCCATCATGGAGAGGGTCTCCGTGTTCTACCGGTCCATCATGGAGAGGGTCTCCGTGTTCTACCGGTCCATCAAGGAGAGGGTCTCCGTGTTCTACCGGTCCATCATGGAGAGGGTCTCCGTGTTCTACCGGTCCTTCACGGAGAGGGTCTCCGTGTTCTACCGGTCCATCATGGAGAGGGTCTCCATGTTCTACCGGTCCATCATGGAGAGGGTCTCCGTGTTCTACCGGTCCATCAAGGAGAGGGTCTCCGTGTTCTACCGGTCCATCATGGAGAGGGTCTCCGTGTTCTACCGGTCCTTCACGGAGAGGGTCTCCGTGTTCTACCGGTCCATCATGGAGAGGGTCTCCGTGTTCTACCGGTCCATCATGGAGAGGGTCTCCGTGTTCTACCGGTCCATCATGGAGAGGGTCTCCGTGTTCTACCGGTCCATCATGGAGAGGGTCTCCGTGTTCTACCGGTCCTTCACGGAGAGGGTCTCCGTGTTCTACCGGTCCATCATGGAGAGGGTCTCCGTGTTCTACCGGTCCTTCACGGAGAGGGTCTCCGTGTTCTACCGGTCCATCATGGAGAGGGTCTCCGTGTTCTACCGGTCCATCATGGAGAGGGTCTCCGTGTTCTACCGGTCCATCAAGGAGAGGGTCTCCGTGTTCTACCGGTCCATCATGGAGAGGGTCTCCGTGTTCTACCGGTCCATCATGGAGAGGGTCTCCGTGTTCTACCGGTCCTTCACGGAGAGGGTCTCCGTGTTCTACCGGTCCTTCATGGAGAGGGTCTCCATGTCCTGGGGGTCCATCATGGAGATAAACGAGACTTTTATTCTGAAAATAATTTCTGACGCCAGGTTTGATCAAAAAACTTTATTCACACTTTTCACTGACAGTAAAACATGTCGTATCCATGGCAACCATTCCAGGGGATAAAAACAAAAAAAAAGGTTGGTTTCCATGACAACGTGCATCAGTTTGTTCAAAGTGAAACATGAGAGGAACTTCAGGTCTGGTGCTCAGCGCTGGCTGGTGTATGCTCGGAACCAGGAAGTGACGGAGGCCGCAGCCGAAGAAATCATCCCCGCTGACGGAGCCGAGGGTTGAGAAACCTGCAGTGCACTCTGGGAAAGATCCATGGGCTGGAGAGGAGACAGAGCAGGGCATCATATCACCATGGATACCAGGTTTTAAGCATTAAGATTTAGAGCATCCCGTCACCATGGCGATGGGGTTAGAAGCACGTAGCTTCACAGACTTATACCTGGGATGGGATGTCACAGAAGCGTGGGCTCGGTACGGTCTCCCAGTCTGTCCCCAGGTCAGTCTCCTCGTCCGTCACCGCCTCCTCGCCGCTCTCCTCCATCGAACCAGACGCCTCCGGCTCCACAAACTCCATGGACTCCTCCAGGTCCGCGCTCACTTCAAACGGGCCGGTCCTGCAGGACGGTACCGATCTGGTTAGCTAAACACCCAAAAGCCCCGCCCAAATCCTCTCCTAAACCCCGCCTCTCTCACCTGCCCAGATCGTCGTTGTCGGGGGAAACCAGAAACATGATATTCCTGAGGGTGTGATGGGGGTGGAGCTTCTCGCTGTCCACGTGCTGCGTGCACACACACACACACACACACATAGAAAACTGGTTACTGAAGTTTGAGGAGGATGAAACAGATGAAGAGGAGGCGGAGCTTAGTTCGTACCTGTGAGAAACACAGATGCAGGATGTTGGTGTTGAGTTTGTTCAGACACCTGGTGAAGCGGTACCGGGTCAGGTTCTCCCCACAGAACTCACTGGAACACAACAGGAACCATCAGACAGGTGCCAACAAACAGGTGTCTGTTCTGTGGGGTGCCTCAGGGATCCATTCCAGGACCCCACAACCAGTTTCTACTCAGCTGTATTGATGTTTTATGTTGATGACACACTCGTTACAGACCGCCACGGTTCAAAAGTCTGTTTATATAAAGAAAGAAGTGATAAATTTAAAAGGTTTACTCTTTTGTTCCGTCGTCTTCCACTTATCAGGGGCCGGGACATGGGGGCCACAGCCTCAGATGGAAACCCAGGCTTCTCTCACCCCAGCTGCATCCTCCAGCTCACCTAAGAAGATCCTGAGGTGTTCCTTGTTCAGCTGTGAGAGAGAGAGTCTCTCCAGCAGGTCCGGGTCTAACTCTGAGTCTCCTCCAGGTGGGACATGCTCAGAACACTTCACTAGAGAAGTGTTCCACTGCTTACATCTGACTCCCCGACCAGCCAGAACCTCCCCATCTGGCTTCTCTCGACCTGGAGGAGCAACAGCTCTACTCCGAGCTCCTCCCAGACGGCAGAACTCCACCTTCTACTCTGAGTGAGAGCCCAGCCACCCTGCAGAGGAAGACCATTTCAGCAGCTTGTATCTGTGATCTCCTTCTTTCGGTCACCACCCACAGCTGGTGACCATGGTGAGGGTAGGAACGTAGATCCTGGTTACCATGGTGAGGGTAGGAACGTAGATCCTGGTTACCATGGTGAGGGTAGGAACGTAGATCCTGGTTACCACGGTGAGGGTAGGAACGTAGATCCTGGTTACCATGGTGAGGGTAGGAACGTAGAATGATTGTTAAATCCAGAGCTTTGTTTTTCGGTTCAGCTCTTTCTTCACCACGAAAGATCGATGCAACGTCCTAATTATTGCAGAACCTCAGGAACCGGTCTATAAAGGGGGCTCTGAATGACTTGAAATAATTTCCTTCACACACAGACAGAGTCCTGTGTGGGCGGTCCTACCTGTGGCAGAGCCTCTTGGGTAGGTTGATATCCAGGATGTGGGACAGGATGGAGACCAGCTGGGTGGAGTAACACAGTGCTGCACTGATGGTGTGAGCCGGGTTGATGTGGTCCAGTTCTGTAAACACATGCTGCGTTCAATGATCAGGAAAAACAGATATCGTGGATTAAAGTCTCCACTTAATGACGTCATGAAGCACAAAGCTCTTATTTACAATGTAAACAAAACTAAACATGATGTGATGACATCACTACAGTATGAGCCGCCCTATTGGACACACATCCCATCATTAGCATGATCCATATATGGAGTTCTAGAGACATGGGATGGAGATGAATTCGTTTACGCCGTAGTGCTGAAGCGGTACAGATATGAAACCCACCTGGACCCTGGCTGGTGCTCTTCTCCTCCACCCAGCTATAGTAGGCAGAACAGTCTCCGTTGCTTGGCAACGCCACAGAGGGCCCCGTGATGCTGATGCTGGTCTCCCCGTTTTGGTCGTCCCAAATCCAGCGGCCAGAAAGGTAGGTGGTCCTACGTGCTTCGGCCAGCTCGGTCACCGTGCTGCAGGAGAGGGAGGATTCACCCTCCCACACCACATCCGCAGGGTCTCTGGCCAATGAAAGCATGGGCACAGCGATAATCAGAGCCAGAAACTACAGACATAACTGGTGATAAACCAGTGTTTTTACTGGTACTATACCTGCTGGCCAGCTTGTCTTCCTGCAGGGGGAAGATGTGCACACTCAGCTCTTTGACGTGCTCCCTCCGCAGCGCCGCCAGCTGGCCGAGCCGGGCCTCCAGGTCGCGGCGTCGTTGCTCCAGCAACTCGCCAAGTCGCCGGTTGTGTCGGTCGATCTTGTCTTTTTTGTCGCTGTGGCGCCCGGCGCGGCGTTGCAGTCTCTGTGCTTCCTCTTGGCATCGCAGCAGCACCTCCCTGTCTGAGAGGAGAACACAGGTCGACCGGGTGCCAACGTGGCATGCTGCTAAACGTGAAGACACGTCTCTCTTTGAGTCGAGCAGAAATAAAATATTAAAATTAGAAATCTGTAAAAAAAAATCTGAGATTTGGATGACACGGTGGTTCGCATTCTAGAGTGAGGATGAGGTTAAAAACACCTGTCTTTCTGTGTGTAGTTTGCATGTTCTACCCGTTTATGTGTGGGTTTTCTCTGGTTTCCTCCCACCATCCAAAAACATTCATGTCAGAATGATTGGCTGCTAGAAAAGTATCCCCTGAGAACAATAATAATAATAATAAATTTTATTTGTAATGTACTTTATATCTCCAGTGGAGATCTCAAAGTGCTACAATGACCAAAAAAAAGGACAACAAACAGCTAAATTAAATAAAACCACAAAAAAAAACACTAAAAACTTTGCTGAAAAGCCTTTAGAAATAAAAATGTCTTTAGTCTTTTCTTAAAAGCCTCAACCCTCTGTGGAGCCCTCAAGCTCTCGGGAAGATCGTTCCAGAGCCGCGGAGCAGCTGCCTGGAAGGCCCTGTCCCCCATAGTGGAGAGTTTGGTCCTTGGTTGGTGCAGGCAGGAGGAGGAGGAGCGCAGGTCTCGGACAGTGGTGTGGAGGGTTAGGAGTTCTTGGAGATAAACAGGTGCAGTGCCGTGTATGCACTGATGGGTGAGGAGGCAGAGCTTGTTCTGAATTCTGTATTTAACGGGTAGCCAGTGGAGGGCTACCCATCCACTGTAACCATCCACACACACAACAAGTGTGTGTGGATGGTTGTCTGAGTGTGTGGCTTCATAACAGACTAGTGACCTGTTCGGAGTGTACCCCGCCTCTTGCCTGAAATTTGCCGGGATAGGCTCTGGTACCTCCTATGACCGCTTTACGGATGAGCAGTTCAGAAGACGAAACAAATCAGAGAATATAAGGGGAAGGGTCAGAGGGTCGAGCAACCATCCTGTAACTGGACAGTTGTCCGTTCAAACCACCTGGAGTTCATGCTGAGGTGTCCTCGATGTCTCCTGATGGTGGTTTCCAGCTTCCACCATCAGGTATGAATGTGTGTGAATGAGAAACACTTTGAGAACCAACACAGGTAGAAAAGAGCTGTAGAAGTAGAGACCATTACCATTTATTTTTAGATCATGTCTCTCAATAACAAATCAATAAAGACACAATGTCCACAGCTAACCCCCACTTACCAGCCTTCACCTCCTCATTGCCCCCGGCAACGGCCTCCTGGAGCTGCTGGATCTTCATCTTACACAGCATGATCTTCCATTTCTGAAAAAAACAAGTTTACTGTAAACGAGGAACATTTAATCAGAACTGCAGAGGAACTCACCATCTGATCCACCCCCACCCTGCTCTCCAAGGCCTGGACCACCCTGAAACACACACACACACACACACACACACACACACACACACACACACACACACACACACACACACACACACACACACACACTAAGTTAGACCGGGTCAGAGCGGACTGAACCAGTGGTGTGACGTCCTACCTCTGCTGCAGTGCCTCTCTCTCCTCCTTCACCACCTTCAGACGCTGCAGCTTCTCACAGTACCTGTAGAGGAGGACCAGTTAGAGACCCCACCCAACACACCTTTATCTCCATCAGCGTTAACCATACAAGCTGTGGACCAGGTGAGTGTGACATCACACTGGTACAGCAGGCTTTCACAATTAGTTTTTTATTTTTTTCTCTTTTTTAAATGTGCCTCCCGTAATGGCAGCAGGTTTGTGTAGCTCTCCACATTTTTGTGTGTTTTAATGAGCTGATCTCCTTCATCAGCTCCTTCATGTGGAGTCTTCATGGACGTGTGGAGCTGAGCTCCTTCATGTGGAGTCTTCGTGGACGTGTGGAGCTGAGCTCCTTCATGTGGAGTCTTCATGGACGTGTGGAGCTGAGCTCCTTCATGTGGAGTCTTCATGGACGTGTGGAGCTGAGCTCCTTCATGTGGAGTCTTCATGGACGTGTGGAGCTGAGCTCCTTCATGTGGAGTCTTCATGGACGTGTGGAGCTGAGCTCCTTCATGTGGAGTCTTCATGGACGTGTGGAGCTGAGCTCCTTCATGTGGAGTCTTCATGGACGTGTGGAGCTGAGCTCCTTCATGTGGAGTCTTCATGGACGTGTGGAGCTGAGCTCCTTCATGTGGAGTCTTCATGGACGTGTGGAGCTGAGCTCCTTCATGTGGAGTCTTCATGGACGTGTGGAGCTGAGCTCCTTCATGTGGAGTCTTCATGGACGTGTGGAGCTGAGCTCCTTCATGTGGAGTCTTCATGGACGTGTGGAGCTGAGCTCCTTCATGTGGAGTCTTCATGGACGTGTGGAGCTGAGCTCCTTCATGTGGAGTCTTCATGGACGTGTGGAGCTGAGCTCCTTCATGTGGAGTCTTCATGGACGTGTGGAGCTGAGCTCCTTCATTTGGAGTCTTCATGGACGTGTGGAGCTGAGCTCCTTCACGTGGAGTCTTCATGGACGTGTGGAGCTGAGCTCCTTCATGTGGAGTCTTCGTGGACGTGTGGAGCTGAGCTCCTTCACGTGGAGTCTTCGTGGACGTGTGGAGCTGAGCTCCTTCATGTGGAGTCTTCGTGGACGTGTGGAGCTGAGCTCCTTCATGTGGAGTCTTCATGGACGTGTGGAGCTGAGCTCCTTCATGTGGAGTCTTCATGGACGTGTGGAGCTGAGCTCCTTCATGTGGAGTCTTCTTGGACGTGTGGAGCTGAGCTCCTTCATGTGGAGTCTTCGTGGACGTGTGGAGCTGAGCTCCTTCATGTGGAGTCTTCGTGGACGTGTGGAGCTGAGCTCCTTCATGTGGAGTCTTCGTGGACGTGTGGAGCTGAGCTCCTTCATGTGGAGTCTTCATGGACGTGTGGAGCTGAGCTCCTTCATTTGGAGTCTTCATGGACGTGTGGAGCTGAGCTCCTTCACGTGGAGTCTTCATGGACGTGTGGAGCTGAGCTCCTTCATGTGGAGTCTTCATGGACGTGTGGAGCTGAGCTCCTTCATGTGGAGTCTTCGTGGACGTGTGGAGCTGAGCTCCTTCATGTGGAGTCTTCGTGGACGTGTGGAGCTGAGCTCCTTCATGTGGAGTCTTCGTGGACGTGTGGAGCTGAGCTCCTTCATGTGGAGTCTTCATGGACGTGTGGAGCTGAGCTCCTTCATGTGGAGTCTTCATGGACGTGTGGAGCTGAGCTCCTTCATGTGGAGTCTTCTTGGACGTGTGGAGCTGAGCTCCTTCATGTGGAGTCTTCGTGGACGTGTGGAGCTGAGCTCCTTCATGTGGAGTCTTCGTGGACGTGTGGAGCTGAGCTCCTTCATGTGGAGTCTTCATGGACGTGTGGAGCTGAGCTCCTTCATGTGGAGTCTTCATGGACGTGTGGAGCTGAGCTCCTTCATGTGGAGTCTTCTTGGACGTGTGGAGCTGAGCTCCTTCATGTGGAGTCTTCATGGACGTGTGGAGCTGAGCTCCTTCATGTGGAGTCTTCATGGACGTGTGGAGCTGAGCTCCTTCATGTGGAGTCTTCATGGACGTGTGGAGCTGAGCTCCTTCATGTGGAGTCTTCATGGACGTGTGGAGCTGAGGTCCTTCATGTGGAGTCTTCATGGACGTGTGGAGCTGAGCTCCTTCATGTGGAGTCTTCATGGACGTGTGGAGCTGAGCTCCTTCATGTGGAGTCTTCATGGACGTGTGGAGCTGAGCTCCTTCATGTGGAGTCTTCATGGACGTGTGGAGCTGAGCTCCTTCATGTGGAGTCTTCATGGACGTGTGGAGCTGAGCTCCTTCATGTGGAGTCTTCATGGACGTGTGGAGCTGAGCTCCTTCATGTGGAGTCTTCATGGACGTGTGGAGCTGAGCTCCTTCATGTGGAGTCTTCATGGACGTGTGGAGCTGAGCTCCTTCATGTGGAGTCTTCATGGACGTGTGGAGCTGAGCTCCTTCATGTGGAGTCTTCATGGACGTGTGGAGCTGAGCTCCTTCATGTGGAGTCTTCATGGACGTGTGGAGCTGAGCTCCTTCATGTGGAGTCTTCATGGACGTGTGGAGATGTTCAGAAGGAATGAAGACAGGATCTTCTGAGTGACATCATCAGTGCTTCACTATGGAACTAAAGATGGTGGACTGCTGGTGTTGTTCCACCACAGTGAAGGATCAACATGTGGAGCTTTTAGAGACAGTTTAACATCTTATTAGGATTCACTGGAGCTTCAAACGTTATTACCACGGTAACCCACATTCTGCCCAGCACAGTCAATGTTATGTGTAACTGCCACCCAGCAACTATTCCAAGTCTGTTCCAGCTCCACCTAACTCAGCACCACCTAGCAGCTGTTCTGAAGCTGTTTGTGGTTCTCTCTTGGACTGCTTGAAGAGATCGGACACGCGAACTTCCTCCTAATGAGGTCAATAAAGTATATTTGAATTAATTGAATTTGGGCATCTGGTCAGGATGCCTCCCGAGTGAGGTGTTTAGAGCACGTCCCACCGGGAGGAGACACTCGGCAGCAAATCGATCCAGCGAGAGCTGGAGATCACGGTCCGATGAAGCCAACAGGACCACATCATCCGCAAAAAGCAGAGATCCGATCCTGAGGTCACCAAACCGGATCAGTCCAACGCCTCGGCTGCGCCTAGATATTCTGTCCATAAAAGTGATGAACAGAAGTGGAGGAGTTTAAGTATTTCGGGGTCTTGTTCACGAGTGGGGGAAGGATGGAGCGGGAGATCGACAGGCGAATCGGTGCGGCGTCAGCAATAACTAGGACGCTGCATCGGTCCGTCGTGGTAAAGAGAGAGCTGAGCCGAAAAGTAAAGCTCTCGATTTACAAGTCGATCTACGTTCCAACCCTCACCATGGTAACCAGGATCTACGTTCCTACCCTCACCATGGTAACCAGGATCTACTTCCTACCCTCACCATGGTAACCAGGATCTACGTTCCTACCCTCAGCATGGTAACCAGGATCTACGTTCCTACCCTCACCATGGTAACCAGGATCTACGTTCCTACCTTCACCATGGTAACCAGGATCTACGGTCCTACCCTCACCATGGTAACCAGGATCTACGTTCCTACCCTCACCATGGTAACCAGGATCTACGTTCCTACCTTCACCATGGTAACCAGGATCTACGTTCCTACCCTCACCATGGTAACCAGCTTTGGGTGGTGACCAAAAGAATGAGATCGCGGGTACAAGCGGCCGTAACGAGCTTCCTCCGCAGGGTGGCTGGGCTCTCACTCAGAGATCGGGTGAGGAGCTCTGCCATCCGGGAGGAGCTCGGTGTCGAGCCGCTCCTCCTCCAGGTCGAGAGGAGCCAGATAGGGTGGTTCGGGCATCTCGTCAGGATGCCCCCCAAGCACCTCGCTGGTGAGGTGTTTCAGACACGTCCCACCGGGAGGAGACCAAGGGGCAGACCCCGGACCTGCTGGAGAGACTATGTTTCACAACTGGCTGGGGAACGACTTGGGATCCTTCCGGGTGAGCTGGAGGATGCAAATAGGGTGAGAGAAGCCCGTGCTTCCCGTCTGAGGCTGTTGCCCCTGCGACCCGGCCCTGGATAAGCGGAAGATGACGGAATGGAACCTAAAGATAAATTTTATCACCCTTTGATTGAGAAGAATTGAAGCCGTCCAATCACATTTAGCATCTTTTAAAAAGTAAAACTACACCTGAAAGTTTAAAAAAGTAAAGTCTGTAAAATGATACTACACAAACAAGAACACACACACACACACACATTAAGTCAAATAGATATACACACACAGACAACATGTACAGATATACTTACACACAAACAAGTCACAGACAGCACACACAGACACACACAGATCAACAAACACACACAAAGACAGACACAGACACACACATATAGACAAACCGATAGACTCTCTCTCTCTCACACACACACACACACACACACACACACACACACACACACACACACACACACACACAGACACAGTCATACACAGACACACTCAAAACACACACACGGGCACACACTCACTTCCTCAGTCATACACACACACACACACATAGACACTCCCACACAGGCAAACAGTCTCACAAACACACACACACAGTCATACACAGGCAAACACACAGACACACTCTCACAGACTCACATAGACACACACTCTCTCTTTCACGCACACACACACACACACACACAGACACACACCCTTCTGTCTCACCTCTCTGTGTTTCTGGCATCAAAGTAAACAAAGTCTCCGGCCTGCACGCATCGTGCGCATGTCAGCCTCCTCCTGGAGGTGCTGCAGAGCGGACATCTTTCTACCGCTACGAACAGACCCTCTGCGTCATCCACCGGCTCTGTCATCACACAGACCCCGGCCTGCTGGGGAAGGGGAGGTTTAACCTCAGTAAGAGGAGCGGGGGAACCCGCGGAGGCAGCCATAGTGAAACTAAGTTAGTTCTCTACGGGTTCATGGTTAGCCTGCCTGCTAACGCGTTACCAAGGCAACAGAAACCTCAAGTCACAGACAGATATGTAAAAAAAAAAAGATGGCGGATGTTTTTGTTTTCATAAAATGATCCACTACTTCCTGCTTCCGGTGGTTGTTGGGCGGGGCTTGTGACGTAGGAGGTATACAAGGTTTTTTTTTTCTTCTCAAAAACTTAGTAACGATTTTATAAAATATTCCGTTACAAATTAAAGTAAATTTTAAACCTCAAAGATTTTTACAATAAAAATTTACATGTTTGATATAAAAATGTATTTATTTATTTTTTTTTAAATATGTACAAATGTTAAAAACAAAAAAAATGAATATTAAAAAATATTTAAATATGAGTAAACGTTCTGGCCTCACAGTACGAAGGTCGGGGGTTTGAGCCCCAGAGTTGGGGCGAAGGTTGAAACACTGACCTTTCTGTGTGTAGTTTGCATGTTCTACCGGTGTAAGTGTGGGCTTTCTCTGGTTTCCTCCAAAAATATACATGCTAGGATGATCGGCTGCTATAAAAAATGCCCCTAGAAATGAGTGTGTGTGTGGCCCCGTGACAGACTGGTGACCTGTTCAGGGTGTACCCTACCTCTCACCTGAAATCAGCTGGAATAGGCTCCGGTAACCCTTGCAACCTTCGATCTGGGGGGCCTCTGCAGCAGGATCTTGTGATAATCTGTGGATGCTGGTCCTGGCTGCGGGTCTCCGGCCTCGTCTCTTATTCGGGCCCTTGGGTCATGGCTAAGATTGCAGGTGCACCCTGGCTCCTGCGTTGGAGGCTCCTTAGACAGTGTTTTCCCAGGTGTTCCATCCGCATCCAGCCTATTGCATTTTTAAGTGACTGTGTATCTGTGACTGTGTACATGCTTGTGTGAATGCCTGAAAGTGTGTGCGTGTGTGTATGTTGTGTATATCTGTTGTGTACATCTGTACATGTGTGAGGGTGTGTATTCTGTGTGTATGTGAACACGTATGGAGACTAAACACCTTCCACCTGCGTTCCGTTGGACATCTCCTAGACGTCACCTGGCAAGATCGAGTATCCACACAAGCGTCCTGACCCTGATGAGCATGTCTTGTATGTTCACCATCCTCACCCAGAGGTGCCTGCGCTGGCTAGGACAGGTATGAAGGATGGCCAATGGCCGCATACCAAAAGATATGTTCTATGCAGGGCTCACCAGAGGAACACGGACAACAGGACGACCTGCCCTGTGGCACAAAGATGCCTGCAAGAGGGATCTGAAGTCATGCTACATTGTGGTTTTCTTGTGATAGAATGATAGAAAACATCGGTTTACATTTCCTGATTTAATGTTACCATAGGTTTCATGCCTGGACTGAGTTCTGGGCATGCTCAGAAGCGTGAGGCAGCTCATTTCGACGGGTGTCGTTGCTCAGTTTGACAGAAATTGCATCGTGGGGGCGGAGTTTGGGAGTGTCATATGAAGTTTCTCATCTCAGCTGGAAGGGAGGGGGGAGTGGGTTACAAGTTCTGGGCATATGCAGAGGCGCCAAGTCTCTCATCTCCATGGAGCACTGGAAACAGTAGAGAAGTCACTCTGCCACTGCTCCACCCATCGCTCATACTAGTGACCACATTCACAGCAAGTGTGGAAGGAGCTGCAGACTTATCGACTCATCCAGCCCCCCGACTTATTCAGCATTGACTAAGTCGGGGGGCTGCACCAACAGATAAATACCCAGGTGTAGAATCCATTGTCTCTAGAGACAGAAGGATGCCGATTTCAAGCCAGAGGCAGGATACACCTGGAACAGGTCACCAGTTTGTTGCAGGGCCACACACAGCTGCACACTCACTCCAAGTTGAGAGAAGCCAGATGGGGAGGTTAGGGCATCTGGTTGGGCTAGCCCCCGAGCGGCTCGCTGGTGAGGTGTTCTGGGCACGTTCCACTGGGAGGAGACCAAGAGTCAGACCCCGGACCTGCTGGAGAGACTATGTCTCACAGCTGGACAGGGAACACCTCAGAATCCTTCTGGGTGAGATGGAGGAGGCAGTCAGGGTGAGAGAAGCCTGGGCTTCCCGTCTGAGTCTGTTGCCCCCACGACCCGGCCCTGGATAAGCGGAAGACGACAGACCGCAACAGAATTTCTCAGCAGCTAATCTAATACGTGATTTGCTTTCTAGATGTTGTGTTTTTACTGCTTCTTCTTGATTCAAACTGAGACGAGATGAAAAAAAAAACAGAGAAACTCAAACTTTATAAGAAAAGATAGAAGTGTCTTTATTTTGCTCCGGGGTGACGTCATCACTGCTTCTTGAAGCCTTTCAGGATCGGGTAGATGTTCTCAAAAGCTTCGTAGATCTCAGATCGTTCCTTAGCTCCTGAAAGGACAAGACGATGAATCATTGACAGGAAGCCCATCCTCCGGACAGCGTTACCATCCTCCATGTTCATCAAATCAAAATCAGTTCAAACAAACATTCTAAGTGTTTGTTTATGAATCAGAAGTTTAGAGAAAACCAGCTGGAGAACCAATTCTATCTCTGAAATACAGAGGAGCATGTCCGCTCAGCATGTGGGAGGACATACCTGTTAGGACCACCTTCCCAGAAACAAAGATCAGCAGTACAATACGAGGCTTCACCATCCGGTAGATAAGACCAGGAAACAACTCCGGCTCGTAGCTGTAGAAACACCATGTGGTCAGTCTGGTACAGTGC
The DNA here is from genome assembly GCA_902685375.1 of Neostethus bicornis. Lineage (NCBI taxonomy): Eukaryota > Metazoa > Chordata > Actinopteri > Atheriniformes > Phallostethidae > Neostethus > Neostethus bicornis. Next base: position 26,733,338 of record LR738552.1, read on the forward strand.
AATCAATGAGAAAATATCAGCCCCCCCCCGCACGAATCAATACCCTTACATTTAACCTTGAGGTCGAAGCAAAGATAAAAATATGTTCCGTCGTCTTCCACTTCCGGGTCGGGTCGTACTGAGAACAGCCTCAGATGGGAAGCCCAGGCTTCTCTCACACCAGTTGCATCCGCCATCTCACCCAGGAGGATCCTGAGGTGTTCCCTGTCCAGCTGTGAGACATAGTCTCTCCAGCAGGTCCGGGGTCTGCCTCTTGGTCTCCTCCTGGTGGGACGTGCCCAAAACACCTCACTAGCGAGGCTTTCGGGAGGCATCCTAACCAAATGCCTGAACCACCCCATATGGCTTCTCTCGACCTGGAGGAGGATCAGCTCGAAACCAAGCTCCTCCCGGATGGCAGAGCTGCTCACCCGATCTCTGAGTGAGAGCCCAGCCACCCTGCGGAGGAAGATCATTTCAGTCACCAGCTGTGGTGAGGGTAGGAACGTAGATCCTGGTTACCATGGTGAGGGTAGGAACGTAGATCCTGGTTACCATGGTGAGGGTAGGAACGTAGATCCTGGTTACCACGGTGAGGGTAGGAACGTCGATCCTGGTTACCACGGTGAGGGTAGGAACGTAGATCCTGGTTACCATGGTGAGGGTAGGAACGTAGATCCTGGTTACCATGGTGAGGGTAGGAACGTAGATCCTGGTTACCACGGTGAGGGTAGGAACGTAGATCCTTGTTACCATGGTGAGGGTAGGAACGTAGATCCTGGTTAGCATGGTGAGGGTAGGAACGTAGATCCTGGTTACCATAGTGAGGGTAGGAACGTAGATCCTGGTTAGCATGGTGAGGGTAGGAACGTAGACTTCTTTCATACGTTCACCAAAAGCAATACTGGTAAAGTGACTAAGAGATGTACTGAGGGTAGGAATGTAGATCTTGACAAAGGGCAGCCTTGACGGAGTCCAACTCTCACTGGAAATGAAATCAACATACTGCCACCTAAGCTCTGGCACTAGCCTTACGGAGACCGGACAGCCTGTACTAAGGGCTCCGAGACTCGGAGCACCTTCCACAGGAGTTCCCGATGTACAAGATCGAATTCCCTCTCCTGATCTACAAAGCACATGTAGACTGGTTGAGCAAACTACTGTGACCCATCCAGGATCCTAAATAGGGTATAGAGCTGGTCTGTAGTTCCATGTCTGAGACGGAAACCACACTGCTCCCCTTCAATCTGAGACTCGACCATTAACGGACCCTCCTGGATAGGTTACCATGGTACTGTGTCAGTCTCCAGACTGTCAGTCCTGTGTAACTGCTTGTTAGGTGCACTGGGACTATACTCTCGTTCCCTTGTTGCTGCAGTAACAGTAAAAGCTTCTTGTTCCTGTACCTGCTGAACTGCTGATGGGTCAGAACCAGACCCTCCAGCCTGATGGGGAAACACACATCACAGCTGGCCACCATGTTCTGGATCTTAAAGTCCAGGAAGCGAGCAGGAAAGCCAAGCTTCTGGACCACCCGGGCGTACTTCCTCGCTGCCAGACGGGACTGCTCCTCACTGCGGAGGTAAGGAACACCATCAAAGTCAGGCCAGTCCAGATGAAAGTCTGGAGTTACCTCTGACCTCTTAGCACCAGTGCAGACCATCTTTCCTGAGCTGAAAATGAGCGCGGTGGTCCTGGGCTCTCGGATCCTCATGATGACCGCTGCAAAGCGCTGAGGAGACACAGAGCGTGAGGATGGAGGAAGGAAGAGCGATGGAAGAAAATCTGATCCTCACCTTCGGGTTGTATTCGGCATTCCTCGCCTGCAGCGCGATGAATTTCAGATCCAGCGGGCACCCCAGATTCACAGTGGACACGATGTTCCTGCCCAAAAGGAAAGAGCTGCTCATCGCATCACAGACATGCCAAGTCTCCCACATAGGGCAGGAGACACCCGGAATCAGGAGCTATCTCATGCTCACCCGCCAAGGCTAATAAAACTCCCTCATGATGAACACAGTAGTGTATTCCATGAACATGATTAGGTATAATGAGACTAAGCACATGGCATCTCCTGGTACTGCAGCTGTGCATCTGAAAGCCCCTAGTAGCGACCTGCATGGTCTATTACCAGTATTGCTTTTGGTGAACGTATGAAAGAAGTCTACGTTTCTACCCTCACCATGCTAACCAGGATCTACGTTCCTACCCTCACTATGGTAACCAGGATCTACGTTCCTACCCTCACCATGGTAACCAGGATCTACGTTCCTACCCTCACCATGCTAACCAGGATCTACGTTCCTACCCTCACCATGGTAACCAGGATCTACGTTCCTACCCTCACCATGGTAACCAGGATCTACGTTCCTACCCTCACTATGGTAACCAGGATCTACGTTCCTACCCTCACCATGGTAACCAGGATCTACGTTCCTACCCTCACCATGGTAACCAGGATCTACGTTCCTACCCTCACCATGCTAACCAGGATCTACGTTCCTACCCTCACCATGGTAACCAGGATCTACGTTCCTACCCTCACTATGGTAACCAGGATCTACGTTCCTACCCTCACCATGGTAACCAGGATCTACGTTCCTACCCTCACCATGCTAACCAGGATCTACGTTCCTACCCTCACCATGGTAACCAGGATCTACGTTCCTACCCTCACTATGGTAACCAGGATCTACGTTCCTACCCTCACCATGGTAACCAGGATCTACGTTCCTACCCTCACCATGGTAACCAGGATTTATGTTCCTACCCTCACCATGCTAACCAGGATCTACGTTCCTACCCTCACCATGGTAACCAGGATCTACGTTCCTACCCTCACTATGGTAACCAGGATCTACGTTCCTACCCTCACCATGCTAACCAGGATCTACGTTCCTACCCTCCCCATGGTAACCAGGATCTACGTTCCTACCCTCACCATGGTAACCAGGATCTACGTTCCTACCCTCTCCATGGTAACCAGGATCCACGTTCCTACCCTCACCATGGTAACCAGGATCTACGTTCCTACCGTCACCGTGGTAACCAGGATCTACGTTTCTACCCTCACCATGGTAACCAGGATCTACGTTCCTACCCTCACTATGGTAACCAGGATCTACTTTCCTACCCTCACCATGGTAACCAGGATCTACGTTCCTACCCTCACCATGGTAACCAGGATCTACGTTTCTACCCTCACCATGGTAACCAGGATCTACGTTTCTACCCTCACCATGGTAACCAGGATCTACTTTCCTACCCTCACCATGGTAACCAGGATCTACGTTCCTACCCTCACCATGGTAACCAGCTGTGGGTGGTGACCGAAAGAATGAGATCGCAAATACAAGAGAGGCCGAAATGAGCTACCTATGCAGGGTGGCTGGGCTCTCACTCAGAGATCAGGTGAGGAGCTCTGAGTGAGGTGTCCGCTGACCTGGAGCTAGGTGAGCCGCTCCTCCTCCAGGTCAAGAGGAGCCAGACGGGGTGGTTTGGGCATCTGGAACTTTCATCATGTGACAGCTTATGTGCGTGAGCCGCAAAACAAAGCGTGACCAATCAGTACAGGGGTGTATTCCTGGTGGTAATTCCTCTTCATACTGATACATAACACTAGGTGGTAACACACGGAAGACACACAATTTAACAGCTGATTTTCATGTTTTGATTGGCTCAGAAGACAGTGGAGATGATCGTGGACTTTAGGAAAGTCACAGCTCCCATTACCCCCCTTGCACTGACAGACTTCTCCATCACCACTGTAGACTCTTTCCGCTTCCTCGGCACTACCATCACACAGGTCCATCATCTCCCTGATCAAAAAGGCCCAGCAGAGGATGTACTTTCTGCGGCAGTTGAAGAAAGCCAAGCTGCCCGCCCAGATGTTGGTGCAGTTTTACACAGCCATCATCGAGTCCATCCTCAGCTCCTCCATCACCGTGTGGTACGCTGGAGCCACAGCCAGGGACAAACACAGACTGCAGCGCATTGTGCGCTCCATGGAGAAGGTGATCGGCTGCAGCCTTCCATCTCTCGAAGACCTGTACGTCTCCAGGACTCGGGGGCGTGCAGGTCGGATAGCAGCTGACCCTTCCCACCCTGGACATGGACTTTTTGAGTGACTCCCCTCGGGCAGGAGGCTCCGGTCCATTCGGACCAGAACGTCCCGCCACAAAAACAGCTTCTTCCCTTCTGCCGTTGGACTTATGAACTCTTTATAACCTGGATCCCCACATCTCTTAGTCACTTTATAACCAGGATCCCCACATCTCTTAGTCACTTTATAACCTGGATCCCCACATCTCTTAGTCACTTTATAACCTGGATCCCCACATCTCTTACTCACTTTATAACCTGGATCCCCACATCTCTTAGACACTTTATAACCTGGATCCCCACATCTCTTAATCACTTTATAACCTGGATCCCCACATATCTTAGTCACTTTATAACCTGGATCCCCACATCTCTTAGTCACTTTATAACCTGGATCCCCACATCTCTTAATCACTTTATAACCTGGATCCCCACATCTCTTAGTCACTTTATAACCTGGATCCCCACATCTCTTAGTCACTTTATAACCTGGATCCCCACATCTCTTAGTCACTTTATAACCTGGATCCCCACATCTCTTAGACACTTTATAACCTGGATCCCCACATCTCTAAGTAACTTTATAACCTGGATCCCCACATCTCTTAATCACTTTATAACCTGGATCCCCACATCTCTTAGTCACTTTATAACCTGGATCCCCACATCTCTTAATCACTTTATAACCTGGATCCCCACATCTCTTAGACACTTTATAACCTGGATCCCCACATCTCTTAGACACTTTATAACCTGGATCCCCACATCTCTTAGACACTTTATAACCTGGATCCCCACATCTCTCAGTCACTTTATAACCTGGATCCCCACATCTCTTAGACACTTTATAACCTGGATCCCCACATCTCTTAGTCACTTTATAACCTGGATCCCCACATCTCTTATTCACTCTATAACCTGGATCCCCACATCTCTTAGTCACTTTATAACCTGGATCCCCACATCTCTTAATCACTTTATAACCTGGATCCCCACATCTCTTACTCACTTTATAACCTGGATCCCCACATCTCTTAGTCACTTTATAACCTGGATCCCCACATCTCTTAGTCACTTTATAACCTGGATCCCCACATCTCTTAGTCACTTTATAACCTGGATCCCCACATCTCTTAACACTTTATAACCTGGATCCCCACATCTCTTAGTCACTTTATAACCTGGATCCCCACATCTCTTAACACTTTATAACCTGGATCCCCACATCTCTTAGTCACTTTATAACCTGGATCCCCACATCTCTTAGTCACTTTATAACCTGGATCCCCACATCTCTTAGTCACTTTATAACCTGGATCCCCACATCTCTTAGTCACTTTATAACCTGGATCCCCACATCTCTTAGTCACCTTATAACCTGGATCCCCACATCTCTTAGTCACTTTATAACCTGGATCCCCACATCTCTTAGTCACTTTATAACCTGGATCCCCACATCTCTTAACACTTTATAACCTGGATCCCCACATCTCTTAACACTTTATAACCTGGATCCCCACATCTCTTAGTCACTTTATAACCTGGATCCCCACATCTCTTATTCACTGTATAACCTGGATCCCCACATCTCTTAGTCACTTTATAACCTGGATCCCCACATCTCTTAGTCACTTTATAACCTGGATCCCCACATCTCTTAGACACTTTATAACCTGGATCCCCACATCTCTTAGTCACTTCCCTCTTGTCACTTCACTATCTTTATTATTTTCTACTATTTTCTACGTCATTGCACTACTTTTCTTTTTCTTCTGAGCACTGTTAGTTTTGTAAAAATTATTATTTTTATTTATTTTTTTTATTTTTATTTTATTTTTATATTATTTTATAGTTTGCACACCTGTATTAAAACAAGTTCCTAGTCTCTGATATTTTTCACTGACATGGCAATAAAAGCATTCTGATTCTGATTCTGATTGTTTTACGCCAACTGTCATGGCGGGTGTTGTCTATTGGTGGATGTGACATCATAACATGTCCTAGCCCCTCGTCCTTTTGGCCCCACCTCAAAATCTCCCTCTTTGTGGAGCCAAAACTTGGCATCTCTGCCATCAGGGATAAAGGGTTCAGATGTGTGTCGTACGGGTGTGTGGGTCATATGCGTCCCCTCCCATGGTTCATTAATTCATATACACCTCACACATCCCACCCTCCTTTCCTTCCAGATCCTGAAGCGGGCCCCGTTCTAACACCCAGTTCTCCAGTATCTAAAAGAAGAACCAGTTTCCCCTCAGGATCCAGACTCACTGTAACCGTGGAACAATCCCCGACTTCTCAGTCACAGGGGTCATCGGAGTCATCGGGGTCATAGGGCAGAACGGGGAGGCCCCGGGTCCGGCTGCGGAGTCCTGTGGCGTCTGGTCCAAACTCCTCTCTGGAACCAGATCTGTAGAAAGAGGACATGAAGAGGTCACCCACTGACCAGAGCAGACCGGGTCTGATCCAAGTACCTGCAGCAAAGGAAGTTTTTCCAGGAGTCGTCAGGCCGTCCTGCTCGTCATGACTCGCTGCTTCCTGAGAGTTCAGCTCGTCTGGCAGGAAACTGAGGTCCAGGTCATCGCCTTGTTTTCCATTTGGTCCCAACTTGGAAGGGGAACATGGTTGCTTGGTTGGACTGGAGCTAACTGGATCCTGAAGGTCTGAATCCTCTTCCAACACCAGACCAGAATCCTGCAGGACAAGAAGAGTTTACAACCAGCTGCTTTCCTCATGGAGACCAGATGTCTCACTTCCTGTCTGGAAAACTACCTGATTATTACAAACTACTAATCCATAGACGGTACCAGTCACTAGAACCAGCTGTACCACTGAGAACGAAGGCCGTCCAGAGTGAAGCCGAAAAATGATGGTCAGTCACTTTCTTAACCGTCTATCGCTTACGGAGATGCGGGGGATGCCGGAGCCCATTCAGGCTGATTCAAGGCGAGAGTAGGGTACACCCCGAACAGGTCGCCGGTCTGTCACAGGGACACACACGTACAACCATCCACACACACACTCATACCTAGGGGCATTCACGTACCAGCTAATCAACCTAAAATGCATGTTTTTGGAGGGTGGGAGGAAACCGGAGTACCCGAAGAAAAACCCACGCAAACACGGGGAGAACATACAAACTCCACACAGAAAGGCCAGTGTTTCAAACCTCGTCCCCCCTGGGACTTGAACCCACGACCTTTTTGCTGTGAGGCCACTGTGCTACCCATTGTGCTACCGTGCCGACCAGCATCCTCCAGTCATGCTCATGCTGGAGGATGCTGTGATTGGGTGAAGTGGTCCTCAGACTGATCAGTGTCCTGTGATTGGGTGAAGTGGTCCTCAGACTGATCAGTGTCCTGTGATTGGTTGAAGTGGTCCTCAGACTGATCAGTGTCCTGTGATTGGGTGAAGTGGTCCTTAGACTGATCAGTGTCCTGTGATTGGGTGAAGTGGTCCTCAGACTGATCAGTGTCCTGTGATTGGGTGAAGTGGTCCTCAGACTGATCAGTGTCCTGTGATTGGGTGAAGTGGTCCTTAGACTGATCAGTGTCCTGTGATTGGGTGAAGTGGTCCTTAGACTGATCAGTGTCCTGTGATTGGGTGGAGTGGTCCTCAGACTGATCAGTGTCCTGTGATTGGGTGAAGTGGTCCTCAGACTGATCAGTGTCCTGTGATTGGGTGAAGTGGTCCTCAGACTGATCAGTGTCCTGTGATTGGGTGAAGTGGTCCTCAGACTGATCAGTGTCCTGTGATTGGGTGAAGTGGTCCTTAGACTGATCAGTGTCCTGTGATTGGGTGAAGTGGTCCTCAGACTGATCAGTGTCCTGTGATTGGGTGAAGTGGTCCTCAGACTGATCAGTGTCCTGTGATTGGGTGAAGTGGTCCTTAGACTGATCAGTGTCCTGTGATTGGGTGAAGTGGTCCTTAGACTGATCAGTGTCCTGTGATTGGGTGGAGTGGTCCTCAGACTGATCAGTGTCCTGTGATTGGGTGAAGTGGTCCTCAGACTGATCAGTGTCCTGTGATTGGGTGAAGTGGTCCTCAGACTGATCAGTGTCCTGTGATTGGGTGAAGTGGTCCTAAGACTGATCAGTGTCCTGTGATTGGGTGAAGTGGTCCTCAGACTGATCAGTGTCCTGGGATTGGGTGAAGTGGTCCTCAGACTGATCAGTGTCCTGTGATTGGGTGAAGTGGTCCTTAGACTGATCGGTGTCCTGTGATTGGGTGAAGTGGTCCTTAGACTGATCAGTGTCCTGTGATTGGGTGAAGTGGTCCTCAGACTGATCAGTGTCCTGGGATTGGGTGAAGTGGTCCTCAGACTGATCAGTGTCCTGTGATTGGGTGAAGTGGTCCTCAGACTGATCAGTGTCCTGTGATTGGGTGAAGTGGTCCTCAGACTGATCAGTGTCCTGTGATTGGGTGAAGTGGTCCTCAGACTGATCAGTGTCCTGTGATTGGGTGAAGTGGTCCTTAGACTGATCGGTGTCCTGTGATTGGGTGAAGTGGTCCTCAGACTGATCAGTGTCCTGTGATTGGTTGAAGTGGTCCTCAGACTGATCAAAGCAGTATTTTTATTATTCTAAGGTGCAATTAGTTTTTCACGTTATTGGCACAATATGGCAGAAAAATTGGCTGGTCTTCGAGCGGAATAAAAGAGGTAATATTTAGCAGTGGTGGAAAGTAACGAAGTAAATGTACTTCGTTACTGTACTTAAGTAAAATAAATTGTATATCTGTACTTTACTTAAGTAAAATTTTAGACCTTTACTTTTACTTCACTACATTTTTGAGCAAATATCTGTACTTTTACTCCACTACTTTTTAATCAGAATCAGAATCTACTT